>OX638141.1:5721420-7141375 GCA_951805005.1 Othius punctulatus | reverse complement strand
TGGAACACCCTGTATAGATACATACATAAAAACGACAATAATAATAATAATAATATGTTAAAAAATATTTATAATACAATAAAGAATTGAGTAATACATTTTGTCTCTTTGGGTTTAATAATCGTTCTGCTTTATCCATTTTACCCACTTGTAGCAAATGCTAACAAACTTGGCAATGATGCAAACTTAATTTGGAACATCCTGTATAGATACATACATAAAAACGACAATAATAATAATAATATGTTAAAAATGTTTATAATACAATAAAGAATTGAGTAATACGTTTTGTCTCTTTGGGTTTAAAAATCGTTCTGCTTTATCCATTTTACCCACTTTGTAGCAAAATGCTAACAAAGTTGGCAATGATGCAAAACTTAATTTGGAACACCCTGTATAGATACATACATAAAAACGACAATAATAATAATAATATGTTAAAAATGTTTATAATACAATAAAGAATTGAGTAATACATTTTGTCTCTTTGGGTTTAAAAATCGTTCTGCTTTATCCATTTTACCCACTTTGTAGCAAACGCTAACAAATTTGGCAATGATGCAAACTTAATTTGGAACACCCTGTATAGATACATACATAAAAAACGACAATAATAATAATAATAATATGTTAAAAATATTTATAATACAATAAAGAATTGAGTAATACATTTTGTCTCTTTGGGTTTAATAATCGTTCTGCTTTATCCATTTTTACCCACTTTGTAGCAAATGCTAACAAACTTGGCAATGATGCAAACTTAATTTGGAACATCCTGTATAGATACATACATAAAAACGACAATAATAATAATAATATGTTAAAAATGTTTATAATACAATAAAGAATTGAGTAATACGTTTTGTCTCTTTGGGTTTAAAAAATCGTTCTGCTTTATCCATTTTACCCACTTTGTAGCAAATGCTAACAAAGTTGGCAATGATGCAAACTTAATTTGGAACACCCTGTATAGATACATACATAAAAACCGACAATAATAATAATAATATGTTAAAAATGTTTATAATACAATAAAGAATTGAGTAATACATTTTGTCTCTTTGGGTTTAAAAAATCGTTCTGCTTTATCCATTTTGCCCACTTTGTAGCAAATGCTAACAAACTTGGCAATGATGCAAACTTAATTTTGAACACCCTGTATAGATACATACATAAAAACGACAATAATAATAATAATATGTTAAAAATGTTTATAATACAATAAAGAATTGAGTAATACATTTTGTCTCTTTGGGTTTAAAAATCGTTCTGCTTTATCCATTTTACCCACTTTGTAGCAAATGCTAACAAAGTTGGCAATGATGCAAACTTAATTTGGAACACCCTGTATAGATACATACATAAAAACGACAATAATAATAATAATATGTTAAAAATGTTTATAATACAATAAAGAATTGAGTAATACATTTTGTCTCTTTGGGTTTAAAAATCGTTCTGCTTTATCCATTTTACCCACTTTGTAGCAAATGCTAACAAAGTTGGCAATTATGCAAACTTATTTTGGAACACCCTGTATAGAAACATACATAAAAATGGCAATTATAATAATAATGTATTAAAAATGTTTATAATACAATAAAATATATGCATTAACACTTTTAAAATATAAAGATCTCATTAAGTACTGCATAAAATTAACCCTAATAAAACTAGAAAACAAAAGTTAATTGTGTAATAATTATATGAATTGCGTTATCACGAAATCTAAACAGTTAACTGGACCCTAATTTCCCAATCATATGGAATTTGTTAACAGACAGTTTTTCATGCTCATTTTTTCGGGATTGCTAAATTGTTCCTAATTATCATTTTTGTGTGGGCTTACACGATTCGCCCCCTCTAATTGTTAATTAGTCAGACTCTACATCATTGGACATTCGGCCTGTTAACCCAGTTTTTTTAGATAAAACTCTCTCGAATAATAAAAGTAACACCAGAAATTATAATTTATCCTGCAAGACACACGAAATGGATGTGAAATTTTCGCGTGCACACAATTTCAAATAATTTATTATTTAAACATTGTAATTTATTTTGAGGAATTTTATATGTAAATTTTCTGCGGTGACGTTGCCAAGGTCGTTAGCCGTTGCTTTATTTTATTTTCACTCTAAAAATCAATATTTATATTACAATGTCTGGAAAATTTATGTTAAAATAAACTGTACGAAAATTATTGCGAAAGTGGGATTTTTAATTATTATTATTGTAGTTTATCCATGGATATTTTCGCAAGATAAGAATAATATAATATGAATAATAATAAAAAAATTCTTGATGAATAAATTTCGAAAATTTCCATGGATATTTCAAATATTCAATTGGATATGATTATCAAAGATTGCAAATGGCTCTGATTTGTTACAGATTTATGCAAAAAAATAAGTTCAAAATTCGATAGACACGAAAAACTTCGGCTATATGTGAAATTGTAATGAAGTTGTATGTAGCCAAACTTACATCAATGTCTTGGAGCTCGTAAAAGTATTTTACTACTTAAAATAAACTGTACGAAAATGATTACAAAAGTGGGATTTTTAATTATTATTATTGTAGTTTATCCATGGATATTTTCGCAAGATAAGAATAACATAATAAGAATAATAATAAATAAAATTCTTGATGAATAAATTTCGAAAATTTCCATGGATATTTCAAATATTCAATTGGATATGATTATCAAAAATTGCAAATGGCTCTGATTTGTCACAGATTTATGCAAAAAAATAACTTCAAAATTCGAAAGACACGAAAAAATTCTGCTGTATGTGAAGTTGTAATGAAGTTGTATGTAGCCAAACTTACATCAATGGCTTGGAGCTCGTAAAAGTATTTTACTACTTAAAATAAACTGTACGAAAATGATTACAAAAGTAGGATTTTTAATTATTATTATTGTAGTTTATCCATGGATATTTTCGCAAGATAAGAATAATAAAAAAATTCTTGATGATTAAATTTCGAAAATTTCCAAGGATATTTCCAATATTCAATTAGATATGATTATCAAAGCTTGCAAATGGCTCTGATTTGTAACAGATTTATGCAAAAAAATAAGTTCAAAATTCGAAAAACACGAAAAAATTCGGCTGTATGTGAAGTTGTAATGATGTTGTATGTAGCCAAACTTACATCAATGTCTTGGAGCTCGTAAAAGTATTTTACTACTTAAAATAAACTGTACGAATATGATTACAAAAGTTTGATTTTTAATTATTATTATTGCAGTTTATCCATGGATATTTTCACAAGATGAGAATAATATAATAAGAATAATAATAAAAAAATTCTTGATGAATAAATTTCGAAAATTTCCATGGATATTTCAAATATTCAATTGGATATGATTATCAAAGATTGCAAATGGCTCTGATTTGATACAGATTTATGCAAAAATATAAGTTCAAAATTCGAATAACACGAAAAAATTCTGCTGTATGTGAAGTTGTATGTAGCCAAACTTACATCAATGTCTTGGAGGTCGTAAAAGTAAAAACTACTTAAAATAAACTGTACGAGAATGATTACAAAAGTGGGATTTTCAATTATTATTATTGTAGTTTATCCATAAATATTTTCGCAAGATAAGAATAATATAATAAGAGTAATAATAAAAAAAATCTTAATGAATAAATTTAGAAAATATCCATGGATATTTCAAATATTCAATTGGATATGATTATCAAAATTTGCAAATGGCTCTGATTTGTTACAGATTTATGCAAAAAAACAAGTTCATAATTCGAAAAACACGAAAAAATTCGGCTGTATGTGAAGTTGTAATGAAGTTGTATGTAGCCAAACTTACATCAATGTCTTGGAGCTCGTAAAAGTATTTTACTTCTTAAAATAAACTTTACGAAAATGATTACAAAAGTGGGATTTTTAATTATTATTATTGTAGTTTATCCATGGATATTTTCGCAAGATAAGAATAATATAATAAGACTAATAATAAAAAAATTCTTGATGAATAAATTTCGAAAATTTCCATGGATATTACAAATATTCAATTGGATATGATTATCAAAGATTGCAAATGGCTCTGATTTGTCACAGATTTATGCAAAAAAATAAGTTCAAAATTCGAAAGACACAAAAAAATTCGGCTGTATGTGAAGTTGTAATGAAGTTGTATGTAGCCAAACTTACATCAATGTCTTGGAGCTCGTAAAAGTATTTTACTACTTTAAATAAACTGTACGAAAATGATTACAAAAGTGGGATGTTTAATTATTATTATTGTAGTTTATCCATGGATATTTTCGCAAGATAAGAATAATATAATAAGAATAATAATAAAAAAATTCTTGATGAATAAATTTCGAAAATTTCCATTGATATTTCAAATATTCAATTGGATATGATTATCAAAGATCGCAAATGGCTCTGATTTGTTACAGATTTATGCAAAAAATAAGTTCAAAATTCGAAAGACACGAAAAAATTCGGCTGTATGTGAAGTTGTGATGAAGTTGTATGTAGCCAAACTTACATCAATGTCTTGGAGCTCGTAAAAGTATTTTACTACTTAAAATAAACTGTACGAAAATGATAACAAAAGGGGGATTTTTAATTATTATTATTGTAGTTTATCCATGGATATTTTCGCAAGATAGGAATGATATAAGAAGAATAATAATAAAAAAAATCTTGATGAATAAATTTCGAAAATTTCCATGGATATGAATATTGGATATGATTATCAACGATTTCAAATGGCTCTGATTTGTTACAGATTTATGCAAAAAAATAAGTTCAAAATTCGATAGACACGAAAAATTTCGGCTGTATGTGAAGTTGTAATGAAGTTGTATGTAGCCAAACTTACATCAATATCTTGGAGCTCGTAAAAGTATTTTACTTCTTAAAATAAACTGTACGAAAATGATTACAAAAGTTGGATTTTTAATTATTATTATTGTAGTTTATCCATGGATATTTTCGCAAGATAGGAATACTATAATAAGAATAATAATAAAAAATGGTTTGATGAATAAATTTCGAAAATTTCCATGGATATTTCAAATATTCAATTGGATATGATTATCAAAAATTGTAAATGGCTGTGATTTGTTACAGATTTATGCAAAAATATAAGTTCAAAATTCGAAAAACACGAAAAATTTCGGCTGTATGTGAAATTGTAATGAAGTTGTATGTAGCCTAACTTACATCAATGTCTTGGAGCTCGTAAAAGTATGTTACTACTTAAAATAAACTGTACGAAAATGTTTACAGAAGTTGGATTTTTAATTATTATTATTGTAGTTTATCCAAGGATATTTTCGCAAGATAAGAATAATATAATAAGAATAATAATAAATAAATTCTTGATGAATAAATGTCGAAAATTTCCATGGATATTTCAAATATTCAATTAGATATGATTATCAAAGCTTGCAAATGGCTCTGATTTGTAACAGATTTATGCAAAAAAATAAGTTCAAAATTCGAAAGACACGAAGCAATTCGGCTGTATGTGAAGTTGTAATGAAGTTGTATGTAGCCAAACTTACATCAATGTCTTGGAGCTCGTAAAAGTATGTTACTACTTAAAATAAGCTGTACGAAAATGATTACAAAAGTGGGATTTTTAATTATTATTATTGTAGTTTATCCATGGATATTTTCGCAAGATAAGAATAATATAATAAGAATAATAATCAAAAATTTCTTATTAGATGAATTACGAAAATTTCCATGGATATTTCAAATATTCAATAGGATATGATTATCAAAGATTGTAAATGGCTTTGATTTGTTATAGATTTATGCAAAGATATAAGTTCAAAATTCGAAAAACACGAAAAAATTCGGCTGTAGGTGAAGTTGTTATGAAGTTGTATGTAGCCAAACTTACATAAATGTCTTGGAGCTCGTAAAAGTATGTTACTTCTTAAAATAAACTGTACGAAAATGATCACAAAAGTGGGATTTTTAATTATTATTATTGTAGTATATCCATGGATATTTTCGCAAGATAAGAATAATATAATAAGAGTGATAATAAAAAAATTCTTGATGAATAAATTTCGAAAATTTCCATGGATATTTCAAATATTCAATTGGATATGATTATCAAAGATTGCAAATGGCTCTGATTTGTTACAGATTTGTGCAAAAATATAGGTTCAAAATTCGAAAATCACGAAAAAATTCGGCTGTATGTGAAGTTGTAATGAAGTTGTATGTAGCCAAACGTACATCGATGTCTTGGAGCTCGTAAAAGTATTTTACTACTTAAAATAAACTGTACGAAAATGATTACAAAAGTTGGATTTTTAAATATTATTATTGTAGTTTATACATGTATATTTTCGCATGATAAGAATAATATAATAAGAATAATAATAAAAAAATTCTTGATGAATAAATTTCGAAAATTTCCATGGATATTTCAAATATTCAATTGGATATGATTATCAAAAATTGTAAATGGCTCTGATTTGTTTCAGATTTATGCAAAAAAATAAGTTCAAAATTCGATAGACACGAAAAATTTCGGCTGTATGTGAAGTTGTAATGAAGTTGTATGTAGCCAAACTTACATCAAGTCTTGGAGCTCGTAAAAGTATTTTACTACTTAAAATAAACTGTACGAAAATGATTACAAAAGTTGGATTTTTAATTATTATTAATGTAGTTTATCCATGGATATCTTCGCAAGACGAGAATAATATAATAAGAATAATAACAAAAAAATTCTTGATGAATAAATTTCGAAAATTGGATATTTCAAATATTCAATTGGATATGATTATCAAAGATTGCAATGGCTCTGATTTGTTACAGATTTATGCAAAAAATAAGTTCAAAATTCGAAAGACACGAAAAAATTCTGCTGTATGTGAAGTTGTAATGAAGTTGTATGTAGCCAAACTTACATCAAGTCTTGGAGCTCGTAAAAGTATTTTACTACTTAAAATAAACTGTACGAAAATGATTACAAAAGTTGGATTTTTAATTATTATTAATGTAGTTTATACATAAATATTTTCGCAAGATAAGAATAATATAATATGAATAATAATTAAAAAAATCTTGATGAATAAATTTCAAAAATTTCCATGGATATTTCAAATATTCAATTGGATATGATTATCAAAGATTGCAAATGGCTCTGATTTGTTACAGATTTATGCAAAAAAAATAACTTCAAAATTCGAAAGACACGAAAAAATTCGTCTGTATGTGAAGTTGTAATGAAGTTGTATGTAGCCAAACTTACATCAATGCCTTGGAGCACATAAAAGTTTAATAAATTAAGTAAATAAAACTCTGAAATACTTTTTTTACAAAAATATCTTTTTATCATTCAAGTATATTTTGACTAACCATCTTTAGTATAACTGTACTAACTAAATGTTCTTATGAAAATGGTGTTTTGAAGTTTTGAATACAATCATAGTATGATGATAGTATATCACATAGTATGCAATATCACCATTTTTATGCATCAAAATTATGCATACCGATAGCTTATTTCCAATATTATGTAACCCTGCAAGAATCAATTTTTCAGGAACAACAAATATGTGTTTCAAGTAGTATTCATTGACCAGATCATTGACCGCCAAAACTTCATTTTTCAAAAAAATGTGGATTACGTACTATTGCAAATAAGCCATTGATGTTTGTAACAAGCAAATTTGATTCCTTCTCCAAATTGTTTAATCCGTTTTTCATATGAATTTGTTTCCACTTGCCTCCAACGTTAATATCTGTGACACACAACGTAACTTGCATTTGCCCACATTAGGCACCCCAGTAGTGATTGCTGACTAACTCAAGAATTTAATCTTCTAGGTTGCTGGCTTGATACTGCTCGTAGCGGGCGTGCTCTACCAGCTCAATGTGAACAACATGAAGTCCGGCCTGGAGGGCAGTGCCATCGCATCCGCCCCCACGGTTCTGATCATCATCGGTGCCATCATATTCATCATCGCCTTCTTCGGATGCTGCGGCGCCATCAGGGAAAGCACATGCATGCTCACAACGGTAAGATCAATTTAACGGTTTACACAATAACAACAATAATAAATTATTTCAATTATTAATTTATTTTTGCGTACTTTCTTACTTTTATATATAACTGATACAATAGATATTATATATATTAAACAGAGTATAATATTATTTATGGGGTCGATAGCCCAATAAAGATCGATTATATATATTATTTGATATTTAAATTTTAAAAAATGTCATTATCTTAAATTTTAATCATTTTCTAATTTTCAAACCTATGTTATTTGAATGTACCGACATTCCCCTAAATAATTTTGAATCACCCTGTATATGTGGTGTAAACATGTGTTACTATAAATTTCCATAGTTGATTTACGCAACATTTAAAATGTCCTAATTTTGGTTGTAGTACGGTGTAATATTGCTGGTGATATTCATCTTACAAATCGCGATCGGCATCTTCGTCTTCATGCAGGTGAAGGAGGGAGGCAGCCTTAAAGGACAGATAAACAAGGGACTCGAGGATACGTTCCACAGGAGTCAGAATGGAGACGAGGCCGCTAGGGAGTCGTTCAATCTCCTGCAGCACTCCGTAAGTCAATGGAGGATTATTAGTAATAATCTTTGTAATCTTAATTGTAATAATTTATAACTGGAGGAGTAAATCTTCCTCAGAAGTTTATCTATTTCTACAATTCAATTAATGATAATTCAGTGCCATTTTGAAATTGCTTATTCTGGAGGAATAAATTTGTATTTGTGTCCTTCACAAATAGCTAGGCGTGAAAATAATACTTTATGATAATTGCAATTCGTGAATTTGATTATGCACACATCTATTATATTCGTGACTTTATCGTTTCTTTCAATAAGCTTATTGCTAGAACAATTCTAAGTGAATTTGCCATGTGTTATCAGGTTAAATGCTGCGGTGTCAACGCACCGGCTGATTGGGGCAGCAACCTCCCGCCCAGCTGTTGCCAGGGCAACAAGAACCCGTGCCTCTATGCCGACCGAGAATTATACGACATCGGATGCTCAAGGAAGGTGTACTACACGTTTAAGGATAATATGGAGACCGTTGGATACATTGCTCTTGGATTATGTGTTACCGAGGTAATTAATTAGTGCATTAAGTCTTAAGGGGGTTAGTGGTGCAAAGTCTTTAGTCTATGAATTTCTCCCCTTTTTTCGAATAGATTAACTTTAAGAATTTTCAAAATTTGTAATGCAAAATGTTTTAATGTGAACATTCTTGATGCGATGAATAATGCAAATATTTTTCTTAAATACTAATAGCACACATTATACAGGTATAACCTAACAAAACCTTCGCCTTTCGCTCCCTTTCTGTATTGATGCACTTTTTGTACAAATAAATTCCATATGATGTACAGTATTCCTTAAATGCGTCATTAAAAAAAGTACAGCAATGATTATTTTGATTTGTTCGATAAATATGTGTCTAATGTGTATTTTATTTAATGTTCTAGTTGATCGCCGCTATCTTCGCATTGTGTCTGACGGGTTCCATCCGCAACGAGAGGAGGAGAGGAGGTTACGCCTAACTTTGATCGATGCATCATCTCGAATTATTTAATTATTAAGCAATTTACTTTTATATCTTTACAACCATATACCGTTTGTTATAACTTTAATATATAATTTATGTGATAGAAATACTGTGCAAGCAGAGTAATTTATGTATTATACAGTTTGTCTTGTGAAAATGTTGTGTTCTGTTTACGTTGGGCGTTTATGCAAAAAATTTGTTCTACCGTGCTTTCGATAACATTTTGTATTTTTATATACATCTACTTATCTTGTTGAATGTGCAATCTAATGGAAACGGCGGAAACGATTTACCTGTACGAGTGAGTTGCTGCAAAGCCACATCACATTAACAAAGTCCGTTTGTCTGTATGCGACCGTGCAAGTTTACAAATTTTTATGGTGTCCATGCGAACCGCACAAATTCGTCAATCCAAATGTATATTTTTATAACACTTTACAAAAACGCATGCCTCAAACTTGTACCAGATTGTAATTGTATGCACTACGGTTTCAAATACAGTTTTGTCCATAGTATTTTTCCTTTTATTTATTATAACCTTAACCATTTCATGGTTTTACCGTAAAATATGACTGCAAATCTCTCCCATACACATTGATCGTGATGATATTCTGAGAATATTCTTGATTTCATTTCCTACCTTTGTCAAGATCTTGATCACGCTTCCATGTTCCAGCTGTTGCTGTTGTTGTGGAAACAGTCAATATAATGATAATGAATGATGATAATAAATGAAAATCTCCAAATAATAATAATTAGTAATTCAAAGTTGTGGGGCACCTCTTTCTAATTGGTCATAGCAGCAGAAATAGGTATTCATTAAATAATCAAATACATAATAATCAAAAATAAAAATTTATTACTAGATTCGTTAGTATACATTATAGTTAAAAACATTCGTAGTTATCTGATCGATAACACCGAAGATCGACAATACAAACAGGTAAACTTCTACTTTCGGAATTGAATTTTAAATTTGCACATTAAAATTTATCAAACTAAAATAAATCGCCTATTTAATTATAAAATACGATTTTCTTAATAACTTTTCAATAATTAAGACATTGCTTGTATACAAAATAGACCAAATGTGTTATACACGTATCAAAATTGGTTAAAATAGTGTAAGATCACTTGCAATTATTGTAGGAGGTTGTCAACAATTATAGTTTAAAATAAATAAATGCTTATGCGTGGCCTAAACTACTGATAAAAATATTATCATTATATTTGGTAATTCTGTAACAGTGGTTTTCAACTGGGAATTCATACGAAAGTAGATTTTTTTTTAGTAAAGGTAGATTGGCTCCTGTAAATCCTTCTAGTTTAGATCAATCTCAAGAATAAGGGCGATAAATATCTAGAAAATAATTAATTTGATGAAGAGTATAATTAATAAGATGTACAGACAGAGATTTCACAAAGTTATACTTGTTTTAATAATAAATTAGTTGTGTTAAGGGAAATTTGAATATAAAGTTAATTATAGGATTATTAAGGGGAGATTAATAATTCAATTAGTAAGGGAAATTTGAATATAATGTTAATTATTGATAATTTTAATTATATTAATTATGTTAATTATATAAAATTGAATGATTAATATTTGATGAATGTTTACTTTGCCTCCAGCTCAAAAGAATTCTAGAACTCAAAAAATGTTGAAACCACTGTTGTAGCATTCACGTCGAATTTGTTCACAATAATTTGTCTTAAATCTTTCAAAACGTGGAACGTTAAATAATTATGAGAAATAAATAGAAATAAATAATTGCAAAATAATCTACACTCCATTGACATGTATTTAAAATGCAGTGGTTTAATTTTTAACAATTGGCTCCAATTGTTAAATCCATTTGTTGGCTACTAACCTAACCTAACCTAACCAAACGGGCATTAAAATATTGCAAACTTATTTGCAAATCAAACTGCTAAAAGTTATTGCATTAAAAGAAAAGGCCAAATATTCATATCTATATTATGTATTACTATAACTGATATTAAAATTATATTGTATTTCTTTAATATAAAAAAATATAGCAATCTACAATTTTGTAGTATAACTTGTGTAAAATTATAAGCCATGTCCTGAGAAAAACATAAAAATATACGGGGCAAAATCCCTAACCTACTGCTTTTCAAATAAATGTTAATGGATTAATTATTTGAATGTTCTTAGAATGACTTTGTTCATCTTAAAATTAAGTTGTCTTATAATTAACAGTCTCTTAATTTGTTATAACCCTTCGCCAGTATTGCTTTTTTAAGCAGAGCTCATAACAAATTGAGAGAATGAGAAGTCTTAAACTGTTAGAATAACTCAAATGAATTCTACTAACAATACAATAACAACAAGCAGTAATTATTCTGAATACAATTATATCATAACAATTAAGCATGTTGTCGATAAGCAATAATGTTAAATTAATTAAAAATAAAAACTCGGCTGTGTAGTGGTGAATTGGCCTTAATTATTTCTCGAAACAGTAATCTAAATAAAAAATGTTACGCGGCTTAGAAATACGTTTATTACATTTGTATATGTTTATACAAAGGATAGTAGTACGTTTTTGGCAAAAACTTACTAATCATGCTAATAAATGGACAAGAAATGGAGAAGCTTATCTGTAAAAAATATATAGTTCATTAGAAAATGTGGGTTTGTTAAATATTAATAAACATACAATCGCACATTGAAGAACCAATGCACGAACTTGAGACTTTTTTAATCACAGATAAGTTTGTTTAGAACCATCCATATATACAATATTATAATTTATTTAATAAAATAGCAAAACTGAATTAGGAAGATATTTCCATTGCAACTCAATGGGCCATGGAATATAATTCACATACATTTTGCCATCAGGATGGGTTGCATCTACTTCCCGAGTTAAATTATTAACAACAACTTTAGCTTCGCTGAGTTAAATTATTAACAACAACTTGAGCTTCGTTGTATTATTTGTCGTATCATTGTAATGTATGGAGGCTATGAGAATGTTGTACTGTGAACCTTACCTGGCAGAAAAAACAACAGTTGATACAGACGGTCTATGAATCTTAGTAGTCCTCTTTAGCCTGCTCTAGATAAACGTAAACAGAACATTAGCAAGGATATAAAGTCATAAGTGATTTATCTAAAATATGACTCTACATATTTCATATAAAACACACAATGACATGATATTGACACAACCATGAATAAAATTAACACTTCGTTAATAGCAAAAATCAAAATTAAATAACCCAATATGGATGAAGTGAA
This sequence comes from Othius punctulatus, assembly GCA_951805005.1. Lineage (NCBI taxonomy): Eukaryota > Metazoa > Arthropoda > Insecta > Coleoptera > Staphylinidae > Othius > Othius punctulatus. Next base: position 7,128,539 of record OX638141.1, on the reverse strand, counting down.
ATCCGTATGGGCCATTCCAAGGTGTGGTGGATTGCTCCTTGGTGATGGTAATTGGTCGTAGCAGCGTAAATAGGCCATCAATAAACAAATATTGCATAAAACTAGCATTTTGTAATACCATTCTCACATTAATCGTTTAAAGCTGCAGTTCTCTCATATGTATGAGAGAATGTATGTATGTACTCAAACTCATATGTATGAACTTGGACCACATTATAGGGCTCAATACGATTGAGGTACGACGGCTAGTGGAAGAAATAGAACTAGCGAAACAAGTAATGCAGCTCTGATGGCACGACAACAGCATTATTATATGGGACTCATAATGGACGTCCCCCAACAACCAAAGAAAAGACACGTAACCGATGTGTTGTTGTATCCAGATTTTTAAAAGGAGTCAGCTACATCTGAGATCAACAAATACTTCAGACAATGTTGTTATGCTGATACCAATATTGATATAATCACGATTTTAATTAACACCTGTGTTACGAAAACCAAATTTAACCCGAAGGAAACCTAAAAAGACTGCCGGCAAATTTATACCATAAAATAAATCGATGTGCTTACCGCCTGGAAGAAAAAAAATTAAATTGGTTAAATCTAACGGTAATCTGAAACGAAGTTACTCACTCTCTTGGGCCCTCTCTTCGGCCCTGGCCTTCATCCGGGTGATGAAGGCGGCCCCCTTGTTCTTGCGGAAGTTCTCGTACGGGTCGTTCAGGTTGCACCCGATCCCCTTGAACTGGTCCTGGCGGTCGCGCACGTCGCCGCCGCTGATGGGCGCGTCGATGCCCTGCTCGTTGACGCCGAGGCCGCTGCCGCCCCAGCCCATCCGCTTCAGCATCTGGTGGCCCTTGTTCGTCGAGTCGATGGTCTCCTGGGAGCTCAGCGAGACGACGGGCGCCATGCTCGGGACGGCCCTGAAGCTCGGGGACGGCGACCGCGACCTGGAGTGCGAGTGCGAGCGGGTCCTCTTCTTCCGCGAGGACCGCCGCTCGCTGCGCTCCCTCGTGCGCCTCGGCGGTGGGGTCCTCGAGCGGGAGCGGGAGCGCGACCTCCGCTCCCTGCCGTGCGGCGACGGGGACTTACTGGTGTAGCGCCGGCGTGGCGGGGACGGGCTCTTCTCCTGGGTTATCACCACCGGGCTGGGGCTCCTGGAGTTCTCCCTCAGCCCGGAGTCAATCATCTCGTCTTTTTCTTTTTTGGCCTGATTTTTAGCCTTATAGTACTCGTATAGTCCCAGTTTCTCCCAACCCTCGCTATCCCGAGGCCTCTCGTGCGAAGGTAAAGCATAGAACGCTTCAACAGCAGCCAACAGGCGTTCATTGGGAGGCGCCGGTGGAGGGAGGCGGATATCTTTGGGATCCAGAGGTTTAAATTTCGTATCTTCAAGTTTTATGAGGGGGACCATTAGACCTGCAGGTAGCTCATAATACGGAACCGAGGGCATGAGATCTTCTTGAGGGGGTTCTATTGTTGGTGGGAAGCCTGGTGGAGGTTTCGAGAAGTCGGGGAATATGGCGGGGGGCGGTTGGAAGAAACCCGGTGGGGGTTGCGAAAACTGCGGAGGAGGCACTGTGGGATTGATGGGTGGGACTGTGACGATGGGTTCCTCAGGAACTCTGCACTGATCTTCCATGCGGATCTGTTCCTCCATGAGCGTTATGCGCTGCTCGAGGTCCTGTATTTGCTGACCGGCGTGCATTACGAAAGCTTGATGCTGCGCACGGTAGCCCTCAAACGTGGCCTGCGTCTGTTGCGCAAGTAGGCTTATATCGCTTGCAAATTTTATTAATTGGTTCGCTTTGTACAGTTGTAAGCTGTCTTGCGGTCTGCGCATAGCTTCCACTGTCGACGAAGCTAGATAGTTAGCCTTTGACTCCCATAACTGCAAGAGTTTATCAAGTTTGTTGCGCTGCTCGTCAGATGTGGCTGCTAAATTGGCGCTACAAAACATCGGAACGACGACCGACTCCAGGGCGTCCTTAATGTCCGCTGCATTTTTCCTCGCACAATGATGCAAAACATCGTTTACTAGATAAATAACGTGTAATCTGTGAGTGAACGACGGCGACCCCTGCAAGACTTTAATTAGCAAACAGTGGGCTATGCATAGAGCTTTCTCTTTCGAATTGGCCTGCTGCAGTATCCACGACTTCCCGGTTTGTATACTGTCTTTTGTGCAATTCTCAACTATAGGTGTTAACAACTGGTTTAAATCTAATAAGGATATGTTGTACTCGTCGGCTTCCTGTTGGTTCTCCTTGATTTCGCACTCGGAAAGGAGGACCTCTATTTGCGTTTGCTGCTGCTGCAGCAGGACGGCGTGCTGCGCCTGTAGGTTCTGCTCGCTCTGCTTGATCTGCTCCTGCAGCGCCTCTATCTGTGAGTTGGTCTGTGTGATCTCTACGGACGTCTGCTGCAAGTTCATATTGGGGGTCTGGATTATCGGAGGGGGAGGGTTCTGGTTCGGCGACTGAATGCCCTGCTGTGTGCCCCAGACACCCTGCTGCTTGAGGATGGCTTGCTCCTCGGTGACTTTATACTGATAATAGTTAAAATATTCACCACCGTACAAAAATTGAAATTTAGCATTCCCTTTTTGTTTGTTTTTTGTCATTTGCTCAAAGTCAGGACCATTTCTAGCTACAAATTGGGCCAGTTTGTCAATTATATTCCTTAATTCTGTGTCTGTAAACATTAGCATAAACATAACCTCAAGACTTAGTGGTGCATAATTCATGTTACAAAGCTACTATTATATGTTAGATAAATTAAATTACCTTGAGGAGGTTGAGGTAAGTCCATTTTTTGTCATGAATGCACTTGGGAATCATCAATTCCAACTAATTGTACGGCTTGGTCAAAACTTTTAAATGTGCTCCTCAGCTTTTCATTCAATCTTCGATATGACAAGACACAGAAATATCAACGTTGCCAAAGCTTTATAAACGAATTTTTGCAGTTTTTCCAAAATTTTGGAAAACCTGGGTGTTACAGGGATACACAGAAAGTGCAGTGTCAAATTTAAGGCATAGATTTACTTCCTACTACCCAATTTGAAAGTGGTAAGTACATTTCAGAAATGCCAAGATACTCAGAATGGATGTACAACTTAGGGTGACCAACAGACCCATTTCTTCAAGAACACGTTTTAGGCCCCAAAAGCAATTGAATTGGTTGAACGCAATCTTAAAAGAAATACCCAAACATCTAGATTATTTTCGATTTGTTCAGATTCCTTTAATAGACAATAAAAACAACAATAAGTTAAGCCACATTCAAAACCACTCATTAGTAATTAACGTAGTATTTCAATTAGTACATAAATTTGAGAAAATGGTCACTTACAAGCACAAATTTGATGTACTAATTTAGATATTCAATTGGGCCTTACCCATCATTTCCTGGTGCTCATCACTTTTTTATTTTTTATTTATTTAATTTAATTCTAATATAAAATACAGTAATAGTGTATTGTTGTGTCTTAATCGTATATCTACTTATAATAATTCTATTACCTAAGGGTACATTATTCATACTTTATAAGGTAAGTAGGCTAATTAATTTAGTAAATTATTGATTACATAGTTTCATCCCTGCTACATATAATAATTAATGAATGTTGTGATTTGTTTTCTATCTTTTAAGTACGTTTCAAATAGTTTTACTTCTGTTCTACAAATTTAGAGTATATACTACATACTCTGTCTGTAATTATACTTTAAAGTTTTAAGGGAACTGAAAATGGTGATCCCATGTATTGTTAAATTATATGTGCAAGTAACATGAACCAGATATCAATGAAAGGAACTATATAATGGCAACATTCCCAAGGGTGCTACATCGTTCTTTGGCGAACGAAATTAGCCATAGCAGCAGAAATACTCCATTATTAAACAAACAATAACAAAAAACAACAAAGTACAAACCTATTATAATTCATTAACATTTATTTGAAACGCAGTGGCTATTTAAGGGTGACAAATTTTCACCTGTATATTTGCAAGTATTTCTCAGAGTAAGCACTTTGTGTTATAATTTTAATCATTGGCAAGTTATTGCAGTTAATTAATATTTAAAGAATACTGTAATAGATGTATGTAATGTAGATGTAATGTATGTAATGTATGTGCCTTAGAGGTAAAGAAGGTTGTCTAACCTACCGCAACGACCACGCATAGAAGTTTAATAAAGACAGTATACACATGGCAGTTGTGTTGTTCAGTCGATTCCTAGATCCACTCCTAGATATATAACAAATACTAAAGAATTCGTTTAGACCAATAATGTATTTAAATTAAAGATACACACTACAGTCAACGTTGTCTGATAATTTTGAATAAGTTTATGAATCAGTAAACTCAGACCTATCTTTTGTGTCATTTTTATATCATTTCAATATCAGACTTTTTACTTTCATTTACGCACTAAAAGAGAGCAATAGCCATTTTAGTAATTGAATTTTTTACGTGAAATATCCGTTTTCGGGTCTTATTATGCAGAAAAATCAGTTTTAGAAGTGCTGTCTTGTCTGTTTCTATGTATGTTTACTCCCTGCAGCAGTGTTAAAACTCCGAGACAAAGATTTACTTCGTACTACCCAATTGAAAGTGATAAGTACATTTCAGAAATGCCAAGATACTCAGAATGGATGTAATTAGGGTGACCAACAGACCAATTGAATGATTGAATTGAAAATTCATATTTCAGTTTTTTATGAAAACTTGGAACGTTTCAGTGATTTTTGACTTTTTGCAAAACCTATCAGGTTTGTGGAAAAACACTAGAGAACAACAGTGTCTGAAAATTAAATTTGCAACAAATTATTGATCATTTTTTCTGAATTTATTTCTTCAAAACTCATTATTCTTTGCGAAGTAACATTGTTAGTGTTTCAACAGAGTGAATTTTCAAAGATATACCGAGTGATCATTTAAATTTCAGCTCTAGTTATACATACATGGAAATTTTCGCAGCCAATAAGAAAGGCAAAATTTGCGAATTAGGTGAATTATTTTATCATATTTCTAAAATTTATTTCTTCAAAATTCATTTTTCTTTGCAAAGCAATACTGTTAGTGCTTCAACAAAGAGAAGTTGCAGAGATATACCGAGTGATCATTTAAATTTTAACTCTAGTTATACATACATGGAAATTTTCGCAGCCAATAAGAAAGGCAAAATTTGCGAATTAGGTGAATTATTTTATCATATTTCTAAAATTTATTTCTTCAAAATTCATTTTTCTTTGCAAAGCAATACTGTTAGTGCTTCAACTAAGAGAACTTGCAGAGATATACCGAGTGATCATTTAAATTTCCATGGATAACTAGAACTGAAATTTAAATGATTGGCACTTGTCATTATGTTCAGCTGACGATGAACTAAATGACGTTATTTTTTGTCTATGAATCGAGTGAATTTAATGTCCTCTACAGGCCGAAGCCTTTATAGGACTGAAAGTGAGTTTGTGGTGAGATTTGAGTTTGTTTTTTTTTGTCATATGTGACAAATATATATAGGATCAGAAATGAAAGTCTTATGGAACTCCTCATTTTTGTTTGTTATAGCATAGCACGCTGCATTTGAAATAAATGTTAAATTAAAGTTCAAAGTACAAAAAATTACATCAGGTTCTGATTCTGGTTCTGGTTCTGAAGTCGTAGAGCTGCATAGCTTTTGAACACAATCCTGTCCATTTAATGGTATTTCAGTGTATTGTGCATGCATTTTGTCTTGCCTAATTTCTTCGTATAATACGTCAAGATTAAATGCTCAGAGAATAGCACCAAATTAATGTAACTTCTATTTTAAAATCACTAACACAATAATACTAACTTCACTACATTTTGCTTCATTGCATTGCACACAAATCGCATTCATTGCACACAAAACTCTATTGTAATACTATTTAGATATTGATTTTTATTAGTATGTTGAGTACTAAAGCTTCTCAATGCGCCGTTATACTGTCTAAAATGTGAAGTATACTCCCACTATCTACTGATAATGATAATATGGCATCTCATTGTATAATATAAATAATTAGCATTTATTGTAATGCGACCGCATTCGTATTTACCTCACATGGGCGTTTTAACACTCGTTTTATCATCTTCTAGCAGTGGAAATTCAATTAATTTTAGTTCACCAGATACTTGAATCAGATGTTCCGAATATTTAAATTCTTAACCATGCAACATTTTTCATTTCGTTTTCATGATTTATCTCAATAAGTAAACATACTCATATTTTCAGTGGATTTATCTTCACACATTCTGTACACAAATCTGGCAAAAAAAAAATCAAAATATTAATCAAATAAATTTTCAGAATTTTCAGTGAGAGACAACTTATACTGGTGAACTTGTAAAGTTAATTACTCAATTTTCTCACTTATTTGAGACATTCTCGAAGTCAAATTTTCAGAGGATTTATATTCAGGTATACTGTATACACATCTGGCATAAAATATTCAATCTGGCTATCAGATATATTTTCAGAAATTTCAGTGGCAGATAACTTATACTGGTCAACTTGGAACGTTAATAGCTCGATTTTCTCACTTATTTGAGACATTCTCGTAGTCAAATTTTCAGAGGATTTATCTTTAGGCATACTATATACCGATCTAGCATACAAAATTTAAAATATCTGTTAGATACATTTTCAGAAATTTCAGAGACAGATAACTTATACTGGTCAACTTGAAATTTGACAAAGTTTCGGTATTAAATAAGTGAGAAATCGAGGATATAACTTTCTGCATTGACAAGTACTAGGTGGCTATTACTGAAATTTCTGAAAATATTTTAATTGCATATTTGATATTAAATTTGTGTTTAGTACACCTGAATCTAATACTCCTGAAAATTTGACAAAGGTTCAGTATTAAATAAGTGAGAAATCGAGGATATAACTTTCTGCATTGACAAGTACTAGGTAGTTATTACGGAAATTTCTGAAAATATATTAATTGCATATTTGATATTAAATTTGTGTTTAGTAAACCTGAAACTAATACTCCTGAAAATTTGACAAAGTTTCAGTATTAAATAAGTGAGAAATCGATGACATAACTCTCTGCATTGACACGTACTAGGTAGCTATTTCTGAAATTTCTGAAAATATATTAATTGCATATTTGATATTAAATTTGTGTTTAGTACACCTGAATCTAATACTCCTGAAAATTTGACAAAGTTTCACTTTTAAATAAGTGAGAAATCGAGGATATAACTTTCTGCATTGACAAGTACTAGGTGGCTATTACTGAAAATTCTGAAAATATATTTATTGCATATTTGATATTAAATTTGTATTTAGTACACCTGAAACTAATACTCCTGAAAATTTGACAAATTTTCAGTATTAAATAAGTGAGAAATCGAGGATATAACTTTCTGCATTGACAAGTACTAGGTAGCTATTCCTGAAATTTCTGAAAATATATTAATTGCATATTTGATATTAAATTTGTATTTAGTACACCTGAATCTAATACTCCTGAAAATTTGACAAAGTTTCAGTATTAAATAAGTGAGAAATCGAGGATATAACTTTCTGCATTGACAAGTACTAGGTAGTTATTACTGAAATTTCTGAAAATATATTAATTGCATATTTGATATTAAATTTGTGTTTAGTACACCTGAAACTAATACTCCTGAAAATTTGACAAAGTTTCAGTATTAAATAAGTGAGAAATCGATGATATAACTTTCTGCATTGACAAGTACTAGGTAGCTATTACTGAAATTTCTGAAAATATTTTAATTGCATATTTGATATTAAATTTGTGTTTAGTACACCTGAAAATAATACTCCTGAAAATTTGACAAAGTTTCACTTTTAAATAAGTGAGAAATCGAGGATATAACTTTCTGCATTGACAAGTACTAGGTGGCTATTACTGAAAATTCTGAAAATATATTTATTGCATATTTGATATTAAATTTGTGTTTAGTACACCTGAAACTAATACTCCTGAAAATTTGACAAAGTTTCAGTATTAAATAAGTGAGAAATCGATGATATAACTCTCTGCATTGACACGTACTAGGTAGCTATTTCTGAAATTTCTGAAAATATATTTATTGCATATTTGATTTTAAATATGTGTTTAGTGCACCTGAAACTAATACTCCTGAAAATTTGACAAAATTTCAGTATTAAATAAGTGAGAAATCGAGGATATAACTTTCTGCATTGACAAGTACTAGGTAGCTATTACTGAAATTTCTGAAAATATATTTATTGCATATTTGATATTAAATTTGTGTTTAGTACACCTGAATCTAATACTCCTGAAAATATGACAAAGTTTCAGTATTAAATAAGTGAGAAATCGAGGATATAACTTTCTGCATTGACAAGTACTAGGTAGCTATTACGGAAATTTCTGAAAATATATTAATTTCATATTTGATATTAAATTTGTGTTTAGTAAACCTGAAACTAATACTCCTGAAAATTTGACAAAGTTTCAGTATTAAATAAGTGAGAAATCGATGATATAACTCTCTGCATTGACACGTACTAGGTAGCTATTTCTGAAATTTCTGAAAATATATTTATTGCATATTTGATTTTAAATATGTGTTTGGTGCACCTGAAACTAATACTCCTGAAAATTTGACAAAATTTCAGTATTAAATAAGTGAGAAATCGAGGATATAACTTTCTGCATTGACAAGTACTAGGTGGCTATTACTGAAATTTTTGAAAATATTTTAATTGCATATTTGATATTAAATTTGTGTTTAGTACACCTGAATCTAATACTCCTGAAAATTTGACAAAGTTTCAGTATTAAATAAGTGAGAAATCGAGCATATAACTTTCTGCATTGACAAGTACTAGGTAGCTATTACTGAAATTTCTGAAAATATATTTATTGCATATTTGATATTAAATTTGTGTTTAGTACACCTGAATCTAATACTCCTGAAAATTTGACAAAGTTTCAGTATTAAATAAGTGAGAAATCGAGCATATAACTTTCTGCATTGACAAGTACTAGGTAGCTATTACTGAAATTTCTGAAGATATATTAATTGCATATTTGATATTAAATTTGTGTTTAGTACACCTGAAACTAATACTCCTGAAAATTTGACAAAGTTTCAGTATTAAATAAGTGAGAAATCGATGATATAACTCTCTGCATTGACACGTGCTAGGTAGCTATTACTGAAATTTCTGAAAATATATTTATTGCATATTTGATTTTAAATATGTGTTTAGTGCACCTGAAACTAATACTCCTGAAAATTTGACAAAGTTTCAGTATTAAATAAGTGAGAAATCGAGGATATAACTTTCTGCATTGACAAGTACTAGGTAGCTATTACTGAAATTTCTGAAAATATATTAATTGCATATTTGATCATTAATTTGTGTTAGGTACACCTGAAACTAATACTCCTGAAAATTTCATAAAGTTTCAGTATTAAATAAGTGAGAAATCGAGGATATAACTTTCTGCATTGACAAGTACTAGGTAGCTATTACTGAAATTTCTGAAAATATATTAATTGCATATTTGATATTAAATTTGTGTTTAGTACACTTGAAACTAATACTCCTGAAAATTTGACAAAGTTTCAGTATTAAATAAGTGAGAAATCGAGGATATAACTTTCTGCATTGACAAGTACTAGGTAGTTATTACTGAAATTTCTGAAAATGATTAATTAATTGCATATTTGATATTAAATTTGTGTTTAGTACATCTGAAACTAATACTCCTGAAAATTTGACAAAGTTTCAGTATTAAATAAGTGAGAAATCGAGGATATAACTTTCTGCATTGACAAGTACTAGGTAGTTATTACTGAAATTTCTGAAAATGATTAATTAATTGCATATTTGATATTAAATTTGTGTTTAGTACATCTGAAACTAATACTCCTGAAAATTTGACAAAGTTTCAGTATTAAATAAGTGAGAAATCGAGGATATAACTTTCTGCATTGACAAGTACTAGGTAGCTATTACTGAAATTTCTGAAACACCTCTTATGTGAATTTTTTTGTGATTCTCATTTTTTCGGCGATATTTCGGAAGTTGGATATCCTTTGTCGAATGGTAAACCTATGCGTCAAAAAGGCCCGAAAACAGTTCTTTAGAAAACAGCTTACTAACATCATCTTCATATTTGTTATGTTGTTTTCTAGCATCTCCCCAAATTTCGATTTCATGTAAGTCGCTAAATATAGTGAAAGAAATAAAATTGTCTGATTTCAGGATATCATTCGAATAACATTTATCTGAAATAAAAATTGGGCAGTGTTGTAACAGATTTTTTTATCTAGATACAATACAGATACTTCAGAAATAATGTATCTAGATTCAACTTTAGGTACTCAAGCAAGAATGTATCTAGATACATATCTATTAGGCTGTTATAAGCCTAATGGTTATTTCCTGTATGTCAGGTATCGACAGTAAATTAAATACATGAATAAAACATATACATACAAATACAGCAGTTACATGGAAATACGTCAAAACAAGAAAAAGGTATATAATTTATACAATTATATAGCTATAGTACATATAGTTAATCTGCTTTAAAATTATAGGAAATTAAATTATTTATACTATAGGGCTCGATAGAGCATAACATTTCAACAGCACAGAGTAGTATGTCTGAACTTCCATTATTATTTTCTGAAGATTGTCGTAGGATTTAATCAGGGGTGGATGGACAACATACAAGCCGTCCGGGAAATAACTTTTGTCGGCCCATTTTACCTTCACATATAAGTGCAAGAATAACATATAATCAAAATAATAATCATACTTCAAAATTTGACTTGTAAACTTGGAAAGTTAATAACTCGAATTTCTCACTTACTTGAGTCATACTCGTGGTCAAATTTTCAGAGGATTTATCTTCAGACATACTCTATACAGATCTGGCATAGAATTTTCCAAATCCATCAGATAAATTTTATCAGATCTTTATTAGTAAATTACAATAACATGTGCAACGCACTAACAATTAATAAAAAAAAATAACAATAACATAAACAAATAAATAACTATCAATTGCAAGAAAATATAGACAGATACAACTACTTTATCAACAATTTAAGAAAAAAAAACACTCTTAAGGAGCCCTTCGCCATACAACTACACAATAAACATCGAAACACACAAAAAACAACACCAATCCCTCCAATTGATTAACCCAAATGGTAAATGTAGCGAATCAGTATTATTAAATTACTTCTATCTGTAAATGATTAAATTACTTCATTTACTGATAACGTTGTGGACATGCTTTCATTGCTTGATTTGGTAACCGTCGAATCTGCTTCAAATTGAAGCATGATGAAAACGTAATTTGTAATTGTGGTAGACATCTGAAACAAAATTAGTGTTTGTTAATAACTGCACATTATTTAATTGAGTGTTGGATCTGGGTTTATTAGAATTTCTTTCTTGTTTTAATCTCTACTATCACCTGCCTGGAAAAATATAGGGAGGAGGTATCAAAATATCGTGTATAGACAATTAATTTTTCGATTGCTATGGCAATCGATAGAGGGAAAATATGTAAGGCTTTTCCCAGAACAGTTCGATGCAATTCCTTCTAGGTTTTGCGTGGGAGTGAAGTTATTATTCAGTTTGTCGTATCTTTTATAATTATTATCTCAATAAGTAAGAATCTCACAACATTGCAGTTTGCATTTTTGGATCAAGCATTCAATACTCTATCATGCTGTGTACTCAGTTTAAATCAAAATTTTCCTACTATTTCGTGAAAAGTTCCAAGGACATTATAGAATTCTGGGGATAAAAATGGTTTGAAAATTTGCTATGGCAATCGATAGAAGGAAAATATGTAAGACTTTTCCCAGAACAGTTCGATGCAATTCCTTCTAGGTTTTGCGTGGGAGTGAAGTTAATATTCAGTTTGTCATATCTTTTATGATTATTATCTCAATAACGAAGCATCTCACTGCATTGCAGTTTGCATTTTTGGATCAAGCATTCAATGCTCTATCGTGCTGTGCACTCAATTTAAATCAAAATTTTCCTACTATTTCGTGAAAAGTTCCAAGGGGTTGTTAACCTTATAGAATTCTGGGGAGAAAATGGATTTGAAAATTTGCTATGGCAATCGATAGAGGGAAAATTTGTAAGACTTTTCCCAAAACAGTTCGATGCAATTCCTTCTAGGTTTTGCGTGGGAGTGAAGTTAATATTCAGTTTGTCATATCTTTTATAATTATTATCTCAATAACGAAGCATCTCACTGCATTGCAGTGTGCATTTTTGGATCAAGCATTCAATACTCTATCATGCTGTGTACTCAGTTTAAATCAAAATTTTCAGACTATTTCGTGAAAAGTTACAAGGGGTTTAACCTTATAGAATTCTGGGGAGAAAAATGGATTTGAAAATTTGCTAGGGCAATCTGTAGAGGGAAAATTTGTAAGACTTTTCCCAAAACAGTTCGATGCAATTCCTTCTAGGTTTTGCGTCGGAGTGAAGTTAATATTCAATTTGTCATGTTTTTATAATTATTATCTCAATAACTAAGCATTTCACAGCTTTGCAGTTTACATATTTGGATCAAGCATTCAATACTCTATTATGCTGTGTACTCAGTTTAAATCGAAATTTTCCTACTATTTCGTGAAAACTTCCAAGGGGTTAACCTTATAGAATTCTGGGGAGAAAATGGATTTGAAAATTTGCTGTGGAAATCGATAGAGGGAAAATATGTAAGATATTTCCCAGAACAGTTCGATGCAATTCCTTCTAGGTTTTGCGTGGGAGTGAAGTTAATATTCAGTTTGTCATATCTTTTATAATTATTATCTCAATAACTAATCATCTCACAGCATTGCAGTTTACATTTTTGGATCTAGCATTCAATACTCTATCATGCTGTGTACTCAGTTTAAATCGAAATTTTCCTACTATTTCGTGAAAAGTTCCAAGGGGTTAACCTTATAGAATTCTTGGGAGAAAAATGGATTTGAAAATTTGCTATGGCAATCGATAGAAGGAAAATATGTAAGACTTTTCCCAGAACAGTTCGATGCAATTCCTTCTAGGTTTTGCGTGGGAGTGAAATTAATATTCAGTTTGTCATATTTTAATAAATTATTATGTCAATAACTAAGCATATTAATTCATAATTTTATTAATTGATGTTAAAATTTGAAAAAAAAACAATTTATCTTTTAAATTAACGATAATGATAATATTATTTGAACTATTGCTCCACTTTCCATAAACTTACCACAAACATTGTTGAGAAATCAATATCAAACAGCCTACAAGCTGTTATTACCAGTTTGTTTTCCCTGAGCTCATAAATTGAGGCTATTAACTGCAAGAAAAAACAGATAGAAAATAAATATTATTGATATGTTATTGTTGATGGTATTAGATCAATTATAACGTAAACGTAGTAGGTACGTCAAATATACGTATCATCAGGCATTGATATTGAATTGAAGTTGAATTGATATTGATGATATTGAATATCATCAGTTCGACAAAACGTCCGCAATTATATTTCCGTCCACTTCAAACGATTTAAAAATGTATGTGATCCTTTATAGAAATAAAATTATTACACTTAAATAATATATTTGTAGTAATTTCTGCTCTTGTGGTAAGTGTAATTAATTTTTATTTTTAACATAATTTACTACCTGCTGTACTACTATTTAGTTAGGAAGAAATAAATAATATAATGCAAGAAGTTCTAATCTTCTTCTTGGAAGAAGAAAAGAAGAAGTTAAGACATTTTCTAATTTTTTTTTAAATTAAAGAATTGTTAGAATAAAAAAACCAGCGAAGAAAAAGAATAAGAAGTTATAATAGAGTGCGATATATTGTAAGTATCACTTACCAGGCGATGAGATATATCGTCTTGGACATCGAGTTTTATGTAGCTCAAGATCTCTTTGGTCCTCGCAGCCTAAAAGTAATGAACACAGGTGAAAATACCTTCTACCCTTCGAGACAAACTATACCTTTTCAAGTAAAAATTGAGACCAATCAAGTTCAAATTGAGACCAATCAATTTTAAACTGAGACCAATCAAGTTCAAATTAAGACTAATCAATTTCAAATTGAGACCAATCAATTTCAAATTGAGACTAAACAAAATCAAGTTGAAACCAAACAATATCAAGTTGAGAGTAAACAAATCAAATTCATTATGACAACTTGATATTGTTTAGTGTCAACTTGATTTTGTTTAGTCTCAATTTGAAATTGATTGGTATCAATTTGAACTTGATTGGTATCAATTTGAACTTGATTGGCATCAATTTGAAATTGATTGGTCTCAATTTGACATCGATTGGTATCAATTTGAACTTGGTTGGCCTCAATATAAAATTGTTTAGTCTCAATTTCGACTTGATTGGTCTCAATTTGAAATTGATTGGTCTAAATTTGAACTTGAAAAGGTATAGTAATATCTAAACTAGAAATTTTATAAAAAATATATATATAATGCATAATTGCGAATGTGATAAATTATGAATTAGTTTAATTACCTCAGTGCATAGCTCGTAACTGGAGTTAATTAGAACTACGAATTCGAACATTGTGAAAATTCCAAATTTGGCTACAGTGAGCCAGAACGAATTTTCGTACTCGGCTGTTGTATGGGCCACCGTGTAAATGCAGAAATACGCGTTGGTAAATCCCGCGATGAAGGTGATGGCAAAGTGCCAGATGATCTGCACCTGAAAGATGTCGTTCATGAGCCTCGAGATGGCCGTCAGATCTTTGTGCATGTCCATGAACTGCGAGAAGTCCTTTTCGAACTTGTAGACGCTGAGGACGCTGATCTGCTTCTGCTTCGAGCGCTTCTTGATCTTCAGCATGAACTCGTTGATCATCTTGAACCTGTCGGTGACGATCATGGTCCAGAGGTAGAAGTAGCACTTCGAGAGTTCGCCGGTGAAGCTGGCTATCAGATGGCAAGCGACCGTGGCCACCGAGACGTACTCGTAGGCCATCAAGCAGTTGAAGACTTCAGTGGTGATGTCGGTGACCAAGGCGAAAAACAGCACGAAGAAGGCCCTCACGAAGATCTTCCTGTGGCCCTCGCGCAGCTCCTCGGACTTGCCCAAACTCTTCAGCGTCTTATCGAAGCCGTCAACTGTTTTGAACAGCTCAATCTCCTTGCCGGCATCGCGCAAATTGAGGAGGTAGATTAGAACAAATCTGCTGTAAATCCCCCCATAGAACACCCAGAAGCAGAACATATTTATTTTGGATACCGTTGTTTTTTGGACGTTTTCTGAACTGCTGTACCACACAAGAGCAACGCCAACAGCCAGCAGGACGACGCTAAGAACAATCCGGAAATACGATTTGGTATAAGCATTTTTGGTTCTGTCGACAGGCTTGGTGCCAAATAAAAACGCGATTCTAAAATACGGCTCAAGAGATGAGTACACATCATCCAAGTCTAAGTGTTTTGTTAGGAACATCGTGGACTAGTATTTCTTCGAAGAAGAGGCGTACGTGCAAATGAGTTTCATTGATTAGCTTATGAACTGAGGCGATCGATTTTCATTAATATAATTGTTTGTTCTTAAACACTAATGGTTTAAGCGGCAAATGTAATTTTAATAAGTAATTGCAAAGATGTAATGTGATCAAATACTTCTTTTGTTTTCAGAAACTCCGCAACCAATCAATATTTTGACAATATTGTTGTCACAATACATGACAAAACATCTATTGATATTAATATTTTATATATTATAGATTACTAATATATAACTATATCGTCAAAAGTTCCAAGGGGTTAGAATTCTGGGGAGAAAATGGATTTGAAAATTTGCTATGCCAATCTATAGAGAGAAAATTTGTAAGACTTTTCCCAGAACAGATCGATGCACTTCCTTCTAGGTTTTGCGTGGGAATGAAGTTAATATTCAGTTTGTCATATCTTTTATAATTATTATCGCAATAACTAAGCATCTCACAGCATTGCAGTTTGCATTTTTGGATCAAGCATTCAATACTCTATCATGCTGTGTACTCAGTTTAAATCAAAATTTTCCTACTATTTCGTGAAAAGTTCCAAGGGGTTGTTAACCTTATAGAATTCTGGGGAGAAAATGGATTTGAAAATTTGCTATGCCAATCTAAAGAGGGAAAATATGTAAGACTTTTCCCAGAACAGTTCGATGCAATTCCTTTTAGGTTTTGCGTGGGAGTGAAGTTAATATTCAGTTTGTCATATCTTTTATAATTATTATCTCAATAACTAAGCATCTCACAGAATTGCAGTTTGCATTTTTGGATCAAGCATTCAATGCTCTATCATGCTGTGTACTCAGTTTAAATCAAAATTTTCCTACTATTTCGTGAAAAGTTCCAAGGAGTTAAACCTTATAGAATTCTGGGGAGAAAATGGATTTGAAAATTTGCTATGGCAATCAATAGAGGCAAAATATATAAGACTTTTCCCAGAACAGTTCGATGCAATTCCTTCTAGGTTTTGCGTGGGAGTGAAGTTAATATTCAGTTTGTCATATCTTTTATAATTATTATCTCAATAACTGAACATCTCACAGCATTGCAGTTTGCATTTTTGGATCAAGCATTCAATACTCTATCATGCTGTGTACTCAGTTTAAATCAAAATTTTCCTACTATTTCGTGAAAAGTTCCAAGGGGTTGTTAACCTTATAGAATTCTGGGGAGAAAATGGATTTGAAAATTTGCTATGCCAATCTAAAGAGGGAAAATATGTAAGACTTTTCCCAGAACAGTTCGATGCAATTCCTTTTAGGTTTTGCGTGGGAGTGAAGTTAATATTCAGTTTGTCATATCTTTTATAATTATTATCTCAATAACTAAGCATCTCACAGAATTGCAGTTTGCATTTTTGGATCAAGCATTCAATGCTCTATCATGCTGTGTACTCAGTTTAAATCAAAATTTTCCTACTATTTCGTGAAAAGTTCCAAGGAGTTAAACCTTATAGAATTCTGGGGAGAAAATGGATTTGAAAATTTGCTATGGCAATCAATAGAGGCAAAATATATAAGACTTTTCCCAGAACAGTTCGATGCAATTCCTTCTAGGTTTTGCGTGGGAGTGAAGTTAATATTCAGTTTGTCATATCTTTTATAATTATTATCTCAATAACTGAACATCTCACAGCATTGCAGTTTGCATTTTTGGATCAAGCATTCAATACTCTATCATGCTGTGTACTCAGTTTAAATCAAAATTTTCCTACTATTTCGTGAAAAGTTCCAAGGGGTTGTTAACCTTATAGAATTCTGGGGAGAAAATGGATTTGAAAATTTGCTATGCCAATCTAAAGAGGGAAAATATGTAAGACTTTTCCCAGAACAGTTCGATGCAATTCCTTTTAGGTTTTGCGTGGGAGTGAAGTTAATATTCAGTTTGTCATATCTTTTATAATTATTATCTCAATAACTAAGCATCTCACAGAATTGCAGTTTGCATTTTTGGATCAAGCATTCAATGCTCTATCATGCTGTGTACTCAGTTTAAATCAAAATTTTCCTACTATTTCGTGAAAAGTTCCAAGGAGTTAAACCTTATAGAATTCTGGGGAGAAAATGGATTTGAAAATTTGCTATGGCAATCAATAGAGGCAAAATATATAAGACTTTTCCCAGAACAGTTCGATGCAATTCCTTCTATGTTTTGCGTGGGAGTGAAGTTAATATTCAGTTTGTCATATCTTTTATAATTATTATCTCAATAACTGAACATCTCACAGCATTGCAGTTTGCATTTTTGGATCAAGCATTCAATACTCTATCAAGCTGTGTACTCAGTTTAAATCAAAATTTTCCCACTATTTCGTGAAAAGTTCCAAGGGGTTAACCTTATAGAATTCTGGAAAGAAAAATGGATTTGAAAATTTGCTATGGCAATCGATAGAGGGAAAATATGTAAGACTTTTCCCAAAACAGTTCGATGCAATTCCTTTTAGGTTTTGCGTGAGAATGAATTTAATATTCAGTTTGTCATATCTTTTATAATTATTATCTCAATAACTGAACATCTCACAGCATTGCAGTTTGCATTTTTGGATCAAGCATTCAATGCTCTATCATGCTGTGTACTCAGTTTAAATCAAAAATTTCCTACTATTTCGTGAAATGTTCCAAGGGGTTAACCTTATAGAATTCTGGAAAGAAAAATGAATTTGAAAATCTGCTATGGCAATCGATAGAGGGAAAATATGTAAGACTTTTCCCAGAACAGTTCGATGCAATTCCTTCTAGTTTTTGCGTGGGAGGGAAGTTAATATTCAGTTTGTCATATCTTTTATAATTATTATCTCAATAACTAAGCATCTCACAGCATTGCAGTTTGCATTTTTGGATCAAGCATTCAATACTCTATCATGCTGTGTACTCAGTTTAAATCAAAATTTTCCTACAATTTCGTGAAAAGTTCCAAGGGGTTAACCTTATAGAATTCTGGGGAGAAAAATGGATTTGAAAATTTGCTATGGCAATCGATAGAGGGAAAATATGTAAGACTTTTCCCAGAACAGTTCGATGCAATTCCTCCTAGTTTTTGCGTGGGAGGGAAGTTAATATTCAGTTTGTCATATCTTTTATAATTATTATCTCAATAACTAAGCATCTCACAGCATTGCAGTTTGCATTTTTGGATCAAGCATTCAATACTCTATCATGCTGTGTACTCAGTTTAAATCAAAATTTTCCTATTATTTCGTGAAAACTTCCAAGGGGTTAACCTTATAAAATTCTGTGGAGAAAAATGGATTTGAAAATTAGCTATGGCAATGAATAGAGGGAAAATATGTAAGATTTTTCCCAGAACAGTTCGATGCAACTCCTTCTAGTTTTTGCATGGGAGTGAAGTTAATATTCAGTTTGTCATATCTTTTATAATTATTATCTCAATAACTAAGCATCTCACAGCATTGCAGTTTGCATTTTTGGATCAAGCATTCAATACTCTATCATGCTATGTACTCAGTTTAAATCAAAATTTGCCTACTGTTTCGTGAAAAGTTCCAAGGGGTTAACCTTATAGAATTCTGGGAAGAAAAATGGATTTGAAAATTTGCTATGACAATCAATAGAGGGAAAATATGTAAGACTTTTCCCAGAACAGTTCGATGCATTTCCTTCTAGGTTTTGCGTGGGAGTGAAGTAAATATTCAGTTTGTCATATCTTTTATAATTATTATCTCAATAACGAAGCATCTCACAGCATTGCAGTTTGCATTTTTGGATCAAGCATTCAATACTCTATCATGCTGTGTACTCAGTTTAAATCAAAATTTTCCTACTATTTCGTGAAAAGTTCCAAGGGGTTAACCTTATAGAATTCTGAGGACAAAAATGGATTTGAAAATTTGCTTTGGCAATCGATAGAGGGAAAATATGTAAGATTTTTCCCAGAACAGTTCGATGCAATTCCTTCTAGGTTTTGCGTGGGAGTGAAGTTAATATTCAGTTTGTCATATCTTTTATAATTATTATCTCAAAAACTAAACATCTCACAGCATTGCAGTTTGCATTTATGGATCATGCATTCAATACTCTACCATGCGGTGCACTCAATTTAAATCAAAATTTTCCTACTATTTTGTGAAAAGTTCCAAACCTCATAGAATTCTGGGTAGAAAAATGGATTTAGAAATTTGCTATGGTAATGGATAGAGGGAAAATATGTAAGACTTTTCCCAGAACAGTTCGATGCAATTCCTTCTAGGTTTTGCGTGGGAGTGAAGTTAATATTCAGTTTGTCATATCTTATATAATTATTATCTCAATAAGTATGCATCTTAATTCATATTTTTTTTAATTGATCTTAAAATTTGAAAAAAAAGCAATATTTGTCTTTTAAATTAACGATAATGATAATATTATTTGAACTATTGCTCCACTTTCTATAAACTTACCACAAACATCGTTGAGAAATCAATATCAAACAGCCTACAAGCTGTTATTACCAGTTTGTTTTCCCTGAGCTCATAAATTGAGGCTATTAACTGCAAGAAAAACAGATATAAAATAAATATTATTAATATGATATTGTTGATGGTATTAGATCAATTGTAACGTAAACGTAGTAGGTACGTCAAATATACGTATCATCAGGCATTGATATCGAATTGAAGTTTAATTGATATTGATGATATTGAATATCATCAATTCAACAAAACGTCCGCAATTATATTTTCGTCCACTTCAAACGATTGAAAAATGTATGTGATCCTTTATAGAAATAAAGTACTTAAATTATTATATTTGTAGTCATTTCTGCTGTTGCGGTAAGTGTAATTAATTTTTATTTTTAACATAATTTACTACCTGCTGTACTACTATTTAGTTAGGAAGAAACAAATAATATAATGCAAGAAGTTATAACCTTCTTCTTGGAAGAAGAAAAGAAGAAGTTAAGACATCTTCTAAAAAATTTTTTTTTGAAATTTCAATGAATTGTTAAAATGAAAAAACCAACGAAGAAATAGAAGAGGAAGTTATAATAGAGTACGATATATTGTAAGTATCACTTACCAGGCGATGAGATATATCATCTTGGACATCGAGTTTTATGTAGCTCAAGATCTCTTTGGTCCTCGCAGCCTAAAAGTAATGAACACAGGTGAAAATACCTTCTACCCTTCGAGACTAACTATACCTTTTCAAGTAAAAATTGAGACCAATCAAGTTCAAATTGAGACCAATCAATTTCAAATTGAGACCAATCAAGTTCAAATTAAGACTAATCAATTTCAAATTGAGACCAATCAATTTCAAATTGAGACTAAACAAAATCAAGTTGAAACCAAACAATATCAAGTTGAGAGTAAACAAATCAAATTCATTATGACAACTTGATATTGTTTAGTGTCAACTTGATTTTGTTTAGTCTCAATTTGAAATTGATTGGTCTCAATTTGAAATTGATTGGTATTAATTTGAACTTGATTGGCATCAATTTGAAATTGATTGGTCTCAATTTGACATTGATTGGTATCAATTTGAACTTGGTTGGCCTCAATATAAAATTGATTAGTGTCAATTTGAACTTGATTGGTCTTAATTTGAAATTGATTGGTCTCAATTTGAACTTGAAAAGGTATAGTAATATCTAAACTAGAAATTTTATAAAAAATATATATAATGCATAATTGCGAATGTGATAAATTATGAATTAGTTTAATTACCTCAGTGCATAGCTCGTAACTGGAGTTAATTAGAACTACGAATTCGAACATTGTGAAAATGCCGAATTTGGCTACCGTGAGCCAGAACGAATTTTCGTACTCGGCTGTGGTATGGGCCACCGTGTATATGCAGAAATACGCGTTGGTGAATCCCGCGATGAAGGTGATGGCAAAGTGCCCGATGATCTGCACCTGAAAGATGTCGTTCATGAGCCTCGAGATGGCCGTCAGATCTTTGTGCATGTCCATGAACTGCGAGAAGTCCTTTTCGAACTTGTAGACGCTGAGGACGCTGATCTGCTTCTGCTTCGAGCGCTTCTTGATCTTCAGCATGAACTCGTTGATCATCTTGAACCTGTCGGTGACGATCATGGTCCAGAGGTAGAAGTAGCACTTCGAGAGTTCGCCGGTGAAGCTGGCTATCAGGTGGCAAGCGACCGTGGCCACCGAGACGTACTCGTAGGCCATCAAGCAGTTGAAGACTTCCGTGGTGATGTCGGTGACCAAGGCGAAAAACAGCACGAAGAAGGCCCTCACGAAGATCTTCCTGTGGCCCTCGCGCAGCTCCTCGGACTTGCCCAAACTCTTCAGCGTCTTATCGAAGCCGTCCACGGTTTTGAACAGCTCAATCTCTTTGCCGGCATCGCGCAAATTGAGGAGGTAGATTAGAACAAATCTGCTGTAAATTCCCCCATAGAACACCCAGAAGCAGAACATATTTATTTTGGATACAGTTGTTTTCTGGACGTTTTCTGAACTGCTATACCACACAAGAGCAACGCCAACGGCCAGCAGGACGACGCTAAGAACAATCCGGAAATACGATTTGGTATAAGCATTTTTTGTTCTGTCGACAGGCTTGGTGCCAAATAAAAACGCGATTCTAAAATACGGCTCAAGAGATGAGTACACATCATCCAAGTCTAAGTGTTTTGTTAGGAACATCGTGGACTAGTATTCCTTCGAAGAAGAGGCGTACATGCAAATGAGTTTCATTGATTAGCTTATGAACTAAGGCGATCGATTTTCATTAATATAATTGTTTGTTCTTAAGCACTAATGGTTTAAGCGGCAAATGTAATTTTAATAAGTAATTGCAAAGATGTAGTGTGATCAAATACTTCTTTTGTTTTCAGAAACTCTGCAAACATTCAATATTTTGACAATATTGTTGTCACAAAACATGACAAAATATCTAAGTTGAGCGGAATATTATTAACATTAATATTAATATTTTATATTTTATAGATTACTAATATATAACTATATCGTGAAAAGTTCCAATGGGTTAATCTTACAGAATTCTGGGAAGAAAAATGGATTTGAAGATTTGCTATGGCAATCGATAGAGGGAGAATATGTAAGACTTTTCCCAGAACAGTTCGATGCAATTCCTTCTAGGTTTTGCGTGGGAATGAAGTTATTATTCAGTTTGTCATATCTCTTATAATTATTATCTCAATAACTAAGCATCTCACAGCATTGCAGTTTGCATTTTTAGATCAAGCATTCAATACTCTATCATGTTGTGTACTCAGTTTAAATCAAAATTTTCCTACTATTTCGTGAAAAGTTCCAAGGGGTTAACCTTATAGAATTCTGGGGAGAAAAATGGATTTGAAAATTTGCTATGGCAATGGATAGAGGGAAAATATGTAAGACTTTTCCCAGAACAGTTCGATGCAATTCCTTCTAGGTTTTGCGTGGGAGTGAAGTTATTATTCAGTTTGTCATATCTTTTATAATTATTATCTCAATAACGAAGCATCTCACAGCATTGCAGTTTGCATTTTTGGATCAAGCATTCAATACTCTATCATGTTGTGTACTCAGTTTAAATCAAAATTTTCCTACTATTTCGTGAAAAGTTCCAAGGGGGACCTTATAGAATTCTGCGGAGAAAAATGGATTTGAAAATTTGCTATGTCAATCTATAGAGGGAAAATATGTAAGACTTTTCCCAGAACAGTTCGATGCAATTCCTTCTAGGTTTTGCGTGGCAGTGAAGTTAATATTCAGTTTGTCATATCTTTTATAATTATTATCTCAATAACTAAGCATCTCACAGCATTGCAGTATGCATTTTTGGATCAAGCATTCAATACTCTATCATGCTGTGTACTCAGTTTAAATCAAAATTTTCCTACTATTTCGTGAAAAGTTCCAAGGAGTTAACCTTATAGAATTCTGGGGAGAAAAATGGATTTGAAAATTTGCTGTGGCAATCTATAGAGGGAAAATTTGTGAGACTTTTCCCAAAACAGTTCGATGCAATTCCTTCTAGGTTTTGCGTGGGAATGAAGTTAATATTCAGTTTGTCATATTTTTATAATTATTATCTCAATAACTAAGCATCTCACAGCATTGCAGTTTGCATTTTTGGATCAAGCATTCAATTCTCTATCATGCTGTGTACTCAGTTTAAATCAAAATTTTCCTACTATTTCGTGAAAAGTTCCCAGGGGTTAACCTTATAGAATTCTGGGGAGAAAAATTGATTTGAAAATTTGCTATGGCAATCTATAGAGGGAAAATATGTAAGACTTTTCCCAGAACAGTTCGATGCAATTCCTTCTAGGTTTTGCGTGGGAGTGAAGTTAATATTTAGTTTGTCATATCTTTTATAATTATTATCTCAATAACTAAGCATCTCACAGCATTGCAGTTTTCATTTTGGGATCAAGCATTCAATACTCTATCATGCTGTGTACTCAGTTTAAATCAAAATTTTCCTACTATTTCGTGAAAAGTTCCAAGGAGTTAACCTTGTAGAATTCTGGGAAGAAAAATGGATTTGAAAATTTGCTATGGCAATGGATAGAGGGAAAATTTGTAAGACTTTTAACAAAACAGTTCGATGCAATTCCTTCTAGGTTTTGCGTGGGAGTGAAGTTAATATTCAGTTTGTCATATCTTTTATAATTATTATCTCAATAACTAAGCTTCTCACAGAATTGCAGTTTGCATTTTTGGATCGAGCATTCAATACTCTATCATGCTGTGTACTCAGTTTAAATCAAAATTTTCCTACTATTTCGTGAAAAGTTCCAAGGGATTAACCTTATAGAATTCTGGGGAGAAAAATGGATTTGAAAATTTGCTATGGCAATCGATAGAGGGAAAATATGTAAGACTTTTCCTAGAACAGTTCGATGCAATTCCTTCTAGGTTTTGCGTGGGAGGGAAGTTAATATTCAGTTTGTCATATCTTTTATAATTATTATCACAATAACTAAGCATTTCACAGCATTGCAGTTTGCATTTTTGGATCAAGCATTCAATACTCTATCATGCTGTGTACTCAGATTAAATCAAAATTTGAGATAATTATAAGATTCGCTACGATTCTGTAGAGATAAAATTGTCTACTTGTGATATTACATTAATTGTAGCAGGGATCATTAATGAAATTATGAATAACTGCTTTATTTTGATAAAATGTAGGTATTGCGTATCGTTTGATGAAGATATTCATAGTACTAATTTCCCTATTCAAATATGCGTGGAATGTAGAATGCATCATATAATAATTGTACATAATTATGTACAGCAATATTCTTCATATCAATTTTCAAAATTTAATTTATATTTTAAAATTTTTGGAAACGATTGTTGACGTGGCAACGCTGCTCATAGGCTGTATAATTGGTTGTATACCACTAGCTTAATGTTGTTATAAAACATGTTAATTGGAATAATATTATTATTTCATAATAAAAAAAACAGTAAATATATAATATCTATTAATGGTTTTTGTGTATTACATATACTTTATAATCATAACAACTAATAAGAGTTTAAATAATATTTATGGTATGTGCACTAGGCAACCAAATATACAGTAGCCTTTTTTAAATTTGTTTATAAATGAGTATAAAATAGCATATTATACACCTTATAGCATTGATAATGCAATATCTAAGTTTTAAACACTAGTGAGTTTTGTAATTAGATTTTCTCTCATTTTTGATGTTTTAAAATGCCTGTTTTCTCTGCCTTTCCACAAATGGCAACGACGCGGTGGCTTCCAAGCAAACAACTGCAAACCCGTGTGTTTTTCGCGTCTGTTGTGGACGTTTTGAAATCCAGAAGCGATAATATGCTGATATAATGGGGGACACACCGTCCAGCCGCTTCGAGAAGTCCCTGGGGCTGCTGACGACCAAGTTCGTCAACCTGCTGCAGAACTCGAACGGGGGAGTGCTCGATTTGAAAGTTGTAAGCATCCCCAAACTGAGGCAGTGTTTGTTTTTTTCCGCCTAACAAGTGGTTTTTGCAGGCCGCCGATTCCCTGGCCGTGAGGCAGAAGAGGAGGATCTACGACATCACCAACGTCCTCGAGGGCATCGGGCTCATCGAGAAGAAAAGTAAAAATAGTATACAGTGGAAGTAAGTTAACCTACAAATGGGTTGCACCGAATAGGGACAACCGAAACAATCGAACAGATATAGCAGCTTTGTTTGCGCCATGGCAACGGTGATGCGATAACTAATTGTTTCCGTCGGGCCACATTAGGTCTGCATTTAAAGTTGCGGAATCGAAAATCGGGTTTAATTCTGTATAGCTCATTAGCGTAGCATAAAAATTGGGTTTACTCCTGTATAGCTCATTAGCGTAGCATAAAAATCGGGTTTACTCCTGTATAGCTCATTAGCGTAGCATAAAAATTGGGTTTACTCCTGTATAGCTCATAGCGTAGTAGGGACCACCACCTTGGTCCCCACTGGTTCTATGGGTTGGTGAATTGTTTATCGTAATGTCTATGTTTACATGTAAATTATTGAGTTACTGATGTTGGCGGGTCAGTCACGATGTTCGATATCTTTTACAATACCAAGATAATCGAAATAGCATTTATTATATTTGCAATAAAAATGCATTGCGTATATTACCCAAATTTGAAATAATCTGCAGAATACTTACAGTGTTATTCATAAAAATTTAAACTGTGGTTTAGCGGTGTTTTACAAAGGGTTACCAAGCTAAACCACCGTTAAACTGTGGCTTAGCGGTGTTTTACAAAGGGTTACCGAGCTAAACCACCGTTAAACTGTGGCTTAATTTCTTATGAATAACACAGTTTAGTGCACCTGCATTGCCCGTAATTAAAGAGGAATTAAAGCGATGTAATTTTTATTTATGTTTTAGGCCGTACACTTATAAAGATTCACTGCCGTCATGCACTACAAGCGAAATCGCCAATAAAGTGATGAAACTAAAAACCGACATTAATAACTTAGACCATATCGAAACTGTCCTTGACAAGCACAAAACGTGGATTGAGCAGAGTATCAAAAACGTCACAGAGGATCTTGATAATAAGAAGTATTTGTATGTTACCAAGGACGATTTGGTGAAATTTTATGGAACCGATGAGAGGATACTTGTACTGCACACACCTTTAAATACAAATATAAGGGTAGATGTAAGTATCTATGGTGAAAAATATGCAAAACTAATGTTTTTTTTATTAAAGGTTGTTATATTATTATACCTAAAACTTGTTGCAATTTTTTGTATATTTTTTTTATGTAATCTGGCTCACCAAAATTTTTATCAAAAAATATTATGGTTATCTTTTGCCACTATCAAAAATGTTACAGTAACAACATTTTTTTATGGGAATCACCAAGAAAAATTTTTGCAGTCACCAATACATATCGGTAGAAAAGCTGATGCCCAATAGCCTCATGAATATCGGGGGCTATTGCACATTTGTACTCAATAAGCACAGATATTTTAATAATGCTGTGCTTACTGATCAAGTGCTATGCATGGACACAGTCAATCGGTTTAATGCATTGAAAATATTGGTCGATTGCAATCGTAAATTAGTACGCACGAAATACCAAATGGTATTTTTCAAATCTTCATTCAAACTACTTTTAACTGACATATCGTTTACAAGCGAAATCATTTTAGTCAAAAACTATAAAATGTGACAACTGACATATCGTCGGCTTACAAGTGTAATCATTTAAGTCGAAAACTATAAAATGTGAGAAACTGCAATTAAAGTTTTATATTCTGGTGTTAGCTTTCCTACTCAGTCATTTAATGAGTTAAGAATTTGGAAGTTCGGCTGCAGGACCCTTTACTATACCCCTACTGAGCCTGAGATTTGTTACAATTTAGTAAACCATCAAAATAAAACTTGACTAAAAACAGCCAAAAATTGACTTAGTGTATTTCACTTGTAAGCTGACGATATTGGGACATGTACTTAACATCCGCTGTAAATACATGAACTATGTATTTACAACATGTTACAACTATGTAACTATTTTAAGGATGAAGTTGATACGTACCAATTGAAGCTGATGTCAAAAATGAGTCCGATAACAGGATACGTATGCAATGAAAACGAGATTCAACCCAAATCTCATAAGCGGAGTAATGATGTAAGTACATACAAAACAAGACAAAAACTATTTATAAAGAACGGAGGAACACTGATTTTTTCAACTGTTTTCTCTGCTAGGTACATATTAACCCGGATGCTGATCAGGAACCGCCCACGAAAAAGCATAGGGTAAATGTAAAGAAGGAGTCGGGCGATGACGAAGCCGTAGCAACGGCCGAGATACTGTTTAAGAGGGTCTCCAGTGACATTAATGACAATGAAGAGGACGGGCATGATGGTAAAGTTTTTTGTATATCAGATTGAAACAATTCAGTGGTTAATAAAATTGAAGATATTTTTAATCCATGATTATCAAATCAAATCGATACAATGCTTGAACATATTCAAACCTAAAATTGAAGATATTTTTAATAATCGAGCTTCAAATCAAATCAATACAGTGCTTGAACATATTGAAACCTAAAATTGAAGATATTTTTAATAATCGAGCTTCAAATCAATACAATGTTTGAACATATTGAAACCTAAAATTGAAGATATTTTTAATAATCGAGCTTCAAATCAAATCCATACAATGTTTGAACATATTGAAACCTAAAATTGAAGATATTTTAAAAATTGAGCTTCAAATCAATACAATGCTTCAACATATTGAAACCTAAAATTGAAGATATTTTTAATAATCGAGCTTCAAATCAAATCCATACAATGTTTGAACATATTGAAACCTAAAATTGAAGATATTTTTAATAATCGAGCTTCAAATCAAATCAATACAAAATCAAAAACAAAAACAATACAAAAATGCACAAAAGATCTTCCAGGTCGCAGTGCAGGATGGCCTAGCTGGCCTATCGCCCCCGAAATACAAATACAATACAAATACAAATATTGAAACCTAAAATTGAAGATATTTTTAATAATCGAGCTTCAAATCAAATCGATACAATGCCTGAACATATTGAAACCGTTAAATTTTTAATCTTGTTGATTCGTTAATTTGTTTTTGCCTTTAGACTCGAAGCCGTTTGTGCCACTGATACCGCTATATCCACACCAGGACTTCTCCTTCAGCCTGATGGACAGTGAAGGTTTAAGTGACTTATTTGACATACCGAGTGGTACGGCATGAGTGGGTCGGCCACCCAGTGCCCGTGTAAAGTTCTGTTTTATTTTTGTACGTATTAAATCTCTATTACTTATTTCTTTTTGCGGAATAACTGTATTGTTATTATGTAGGTTTGATTGATATTTCGATTATGTGTATTCCATTGTACTATATTCTAGTTACATAGGAAATAAATAAAGACATACTTTGTTATACGTCTATATAGTGAATTAAGGATTGTAAAATCCAACCCGTTTATATTTAATTTTCAGGGAATGTTAATATACGTGTATTGCGTATCAAAAAACGTAAACAATAATGTGTACGTTACTTGACAGCATCACATTCGAATGTCATGTATTTATGTCATAAATCTGACATTCAAATGTGATGTTTGAAAAGTAACGTACATGTTATAGCCGACCCAAAAATCTAAGAATATTACGACTTTGACTTTTAAGTATTTTATGGGGGTTTTATTTGGTGTTGCCATAAAATCAGCGCTTATACTGGCTTTGGGTCTTTATACAAGCCAGTATATGCGCTGATTTTATGGCAACACCAAATAAAACCCCCATAAAATACTTAAAAGTCAAAGTCGTAATATTCTTAGATTTTTGGGTTGACTATACTACAAACATTTTTTTGTTTCCATGGTTAACTATGGTAAGTATAAATAAAACACATTACTTTGTTAGTACCACATAAAATTATTTAATTTTATTTAAGTAGTCGAAACTAGTAACAAATCAATAAATAATTTTATGTGATACTAACAAAGTGTATCACGTCATGTATCACGAAGTAGACGCCACAACCATTCAAAATATAATATGGTAAGGTTTGGTTAGGACACTGTGGAGGTTGTATTTGACAAGTTTTGTATCTTTAATATTTCAGCAGATATAAACTGAACAATGAAACCCAGCCACACTAAGTTTTATTCATAAAAATTTAAGCCACGGTTTAACAGTGGTTTAGTCTTAGTAACCCTTTGCAAAACACCGCTAATCCACGGTTTAACGGTGGTTTAGTCTTAGTAACCCTTTGCAAACACCGCTAATCCACGGTTTAAATTTTTATCAATAGCGCTGTATGTGTTAATAGGCTAAGTTAAGTTGTATTAAGTTGTTAAACAGTTAAAGCAGAATAGGGAAATTTGCAAGAAAATTCACAGCTTTATTTAAATTATTCTTATAACATCACGACTAATAAAAAAATTATACACTTAAAACCGATGCGTCCTTATTGAGTGCTCTGAGTCGAACAGTTTTGGGTCCTTCAAAAAGCAGGGTTCCTTGAAGTATGTGGCCATCAGTCCGGCGCTCTGAGCCTTCACGATCTCCATCTCGACCTTTTCCTGCTTGGCCTTGCACAGCCTGGTTATGTGCCTGCCGTAGATGCGGCCCGTGTACGGCGACTGGAACTGTGACAGCAGCTTCACGTTCTTGTAGTCTGGGGTAATGCTGTGCTCGCACAGTATGCACCGCTGCTTCTCCTTCTCGAACGGGTTCTGCATATTGAAGTCGGGGGCGTCAGGATCCGCCGTTTGCACCAACCGTCGTGATGACGAAATAGCATTGTAGTTTGTTAGTAGACCTTGAATTAAGAGCATTTGATGTGCATTGTTTTATTTACATTAAAAAAAAATCATTTATACTGCGGAATGTTATAAACAATGTGCGTTAACACAGAAGCTGGCAAATGAATTCAAAGCATCAATGATGGAGAGGGAACTTTACGAGGCCTGTGAACTCTCTGTAACTCGATGAACATCCAGAAAGAACAAGTGATTAACCCCAAAATATTGAAGGGGGCAATTTTGGTATACTATCAATACCCAAATTTCAACTATTAAAATTATGAGAAAAACTTACCTTTACCTTTAAAAGTGTGCAACTTATTCAACAGCCGAGACATTATTAGACCAGATGAGTTCTTCAAATGTGAAAAATTGAGGTTATGTTAATTAAGATTAAAATAAAACTAGAATATACAGGGTGAAACATTATTGTAACACGATAAGATGAGGGTAAGATATAAAGCCTGAATTTTTTCTAGTAACTTTAGTGTCTTTTATCTTCCGTTACAAACCTTAAGAAATGGAAACTTCTGGGTCTTAAAAGGGATATGACTGAGGTTGGGTCGCTAATTATTTAAATGTTAGCGCCAGAAATAACAGGCGCTATATTTCTGGCGCTAACATTTAAATAATTAGCCCCTGCTTTCCTCTTACACCAAAACTGATAAAACGCACTTCATTTACAATCCCAAAATGAGCGAGTTTTCCTCTCACACCAAAACTGTTAAAACGTCGTTTATTTACAATCCCAAAATGAGCGAGCGTTGCTCTCACCATGCGCAAGCGAGATTTTAGATATTCATTCAACGTTTGGTTGTCCAATCACAAACTCTTGATAACTCAATGCTCACCAAATTAAATCTGATTAGAAAATAATATAAAGTGTGGCATGATTTAAATGTAGTTTAGTTGCTTTATAGGATTGTTATTTAGAATACAAAATTTTGAAATAATTACACAAAATTCATGCAGGTTTAAATCACCTGTCAAAGTTATATTGCGAGTTATTGGGTCGATTAGTGAAAATAAATACATCACCCGAATTCAATGCATAATTACTTTATTATACTGAACAATGTCTAGCACATGTATAAGTAAGATGGCAGCATGTAAAAAATTATCACCTAATCATTAACAGATACTCATTAGCATATGCGAAGAAAACAGTGCCTACATGATGATGCCCTAAAGTAACCATTAATCTCACTCTTAAACCAAACACAAGTCGCTTTTAGATGCCGTCCACATTATGTTAAAATACAATAATAATAACAATTGTTTTTTTCTGATTATTTACAGTTTATTAGCAAACAATGGTAGATAATACAAAAAATACAACAACACAGCCCAAGTGGGTCAAGAAGTTCCACTAAACATGTCATGATGATGAAATTAGTATAGTAACCTATGTGATTTATTGGACGTCAAAGCTGACGTTTTCTAAGTTTTGCTTGTGCTTGTCTTAATAGGGCGTCAAAGGTGTTCTTCTGAGTGTTGATTACAGTGCCGCTGATCGGCGACCAATACCCGGCATCATCACTTACATTATCCAAATCGGAATAAGCCGTCTTGCAAAACAACCGGCGTCCACCGAAACACAGCACAT
The DNA here is from genome assembly GCA_951805005.1 of Othius punctulatus. Classification (NCBI taxonomy): domain Eukaryota; kingdom Metazoa; phylum Arthropoda; class Insecta; order Coleoptera; family Staphylinidae; genus Othius; species Othius punctulatus. The sequence goes on along the minus strand of OX638141.1, from coordinate 7,096,670 downwards.
ACTGAGGCAGGTCGGGATTCTCGTTGCCCCTCTCGACGGCTTCGTAGGCGTCCTCCTTGTGCAGGAAAGTGACAAATCCGTAGTTATCAGCTCTTCTTCTGAAGTGGACGCTTATGTTCGTGATCGGCCCAAATTTGTGGAATCTGCGCCGCATGTCCTCCTTGGTTGTGCTGTCTGATATTTTACCTACGTAAATAACCCTGCGCTCCTCGACCTCCATAACTTGCTCGGTGTTTCTTCTGCGGACAGGTGAAGGTGTGCGGCTGCGGCTTGATCCCCTGCTGCTGGACGAACTGCGGGAGGAGCCTGAAGAGCTTGAGCTACTGGAGGAGTCCCGTCTCCGCCTAGTGCTGCTGTGTACCGTCTGGACATGCACAGTACACGTCTTCGGCCTCTCACGCTGCTTATCAAAGTATACTATTGTTTTATCCTCTCCATGCTCCACTTGTTTCTCTATCACAGGCTTTACTTTCGGCAAATGTTCCACTATTGAACTAATTAAAGAATTAGGACTTATTTTTACTTGAGTGTTTTGCAATATCTGCTCCAAATGCCCCCAACTCTCCTCAGTGTTTGTTCCCACGCTGACCAACGTCTTCATGATAATGTTGGCCGGAAGCTCTAGAGGCTTAACATCTGCACTCTCTTCAATCACCTCAATCTTAGGCACGGGATTGTTTTGTTGCTGGATTATTTCCTGAGCCATCTGCATCAGTTTCTCCTGATGTCTTAACCGTCGCATGTTCTCGTCTTCATCCAGGGCCGGCGAATTGTTTCCGCTGCTGCCCTGGCTCCTGTTCTGCAACCTCCTCTTGTACTCTTCCAAGTTCAACTTCTTCTTGATGGTGTTGCTCTTCAAAAGGGAGACCATGAGTTTTCCGTCAGCGTTCTTTACAGTGGGCTGGCTACGCAGTATCGAACGCTCGTCTTCCTCGCACGAGGAAAACCCAGAGTCTTTACGTGGAGTATTTGAACAGTAGTCGTGATCTAGTTGCACCGTCTTGTTTTCTTTCTTCACCGGCATGGTGATGCGTTTCTTTGCGGGGGTTATCGGCGCTATTACAGGGACCGGCTTGCGCTTACTTGTCTGGCGTATGCGGTCAATCAACTCTGGAGGTAGTGAATCTAGTATTTGCTTATTTTTAACTTGATCTTTGGCGGACGTTTTCGATACATCTTCTACTGCAGGAACTAGTTTTTTGCGGGGCTGCGGCTGTTCAACAATTGCTGGTGCTGGATTACTAACGGCGTGCTTTTCATCTGGAAGTTCTTGCATCAATTCTTGCTTCAATTCTTGCTTAACGGGACTTGGGCACTTTATTTCGGTTTGAACTTGCTGTGGACTCTCGTTTACTTGCATCGGATATTCCAATTTTATTTGGCTCTTTGGGGCTGCAAATAACGAAGCATTAAAAAAACGATTAAATAATTATTGCTTGACTTACGTTCTTCGAATATTTCTTGCTCCATAAAGTTGTGAGTCTGCTGCAGTTCCAAATTAGTGCTCTCCGTGGCCTCGAACTGCTCCAGGAGAGTTTTGAGGTCGCCGGCTTGCAGCACCGGGTGGCTCGTGCTCTCGGTGACGGTCTCAACGTCAATCGTGCAATCCTCGTCGTCGTCGCTCTCATCGCCACCCTCAGACTTAATCTCAACATTGCCGTCGCTCTCCTCATCCTCGTCTATCAGATACATCCTCCTGGCCATATCAATGCGCTTGCCTCGATGCTGCGGCCTGAACTCCTCCCCTGGGTGGTCCACAAACTTGGTAATGTCGAACCCATCCGCGGCGAGCAGGTCATCGTGTGGATTCACCGATGAAATGTCCACATCGATCACCAGATCATCTACCACCTAGAGATTCAGTGTGATGACACTTGATCTTCCTGTTCGCAACGAAGGGGGGTACTTACGTCTAAATTCACCAGCTGGTTCCACTCGTTCATTATCTTGTTGAAGTCCTCCCGGGAGGGTGGGGAGCCTGATAGCGGAATAAAGTCGTCATCGGTGTGACTACTGATTCCGGGGATAAGACCAACATCGCCATTGAGCCTGGACAAACAATCGAATTACAAACCAAATAGGATGATAATTACACCCGACTGGGCCAACAGCTGACAAATTTTCGAGGGTATGCAATAATTTCACGCACAAAAATTAGATTTCTACTTTTGTATGGTAAGAATACCATATTCCATCAGGATTTTATATGTAATAATTTGTTACGACTCTACTGGCATTAACTTACATTTGCATTTCCCACTGCATTGGAAGGAATATATATGCAATTACAAACTCAAGCACTTATTTAAGTAATATTATCATTACTTAATTACAATGACAGAAATAGTTGTTTTTGACACTTTTTTGTTTTCAGTTAACTTTGATGTTCATTATTTGAAACAAATGACCATCTTTACAACAAGTTTGGTTGCTGATAAATAGAATATTTTCAAAACATGTTTTGTGATTATAATTGACTCAATATACATAAAAAATGTCTCCCACTGCATTGGAAGGAATATATATGCAATTACAAACTCAAGCACTTATTTAAGTAATATTATCATTACTTAATTACAACGACAGAAACAGTTATTTTTGACACTTTGTTGTTTTCAGGTAACTTTGATGTTCATTACTTGAAACAAATGACCATCTTTACAACAAGTTTGGTTGCTGATAAATAGAATATTTTCAAAACTTGTTTTATGATTGTAATTGACTCAATATACATAAAAAATGACGCCACATCTTCACGTCGGTGTCTCTTCTATTTAATATTTTGTTAATGCAAATCAATCAATTTTGGTGCTTATTTGATTTACAAATAAGTGGTACGGACAATCTACAAGATCGCTGTTTCGAAAAGAAGTAGATAAGGTGCAGATCATGTTGCTGATTGCCAATGTCCTTGGAGGATAAGGTACAAGAAGAAGAAGATTTGATTTACGCTGAGGAGATACCGTTTGTTTTGTTTAGTGTTTTGTTAACTAAATCAATCAATTTTGGTGCTTATTTGATTTATGCTTCTAAATTAGAGGTCAACGGTCGAGTTAAAATTCGTTGAATAGTTTTTCAATTTTTTCAACGCCAAACAATATTTATAAATTCAGAACTGAAACATCAGGTGCGGAAATGGAGTAGGCCTGCACCAATTAATTATACTACACCGGACTTACTCTGTCTCGTCATTGTCATTGTCCCAGTTGAATGGATTGTGCGACTCGTCGAGGCTATGTGAGTCATCATGAAAAGGATCCTGAAAGCAGAGCGGCGGTTAACGGCTGTGGGGCGAACGTATCAGAAACTTACCAAAAAATATGATGAGAAATCTTCTTCCCTGTGGAAATTCAAGTAGCCGGCATCCATTTAGCAGGATTCAGTTTTCTATATACCCGTCATTAAAAGCGTACACATTCGGAAATTGGTGAAAATATGATACCTAGAAACTACATGAATTTAGAACGGGAACCAGGATCGTCTTATTTAAGTATGAATACATACAATACATACATGAATCAGTACAGGGGTTACAAAAAAAAAAAGAGAAATGTTAAAAAAGAGATAATTAGCAATACTTACAGTACAAATTAATTGTACTAATATTTCAACACAACAATTATCATACTTATATACTGAACTGATGTCTGACGAAGAAATACGAGATGGATTATTACTAATGTTGTATCTACGAAACGCAGTAGAAAATGTCGGCTCATCAAAATAAAAAGGATAATTAGCAATACTTACAGAACAAATTAATTGTACTAACATTTCAACACAAAAAATATCATACTTATGTACTGAACTGATGTCTGACGAAGAAATAAGAGATGGATTATTACTAGGCACATCAAAATGGAAAGGATAATTAGCAATACTTACAGAACAAATTAATTGTACTAATATTTCAACACAAAAAATATCATACTTATGTACTGAACTGATGTCTGACGAAGAAATAAGAGATGGATTATTACTAATGTTGTATCTACAAAACGTAGTAGAAAATGTAGGCTGATCAAGATAGAAAGGATAATTAGCAATACTTACAGAACAAATTAATTGTACTAACATTTCAACACAAAAAATATCATACTTATATACTGAACTGATGTCTGACGAAGAAATAAGAGATGGATTATTACTAATGTTGTATCTACGAAACGCAGTAGAAAATGTAGGCTCATCAAAATAGAAAGGATAATTAGCAATACTTACAGAACAAATTAATTGTACTAATATTTCAACACAAAAAATATCATACTTATATACTGAACTGATGTCTGACGAAGAAATAAGAGATGGATTATTACCAGGCACATCAAAATAGAAAGGATAATTAGCAATACTTACAGAACAAATTAATTGTACTAACATTTCAACACAAAAATTATCATACTTGTATACTGAACTGATGTCTGACGAAGAAATAAGAGATGGATTAATACTAATGTTGTATCTACAAAACGTAGTAGAAAATGTAGGCTGATCAAGATAGAAAGGATAATTAGCAATACTTACAGAACAAATTAATTGTACTAACATTTCAACACAAAAAATATCATACTTATGTACTGAACTGATGTCTGACGAAGAAATAAGAGATGGATTATTACTAATGTTGTATCTACGAAACGGAGTAGAAAATGTAGGCTCATCAAAATAGAAAGGATAATTAGCAATACTTACAGAACAAATTAATTGTACCAACATTTCAACACAAAAAATATCATACTTATGTACTGATGTCTGACGAAGAAATAAGAGATGGATTATTACTAGGCACATCAAAATGGAAAGGATAATTAGCAATACTTACAGAACAAATTAATTGTACTAACATTTCAACACAAAAAATATCATACTTATGTACTGAACTGACGTCTGACGAAGAAATAAGAGATGAATTATTACTAATGTTGTATCTACAAAACGTAGTAGAAAATGTAAAGTAATGAAATGAAAAGTCTAAGGGAAATTTACAGTGCTCAAGTTGAATTCCAGAGTTTGAAATAGCACTAAAAAAAGTAGGTTGGTAATAAGGCCAGCTGTCACTTATACTTATATGTGTTGTAAGAAAACATTTAAAACACTTGAACAGCGCAAATTTAAATTAAAAATGCCAAGAAGAATATTAAGACTACAAATAAAACAACCCATTTCTGTAGCGTTTCGAAGCATTAATAAAGAATAACGGACGAGCATGAAATATCGTAAATACTGAATAAATTCATTTGATAGTAACAGGTTACAGTAAATTGTTTGACATTTCACAGCGCATTTGACAACTAATAAGTCAATCCAACAGATTGGCATACATATCTATGTATCGCTAATGGACAGTCTTTCAATCCGCAGATAAATTTACCACCGGACTTAAGAAGGGTTGAAGACTTTACAAGCATTACAATCAACTTAAATTTATATTTTCCAATTTCTATTTTTTGTTTTTATATTAACAGCAGAAAAAACTAGAAAACCCTGGAAAAGACCAGAAAAACCCGCAAAAGTCCAAGTGTACTGTCTTCTTCCAAAGTCCCATCTTGGGGCACTTTGGAAAAAGACAGTACACTTGGACTTTTGCGGGTTTTTCTGGTCTTTTCCAGGGTTTTCTAGTTTTTTTCTGCTGTTAATATAAAAACAAAAGGTTGTTTTTTTGTCAACCCTGGCTACACTTAGTAGTAAGTAAGTACACTTGGTAACAAGTAGTATGTTTATTAAAATGTAGCACATTGTAAAACGCAATACATTAACATATCAGATTTGTTTTTATATAATTAGACATAACACGAGTAACGTTTTTACTTGATGTGAGTGACTGGTTATTATCATAATGAATAGTCTGAATCATAAGTCCAGTTCTACACGAAGTGATTTAACATTTGGCTATTTTTCCACGAATTATATATTTAAACTAAAACATTGGAAATAACTTAATACCTAGTCTAAGCAACGCTTGAAATACACGCAGCCAACTTCAAAAACACCCTGAATATTAAGTTATTGTAATGGCCAATTTTCTCATCAGCAGTTAAACTTGATGATATGTTATCAAACAGATACTCATATACATATGTATATAAGACAGCTGAATATGATGATAAGTTATCCAACAGATACTCATATCTATGTATGGTTAATGGACGGTCTTTCAATCCACAGATAAATATGAGGATAAGATACCTGCAAATAGATTAGAAACCGTAATGGCATTTCTAAACTTATTTTGTAAATATTTAAACACCAGAAAAATAATGGCTACACTTAATGTGAGCGACTAGTCATTATCAAAATGAATAGTGTTTAAGTTCAGTTATACATGAGGCGATTTAACATTTGGCTATTTTTCCACGAATTATATATTTAAATGAAAACGTTAGAAACAACTTAATAGCTCCGAGCAACGCTTGAAATACACGCAGCCAAGTTCAAAAACACCCTGAATATTAAGTTATTGTAATGGCCAATTTTCTCATCAGTAGTTAAACTTGATGATAAGTTATCCAACAGATTGGCATATATATCTATGTATTATTAATGGACGGTCTTTCAATCCACAGATAAATATGAGGATAAGATGCAAACAGATTAGAAACCAGAATGGCGTTTCTAAACTTATTGTTGTAAATATTTAATCACCAGAAAAATAATGGCTACACTTAATGTGAGCGACTAGTCATTATCAAAATGAATAGTGTTTAAGTTCAGTTATACATGAGGTGATTTAACATTTGGCTATTTTTCCACGAATTATATATTTATATGAAAACGTTAGAAACAACTTAATAGCTCCGAGCAACGCTTGAAATACACGCAGCCAAGTTCAAAAACACCCCGAATATTAAGTTATTGTAATGGCCAATTTTCTCATTAGTAGTTAAACTTGATGATAAGTTATCCAACAGATTGGCATACATATCTATGTATTATTAATGGACGGTCTTTCAATCCACAAATAAATATGAGGATAAGATGCAAACAGATTAGAAACCAGAATGGCGTTTCTAAACTTTTTGTTGTAAATATTTAATCACCAGAAAAATAAAAGCAACTTAACCTGTGGATGTAAAGAACGGCAATAAATGTAACATTTAACAACAATGAAAACATTGGAAACGAATTAATACTTCTGAGCAACGTTTGAAATACATGCAGCCAAGTTCAAAAACACCCTGAATATTAAGTTATTTTAATGGCTAATTTTCTCATCAGCAGTTAAACTTGATGATAAGTTATCCAACAGTTTGGCATACATATCTATGTATCGTTAATAGACAGTCTTTCAATGCACAGATAAATATGAGGATAAGATGCAAACAGATTAGAAACTGGAATGGTGTTTCTAAACTTTTTGTTGTAAATATTTAATCACCAGAAAAATAAAAGCAACTTAACCTGTGGATGTAAAGAACGGCCCTAAATGTAATGCCTGCCATACACGCTCCGGAAAATCTGCAAGGACAAACTGTTCAGATAAATCTGTCAGGATTTCCGGAGCCGGTCTGAATACCCTGTCACACACACACGCTCTGATCCCGATCGCATCGCGTCTCAGTTTGACAGCCATGGCGACGTCAGACGATGCAATTCTGCCTTGATATTCTTTGCTTTTCACTAGACAAAGGCAAGGTGCGGATTCATAGGGTTTTAAAACTCTTCCAAATTCTCACGAGACATGTTCGTTGCTCTAAAGCTTCCTCACAACTGAACGGAACTAACAGACTTCACACGCAGAACTGTCAGAACTGACACACGTTCAGTTTTATCTGAACAGTCCCGATCTGTACAGATTTATCGTTTGCGATTTCAATTCTACTTCGACGGCCTGAACAGTCCGTTCAGTTCAGTTCAAACTGTTCAGTTTTTCCCCACACACGCTCCGGAAATCGTTAAGGCCAGGTCTGAACAGTTTTTCCTTACAGATTTTCCGGAGCGTGTATGGCAGGCATAACATTTAACAACAATGAAAACATTGGAAACGAATTAATACCTTTGAGCAACGCTTGAAAAACATGCAGCCAAGTTCAAAAACACCCTGAATATTAAGTTATTTTAATGTCCAATTTTCTCATCGTCAATTAAACTTGATGATAAGTTATCCAACAGATACTCATATCTTTGTATGGTTAATGGACGGTCTTTCAATCCACAGATAAATACGAGGATAAGATACCTGTTAACAGATTAGAAACCAGAATGGTGTTTCTAAACTTTTTGTTGTAAATATTTAATCACCACAAAAATAAAAGCAACTTAACCTGTGGATGTAAAGAACGGCCCTAAATGTATCTAAATACATGTGCCTAAAGGTAGTACTCATTTGGCAAAGTTAATGTAGATTTTTAAATGTACATGTGCCTAAAGGCAGAACTCATTGTCAAAGTTAATGTAGCTTTTTAAATGTACATGTGCCAAGGCATAACTCATTTGGCAAAGTTAAAGTGTATTTTTAAAAGTATTTAAACAGTAACTGGCATTATAATTGTGCATTAGGGATGGGTAAAATGCATCGATATTGAAAAAACATCAAAGTAAACGCTTCGTTCTTTCATGTTTCACGGCAATAATTTACGGGGCCGATTCTACACAACACGATTGCAGTAACAAAATACAGTTGGTCTGGTTTTCAAATAATTGCAATTTGAAAATTTAGGGAATTTTGTGTGGTTGGTAATAAAAACGTAACATCTGAAAATTTAGGGAATTTTGCGTGGTTGGTAATACCGTGACATCTGAAAATTTAGGGAATTTTGCGTGGTTGGTAATACCAACGTGACATCTGAAAATTCATTTTAATCAAGTTTATTAAATTTAATTATAATTGAGATTTGAATTGGTCAGGAGCTTGTTAGTATGAACGAGTCGAAAAAATCTGCGAAACTAAGTGTTATTGTGGTCTCCTAACGCATTGTTTTTAACTCGTTATAAGGGTCTATGACATCAAAATATAAAAAGAAACTTGTTCAAACTTTATAAAGTATTTTATAAGTTGAGTAATGCCTAATTTAATATTATAATTAAGAAATATTATTAATAGCCCAGCATGAAATAGGTGGGATATTTAAAAACAATGGTTGACATAATTGTGTAAAAATAAATGAAACGCTTGTACACAAGTAACGCTGATGAGTTAATTGGAACGTGCCACATATAATGAAGCCCCACACTGTTTGGGCCTTCGTGGCCCCTTTCTGAGGCGTCCGTGTGTACGCCAAGGTTGCTCAATAAATTTGTCACATCTGGATGGCAAGTTTTGTTGCCGTCAGTGAAACACTGTGTAAAACCATCAGTGTTTTGATCATAATTAGTAATTGGCACACAGTCAGCCCCGCTGCTAACGTAGTACATATGCAAATTCCCTAATTACATGGTGCTGATGAACACATGAAGACACCAACTGTAAACACCAACCCGCGCATTTAAACAGTAAACACATGCAAGTCCCGCCGAATTGGGCGGACTTTCCGCATTTCCGCCGTGTAAGGCGCACATTCGGGGGCATTTTCGGTGGAAACCGCGCCGAGAGGTATGGAGTATGTTGTGCGAAAGTGAGGTTAACGCCAAGCATGTCACATATTTTCCCACTTTCCGCCGAATGTACGCGTTAACCCGCACGGAAAACCGTACTCACTTGTGAATACTATATCGGTACTGAACTATCCCACACAGCCACTGCAATAAGTTAATCGTTTCAATAAATAATTGGTAATTTTGTACAAAAAATAACATGTGAGTAGCCAGCACTCACTGCATGCAGCCAACTGAACGCGGCATTATCGACCGAGCCCGACACGTTTTGGCGCCAAATTCGAATGCCTGACGCCCAAACCAACGGTTTTCCAAAAAAACAGAAGACGCACGAATGGCCATGTTTGCCCAAAACCGCCCAAAACCGCCCAAATTTGCCGTTTGCATGCACCACTGTTACAACAAACTATAAGCTTTTGAAATGTTATGTAATATTGCATTAATAACTGCTGTAAAATCCCCAATTATTCATTCAAATCAATACAATTTTCGTTTTCATTATATCGCCATTATAGGGCCATATCACCATCGCAACCGGAAGTAAATTGGGCCGAAGCTTTTGTTATTAATAATAACAAAAGCATAATAACTTATTATTAATTTAGGCGCGGTCCGCAAATATGTTATGATAATCAGGTGAGAGGAGATATGTGGGCTTCGGATGGCCTAAATCCTTTCATAAGAAAATTAAGGCTCCGTTATGACCCGATATATATTTTGCTGGCAATCTCTCATTCATTAATTAATCCCGCGATAAAGGATCTGCGCACGTCATTACTGCGGATTTGATGCTGAAATTGGGCTTCTAACTTTTGGCCACGCGAGCAGACACGTGTACCATTGCGTGGAACTCGAGAGCAAAGGCCTCGCAGTTTGGCGAAGAATGTTGTATGTACAACGTACTTTAGAAAGTAACAGCAATCATCAGTATTTTCGTGTACGTTACCGTACACTTTGTGCTTACGCTGGTTCTATGTACTACACGTGACTAAACTACACGTGACTGAAACATTTTTCGGCTTATCGCGTTAGAAATTGCGATTTGGATATGAGCGGCCATCAAGAGATAGCAGCATTCATTTTGAGCCACTGCCGGTTTTAAGGACATACGAAATTCGGCTACTTTCACGTCTACCTGAAGAAGTGTTAACAAATCCTAAATTCGAGCAGGTAGAAGAAGGTGCAATAAAGGTACTCGAGAGTACAACAAGATTCATTACGTTCAGGTCGGGGCAATGGAATTATTGCAGCTGTAAATTTTGGTTAAATTCGTTTTTGCTTCCGTTTGGGCATAAGTCCATCGCAATCTACAAACTCAAATTTCTCCAAAACCAAGGATTGGAGATTATAATAAAAAGGTGCCTTGAATTTGATTTTTGTAATAGGTTTTTACAAACAAACCATTTCGATGTAGATCTTCAACTGTTTACCAGCTTTTTGGCCATTACAATCAACCATTTTTTGTCCTTGGGTACTTTCTCCAAAGCCCCTCAGCATTTATTTCTCATATTCGTTAATTATCGTTAGCATGGTCGAAAATAATTTAAAGTAGTAAAAATTTCATCAATTTCGTGTATAAAATCTGCAAATTTTGCAATCCCGAATAGTATGATTGATTGTAAAGCACAAAAGGACTACAGAGACTTTGGCCTCTGTAGTCCTTTTGTGCTTTACAATCAATCATACTATTCGGGATTGCAAAATTTGCAGATTTTATACACGAAATTGATGACATTTTTACTACTTTAAATTATTTTCGACCATGCTAACGATAATTAACGAATAGGAGGAATAAATATGAAAACTATTAAACAATTTAATACCCATAGCTGGCACCAGAAAAAGAAAACTTAATAAAACAATCGGTTTTCTAAATTACTAGTTGTACTTTCTTGGTTCTGACCTTTTCAATTACAACAAATATTCTACGAAAAATAATTTTTGGAGCTTGTGAATAATTAATACTTAAAGAAAAATAACATGACAGACAGTACAAATGTCTACTGAAGATGACCACGTAGTGGTTGAAATGTACATTTAGAGAAATAAATCTCGTTGTGAAAAAGGATAATTTGTTATTTTTCTTTAAATCCTACGAAAACTCTACTATACTATTTAAAAAAAAAATGATTTCTGAGAATTGCTTAACAATTCTCAGAATCTCAGAAACAGAAAATTAAACACTTACTTACATACTAACAGCCATATGGATAGTCGACCTTAGTAGCTACTAAAGCTTGGTAGATACTAAAAACGTTTAGAAAGTACATTACTGAATGTTATTTCTTCAAGATAAATCATATTATGATTAGCATTACTACATGGTTATCCATACTAAAACAGACAATAAAACACTACAGCCATATGCATAGTCAACCGTAGTAGCTAGTAAAGCTTAGTAGCTACTAAAACTTAGTATTATATGGCTGTACGTGATTTATTATCATTTTTTTAGTATTGATTACCATATAGAAACGATCGTTTTTAAATATTTTTTTTACATTAACAGAAAATAAAACAGTTACTAACATACTAACAGCCATATAGATAGTCGACCTTAGTAGCTACTAAAGCTTGGTAGATACTAAAAACGTTTAGAAAATACATTACTGAATGTTATTTCTTCAAGATAAATCATATTATGATTAGCATTACTACATGGTAATCCATACTAAAACAGATAATAAAACACTACAGCCATATGCATAGTCAACCGTAGTAGCTAGTAAAGCTTAGTAGCTGCTAAAACTTAGTATTATATGGCTGTACGTGTTTTATTATCATTTTTTTAGTATGGATTACCATGTAGAAACGATCGCTTTTAAAAATTTTTAATACATCAACAAAATATAAAACACTTACTAACATACTAACAGCCATATGGATAGTCGACCTTAGTAGCTACTAAAGCTTTGTAGATAGTAAAAACGGTTAGAAAGTACATTACTGAATGTTATTTCTTCAAGATAAATCATACTATGATTAGCATTACTACATGGTAATCCATACTAAAACAGATAATAAAACACTACAGCCATATGCATAGTCAACCGTAGTAGCTAGTAAAGCTTAGTAGCTACTAAAAGTTAGTATTATATGGCTGTACGTGTTTTATTATCATTTTTTTAATATAGTCAACAGTAGTAGCTAGTAAAGCTTAGTAGCTACTAAAACTTAGTATTATATGGCTGTACGTGTTTTTTTTATCATTTTTTTAGTATGGATTACCATGTAGAAACGATCTCAAGCAACTCTATGCTTATCTTTTACTTTTTCTAAAATACTAAAAAGTACAGATTAAAGTATTGTCTGCAGACAATATAAAAAAAGTCTTTTATATTCAGACTGTGCATTATTTACCCAATAATAATTATGGAGTTAAACAATTTTTATATTGTCTGCAGACAATATAAAAAAAGTTGTTTTAAACTCAAACTGTGCGTTAATTACCCAATCATAATAATGGAGTTTAAACAAGTATCCTCCAAAATCTATATCTATCTGCAGATTAAAGTATTTTATTTCTTTGGTGATGCTGAAGAAGCCTTTTTCAATTTTGATTCAATTTGATACAACAGAAGAATAGCATTTTGGTACAATAGAAGACGTTCTTAATTGTTTGATTACACATCAATAAATAAAACACTACAGCCATGTGCATAGTCAACAGTAGTAGCTAGTAAAGCTTAGTAGCTACTAAAACTTAGTATTAAATGGCTGTACGTGTTTTTTTAATCATTTTTTAGATTGGATTACCATGTAGAAACGATCTCAAGCAACCCTATGCTTATCTTTTACTTTATCTAAAATACTAAAAAGTACAGATTAAAGTATTGTCTGCAGACAATATAAAAAAAGTCTTTTAAATTCAGACTGTGCATTATTTACCCAATTATAATAATGTAGTTAAACTATTTTTATATTGTCTGCAGACAATATAAAAAAAGTTTTTTTAAACTCAAACTGTGCGTTATTTACCCAATCATAATAATGGAGTTTAAACAAGTATCCTCCAAAATCTATATCTATCTGCAGATTAAAGTAATTTTATTTCTTTGGCGATGCTGAAGAAGCCTTTTTCAATTTTGATTCAATTTGATACAACAGAAGAATAGCATTTTGGTACAATAGAAGACGTTCTTAATTGTTTGATTACACATCAATAAATAAAACACTACAGCCATGTGCATAGTCAACAGTAGTAGCTAGTAAAGCTTAGTAGCTACTAAAACTTAGTATTATATGGCTGTACGTGTTTTATTATCATTTTTTTAGTATGGATTACCATGTAGAAACGATCGCAAGCAACTCTATGCTTATCTTTTACTTTTTCTCAAATACTAAAAAGTACAGATTAAAGTATTGTCTGCAGACAATATGAAAGAGTCTTTTAAATTCAGACTGTGCATTATTTACCCAATTATAATAATGTAGTTAAACTATTTTTATATTGTCTGCAGACAATATAAAAAAAGTTTTTTTAAACTCAAACTGTGCGTTAATTACCCAATCATAATAATGGAGTTTAAACAAGTATCCTCCAAAATCTATATCTATCTGCAGATTAAAGTATTTTATTTCTTTGGCGATGTTGAAGAAGCCTTTTTCAATTTTGATTCAATTTGATACAACAGAAGAATAGCATTTTGGTACAATAGAAGACGTTCTTAATTATTTGATTACACATCAATAAATAAAACACTACAGCCATGTGCATAGTCAACAGTAGTAGCTAGTAAAGCTTAGTAGCTACTAAAACTTAGTATTATATGGCTGTACGTGTTTTATTATCATTTTTTTAGTATGGATTACCATGTAGAAACGATCGCAAGCAACTCTATGCTTATCTTTTACTTTTTCTCAAATACTAAAAAGTACAGATTAAAGTATTGTCTGCAGACAATATGAAAGAGTCTTTTAAATTCAGACTGTGCATTATTTACCCAATTATAATAATGTAGTTAAACTATTTTTATATTGTCTGCAGACAATATAAAAAAAGTTTTTTTAAACTCAAACTGTGCGTTAATTACCCAATCATAATAATGGAGTTTAAACAAGTATCCTCCAAAATCTATATCTATCTGCAGATTAAAGTATTTTATTTCTTTGGCGATGTTGAAGAAGCCTTTTTCAATTTTGATTCAATTTGATACAACAGAAGAATAGCATTTTGGTACAATAGAAGACGTTCTTAATTATTTGATTACACATCAATAAATAAAACACTACAGCCATGTGCATAGTCAACAGTAGTAGCTAGTAAAGCTTAGTAGCTACTAAAACTTAGTATTATATGGCTGCACGTGTTTTATTATCATTTTTGTTAGTATGGATTACCATGTAGAAACGATCGCAAGCACCCCTATGCTTGTCTTTTACTTTTTCTAAAATACTAAAAAGTACAGATTAAAGTATTGTCTGCAGACAATATAAAAAAGTCTTTTAAATTCAGACTGTGCATTATTTACCCAATAATAATAATGGAGTTAAACTATTTTTATATAGTCTGCAGACAATATAAAAAAAGTTTTTTTAAACTCAAACTGTGCGTTAATTACCCAATCATAATAATGGAGTTTAAACAAGTATCATCTAAAATCTAAATCTATCTGCAGATTAAACTAATTTTATTTCTTTGGCGATGCTGAAGAAGCCTTTTTCAATTTTGATTCAATTTGATACAACAGAAGAATATAATTTTGGTACAATAAAAGACGTTCTTAATTGTTTGATTCAATAATGAATCAATATTTGATGCAGTAAGAAGTGTATCAAACAAGTAAGATATGTAATTTGGAATATAAAATTACGCCCTACTATTAAATTTGTGCTTCCATCAATAGTTTGCCTACATATCAAAGTCTGATTCAAAATGTAAAATATTTACATTGCACTTGAAGCTCAAATAAGAACATTATCGGCAGTATTATCATTTATTTACTGGGCTGGATCTTAACCCTACCGTATCAAAACAATGATATGAAACCCCCCAAAGATCAAAATATTTTATGAATAATACTGCAAAACATTGTTTAAACAAAAATTCAATATGATGGTCTCAACCCTTACTATATTAAATTAATAAATTAATTTTGGGATACAAGTTTTTATACCACCTTTGTTTTATTGTTACTAAAGAGCAGAACTAAAGTTTCAACCTGTTATGGTCAGTTTCATTGGTTAAATGATATTTTTGGTTCATTCTTAATATTTTTAATTAATAGAATAAATCAAAAATATAATTCATATTTAATCTGCCATTTTGCTGCATTCTGTGGTTTGAAAAAATCCTGAATTATGTATTTATGTATTCTGTATTATACATTTCATGTCCCTGTATTACTGTATTATTGTTTTCCCTATGTATGCCATCTTATGTTACTTTTATATTACTTTGTACTAACTGATGCATACATCTATTGTAATAGCATGAATACACGTATTATTATTATTATTATTAATCATTTTATGGTCTATTATAAATCTCAATTAACATTTTACACGAAATTATTTTCAAAATGGTATAAAAATATCTGCAAGATTCAGAAGATTTATTAAAATTTTCTCAAAAAAAAAATGAATGATACAATTTTCTAACTTTTTGTACCACTTTTGTTTGATTGTTATTAAATAGCGCAACTATAGTTTCAACCTGTGGGAGCCATTTTCAATATAATAACAATGAAACTAAAATAGTATTTAAATTTTACCTACTATATTGCTGGCTGCTGTGGTTGTAATTAATCGTTTTATGGTCTGTTATAATATCAATTAACATTTTACACAAAATTGTTTCCAAAATGGTAAACTTTTCTATAAGATTCAGAAGCTTCATTAAAGCTTTCTCTTAGAAAAATTTAAAGAAAAATTAAAAAAAAATTATCAGACTTATTGAAAATTCAATGATTTTTTAATGAAAGTTTTATCAAATCCGCACGTATCTATAAATTTTCTTTAAGATTCACACCCTAATAAAATTTTCTAACCAAATTTAAAACTGAAGAAGAGTTGAAATTTATTAAAATTGCACGAAATTTGTAGAGAATTCTAAATTTAAACAATATCTTTTATAAGTCAGAAACTGCTTAAAATTTTGTATTTTTATTAGAAATATACAAGAACATAACAGTTACAGAAGACACACAAAAAAAAATACAAAAAAATTATCATACTAATTTTTTTTAATGACAGATATTTCAAGCAAATATCTATAAATTGTCTTTTTAGATTAACACCCTAACAAAAACTTTCTAATGAAAATCAGAAAACGAAGAAGAGTTTAGAGAATTTTATTAAAATTGCGCGAAATTTGTTAAAATTTCCCGAAATGTAAACATTCTAAAATGAAAGTAAAATGTTTATGAAAGTCAGAAACTTGTTAATTTTTTTATATATTTTTTCAGAAATACCTATACATCAACAGTTGATGACATAAAAGATGTATTACCATAATCTATTAAAAAAGTTTTTATTTGTTAATTTCATCATTAAATTCATTTTTTTATGTTACATTCATTTTTTTTCATATTGCAGAAGAAAAAAACTGTCAATTTGCTATAAACTACCCTATATAACTATAAACTATATAATTTGTACAAAATCTAGAAAGTTCATTTAAAATTTCTCATAATAATATGAATTTCGATCATTTGACCACGAGAATTAAAAAAATTATAAAACGAACAGAAAATTCTATCAGCATTTACGTGAAACTATTTCAACATTGTTCTTTAAAAGGTCTACAAGATTCAGAAGCTGTATTAAAAATGTTGGGTTGAGAGAAAATTTCGTTAAATTACAAAAAAATTAATTATATATTCAAAAAAACATCTACATTTCCATTTTGTTTCAGTAAGTTCAATGAAATATAGTAAAAAACTTCAAAGATTGATTGTCAATATACCTACAAAATCTAGAAATTTCATATAAAATTTCTCAAAATAATATGAAATTACATCATTCGATCACGTGAACTATAGAATATTCCATCAATATTTTACATGAAACTATTTTAAAATTGTTCTAAAATGTTCTACAAGATTCAAAAGCTCTATAAAAAATATTTGGTTTCTCTTTCTATAAATTGTATGAAATTTTATTCATATTTGATTGAGTTTTCTGTCATTGATTGAAGTTTAATTAGAAAAAATATATAATCAAGTCTCTGAATTCTATAGTATTAATACTAATTGTAAATTCAATAACAATTGTAAGGCTACAAAGCCAATAACATAAATATGTTG
Source organism: Othius punctulatus (assembly GCA_951805005.1). Classification (NCBI taxonomy): domain Eukaryota; kingdom Metazoa; phylum Arthropoda; class Insecta; order Coleoptera; family Staphylinidae; genus Othius; species Othius punctulatus. The sequence continues at coordinate 7,078,893 of OX638141.1, read as the reverse complement.
ATTGATTGATTGATCGATTGAATGAAATTTTCAATATTTCAACAGTTTAATGACTTAATTTGATCACATATTCGAATACTACCAGAAATTTTATAGAAATGTCAAATTAAATGAAATAAAATTTCATTTGTATAAATTTGTATACAAATGAAAGTTTAAGGTAAATAATTTTTTCCATAAGTTGAAAAAGTGATGTAATTGATAAATAAAACCATTTTATAGCTGAAAATAATACGCCTGGAATGACAAAATGAAAATTTGAATTGCATTTTTAAGTTTTATAGATATTTTTCAATCGTTTGTTTCATGTTCACAATCTATGAAATTTGATAGATTTTATTATGTCATTATCTGCAGTTTCATAGAGAATATCATGTTCTGAAGGGAAGAGTTTTCTGTTTTTAGAACTATATACCTTTTCAACTTCAACTTGGCACTAATCACAGTCAAGTTGTCATTAATCATTATTAGTTTGGCATTAATCAAAACCATGTTGGCATTAAACAATGACAACATGAATTTGGGTAATGCCAATATGGTTCTAATTAATGCCAAATTAATAATGTTTAATGCCAATTTGAATTTTAGTTATGGTATTTTATAGAATTTTCTATAAATTATCGATTTTTGTTGTAAATTTCTTGGAATTTTCTGTAAACAAAAAAATATAAAACCTTTGAATCTTCAAGATATTTTTAGGAAAATGTTGTTATAATTTCTTAAAAAATGATCATGGATTATTCTGCGAATTTTATAGTTTATAGTTATATAACATATTAAAATCATGGACAATGTGATTTAAATATCATAAAAAAATCTGCGAATTTGATCATTTATTTCGTATTTTTTTAAATTTCCCCTTGGGTCATTTATTTGTTGTTTTATTGAAATTTTCTGGAAATAGAAAGTTTTCATAAAACGATACATCATTGTAAAGAGAATTTGAGATAGAATATGATTCTGTAAAAATATACAATTGTATTGTATATATACTGGGTGTATTGAAAAAAAAACATATAAACAAACAAATATACCAACATACAACGAAACAAACATACAAACATGTAAACATACAAACATATAAGCATATAAATTAACAAACATACAAACATATTAACATACAAATTAACAAACATACAAACATATAAACATACAAACATATAAACATACAAACAAACACCCACACATGTAGATATTAATTCGAATTTGACCTAAATATACAGGGTGTATTGAAAAAAAACTATATAAACAAACAAATATACAAACATACAAATAAACAAACACGTAAACATGCAAATAAACAAACATATAAATATACAAACAAACACCCACATATATAGTCGACCCAAAAATCAAAGAATATTACGACTTTGATTTTTAAGTATTTTATGAGGGTTTTATTTGGTGTTGCCATAAAATCAGCGCTTATACTGGCTTTGGGTCTTTATACAAGCCAGAATAAGCGCTGATTTTATGGCAACACCAAATAAAACGCCCATAAAATACTTAAAAGTCAAAGTCGTAATATTCTTAGATTTTTGGGTCGACTATACACACCCACACATGTAGATATTAATTCGAATTTGAGTTAGAATATGATTCTGTAAAAATATTCAGGATGTATTGAAAAAAAAAACATATAAACAAATAGATAAACAAACATATAAATAAACAAACTTACAAATACGTAAGCAAACAAATAATCAAACATACAAACACGTAAACATACAAATAAACAAACATTCAAATGTAGAATAAAACACCCGCATATGCACACCCACACATGTAAATATTAATTCGAATTTGAGTTAGAATATGATTCTGCAAAATTATACAGGGTGTATTGAAGAAAACCATATAAACAAACATACTAACATACAAATAAACGAACATACAAACACTAAACATGCAAATAAACAAACATACAAACACGTAAGCAAACAAATGAACAGACATACAAACACGTAAACATATAAATAAACAAACATTCAAATATAGAAACAAACACCCGCATATGCACACCCACACATGTAGATATTAATTCGAATTTGAGTTAGAATATGATTCTGCAAAATTATACAGGGTGTATTGAAGAAAACCATATAAACAAACATACTAACATACAAATAAACGACCATACAAACACTAAACATGCAAATAAACAAACATACAAACACGTAAGCAAACAAATAATCAAACATACAAACACGTAAACATACAAATAAACAAACATACAAATGTAGAAGCAAACACCCACACATGTAGATATTAATTCGAATTTGAGTTAGAATATGATTCTGCACTATTATACAGGATGTATTGAAAAAACAACATATAAACAAACATACAAATAAACGAGCATACAAACACTAAACAAAACAAACATACAAACACGTAAACAAACAAATAAGAAAACATACAAACACGTAAACATAGAAATAAACAAACATACAAATGTAGAAACAAACACCCACATATGCACACCCACACATGTAGATATTAATTCGAATTTGAGTTAGAATATGATTCTGCACAATTATACAGGATGTATTGAAAAAACCACATATAAACAAACAAATATACAAACATACAAATAGACGAACATACAAACACGTACACTTACAAATAAACAGACATACAAACACGTAAATATACAAATAAACAAACATACAAACAGGAAAACATACAAATGTAGAAACATGTAGATATTAATTGCTCTTATATAAATTTTTGACGAGGGTGCAAACAGTACATAATTATCGCATTGGACTTTATCCTAACGTAATCATACAAGCAACTTTAATGCACTTGAAACGTGTATGGGCTAAAACTTAAACTTTCATTTAAAGCTTTCACGTTTGGATTGTAACTTATATGTACTAACACATTACTACAGGAATGTTGATTACGTAGTTAATATAGTTAATAATAATAACAACTCCTTATTTCTAGTATTATCAGTAGTGCTAAGTATTTCTCCTTGGTACAATATCTGTTCATTGCATAGATAATATTAATAATAACAATAATTAACTTTGTACAATATGAGGATCATACACAGGATCTAAATTTTGATATTAATTCAAGATGTAGTAAGTCATTTGAAGGATGGTTTAAAAAGTAACTACATATATATTTAAATTGACCACTATTTATTCTGTACTATCATTATTATTATTATTATTATTGATACAAATGAAACGTGTAAGTACTTACAATTTATGACAATGTTAATCCTCTGTTTTGTTTCACCAATCACAAACTTTTCACTTAAATTCCAACTGATATCAGATCAAATCTATTACAAAGTTGAGAATTGCTCCACTTGTGGCACTATAAAGTGATTCTCCAAAATTGAGGTTCGTACAACTTGCCGGATTGACTGATACTGTCGAACTGATTCGGAATATTGTTGCTCTTTGGATTGCACGATGTTTAATAGTCATCGCATTATTTACCTATTAACCGAGGGATAGGAAACTTTTGTACCTTCGCGCCTAATGGTAACTGTACTCTTCCGAGAACCACATCTTGTCCGCAGCTCAATAATCCCAAAATTTACCTGAGGGCATAAGCCATTGTTACCCATCTCTTTTGTCGCCCTCATCGGGCTTTGAAATTGTTATGCTAATTGCGTCCCAAGAAAAACAGCTTTGCAGCCATCTGCAAGGAAGACACAGAAAGTTTTGCAAAATTCAATTAAAAGTCAATTAGATTCAGTTTATACAACACAAATGTACGTACGTAGAGAATAATAATCCTTATAATTAGCCCAATTCACCAATTTTATAGCAGCCAGTCGATAATGTGTAATTAGCATTAATTGCATTTGAATGTACTTTTCAATATGTTAGACCAGAATTTCAAATATATTTTTCGAGTCACATTAATCGATTTTTGGAATATGTTTACATGAGCGGGACTTTTAATCGTTTACGTTTTTCTGGTAATTACGACCATATGATGCCCACATCAAATTTTTAGAATTCATATTAAATCTGAGATTTTTTGGTGCAGGAAGAAGTAGAATAATTCGACCTGACAGCATCAAATCTCTGTGAAGAAAAAATCATACTCGAAGGAATAAGAAAAACTAAACACCTTTTTAAACTGTAATGTTTCTACTGAAGATGAATATGATTGATGATGATGAAGATGAAGATGAAGAAATATATTTTGCGAAAAAGGTGTTTTCTTTCTCTTATTTCTACGAACCTTTCACAAGCTTCAAGATACTACATATTCGAAGGAAATTAAACAATTTTATTATTGCTTACATCGAGAATCAAGCTCTGGGTATTGACTACTAATTGATTGACTAATTAATAATCAATGCCCAGAGCTTGATTCTCGATGAAAGCAATAATAAAATTGTTTAATTTCCTTCGAATATGTAGTATCTCTAAGCTTATGAAAGGTTCGTAGAAATAAGAAAAAAAAAACAGTTTAAACAGTAATATTTCTACTGAAGATGAATATGATTGATGATAATGAAGATGAATATGAAGAAATGTGTTTTGCGAAAAAGGTGTTTTGTTTTTCTTATTTCTACGAACCTTTCACAAGCTTCAAGATACTACATATTCGAAGGAAATTAAACAATTTTATTATTGCTTACATCGAGAATCAAGCTTTGGGTATTGATTACTAATTGATTGACTAATTAATAATCAATACCCAGAGCTTGATTCTCGATTAAAGCAATAATAAAATTGTTTAATTTCCTACGAATATGTAGTATCTCTAAGTTTGTGAAAGGTTCGTAGAAATAAGAAAAAAAGAACAGTTTAAACAGTAATATTTCTACTGAAGATGAATATGATTGATGATGATGAAGATGAATATGAAGAAATGTGTTTTGCGAAAAAGGTGTTTTGTTTTTTTTATTTCTACGAACCTTTCACAAGCTTCAAGATACTAAATATTCGAAGAAAATTAAACAATTTTATTATTACTTACATCGAGAATCAAGCTCTGGGTATTGATTACTAATTGATTGACTAATTAATAATCAATACCCAGAGCTTGATTCTCGATGAAAGCAATAATAAAATTGTTTAATTTCCTTCGAATATGTAGTATCTCTAAGCTTATGAAAGGTTCGTAGAAATAAGAAAAAAAACCAGTTTAAACAGTAATATTTCTACTGAAGATGAATATGATTGATGATGATGAAGATGAATATGAAGAAATGTGTTTTGCGAAAAAGGTGTTTTGTTTTTCTTATTTCTACGAACCTTTCATAAGCTTCAAGATACTACATATTCGAAGGAAATTAAACAATTTTATTATTGCTTACATCGAGAATCAAGCTCTGGGTATTGATTACTAATTGATTGACTAATTATTAATCAATTCCCAGAGCTTGATTCTCGATTAAAGCAATAATAAAATTGTTTAATTTCCTTCGAATATGTAGTATCTCTAAGTTTGTGAAAGGTTCGTAGAAATAAGAAAAAAAAAACAATTTAAACAGTAATATTTCTACTGAAGATGAATATGATTGATGATGATGAAGATGAATATGAAGAAATGTGTTTTGCGAATAAGGTGTTTTGTTTTTCTTATTTCTACGAACCTTTCATAAGCTTCAAGATACTACATATTCGAAGGAAATTAAACAATTTTATTATTGCTTACATGGAGAATCAAGCTCTGGGCATTGATTACTAATTGATTGACTCATTAATAATCAATACCCAGAACTTGATTCTCGATTAGAGCAATAATAAAATTGTTTAGTTTCCTTCGAATATGTAGTATCTCTAAGTTTGTGAAAGGTTCGTAGAAATAAGAAAAAAAAAAACAGTTTAAACAGTAATATTTCTACTGAAGATGAATATGATTGATGACGATGAAGATGAATATGAAGAAATGTGTTTTGCGAAAAAGGTGTTTTGTTTTTCTTATTTCTACGAACCTTTCACAAGCTTCAAGATACTACATATTCGAAGGGAATTAAACAATTTTATTATTGCTTACATCGAGAATCAAGCCCTGGGTATTGATTACTAATCGATTGTCTAATTAATAATCAATACCCAGAACTTGATTCTCGATTAAAGCAATAATAAAATTGTTTAATTTCCTTCGAATATGTAGTATCTCTAAGTTTGTGAAAGGTTCGTAGAAATAAGAAAAAAAAAACAGTTTAAACAGTAATATTTCTACTGAAGATGAATATGATTGATGATGATGAAGATGAATATGAAGAAATGTGTTTTGCGAAAGAGGCGTTTTGTTTTTCTTAATTCTACAAACCTTTCACAAGCTTCAAGATACTACATATTCGAAGAAAATTAAACAATTTTATTATTGCTTACATCGAGAATCAAGCCCTGGGTATTGATTACTAATCGATTGTCTAATTAATAATCAATACCCAGAACTTGATTCTCGATTAAAGCAATAATAAAATTGTTTAATTTCCTTCGAATATGTAGTATCTCTAAGTTTGTGAAAGGTTCGTAGAAATAAGAAAAAAAAAACAGTTTAAACAGTAATATTTCTACTGAAGATGAATATGATTGATGATGATGAAGATGAATATGAAGAAATGTGTTTTGCGAAAAAGGTGTTTTGTTTTTCTTATTTCTACGAACCTTTCACAAGCTTCAAGGTACTACATATTCGAAGGAAATTGAACAATTTTATTATTGCTTACATCGAGAATCAAGCTCTGGGTATTGATTACTAATTGATTGACTAATTAATAATCAATACCCAGAGCTTGATTCTTGATGAAAGCAATAATAAAATTGTTTAATTTCCTTCGAATATGTAGTATCTCTAAGCTTATGAAAGGTTCGTAGAAATTAAAAAAAAAACAGTTTAAACAGTAATATTTCTACTGAAGATCAATATGATTGATGATGATGAAGATGAATATGAAGAAATGTCTTTTGCGAAAAAGGCGTTTTGTTTTTCTTATTTCTACGAACCTTTCACAAGCTTCAAGATACTACATATTCGAAGGAAATTAAACAATTTTATTACTGCTTACATCGAGAATCAAGCTCTGGGTATTGATTACTAATTGATTGACTAATTAATAATCAATACCCAGAGCTTGATTCTCGATGATAGCAATAATAAAATTGTTTAATTAGCTTCGAATATGATTCTTCTTCTCAAATTTTTTTGATGCTGTCAGATCATTTTAGATTCTACTTCTTCCTGCACTAAAAATTCTTAGATTGAATATAAATACTAAAAATCTGATGTGTGCAGCACATGACTTTCTTCATATGATCATTTTTATTAGTTTACACGATGATCGATGTTTCATGTAAAAAATGAAGCATCAGTCTATGTTATTAACCAAATAATGGTCGTCATAAAACAGCTAGTTGGTTAGTTAGATAGTTACAATTTAACTATCATCATCATCTTACTGCACCAAACATTCTTAGATTGAATGTTAATACTAAAAATATGATGTGGGCAGCACATGATTTTCTTCATATGATCATGTCTATTACTTTATACGATGATCGATGTTTTCGTGTAAAAATAAAGCATCATTCTATAGTATTAACCAAATATTGGTTATCATAAAACAGCTAGTTGGTTAGTTAGCTATTTTTTTTCGATTATCTCAAAATAATCATTTGAATTAAGCAAGTATTAACTACCATGTATTAACCACCGATTCATACAATCTAATAATGATATAGCTGTACTTTACTGTTCTGTACTGTACGTTTATGTACTTCAATTTGCTTATTATTTGCTTATTACTTAGCTATTCAATTTGTAACTTAATTATTATTTGCTTATTACTTAGCTATTCAATTTGTAACTTAATTATTATTTGCTTATTACTTTGCTATTCAATTTGTAACTTAATTTTATGGTGGTCCATAAATTCAACGTTTTGTTAGAAGAGTCTAGCCTTAGGCAACTGAACTTACAGGTACCTATTCATGGATTTTAAAAATAACGACGAAATAACAACGATTAATGATTTGGTGGTTTATTATTACAATTGCTTGAATTTTTGAAAAAAAATACTGTAATGCATCATAACATAATATGTTAAGATGCATTACAGTGTTTTTTTTTCAAAAATTCAAGATTGATATCTTGAAATATCAAATATTTCGAAAATTAATAACTTAATTTCAAAAATAACTCATAAATCGGAATAATTATACACTTCATAGTGATTACTTGCTTACTTACTTGATAATTTACACACCTAAAATATTTGCGTGAACAAACATATTATGTTAAGATGCATTACAGTGTTTTTCTTCTTAAAAAATTCAAGTTCCTAAAGTGCGGAAATAGTGGATAAATTAGTATTGCGAAAATAGAATTTTTTCTAAATTTGCATGTAAATTTGCAACGTGTAAAATCAATGTATGTAAATACATACAATGTATGTAATTACATACATTGATTCTCTGAAATCTCTGCGAATTAGTAGCCATATTATGTAGTTTGGTATGCAAAGACGGAATTTTGATAAGTCATTTTTAATATCAAAACAATATTCTATTTTTTATCGTTTCAATTCAAGTGAAAAAATATTAAAAAAATTATTTGAAGTTACTTTGCAACTGCAAACCTCTTCAGAAGTCGAGATAGGAACAAAAGTATATTTCATTATGAGTCTGAGAATAAAAAAAATTCCATGCATGCGTGACAATTCTGGTGTGAGGCGAAGCAAATACGGGAAGTCATGCATTCATACATGCAATCATACGGAAAAATCCATTTTGATATTAATCATTCAATTGATCTTAATCTGAGAATAAGAATTTTTCCATGCACGCGTGACAATTCTCGTGTGAGGCGAAGCAAATATGGGAAGTCCTGCATTCATACATGCAGTCATACGGAAAAATCCATTTTGATCTTAATCATTCAAATGATCATAATCTGAGAATAAGAATTTTTCCATGCACGCGTGACAATTCTCGTGTGAGTGAAAGCAAATACGGGAAGTCATGCATACTACATGCATTCATACGGAAAAATCCATTTTGATCTTAAGCATTCTAATGATCTTAATCATTTCCATATTGATGTTGTCTCTTCACAGGGCTTTTCCATTTTCCATTTTCTAATAATACAACTGCATTTGTTTCGCAAGTTCTATTTCTGCCACTAGACGTCGTACCGGAATCGGGTTGAGCTTTATAGTAGTCATGGAAACTATCTAGCAATTAAATTTAGTCGTAGACTGTAATAACGAATATTATTATTTCCGTTATAACATTATTCAAAAATTAAGTAATTCTGTTTCGCTTATCATTGCTGCTTATGTGTGTTTATGTACATGTGCAGCTCATATTTTTCGTTATCACACACATTTTAGACTTGTTATCAAGCCTTCGTGGCGCAATGGCAGCGCGTTCGGCTGTTAACCGAAAGGTTGGTGGTTCGAGCCCACCCGGGGGCGTCCAATTTTTAATAATAATTTGATATTAATAATAATAATTAATTTGACCTTGCAGCATCCATAACATATTAATCACAACATTGGTCAATGATTGATGGACGATGGGTTTATTGTTGTATATATTTCCGTCTGGAACATTCAGTCAAAAAATTTTTGGTTGGTCTTACAAAATTTAAATTCTGTTAACAAATTCAGATAAGAATTTGCAACTGTCATACATAAGCTTCATATTAAACAAATTCTGATTGTTACAGATTGGGATAACACTTTAAAACAATTGAAAGATTTTGACAGTTGCAGTTCATATATAAATCTAGTGTTTGACAGATGTCATCTATTAAGAAAACTTTTCTTAATAAGCTATACATTTGACAAATTCTGATTGATTTGGATAACACTTTAAAACATTGACAGATTTGGCAGTTCATATATATACCTGGTGTATCAGAAATAATTTTTATATAAAATTGTAACTCCAACGAAATAAACATTTTACACAAAAATAATAATGTTTGTAATTTCGAAATGAAAAGAAAAATTTTAATAACTAACTTGAATTTTATTATTTAACGCGTTGCGCATCTATCAATTGTTTCCATAGCCTACTTCTTGAATAGTTCGAAAATGAAAAGTAAAAAATAACGATAATTTAATTATTTATAAAAATAACTATATCAAGTGATATATCATTAGAATAGCTGAAAAAGCGCCTGTTTTATAAATTTAATAGCAATTTATAAAAATTTCTCGGTATTCATTGAAATTTTGAAAGAAATAATTGTAAAATTGCTAGTTTAAATCAAAACTTTGGCAGTCATTATGGAAACTGACATCATTCCGAAAATGTTGGCAGAAATCACTAAAATTTTACAAGAATCATTGAAAATTCGACAGCAATTTTTGAAATTTTCTCGGTATTCAGTGAAATTATGAAATAATAATCGTAAAATTGACAGTTTTTATTCAAACTCTCGTAGCCACTGTTATTGCCAAATTCTGTTGATTCTGTTGATATAAATGGGGTAGAAAAGGCAATTTCTGCAGTTTCTTCGGTTTTTGACGAAAAAAACATAATAATAGTAGTAATTGTAATAGTTTATTGCTGCAATAACAGTAATGTAACACAAGTCAATACAATAAAGAAGAGTACATGACAAGTCTAAAGAAACGCTATTAAAACACTATAAGGATTTAGAAAGATTTTTACCTGATGGCAATTCTGTTGATATAAATGAGGTAGAAAAGGCAATTTCTGCAGTTTCTTCAGTTTTTGGCGAAAAAAAAGCTTAATGTACTAAAATTAATAACAATGTTAAATTTTGCCCCAAACATTAGTGTTGCCCCAAACGTTAATGTTGAATATTGCTGACTATAGGCAATAACTATACCAAGTGGGGAAAGAAGTTTCTCTGAATTAAAACTATTGAAGAACTTCTTACGTTCCCCTACTTCGCAAAATCGCTCAATTGGCACAATTAACTCAAAAAATCATTGTAGTTCAATAAATTGCTCGAAATTTATTCAAATATTGCTCATTTATTGCTCAAAAATCCAGACAAATTGGAAATTTTTAATGAATTGAACAAATATTATAACCTGAAAAATATTAGAAAAAAACAAATAATTCTGCAAATTGATTTTTTTCAAATATTAATTAAAATACAAACAATTTTAAAGAATCGGAGTGAATTGATTTTCTTTTACGTCTTATTACGATCGCCAATTTATTATTTATTATAGATTTATTTCATATTTCAAGTACACTCTAGGTCTATAGATACATCAGTTTTTGTATAACTCTTGAAAATGGTCGTGAGGCCGAAACAATTGTAGAGAAATCTATAAAAATCAGTGAAACTCAACCAAATGTTTTATTTTTCCTTTAATCCTTTATAGGTACATCATATTTCAGTGGCTATTATCATACATATTCCGTTAATCCTTTATAGATACACCATACTTCAGTGGCTATTATCGTACATATTTTTATTAAAATAATATTATACAGGTTCTCCCAAAGGTCTAATGAGGATGTCCTGGACCTATGGAGAAACATATAGGAATATTAAGACAGTTAAATGTATTTTGTGTACATGCTCTCAAAAATAGCTACTTTACGGACTCAATCACAAAATGTTGTAATTGTAAAAACAATTTGGTTACTATGAGGCGTGATGAAATGTGACATTAAAATCCGAAGCTTACTATTTTGGAAAAATATTTGTTCAGATCATATACAAAAAAGTTTTTTTTGTAAAACCATGTACAGTCATGCTCACATAAATCTAGTACAAACATACTGACATTGTTATATAAAATTGCTATTGCAACCTAAATTCTTGTACTAGATTTATGTGAGCATGACTGTACCTAAAATAAATATCTTGGGACTCATCTACTATTTTGAGAAAATAGCAACAATTCGTCTGAAAAAGCTTCATTTAAGTTACTTAGTAAGTAACAAAATAAACAATTTCCAGCAATAATGCTGTTATTTGTAACTAAGCACAAAAGTTTTTTTTATTTTTTTATAATGAATTTGTACCTGGACGTGAGGAGGTGTGGAGAGGACATACACAACTGCATCAGAGACGTCTTCAGTGAGCAACTTTGGGAAGGAGCCCACAAAGGCGTTATCTTCCTTATTTTTGTTCACTATCAGGAATTCAGTATCTACAGGTCCTGGACTCACACTCTAAAAAAAAAAGTATAATTAATAAAACCCTGGTAGTATGGATGAGTGATTAGTATTGAATCTGAGAGTTAAAGAGAGTTGAGCATTGAGAGTTAAAACAAAGAAACATTAATAAACTAAAACTTGATCACTGTGGGATCAATTTACTGGTACATTGATTTTAAGAGTTTCTAAGGATAATAGTTATTAGTTAATAATTAAGAAAATAATAAATAAAAACCCTGCTACTATGGATGAGTTGTTAGTATTGAATCTGAGAGTTAAAGAGAGTTGAGCATTGAGAGTTAAAATAATAAACATTAATAAACCAAAACTTGATAACTGTGGGATCAATTTACTGGTTTTAAGAGTTTCTAAGGATAATAGTTATTAGTTAATAATTAAGAAAATAATAAATAAAAACCCTGCTACTATGGATGAGTTGTTAGTATTGAATCCGAGAGTTAAAGAGAGTTGAGCATTGAGAGTTAAAATAATAAACATTAATAAACCAAAACTTGATAACTGTGGGATCAATTTACTGGTTTTAAGAGTTTCTAAGGATAATAGTAATTAGTTAATAATTAAGAAAATATTAAATAAAAACCCAGCTACTATGGATGAGTGATTAGTATTGAATCTGAGAGTTAAAGAGAGTTGATAATAGAGAGTTAAAATAATAAACATTAATAAACTAAAACTTGATAACTGTGGGATCAATTTACTGGTACATTGAGTTTAAGAGTGTCTAAGGATAATAGTTATTAGTTAATAATTAAGAAAATATTAAAGAATAACCCTGATACTATGGACGAATGATTAGTATTGAATCTGAGAGTTAAAGAGAGTTGAGAATTGAGAGTTGAAATAATAAATATTAATAAACTTAAACTTGATAACTGTGGGATCAATTTACTGGTACATTGATTTTAAGAGTCTCTATTTTAGAGCCAATAATTGTTGGTATCAAAAAACTCACTGTAACTCTAATCTTGGTTCCGCTCTTGAGCAACTCCTGACGCAGAGTCTCAGTTAAGGCGGTGACTGCATGCTTGGAAGCCGAGTACATATTAACATTGGGCACGAAGGCCACGTAATGCCCCAAGATGCTGTTGATGTGTATGACATGTCCATCCACGGAATGCCTCTTCATGGACTGCAGGGCTTCTCTGGTAGCAATGGACAGACCCAGAACGTTGGTCTCCAACACGGCCCTCCACATCTCGGCGTCTCCATCGGACATGGTTGTGGGTTGGGAGAGACCAGCGTTGTTCACTAGGACATGGACGGGCCCCAGATTTTCCTCGATCCACGAAAACGCCGAAGTTATATCAGATTCGCTCCTCATATCGCATTTTCGAGCGTGCAATTTTCCTGGGCCATGCAGAGAATCCGCGAGGCTTTTCACGATTTCCTCGCGCCTTGCCAAACCAACGACCTGAACAGAAAAGCAAATTCTAATTAAAAAAAAAAATTAACAGTAACATTATAATTATTATGTAGAAAAATTGGTAGTTAAGCACTATCAGGTTGTTTTTTGAAACATATAAGTAAGATCAAAAAATTCTTTAACCAAGTAAACAAAGAACTTTTTGATCTTCTATTACAAGACAAGATCTTAGACTTGTGAGAAGATGTTAGACTTGAATTAGATTAGATATTACAAAGAAATTTTAGATCTTATATTATAAGACAAGAGATTAGACTTGTTAGAAGATGTTTGACTTGAATTAGATTAGATATTACAATGAATTTTTTTATCTTATATTACAAGACAAGATATTACTCTTTTTTAGAAGATGTTAGACTTGAATTAGATTAGATATTACAATTTTTTTATCTTGTATGTTTCAAAAAACCAACCTGATAGTGCTTAACCATCAATTTTTCCACATACAATTTTTTTAATCAGGATGGCTTTGAAGTTTGAAGACCTACAAATTAAAATTTCTGACTCATAAAGTTTAAATGCACATTTGTGAATTATCTCTGCGGACAATTGAAGAAAAAAACTATAAAAAACGCACATTGGAAGATGATATCTGCACTTGTAATTGATTTCAAACCAGAGATGGCGCTCTTGCGCTTCTCTCGTGAATCACTGCATTGATAGTCCGTTATTCTAAATAACGATTCTTGGGAAAATTATTATTAGATAAGATAAGATAAGATAATTTATTCATGTTAACAAATTACAGTTTTACGTTATTACGTACTTACAATTAATCCTTCTTTGACCAAAGCCTTGGCGATGGCCTCTCCAATTCCGGCACTTGCTCCAGTGACCACGGCCACTTTGCCTTTCCACCTTTCCATTGAGAGCACCATGTTATTCTATGCGTGGTTCACTTCGCACTGTGCAAAAGAAAAACTACCGTTCGTTCTTGGGTATGAAGCAGATTGAGAGAGCGTAGCCACTGAAGTATGGTGTATCTATAAAGGATTAACGGAATATGTATAATAATACCCACTGAAATATGATGTACCTATAAAGGATTAAAGGAAATATAAAACATTTGGTTGAGTTTCACTGATTTTTATAGATTTCTCTACAATTGTTTATATATAGAGATATACAAAAACTGATGTATCTATAGACCTAGAGTGTACTTGAAATATGAAATAAATCTATAATAAATAATAAATTGGCGATCGTAATAAGACGTAAAAGAAAATCAATTCACTCCGATTCTTTAAAATTGTTGTATTTTAATTAATATTTGAAAAAAATCAATTTGCAGAATTATTTGTTTTTTTCTAATATTTTTCAGGTTATAATATTTGTTCAATTCATTAAAAAATTCCAATTTGTCTGGATTTTTGAGCAATAAATGAGCAATATTTGAATAAATTTCGAGCAATTTATTGAACTACAATGATTTTTTGAGTTAATTGTGCCAATTGAGCGATTTTGCGTAGCAGTGGAATGTAAGAAGTTCTTCAATAGTTTTAATTCAGAGAAACTTCTTTGTACTTGGTATAGTTATTGCCTATAGTCAGCAATATTCAACATTAACGTTTGGGGCAATACTAATGTTTGGGGCAAAATTTAACATTGTTATTAATTTTAGTACATTAAGCTTTTTTTTTCGCCAAAAACTGAAGAAACTGCAGAAATTGCCTTTTCTACCTCATTTATATCAACAGAATTGCCATCAGGTAAAAATCTTTCTAAATCCTTACAGTGTTTTAATAGCGTTTCTTTAGACTTGTCATGTACTCTTCTTTATTGTATTGTGTTACATTACTGTTATTGCACCAATAAACTATTACAATTACTACTATTATTATGTTTTTTTCGTCAAAAACCGAAGAAACTGCAGAAATTGCCTTTTCTACCCCATTTATATCAACAGAATTGCCATCAGATAAAATTCTTTCTAAATCCATACAGTGTTTTAAGACTTTTACTTTAGACATGTCATGTACTCTTGTTTATTGTATTGACTTGTGTTACATTACAGTTATTGCACCAATAAACTATTACTATTACTACAATTATTATGTTTTTGTATGCCAAGCTTGTATGTTTGATTCTGTAATGTTAATTCTGAATTTGAATACTATAAATGATATTATTATTATTATTATTAGATACAAGGGGGTAATACCTAGGGGGTTCCTAGAGGTAATACAAAGAGGTAATACAAGCGACATTTTCTTTAAAATGGAGTTAAGTGTAGAATTAGAGACTTGAAGTTCATTTCTTGTATACCTATTAAATGTAAGAAACCATTTGATATGTAAGTGTATAGCTGTAAGAGCTAAATAAACGTTATTATTATTATTATTATTTCAGTTTTGTGTCAGAGGGATATTGGTGAATATTAACTTATACATTATTTAATTAATTCGTAACAATGAATATCCTCTTGAATTTATGATTGAACACTAATTGTAGTTGTCCTTTTATCAATAATTAGATTTTTTCACTTATTACCCTTTACATCTAAGCCCCTCAATTGCAATCTTATCGAAAGATGATCGTGCAAAACAATTCAGATCTATACAACGTAAATAGTCAAAATGTCATACTTCAATTTAAAAATTGGACGTTTTTTGTTTTTTTTTCGAAAAACAAATGGCTCCTGTTATTGCAAATATGTCATGCAACGTTTGTTTCATGCTTAGCTGCTGTTTGTTAAAAAAAAACGCTGTAAGCATAATAATTTGACCTGCGAAATGTATTTTTATTGTTTAAATAAACAATCGCATATATTTTCAAGCTGGTACCAAGCCTTCGTGGCGCAATGGCAGCGCGTTCGGCTGTTAACCGAAAGGTTGGTGGTTCGAGCCCACCCGGGGGCGTCCAATTTTTAATAATAATTTGATATTAATAATAATAATTAATTTGACCTTGCAGCACCCATAGCATATTAATCACAACAGAGGTCAATGGTTGATGGACGATGGGTTATAAACCCATCGTACACAACTATAAGTTCTATTTATTTCTGTCTGGAACATAGGTCAAGGTAAGTCAACAAATTTTTGGTTGGTCTTATAAAATTTAAATTTTTGTAACAGATTCAGATAAGAACTTGTAACTATCGTATACAACTATAAGTTGTATTTATTTCTGTCTGGAACATAGGTCAAGGTAAGTCAAAAAAAATTTGGTTGGTCTTACAAAATTTAAATTTTGTTAACAGATTCAGATAAGAACTTGTAACAGTTAAAAAAAATATGTGGAGGAGGCTTAGTAATGTTTTAGTTATTCATCAGAAAACTGTAGGAGTAAAATAAAATGATGACTTGAGATAATCAAGTTTGAATGTTGAAAAATCTGTTAAAAACCTACTTTTTCATTAGTTTTGCAATTTTCGGGCATTGATATGATACATACATACTAATATATGTTGTTAAGCATGTAAAGGAAATTGTTAATGAAAATAATAATTGTGGTACCTTTTCTTCACTATATTCAGTGAGACAGTATATAGTGAAGAAAAGGTACCACAATTATTATTTTCGTTATACATACATACTGTCATACTGTTAAAAATCTATTTCTAGTTGTAGTACTTGATAAAATATATTTGATGGTGTACAGTCGTGCTTACATAGATCTAGTACGAAGAATTAGTTAACAATAGCAATTTATTATTTATTATATTTATTAAAATATACGATTTTGCACTTTCATAGTTTTGGCGTTTTGGTTGTAATAATAATTTAGTAATTGGAAAATGTGTTTAATTTTTAAACGTTTACGTTTACTTTTTTATTATTGTTTTGGTTTTGGTATATTTTTATTTCCTATTATGCTTTGTCTGTATGTCAGCGCATTAAACGCTGTTGAAAATGCCCATAGCGATAGCTTTGCCACAGCGTAGCCATGGGTCACGTAAGAAATCTATGAATCAGCCTTTATGCTAATAAACATTCTTATTATTATTATATAATAAATAATAATATAGACAATTTATTAGCAGAAGAGCTACATAATATACAAAAGGTAAATATATACACGACAACATATTTCAATGATTATATTATTATACAATATTTCAATGAATCTGATATTTCTCAGTATTAAAGGATATAATTTTATGAATTCTATTGTATATTTTATGACCTTACTTAAAATGATACGCTTTGGAATAAATTTGAATCTTCTTAGGATCTAAATGTTGTAGAAAGTTGGTGCCAGATGTTGCCTAGTTTCGTATCGCATACGTGTGAACCGAGTTTTCAAGCCTTCGTGGCGCAATGGCAGCGCGTTCGGCTGTTAACCGAAAGGTTGGTGGTTCGAGCCCACCCGGGGGCGGCAAATTTTTATTAATATATATGTCTGTAAACCTGGTTTTACAATCTATGATGTTGAAATAGCATCGGCTAATAACGTATATGTAATTCGCCCAAGAAAACGTCTCAAGAAACTTTTTTCTTACCAAGGTTTTCTTATTCAACGATAATTTGTGACAGTCGTAATTGAGATAAGTAAATTAAAATACCCATTTAAGTCATATTACTATTATACAAGCAACAAAAAAAAAGCAGTTTAATGAATGTTATGCCATATTTTATGAACTTATTATAGGTTTCATTTCTTTCTTGTACAAATAAGTAACTTTTTTATTCCAAAATATCTGAAATATGATGTCGTCAGTTATCAGTTGAAGTTAAAAAATTTTTTGGTAGTAGCACTCAAAATTTGAAGATTTGAATCACACTTCAGAGTTTGGCAGACTTTAATAGTTGCACTTATAAATTGTACAGATTTTCACATCTGATGCCAATAGATTGAGAGTCGTAAGAAAATATAACACACTTTAATTGTTAGAGTTGTAAATATGACAAAATTTAACAGGTGAAGCTTAAAAAATAACAATCTTGGCAGATGCATATGAAAATTTGTCAAATTTTAACGATTTACAAAAATTTTATTAATATTTTAGAAATTTTCACAGCTAGTTGAAGATATTTTGACAGTTGCAGTAAAATATCAATAAATAATAATTTATTATCATACACTTATGTGAATCACAATTCATCACAAACTTCAATCACAATATTCATTGGCAGAGTATTGATGAAAATTAAAAAAAAAAGATTATTATTCGTGTAAATTGACAATTTTTCACAATTGGAAGAAATTATTTGTCAAATTTTGATAGTAGCACTCAAAATTTGAAGTTTTGAATCACCTACAGAGTTTGGCAAATTTTGATAGTTGCACTTATAAATTGTACAGATTTTCACATCTGTTGCCAATAGATTGAGAGTCGTAAGAAAATATAACACACTTCAATTCATAGAGTTGTAAATATGACAAAATTTAACAGGTGAAGCTTAAAAGTTAACAGATTTTGGCAGATACATTTGAAAATTTGACAAATATTAACAATTTACGAACATTTTATTAATATCTTAGAAATTTTCACAGCTAGTACAGTTGAAGATATTTTGACAGTTGCAGTAAAATATCATTAAAAAATAATTTATTTTCACACACTTATGTGAATCACAATTCATCACAATCTTCAATCACAATATTCAATGGCAGAGTATTCATGAAAATTTATAAATATGACAACTATTCGTGTAAATTGACAAATTCTCACAATTGGACGTAATTATTTGTCAAATTTTGATAGTAGCACTCAAAATTTGAAGATTTGAATCACCTACAGAGTTTGGCAGATTTTGATAGTTGCACTTATAAATTGTACAGATTTTCACATCTGATGCCAATAGATTGAGAGTCGTAAGAAAATATAACACACTTCAATTGTTAGAGTTGTAAATATGACAAAATTTAACAGGTGAAGCTTAAAAATTAACAGATTTGGCAGATGCATATGAAAATTTGTCAAATTTTAACAATTTACAAAATTTTTATTAATATTTTAGAAATTTTTACAGCTAGTACAGTTGAAGATATTTTGACAGTTCCAATAAAATATCAATAAATAATAATTTATTATCACACACTTATGTGAATCACAATTCATCACAATCTTCAATCACAATATTCTTTGGCAGAGTATTGATGAAAATTTAAAAAAATATGATTATTATTCGTGTAAATTGACAAATTCTCACAATTGGACGTAATTATTTGTCAAATTTTGGTAGTAGCACTCAAAATTTGAAGATTTGAATCACACTTCAGAGTTTGGCAGACTTTAATAGTTGCTCTTATAAATTGTACAGATTTTCACATCTGTTGCCAATAGATTGAGAGTCGTAAGAAAATATAACACACTTCAATTCATAGAGTTGTAAATATGACAAAATTTAACAGGCGAAGCTTAAAAAATATCAATCTTGGCAGATGCATTTGAAAATTTGACAAATTTTAACGATTTACGAAAATTTTATTAACATTTTAGAAATTTTCACAGCTGAAGATATTTTGACAGTTGCAGTAAAATATCAGTAAATAATAATTTATTATCACACACTTATGTGAATCACAATTAATCACAATCTTCAATCACAATATTCAATGGCAGAGTATTGATGAAAATTTAAAAAAATATGATTATTAATCGTGTAAATTGACAAATTTTCACAATTGGAAGTAATTATTTGTCAAATTTTGATGGTAGCACTCAAAATTTGAAGATTTGAATCACCTACAAAGTTTGGCAGATTTTGATAGTTGCACTTATAAATTGTACAGATTTTCACATCTGATGCCAATAGATTGAGAGTCGTGAGAAAATATAACACACTTCAATTGTTAGAGTTGTAAATATGACAAACTTTAACAGGTGAAGCTTAAAAGTTAACAGATTTTGGCAGATGCATATGAAAATTTGACAAATTTTAACAATTTACGAAAATATTATTAATATTTTAGAAATTTTCACAGCTAGTACAGTTTAAGATATTTTGACAGTTGCCGTAAAATATCAGTAAATAATAATTTATTATCACACACTTATATGAACACAATTCATCACAATCTTCAATCACAATATTCAATGGCAGAGTATTGATGCAAATTTTAAAAAATATGATTATTATTCATGTAAATTAACAAATTTTCACCATTGGAAGTAATTATTTGTCAAATTTTGATAGTAGCACTAAAAATTTGAAGATTTGAATCACACTTCAGAGTTTGGCAGACTTTAATAGTTGCACTTATAAATTGTACAGATTTTAACATCTGATGCCAATAGATTGAGAGTCGTAAGAAAATATAACACAATTAAATTGTTAGAGTTGTAAATATGACAAAATTTAACAGGTGAAGCTTAATAATTTACAGATTTTGGCAGATACATTTGAAAATTTGACAAATTTTAACAATTTACGAAAATTTTATTAATGTGTTAGAAATTTTCACAGCTAGTACAGTTGAAGATATTTTGACAGTCGCAGTAAAATATCAATAAAAAATAATTCATTATCATACACTTATGTGAATCACAATGCATCACAATCTTCAATCACAATATTTATTGGCAGAGCATTGATGAAAATTTAAAAAAAAGATTTTTATTCGTGTAAATTTACAAATTTTCACAATTGGAAGTAATTATTTATCAAATTTTGATAGTATCACTCAAAATTTGAAGATTTGAATCACCTACAGAGTTTGGCAGATTTTTATAGTTGCACTTATAAATTGTACAGATTTTCACATCTGATGCCAATAGATAGAGAGTCGTAAGAAAATATAACCCACTTCAATTGTTAGAGTTGTAAATATGATAAAATTTAAAGGTGAAACTTAAAATTTAACAGATTTTGGCAGATACATTTGAAAATTTGATAAATTTTAACAATTTACGAAAATTTTATTACTGTTTTAGAAATTTTCACAGCTAGTACAGTTGAACATATTTTGACAGTTGCAGTAAAATATCAATAAATAATAATTTATTATCACACACTTATGTGAATCACAATTCATCACAATCTTCAATCGCAATATGCAATGGCAGAGTATTGATGAAAATTAAAAAAAATATGATTATTATTCGTGTAAATTGACAAATTTTCACAATTAGACGAAATTATTTGTCACATTTTGGTAGTAGTACTCAAAATTTGAAGATTTGAATCACGCTTCAGAGTTTGGCAGACTTTAATAGTTGCACTTATAAATTGTACAGATTTTCACATCTGATGCGAATAGATTGAGAGTCGTAAGACAATATAACACACTTCAATTGTTAGAGTTGTAAATATGACAAAATTTAACAGGTGAAGCTTAAAAATTAACAGATTTGGCAGATGCATTTGAAAATTTGACAAAATTTAATAATTTACGAGCATTTTATTATTGTTTTAGAAATTTTCACAGCTAGTACAGTTGAAGATATTATGACAGTTGCAGTAAAATATCAGTAAATAATAATTTATTATCACACACTTATATGAATCACAATTCATCACAATCTTCAATCACAATATTCAATGGCAGAGTATTGATGAAAATTAACAAAAATATGATTATTATTAATGTAAACTGACAAATTTTCACCATTGGAAGTGATTATTTGTCAAATTTTGATAGTAGCACTCAAAATTTGAAGATTTGAATCACCTACAGAGTTTGGCAGATTTTGATAGTTGCACTTATAAATTGTACAGATTTTCACATCTGATGCCAATAGATTGAGAGTCGTAAGAAAATATAACACACTTCAATTGTTAGAGTTGTAAATATTACAAAATTTAACAGGTGAAGCTTAAAAGTTAACAGATTTTGGCAGATACATTTGAAAATTAGACAAATTTTAACAATTTACGAAAATTTTATTAATGTTTAGAAATTTTAACAGCTAGTACAGTTGAAGATATTTTGACAGTTGCAGTAAAATATCAGTAAATAATAATTTATTATCACACACTTATGTGAATCACAATTCATCACAATCTTCAATCACAATATTCAATGGCAGAGTATTGATGAAAATTAAAAAAAAAAAGATTATTATTAATGTAAACTGACAAATTTTCACCATTGGAAGTAATTATTTGTCAAATTTTGATAGTAGCACTCAAAATTTGAAGATTTGAATCACCTACAGAGTTTGGCAGATTTTGATAGTTGCACTTATAAATTGTACAGATTTTCACATCTGATGCCAATAGATTGAGAGTCGTAAGAAAATATAACACACTTCAATTGTTAGAGTTGTAAATATTACAAAATTTAACAGGTGAAGCTTAAAAGTTAACAGATTTTGGCAGATACATTTGAAAATTAGACAAATTTTAACAATTTACGAAAATTTTATTAATGTTTAGAAATTTTAACAGCTAGTACAGTTGAAGATATTTTGACAGTTGCAGTAAAATATCAGTAAATAATAATTTATTATCACACACTTATGTGAATCACAATTCATCACAATCTTCAATCGCAATATGCAATGGCAGAGTATTGATGAAAATTTAAAAAAATATGTATATTATTCGTGTAAATTGACAAATTTTCACAATTAGACGAAATAATTTGTCACATTTTGGTAGTAGTACTCAAAATTTGAAGATTTGAATCACGCTTCAGAGTTTGGCAGACTTTAATAGTTGCACTTATAAATTGTACAGATTTTCACATCTGATGCGAATAGATTGAGAGTCGTAAGACAATATAACACACTTCAATTGTTAGAGTTGTAAATATGACAAAATTTAACAGGTGAAGCTTAAAAATTAACAGATTTGGCAGATGCATTTGAAAATTTGACAAAATTTAATAATTTACGAGCATTTTATTATTGTTTTAGAAATTTTCACAGCTAGTACAGTTGAAGATATTATGACAGTTGCAGTAAAATATCAGTAAATAATAATTTATTATCACACACTTATATGAATCACAATTCATCACAATCTTCAATCACAATATTCAATGGCAGAGTATTGATGAAAATTAAAAAAAATATGATTATTATTAATGTAAACTGACAAATTTTCACCATTGGAAGTAATTATTTGTCAAATTTTGATAGTAGCACTCAAAATTTGAAGATTTGAATCACCTACAGAGTTTGGCAGATTTTGATAGTTGCACTTATAAATTGTACAGATTTTCACATCTGATGCCAATAGATTGAGAGTCGTAAGAAAATATAACACACTTCAATTGTTAGAGTTGTAAATATTACAAAATTTAACAGGTGAAGCTTAAAAGTTAACAGATTTTGGCAGATACATTTGAAAATTAGACAAATTTTAACAATTTACGAAAATTTTATTAATGTTTAGAAATTTTAACAGCTAGTACAGTTGAAGATATTTTGACAGTTGCAGTAAAATATCAGTAAATAATAATTTATTATCACACACTTATGTGAATCACAATTCATCACAATCTTCAATCACAATATTCATTGGCAGAGTATTGATGAAAATTTAAAAATATGATTATTATCATGTAAATTGACAAATTTTCACCATAATTATTTGTCAAATTTTGATAGTAGCACTCAAAATTTGAAGATTTGAATCACCTACAGAGTTTGGCAGATTTTGATAGTTGCACTTATAAATTGTACAGATTTTCACATCTGATGCCAATAGATTGAGAGTCGTAAGAAAATATAACACACTTCAATTGTTAGAGTTGTAAATATGACAAAATTTAACAGGTGAAGCTTAAAAATTAACAGATTTGGCAGATGCATATGAAAATTTGTCAAATTTTAACAATTTACAAAATTTTTATTAATATTTTAGAAATTTTTACAGCTAGTACAGTTGAAGATATTTTGACAGTTCCAATAAAATATCAATAAATAATAATTTATTATCACACACTTATGTGAATCACAATTCATCACAATCTTCAATCACAATATTTTTTGGCAGAGTATTGATGAAAATTTAAAAAAATATGATTATTATTCGTGTAAATTGACAAATTCTCACAATTGGACGTAATTATTTGTCAAATTTTGGTAGTAGCACTCAAAATTTGAAGATTTGAATCACACTTCAGAGTTTGGCAGACTTTAATAGTTGCTCTTATAAATTGTACAGATTTTCACATCTGTTGCCAATAGATTGAGAGTCGTAAGAAAATATAACACACTTCAATTCATAGAGTTGTAAATATGACAAAATTTAACAGGCGAAGCTTAAAAAATATCAATCTTGGCAGATGCATTTGAAAATTTGACAAATTTTAACGATTTACGAAAATTTTATTAACATTTTAGAAATTTTCACAGCTGAAGATATTTTGACAGTTGCAGTAAAATATCAGTAAATAATAATTTATTATCACACACTTATGTGAATCACAATTAATCACAATCTTCAATCACAATATTCAATGGCAGAGTATTGATGAAAATTTAAAAAAATATGATTATTAATCGTGTAAATTGACAAATTTTCACAATTGGAAGTAATTATTTGTCAAATTTTGATGGTAGCACTCAAAATTTGAAGATTTGAATCACCTACAAAGTTTGGCAGATTTTGATAGTTGCACTTATAAATTGTACAGATTTTCACATCTGATGCCAATAGATTGAGAGTCGTGAGAAAATATAACACACTTCAATTGTTAGAGTTGTAAATATGACAAACTTTAACAGGTGAAGCTTAAAAGTTAACAGATTTTGGCAGATGCATATGAAAATTTGACAAATTTTAACAATTTACGAAAATATTATTAATATTTTAGAAATTTTCACAGCTAGTACAGTTTAAGATATTTTGACAGTTGCCGTAAAATATCAGTAAATAATAATTTATTATCACACACTTATATGAACACAATTCATCACAATCTTCAATCACAATATTCAATGGCAGAGTATTGATGCAAATTTTAAAAAATATGATTATTATTCATGTAAATTAACAAATTTTCACCATTGGAAGTAATTATTTGTCAAATTTTGATAGTAGCACTAAAAATTTGAAGATTTGAATCACACTTCAGAGTTTGGCAGACTTTAATAGTTGCACTTATAAATTGTACAGATTTTAACATCTGATGCCAATAGATTGAGAGTCGTAAGAAAATATAACACAATTAAATTGTTAGAGTTGTAAATATGACAAAATTTAACAGGTGAAGCTTAATAATTTACAGATTTTGGCAGATACATTTGAAAATTTGACAAATTTTAACAATTTACGAAAATTTTATTAATGTGTTAGAAATTTTCACAGCTAGTACAGTTGAAGATATTTTGACAGTCGCAGTAAAATATCAATAAAAAATAATTCATTATCATACACTTATGTGAATCACAATGCATCACAATCTTCAATCACAATATTTATTGGCAGAGCATTGATGAAAATTAAAAAAAAAGATTTTTATTCGTGTAAATTTACAAATTTTCACAATTGGAAGTAATTATTTATCAAATTTTGATAGTATCACTCAAAATTTGAAGATTTGAATCACCTACAGAGTTTGGCAGATTTTTATAGTTGCACTTATAAATTGTACAGATTTTCACATCTGATGCCAATAGATAGAGAGTCGTAAGAAAATATAACCCACTTCAATTGTTAGAGTTGTAAATATGATAAAATTTAAAGGTGAAACTTAAAATTTAACAGATTTTGGCAGATACATTTGAAAATTTGATAAATTTTAACAATTTACGAAAATTTTATTACTGTTTTAGAAATTTTCACAGCTAGTACAGTTGAACATATTTTGACAGTTGCAGTAAAATATCAATAAATAATAATTTATTATCACACACTTATGTGAATCACAATTCATCACAATCTTCAATCGCAATATGCAATGGCAGAGTATTGATGAAAATTAAAAAAAATATGATTATTATTCGTGTAAATTGACAAATTTTCACAATTAGACGAAATTATTTGTCACATTTTGGTAGTAGTACTCAAAATTTGAAGATTTGAATCACGCTTCAGAGTTTGGCAGACTTTAATAGTTGCACTTATAAATTGTACAGATTTTCACATCTGATGCGAATAGATTGAGAGTCGTAAGACAATATAACACACTTCAATTGTTAGAGTTGTAAATATGACAAAATTTAACAGGTGAAGCTTAAAAATTAACAGATTTGGCAGATGCATTTGAAAATTTGACAAAATTTAATAATTTACGAGCATTTTATTATTGTTTTAGAAATTTTCACAGCTAGTACAGTTGAAGATATTATGACAGTTGCAGTAAAATATCAGTAAATAATAATTTATTATCACACACTTATATGAATCACAATTCATCACAATCTTCAATCACAATATTCAATGGCAGAGTATTGATGAAAATTAACAAAAATATGATTATTATTAATGTAAACTGACAAATTTTCACCATTGGAAGTGATTATTTGTCAAATTTTGATAGTAGCACTCAAAATTTGAAGATTTGAATCACCTACAGAGTTTGGCAGATTTTGATAGTTGCACTTATAAATTGTACAGATTTTCACATCTGATGCCAATAGATTGAGAGTCGTAAGAAAATATAACACACTTCAATTGTTAGAGTTGTAAATATTACAAAATTTAACAGGTGAAGCTTAAAAGTTAACAGATTTTGGCAGATACATTTGAAAATTAGACAAATTTTAACAATTTACGAAAATTTTATTAATGTTTAGAAATTTTAACAGCTAGTACAGTTGAAGATATTTTGACAGTTGCAGTAAAATATCAGTAAATAATAATTTATTATCACACACTTATGTGAATCACAATTCATCACAATCTTCAATCACAATATTCAATGGCAGAGTATTGATGAAAATTAAAAAAAAAAAGATTATTATTAATGTAAACTGACAAATTTTCACCATTGGAAGTAATTATTTGTCAAATTTTGATAGTAGCACTCAAAATTTGAAGATTTGAATCACCTACAGAGTTTGGCAGATTTTGATAGTTGCACTTATAAATTGTACAGATTTTCACATCTGATGCCAATAGATTGAGAGTCGTAAGAAAATATAACACACTTCAATTGTTAGAGTTGTAAATATTACAAAATTTAACAGGTGAAGCTTAAAAGTTAACAGATTTTGGCAGATACATTTGAAAATTAGACAAATTTTAACAATTTACGAAAATTTTATTAATGTTTAGAAATTTTAACAGCTAGTACAGTTGAAGATATTTTGACAGTTGCAGTAAAATATCAGTAAATAATAATTTATTATCACACACTTATGTGAATCACAATTCATCACAATCTTCAATCGCAATATGCAATGGCAGAGTATTGATGAAAATTTAAAAAAATATGTATATTATTCGTGTAAATTGACAAATTTTCACAATTAGACGAAATTATTTGTCACATTTTGGTAGTAGTACTCAAAATTTGAAGATTTGAATCACGCTTCAGAGTTTGGCAGACTTTAATAGTTGCACTTATAAATTGTACAGATTTTCACATCTGATGCGAATAGATTGAGAGTCGTAAGACAATATAACACACTTCAATTGTTAGAGTTGTAAATATGACAAAATTTAACAGGTGAAGCTTAAAAATTAACAGATTTGGCAGATGCATTTGAAAATTTGACAAAATTTAATAATTTACGAGCATTTTATTATTGTTTTAGAAATTTTCACAGCTAGTACAGTTGAAGATATTATGACAGTTGCAGTAAAATATCAGTAAATAATAATTTATTATCACACACTTATATGAATCACAATTCATCACAATCTTCAATCACAATATTCAATGGCAGAGTATTGATGAAAATTAAAAAAAATATGATTATTATTAATGTAAACTGACAAATTTTCACCATTGGAAGTAATTATTTGTCAAATTTTGATAGTAGCACTCAAAATTTGAAGATTTGAATCACCTACAGAGTTTGGCAGATTTTGATAGTTGCACTTATAAATTGTACAGATTTTCACATCTGATGCCAATAGATTGAGAGTCGTAAGAAAATATAACACACTTCAATTGTTAGAGTTGTAAATATTACAAAATTTAACAGGTGAAGCTTAAAAGTTAACAGATTTTGGCAGATACATTTGAAAATTAGACAAATTTTAACAATTTACGAAAATTTTATTAATGTTTAGAAATTTTAACAGCTAGTACAGTTGAAGATATTTTGACAGTTGCAGTAAAATATCAGTAAATAATAATTTATTATCACACACTTATGTGAATCACAATTCATCACAATCTTCAATCGCAATATGCAATGGCAGAGTATTGATGAAAATTTAAAAAAATATGTATATTATTCGTGTAAATTGACAAATTTTCACAATTAGACGAAATTATTTGTCACATTTTGGTAGTAGTACTCAAAATTTGAAGATTTGAATCACGCTTCAGAGTTTGGCAGACTTTAATAGTTGCACTTATAAATTGTACAGATTTTCACATCTGATGCGAATAGATTGAGAGTCGTAAGACAATATAACACACTTCAATTGTTAGAGTTGTAAATATGACAAAATTTAACAGGTGAAGCTTAAAAATTAACAGATTTGGCAGATGCATTTGAAAATTTGACAAAATTTAATAATTTACGAGCATTTTATTATTGTTTTAGAAATTTTCACAGCTAGTACAGTTGAAGATATTATGACAGTTGCAGTAAAATATCAGTAAATAATAATTTATTATCACACACTTATATGAATCACAATTCATCACAATCTTCAATCACAATATTCAATGGCAGAGTATTGATGAAAATTAAAAAAAATATGATTATTATTAATGTAAACTGACAAATTTTCACCATTGGAAGTAATTATTTGTCAAATTTTGATAGTAGCACTCAAAATTTGAAGATTTGAATCACCTACAGAGTTTGGCAGATTTTGATAGTTGCACTTATAAATTGTACAGATTTTCACATCTGATGCCAATAGATTGAGAGTCGTAAGAAAATATAACACACTTCAATTGTTAGAGTTGTAAATATTACAAAATTTAACAGGTGAAGCTTAAAAGTTAACAGATTTTGGCAGATACATTTGAAAATTAGACAAATTTTAACAATTTACGAAAATTTTATTAATGTTTAGAAATTTTAACAGCTAGTACAGTTGAAGATATTTTGACAGTTGCAGTAAAATATCAGTAAATAATAATTTATTATCACACACTTATGTGAATCACAATTCATCACAATCTTCAATCACAATATTCAATGGCAGAGTATTGATGAAAATTAAAAAAAATATGATTATTATTAATGTAAACTGACAAATTTTCACCATTGGAAGTAATTATTTGTCAAATTTTGATAGTAGCACTCAAAATTTGAAGATTTGAATCACCTACAGAGTTTGGCAGATTTTGATAGTTGCACTTATAAATTGTACAGATTTTCACATCTGATGCCAATAGATTGAGAGTCGTAAGAAAATATAACACACTTCAATTGTTAGAGTTGTAAAAATGACAAAATTTAACAGGTGAAGCTTAAAAATTATCAATTTTGGCAGATACATATGAAAATTTGTCAAATTTTAACAATTTACAAAAATTTGATTAATATTTTAGAAATTTTAACAGCTAGTACAGTTGAAGATATTTTGACAGTTGCAGTAAAATATCAGTAAATAATAATTTATTATCACACACTTATGTGAATCACAATTCATCACAATCTTCAATCACAATATTCATTGGCAGAGTATTGATGAAAATTTAAAAAAAAGATTATTATTCGTGTAAATTAACAATTTTTTACAATTGGAAGTAATTATATGTCAAATTTTGATAGGAGCACTCAAAATTTGAAGATTTAAATCACCTACAAAGTTTGGCAGATTTTGATAGTTGCACTTATAAATTGTACATATTTTCACAACTGATGCCAATATATTGAGAGTGGCAAGAAAATGTAACCACTTCAATTGTTTAAGTTGCAAATATGATAAAATTTAAAGGTGAAGTTTAAAAATTAACAAATTTTGGCACATGCATTTGAAAACTTTACAAATGATAACAATTTATAGTAATATAAAATATTTGCAGAGTTCAGATGGAAAATAGGTAAAATGTCAATTATTTTACAGATTTTCACATTTTATGATAGAATGGCAAGAAAATGTAACCACTTCAATTGTTTAAGTTGCAAATATGATAAAATTTAAAGGTGAAGTTTAAAAATTAACAAATTTTGGCACATGCATTTGAAAACTTTACAAATGATAACAATTTATTGTAATATAAAATATTTGCAGAGTTCAGATGGAAAATAGGTCAAATGTCAATTATTTTACAAAGTTCAAAGTTGCTATTTATGAATTCTCAATATGTTTATGGTTTCACAATATGCACAATGCTGGAGATACTCTCAGAGACAGTTTTTTGTTGTATAGATTGGAATGTAACTATTAGAACTATTAAATAGTTCTCCTAGTTATAAAGTAGTTCTCCTAGTTATTATATAGAGTATAAATGTACTAAATTTCCGTATAATTATAAATTTCCAGAATATTTTACCCATCTTCAAGATGATTATTCTGGATTTAAAAGAAATGCTGCTTCTATTTAACTTCTACTTAACTTCTACTAACTACTTAAGTCTACTAATACTACTTAATTCACATAATTCTATTGAAGCTACGTATTGTTCTACTAAATTCCTAGCAAATTCCACAAAATGCCAATGATTCTAATAATTTTTTTATTCTCAATAATAAAACTCATTAAAAAAATAAATGTGTGTTGAATTCTGCTTATTTCAAAAGTTTTGTGGTGTTGGACAAAAAATTGTCACAAATTATTTTGTTTCTGACAAATTAATTTTCAATTGTTTCTGCCCACAGCATTCGGCTTTACAACACAATTCTAATATTTATTAAATTTGCTGATATTCTGCTATATTTGTATATAACTCTACCAGACTTAGATACAATTCTTATGAATTAACAAATTTTGTTTGAGACAATAAGAAAGCAAATAGATTTGGATTCAACGGACACTTTTATAGAGAACAGAATTATTTTGCTAATGAAAAAAAATATTTGAAAATATCAATTGAAAACATATACTACTATACACTATACTATAGTAGTAATCCGTCAAAATGGTTTTACCTTCCAGAGCTCATTAGTTATTTTGAACAAATGAACGCTTTAAAGAGTAGGTTAACCGAATTTATGACTTTACTGATATCTCAGTTTTGGAGATATCCCTAGAAAAGTTATATGAATATTTAAAAATATCAATGGAAAACACATGATCACAGTAAATAGCAAATATCTCAAAAACAACAGATTGGATATTAATCCAATTAATTAAATTAGCTACTAACGTATCAGTCTAAGTCGATAATAAATTGGATTGATATTGGTACGCCAGTTTTTGAAAAATCGCTAATGATGTCAAATAAATATTTGAAAATATCAATTCAAAACACATGTTCATAGTAAATAGCCAATATCTCGAGAATCTCGAGGTATTAATCAAATTCAATATTTAGATACCAACATATCAGTGAATATCGGTGATAAACTGGACTGATTAGGTACCCCAGATTTGGAGAAATTGCTAGTAAAGTCATAGCAATATTCAGACGATTCAATCCTCATAAATAGTAGTACTACTAATAGTATTGATGGCAGGTTATAATAATTAAAAGCAATCACCTTCTATTATTGGGTATTAATCAAATTCTATATGTAGATACCAACATATCAGTGAATATCGGTGATCAACTGGATTGATTAGGTACTCCAGTTTTGGAGAAATTGCTAGTGAAGTCATAGCAATATTCAGAGGATTCAATCCTCATAAATAGTAGTACTACTAATAGTATTGATGGCAGGTTATAATAATGAAAATAAATCACCTTCTATTTTTGGGTATTAATCAAATCATATATGTAGATACCAACATATCAGTGAATATCGGTGATCAACTGGACTGATTAGGTACCCCAGTTTTGGAGAAATTGCTAGTGAAGTCATAGCAATATTCAGAGGATTCAATCCTCATAAATAGTAGTACTACTAATAGTATAGATGGCAGGTTATAATAATGAAAAGCAATCACCTTCTATTACTCTTTATTATAAAAAAATCCAAAAATCCACAGCCACAACACAAAAAAGTAACTAGAAAATGCCCACGAATGTTCACCTAATACAAACTCATTTAATACTTTAATAGTAATTAACAGTTTCAGAAGAGGACCAGTATTAGTGATAGTTACAGATTAGTGTTAGCAACAACCAGTGGCAATAAAAAACATCAAAGCAACTATTATATTAGCAACACACAAATCTTTGGTGAATGGGACCTATGGCCGTACAATGTCACATTTTATTAACACAATAAATTAACTTAAAAAAATTTAGAGCTACACTCCACTGATACCATGTAGTTGAGCAAACTATAAACAAATGTGGAATATTTGTATCATCTCTTAATGCATAGAGATATCGTAGATAAAATAATGTATACTATCCCTTTTTAAATTTAAGCAGAAGAATGCTTAATGTGAGAAACGCTGCAATCCATACAAGTGTTGTGAGGAAGCCTGTGTATACGTCTGGGTTTTCCAAAGTCCAACCCTTCTGGAGGATATACCTGAGGCTCTCTGTACTTTTGGTAAGTGGTAGTATGTATGCTATTAGCTGCAGTACATGATGCATACCTTGGATTGGCCAAATGATACCACAAAGCATAACAATTGGTAAGAAGCTTCCCAAAGCTAGGTAGGTAGCAGTGCGCTCTGTATCGCAGACGCAAGCTACCACAAATCCAAAGCACATACCACAAAGCCCTGTAAGAATAGTTAAGAGAGCGGTTAACACCATAGGTCCTTTATTGGTGACATCAAAACCTAGAAAGGTGACGATCAGGACCATTGCTGTTTGGCCACCCATAACAGTGAATTGTGTGATAACATTTCCCAGAAGCAGTTCAATACTAGTGATGCCATTCACAAGGGACCGCTCAAGAATGCCCTCGTTACGCTCCAACAGCATAGCTCCTGAGGTCAAAGCTACTGCCAAGAAGAAGATAATGGTCAATATAACTCCAGGTGCGGCGAAATCTGTAAAGTTGGGATTCTTGTAGCCGTACACGGGTTCGTTGAAGAGTATGGGGATGGTGCCGATCTTCTTGCTGATATTGCAAGAACCTAGGTAGTCCTGGAAGAAGTCCAAGAAGCTGTAGTACAGATCGCGCTTGAGGAATGAACCAATATTCTCGTCTGAAATGAAAACAGTGATCAACGGATTCATAGGTGGTTTTTGGGCTGCAACTAACTTGATATGTCTTGGTACACAGACACTTCGGAATTGTTAAGGTCCGAATCGGAGATGTATCTTCCTGCATTTAGCCGCTCCCTCAGGCAGTCCGAGAAGTTGGCTTGAAAGACTAACGCCGCCCAGGAGTAACCATCCCTCACCTGCTGCTTAGCATCCTCTTCAGTATCGAAAAATGTCTGAAATACAGCAAGTAAATTTCTGTGTGATCAGATAGTTTTAAGTACTTACCACTAACAATGTTTGCTTCTCCAAGAAGTGTATGTAATTGCAGCTTAATCGCGTGCTGTTGCACTCCATCTTGGGCTTGCAGATCTCGTTCATCTGAAGCTCGTGATTGACCACCGATACGGGGAGGTTGTAGGGGTCATGACCTATGGACAAGCAGAAGAGGATGGTCTGCACGACGGGCAGCACGATGATGAACAGCATGACGGGGTAGTTCCTCCACATCCACAGGAAGTTCTTCCACACCAAAGTTTTCATGTGGCTGCCCTTGGCTATGTGGAAGAAGTCCTTGCAGGTGGTCTTGTTGCCCTCCTCCGGGGGCGGAATTTCCGGCGGCGCGAGCTCGTGGTCATCTGGGGCGATGGACACACGTCCTCCGCGGCTGGACATGGACACGTTGTCGCCGAACTCGCCTGATATCTCGCCACGTTCTTCGTCTACCACTATGGCTTCGTTGATGACCCCACTGGGCACGGATATGGCAGTGGTCACTTCCGCCGCGATGGAGCTGCGACGGCGCTTGCCCATGTTCTGGATGACCGACAGCTTGAGGAAGACGTCTTCCAGAGATTCGGCGTGGTACTGCTGGACCAGGCGCATTGGAGACTCCTCTGCTAGAAGGTAGCCTCCACGCATAAGACCGATCTGAAAGAAATAAGACCTAATGAAATTTCAAATAGCATATTTTTATATTAGTTATTTATGTGTTAAGTGCCTAAGAGAAAACAACAACAACGTAACAAAAACAGAACAGCAAAAACTATACTACAACATAATCAAAAGGTAGAGACATGACAAAGAAGCACCAGAGAGGGTAATAAAAAGCTAAACGTAGAAGTACTAAGGGAAGAAAAAGAAATAGCAGAAATATGGAAGGAATACATTGAAGAACTATTGGGAACCACAAAAGATGAAGAGGAGGACAACAAAGAGACAAACAGTACAAAAGCAGACAAAGAAGAGGAAGATATAACAGAAGGGAAAGTGAAAACAGCAATAAAGGAACTGAAAAATGGAAAAGCGACAGGAAGTAACAGAATTACCAGTGAAATAAGAACAAAGAAATAGGCATGGTAAAAATACTTCAACAAGAAAACAAGGGAGATCGAAGAATATTAAAACGCAAGAAACAGGGTAAGCAGATAATACTGAAGAACAAACAGAAACAATGGGAAGAATTTACAGACAAACTCGAAAGAAATAGGATGGAAAACAAAAAACCATTCGACAGCGCAATCAAAAGGAACAGACCAGACAAAGAAGCAACCGCGAGGGCCATAAAAAGCAAACTCTGAGAAGTACTAAGAGAAGAAAAAGAAATAGCAGAAAGATGGAAGGAATACTTTGAAGAACTATTGGGAACCACCGAAGATGAAGAGGAAGAGAACAAAGAGACAAATAAAAAGCAAAAACGGAGAAGTACTAAGGGAAGAAAAATAAATTGCAGGAAGATTGAAGGAATACATTGACAAACTATTGGGAACCACAGAAGATGAAGAGGAGGAGAACAAAGAGATAAATAGTACAAAAGCAGACAAAGAAGAGGAAGAAGATATAACAGAAGAGGAAGTGAAAACAGCAATAAAGGAACTGAAAAATGGAAAAGCTACAGGAAGTGACACAATTACCATTGAAATAAGAACAAAGAAACAGCCATGGTAAACGTACTTCAACAACAAAACAAGGGAGATCGAAGAATATAGAAACGCAAGAAACAAGGTGAGCAGATAATACTCAAGAACAAACAGAAGCAATGGGAAGAATTTACAGACAATCTCGAAAGAAATAGGACGGAAACAAAAAACCATTCGACAGCGTAATCAAAAGGAACAAACCAGACAAAGAAGCAACAGTGAGGGCCATAAAAAGCAAACACTGAGAAGTTCTAAGGGAAGAAAAAGAAATAGCAGAAAGATGGAACTAATACAATGAAGAACTATTGGGAACCACTGAAGATGAAGAGGAGGAGAACAAAGAAACAAATAAAAAGCAAAAACGCAGAAGTACTAAGGGAAGAAAAAAGAAATAGCAGAAAGATGAAAGGAATACATTGAAGAACTATTGGGAACCACAGAAGATGAAGAGGAGGAGAACGAAGAGACAAATAATACAGAAGCAGACAGAGAAGAGGGAGAAGATATAACAGAAGAGAAAGTGAAAACAGCATAAAAGGAACTGAAAAAATGGAAATGTGACAGAATTACCAGTGAAATAAGAACAAAGAAATAGGCATGGTAAAAATACTTCAACAACAAAACAAGGCAGATCGAAGAATATTAAAACGCAAGAAACAGGGTAAGCAGATAATACTCAAGAACAAACAGAAGCAATTTGGAAGCAATTGGGAAGAATTTACAGACAATCTCGAAAGAAATAGGACGGAAACAAAAAACTATTCTACAGCGTAATCAAAAGGAACAGACAAGACAAAGAAGCAACAGAGAGGGCCATACAAAGCTAAAACGGAGAAGTCTAAGGGACGAAAAACAAATAGCAGAAAGATGGAAGGAATATTTTGACGAACTATTGGGAACCACTGAAGATGAAGGCGAGGAGAACAAAGAAACAAATAAAAAGCAAAAACGGAGAAGTACGAAGGGAAGAAAAAGAAATATCAGGAAGATTGAAGGAATACTTTGAAGAACTATTGGGAACCACAGAAGATGAATAGGAGGAGAACAAAGAAACAAATAGATCAGAAGCAGATAAAAAAGAGGGAGAAAATATAACAAAAGAGAAAGTGAAAAATAGAAGTAAAGGTAGTAAAAATAAAATACAAGCAATCGAAATGAAAGTCCTAAGAAGAATCAAAGGAGTAACGAACATAGACAAAATGAGAAGCACAAAAATATGAGAAGAATTAGACATAGAGTCAATACAACAATACATGGAAAAACGACAGCTCGGATGGTGGGGACATATGCAAAGAATGAGACAACCAAAGAATAGTAAAAAAAAGTGTGGGAAGCAAACCCAAACAAAAAGAAAGAGAAATGAATACCGAGAAAGACATGGTATGACAGAATGATAACAATAACAGAAGAAAGAGGGAAAACATTTAAAGAAGCGAAAGAACTAGCGAAGGACAGGACTAAATGGAAGAAACGCAAAACAGTAACAGAAGAAGATATATAATTAGAAAAAAACGTTACATAGTAAAAGAGGCTAAGTCAAGTTCAATATTTTCGTATTATTTTCCAACTTTTATAAGTAGTTATTATTAACCTTGGGATGCTATAATTGGTTTTATTTAGTTTTCAAAGAAAACTTATTGAATTTTTTTAATGTTTTCCAAATTTTATAGGAATTATAAACCATTGGAAGTTGGTGACAAATGATACGTTAAATTTTGAACATTTATGTAATGTAACAGTTTTCATTACGTTGCACCAAATTTTTAATTATTATTTCAAATTTTCAATTAGTTGTACAATAAAATTACTCATTACTACCAAATTTGCAAGTAGTTTTTGCATTTTGCAATTATTACTGTCTCCAAATTATCAGTTTCTGGAAAATTTAATATTTCTAAGAAACTCGAAACTTCTAGAAAATTTCTAGGAAACTTCTATTGCACAAAAATCCCAGTTATTGCCACACTTTTGCAAAAGTTCCAATTATACTGTCAAAATTTCAACCAAATGCACCAAATTTTTAATTATTATTTCAACTTTTCAATTAGTTGTTCAATAAAATTACTCGTTACTACCAAATTCGCAATTATTTTTTGCATTTTGCAATTATTGCTGTCTCCAAATCATCAGTTTCTGGAAAATTTAATATTTCTAAGAAACTAGAAACTTCTAGGAAACTTCTAGAAAATTTCTAGGAAACTTCTATTACACAAAAATCCCAGTTATTGCCACACTTTTGCAAAAGTTCCAATTGTACTGTCAAAATTTCAATCAAATGCACCAAATTTTTAATTATTATTTCAAATTTTCAATTAGTTGTACAATAAAATTACTCATTACTACCAAATTCGCAATTATTTTATGCATTTTGCAATTATTACTGTCTCCAAATTATCAGTTTCTGGAAAATTTAATATTTCTAAGAAACTAGAAACTTCTAGAAAATTTCTAGGAAACTTCTATTGCACAAAAATCCCAATTATTGCCACACTTTTGCAAAAGTTCCAATTATACTGTCAAAATTTCAACCAAATGCACCAAATTTTTAATTATTATTTCAAATTTTCAATTAGTTGTACAATAAAATTACTCATTACTACCAAATTCGCAATTATTTTTTGCATTTTGCAATTATTACTGTCTCCAAATTACCAGTTTCTGGAAAATTTAATATTTCTAAGAAACTAGAAACTTCTAGGAAACTTCTAGAAAATTTCTAGGAAACTTCTATTGCACAAAAATCCCAGTTATTGCCACACTTTTGCAAAAGTTCCAATTATACTGTCAAAATTTCAACGATTACCGTAAAATTTTTAATATGTCGCAGTATTTACTGCCAAATTTGTAATTATTTTTTTAATTATTCCCTCAAAATTTCCAATGTTAGATATTGAACATATACCTACTACTAAGTTTTCATTATTTACCACAAAATCTTTAATTATTCTTTCAAATCTTAAAATAGTTGTACAATAATATTACTTATTACCGCCAAATTCGCAATTATTTTTCCCATTTTCAATTACTTTCACCAAATTTTCAATTTCTGGTTTATCGATTGTTTTGTTTTAAACAATTGTTTATCAATAGTTTTCAATTGTTTTATCAATAGTTGTTATATCAAGTGCGTAAAAAAGCTTTTGTGGCCCGAAGCGTCATTTATGGCTCGAGGCGTCAGCCGAGGGACAAGCAAAGGCAACTTCGCTGTCGATCAGTAATTAAATTCAAACATGTAGATTATCAATTTTTGGCATTGAAATTATTAATTTATAAGGCAATGATAGGCAATCATATCCTAATAGTTGGTAAGTATCATAATGGTAATGATATCCTGTTTCCTGATTGAACCTAATAGCCTAGTTATATCCTATCTTTACTTCGTAAATTAAAATTTACTGACTGCTCAAAGTTAATTAATTTAAGAAGAAGGAAGTAAAATACTGATTTATCAAATACAAATTTGCTTTCATGTTTAATTATCCCAATAGTAATGAAATGTTAGTTAGTAACTTCTTGCAGGAATATGTAGGAATTAATTAATTAATTAAGATACTGTTACATTATTATTGAACACATATCGAGTTCAATGTTAATTGCTGACTTATTAAATATAAATAAATCTGTCTTGATGTTTTACTATCTCAATAGTAGTGAAATGTTAGTGACTTCTTGCAGAAATATGTAGAAAATAATTTTTCTATTAAGATACTGTTTCATTATTATTGAACACATATCGAGTTCAAGGTTAGTAGCAAGCAGTCAAGAACCTAACGAAGATGCGAATAACTTGTTTGTGCAACCATAGATGCAAAACTAAATGACACTTAATTGCAAGTCATTTAGTCTGCACATAATAATTCCCAATAATATGAAATCATTTTGGAACCTTTTCTCGTATTTTAATAGAAATACAGTCATCAGCATACACATAACTATACAATAATGATAACAGAAAACAAGCTGGAAGCAATAATTGCAAACACACTACATGTTTTGGCAAGAAGTTAATAAAGGTGAATAATAAAACATTTTACAAAAGTACAGTACAAATTCATATGCGGACTTTTTTTTTGTCAAATTATGTGTTTTAATTGGCAGTTTCAACTTAATAATGGAAACACATTATATAAAAGCCACTTATCGAATTTTTGGGTAGAAATACGTTGTTTTAAAATCAATAGCCATATAATAGCTATTTATGGTATAAGTGAATAAAAATTCTTTATTCACGTGTATCATACAATATTTTTTTCAAATTTAGTTAACATAATTTTGAAAAAAATCTATTGCTTAGGTAATTCATTTACATTAATAATGTTATGTTAATGTTATTAAATTATATGTAGTTAATGTTATGAAAAATCAATTAAATTAGCAAATTGAAGATTTTGCAAGTGTCTCATTTTTATAAACAACAAAAATTTCCAAGATAGTGCACATTTTTAAAAAAAATTATTCGTGTTGACAATAGAAGGGTAAATAAAATGTTGCTGTCAACATTTTATTCAAAATTTTTTGATTAAACTGTTGTTTTAATAATGAGAATGAGTAAATTGTTTTTTCCAATTTCGTTATCAAAATTTTCAAAAAAAAATTTATTGCTTAAGTAATTCATTTACATTAATAATGTTATGTTAATGTTATACATTATATATAGTTAATGTTATGAAAAATCAATTAAATTCGCAAATTAAAGATTTTGCAAGTGTCATATCTTTTATAAACAACAAAAATTTCCAAGATAGAACAATTTTTTTTAAAATTTATTCGTGTTGACAATAGCAGTGGGAATAAAATGTTGCTGTCAGCATTTTATTCAGACTTTTTTGATAAAACTGTTGTTTAAATAATGAGAATTAGTACTTTTTTTTTCCAATTTCGGTATTAGAATTTAAAAAAAAAACTTCTTAGGTAATTCATTTACATTAACGTTAGTTAAATCAGCAGATTGAAGAATTTGCGTTAAGTGTCACATTTTTCATAAACAACGAAAATTTCAAAGATAGTGCGATTTTTTAAAAAAATTATTCGTGTTGACAATAGAAGGGTAAATAAAATGTTGCTGCCAACATTTTATTCAAACTTTTTTGATTAAACTGTTGTTTTAATAATGAGAATTAGTACATTATTTTTGCCAATTTCGTTATCAAAATTTTCAAAAAAAAAATTATTGCTTAGGTAATTCATTTACATTAATAATGTTATGTTAATGTTATTACATTATATATAGTTAATGTTATGAAAAATCAATTAAATTCGCAAATTAAAGATTTTGAAAGTGTCGTATCTTTTATAAACAACAAAAATTTCCAAGATAGAACAATTTAAAAAAAAAATTATTTGTGTTGACAATAGCTGTGTGAATAAAATGTTGCTGTCAGCATTTTATTCAGACTTTTTTGATAAAACTGTTGTTTAAATAATGAGAATTAGTACTTTTTTTTTCAATTTCGGTATTAGAATTTAAAAAAAAAACTTCTTAGGTAATTCATTTACATTAACGTTAATTAAATCAGCAGATTGAAGAATTTGCGTTAAGTGTCACATTTTTCATAAACAACGAAAATTTCAAAGATAGTGCGATTTTTTTAATTATTCGTGTTGACAATAGAAGGGTAAATAAAATGTTGCTGTCAACATTTACAACATAAATTACTGCGTATTTAAATCGCCACATAAAGTGCCAAATATTAACGAACCTTTCAAAGATAGTGCGAATTTATTTATTTTTTTCCAATTCGCATGATTAAAATGCTCCATATGTATATTGAATCTCATCGTTAAAACTACACTTTAATCGAATGGGTGAATAAAATGTTTACATTTTCACTTTATTCACTATAACCACAGATGACTTATAACCTGCTATAACCATTGACAACGTGAATAAAGTTAAAAAAAATAGGCAAATTCGCACTATCCTTGAGATTTTCGTTGTCACCTGACAATGTGACACTTCACGCAAACTCTTCAATTCTGACAACGAAATGGAAATAATCTTGTATGATACATGTGAATAAAGCAATTTTATCCACTCGAAAACATTATCGCACTCCACTTTATTCACTTATACCATTGATTAACTAAATGCATAATTTCTATACTCACTGCTTATACCATAAATAGCTATTTTATATTCGTGTTGACAACAGCAGTGTGAATAAAGTTGCCAATATTTTATTCAGAATTTTGATTAAACTGTTGTTTTAATAATGAGATATAATATATAAAATGAGCATTTAATTAATAGGAATTGGAAAAAAATAAACACAGTTAAATATTGCAGTAAAGATTTCTATAAATTCTATTTTTGAATTTTTATGATAAAACAATAGATTCATAGTTATTAAGAGTAGAGTACTGTAGAGTAGAGTGGAAATTTTTGGGTAGGATAGAGTAGGGTACAGTAATAAAAATCAATGGCCATGCAAATTAAAAAAAAAGGTTAAATAATTTAATAATTTTTGTAATCATTAATCAGTAAATAATAATTTTAATAAATTAAATAATCAGTAATCATTTTTGAATCAAATTTGAAAATCATTAAAATGCCTTAGTAGATATTAATCGTGCCAAATGGCAATTGTGTGCAAACCCATCGAAATACATTCACTACTTGTGCTTTACCAAGAACTGTTAATGATGTACATTTTAGGAAGTACTTAACACCTAAAGTAAAGTAAATATCTCGTGCAAATAGAACGTTGAATCATTATGCAAGTGAATTTTTCAAATACCTATTCGTTGGAATGATTCATTTACAGGAGCACGTTAATTTCGACCTTTGTCATCTTGTCAGCCTTCGACCGAGTCTCTGCCCAGAATTTTCATTCAGGTTGACGTGCAATTACTTCATTTGTATAAACTTTACAAAAGTAATTTTGACTCTTGACAAACTTGACAAACGACAAAGTTTTGGTAAAACCCTGTCAAATTTAATTACAGTGAATAGAAAACAAATTAATCTGTGGCGCTAGTATATTGTGGTAATAATACGTAATAATGTCGAAAATACATCCAACTGACATTTTTTTGAAGAACTTATGGATTTCATTTAGAACGTAATCAAATCTGTCATAGAAAACAATGATAACCATCGTTATTTTGACACATTACCTCAAATTGCATTCAAATACATATCATATTGAGATATTTTCAAAAAACTGACAGATTTGGGATAGAAAACAATAAGAATCATCTTTATTTTGGCACATTACCTCAAATTAGTTTTCAAATACATATCAACTTGACATATTTTAAAAAAAACTGACAGATTTGGTATGGAAAACAATAAGAATCATCTTTATTTTTCCACATTACCCCAAATTTGTTTTCAAAT
Source organism: Othius punctulatus (assembly GCA_951805005.1). Taxonomy (NCBI): domain Eukaryota; kingdom Metazoa; phylum Arthropoda; class Insecta; order Coleoptera; family Staphylinidae; genus Othius; species Othius punctulatus. The sequence continues at coordinate 7,035,971 of OX638141.1, read as the reverse complement.
ACAAATCAACTTGACATATTTTCAAAAAAACTGACATATTTGGGATAGAAAACAGTAAGAATCATCTTTATTTTGACACATTACCTCACATTTGTTTTCAAATACACATTAAGTTGAAATATTTTCAAATAAACTGGCATATTTGGGATAGAAAACAATAAGAATCATATTTATTTTGACACATTTCCTCAAATTTGTTTTCAAATACACATCAACTTGACATATTTTCAAAATATACATAAAACAAATGATAAAAAATCTTCAAAAATACTGAGAGGAGAGCAATAAGAAAGTAAGGAGCTAAGTATTAACAGGAAATCCAATTAAACTTAGCACTGTTCGAATATTGGATAACGATATGTAAGTGAAAGACATATATACTGTATAACACAGAATGTAAATGGCTACAAAAATAAACATAAAATAAATGATAAAAAATCTTCAAAAATACTGAGAGGAGAGCAATAAGAAAGTATGGAGCTAAGTATTAACACGACTTCCAATCAAACTTAGCACCATTCGTATTGAATAACAACATATAAGTGAAAGAAATGTATACTTTGATATAGCAAGGAATTTCGGATGCAGGCATACAATTCTCAGGTAGACAGGGAAAGGATAGCCAGTTTACGTCAGAAACCAAACGACTTATGGCAGACAGAATAAAACTAAAAAACGTAAAGAACAAAATCAAGGTACCAAAAAAACTCAGCAAGAACTAGGACACGAGTCTAAAAGCCATACAAAAGGATTTATAAACATAAACGAATAAACTAATCACAGAGATAATGCAAATAAAATGTAGCAATAAGAGAACGAAACAAAAATTTAATCACAGGCAAACAATGCGGAAAATAGTGGGAAAACGGAACGAAATACTGAAGACTGGGTAAAATAATTTATACAGAGTGTTAGGTACATTGGTAATAGCTTTATAAGGACAAATAGAAAATAAAGTATTATGTAATTTTTTCTTAATATGAATAGTCTTTGAGCACCTTTAATTTGCTGAACTCCAATTTTCAAAATCTTAATTGCGAAGGAACACTAAATAGAGGAATGGAAACTTTACTTTGTATTCTCGAGAAAAACAAAAATAAAGGATTGACGAAATTCTTGTGATTATTATGTTTTTATTTTCAGTGCTTACTGTCAATTTTTACTAACAATAGTACTATCAATATTATAATACTATTATAGATACTATAATACTATCAATATTATTTTGTCCATTACTACTATCAACATTTGTTTTTTTTTGTGTCAAAATGCCAATGATTGATATTATGTTTTAAATTATTTGTACCAAATTTTCAATTTCTGTCATATTTATATTGCTACCTGCCTAATTTTCTATTATATGTGTAAATATTTCAATTATTTTGCAAATTTCAAACATTACAGTAATGATTTCTAAATTTCAATTGATGTCATATTTTCAATGCTTGCTGTTAAATTTGCCTCTTATATTGTTAACATTTCAATTACTCTGTGAAAAGATCAATAACTATTAAAATTTTACCTATTACTTTGAAAATTTCAACAATTTCTATCAAAATTTCAATTATGAAGATATTTTTATGCTTAATATTAATGCTTCATGCTTAATTGAGCTTTCAGCTTAATATCAAATTATTTCAATCAGTATATCAAATACTGTCATTATTTTTTTAATGGACACTGCCAAATATTCAATCAGTTCTGTAACCATTTGAATGATTTCGTCAAAACTTCAATGCAAATTCTTGTGATTATTATGTTTTTATTTTCAGTGCTTTCTGTCGATTTTGTCAATTATTACTATCAACATTTGTTGTTTTTTTTGTGTTAAAATGCCAATGATTGATATTATGTTTTACATTATTTGTACTAATTGCTGTCATATTTTTATTGCTACCTGCCAAATTTTCAATTTTATGTGTAAATATTATTTTGCAAATTTCAAAGATTACAGTAATGATTTCAAAATTTCAATTGATGTCATATTTTCAATGCTTGCTGTTAAATTTGTCTCTTATTTTGTTAACATTTCAATTACTCTGTGAAAAGGTCAATAACTATTAAAATTTTACCTATTACTTTGAAAATTTCAACAATATCTATCAAAATTTCAATTATGGAGATATTTTTATGCTTAATATTAATGCTTCATGCTTAATTGAGCTTTCAGCTTAATATCAAATTATTTCAATCAGAATATCAAATACTGTCATTATTTTTTTAATGGACACTGCCAAATATTCAATCAGTTCTATAACCATTTGAATTATTTCGTCAAACCTTCAATGCAAATTCTTGTGATTATTATGTTTTTATTTTCAGTGCTTTCTGTCGATTTTGTCAATTATTACTATCAACATTTGTTTTTTTTTGTGTTAAAATGCCAATGATTGATATTATTTTTTAAATTATTTGTACTAATTGCTGTCATATTTTTATTGCTACCTGCCAAATTTTCAATTTTATGTATAAATATTTCAATCATTTTGCAAATTTCAAACATTACAGTAATGATTTCCAAATTTCAATTGATTTCATATTTTCAATGCTTACTGTTAAATTTGCCTCTTAAATTGTGAACATTTCAATTACTCTGTGGGTCAATAACTATTAAAATTTTACCTATTACTTTGAAAATTTCAACAATTTCTATCAAAATTTCAATTATGAAGATATTTTCATGCTTAATATTAATGCTTCATGCTTAATTGAGCTTTCAGCTTAATATCAAATTATTTCAATCAGAATATCAAATACTGTCATTATTTTTTTAATGGACACTGCCAAATGTTCAATCAGTTCTGTAACCATTTGAATTATTTCGTCAAAACTTCAATGCAAATTCTTATGATTATTATGTTTTTATTTTCAGTGCTTTCTGTCGATTTTGTCAATTATTACTATCAACATTTGTTGTTTTTTTTGTGTTAAAATGCCAATGATTGATATTATGTTTTAAATTATTTGTACTAATTGCTGTCATATTTTTATTGCTACCTGCCAAATTTTCAATTTTATGTTTAAATATTTCAATTATTTTGCAAATTTCAAACATTACAGTAATGATTTCTAAATTTCAATTGATGTCATATTTTCAATGCTTGCTGTTAAATTTGCCTCTTATATCGTTAACATTTCAATTACTCAGTGAAAAGGTCAATAAGTATTAAAATTTTACCAATTACTTTGAAAATTTCAACAATTTCTATCAAAATTTCAAATATGGAGATATTTTTATGATTAATATCAAATTATTTCAATCAGAATATCAAATACTGTCACTATTTTTTTAATGGACACTGCCAAATATTCAATCAGTTCTGTAACCATTTGAATTATTTCGTCAAAACTTCAATGCAAATTCTTGTGATTATTATGTTTTTATTTTCAGTGCTTACTGTCGATTTTGTCCAAATTTATCCTTGTGAATTTTAGCCTACATTATATGCTCGTTAAATTATACATATACCTACTACTATCTGATTTATATGCCACATGCTAATTAAATAATAATTCCAATAGCTACATAAACTATTATAATATTTATTAAACATGAATTCGTGTCGCAATTACAAATTTACACATATTATATCGATGTGTGTATCAAATTACCAATGTTAATCCATAATTACTGAATTATTCCACTAATTTCAGCATAATTAATGTGCAAATAGATCGATTTGTAAGATAAGCAGTAATGATTCATTTGCAAGGTAGCGAATTTAAATTTGGAAATCAGTCGAGTGCAGTCTATTTAAGATACAGATCATATCTTTGCAAATTTATTAATTCAAGGTTCCTGAGCAATGGATCCCAACATTTGAAAGATGGAAGCCTAAATTGGAATTTCAATTTTGCCTCAAGTATTGATGTATGTTTTGATACAAGAAAATAGGACAACTCTTAATGAAAAAAGTTGTACCCAATTGCAATTTCTATTTTGCCTCAAATGATGATCTATAGATACAAAAAACAGAACAACTTTTGAGAAAAATAAGTTGTACATCTACACAAACGAGAAAATTCATCTTTTTTAATGAGTACATAACACATAAAAGGAAACAAGTTACACCCAATTGCAATTTAAATTTTGCCTCAATAATAGTGATGAGATGATAGTGATAAGATGAGTGGGAGTGGGTGAATTGTGGGAGTGAATAGCCTCAATAATATAAAGTGATGATCTATAGATTTGATACTAGAAAAGAGGACAGCTCTTAAGGAAAAAATATGTGCTCAAAATTGCAGTTTCAATTTTGCCTCAAGTGATGATGTATAGTTTTTATACAAAAAACAGAACAACTTTTGAGAAAAATAAGTTGTACATCTTCAAAAACAAGAAAATTCATCTTTAATAATGAGTACGTAATACATAAAAGAAAACAAGTTACACTCAATTGCAAATTCAATTTTGCCTCAATAATAGTGATGAGTGGGAGTGGGTGAATAGTGGGAGTGAATAGCCTCAATAATATAAAGTGATGATCTATAGATTTGATACCAGAAAAGAAGACAGCTCTTAAGGAAAAAAAATGTGCTCAAAATTGCAATTTCAATTTTGCCCCAAGTGATGATGTATAGTTTTGATACAAGAAAAGAGAACAACCCTTGAGAAAAATAAGTTGTACATCTACAAAAACGAGAAAATTCATCTTTTATAATGAGTATGTAATACAAAAAAGGAAACAAGTTACACCCAATTGCAATTTCAATTTTGCCTCAATAATAGTGAAGAGTGGGAGTGGGTGAATAGTGGGAGTGAATAGCCTCAATAATATAAAGTGATGATCTATAGATTTGATACAAGAAAAGAGGACAGCTCTTAAGGAAAAAAAATGTACTCAAAATTGCAATTTCAATTTTGCCTCAAGTGATGATGTATAGTTTTGATACAAGAAAAGAGAACAACTCTTGAGAAAAATAAGTTGTACATCTACAAAAACGAGAAAATTCATCTTTTATAATGAGTACGTAACCCATAAAAGTCAACAAGTTACACCCAATTGCAATTTCAATTTTGCCTCAATAATAGTGAAGAGTGGGAGTGGGTGAATAGTGGGAGTGAATAGCCTCAATAATATAAAGTGATGATCTATAGATTTGATACCAGAAAAGAAGACAGCTCTTAAGGAAAAAAAATGTGCTCAAAATTGCAATTTCAATTTTGCCCCAAGTGATGATGCATAGTTTGGTACAAGAAATGAGAACAACTCTTGAGAAAAAGAAGTTGTACATCTACAAAAACGAGAAAATTCATCTTTTATAATGAGTACGTAACACACAAAAGAGGATAAATTCCAAAGTTTAGGTAAAAATTTCACTGTAAAATGCAAAATATCATTGGCACTTGCAAAATTTGTATTTTAGTTGTTAAAATGTTTATAGTAACTTGTAGAAAATTTAATAAATTAATTTAGTTAGAAATTACTAACTTTTAATTTGAGATTACATAATTTTCATTGGAAATTTTGAAAATCTTATTATAAATACCAAAATTTTAGTTACAAATTTCAAAGTTGAATAGAAAATTGCAGTTTTTAGTGAAAATTACAAAGCATTTATCTTATCTTATCTTATAAGCATGCCACTTACTAAGTTGTTGATACATATTTTAATAGAAATTTCCAAAACTTGTAAGGGACAATAAAAAATGTTGATAACAAATTAGTAATTTATTCAGTAAGTAAGTAAGTAAGTAAGTAAGTAAGTAAGTAAGTAAGTAAGTAAGTAAGTAAGTAATTAATACATATTTTAATAGACATTTCCAAAACTTGTAAGGGACAATAAAAATGTTGATAACAAATTAGTAATTTATTCAGTAAGTAAGTAAGTAGGTAAGTAAGTAAGTAAGTAAGTAAGTAAGTAAGTAAGTAAGTAATTAATACATATTTTAATAGAAATTTCCAAAACTTGTAAGGAACAATAAAATATGTTGATAACAAATTAGTAATTTATTCAGTAAGTAAGTAAGTAATTGATACATATTTTAATAGAAATTTCCAAAACTTGTAAGGGACAATAAAAAATGTGGATAACAAAATAAATGCTTCATTAGAAATTATAAACTTTTCGTTGCAAGTGACAAATTTTATATGCAATTTTTCTACGTTTTCCTTACTAATTACAAAATTTTATTAAAAATTGCAAATTGAGCTCATCAAACCACAAAATTCTCGTTAATAATAATAATAATAATAAAATTTTCACAAATTACAAAGTTTAATGGAACTGCGAATTTTTAGTTGAAAATTATAACACCTTTCCCCAGAAATCATATTCCTCACAAAATAATTAATTTGTTTATAGAAATTTTTATAGAAATTTGTCTACAAATTACAAAGGTTAATGGAACCTGTGAATTATTAGTTAAAAACTATAGTACCTTTCCAAACAAATCATATTCCTCACAAAATTATTAAAGAGTTTATAGAATTTTTTATAGAAATTACAAAGGTTAATGGAACCTGCAAATTTTTAATTTGAAATTATAACAGCTTTCCACACAAATCATATTCGCCACAAAATTATTAAATATTTTATAGAAATTTTGATAGAAATTTTTATACAAATTTCAAAGGTTAATGGAAAGGTTAATATCAAAGGTTTGGAAGGTTAATGGTTCTGCGAATTCTTAGTTGAAAATGATAACAGCTTCCCCCACAAATCATATTCCTCACCAAATTATTAAATATTTTATAGAAATATTTTTAGAAATTTTTATAGACATTTTTATACAAATTACAAATGTTAATGGAACCTACGAATTCTTAGTCAAAAATTATAACAGCTTTCCACACAAATCATATTCGTCACAAAATTATTAAATATTTTATAGAAATTTTGATAGAAATTTTTATACAAATTTCAAAGGTTAATGGAAAGGTTAATATCAAAGGTTTGGAAGGTTAATGGTTCTGCGAATTTTTAGTTGAAAATGATGACAGCTTCCCCCACAAATCATATTCCTCACAAAATTATTCAATATTTTATAGAAATATTTTTAGAAATTTTTAATAGAAATTTTTATACAAATTACAAAGGTTAATGGAACCTACGAATTCTTAGTCAAAAATTATAACAGCTTTCCCCACAAATCATATTCCTCACAAAATTAGTAAATATTTTATAGAAATTTGCAAATAAATATAATGGAAATGGAGAACCTTAGTTCAAAATAGACATCACGAATCGAAAAAGTTTAGGAACCACTACTAAAGATACTAACTACTATTACAGAAGTTATTACCATTTATTACTAAAGAACAAATATAACTGAAATTTAGGCATCCAACTATACGTATTGCCCTGTATTCAATACTTCAGTACAGTTTATTCTGGCGTATACTATGGCATTCAATTGCATTATTATTGTATTAGTGTATTATTGTATTATTGTATTATTGTATTATTGTATTATTGTATTATTGTATTATTGTATTATTGTATTAATGTATTATTGATTTTCAATGTTTTAATATTATGTCCTGTGTAAACAATTTTGTATCGACACCAATAAATTACTATTACTATTACATTACTATTACTATTCAAGTGCTTGCTTGAAGTTTGGTGAAATTATTAAAAATTCGCAAAAATCATTTTTTGCAGTAAAATTTTATGTAATTTAAAAAAAATCAAAATTGTATGCAATAATAATTGCAATATTGCATAAAAAATGTATAGTTATAATAACAATAAATCAACAGTTTCATCAATCAATCATTGTCAGTCTTAGAATATACCTATATATATATTTTAATGTAAAACATTACCAAATTGTAAAAATGATTTCTAAAAATGAAATCTAAATGTAACCTATTTTTCTGTGTGTTTTAATGTGTTTTTAATGTGTAACTTCTGTATAGCTTATTTGTGTAGTTTTTAGATTTGAAATACCCAATCCATGTTAACATTTGTGGCTAAATAGGCTAATAAATAAATGAAAAAACTGAAATGATTTTGTAGAATTCGAAATTTTATGCAATATTCTATAAAAGTTATGGCCCAATTTACAGTAATTTGATGTCAACTAGTTTAAGAAGATTGGTTTGTTTTGTGAGACACTCTGTATATTTCCACCACTCTTACATTAATTAACACTACGTTAATTAATAACTACAATTTGCATATCTGTCTTTAAATTTTTGATTAACATAGTTTTTAACACTGTAAAGTATTCTTGATATTTTTATGCCCTATGCTGTTAGTGTTAAAAAATTTCTGCTCAATTTTTATATTGTAAAAACAAATGATTTCGCCTTGCATTGATCAGTGGCTGCTTCAGTGTTACAGTCTTCAGTTCATTTTTAATCATAAGATAATTTCCTCGGAAACATGTTTTGAATCAATGGTAGTCATGGAAACTAACCGCCAGGTACAGGTAATCAGAGATTGTAAGTCTTGACCCAACTGCTGCTTATATGATTGATTTCATAGTGACTTAGATGTTGACTGGTCATAGTCATTTAATCCAATTATAATAACTATAATTATAATTAAAGCGGTAAGAAGCAACACAGGTCTAAGTGATATGTTTGTCGAAAAACAAACATTAATGCAATTACAGTCTTCGGTTAATTTTTAATCATAAGATAATTTCCTCGGAGACATGTGTTGAATCAATGGTAGTCATGGTAACTAACCGCCAGTTACAGGTAATCAGAGATTGTAAAACTGTGCCTAACTGATGCTTATAAGATTGATTTCTTAGAGTGACTGAGATGTTTACTGTAATTTGATCTAATTAAAATCATTATAATTATAATTGAAGCTGTAAGAAGCATAAAGGTGTAAGTGATATTTTTGTCGAACAATAAACATTATTGCAATTGCTAGACATTATGTATTGGTCAAATAAACTATTATTATTATGATACATGAAGTACAAAATAATACATGAAATAGTTTTTAAATTGTTATTACAGATTTTACTGCAATCAACTCGATTGGCACTGGATTTTCTCGGAATCTCAAATTTGTTACTTTTGACGATTTCGCTTCTTACCGCTTCAACTATTGACATAATAACAACATATATACGATATATACTACGATATAGCAATAAATAACAATAATAACATGATAATAATCGAATTTGGGGCATATGAAGTTGTAGAAGTACATCGCACACAGGATGAAGTAGGTATTGGTCGGTCATGAAGCGATCTACTATACCGACTGATCCAGCGTCTGACTGGATGGCGTCGTTTGCAAATTTGCAAATCGCTCCCGAAAATATCTAAATTTCGTGCTAAAATGGACCGTGCGAAGCCCTAGGGGGGCCAAATCGTCATCCATGGGGTATCCACGCTTAAATTTGGGGCCGTCCGGGTTGCGGGTAAATGTGAGTGATAAAAATGGATTTCCATATCTGGCTGAGGCAATACACATGAGCGCCATGTTGGCATGGAGAAGGCGGACTTAAATACAGAAGAATCGACAAGGTTAGTGCCCTATTATTAATACGGTGGCTATTAATTAAGTTTCATTAATACACTCAATACACGGGTAGCTTATCACAGCCCCCCTGGTTAAATCAGCCTGTTTAAAAATAAATCTGATAGAAATCAGCCTGATTAAAAAGAGGCCTGATAGAAATCAGCCTGATTAAAAAGAGGCCTGATAGAAAACAGGCTGTTTATAAATAGATCTCTTTTCAAACAGGTTGATTTATACAGGGGCCTGGGATAGGAAACCCAATACACACCATATTCAAATTTCGTGCGCTGCCAAAAGGGCCCAACATACACTTGTCCATAGGCAACCCAATGTACAAATATAGGTCGCTCATATCGCCAACACATCGTGCACAGGTCATTCAAGGTCGCCCCAAATGACCCCATACCTACTTACTACTAATTGCAATCAACCATGGTATTTGGTATGGTGTGGTTTCTATAGATTTTTCATAATTAAATAATTGTTTTTACTTTATTTAGTAAAATTGTTACCACACTGTGTATATTAATGTTATCATCAAATTTTAGTGATATAGATAGTGATATTTATTTGAGTGAACTTTATTTTTATACGTTGTTCATTACTAGTACTACTTACTAGTACTAGTACTTACTAGTACTAGTAAGTACTAGTACTAGTAGTGCTAGTAAGTGCTAGTGCTAGTTAGGGGAGGATGGGGAACATACAAGCGGCCCGGGAACAAACTTTTATATGCCCATTTTGCATTCACATAAAATTGCAATAATACCATATAATCAAAATAATAATCATACTTCAAAATTTGACAAATATGTAAAAATCAAAAATACTTTACAATAAATAATTTAAAATTGAATATATTATCCACCTCTGAGGATGGCTAATAAAAGCCGAAACAAGTTGGGTGAAGAACATCAAATAAAAAGATTACATAACTAAGAGAAAGTACTCCCCATAAAGAAAAAATCAATATAAAATTTAATACCGTAAGTTTTTCATAATACTTATTTATTTATTAATACAGAGGTTCCTAAAGTGTGCATTTACTGTTCTGCTTTCAATCATATTAAATAAAATATGAAAAAGATTAGGTAATTAAAATTCATGCTTTGACTAAGAAAATTTAATTATAATTTATAAAATTTTCATTAAAATTACAAAGGTTTAATAGACCCAGCAATTTTTTTTTTTGAATTATTGGAGTTTTATTCCGAAAGCATATCCCTCACAAAGTTGTTAAACTGTTCAGTTAATTGCACAAAATTTATTGAACATGAAAGAAAAAAATTAATAATTAAAAATATTTAAATGTAATTTTCAACATTATTACTTTTACAAATTTTACATTACAAATTATAATTTAAATTGTAAAATATTAATCAAAACACAAAATCGTCATTTGCATTATACAATTTATATTGAAAATTATAATAATAATAATAATAATATTTACCAGCGGGAGAACCTGCATAATATACACATAAAAATTAAAAATAAAAACTTACTAAATGAAAATGAATTTGAAACTTGATTTGAGATTTTACATGAAAGTAAAAAATGTATATTATAAATTCCGAAACTCAAATGAAATAACAAAGTTATCATGATAAATGATAGAATTTAGTTGGAAATTATAAAATTCTTATAGTAAATACAAAAATATTAATCATAAATTTCAATGTTAAATTAAAATTTGAAATTTTTAGTATAAATTATAAAAAACTTTATCCTCAAAACATATAACTCACTAAGTTATTAATATTCTGACAGAAATTTGCAAAAATATTAATGCAAAATACAAAATTACGTACAAAATTACAAAGAGACGCCATGAAGTTTTCGTTGCAAATGTCAAATTTTGATATTTTATTACAAATTGCAATTTCATCAAACCATAAAATTCTCATTGAAACATCTCGCTTGTAAACTGCAATGAATTGGAAATTACAAAATTTTCCTTAGGATTTATTAATATTATTACTAGACTTCATTCATAAATTGTAAAGATCAATGGAATCTGCGACTTTTTTAATTCAAATTTATAACGTCTTTCGCCAGAAATCATATTCCTTGCAAATGTATTAACCATTTCATAGAAATTCGCAAAAACTATAATGGATGTTGTAAAATGTTGATTAAAATGTTTTTAAATTCAACAAATACAATGAAATTTTCGCATTTTCACTACACATTACAGAAATTTCTTCGAAAATCCTATAAATAGTAATAACATTATGATGAATGTTACGAAATTTAGATGATGGATTTCAGTATTTCAATAGAAATTATGGAGAATTAATTAAAAATTTCAAATGTTTAAAATTTGTAAATGTTAAATATAAATTGGAACATTGTAGTGAAAATTGTGAAGTTTTTATTATGAATACAATATTTCAATGGAATTAGAAAACAATCATAAAGTATAAATAAGTTTACATTAACACTATAACAAATACAATAATAAATAAGCAAATAAGTAAATAAAGACATAAATAAGTTTTATTGGAATTATGTAATTTTCGTTGTGACTTTCACCATTCATCATTCTAAATTACCAAATTGCAATAACTTTATGAAAATTTCATTGTTATTTGATAAATTTTAAAGTATAAATAAGTTTACATTAACAGTATAACAAATACAATAATAAATAAGTTAATAAGTAAATAAATAAATAAATAAGTTTTATTGGAATTATGTAATTTTAGTTGTGACTTTCATCATTCATCATTCTAAATTACAAAATTGCAATAACTTTATGAAAATTTTATTGTTAATTGATAAATTTCAGTGTAAAATGTAAAATATTCAACATTCGTATTATAAATTACAACATTTCAGCAGCGATTATCAAAATTTTATTGTAAATTGCCAAAATTTCACTTTAAAATGCAAAATGTCATTGGCATTTCCAAAATTTGTATTGAGCTGTTAAAATGTTTATAGTTATTTGCAGAAAATTTTATGAAAATAAACTTAGGTGGAAATTACGAACTGTTCATTAGAGATTACAAAATGTTTATTAGAAATTATGAAGTACTTATTATAAATACCAAAATTTTACTACATATACATTTTCCTTACTAATTAGAAAATTTTATTAAAAATTGCAAAAAGCTAATCAAACCACGACATATTAAAATTATATCATGTCGATTGTAAATTAATTTTACAAAAGCTTCAAAAGTTTCAATACATTTTTTTATTAGAAATACCTTTTTTTTTATAAATTACAAAGGTTAATGGAACCTGCCAATTTTTAGTTGAAAATTATAACGGCTATCTACACAATTTATATTCTTAGCCAAATTATTTTATATTTCATAAAAATTTGCAAAAAATATTATGGAAACGGAAAGGATCCATGGAAAATCCTAGTTCAAAAAGGGAGCTGCGACGCGAAAAAGTTTAGGAACCACTCTGTTAATACATATATAAACAATCTTTATTGGGCTATCGACCACATGGGGTCTTTCCGCCTTGTGTTAATACATTAAATCAAAATTATTAATAAACTTGTCGTCGGATCTGCCAGCCCAAAATTCCGCGGCTTCCGGCCCCAACATTCGGGATGGGTACCGGCCTACCGGGAAATTTCCCATTTTCCCGTATGGCCCATCCGCCCCTGGAGCTAGTACTTACTAGTACTAGTACTGAAACTGAAGACAATTTAGGCTGATCGCCTAATAAAACTACTAGATTCTACAAAACCTAACAGTCCTACTTGATTGTAATCCTGCTACTAATATTATTGTAAATACCAATTTTACTATAAATAATGAAACTATTGCATTATTATTGTAAACGATTTGTTTTTTTTTGCAATATCTTGTTAATTAGGTTCGTGGTAAGTTTTTTGACCAGCGCCTTTTTCGTACCATCTACGTAACCTTGGCTTGTGATTATTTTGAGCGGAGAAATCGCATACGTACTTTCGTTACCGATCTTGATCTGATTCTCATAAATAATTGATTCATTACGTTTCGGAATGATTACAAAAGCTGTTGGGCAATTCAGCATTCCACATAATTATAAATTCAGAACGCAACATTAGTATAATAATATTATTCTTTTGATTAAATATAAATTTGAAGAGGAATAACAATAACAACAAAATAACAATAACAATAACAAAAAACAACTTCTGCTTGTGTAATTTTGGACTTGCAAGAAGATTAAATAAATCGAAAGAAATAGTCAATTATGAAATCAAAGAGTAATAGAATTTTTAACGAAGAATTTGGATGAAGCTATTTCTATTAAAAATAAAGCAACATAAATTAAAAAAATAACGCAAACTATCAACTATAGAAAGACAAACATTTAATGATGTAATTTCAATTATTCACCCGACACCCTATGGGTACATGGGTCATTGATTATAATAATAATTTCAATTATTTTATAAACAGGCTGCTAATGAGGTTAAGATGGTAGTATAAGACAGTTTATTGGATAAGTTTTTCGCTTTTCTACAAATATTTCAAAAACTCAAGTTTCAAGTATTCAAAAAATTTCAAAGTTTTTTCAAAATTTTACAACTAAAAACTCGATATTACCTACTATGTGCTTCTAAGCAATCCTATACAAGGTGTTAGGGAAGTTGACCGAAAACTTTCTAGGGGTGAATTAGGGTGCAAAATGAAATCGAATAATCCTTTCCCACTTTTGGCCCAGATGCATAGTTGTCCCCTTAAATCCGTGTTAAAATTGGTGCAGTATATGTTTGGAACTGCCAAATAAATCTTGTTAATGCATTGTTTTTTTGAAAACTAGCATGTTACTTGCATTACTTTTAAATCTGACAATTTTAAATTTGTTAAAATAATCAAATTGAACGTTTCAAACTTACTATTTTTTTTTTCATCTAAACAAAAAAATTGCAAAGGAATATTCGAGTTTCTTTTGCTCCATGATTCACCCCTACAAATTCTTCGGTCGACTTCCCTAACACCATATATATATATATATATATATATATATATATATATATATATATATATATATATCTATAATATGAAGAGAAATTGCAAAAATATATGTATCATACTGATCATTTGATGATTGACGATGATGTGGTTATGTTCTGTCAAAAATGACAAACAAAAGTTGTGCGTTTGAGGATGTCTATTATTGCTGGCAATTTTGAACATTTTGACTATCATTTGACTGCTTATTTTCAGATATTATGGCAAAATATAAAAGAGTTCAAGTTTAAAATCGCCAAAATTGTAGAATTTGTCATTATTTTGTTTAACAACAAATGTAAGAGAATAATTATCAAATTGCAGATCATCTGATTATGTATACAACAAAAAATCAAATGTTTGCAAACCAAATTTGTTTTTTTTTAATTCTAGTTAGTACTGGCAATTTTCGACTTATTAAGAATTATTTCTGGAAATTTTTAAACACTTTGGCAAAATTACTGTCGATTTTAAGATATTTAGATACCCTGAATTTTAAGTTTGAAACATTTTCTTAAAATTGTAGCTTAAAATTATTAGAAATCATCATTTCAAAATATTTCAATAAGAAATATTATGTAAATTGTAGATCATCTGGTTAGACTTTTTTTGTGCAATGTAGCAGTAAATAAAAAAAAAATCTGTGCTAATTGAACTATATTTTTCCTATTGTAGTGAAATTACTCACAATTTTCAGATAGTTTTTGACAAATGTCAGTTGTTTTGACAATTATTACTGGCAATTTTGAAACATTTGAACTATTGTATTTTTTACAATTTTAACTAAGATGCATTTTATGGCAAAATATTAAAAAAAATAATGTCTAAAATCATCAAAATTGCAGAATTCGTAACTATATTGTTTAACAAAACATGTAAGATTAAAAAAATGTAACAAACAACAAAACATCAAATGTTTGCTAACCAAATTTGATGTTTTTTTTAAAATTTACTGACATTTTGAAAATTATTACTGGCAATTTTCGAAATTTTAACAATTATTTCTGGCACTTTACAGACATTTTAGCAATATTACGGCCGATTTTAAGACATTTTAGTATCTTTTATTGAAATTTTAAAACAATATCTTGATATTGTTACCTCAAAATTATTAGAACTCACCATTTCAAAATATTTTATTAAAATTAGTAGGAGTCATATTTGCTACATTTAAAATCTATGACAATTTAGCAAAATCTATGACAATTTAGCAAAATTACTGATAATTTTCAGACCTGTGACAATTATTACTAAGAATTTTCAGACATATTGGCAAAATAATAAAAAACATTAACACATTTATATTTCCCATATTGCAAAAATTGTAACTATTTTGATTAACAGAAAAATGTAACATTAAATTATCAAATTGTAGATCACTTGGTTAGACAAAACTTAAATGTTTACAAACTAAATTTTAATTTTTTTAAATATTAGCCAATATACTGACAATTTTCTGACATTTTAACAATTATTGATGACATTTGTAAGTTTTGTTAGGCTTTTCATTCTCTTTATATTTATACTATTTTTTTTAAACTTTTGTTAGGCTTTTCATTCTCTTTACACTTATATATTTTTTTTTTGTGCAAAAATACTTATCTTCTCCTTTATGTATTTATTATTATGTGGCTACACGAATAAATATATCTTATCTTATCTTATCTTATCTTATCTTATCTTTAAATGGTGGAAACCTTCTTAATCATTCTTGTGATCTGTGACATTTCTTGTTCTGTAGATTTTTCATTGATTATCATGATTTCGAGATCACTCAAATCAGAAAATCCAAAATGGTTCACACGATTGACCCGATTACATTTTTTTTCATTCTACAAATTTTTCGATGATTCTTTAGATATCTAAACATTTCTAAATTTTAGCAAGATTCCGAGATATTTTCCTATAATTTTCACGATGTCTCGATATTTTTGTTAGAAAATCCAAATTGGTTCACACGATTGATCCGATTATATATTTTTTTTCACTCTACATTGTTTTCGATGATTCTTAAGATACATAAACAATTATAGATTTTAGCGAGATTTTTCTATATTTTCCACGATGTCTCGATACTTTTGGAGATTTCTATAGATTTTCCAACAATTGTCATGATTTCTGGAGATAATTTCAAGATAAAGAAATGCTAATTGGCATTTTCAATAACTCTAAAGATTTCTCAATAATTTTCGAGATTTCTACAGATTTCCTAATAAATATCAATAATCCCAGAGGTTTTTTTTTAATAGCACTAATAATTAACAATAGATTTCCTAATATATATCAATCATTCCAGAGTTTCTCCTAATGTTCCAAATATTTTTTGAGATTTCTACAGATAGGTCAATAATTCTTAAGATTTTGAGAGATAATTTCAAGATCATTAAAGTCAAAAATGATTTAAATGATTATTACTCATGTTTTTTAACATTATCCAAAGTTGTAGATAATTTATAAAATATCAAGACATTTCTAAATATTAAATGATATTGAATATTATATATTGAATATTGAATACTCCAATTTGGAGAGATTTTTCAATCATTTTCCTGATTTCTCAATTATATTTCAAATCTCTACAGAGTTCGCAATATTGATCAAATTTCTGGAGATTTTTCAATAAATCCAAAGATTTCCCAATCAAAAAATGCTAATAAAAACTCCACTTTTTAAAGGAAGTAATAGGCATTTTTACTACATGATTTCTGCAAATAATTTCAAGATAAAGAAATGCAAATTGGGAATTTCAATGACTCTAAAGATTTCTTAATAATTTTCGAGATTTCCACAGATTTCCTAATAAATATCAATAATTTCAGAATTAGTTTTAATAACACCCAAGATTTCCTAATACATATCAATAATCGCTAAGTTTTTTGTTGTCCCTAATATTTTTTGAGATTTCTACAGATATCTCAATAATTCTTAAGATTTAGAGAGATAATTGTGAGATCATAAAATTCAAAAATAATTTACATGATTATTACTCATATTTTTTCACATTATACAAAGTTTAGATACAAAGATAATTTATAAAATATCAAGACATTTCTAAATATTGTCAAATTTCGAGAGATTTTTCAATCATCTCCCTGATTTCTCAATTATTTCTTAATTATATTTGAAATATCTACAGATTTTGCAATAATGATTAAATTTCTGGAGATTTTTCAATAAATCCAAAGATTTTCCAATAAAAAATTGCAATTTAAAACTCCACTTTTTAAAGGAAATAATAAGCATTTTTACTACATGATTTCTGGAGATAATTTCAAGATAAAGAAATGCAAATTGGTATTTTCAATAACTCTAAAGATTTCTTAATAATTTTCGAGATTTCCACAGATTTCGTAATAAATATCAATAATTCCAGAGTTTTTTTAATAACAACTAATGTCCGTAATATTTTTTGAGATTTCTACAGATATCTCAGTAGTTCTTAAGATTTCAAGAGATTATTTCGAGATCATATAAGTCAAAAATGATTTATATGATTATTACACATATTTTTTCACATTATCCAAAGTTGTAAATCATTTATAAAATATCAAGACAGTTCTAAATATTGTCAAATTTGGAGAGATTTTTCAATCATGTAACTGATTTCTCAATTGTATTAGAAATCTCTACAGAGTTCGCAATATTGATAGAATTTCTGGAGATTTTTCAATAAATCCAAAGATTTCCCAATAAAAAAATGCTAATAAAAACTCCACTTTTTAAAGGAAGTAATAAGCATTTTTACTACATGATTTCTGCAAATAATTCCAAGATAAAGAAATGCAAATTGGGAATTTCAATAACTCTAAAGATTTCTTAATAATTTTCGAGATTTCCACAGATTTCCTAATAAATATCAATAATTCCAGAGTTTTTTTTAAACACCCAAGATTTCGTAATAAATATCAATAATTCCAGAGTTTTTTGTTGTCCCTAATATTTTGTTTGAGATTTCTACAGATATGTGAATAATTCTTAAGATTTTGAGAGATAAATTCGAGATCATAAAAGTAAAAAATGATTTACATGATTGTTACTCATATTTTTTCACATTCTCCAAAGTTATCGATAACTTATAAAATATACATTTCTAAATATTGTCAAATTTCGAGAGATTTTTCAATTATTTTTTTGATTTTTCAATTATTTTTGAAATCTCTACAGATTTCGCAATAATGATCAAATTTCGGGAGATTTTTCAATAAATAAAAAATTGCTATTAAAAACTCCACTTTTTAAAGGATATAATAAGCATTTTGATTAAACTAAAGAGACTAAACTAAGTGACTAAGAGAATTAAGAACTCTACAATGTTCTCTACGTTTAATAATCTAAAATAATAGTTATTTATATAACAAGACTAAGTAGATGTTTTCCACGAGAATAAAATTGATGCCACGAGCCCGTTAGGGCGAGTGTGCTAATTTATTGGATGAAAAACATCCACTTATCTCAAGTGTTTTAAACAATATTTTCTTCAATTTTGTCGAAAACGTTTAGCATTTTTATAATATCAAGTCGGTGAAGTCGATCAAGTCGATCAAGTCAATCAGTCAAATTGACATTTATTGTCAAATAAAAATTTTATAAGGCCGATTACAGTATTTTTGTAAGGAGCAAATGAAAGCAAATGAGGACAGGAAAGAAAGTGCTCCCATTTTGTAGCTCTATGGACATCAAACCAATAATCTTTGGCATCAGAGATACCATTAGTAGTTATTAGTTATGAAGTATTTTTATCACCTTTCAGACTTTACTGACTATAAAGTCATAAGGAATTATGACTTATTTTGTTATATCATAGAAGTAGTGGTAAACGTATATTTTAGGGATATTATCCTTAACTTGCTATCGACCAACGGGGTCATTCTGCGGTATATTTGTGTAAGGGTGTGTAATGAGTTAGGGCTTGAGTAGATAGGCTAGGACAGTTCTGGGCCATTTTCCCATAAGGTTTACATGGGGGGCTAAATTCATTTTACTTCCGGTCGGGCTGGTCGTCAAATTCGTTCCTTATCAGTGATGTGTACGTTGCGCTGTATATCATCTGCGCGGGAGTCGGCTGATATAAAGAGACTGATATATCAGCCTGTTTAAATCAGCCTGTTCATATCAACCTGTTTATATCAGCGGCTTTATATCAGCCGACTCCCGCGCAGATGTTAGGCAGCTCAATATATACATCGCTGATATAAGACTCCCCATGTAAACCTTACGGGAAAATGGTCCAGAACTGTCCTAGCCTATCTACTGGCTTGTTACTCTAGAAATTCGTAGGATTTTTATAAAGTTGCATCTTTACTCAATTTACTACTCACCATATGGGCTTGTCTGGTTTCATCAATATAATGGGTAGTTATGATGACCGTGGTCTTCCCACCTTTGGTAATATCGAGCAGGTGGTCCCAAATGTTTTGCCTCAACATGGGATCAACTCCAACCGTTGGTTCGTCCAGAATGAGAAGCTCTGGCTCGTGCAAAAGTGCAGATGCCAGCGAAACTCTCCTCTGCTGTCCACCGCTAAGAGTCTTCACCAGCTGATCTGCTCTGGGCAACATCAACAGTTTAACTATGAATTCCAGCCTTTCATCAATTTGTTTGGTGGTCATGTCGCTTATCCAGCCAAAATACAGCATCGTCTCGCGTATGCTGAACTCCCCATAGAGCGCGATCTCCTGGGGCATGTAGCCTATTCTTGGCCCTGGTACACCACTGCCTTTGGAGCCTGGGGTGCCCCCGAGCACCCAGATCTCTCCAGACTGGAGTCGCTTTCGGCCTACGATGCAGCTCAGGAGGGTAGTCTTGCCGCAGCCAGAGGAACCCAGGAGGCCATAGATGCTGCCCTTGGGCACGGTCATATTGAGCCCGTCGAGGATGACATAGGGGTTCTTCTTGGTGCCATAGTGCTTATGGGCACGACGCACGCAGACTGCGTGCTGTCTTCTGCTGGCCACCGTCGACATTTGACGGTTCGCCAGCTGCTTCCTCCGCATCTCCAGTCCACCACCAGCTGCTTCAGCCATCTTTCAGTCTGAAACAAACAAAACATTATTCATAAATTGAAGGTATTTGGTTTTGGTAATTTATGTTGCCATTTTCTCTTTGACAAAAGTTTGGTAGCTATTACTGAAATTTCTGAAAATATATTAATTACATATTTGATATTAAATTTGTGTTTAGTACACCTGAAACTAATACTCCTGAAAATTTGACAAAAATTCAGTATTAAATAAGTGAGAAATCGAGGATATAACTGTCTGCATTGTTAGGTACTAGGTAGCTATTACTGAAATTTCTGAAAATACATTAATTGCATATTTGATATTAAATTTATATTTAGTACACCTGACACTAATACTCCTGAAAATTTGAGAAAGTTTCAGTATTAAATAAGTGAGAAATCGAGGTTGTAACTTTCTGCATTGACAAGTACTAGGTAGCTATTACTGAAACTTCTGAAAATATATTAATTGCATATTTGATATTAAATATGTGTTTAGTACACCTGAAAGTAATGCTCCTGAAAATTTGACAAAGTTTCAATATTGAATAAGTGAGAAATCGAGGATATAACTTTCTGCATTGACAAGTACTAGGTAGTTATTACTGAAATTTCTGAAAATATATTAATTACATATTTGATATTAAATTTGTGTTTAGTACACCTGAGACTAATACTCCTGAAAATTTGACAAAGTTTCAGTATTAAATAAGTGAGAAATCGAGGATATAACTTTCTGCATTGACAAGTACTAGGTAGCTATTACTGAAATTTCTGAAAATATATTATTTGCATATTTGATATTAAATTTGTGTTTAGTACACCTGAAACTAATACTCCTGAAAATTTGACAAAGTTTCAGTATTAAATAAGTGAGAAATCGAGGATATAACTTTCTGCATTGACAAGTACTAGGTAGCTATTACTGAAATTTCTGAAAATATATTTATTGCATATTTGATATTAAATTTGTGTTTAGTACACCTGAAACTAAAACTCCTGAAAATTTGACAAAGTTTCAGTACTAAATAAGTGAGAAATCGAGGATATAACTTTCTGCATTGACAAGTACTAGGTAGGGATTACTGAAATTTCTGAAAATATATTATTTGCATATTTGATATTAAATTTGTGTTTAGTACACCTGAGACTAATACTCCTGAAAATTTGACAAAGTTTCAGTATTAAATAAGTGAGAAATCGAGGATATAACTTTCTGCATTGACAAGTACTAGGTAGCTATTACTGAAATTTCTGAAAATATATTATTTGCATATTTGATATTAAATTTGTGTTTAGTACACCTGAAACTAATACTCCTGAAAATTTGACAAAGTTTCAGTATTAAATAAGTGAGAAATCGAGGATATAACTTTCTGCATTGACAAGTACTAGGTAGCTATTACTGAAATTTCTGAAAATATATTAATTGCCTATTTGATATTAAATTTGTGTTTAGTACACCTGAAACTAATACTCCTGAAAATTTGACAAAGTTTCAGTATTAAATAAGTGAGAATTCGAGGATATAACTTTCTGCATTGACAAGTACTAGGTAGCTATTACTGAAATTTGTGAAAATATATTAATTACATATTTGATATTACATTTGTGTTTAGTACACCTGAAACTAATACTCCTGAAAATTTGACAAAGTTTCAGTATTAAATATGAGAGAAATCGAGGATATAACTTTCTGCATTGACAAGTACTAGGTAGCTATTACTGAAATTTCTGAAAATTTATTAATTGCATATTTGATATTAAATGTGTGTTTAGTACACCTGAAACTAATACTCCTGAAAATTTGACAAAGTTTCAGTAATAAATAAGTGAGAAATCGAGGATATAACTTTCTTCATTGACAAGTACTAGGTAGCTATTACTGAAATTTCTGAAAATATATTAATTACATATTTGATATTAAATTTGTGTTTAGTACACCTGAGACTAATACTCCTGAAAATTTGACAAAGTTTCAGTATTAAATAAGTGAGAAATCGAGGATATAACTTTCTGCATTGACAAGTACTAGGTAGCTATTACTGAAACTTCTGAAAATATATTAATTGCATATTTGATATTAAATTTGTGTTTAGTACACCTGAAAGTAATGCTCCTGAAAATTTGACAAAGTTTTAGTATTAAATAAGTGAAAAATCGAAGATATAACTTTCTGCATTGACAAGTACTAGGTAGCTATTACTGAAATTTCTGAAAATATATTAATTGCATATTTGATATTAAATTTGTGTTTAGTACACCTGAAACTAATACTCCTGAAAATTTGACAAAGTTTCAGTATTGAATAAGTGAGAAATCGAGGATATAACTTTCTGCATTGACAAGTACTAGGTAGTTATTACTGAAATTTCTGAAAATATATTAATTACATATTTGATATTAAATTTGTGTTTAGTACACCTGAGACTAATACTCCTGAAAATTTGACAAAGTTTCAGTATTAAATAAGTGAGATATCGAGGATGTAACTTTCTGCATTGACAAGTACTAGGAAGCTATTACTGAAATTTCTGAAAATATATTAATTGCCTATTTGATATTAAATTTGTGTTTAGTACACCTGAAAGTAATGCTCCTGAAAATTTGACAAAGTTTTAGTATTAAATAAGTGAGAAATCGAGGATATAACTTTCTGCATGGACAAGTACTAGGTAGCTATTACTGAAATTTCTGAAAATATAATAATTGCAAATTTGATATTAAATTTATGTTTAGTACACCTGAAACTAATACTCCTGGAAATTTGACAAAGTTTCAGTATTAAATAAGTGAGATATCGAGGATGTAACTTTCTGCATTGACAAGTACAAGGAAGCTATTACTGAAATTTCTGAAAATATATTAATTGCATATTTGATATTAAATTTGTGTTTGGTACACCTGAAACCAATACTCCTGAAAATTTGACATAATTTCAGTATTAAATAAATGAGAAATCGAGGATATCAGTTTCTGCATTGACAAGTACTAGGTAGCTATTACTGAAATTTCTGAAAATATATTACTTGCATATTTGATATTAAATTTGTGTTTAGTACACCTGAAACTAATACTCCTGAAAATTTGCCAAAAATTCAGTATTAAATGAGTGAGAAATCGAGGATATAACTTTCTGCATTGACAAGTACTAGGTAGCTATTACTGAAATTTCTGGAAACATATCAATTACATATTTGATAGTAAATTTGCGTTTAGTACACCTGAAACTAATACTCCTGAAAATTTGATAAAGTTTCAGTATTAAATAAGTGAGAAATCGAGGATATAACTTTCTGCATTGATAAGTACTAAGTAGCTATTACTGAAATTTCTGAAAATATATTAATTACATATTTGATATTAAATTTGTGTTTAGTACACCTGAAACTAATACTCCTGAAAATTTGACAAAGTTTCAGTATTAAATAAGTGAGAAATCGAGGATATAACTTTCAGCATTGACAGGTACTAGGTAGCTATTACTGAAATTTCTGAAAATATATTAATTGCATATATGATATTAAATTTGTGTTTAGTACACCTGAAACTAATACTCCTGAAAATTTGACATAATTTCAGTATTAAATAAGTGAGAAATTGAGGGTATAACTTTCTGCATTGACAAGTACTAGGTAGCTATTACTGAAATTTCTGAAAATATATTAATTGCATATTTGATATTAAATTTGTGTTTAGTACACCTGAAACTAATACTCCTGAAAATTTGCCAAAAATTCAGTATTAAATGAGTGAGAAATCGAGGATATAACTTTCTGCATTGACAAGTACTAGGTAGCTATTACTGAAATTTCTGGAAACATATCAATTACATATTTGATAGTAAATTTGTGTTTAGTACACCTGAAACTAATACTCCTGAAAGTTTGACAAAGTTTCAGTATTAAATAAGTGAGAAATCGAGGATGTAACTTTCTGCATTGACAAGTACTAGGTAGCTATTACTGAAATTTCTGGAAACATATCAATTACATATTTGATAGTAAATTTGTGTTTAGTACACCTGAAACTAATACTCCTGAAAATTTGCCAAAAATTCAGTATTAAATGAGTGAGAAATCGAGGATATAACTTTCTGCATTGACAAGTACTAGGTAGCTATTACTGAAATTTCTGGAAACATATCAATTACATATTTGATAGTAAATTTGTGTTTAGTACACCTGAAACTAATACTCCTGAAAATTTGCCAAAAATTCAGTATTAAATGAGTGAGAAATCGAGGATATAACTTTCTGCATTGACAAGTACTAGGTAGCTATTACTGAAATTTCTGGAAACATATCAATTACATATTTGATAGTAAATTTGTGTTTAGTACACCTGAAACTAATACTCCTGAAAATTTGCCAAAAATTCAGTATTAAATGAGTGAGAAATCGAGGATATAACTTTCTGCATTGACAAGTACTAGGTAGCTATTACTGAAATTTCTGGAAACATATCAATTACATATTTGATAGTAAATTTGCGTTTAGTACACCTGAAACTAATACTCCTGAAAATTTGATAAAGTTTCAGTATTAAATAAGTGAGAAATCGAGGATATAACTTTCTGCATTGATAAGTACTAAGTAGCTATTACTGAAATTTCTGAAAATATATTAATTACATATTTGATATTAAATTTGTGTTTAGTACACCTGAAACTAATACTCCTGAAAATTTGACAAAGTTTCAGTATTAAATAAGTGAGAAATCGAGGATATAACTTTCAGCATTGACAGGTACTAGGTAGCTATTACTGAAATTTCTGAAAATATATTAATTGCATATATGATATTAAATTTGTGTTTAGTACACCTGAAACTAATACTCCTGAAAATTTGACATAATTTCAGTATTAAATAAGTGAGAAATTGAGGGTATAACTTTCTGCATTGACAAGTACTAGGTAGCTATTACTGAAATTTCTGAAAATATATTAATTGCATATTTGATATTAAATTTGTGTTTAGTACACCTGAAGCTAATACTAGTGAAAATTTGACATAATTTCAGTATTAAATAAGTGAGAAATTGAGGGTATAACTTTCTGCATTGACAAGTACTAGGTAGCTATTACTGAAATTTCTGAAAATATATTAATTGTACAAAATACAAGTAACATAATGAAATACAACAAATGCAAAAGCCATATTGATATAATAACAATTATTATTATTACTGTTATAACTCTAATGGTTATTTCCTGTCTGTCAGGTATCGGCAGTAAATTAAATACATGAATAAAACATATACATACAAATACAGCAGTTACATGGAAATACGTCAAAACAAGAAAAAGGTATATAATTTATACAATTATATAGCTATAGTACATATAGTTAATCAGCTTTAAAATTATAGGAAATTAAGTTATTTATACTATAGGGCTCGATAGAGCATAACATTTCAACAGAATAGAGTAGCATGTGGGAAATTCCTTTATTATTTTCTGAAGATGGTCGTAGGATTTATTCAGGTTTGGATGAGCAACATACAAGCCGTCCGCGAAATAACTTTTGTCGGCCCATTTTACATTCACATATAAGTGCAAGAATAACATATAATCAAAATAATAATCATACTACAAAATTTGACTTGTATACTTGGAAAGTTAATAACTCGATTTTCTCACTTAATTGAGACACACTCACGGTCAAATTTTCAGAAGATTTATCTTCAGACATACTGTACAATATTATCAGAATTCGTTAGTATCATAATTCTAAAATAAAGCTGCAAAAAATTATTATTTTTAAAATAATAAATTTTATTTTATTTCTTACATAACTACCTCGACAATCATTAATAATAACCGTAAGCAGTTATAGTTATTACTGCTAATAAACCAAACATCAAATACCTATCACATTATTATTACTAGCAACAAAACTTAAATGTATTCATCTCCAAATCATTCTCACTTTCATCGTCTGCTTTTCCGCCAAAGTTCAAGGACAGCTCTCCAGTGTAACGATGTCTCTTGCGGGTTGCGTAAGAGGCTGTTACAACATTTCTTTCGCAAGTTTAATAGCCGATCTACCTACACCAGAGCCCACAAAGGAGTGATCATCCGGCGCGGTCTTAAGAATCTGGGTCAATGTCAGCTGCGACTCGCAATTCGGTGAAAGTGATAATTTTTTTGCTCCAGAGACATTGAATTTGTAGCCAATTCACTGTTGACTACTGATATCACTATAATAATGTCAATGTTGCAAATTATTATCAAATTCGACAAACGATATATTTTCATTTATATAGCATTTATAGAATGTTATTATATTATATCGTATAGTGAAAATATCTTCCAGTTATTAGTACGGATAATTCTTATGTCATATACACAATTATGATATATATATATATATATATATATATATATATATATATATATATATATATATATATATATATATATATATATATATGTGTCATATTATACAACATAAAAATATATTTTTTTAAGTACAACAAAATAATTGAAATTTTTATAGAAAATAGTTTACATTTTTCTTGTCGTACTCATGTAACTTGCGCATATAAATAAAACCAAATGGAATATTTAAATCGAACAAAAAAATTACAAATTCTAATTCTCATCTTTAATTGCAAATGATAATGAAATAATGTTAAACATTTATAAATTATCCCCAGGCACGCTCAGTGTATATATTTAATTCTGCCACGTTGTTATTTTCAATGGTGTGGCGAAATTGTTTACGCACGAATACGATTAAAGGTAAAATCCAATTACGCAACGGCGTAAAATTCGCATCAATTTTTGTACAAGATAACACAATGGATTACACTTATTACGCACGTGCCATAAAACAATTGGAGTGAGAATGTTTCGGTCTGCATGCTTGCGAAATTAACATGCGATTTATTAGGCATTAACTATTGTTCATTAAGTCACCTATTTGTGTTACATCTTAGAATTTCTCTCGCGTCATTGTTATTATGTAATAATTAGTTATGTTCGATTTATCCAATACTCGTCGTACATTAAATTTGATTTTTATTCAGCATTACGAATATTCACTCTAGTGTAACAATACAGTACAACAGTAGACTAGGCCATGGTAGAATAAAGTGATTTAGAGCAGTGGAGGGAAGAGAATTTATCTGATGGATATTTTGAAAATTTTATGTCAGATCTGTATACAGTACGCCAGAAGATAAATCCTCTGAAAATTTGACCACTAGAATGCCTCAAATAAGTGATTAAATCGAGTTATTGACTTTACAAGTTGAAATTTTTTAATGAAAATGATGAAAATTTGATTAAAACTCAATAAATAAAAAAACTTTATCGAAAATTATAAAATTGCTTGTGAAAATTGCAAATTTTACTTGCAATTGTAAGTTTTTAACTACAAATGAATCAATTACAATGAAAATTACAAAAAGATGATTGCAAATTAAACATTGATGTGAAAATCATAAAATTTTCAGAAAGCATTTTAAGTTCCACTGTCAATTGCAAAATCTGTACTGGAAATAATGAAAATTTGTAGTTTTTAGGGAATGAAAATAGAAAATTTCATTATTTCCAGTACAGATTTTGCAATTGCCATTGAACCTTAAAATGCTTTCTGAAAATTTTATGATTTTCACATAAATGTTTAATTTGCAATCATATTTTTCCAATTTTCATTGTAATTGATTGTATATTTTTCAGCACGAAATCAATTTTCCTAGAATTTGCGAACTTTTTACTGAAAATCATGAAATTTATAGTAAGTCAATAAATAAAAACACTTAATAAAATATTTATCGAAAATGATGAGATTATAATTAAATATTACATCATTTTTATTTTTATTTAGTGAGTCAAATGCCCTTCAGTTAAAAATTATAAAATTCTTAGTATAAATTAAAAAAAATATTACAATTTTTTTTTACTGCAAATAAAGAAATGTACACTAAACCTTTGCAAATTATACATTGTAATGAAATTTATGAAATTTTCAGCATGAATTTAAATTTCAACCAGCAATTGCAATATTTTGCTGGAAATTCTAATTTTTTCAATGATAATTATAAATGTTCATTGAAATTTAGAAAATTGTAATTGAAAACTATATTTTTTTCTTGAAAATCGTGAATTTTTGATTGTAAATTAAACATTGCACTGAAAGTTATGAAATTTTTATTAAAACTCAATAAACAAAAACACTTCATAAAATATTCATCGAAAATTATGCAATTGCTACCGAAAATTACAAATTTTACTTGCAATGTAAGTTTTGATCTGAAAATAAATACGTTACAATGAAAACTGTAATATTTTCGGCTTGAATTTTAAATTTTAGTGGTATTTGCGAAATATTTACTGGAAATTTTCATTGAACCTTATAAAATATTCATCTTAAATTATAAAATTGAAATTCAAGATTACTATTTTTAATTGGAAACTACGAAATTTTGATTGGAAAGTGAACATTGCTGTGTAAATTATTATACTTTTAGTAAGCATTAAGATTGAACTCTCAATTGAATTTTTTTAATGGAAATGTTCTTACTGACATACAAAATATTCATAAAAAATGATGAGATTATAATTGAAAATTACAATTTTTTTATACAGTAAGTTTGACTTTGAAGTGAAAATTATAAAATTCTTAGTATAAATTAAAAATATGTATTGTAATTGTTTTCAATGCAAATAAAGAAATTAAAATCTAATAAACCTTGCAAATTATACATTGTAATAAAATTTATGAAATTTTCAGCATTAATTTAAAATTTAACTAGCAATTGCAATATTTTTACTACAAATTTTAAAATACTCACTGAAAATTATAAAAGTTCATCGAAATTTAGAAAATTGTAATTGAAAACTATGATTTGTTCTTGAAAATCGTAAATTATTGATTTGTAAATTAAACATTGCACTGAAAGTTATGAAATTTTTCAGCATGAATTTAAAATTTAACTCAGCAATATTTTACTGGAAATTCTAATATTTTCATTGAAACTTATAAATAATTATCAAAATTTAGAAAACTGTAATTAAAAACTACATTTTTTTAAATTGAAAATCGTGTAATTTTGATTATATATTAAACATTACACTGAAAGTTATGAATTATTTTAGCATGAACTTAAAATTTAACTAGCAATTGGGCAATCTTTACTGGGAATTCTAATATTTTCACTGAAAATTATAAATGTTCATCGAAATTGTAATTGAATACTATATTTTTTCTTGAAAATAATAATAATAAAGAATATTTATTAACAGAAAAGCTACATAATATACAAAATTTCAATAATTTATACATAATATACAAAATCATGATTTTTTTATTGTAAATTTAACATTATACTGAAAGTTATAACATTTTTCAGCATGAATTTAAAATTTAACTAGCAACAGCAATATTTTACTGGAAATTCTAATATTTTCATTGAAACTTATAAAATAATTATCAAAATTTAGAAAACTGTAATAGAAAACTACATTTTTATTATTGAAAATCGTGTAAATTTGATTATATATTAAACATAACACTGAAAGTTATGAAATTTTCAGCATGAATTTGAAACTTAACTAGCAATTGCAATATTTTTACTAGAAATTTTAATATTTTCACTGAAAATTATAAATGTTCATCGAAATTTAAAAAATGTAATTGAACACTACATTTTTTGCTTGAAAATAATAATAATAAAGAATATTTATTAGCAGAACAGCTACATAATATACAAAATTTCAACAATTTATACATAATATACAAAATCATGACTTTTTGTTTGAAAATTTAACATTGCACTGAAAGTTATGAAATTTTTCAGCATGAATTTAAAATTTAACTAGCAATTGCAATATTTTTACTAGAAATTTTAATATTTTCACTGAAAATTATAAATGTACATCGAAATTTAGAAAATTGTAATTGAATGCTATAATTTTTTCTTGAAAATAATAATAATAAAAAATATTAATAACAGAAAAGCTACATAATATACAAACTTTCAATAATTTATACATAATATATAAAATCATGAATTTTTGATTGTAAATTTAACGTTGCACTGAAAGTTATGAAATTTTTCAGCATGAATTTAAAATTTAACTAGCAACAGCAATATTTTACTGGAAATTCTAATATTTTCATTGAAACTTATAAAATAATTATCAAAATTTAGAAAATTGTAATTGAAAACTACATTTTTTTAATTGAAAATCGTGTAAGTTGGATTATATATTAAACATTACACTGAAAGTTATGAAATTTTCAGCATGAATTTAAAATGTAACTACGAATTGCAAAACTGGGAGTTCTAATATTTTCACTGAAAATTATAAATGTTCATCGAAATTTAAAAAATGTAATTGAATACTACATTTTTTGCTTGAAAATAATAATAATAAAGAATATTTATTAGCAGAACAGCTACATAATATACAAAATTTCAACAATTCATACATAATGTACAAAATCATGAATTTTTTATTGTAAATTTAACATTGCACAGAAAGTTATGAAATTTTCAGCATGAATTTAAAATTTTACTAGCAACAGTATTATTTTACAGGAAATGTTAATATTTTCATTGACACTTATAAAGTAATCAACAAAATTTAGAAAACTGTAATTGAAAACTACATTTTTTTAATTGAAAATCGTGTAATTTTGATTATATTTTAAACATTACACTGAAAGTTATGAAATTTTCAGCATGAATTTAAAATTTAACTAGGAATTGCAATATCTTTACTGGGAGTTCTAATATTTTCACTGAAAATTTTAAATGTTCATCGAAATTTAGAAAATTGTTATCAAATACTATATATTTTTCTTGAAAATAATAATAAAGAATATTTATTAGCGGAAAAGTTACATAATACACAAAATTTCAACAATTCATACATAATGTACAAAATCATGAATTTTTTATTGTAAATTTAACATTGCACAGAAAGTTATGAAATTTTTCAGCATGATTTTCAAATTTTACTAGCAACAGTATTATTTTACTGGAAATTTTAATATTTTCATTGAAACTTTTAAAGTAATCATCAAAATTTCGAAAACTGTAATTGAAAACTACATTTGTTTTAATTGAAAATCGTGTAATTTTGATTATATATTAAATATTACACTGAAAGTTATGAAATTTTCAGCATGAATTTAAAAGCTAACTAGGAATTGCAAATCTGGGAGTTCTAATATTTTCACTGAAAATTATAAATGTTCATCGAAATTTAGAAAATTGTAATTGAATGCTATAATTTTTTCTTGAAAATAATAATAATAAAAAATATTTATTAACAGAAAAGCTACATAATATACAAAATTTCAATAATTTGTACATAATATACAAAATCATGAATTTTTGATTGTAAATTTAACATTGCACTGAAAATTATGAAATTTTTCAGCAAGAATTGAAAATTTAACTAGCAACAGCAATATTTTACTGGAAATTCTAATATTTTCATTGAAACTTATAAAATAATTCTCAAAATTTAGAAAATTGTAATTGAAAACTACATATTTTTTATTGAAAATCGTGTAAGTTTGATTATATATTAAACATTACACTGAAAGTTATAAAATTTTCAGCAAGCATTTACAATTTAACTAGCAACAGCAATATTTTACTGGAAATTCTAATATTTTCACGGAAACTTAAAAAATAACTATCAAAATTTAGAAAATTGAATTGAAAACTACATTTTTTTATTGGAAATCGTGTAATTTTGATTATATATTAAACATTACACTGAAAGTTATGAAATTTTCAGCATAAATTTACAATTTAACCAGCAACAGCAATATTTTACTGGAACTTCTAATATTTTCATTGAAACTTATAAAATAATTCTCAAAATTTAGAAAATTGTAATTGAAAACTACATTTTTTTAATTGAAAATCGTATAATTTTGATTATATATTAAACATTACACTGAAAGTTATGAAATTTTCAGCATGAATTTAAAATGTAACTAGGAATTGCAAAACTGGGAGTTCTAATATTTTCACTGAAAATTATAAATGTTCATCGAAATTTAAAAAATGTAATTGAATACTACATTTTTTGCTTGAAAATAATAATAATAAAGAATATTTATTAGCAGAACACCTACATAATATACAAAATTTGAACAATTTATACATAATATACAAAATCATGACTTTTTGATTGAAAATTTAACATTGCACTGAAAATTATGAAATTTTTCAGCATGAATTTAAAATTTAGCTTGCAATTGCAATATTTTTACTGGGAATTCAAATATTTTCACTGAAAATTATAAATGTTCATCGAAATTTAGAAAATTGTAATTGAATACTATAATTTTTTCATGAAAATAATAATAATAAAGAATATTTATTAGCAGAACAGCTACATAATATACAAAATTTCAACAATTTATACATAATATACAAAATCATGACTTTTTGATTGAAAATTTAACATTGCACTGAAAGTTATAAAATTTTCAGCATGAATTTAAAATTTAACTAGCAATTGCAATATTTTACTGGAAATTCTAATATTTTCATTGAGACTCATAAAATAATTATCAAACTTTAGAAAATTGTAATCGAAAACTGCATTTTTTTATTGAAAATCGTGAAGTTTGATTATATATTAAACCTTACACTGAAAGTTATGAAATTTTCAGCATGAATTTAAAATTTAACTAGGAATTGCAAAACTGGGAGTTCTAATATTTTCACTGAAAATTATAAATGTTCATCGAAATTTAGAAAATTGTAATTGAATACTATAATTTTTTCTTGAAAATAATAATAATAAAGAATATTTATTAGTAGAAAAGCTACTTAATATACAAAATTTCAGCAATTTATACATAATATACAAAATCATGATTTTTTTATTGTAAATTTAACATTGCACTGAAAGTTATAAAATTTTTCATCATAAATTTAAAATTCAACTAGCAACAGCCATATTTTACTGGAAATTTTAATATTTCCATTGAAACTTATAAAGTAATCATCAAAATAACTACACTTTTTTATTGTTTTGATTATAAATCAAGCATTGCACTGAAAGTTATGAAATTTTCAGCATTCATTTAAAATTTCACTAGCAATTTTAATATTTTTATTGAAAATTGAGAAAATTTTCATATGTAGTAACTTAAAATATATATCGAAAATTATGACCTCCATGACTTGACCCCTTTGACTTGACCTCCAAGGACTGAAAGAACATAATTTTAGCTTCTTTATGTCACAAATAAATCACATTTATAATATATAATTTGAAATTTTAAAAGCTACTGCATAAGTGAGTCACATATGACGCATAACTTGTTCCTGCTGTAATTATATTTTATGAAATTCGAAAACATGTTTTTAATATTCCAGTAATTAGTTTCCACAAACAGCTTGACATCATAAAAATAATTACTTGTCTCGCACACTTTATTGAGTACTTAAAATAGTTCATTTATAGAGTATTTGTAGAACGATAAAATAATATGTCATAAAACTCACTATGGGAATTTGAAATTTAACCCATAATGAAATTTGAGAGAGCAAGAGAGACAGAGAGAAAGAGAGAGGGAAAGAGAGAGATAGAGAAACAAAGAGGGAAAGAGAGAGAGAAACAAAGAGGGAAAGAGAGAGAGAGAGGGATGCAGAGAGAGAGAGAGAGAGAGAGAGAGAGAGAGAGAGAGAGAGAGAGAGAGAGAGAGAAGCAGGAAAACCCAGTTGTTCTTTAATTGTTAACATGCCCTAGTTAGGAGAGAATCGGACAACCAATAATTAGTCAGGGCCTTAACTTGTACTCCACTTGAGCTTAGATATGACTATTGCTACAATTCATGTACCAGCAAATCTTTTAATGAAAATTCGCACTATAATTCGGATTAATTAAAATCTGATAAAAGTAGCGTGTCATATAAAAAAAGGCAGACAAGTCGATTAAAATAGAACCTGCAAAAACAGCAATCATGAATGGTTAGCGAACCTGTTTCTGTGGTTCATGCAGAAGCAACGCAAAATCGTGAGAAAATGCATTTTGTCGTGCATAAAAATGCCTTAATGTACAAATGTACACGTGAATTACACTTAACTATAAATAAGTGCGACACACTTACGTATGTTATAGCTAAGGACAAAAATTAAATATATAATAATAGCCAGAAGGTTAACAACAAATCTTGGAGAACAGCGAGAAGCATAATGCGACTAAATTTTAATACGTATTTGTTTACTGGCATTAAGATTAGGACATTCCCAAACATGAATGTCTTAGCCTCAGTTTGACCTATTAGGAAAAACCGTACTAAATTATTGGAACTTTTTACAAAATAATTGAAATGTTTACATAAATACTTGACAGATTAACAGAATTTTTACAGAAATAATTGTAAGTTTGACGAAAATATTCAAAATGTTGCAGAAATCGTTGAACTTATGACAGAACAATTGAAAATTTTCCAGAAATAAGTAGTAGGAGTAGAGCAGTAGTTGTGGAAATAGTCGTAGTAGCAGACATAAGTAAAAATCAGGCAGAAATAGTTTTTTAAAAAAGGAGTAATTTTCCATTGACCATCATAATTGATATAATGGTACTAACTAATTAGACATTACAACGAAATAATTGCAAATTTAGAAGTGAATATTGAAAATTTGATATTGAATTGAAAGAATGAATGAAATTAACACAGATAAAATGAAAATTTTCCTGAAGTATTAAACATTTTACAGTAGTAAACATATTGATAAAACAATTGAAATTTGAAATAAAATTTTGTACATATTTATATTATAATAATAAATTTAAAAGTAGTAAACATATTGATAAAACAATTGAAATTTAAAAATAAACTTTGTACAATTTATATTATAATAACAAATTTAAAAGTAGTAAACATATTGATAAAACAATTGAAATTTAAAATTAAACTTTGTATTATTATTCGTTCAAATAATTGAAATTATTAGAGAAACAATTTTCTTCTGGAAACTTTGAAAATTTTACACTAATCGTTGAAATATTGATGAACCAATTGAAATTTTCCAGAAATTGAAAAGTTGGAGAAAGTAATTTCAAAATTGAATTTTCAACGAAATATTGAAAATTTTACAGTAAGCATTAAAACTTTGATACTATAATGGAATTTTACAGATATATTTACAATTTTATGGAAATAATTCAAAGTTTAACAAAAATATTGAATATTTTGTAATAATCGTTCTACTTGTGACAAAATAATTGATATTTTTATAGAACTGTTTAACAATTAAGGGGAAATTATTACAAAAATAAATAAATAATTTAATATTAAAGCCATCACAATTGAATTAATGGTATAATTGACTTAACATTTATGTAATTGTACGATTTAAGGATTTTCTGTTAAACTTATGAAATTTTTACAGAAATAGTTTAAAGATATGGAGAAATAATTTAAAAAACATAAATAATTGCAATTTAGGCATCATAATTGAAATAATGGTACAACTAATTGAACATTTGAGAGAAATAATTACAAATATAGAAGTAAATATAAAAATTGAACGAATAATTCAAAAATTATTATTCAACGAATAAATTCAACGAAATTATTACGTTGAAATTCGTTGAAATATTGATAAAATAATTGCGAATTTGGCAGTAATAAGTAATATTATTGTACAATTGTTTGAAAATTTGAAAGAATAATTAAAGATTTGGTGCTAAATAATGAAAACTTAGCAGTAGGTATAAGTTCAATATCTTACATTGAAAATTTTGAGGGAATAATTAAAAAAATTAAATAAATAATTACAAATTTGGCAGTAAATACTGCAACATATGAAAATTATTAGAATTTTCTAAGAAATATTGAAAATTTGACAGTAAGCGTTGAAACTTCGGCAGTATAATAGAATTTTACAAAAATATTTACAATTTGACGGTAATAATTGAAAATTTAACAGAAATATTGAAAATTTTGCAGTAAGAGTCCAACGATTTCTGTAAAATTCCATTATACTGTCAAAGTTTGAACGCTTACTGTCAAATTTTCAATATTTCTTAGAAAATTCTAATTATTTTCAACGATTTAAATTTATTATTCATATTATATTTCCTTGTGCGATTTAAGGATTTTATATTAGACTAATTATTTTTATAGAAATAGTTTAAAATCATGGGGAAATAATTAAAAAAT
Organism: Othius punctulatus; assembly: GCA_951805005.1. Classification (NCBI taxonomy): domain Eukaryota; kingdom Metazoa; phylum Arthropoda; class Insecta; order Coleoptera; family Staphylinidae; genus Othius; species Othius punctulatus. The sequence continues at coordinate 6,999,408 of OX638141.1, read as the reverse complement.
ATTAATAAATGATTGCAATTTTTAGCCATCATAATTGAAATAATGGTACAACTAATTGAACATCTGAAAGAAATAATTGCAACTATAAAACTAAATATTAAAAATTTGACATTAAATGTCGAAAGAATAATTGAAATTATTACGGAAATAATTTTCTTCTAGAAACTTCTTCAACTTCTTCAACTTCTTCAACTAATCGTTGAAATATTGATGAACCAATTGAAATTTTCCAGAAATTGAAAAGTTGGAGAAAGTAATTTCAAAATTGAATTTTCTAAGAAATATTAAAAATTTCACAGTAAGCGTTGAAACTTTGGCAGTATAATAGAATTTTAAAAAAATATTTACAATTTACGGTAATTATTGAAAATTTAACAGAAATATTGAAAATTTTGCAGTAAGAGTTCAACGATTTCTGTAAAATTCCATTATACTGTCAAAGTTTGACCGCTTACTGTAAAATTTTCAATATTTCTTAGAAAATTCTAATTATTGTCAACGATTTAAATTTATTAATCATATTATATTTCCTTGTGCGATTTAAGGATTTTATATTAGACTAATTATTTTTATAGAAATAGTTTAAAATCATGGGGAAATAATTAAAAAATATTAATAAATGATTGCAATTTTTAGTCATCATAATTGAAATAATGGTACAACTAATTGAACATTTGAAAGAAATAATTGCAAATATAAAAATAAATATTAAAAATTTAATAAAAACGAATCATTGAAATTATTACAGAAACAATTTTCTTCTAGAAACTTTGAAAATTTTACTCTAATCGTTGAAATATTGATAAACCAATTGAAATTTTCCAGAAATTGAAAAGTTGGAGAAAGTAATTTCAAAATTGAATTTTCAAAGAAATATTGAACATTTGACAGTAAGCATTAAAACTTTGACTCTATAATGGAATTTTACAGAAATATTTACAATTTTATGGAAATAATTCAAAGTTTAACAAAAATATTGAATATTTTGTAATAATCGTTCTACTTGTGACAAAATAATTGATTTTTTTATAGATATGTTTAACAATTAAGGGGAAATTATTACAAAAATAAATAAATAATTTAATATTAAATCCATCACATTTGAATTAATGGTATAATTGACTTAACATTTATGTAATTGTACGATTTAAGGATTTTCTGTTAAATTTTTACAGAAATAGTTTAAAGATATGGAGAAATAATTAAAAAAACATAAATAATTGCAATTTTAGCCATCATAATTGAAATAATGGTACAAATAATTGAACATTTGAAAGAAATAATTACAAATATAGAAGTAAGTATCAAAATTGAACGAATAATTCAAAAATTATTATTCAACGAATAAATTCAACGAAATTATTACGTTGAAAATCGTTGAAATATTGATAAAATAATTGAAATTTTCAAGAAATTGAATATTTGGTGAAAGTAATTGCAAAATGAAATTTTGATACTATAATTGGAACTTTTGCAAAAGTGTGGCAATAATTGAAATATTTGTACAATTGGTTTTAAATTAAGATAGAAGTGAAAGAAAATTTCCTAGAAATAGTAATTTTTTTACAGAAATCGTTGAAATATTGATAAATAATTGAAATTTTCCAGAAACTGATAATTTGGAGAAAGTAATAATTGCGAAATGCAAAAAATAATTGCGAATTTGGCATTAATAAGTAATATTATTGTACAATTGTTTGAAAATTTGAGAGAATAATTAAAGATTTGGTGCTAAATAATGAAAACTTAGCAGTAGGTATAAGTTCCATATCTAACATTGAAAATTTTGAGGGAATAATTGAAAAAATTAAATAAATAATTACAAATTTGGCAGTAAATACTGCGACATATTTAAAATATGTTTCACAGAAAATTCACAGAAGTGAATGAAAATGTTATAGAAATAATTAGTTTTTTTCCAAATTCCAAATTGTTGAAGTATTGTTCAAACAATGAAATTTTCCAGAAATTTAAAATTTGGAGAAAGTAATTGCAAAATGGGAAAAATAAATGCGAATTTGGCAGTAATAAGCAATATTATTGTACAACTATTTGAAAATATGAAAGAATAATTAAAGATTTGGTACTAAATAATGAAAAATTAGCAGTATATGTTCAATATCTAACATTGAAAATTTTTAGGGAATAATTAAAAAAATTAAATACATAATTACAAATTTGGAAGTAAATACTGCCACATATTGAAAATTTTGAGGGAATAATTGAAAAATTTAAATAAACAATTACAAATTTGACAGTAAATACTGCGACATATTGAATATTTTATAGTAATCGTTGAAATTTTGATAGTTAATTGGAACTTTTGCAAAAGTGTGGCAATAATTAGGATTTTTGTGCAATTGGTTTTAAATTAAGACAGAAGTGATAGAAAATTTCCTAGCAATATTTTTTTTTATACAGAAATCGTTGTAATATTGATAAATAATTGAAATTTTCCAGAAACTGATAATTTGGAGAAAGTAATAATTGCGAAATGCAAAAAATAATTGCGAATTTGGCAGTAATAAGTAATATTATTGTACAATTGTTTGAAAATTTGAAAGAATAATTAAAGATTTGGTGCTAAATAATGAAAACTTAGCATTAGGTATATGTTCAATAGCTAACATTGAAAATTTTTAGGGAATAATTAAAAATAAATAAATAAATAATTACAAATTTGGCAGTAAATACTGCGACATATTGAAAATATGTTTCACAGAAAATTCACAGAAGTGAATGAAAATGTCCTAGAAATAATTAGTTTTTTTCCAGAAATTGTTGAAGTATTGTTCAAACAATGAAATTTTCCAGAAATTTAAAATTTGGAGAAAGTAATTGCAAAATGGGAAAAATAAATGCGTATTTGGCAGTAATAAGCAATATTATTGCACAACTATTTGAAAATTTGAAAGAATAATTAAAGATTTGGTACTAAATAATGAAAAATTAGCAGTATATGTTCAATATCTAACATTGAAAATTTTGAGGGAATAATTAAAAAAATTAAATAAATAATTACAAATTTGGCAGTAAATACTGTGACACATTGAAAATTTTGAGGGAATAATTGAAAAATTTAAATAAATAATTACAAATTTGACAGTAAATACTGCGACATATTGAAAATTTTACGGTAATCATTGAAATTGTGATAGTTAATTGGAACTTTGGCAAAAGTGTGGCAATAATTAGGATTTTTGTGCAATTGGTTTTAAATTAAGACAGAAGTGATAGAAAATTTCCTAGCAATATTTTTTTTATACAGAAATCGTTGTAATATTGATACCTAAATAATTGAAATTTTCCAGAAACTGATAATTTTGAGAAAGTAATAATTGCAAAATGCAAAAAATTATTGCGAATTTCAAAATTTAACGTAATCATTTATATTTTAACTTCCAATGGTTTATAATTCCTATAAAATTTGGAAAGCATGAAAAAATTGAAATTTTAACAGAATTAGTTTAAAATTATGGGGAAATAATTGAAAATATAAATAAATATTTGCAATTTTAGCCATCACAATTGAAATAATTCTACAACTAATAGAACAATTGAGCGAAATAACTGCAAATATAGAAGTAAATATAAAAAAATTGACATTAAATGTTGAATGAGTAATTAAAATTATTACAGAAACAAAATTTTTCTAGAAACATTAAAAAAAATTACAGTAATCATTGAAATATTTATAAAAAAATTGAAATTTTCCAGCAATTGAAAATTTGGATAAAGTAATAATTGCAAAATGCAAAAAATAGTTGCGAATTTGGTAGTAATGAGTAATATTATTCTACAACTAATTGAAAATTTGAAATAATAATTAAAAATTTAGTGCAACGTAATGAAAACTGTACATTATATAAATGTTCAAAATTTAACGTAATAATTTGTATTGTAACTTAGAATGGTTTATAATTCCTATAAAATTTGGAAAGCATGAAAAAATTGAAATTTTAACAGAAATAGTTTAAAATTCTGGGGAAATAATTGAAAATATAAATAGATATTTGCAATTTTAGCCATCACAATTGAAATAATTCTACAACTAATTGAACGATTGAGCGAAATTACTGCAAATATAGAAGTAAATATAAAAAAAAAATGACATTAAATGTTGAATGAGCAATTAAAATTATTACAGAAACAAAATTTTTCTAGAAACATTAAAAATTTTACAGTAATCATTGAAATATTTATAAAAAAAAATTAAAATTATCCAGAAATTGAAAATTTGGATAAAGTAATAATTGCAAAATGCAAAAAATAGTTGCGAATTTGGTAGTAATGAGTAATATTATTGTACAACTAATTGAAAATTTGAAATAATAATTAAAAAATTGGTGCAACGTAATGAAAACTTTACATTACATAAATATTCAAAATTTAACGCAATCATTTGTATTGTAACTACCAATGGTTTATAATTCCTATAAAATTTGGAAAGCATTAAAAAAAATCAACAAATTTTCTTTGAAAACTAAACAAAATAAATTATACAATCCCAAGGTTTATAATAACTACTTATAAAAGTTGGAAAACAATACGAAAATATTGAACTTGACTTAGGCTATTTTAGTATGTAACTTTTTTTTCTTTTTGTAACCCACTTTATTTGTGCAAATTTTTTTTCTGAATTTGCATGTTTGTAGAAATATATAAAAATGGAATTTCAACAAGCACCAGCCTCATCGATCCAATATTTTTATGTTTTTTATTCAATTTGATAATATTTGTAGTTTTTGTCATTGTAATATAATTTGTAATATGTATTTCATAGCCAGTAAAAGATTGTTACTACTACTACTATTATTTTGACATTTTGCACTAAGTTGGAAAAAGTGATATTCATAGATTCTTTTTGGGGCATAAGTATCAGCCTCATCGATCCTTATATTTATTTTTTTTTTAATTTTTTATACTTTTTTGTGTTTTTAGTAATTGCAATATAATTTGTAATTTCGATCGATTTACGGTAAAAAAATTATTTCGACGATTTGCAAATGACTTGAAAAAATGTGACATTCATAGATTATTTTTGTGGAAAGTATTATTATCGGTAATGTCGAGTTTAACGTTATGAAGTTTTTACTGATTTCGGTAAATTTCGAATTTGGCGTTTTTTTGTAGTTTCAACATTTAATAAAATTTCTTCAGACCTTCTCAGATGCCTGTTTTCTTCTTCGGAAAGACATTCGACTTATTTTTAAGGAAGATATACCATAAGTCATTTAGATCACGATCTACCAATACCAAAATATCGAGGTTGAATTTCATTTGTAGGTATATTTTTATACTTGTACTTATTATATTACATGTACCTTATACTGTGACTAATGTGACACTATCTCTGTGATGGCATCAATAAATGTATTATTAAAATTTAACTATTTTATTTAATTTTGCTACATATCTCATTAATATTACAAATAAAAGAAAAAATCAAAGCAAAAGTTTCTTATTTGCGTTGTATCTAAAATTTAGCAAAAATAATAATGTTACTTGGCTCCCTGTTTTTTTTTTGGGAAGAATATCCAACTTTTGTTTATCAAATAGAACATGCTGTATATTTTTATAAAAGTTAAAAGATTGTGTTAATTTAAATAATAAATATATATTTATTACTTATTTGTTTGCTTAATAAATATATATAGACCCAAAAAGACATTTTTTTAAAATTTGATTGATTTCATTGATTTTACTCGGTCAAATTTACTTGGATTACTTGCTGCATGGTCAAGTTTATATCAAAAAGATATTTTTTTTTATTTGATTGTTTTCATTGATTTTACTCGGTCAAGTTTACTTGGATTACTTGCTGCATGGTCAAGTTTAGTAATCGTGCGAACTATAATTTCGTATTTTAAGGGATTTACATGTTTGTTATATTTTCTGAAAAATATTTCAGAATATTTTATAATTATTTTAGAAAACTTATAAAAGTGAAATGAAGGTGAAGCAGCTATGCTAGAAAATAAAATGTCATAGCATTATTATTTAGTGAACAAAATTACTTTGACGTTTAATTTTAATCATTTTATGATTATTAAGAAATTAATATGATATTTAAGGCGATAAACTTATTTGGCTCAATTAACCTATTAAATACTTTTAAGCACTTTAAGCCACACTTTAAGCAATTATACGAAATTGTTTGTGTTGCAGTGGTTTATGTTGTCAACGAAGCTATGTAAAAACATGACGTTATTTTAAATTATAAATTCGTAATTACTGGTTTTAAATAAAAGTGGATTATTGTAATTATTACATATATACGAATCGACGATTGGGCCAATCACGTGACTAATATATTTGAATATGTTCCAAATACAACACTTGTGTAATTAAACACAGAACATTTTGTATTTGCATGTCCTGTTATCGAGGAATCGTGAAATCCAATTGAGAAATCACAACTATTACATTAAGAAATTTGTGCCTACAGTAATTATGTTTCGCACCATAATAAGTAGAAATTTTGTATTAAATACAGTGGCATTTAAATTACACCTTAAGCGACGTGTAAACACCGCAAGTTTCCCAAGAACAACTAGCAGACTAATTTCTGTTCTATCAGCAAAATTTCACGTTAACTGCCATTAGAATTTCGCTAATTGTGCACTAATGCAATCCGCAATAATGAACTGAGTTGGCCAATGACCGAGCTCTGATCCACGTTGCACAATAATCGCAGGTGCGTGCTCTGTCCTATGCTACGTTTTATGCACTTGTGGCTTAATGTTGCAACGCGATGCACTTTTTCAAAACGATGATCAATTGCAAGATATAATTGGTTGCAACAATGGGATGTTCTGAGCAATCTTTGAGAAAACAAAGGAAATTGCAAGCAATTTATAATAAAGTAGGTAAGGGACGTTGTAATTTCCCAATAATTAGTTACTAATGTTTCTGTATTTTATTACAACTGTATGTATTACTGAAGCTGTAGAACTGAAGGTTGCTTTCACTGATAAAGGTACACATATTATTTACTAATGCGTAAAATGCGACTACATATCAACATAAATTCCTGATTATCTTACAATATACGAATATTTGATAAAATTACACACTTTTGCTTTGTCTCATTATCAGTTTTAAATTAACAATAATTAACGCTAACTATAGTTTCAACACTTAAGGTGCCAATATGAAGCAATTTTAAATTAATTCACATTTAATGTGGAACCGTAGTAGTTTTAGTTATAAAAAAGGTCATATTCAAACAAAGAAAAAGAGTTTTATTTTTTATTAAAATCATGAATTATCACAAAGTGCAACACAAACCTCATTAATTAATTTGATATTAATTGTATTTGCACACATCATTTATTACTTAGATACATTTCAAATAAAATCCCATTAAATGTGTACAAAATTCCTCAAAAATGTATACACAGTTCTATCAAATTTCAAAAATACGATGATAAGATACGATTTGTTGATAATATTTCAATAATGAGGTTTTATAACTTAAGTACCTATACAGAATATCCCATTAACATTTAACATAATATTATTTACATCGAATTTAAAAAATCTCTATTGAATTTATAAGCTCTATTAATTTTTTTGTATGTGATACTGCGCACGATTCCCTTTCAGCCTCAAAATGATCTATTTTCAGAGAATTTCAGTAAATTCTATCAAATCTAATAACATTTGTACAAAAGTCCTTAAAAATACATACTAAATTCAATCAAATTCCAAAAAATACTATGAATTGTTCTTAAGATTTCAATAATACGGTTTTATAATAATAATAATAATAATAATAATAATAATATCATTTATTGTATTCAAATGCAGAATGAACATTACAGAGTCAAACAGTATAATGTAGAATAACAGCTTATCACATTAACATTTTACATGAAATTATTTCTAACGAAATACGACTTGCTATAAGATACATAAGCTCAATTAACATTTTCTGTTTCCAGAAATTTAGAAATAATAATAACTATATATGACAATAATATAATAATTTATAAATGACAAATAAATTATAAAATTTATTGAAAATTATTGTTCATGGGATTTCAATAAAGGGTTTATAAAACGTACAGAATATTCTTGATATTAAAATATTAAGAATAAGGATATTTATATGAATATACATCAACATTTTAGATTATAAAGATTCTAAATTTTCCAAAGATTCAGAAGCTCTGTTAAAATCTTTTTTCTTTTAAATTCAAGAAAATTGCAAAATAACTATAAATTTATAGAAAATTCTATACAATAACAAAAAAATCTAAATTCTATAAATTGAAAAACTATCAAACATCAATTTATAGAAAATTCTATACAATAACAAAAAATATCTAAATTCTATAAATTGAAAATGAAATTTTATCAATTTTATAAAAAGAAATCCATAAAACTTATATAAAACATAGATTTTCAACATGAAATACACGAATGAAAAATATCTCTAAAATATAAATATCTGTTTTTAGAAATTTTTAGAAAGTAACAAATAAATTATCAAATTTATAGATAATTCTATGATTCTTAAACTATATTGTTCATGGGATTTCAATAAAGGGCTTCATAAAACGTGCAGAATATACTTGACATTGAAATATTAAGAATGAGAATATTTATATGAATATACATCAATATTTTAAATGAAAATAATTCGAAATTTTGCAAAGATTCTGTTTTTGAGTTAATTTCAAGAAAATTGCAAAAAAATATCAATTTACAAGAAATTCTATACAATAACAAAAAAAATCTAAATTCTATAAATTGAATATGAAATTTTCAATGATATTTCAGAAAATGATAAAAAATCAATCAGTTTTATAAAAATAAATCCATAAAACTTCATAGATTGTCAACATGAAATAAACGAATGAAAAATATCTCTAAAATATAAATATCTGTTTTAAGAAATTTTCAAAAAGTGACTAATAAATTATCAAATTTATAGAAAATTCTATGATGGTTAAACTATATTGTTCATGGGATTTCAATAAAGGGTTTATAAAACGTGCAGAATATTCTTGATATTAAAATATTAAGAACAAGGATATTTATATGAATATACATCAACATTTTAGATGAAAATATATCTAAATTTTCCAAAGATTCAGAAGCTCTATTAAAATCTATTTTTGAGAATATTTAGAGAAAATTTAAAAAAAAAATACCAATTTATAGAAAAATCTGTACAAGCAGGTACAAAAAAAATTATATTTCTATATATTGTAAAAATTGTAAGGAGAAAGACCCCACGTGGGGGTCTTTAGTAGTTATTATAAACCTTGGGTTGCTACAATTTTTTTTTGTTTTCAAAGAAAATTTCTTGAATTTTTTTAATGTTTTCCAAATTTTATAGGAATTATAAACCATTGGAAGCTATAATGCAAATGATTATGTTAAATTTTGAACAGTAACGTAATGTAGAGTTTTCATTACGTTGCACCAATTTTTTAATTATTATTTCAAATTTTCAATTAGTTGTACAATAATATTACTCATATACTACCAAATTCGCAATTATTTTTTGCATTTTGCAATTATTACTTTCTCCAAATTATCAGTTTCTGGAAAATTACAATTGTTTTATCTATATTTTAACAATTACTGTACAATTTTCAATGTTCCTAGAAATACATTGTTTCTAAAATAATTTCAATTATTCGTTCAATATTTAATGTAAAATATTCAATATTTACTTCTATATTTGCAATTATATCTCTCAAATATTCATTTACTTGTACCGTTATTTCAATTATGATGACTAAAATTGTAATTGTTTATTTTTTTAGATTATTTATCCATAATTTTTAACTATTTCTGTAAAAGTTTCAATTATTTTGTTATAAATTCTACGATTACTGCAATAATGTTTCGCATTTTGCAATTACTTTCTCCAAATTTTCAGTTTCTGGAAAATTTCTATTTGTTATTAATATTTCTACGATTTCTGTAAAAAAAATAATATTTCTAGAAAATTTTCTTTCACTTCTGTTTAAATTTAAAACCAATTGCACAAAAATTTCAATTATTGTTACACTTTTGCAAGAGTTCCAATTATTCTGTCAGAATTTCAGAGATTACAGTAAAATTTTCAATATGTCGCAGAATTTAGTGGCAAATTTGTAATTATTTATTTAAATTTTTGAATTATATCCTCAAAATTTTCAATATGTGGCAGTATTTACTGCCAAATTTGTAATTATTTATTTAAATTTTTCAATAAGTCCATCATAATTTTCAATGTTACATGTTGAACATATACTGCTAATTTTTCATTATTTAGTACCAAATTTTTAATTATTCTTTCAAATTTTCAAATAGATGTGCAATAATATTACTTATTAATGCCAAATTCGCAAAAAAAAATCCAATTTTGCAATTACTTTCTCCAAATTTTTAATTTCTGGAAAATTTCATTATTTTATCAATATTTCAACAATTTCTGGAAAAAAAAATTATTTCTAGAACATTTTCATTCACTTCTGTGTTAATTTTAAACCAATTGCACAAAAGTCCCAAATATTGCCACACTTTTTGCAAAAGTTCCAATTATTCTGTTAAAATTTCAACGATTAAAATAAAATATTCAATATGCCAAATATGTAATTATTTCTTTAAATGTTTTAATTATTCCCTCAAAATTATCAATATATGGCAGTATTTATTGCCAAATTTGTAATTATTTATTAAAAAATTTCAATTATTCCCAAAACAAATGATACATTTCAATTATTGCCACTCTTAGTAAAAGTCCCAATTACTCTGTCAAAATTTCAAAATTTATCTCAATTTTTCAAATAGTTCCTCAAAATTTTCAATTACTTTTGTAAATGTATCAATTATTATTTCTGGCATGTTTCTCATATTAAGGTTAATTGTTACTGTGGTGAATAGTCGTACTTCCTTAATAAAATAGTTTATTATTATTACTATAAGCAGTAAAGTTCCAATTACTCTGTCAAAATTTCAGCGATTATCGTAAAATTTTTAATATCTAGGTATTTACTGCGAAATTAGTAATAATTTTTTTAAATTTTTCAATTAGTCCCTCAAAATTTTCAATTACTTTTTTAAAAGTAGCAATTATTATTTCTGGCATGTTTCTCATATTAAGGTTATTTTTTACTTTTGTGAATAGTCGTACTTCCTTAATAAAATAGTTTATTATTATTACTATTAGCAATAATAATAAATCATTTTATTAAGGATGTACGACTTTTCGCTGAAAATGCAAATTATTATGTTAAACATATACTGCTAAGTTTATATCATTTTGCACCAAATCTGTAATTATACTTTCAAATTTTTAATTATTTGTACAATAATATTACTTATTACTGCCAAATTCGCAATTATTTTCTCACTTTGCAATTACTTGTACCAAGTTTTCAATTTTTGGAAAATTTCAATTGTTGTATTAATACTTCATGATTGCTGTAAAAATTTTAATGTTTCTAGAAACATTTTGTTGTTGTAATAATTTTAATTATTCGTTCAACATTTAATGTATTTTTTTTATATATTTATTTTATTTACCATACTTATTACTGCCAAATTCGCAATTATTTTTCCCATTTTGCAATTACTTTCACCAAGTTTTCAATTTTTGGAGAATTTCCATTGTCTTATTAATACTTCAATGATTACTGTAAAATTTTAAATGTTTCTAGAAACATTTCGTTGCTGTAATAATTTTAATTATTCGATTAACATTTAATGTAATTTTTTTTATATATTTATTTTATTTACCGTAAACTACCATTTGTACGAAATTTAATTTCTTGCTGCATCTGATCGTAAATTCTATTATTCGATTATTTTGTGTCTCCCTCAACAATTGGATGGATTTTTGGGTGCAATAAGTGTATTATTTCTGTATAAACATAGTGTTTTTTTGCTTTATTTTTAGAAATAAGTAAAAAATTGACAGAAATAATATATTTAAAAAAGTAATTCTCGTGTCATTATGCATCCGATTAATTAGTTTCATTAATTTTATTTAATCATCCCTTTCATTATTAACGATATAAAATACCTATACCATTGTAGAATATTGAGGTTTATAATTATATTTATAATCGGTTTTTTTTTACTATATTTACTATTGAAGAAATTAACACTTATTTTTTAAAATTGTTCATTCATAATTAATTGTATCAGGACAAGCGAATCAATCATTTTTAGAAAGATTTTGTAAGAAACTTTTTTGTAAAATTAATTAATTAAAGATTTTTTTATTTCTAAAAACTTGTTTTGACAGACCTGCAACACCCTTAAGCAATTGTTTTAGAAGATGATTTTTTTTGTTCCTTTGCTTTTTTCTTTAAATTCAATTGGAAATGCAAAGTGTTTCAATTTCCATACCAGCCGGAATTCTAGAGAAATGCAAGTTTTCTCTACATTATGTACCATTCAGTAATACACACGGATCTCTTATAAGCCTGTAATTATTCGTCTTGCATCACACTTTTACAAATTCTATTTTGCAACAATATCTCGTTGCTCCACATTCATAAATAAACCATATGAATTCATAAACGTTTGGTAATTCATGATTTCTAATCTTACACCAGCAATACTGGACTATGTCTTATCGTTATTTCATGCAAGTTCATCTACATGCAAAACTCACTAAGTTCAATTGAGTTACCAGTAAGACTATTTTAGATTACTCAAAAAATTCTAATCATACAAAAAAAAAAAACAACAAAACAACGATTTATTAAATATAATAGTATAGTAGTAGTCTAGTATAAAGTGTTTTTTTTTATGGTTGGGTAGGTGAAAATCTTCAAAATACGTTGCAGTGTCTAGTATATAGTGTAGTAGGGTAGTAAAGTAGTAGTCTAGTATATAGTATAGTAGTGTAATATAGTTTGTGCTATGATTTTAACAGCACGGGAAAAAAAAAAAAAAAAAAAAAAAAAAAAAAAAACAATTTTGATTTTTTTCAAAAAGTTTCAAAATCTAAAACAAGACTTGTAACACAACACTTAGAATTTAAGATCATTTTATAAATCTTGGATTCTCAATTTGCCTCGAAGCTTCACTGAATTGAAAACAATTCTTCACTTTACTTTCAACAAAATAAAATTTCCCTATCACTTCAAAGCATTTGTACATAAGTGATGGCTATAAGTTAGTTAACAAGTTGATGTTACCCACTTGTGCAAGTATTCAGGGCATAACGTAGTTACGTGCTCTATGATCGGGTTTTCACTCTCTTCGGATTATCTGTGTTAAAACTGTTCTGCACGCTGCTTTCTGCGTAAACATTACATAAATGCTTCTCCTTTCGAGACCAACGACATGGAGCTAAGTAAATTATAGATTAAAGTTAGAGACGTAGCTGCAATTTCGCCGGGCGGATAATAATTGTTAATAATATCTCTCGGGCGGAAGATATTATCAGAAGCTACTACAATTCAAGAGAAATATTACGGTGTTTTAATGAACATGATGGTAATGCACGTTTATTACCAGCACGTAATGGCACGTACCTCTAATGACCGAGTGACTCAGACAATTAGTTAATTATCAATAGATGAAGTGGATATTTATGTCGGCTTAATGCGTTATTTACTTTTGACTATGAATTGTCACGTATCCTGCAATTTTTATGCTTGGAAAAAGTTGAGTATAATGGATGTTTATCGTGTAAATACTGCTCACTTACTCGCTCAAGGCATCTAATACACAAGTTTATAAAACAAGATAATACTATTCTTTAGATACTGATAGGATTATTATATTTTTATAACGATATTTTTTTAATTATATTGAAAATCAAAGTGGGGTAAGTCCTTTTTTTTAATTGAGAAAAGTCCAGAAATATACAAGGGACAACATTACTCGTGTATTTCTGGCCTTTAACTGGAAATTCTAACTGAAAAAAAAACTGGAATTTTAAAAAATGTAAAAAAGTTTATCTGTTTTTTTAAAATTACGTACCCCACTTTGCTTTTCTGGACTTTTAACTGGAAATGCTGACTGAAAAAAACTGGAATTTTAAAAAATGTAAAAAGTTTGTCTGTTTGTTTTTAAATTTATTTACCCCACTTTGATTTTCAATGGCTTATATACGATCTACGTTTAACTTTAATCGATGACGAGATTATAACGACGAAGACAAAAAGACGTGAGAGCCAAAGTATTAAATTTTGGTTTTAAAAAGATTTTCAAGCAGAATTGAACGGCCCAAACAGATAATCGACAATTATCTACTTTTCTCAAATTGACAATTTGTTTCTAAACTGACAGTAAGCAATACAATTTTAACTGAAATAATTGAACTTGTGACAGTTCTTCAATGACAACTGACAGGTCAACTGAAAAGTCATTATCAAGATCAAGTCAAGAAAAGTCAAAATCAAGTCAATTGAAAAATTGACAATTTGTTTTTAAACTGACAGTAAGCAATACATTTTTTACTGAAATAATATAACTTGTGACAGTACTTCAATGAATAAAAAACAAATAAATAAAATATTATGAACATAATTACCAGTAAGAACAATTAAAAAGAACTTCAAGATTACAAAATCACTGGTAAAATGGATAAAACACTAATACATTTTTTATTTATTTCTGTTAATATTTTATTGTTTACTATTAGTCTTCCAAACATTTCTGTAAATATTTCAATTGTTCTTTTACATTTCATTGATCAACTGTCAATTTTGCAACAATTTTCAATACATTTTAAATGGTTTTGTAAACTATCATAGGTCAACTTTCAAAATTTTACTTATTTTGTCAAATATTATTCAGCAACTATCAAAACTTCAATATTGACAGGTCGTTTTTGATATTTTTTTTCTCAAAATCGGGGGGATAATTCAAAATTCTAATCCAACTACCCAATGAGGAATTTATCTATTTATTTAGTTTTATAAATAGTTTATTTTAGATATTTTCTCATATATTATTGACCAACTATCAAAACTTCAATTTCTCTAGGTCGTTTTTGAGTTTATTTCATCAATAAAATTGGTACGCCTGTTACAAAAATGGATTTCAAAATTGTAAAATTTCACTTTCAATTCAATTTTTTGACGTAGGTATGAATGATAGAATTTTTAAAAATTATATCTTTTAAAAATTCATTGTTTAGGTACCATAGAATAATTAGAATTTGTACAAAAAAAATTGACATATTTATGATTTTTCAAATATTTTTGTAAAAATTCTAATTATTCTACATTAGAATAGAATAGAATATAGAATAGAATAGAAAGTAATAAAATAGAATAGCATATAATATATTTTTCATGTCTGTCGTCATACGACTTATACAAGTCAAACTTGGAATTACCCTACTTGGAATTTGTCTGGCGATTTTCTGAAAAAAAAGGACTCGATTTGTTCAAAACTGTGACCGTTTATATTATAAACCAGCCATTTTTTTCCAGAAAAATGGCCGAAAAAAGTGCAAAACCAACTGTCAGTTTTCAATAATTTCTCAATAAAACTTCAAACCAACTATCATTGGTCAACTTTCAAAATTTTACTTATTTTGTCAAATGTTATTGACCAACTATCAACAATTTTCATAGGTCTTTTTTGTTTTTTTTTTCTCAAAAACACGGCAAAAAGTCAAATTTTGTCTGGCTATTTTCTGAAAACAAAAAATGGATTGCCAATTTTCAATAACTTCTATATGAAATTTCTATTGTTCTATTAACTGTCAAAACATCAATTATTTCTTTTAAAATTTCTACGAACTAACGTACGTAACTACGAATTTTTGAATCTATTATATTGTACCTATATTATGTATTGTGTATTTTATGTATAGTAATTACTGAAAAAGTTTTAATTACTTGTGTTAAAATTTCATCGTAACTATCAGTCTTTCGAATATTTCCGTAAAAAATTCAATTATTCTGTTAAATTTCATTGATAAGTCAATTTTCAATAATTTCTATATGAAATTTCCATTGTTCTAGTAACTGTAATTGACTAACTGTCAAAACTTTAATAATTATTTCTATAGAAATTTCATGATTAACTATAAATCTTTCAAATATTTCTGTAAAAATTTCAATCATTCTACCAAATTTTATTAATCAACTGTGAAATTCTCAATTATTTCAATTGCTATATTGCTCTATCCTTAACTATCATTGACTAACTGTTAATAATTCAATGATTCCGTTAAATATCATTAACTAACTATCAAAATATTAGTTACTCTGTCAAATATCATTGACTAACTGTCAAAACATCATTATATCTATAAAAACTTCATTGTTTATTATCAATATTTCGAATATTTCCGTAAAAATTCCAAAGATTCTGTCAAATTTTATTGATAAACTTTCAATTTTCAATAATTTCTATATGAAATTTCCATTGTTCTATTAACTGTCATTGACTAACTGTCCATACTTCAATTATTTCTGTCAAAATTTCATGTTTAACTATAAATTTTTCAAATATTTCTGTAAAAATTTCGATTATTCTAGCAAATTTCATTAATCAACTGTGAAATTTGCAATTATTTCTGTGTGTAATTTCGATTGCTCTATTGCTCTATCCTTGACTATCATTGAGTACTCTTAATATTTCAATTATTCCATAAAATATCATTAAGTTACTATCAAAATATTAGTTACTTTGACAAATATCATTGACTAACTGTCAAAACATCATTATTTCTGTAATAACTTCATTATTTACTATCAATCTTTCGAATGTTTCCATAAAAATTCCGAAGATTTTGTCAAATTTTTATTGATAAACTGTCAATTTTCAATAATTTCGATGTGAAACTTCCATTGTTCTATTAACAGTCATTGACTAACTGTCGAAACTTCAATAATTTCTGTCAAAATTTCATGGTTAACTATAAAACTTTCAAATATATCAGTAAAAATTTCAATCATTCTAACAAATTTCATTGTCTTGTATTGTATTTATTTCTTTGACTTAAAAAAGTGTTTGAGTCGTCATACAGGTTTAAAACATATGTCATAAATAAAAAAAGTACAGCAAAACATAGAACACTAGAATCAGACTAGAATAGGTCAACTATCAATTTTTCAATTATTTATGTGTGGAATATCAGATGTTCTATGAATTCTGATTCACTAATTGTCAAAATTTCATTTATTCAGTCAAATATCATTGACTAAGTGTCGAAATTTTCAATAATTTTGTATACTATGAATTATGAATTATGAATTATGAATTATACAATTTTACTGTTTACTAGCAATCCTTCAAATATTTCTGTAAAAATTTCATTTTTAGTCAAATATCATTGACCAACTAACAATTCTTCAATTATTTCTGTGTGAAATATTTATTGTTCTGATAACTATCATTAACTTTTTTTTACAAAAAATGCATTACACATACATTATACATTATACATTATATAATGTATAATATTATATATTATACATATACATTATACTAAGAATTTTGAAAATATTATTGACTAACTGTCAAAATTTCAATTACTGCTGTTAAAATTTCATTTTTTACTTTCCACTTTCTTACTTGTTCCAAAAATTTCAGAAAAATTTCAATTATTCTGCCAAGATATATTGTTTTACTGTAGAAATTATTTCTGTTTGATTCTATTTCAATGTTGGCATTGAATACCATAATTTTACCCTAAAAATGTTGTACCTACTTTTTGATTTTTGCAAACCAACATTTACAAATTATTTCTGTTTGATTTTATTTCAATTTTAGTATTGAATACCATTATTTGACCCTAATAATGTTGTACCTATTTTTTTGATTTTTGCAAACCAACATTTACAAATTATTTCTGTTTGATTTTATTTTAATTTTAGTATTGAGTACCATTATTTGACCCTAATAATGTTGTACTTACTTTTTGATTTTTGCAAACCAACATTTACAAATATTAATACCTCACACAATTTTGTTTTTTTTTTTAATCTCCATTTCGCTTGAAACTCTTTGCAATTCTCTAGAGCCCTAGACGATAATTCAATTGTTTCTAGATGTTTTGGACATTATGCACATGTTTTCCACCGTAGTTGTATTTTTTATGAAAAAAACGGGCTTTTTTTCTGATCTTTGATTGGGTTTTTTTTAAATACTGCCGTAAGGAATTAATATTTTTACATGTTTATTAGAGCAGCGGTCAAAAACTGTTTTGGAGAAGGGCCTTAGAGGAATTTTGCAAATTCTTTTAGGGTCCTACCTATTTTTATTTGTTTCTGTACCTAAAACCATAGAGATTTTACTACTAGTCATAATACTACTAAAATTTCAGAAAATTAATGCAAAGTGCAGATAGTTTATTGAACATTACAAATTTTGCAAGTGGAAGCCAAGAGACGGACCCAGGTTCAAGAATTTTCTGAATAGTTGCCCAATTTTCTGAAAATTTATTAAATTAATTTTAAATAAATCTTTGCCTAAAACACTCAATAAAAGTGTAATTTAAAAACAAAATATCGCAAAAATGTATGCAATTTACTGAAAATATTAGAGAATATTAGAAGAACATTAGAAGAATACGGCGGAAAAACCGGTTTGGTCGAGAGCAGAATAAAGATTGATCTACTACTACTACAGAAGATATAAATATAGAAAATAGAGAAGATTAGAAGATAAAATAGAATACCAACAACTAACAATAGTAGACGTTTCAGAAATGTTTCAAAATTTTCTAAAAACGTGCTAGTAAATTTTAAATTCAGTGACAAAAGTCCAGTGAGACTCAAGATAAAATTGCAGAACATTTTACTATAATATCAAAGTGTACAATTATATAACTATATGTAATATTTTATACCAAATTTTATAGAATTCAGAAATTTCCAAAATGTTATGTTATATCCATAATGTTAATTATTTAAATTATATATTTATTTTTTTGTACTTTCTGTTAAATAATATGGTTATTACAAATTTGAATAATGAAGTTATAAGATTTGTTGTACTCCTATTCTTTAAGAATAATAATTCTGGTAAATAATATGGTTATTACAAGTAT
The DNA here is from genome assembly GCA_951805005.1 of Othius punctulatus. NCBI lineage: Eukaryota > Metazoa > Arthropoda > Insecta > Coleoptera > Staphylinidae > Othius > Othius punctulatus. Next base: position 6,980,432 of record OX638141.1, on the reverse strand, counting down.
TAATAGTTGTAATGAAGTTCTAAGACAGATTTTTTGTACTTCTATTTTTTAAGAATAATAATTTCTAGTAAATAATATGGTTATTACAAGTATTAATAATTGTAATGAAGTTATAGGACAGATTAGTTGTACTCCTACTTTTTTTAAGGATAATAATTCATAGTTTTGAAATTGCATGTGGAAAGAAACGGGAAATTGCATTCCAGCTAAGCAAGGACAAATAAACAATTAATAAATCGAAAATATACTCGAGCATTATAAATAACTTTACTTAGTAATGGCAAAATCGTTAAAATTAAGGTGGACAACTTTCTGAATCGCGGAAAAGCATACAGCAAGCAAACAAACATGAAATAATAAACACGCTAATAAAGATTTTTATTGACAATATAGGCGAATATGGATCTTCAAATATTTAAAATCAAGTTTTACTGAAGTGCTTTAAAAATGTCATTGCCAAAGCAAAAGCCAATATAAACCAGTCCCAATTCTATATCAAAATAATTTATTAAATCAGGAAATTGCCCAAATAGCAATGTATCAAAGTAACAAACAGATCATTAATAATAATAATAATCAAAGTTACATAATTGCCAGTGAATGATTTATGTGCAAAACTTATTTAAGCATTGTTCATGTTTTTATGCATAGGTGATTATTTGACGCACTTGTGCTAAAAAGTATTACTTTACTCACTGTTCACAGTGCGTAAAAACGTAAAAACTTAGTTTACGCACTGAAAAACTGAAAAATTCAATTTGTCTGTTAAATTTCTTTGAACAACTGTCAATTTTTCAATAATTTAAAAAAAAAATTAAATGGTTTTGTCAACTATCATTGGTCAACTTTCAAAATTTTACATATTTTGTCAAATATTATTGACCAACTATCAAAACTTCAATTTTGATAGGTCGTTTTTGTATTTTTTTTTTCTTCTCAAAACTGGGGGATAATTCAAAATTATTAACCAATACCCACTGAGGAATTTATCTATTTATTTAGTTTTATAAATAGTTTATTTCAGATATTTTGTCAAATATTATAGACCAACTATGAAAACTTCAATTTTTATAGGTCGCTTTTGATTTTTTTTTCTCAAAACTACGGCAAATAATCATTTTTTTTATTCCAACTACCCTACGGGGAATTTGTTTGGCTATTTTCTGAAAAAAAAATGGACTCGACTCGTTCAAAACTGTGGCCGTCTATAGATCGCTAAATCAGACACTTTTTCCAGAATATTGCCCGAAAAAAGTGCAAAACCAACTATCAATTTTTCAATAATTGCTAAATAAAATTTCAATCGTTTTGACAACTGTCATTGGTTAACTTTCAAAATTTTATTTATTTTGTCAAATATTATTGACCAACTTCAATTTTGATACGTCGTTTTTCTATTTTTGCTTGTCTCAAAAACGCGGCAAAAAATCAATTATGTAATCCAGCAACGCTACGGTGAATTTGTCTGGCTATTTTCTGCAAAATCAACTATAAAAACTTTAGTTTAGATAGGTCGTATTTGAATATTTTTCTCTTAAAAAGGAGTCAAATATTGAAAATTCTAATTCAACTGCCCGATAAGAAATTCAACTGGCTGACTTATGAAAACAAAAATGGACACGATTTGTTAAAAACTATGACCGTCTATAGACCGCAACAGCAGCCACTTTTTCCTGAAAAATGGCCGAAAAAAATGAAAACCGCCATTTTGATTTTTATAAAAATATTTGAAATATATATGATCTTTCAAATATTTTTCTAAAAATTATAATTATTACACAAGTCAAATCAATACATTAATTACATATTTAAAAGATTTCAAAAATTTTACAATAAAATCCTACAATACAATGCTTAAATATGATATAGTGAAAAATTTTCTATTATTTCTTTGAGGAATATAAATTTTTATATCAACTATCATTGACTAACTGTCAAAGTTTCAATTATTCTGACAAATACCACTGTCAATTTTTTTATTATTTTTCATAATATTTCATATTCCAAATATTTCCCTAAAATTTAATTGAATTACATTTATATTCACATTAATTCATTTTAAATTAAAATTTCGAAAGTCGATAATCATTGAGGCAACAAATTGAAATGTCACTCGGAAATAATAAAATTGATAACAAGCAATTGATACGCAATTATCATCGACTTCGACAAAATTTTAATTATTACTCTTGAAATTTCATTGTTTACTTTAAATATTCGTATGTATTGTATTGTGCATTATATATTATACATAGATGTATATATTGTAATTACTGTAAAAATTTCAATTACTGCTGTTAAAATGTAATCGTCTACTATCAATCTTTTAAATAATTCTGAAAAAAACCAATTATTCTGTCAATTTTTTTTTTTGATAAACTGTCAATTTTCAATAACTTCTATATAATATTTCCATTGTTCATTTAACTTTCAAAACTTCAATTATTTCTGTTAAATTTTCATTGTTAACTACAAATCTTACAAATATTTCTGTAAAAATTTCACTCATTCTATAAAATTATACTATAGATCGCTAAATCAGACACTTTTTCCAGAAAATTGCCCGAAAAAAGTGCAAAACTAACTATCAATTTTTCAATAATTTCTAAATAAAATTTCAATCGTTTTGACAACTATCATTGGTTAACTTTCAAAATTTTATTTATTTTGTCAAATATTATTGACCAACTATCGAAACTTCAATTTTGATACGTCGTTTTTCTATTTTTGCTTTTCTCAAAAACGCGGCAAAAAATCAATTATGTAATCCAGCAACGCTACGGTGAATTTGTCTGGCTATTTTCTGCAAAATCAACTATAAAACTTCAATTTAGATAGGTCGTTTTTGAATATTTTTCTCTCAAAAAGGAGGCAAAAATTTAAAATTCTAATTCAACTGCCCGATAAGAAATTCAACTGGCTGACTTATGAAAACAAAAATGGACACGATTTGTTAAAAACTATGACCGTCTATAGACCGCAACAGCAGCCACTTTTTCCCGAAAAATGGCCGAAAAAAATGAAAACCGCCATTTTGATTTTTACAAAAAAAATTGAAATATTTATGATCTTTAAAATATTGTTGTAATTTTGATGGGTCGTTTTTGATTTTTCTCTCTCAAAAATACGGTTAAAAAAATACTTAATTGTACAAACGTTTGTGGGCAAGTTTTTTTTTTTTTTTTTTTTTTAATTGTAACAGTGATATTTACAATTTATAATCGCAATAGCTTAATTATACGTATGTGGGGTATTTATTAACACTGTCATTTAATATGTGGCAAACCGCTGTTTTCCGTGTCGCGAATTATAATCGTTTCGTGTATTCACGACGGCACTAACTAGTTCTGCTAATTATTTTAATAATATCTCCGGTGATAATAAGCTTCGACCTGTCCGTTGTGAAACGTTATTACATTTATGTAATTGTGTAATGGCGTGTATGCGAATAAATAATTTTCTTAATTGCCAAGACCCATCAGGAGATTTATCTTCAGCCCGCCAATCATATTCATAAATTATATTTTATTGGAGTCGTAAATGCGGATGTGCTTTGCACGTAAATTTCAAAGATGTGAGCAATTTTATGAATGACAATTTGCCAGATGTACCTAATAATCTCGGCAGCAAACTCAGATGATCTTTCAGCTGAGGTTATTGCTATTTATTACAACAGTGCAATATCTGCATTATTTGCTGTAACTATAGCGAAATGATCACTTATTAGTATGCCACAACTGTTTGTTTAGTATTTGTTTATTTAATAACAGCACATTTTTGCTGCTATGGCTGATTACCATTTTCTGGAGGGCAATTTTAATTTGCATCAAATTTTACTTAGAGGCAACATTCGATAATACAAAAGCTGTTCAAAACTTTGAACATTTAAGTTAATAATACAATTGGTACAAAGTGAGATATTCAGTTTTTTGATAACAGCCGACAAAATTTTAGTTTTTATTTTCGCAATACATACACGAATTTTAACGATATTTTTCATTTAGTATACACATTTAAAAACTACAGTTGAAAACTAGTTATTCGTTGGAATTGGAAAATTACTTTTCAAATATTATCACTAATGTGGAATTTGTGTATATTAGAAACAACCCAAATTTGACAAATTCAGACCAAATACGGAAAATGAAGATGACATTTCAGTTGTTAATTAAAAATCACTAAAATTTACCATTTATAGCCTGAATTTGTGAATTTCAGGTAAAATCGTAAAATTTCCTTGCATTTTCACAAGTTATGTTAACATTTACGATCAAATTTGATAACTGCAAGTAATTTGTTAACATTGGAAAATTACTTTTCAAATTTGATCATTTATATAGAATTTGAGAGTTTTCCAAACAAACACAGCCCAAAATTTGCAAATTCAATCGTCAAACAGATGTCAAACAGCAAGTTTAATCAAGAAATTACTATTCAAATTTGATAACTAATGAGGAATTTGAGTGTTTTTGAAACAAACACAGATTTGAGTTGAGAAATTTTAAGAAATACTGTGTTTTAGTAAAAAGTGTTTTAGAAACAACTACAGCTCAAATTTGTTGTTTTCATTTTCACAAGTTATGTTGACATTTAGAATCAAATTTGATACCTGCAGTTTTTATAATTGATAATTGATAATTTGTAATTGATTTTTATATTTTATAACTGCAAATTTTAGAATTATTATTGTTACAATTGGACTGTGACATAAGACAATAGAATTGATAGTTTCTGTTAAAATTACAGATGGAATTTGCCACCTACCAACAAAATTTCAAGCACTAATTAAAATTTAGGAATGGCAGTGAAAAATTTAAAAGAATATTATAAATTACAAGTATAATCTATAAATTGTCATAAAATCTAGCAAGTTTTTATAAAATTTCAGTAAACTTTCGACCAAATTTTAGTTTTGTTTCTTGCAATACATATACGACTCTTAACGATATTTTTCATTTAGTATAAACATTTAAAAACTACAGATGAAAACCAGTTATTCGTTAGAATTGGAAAATTACTATTCAAATATTATCACTAATGTGGAATTTGTGTATATTAGAAACAACCCAAATTCGACAAATTCAGACCAAATACGGAAAATGAAGATGATATTTCAGTTGTTAATTAAGAATCACTAAAATTTAACATTTGTAGCCTAAATATGTGAATTTCAGGTAAAATCGCAAAATTTCCTTGCATTTTCACAAATTATGTTAACATTTAGGATCAAATTTGATAACTGCAAGCAATTTGTTAACATTGGAAAATTACTTTTCAAATTTGATCATTAATATAGAATTTGAGTGTTTTCCAAATAAACACAGCGCAAAATTTGCAAATTCAATCGTCAAACAGATGTCAAACATCAAGTTTAATCAAGAAATTACTATTCAAATTTGATAACTAATGAGGAATTTGAGTGTTTTTGAAACAAACACAGATTTGAGTTCAGAAATTTTAAGAAATACTGTGTTTTAGTAAAAAGGGTTTTAGAAACAACTACAGCTCAAAATTTGTTGTTTTCATCTTCACAAGTTATGTTGACATTTAGAATCAAATTTGATACCTGCAGTTTTTATAATTGATAATTGATAATTTGTAATTGATTTTTATATTTTATAACTGCAAATTTTAGAATTATTATTGTTACAATTGGACTGCGACATAGGACAATAGAATTGATAGTTTCTGTTAAAATTACAGATGGAATTTGCCACCTACCAACAAAATTTCAAGCATTAATTAAAATTTAGGAATGGCAGTGAAAAATTTAAAAGAATATTGTAAATTACAAGTAAAATCTATAAATTGTCATAAAATCTAGCAAGTTTTTATAAAATTTCAGTTAACTTTCGACCAAATTTTAGTTTTGTTTCTTGCAATACATATACGACTCTTAACGATATTTTTCATTTAGTATAAACATTTAAAAACTACAGATGAAAACTAGTTATTCGTTAGAATTGGAAAATTACTGTTCAAATATTATCACTAATGTGGAATTTGTGTATATTAGAAACAACCCAAATTTGACAAATTCAGACTAAATACGGAAAATGAAGATGACATTTCAGTTGTTAATTAAAAATCCCTAAAATTTAACGTTTGTAGCCTAAATTTGTGAATTTCAGGCAAAATCGTAAAATTTCCTTGCATTTTCACAAGTTATGTTAACATTTAGGACCAAATTTGATAACTGCAAGTCATTTGTTAACATTGGAAAATTAATTTTCAAATTTGATTATTAATATGGAATTTGAGTGTTTTCCAAACAAACACAGGCCAAAATTTGCAAATTCAATCGTCAAACAGATGTCAAACATCAAGTTTAATCAAGAAATTACTATTCAAATATGATAACTAATGAGGAATTTGAGTGTTTTTGAAACAAACACAGATTTGAGTTGAGAAATTTTAAGAAATACTGTGTTTTAGTAAAAAGTGTTTTAGAAACAACTACAGCTCAAATTTGTTGTTTTCATATTTGTTGTTTCAGTGTTAATCAAACTTAATATTTTTTCTTGCTTATAACATCTGCCGCCAAAAGGCAGCACATTTTCGAATGTGTGTGACCTGCAAAAGCGAATCCAGAAACATGGAGAAAGTAAATAAAACGAAGAATAAGGCGTGCAATATGTGTGTGTCAATATTACTAGTCATTATGCAATTACTCGCCGGTTTTTTGTTGTTGTAATCGGCGGTTATTTCTTCAAACTCGGTTTTCGTTTTAATGTCATTGCCGAATCATGAGAGACTCAATACGAGGTTAAGCAAATTGGCGGAATATTTACGATTAATGTCCATTGCGTGGCAGTCCAAATATTGTAATTAAATTTTGGCCATAAAAATAACTATATTTTAGAATTAATTGAACGCTATAAATTTATTGAACTCGCTATATAAATGATAATTAAATTGAGGTTATTGCACTAAATGTCAACTGTTGGCAATTTTGGCAGGAAATATTTGAGGATGGAATGTTGCAAATGTGCTATAATTAATTATAATGATATTAAATTAATGTTTAGTACACCCAAAACTAATACTCCTGAAAATTTGACAAAGTTTCAGTATTAAATAAGTGAGAAATCGAGGATATAACTTTCTGCATTGACAAGTACTAGGTAGCTATTACTGAAATTTCTGAAAATATATTAATTGCATATTTGATTTTAAATTTGTGTTTAGTACACCTTAAACTAATACTCCTGAAAATTCGACAAAGTTTCAGTATTAAATAAGTGAGAAATCGAGGATATAACTTTCTGCATTGACAAGTACAAGGTAGCTATTACTGAATTTTTAATACTATAATAAATAATACTATAAATAAAAATAAACGCCTGTAAGTACTTATTAAAACAACCGTAAAATAATGTTTTATTAAAGTTTTCTGGAATTAATTTTAAAACTCATCGTTCATTGATGTATAATCATAGCTTCACTATTTCAGATATAATTATTGTTATTTTACAACATTCGGCCAGAAAATTGCTCCAAGTCACGAAATTTAATTACCAAGGGAAAAATTCATGGATAAATAATTGGCGTTCACAAAATCGGTTAATTGCACAATGATGCAAATGTAATTGAAAGTGAATGTCATAATTATGGAGCACTATCAATCGAACAGCGAGTTAAACAGAATGACCAACAAGTGCATATATTCCAAGAAGATTGATGTGCGTAAGAAAAGGACGTCTCAAATGTCTCATTGTTTGTCTCAAACAATCCCAGTGTTTTATGTATTCATATTTTTTAAGTATGTGCTTTGTATTAATTATATTGTCTTTAATTAATATTGTATTTTAATTAATATAAAGCATGTTAATTATATTTTTAATGAGATCCCAACGCCGAAAGGTTTCAGTCTCTCAGTAGAATTATATGACTAAAGAAATTAAGATCTTCACACATTCAATGCAAGTTCTGTAATAATATCAAAGTACAAAAATAGTAATTATGCATGACTCATAAAGTATGAAAATAATGCATTCACTATTTTCGTAATTGTGGTAAAAAAATGCACTTCATTATACAACAGGGGCTGTATAATGACTGCGTTAAACAATAACGGTTTCATTATGACTTCATTATACAACTGGGGTTGTATTATGACTTCATAATACAACAGGGGTTGTATTATGACTTCATAATACAACAGGGGTTGTATTATGACTTCATAATACAACAGGGGTTGTATTATGACTTCATAATACAACAGGGGTTGTATTATAACTTCATAATTGAACATGCTTCCACACCTCTTTATTTATCGCTTCCGAATGAATTAAATCTTAAAAATTACTTTAAAATCTACTTTAAAAAATAGTTAAATCTGCCACTTTTTCAGCTGCAGTTTTTCAATTTTCATGTGTCCAGATTTGTCAATTTTTTTACTGACATTGTCAAGATAAATCATTGTCATATTAGTTATCGTCATTGTCAAAATCGTTATATTTCCAACTGAATGTAATCAAAATTATGAAATTTTTAGCACCAGCTGCGAAAATCAGTAAAATTTTCAACTAAATTGTCTAAATCTGCTAAAATTTCAACTAATTTGTCTAAATCTGCTAAATTTTCAACTCCACTCTCAAAATTTTTATAATGTTAATGAAAACAGTCCAAATGTAATAATTTTTTAAATGATGCAGTATACATTCGCCAGATTTTAAACTCTAACTGACGAAATCATGATTTATTTGATTATTTTTAAAATCATTGATTTTTGATATCATGACTTATTCCAACCCTGCTTGATGCTGAAAAATAAAAATGTAAAAAAAAGTGTACCCTTCTATTTGGATTGAAGAAGTTGTAGAACATAAAGTCTCAAAACACGTGAAACACTTAAAAAAAAGTATAAAGATGGCATCCTATGATAATAATTATTAAAACTTCAAAATTTGTAACGAATAAATGCTGTGAATCACCTTTTATAATGAATACTTGTAATTCTTTAATAAAAAAGGCGAAATAATCAGAATGTACCTCAAAATAATTTCCTAGTTGAAATTATTAAATCTACTTTAAAAATTAAATCTCAAAAATTACTTTAAATCTACTTTAAAAATTAGTCAAATCTGCCACTTTTTCAGTTGCAGCTTTTCAAAATTCACGTACCCAGATTTCTCTTTTTTTTACTGACACTGTCAAAATATATTAAATTTATGTCATATTCGTTATCGCCATTCTCAAAATCGTCATATTTCTAACTGAACGTAATAAAATCTATAACATTTTTAGCACTAGCTGCGAAATCAGTAAAATTTTCAACTAAATTGTCCAAATCTGCTAAAATTTCAACTAATTTGTCTAAATCTGCTAAATTTTCAACTCCGCTCTCAAAACTTTTATAATTTTAATGAAAACAGTCCAAATGTAATAATTTTTTAAATGATGCAGTATACATTTGCCAGATTTTAAACTCTAACTGACGAAATCATGATTTATTTGATTATTTTTAAAATCATTGATTTTTGATATCATAACTTATTCCAACCCTGCTTAATGCTGAAAAATAAAAATGTAAAAAAAGTATACCCTGCTATTTGGATTGAAGAAGTTGTAGAACACAAAGTCTCAAAAGACTTGAATCACTTAAAAAAAGTATAAAGATGGCATTCTATGATAATAATTATGAAAACTTCAAAATTTGTAACGAATAAATGCTGTGAATCACCTTTTATAATGAATACTTGTAATTATTTAATGAAAAAGGCGAAATAATCAGAATGTACCTCAAAATAATCTCCTAGTTGAAATTTTTAAATCTACTTTAAAAATTAAATCTTAAAAATTACTTTAAATCTACTTTAAAAATTAGTTAAATCTGCCACTTTTTCAGTTGCAGTTTTCCAAAATTCATGTTCCCAGATTTCTCTTTTTTTACTGACACTCTCAAAATAAATCAAATTTCTGTCATATTCGTTATCGCCATTCTCAAAATCGTCATATTTCCAACTGAACGTAATAAAATCTATAAAATTATTAGCACTAGCTGCGAAATCAGTAAAATGTTCAACTAAATTGTCTAAATCGGCTAAATTTTCAACTAATTTGTCTAAATCTGCTAAATTTTCAACTCCACTCTAAAAATTTTTATAATGTTAATGAAAACAGTCAAAATGTAATAATTATTTAAATGATGCTGTATACATTTGCCAGATTTTAAACTCTAACTGACGAAATCATGATTTATTTGATTATTTTTAAAATCATTGATTTTTGATATCATGACTTATTCCAACCCTGCTTAATGCTGAAAAATTAAAATGTTAAAAAAAGTGTACCCTTCTATTTGGATTGAAGAAGTTGTAGAACACAAACTCTAAAAAGACTTGAAACACTTAAAAAAAAGGATAAAGATGGCATCCTATGATAATAATTATTAAAACTTCAATATTTGTAACGAATAAATGCTGTGAATCACCTTTTATAATGAATACTTGTAATTATTTAATGAAAAAGGCGAAATAATCAGAATGTCCCTCAAAATAATCTCCTAGTTGAAATTATTAAATCTACTTTAAAAATTAAATCTTAAAAATTACTTTAAATCTACTATAAAAATTAGTTAAATCTGCCATTTTTTCAGTTGTAGTTTTCCAAAATTCATGTACCCAGATTTCTCTTTTTTTTTACTGACACTGTCAAGATAAATCAAATTTATGTCATATTCGTTATCGCCATTCTCAAAATCGTCATATTTCTAACTGAACGTAATAAAATCTATAACATTTTTAGCACTAGCTGCGAAATCAGTAAAATTTTCAACTAAATTGTCTAAATCTGCTAAATTTTCAACTAATTTGCCTAAATCTGCTAAATTTTCAACTCCGCTCTCAAAATTTTTATAATGTTAATGAAAACAGTCCAAATGTAATAATTACTTAAAATTATTACATCCTAATATTATTATTTTATAATAATAATTAATATTTTATAATAATAATTAATATTTTATAAGTATAATTAATATTTTGAGTGAACATACCAAATATAATAGATTAGTTGACTTGATATGCGTTTGGGTTGAATCTGTTTTTTTCTTTTCCAAGAAAGTATTAACACTCATTAACAACACATTATGTCTGCCCTATATTCATTGCTTATTGTTTATGCAGCATAAATGAGTATAATTATTATAATTTTATAATCATTGCCAAGGAAATAATGCTGTTCTTACAAGTTAATTGCTATAAAATGTTTTAGTCGATTATTACCAATTGCTGCAGTAATATTTGCATGAATAATCAAGAGAATTAATGATTGGTAAGCGAAATTCGATAATCGATTGGGTCTTATGTTATTATCTGTATTACCTGCAATATTTGTGTATGTATTCATAAATTAAGATTCGATATAAATATGATTTTCAAGGCCCGGTTTTTTAATATACAGTTAACTTTAATCGGAAATTAATTTATTAATAATAGATATTTAACCTTGTGCGATGAAGTCAAGGCCTTCAGCATGACTCGGAAGTTAATTATGTTTGATGCAAATGTTGACTAAATAATAGAAAGTTATCACCATTAATTGCACCAGAGATTGGAAACTCCAGCTAAATAAAATTTAAATGTTTACCTTAATAACAAGAATTATCAATTGTTTATTATTATTATTATTATTTTTTGTTGTTATTATTTATTTGATTTGTATTTATTTTTTGGAATATGTATGTAGCTTTCTGCTAATAAATATTATAATTATTATTACTTTTGGTAAGTGTGGGATCTAACTTAGATTTGTGCACTTCCAGGTTAAATTAAACAATGTATTCCAGGACTAGTTTCGACTTAGTAGTCATCCTCAGTATCAAATTCTCATATTTCTACTCGTGTCTTTAGGTTTTCTAATAAGTTTTCCTGAATCCTATCAACTTGTCGTAAATAAATAAATGAACAAATAAAATATAATTTATAAACTTAAAATCCATGTTATCTATGACTCATTAATAATACATCAGTTATGTACGTAGTAACCATGGTAACATAAATGCCCTTCATAATTCACCGGTGTTTTATGAACTGTAAAACACAGAACAGTCATAAATAACACATCAGTCATGTACCTAGTAACCATAGAAACATAAATGCCCTTCATAATTCATCGGTGTTTTATGAACTGTAAAACACAGAACAGTCAAGAGAATAATGTTTTAGTATTAAATCAAGTCAAATCTTATGTGGTTGTTAAGCGCTAATGCCTATAGATGGGCTCAACCTAAGAATAATATATATATATATAATAATTTGGATAATGCGGAGTAAAGAAAATGCCGTTATGCAATTTAAATAATGCAATAAAAACTCAATAAAAATTGAAAATAAGATGTGTGCATCTATAATAATTGTAGCTAGTTGTTCAGTGCGATAATATCAAAATTTTGATTTACCTATTAATTTTTTTTTTTAGGAATGGTTCAAAATATACGGGGTGTTAATATTAAGTTGTAACACCCGAAAATGGCCGTTAGAACTCATTGAAACAAACAACTTTTCTTAGTTAACATTTTTGAATTGGAGCCCAAGTTCATAGTTATTGGCGTTCTTTTGTTTTTCGAAAAATCGTCATTACTCCCTTATTTTAAGGAATATTTAAAAAATACAAAAACATCTGTATTTACAATTATTTTATATTTTACCAAATAACAAAATGGCGACCGATCAAAAATTTCTATGCAAGATATTTTGAAAACCAATCGATCGATTTTTGAAAATAAAATATTTATAAAATCCTTGAACTATCTTATAACATTTGTCTGTTTTGATAATTATGCATTTTTGTACAGAAATTATGCAAAATACGCACACAAATGATAAACGTGACAGAAACTTTTCAAGATGAAGCGGAAATTTCTGAAGAACAAGATCAAAAAGTATTTAAATTTGAACGTACAAACTAGAAAACACGTGTCTCAACTTGTTTAATGGCCTAATTTAAGGTTAGCCTACTTTGTTTTAAATGATTGTTGCAGTTTGTTAAAATTCATCTTGTAATTCAATTTGAATAAAAACTTTTTTGGACAGATCGAAAAAAATGTTTCAGACAAATGTTATAATATAGTTTAAGGATTTCATAAATGTTTTATTTTCAAAAATCAATCGAGTGATTTTCAAATTATCTTGTTTCGAAAATTTTCTTCGGTCGCCATTTTGTTATTTGATAAAATAGAAAATAATTGTAAATACAAATGTTTTAGAGAACCGATAGCGTATGCTGAACGTTTTTGTATTTTTTAAATATTTCTCAAAATAAGGGAGTAACGACGATTTTTCGAAAAACAAAAGAACGCCATTAACTATGATCTGGGGCTCCAATTCAAAAATTTTAACTAAGAAAAGCTCTTTGTTTCAATGAGTTCTAACTGCCATTTGATGTTACAACTTAGTATTAACACCCTGTATAATATTTTGCCAATAATAATTGTAGCTAATTCAAAATATGAAAAATAATTGTAGCTAGTTGTTCAGTACCGCGAAATTATATTATCAAAATTTTGATATACTTATTAATTTTTTTTAGATATTTTATATTTAAAAAAATTGAGTTTCATGATTTTCTACTGAATTTTGTTCAGTAGTATTGTGTTTAAAGATTTTTAGTCGAAAATATTATTTGTGCATTAAGTTCACACGTTAAATAAGAATAATTACAAATAATTAAATTTAGCATTGAGTTGCTATTTTTTTGTAGCTATTCCTATTTAAAAACCGGTCCTTGTTCAAACGTCGGTTTCTAGAATGATTCGCCACAAAACAAACTAACCGTTAAGTTCCACAGATTCGTAAATTGCCGATTACTACGCAGCAGTAACAAAAATTGTTTATAATACATAATCTGTGTAATTATGGAAATTACCGTTAAATGAGGAGACGGTCGCAAAATATGAATAATATTAATAATAAATAAATTAAAATATTATGAATTATATGAATAAATATTAATAATAAATAAATAAAAATATTATGAATTATATGAATAAATATTTAAATGAAACGAATATATAAAATGAAAATCAGAAATTACGACTACCTACAGCCAAAAGTGCATTCATAGTCACGGTATAGGCATTTGCAAAGCGCATTGAAAATGCCCACACTGACAGGTTGAATGGTGACATGCTGCACAATATGGGTTAGATAGATAATTCGCTGCATCAGCGAAAAAAGAGGTTATGTGCGTGCAAGTGAGACGTTTTGTAAAGTGGCATGGAAGATACATACGATGCATACTTCCTTAAAGTGGCCCAAAAATTGACACAACAATTAAATTGGAAACCTACATCAAAATTTAAAATATATTAAATATTTATCTCAGAAAAGATTAATTGTAGCTACAAGTTGTGTTCCATGCAATAAAATTTAATGAGCAATAGGAAACAAAATGTTTTTAACATAGGATTAAAAACAATAACAAAAAACGTTCTATTTAAAATAAATTTTGAAAAAGTGAAAAAACGTTCTCGAAAAGTTCCTCCAAATTAAAAAAAAACAAGTTTGCTGAGCCCTGCAACAAATTTCATGAAAAATTTGAATAAATAATTTCAAATTATTAATGTATCGAATGTAACTAATAATGTATCGAATAATGTATTGAATAATGTATCGAATGTAACTAAAAACAAATGAAAATATGTTTCCGCATTTTGTAATTCAAAATGTATGCAAGTAGTTAGGCAACACTGGTTCTGGATCGCCCCCCGCAAATTCAGCCTATTAACGCGAATCAAATCGCGAATTAAATTAATCGAAATCTTCGCGGGGGGCGATCCAGAACCAGTGTTGCCTAACTACTTAAGCACATCTTTCAAATGTAAACATTATAGTATTAGTGAAAGACAAGACGTCAAGTATTTAATACTTTAATAATCTCTACAATTATGTAAGAGAACGTGTATAATTAATTCCCACATACCTACAATTATTTAATGTAATAATAAAGCTGATTTGCTTTGTAATCAAATGAATGGTTTATGGTATCACCTTTCTAAGAGAAATTTCAGTTTTATGTTTATTGCAAAACAATATTATTTATTTGCATCCTAATTTTCTTCTAAGGCATAATCAATAAGACGTTTAATCGAGAATAAACTATTTTTTGTTTATTTTCAATTTATCTGCCAAAATTCGTAATTTTTCGAAAATCATGTGTCCAAATCCGCAAAAAAATTGACTGCGAAAACTAAATCTTTTTTGTCATATTCGTTATCGTCATTGGGATCCACAAAGTTTCATTTTTTAAATCTGCCAAACTTTTAGTTGTAATTTTTCGAAAATCATGTGTCCTAATCCGTAAAAATATTATTTGACTGTCAAGACTAAATATTGTTTGTCATATTCGTTATCGTCATTGTGATCCACAAGTTTAATATTTTAAATCTGGCAAACTTTTAGTTGTAATTTTTCGAAAATCATGTGTCCTAATCCGTAATAATATTAATTGACTGTCAAAACTAAATATATTTTGTCATATTCGTTTACATCATTGAGATCCACAAGTTTAATATTTTAAATCTGCCAAACTTTCAGTTGTAATCATGTGTCCAAATCTGTACAAAAAATTAATTAACTGTCAAAATTATTTTTTTTTTACATATTCGTTATCGTCTTTGTGTAAATTGAACTGACCCAGTTAAAAAAATTTGCACCATCTGCGAAAATCAGTAAAAATTTCATTTCAACTATCTAAATCTGCCAAATTTTCAAATTTCACTTTCAAAATATTTTGTAAAATGATAATGGAAACAGCTCAATGTAACAATTTTTTAAATGATACTGTATAAATGTATCAGATTTTAAACTCTAACTGACGAAATCTATCAAATTTACTGCTCGAATCTGTCGACTATTTTAAGTAAAAGTTTGAAAATGTTAAGATCTGACAAATTTTCAAATACAACTGCGACAGTTTCAATTCCCATAGTCGAAATGTTCGAATGTTTTATTTATTTATTTATTTATTTATTACTTATTTATTTAACGAAAAAAGGCTCAATTTTTACATACATTGCAAATAATTAGTAAAGTGTACATACCACTAGAACACTAAAATAATAATTAACCCTAAGGAGACCAATAATCAATCATCTTATTGGGAATTATCAAAAACAATCACATTTTCCAACTGTAACTGACCTAATCTATGAAAATCTGTCAATTTTGTAGGTTCACAGGAAAATGTGAAGCTCCCATTTTCAAAATATAACAGCCTACATTTTCATTTGGAACAAACTTAATCTTTTGAATTATGAATTGCCAACATTATGCCAACTAAATTCACAAATTTGCATTTTTTAAATCTGCCAAATTTTCAGTTCTAATTTTTCGAAATTCATGTGCCCAAATGTGTAAAGATTTTAAATGACGTCGTCATAAATTAATAATTTGTTGTCATTTTCGTTAATGACGTTAATGTTTGTAGTCATAAATTGACTACATTTTCAATTGGAACAGATCTAATCTTTCGAATTTTGATTTGCATATGTGCAAATCAACAAATTTGCATTTTTTTAAATCTGCCACTATTTCAGCTGCAGTTTTTCAAATATCTTTCCAAGTTTGTCAATTTTTTTACTGACATTGTCAAGCTAAATAAAATTTATGTCATATTCGTTATCGTCATTATTAAAATCGTCATATTTCCATCTAAACGTTATAAAATTTATGAAACTTTTAGCACCAGCTGCGAAAATCCGTAAAATTTTCAACTTTTCATTGTCAAAATCTGCTAAATTTTCAACTCCACTCTCAAAATTTGTATATTGTCAATGGAAACAGCCCAAATGTAACACTTTTTTTAATGCTACTGTATAAATTTGTCAGATTTTGTCAAAAATAATCAAATTTATGTCATATTCGTTATCGTCATTGTCAAAATCTGCATTGAAAAAAAAATGATTCTGTTTACAAGAAAATGTGAAACTTGCCCATTTTATAACAGACCAATTTTTTTAAATTTTGAATTGACAATGTCTAAATCCACAGATTTGCATTGTTAGATTGTCATTGCTAACCTACCCTAACCTAACCTAACCTACATTTGATTTTCTCACTTAATTAGTACTGAAACTTTGTCAAATTTTCAGCAGAATTTGCTTTAGATATACTGAACACAAATCTAATATTAAATATACAAATAATAAATTTTCAAAAATTTCAGTTTTAGCTATACCAAACCTAACCTGACCTAACCTAACCTACATTTGATTTTCTCACTAATTTCATACTGATACTTTGTCAAATTTTCAGCAGAATTAGCTTCTGTTATACTGAACACAAATCTTATATTAAATGGACAAAAAAATCAAAATTTCAGTTTTAGCTATACCTAACCTAACCTAACCTACATTTGCTTTTCTCACTTATTTAATACTGATACTTTGTCAAATTTTCAGCAGAATTAGCTCCACTTATACTGAACACAAATCTTATATTAAATGTACAATGAATAAATTTCAAAAATTTCAGTTATAGCTATACCTAACCTACCCTTATTTGATTTTCTCACTTAATTAGTACTGAAACTTTGCAAAATTTTCAGCAGAATTTGCTTCAGGTATACTGAACACAAATCTAATATTAAATATACAAAAAAAAAACAAAAATTTCAGTTTAAGCTATACCTAACCTAACCTAACCTAACCTAACCTAACCTAACCTACATTTGATTTGATCACTTAATTAGTACTGAAACTTTGTCAAATTTTCAGCAGAATTAGTTTGTTATTCTGTATAAATGTGTTTAATTTAAAAGTCTAACTGACGAAAGCTACTGAATTTACTGCTCGAAACAGTCGACTTTTTTACATCAAAGTTTAAAAATGTTAACATATTCTATCTGATCTGCTCATTCGATATGACAGATGTTCAAGTACAACTGCGAAAATTTTCAACTTAAATTGTCCAAATTGTTCAAATGTTTTATTGGAAAAGTCAAAAACATTCAAATTTTTCAACTGTCATTGACCTATTCTATCGAAATGACAATTTTATACTTGTATCATTGCATTGTGGCACACATAAGTAATAAAGTATCTATAAAAATCTATCATTTTTTTAGGTTCACAGGAAAATGTGAAACTGACCATTTTTAAAATACACCCTACATATTCAATTAGAACAGACCTAAGCTTTTAAATTTTTAAATGCAAATATCCAAAATCCACAGATTTGTATTTTGCAATCTGCCAAATTTTCAGTAGTAATTGTTTCGAAATTCATGTGTCCATATCGGAAACATTTTTAATTGACGCTGTCAAAAATTTAATTTTTTATCATATTCGTTATCTTCATTGTAAAAGTCGTCATATTTCTAACCAAACCTGTTAAAATGTATGAAATTTTTAGCACCAGTTGCGAGAATCAGTAAAATTTTCAACTCCAGCTGTCAAAATCTGCTAAATTTTCAAACATCTCAAAATATTTTGTAAAATGTTAATGGAAACACTTCAAATGGGACAATTTTTTTATGATTTTGAATAAAAGGGTCATTTATAATAATAAATAATTATTAATAATTATTTGCGATTTATAATTATTATTTGTGATTCTGTATAAATGCGTCTGATTTTAAACTCTTAACTGACTAAATGTGTGAAATTTGTTTACCCAAAAATTACATTAACAAATAAATGAATTACAATAAATTACACAGGAAATGTGAAAAAAAAATTAGCTCTTGAATGAAATAATCATTGAAATATTTTCGCAAAATTGAACCTTTGGATAAAACTAGTTACAAGTACAGTTTCAAATGAGTTAAAATGTTATTGAAATTTTGTTCACAAAATTGAACTTTAGGATAAAACTAGTTACAACTAGATACAAATAATCGGGCATTGCTGATCTGCCCAATTACAGTTAACTGTGAATGCTAACGGCAGTCGATTAATAAAAAAAAAGTAGTTGCAAATAATGTTTATTAGGTTATTGACCCGACCGAACTTTCCGCGGAAAAAGAAAATATTAACCTGAATATGGAAATAATAATAATTCCAGATTACTTCAATCGATTTGCGTATACCTATGGAGTATGATGAAATAATATCTAAAACGTGATTATTTATACAGGGTGATTTTCTAGCTTAGTGTCAAACTTTGACAGATGACAGATTGACAGATGACAGATTGACATATGGCAGATTGACAGATGACAGATTGACAAATGACAGATTAACAGATGACAGATTGACAGATGACAGATTGACAGATGACAGATTGACCGATGACAGATTGGCATATGACAGATTGACAGATGACAGATTGACAGATTGACAGATTCACAGATGATATGATTCTAAACGAAAAAAAGTTTTATAAATTTGTCAGTTGTTTTCATCCAAGAAGGCATTAAGCTCTACCGATAAGCTGTATGGCCTTAGATGCAAAGCAAAGTTTATAATAACTTTTGCTCGCACGGTTTATTCGTTGGCCTTAAGCCAACTAATCATAAGGGTATGATTAAGTGAAAAGTTATTACAAGAATACATTTTGGATGTTGAGGTGTAACAACTTAAAAATTAATTATAACACAAATTTCATAAAAATTTACAACAACAAAAATGAACGTAAAAATATTACTTTGCCTCTTGATTTTAGTACATTTGTATGTTATCAGTCACCGCAATATGCTCTTCAATAACGCTTATCTCGGGATTCTTATCACGTAATTTTAGACGTGTTATCAAGCCTTCGTGGCGCAATGGCAGCGCGTTCGGCTGTTAACCGAAAGGTTGGTGGTTCGAGCCCACCCGGGGGCGTCCAATTTTTAATAATAATTTGATTTGATATTAATAATAACAATTAATTTGACCTTGCAGCACCCGTAACATATCAATCAATCAAGTTATCGAATTCAGACTTATCAAGTTAATGATTATTAAATGAATTTCAATTCCTACTTTCCGGTTAGTACACTGCACATAAATAGCATCACGTAGCTCAAAGCTACTCATTTTCTTTGGCTATTGCAAAATTTGAAATGACGCAAAAAAAGAAATAGAATGAACTTACTTTTAACAGGCATTGAGAACAAATTTGCTATTTAATTTGACATTTGACACAAAAATTGGGTTATGTTTGAGTAATGTTTTTTATGTTTGTTTACTCAATTTTTTTAATTTATTTGAATAATGTTTTTATGTTTATGTATACCTATTTTTTTTTAGGTATGATGTATTCGGATGATATAACCTGAAAAGTTTCTTCGTATATATATTCAATGACTGTATTGACACTCATCATTGAAAATTTGATTGGCATAGTTTAAACAGATGTTATTAAAATTATGATATACAGTTGACATATTATAAAATTTCGCAAAAATTTAAATGTCCCTACAAGTTATTGCTACTTTGATACTAGGATCATTGGAATATTGACATTTGTCAGTGAAATATGACAGATAAATAAACTATTGACAAAAAATGAATACAAATTCCAGAGTAATAATTATATATTTTGCTAAAAATAATTGAAATTTGACTACAAATTATTGAAAATTTGACTGTAACCATTAAAATATGAAATATTTATGAATTTTTTAACAGAAATAAATGAAAATTTGACAGTGGTTACTGTCAAATTATTGCAATATTGACAAATTATTGCAATATCGTCATTGATATATGACAAGACAGTTAAAATTTTGACAGAATGATTGAAAGTTTGACAGAAACTAAATATTTAATTATGAAAGAAGTGGTTTCAATACTTTTTTGTCTGAAATTCAATTGACACTAATCATTGAAAATTTGATTGGCATAATTCAAACAGATATTATTAAAATTATGATATACAGTTGACATTTTATAAAATTTCACAAATATTTAAATGTCCCTACAAGTTATTGCTACTTTGATACTAGGATCATTGCAATATTGACATTTGTCAGTGAAATATGACAGATAAATGAAATTTTGACAAAAATAACTACAAATTCCAGAGTAATAATTAATATTTTGCAAAAAATAATTGAAATTTGACTACAAATTATTGAAAATTTGACTGTAACCATTAAAATATGAAATATTTATGAATTTTTTGACAGAAGTAAATGAAAATTTGACAGTGTTTATTGTCAAATTATTACAATATTGACAAATTATTGCAATATCGTCATTGATATATGACAAGACAGTTGAAATTTTGAGAGAATGATTGAAAGTTTGACAGAAACTAAATATTTAATTATGAAAGAAGTGGTTTCAATACTTTTTTGTCTGAAATTCAATTGACACTAATCATTGAAAATTTGATTGGAATAATTTAAACAAATATTATTAAAATTATGATATACCGTTGACATATTATAAAATTTCGCAAAAATTTAAACGTCCGTACAAGTAATTGCTAATTTGATACTACGATCATTGTAATATTGACATTTGTCAGTGAAATATGACAGATAAATAAAATATTGACAAAAAATGACTACAAATTCCAGAGTAATGATTTATATTTTGCTAAAAATAATTGAAATTTGACTACAAATTATTGAAAATTTGACTGTAACCATTAAAATATGAAATATTTATGAATTTTTTGACATAAATAAATGAAAATTTGACAGTGGTTACTGTCAAATTATTGCAATATTGACAAATTATTGTAATATCGTCATTGATATATGACAAGACAGTTGAAATTTTGACAGAATAATTGAAAGTTTGACAGAAACTAAATATTTAATTATAAAAGAAGTGGTTTCAATACTTTTTTGTCTGAAATTCAATTGACACTAATCATTGAAAATTTGATTGGCATAATTTAAACAAATATTATTAAAATTATGATGTACAGTTGATATATTATAAAATTTCGCAAAAATTTAAACGTCCGTACAAGTAATTGCTAATTTGATACTACGATCATTGCAATATTGACATTTGTCAGTGAAATATGACAGATAAATAAAATATTGACAAAAAATACTACAAATTCCAGAGTAATGATTTATATTTTGCAAAAGAATAATTGAAATTTGACTTCAAATTATTGAAAATTTGACTGTAACCATCAAAATATATAATACCATTAAAATATATAATATGATATATTTATAAATTTTTTGACAGAAATAAATGAAAATTTAACAGTGGCTACTGTCAAATTATTGCAATATCGTCATTGATATATGACAAGACAGTTGAAATTTTGACAGAATAATTGAAAGTTTGACAGAAACTAAATATTTAATTATGAAAGACGTGGTTTCAATACTTTTTTGTCTGAAATTCAATTGACACTAATCATTGAAAATTTCATTGGCATAGTTTAAACAGATATTATTAAAATTATGATATACAGTTGATGTATTATAAAATTTCGCAAAAATTTAAATGTCCGTACAAGTAATTGCTACTTTGATACTAGGAGCATTGCAATATTGACATTTGTCAGTGAAATATGACAGGTAAATGAAATTTTGACAAAAATGACTACAAATTCCAGAGTAATGATTTATATTTTGCTAAATATAATTGAAATTTGACTACAAATTATTGAAAATTTGACTGTAACCATTAATAAATGAAATATTTATGAATTTTTTGACAGAAATAAATGAAAATTTGACAGTGGTTACTGTCAAATTATTGCAATATTGACATATTGTTGCAATATTGTCATTGATATATGACAGGAGCGTTGAAATTTTGGCAGAATAATTGTAAATATTTAATTATGAAAGAAGTTGTTTCAATACTTTTATGTTTTAAATTGAATTGACACTAATTATTATAAATTTAATTGGCATAATTTAATAGATATTATTGAAATTATGATATACAGTTGGCATATTATTACAGAATTTTACAAAATTTGACAATATTTGCAAATTTCGCAAAAATTGAATTTTCTGTACAAGTAATTGATACTTTGGTACTACGATCATTGCAATTTTAACATTTGACATTGAAATGTAATAATAATAATTCCTACTATGACAGAAAAATGAAATTTTGACAAAAATGATTAAACATTTCACAGTAATAATTAATATTTTGCTAACAATAAATGAAATTTTACTACAAATTATTGAAAATTCGACAATAATCATAAATATATGGAATATTTTTAAAAAAATTGACAGAAATAATTTAAAATATGACAAAACAATAATCATTTTAACAGAACAATTTCAAGTTTGTCACCAATACTATTTAATTATATCAATTGTTATATTTTACTACATTTTTGAAGCAATAATAATACTTTTACTCACTGCTTAAGTTAATCCTCTATTGGAACGCAAAGTTGGGAGAAGGTGAATTACAGCGATGTGTAATTTACACACTCACTAATTTTTACACACTCTTGCACGAGGCGCACTGAACCGACCGTCTTTTGCGGACGCACGCTCTTGTCTACGAATTGGTCAACTTTTGGTTTCTTTAGTCCACGCGCTGTCCACCTGAGTGGGGGTGGGTAATGACAAGGACAACACCTGCGTAGGTAGCCACAGGAACGAAGTCCAATGAAGTGCCAATATTTTTTTTTGCAAAGAGGTAGACCCAAAAAAGATCACATTGAATTATTATTATTGCACCTACAAGTTTCTATCTAAGTGATAATTGATATTCATTACATTTATTATTAATGTGATTACATACATTTAAAAATTCGAAATTTGATATAAGGCCCATATAGTTTTTCATATCTCAGAGCCCAGATTTAAGTAGCTAGCATAAAAAAGCAGCATATAAAAACAGTAATGTTTATTGAACAATTGACAGATTTTCATAGCCGCAATTTAGAATTTTATAGATTTTGAATATGTCGGAAATTTTAGCCAATTTAAAACCTATTCATAAATTTATAGATTTGACATTTGCAATTGAAAATTTGGCAGATTTCGACAGTTTTTAATTAAATTTGACATACAAGGTGATTTAAAAGGTGACCTAGCATAAATATAAGAAAAATGCTAATTCTATCATAAGAAATTCATACATAAATTTCAAATGCAACTGTCGAAATTGTAAAATTTCGTATTTGTAATTTGTAAAATGTACAAATTTACATTTTTTAAATCCGCCACTTTTCAGCTGCAGTTTTTCAAAATTCATGCGTCCAAATTTGTCATTTATTTTACTGACATTGTCAAAAATAATCAAATTTATGTCATATTCGTTATCGTCATTGTCAACAGCATCATATTTCCAACTGAACGTAATAAAATCTATGAAATTTTTAGCACCAGTCGTCAAAATCAGTAACATTTTCAACTAAATTGTCTAAATCTGCTAAATTTTCAACTCCACTCTCAAAATTTGTATAATGTTAATGGAAACAGCTCAAAAGTAATAATTTTTTAAATGATACTGTATAAATTTCCCAGATTTTAAAACCAAATTTACAGCTCGAATCTGTTGTCTTTTTTAAGTCAAAGTTGGAAAATGTTTAGACCTGACAAATTTTTAAATTTGAAAGCTGAAAATTTTCAATAACCATTGCCCAGATTTTTGGATTGTTTTATTGGAAGTATCAAAATCATTCAAATTTTCCAACTATCACTGACCTAATCTATCAAAATCTGCCCATTTTTTTGTTCACAAGAAAATGTTAAACTCTGCCCATTTTGGAACAGACCTAATCTTTTGGATTTTGAATTGACAAGGTCCAAATCCACAGATTTGCATTGTTTAAATCTGCCAAATTTTTAGTTGCAATTTTTCAAAATTCATGTGTCAGGTTCATCCAGGTTTATTAAAATTTTTTGCATCCCACATCACACCGATAAGTTTGGATCATACATATTGAATCACCCTGTATATATGGTGGTTTTAAACATAATTTCAAATGTAACTGTCGAAATTGTGAAATTTTCTATAAAAAACTATAACTATAAACTATCAACTATAACTGACCTAATCTGTCAAAATCTGCCAATTCTTTAGGTATGAATGTCACACTGTATTTTTTTTTAAATACAACTGACTACATATACAATTGGAACAGACCAAATATTTTCAAATTTGAATTGCATATGTACAAATCCACAAATTTACATTTTTTAAATCCGTCACTTTTTTAGCTGCAGTTTTTCAAAATTCACGTATCCAAATTTGTCATTTTTTTACTGACATTGTCAAAAATTATTAAACTTATGCCATATTCGTTATCGTCATTGTCAAAATCGTCATATTTCCAACTGAACGTAATAAAATCTATGAATTTTTTTGCATCAGTCGTCAAAATCAGTAAAATTTTCAACTTAATTGTCTAAATCTGCTAAATTTTCAACTCCACTCTCAAAATTTGAATAATGTTAATGGAAACAGCTCAAAAGTAATAATTTTTTAAATGATACTGTATAAATTTCCCAGATTTTAAACTCTAACTGATAAAATCTACCAAATATACAGCTCGAATCTGTTATCTTTTTAAAGTCAAATTTTAAAAATGTTAAAACCTGACAAATTTTTATATTTGAAAACTGTGAATATTTTTAATAACCATTGCCTAAATTGTTGAAATGTTTTATTGGAAATATCAAAATCATTCAAATTTTCCAACTATCACTGACCTAATCTATCAAAATCTGCCCATGTTTTTTGTTCACAAGAAAATGTTTAACTCTGCCCATTTTGGAACAGACCTAATCTTTTGAATTTTTAATTGACAAGGTCCAAATCCACAGATTTGCATTGTTTAAATCTGCCAAATTTTCAGTTGCAATTTTTCGAAATTCATGTGTCATGTTCATTCAGGTTTATTAACATTTTTTGCATCCCACATCACACCGATAAGTTTGGACCATACATATTGAATCACCCTGTATATATGGTGGTTTTAAAAATAATTTCAAATGTAACTGTCGAAATTGTGAAATTTTCTATAAAAAACTATAATTATAAACTATCAACTATAACTGACCTAATCTGTCAAAATCTGCCAATTCTTTAGGTATGAATGTCAAACTGTTTTTTTTTAAATACAACTGACTACATTTACAATTGGAACAGACCAAATCTTTTCAATTTTGAATTGCATATGTACAAATCCACAAATTTACATTTTTTAAATCCGTCACTTTTTTAGCTGCAGTTTTTCAAAATTCACGTATCCAAATTTGTCATTTTTTTAGTGACATTGTGAAATATAATCAAATTTATGTCATATTCGTTATCGTCATTGTCAAAATCGTCATATTTTCAACTGAACGTAATAAAATCTATGAATTTTTTTGCACCTGTCGTCAAAATCAGTAAAATTTTCAACTGAATTGTCTAAATTTGTTAAATTTTCAACTCCACTCCCAAATTTGTATAATGTTAATGGAAACAGCTCAAAAGTAATAATTTTTTAAATGATACTGTATAAATTTCCCAGATTCTAAACTCTAACTGCTGAAATCTACCAAATTTACAGCTCGTATCTGTTATCTTTTTTAAGTCAAAGTTGGAAAATGTTTAGACCTGACAAATTTTTAAATTTGAAAGCTGAAAATTTTCAATAACCATTGCCCAGATTTTTGGATTGTTTTATTGGAAGTATCAAAATCATTCAAATTTTCCAACTATCACTGACTTAATCTATCAAAATCTGCCCATTTTTTTGTTCACAAGAAAATGTTAAACTCTGCCCATTTTGGAAGAGACCTAATATTTTGAATTTTGAATTGACAAGGTCCAAATCCACAGATTTGCATTGTTTAAATCTGCCAAATTTTCAGTTGCAATTTTTCGAAATTCATGTGTCAGGTTCATTCAGGTTTATTAACATTTTTTGCATCCCAAATCACACCGATAAGTTTGGACCATACATATTGAATCACCCTGTATATATGGTGGTTTTAAAAATAATTTCAAATGTAACTGTCGAAATTGTGAAATTTTCTATAAAAAACTATAATTATAAACTATCAACTATAACTGACCTAATCTGTCAAAATCTGCCAATTCTTTAGGTATGAATGTCAAACTGTTTTTTTTTAAATACAACTGACTACATTTACAATTGGAACAGACCTAATCTTTAGAATTTTGAATAGCATATGTACAAATCCACAAATTTACATTTTTTAAATCCGTCACTTTTTCAGCTGCAGTTTTTCAAAATTCACGTATCCAAATTTGTCATTTATTTTACTGACATTATCAAAAATAATTAAATTTATGTCATATTCGTTATCGTCATTGTCAAAATCGTCATATTTCCAACTGAACGTAATAAAATCTATGAATTTTTTTGCATCAGTCGTCAAAATCAGTAAAATTTTCAACTTAATTGTCTAAATCTGCTAAATTTTCAACTTCACTCTCAAAATTTGTATAATGTTAATGGAAACAGCTCAAAAGTAATAATTTTTTAAATGATACTGTATAAATTTCCCAGATTCTAAACTATAACTGCTGAAATCTACCAAATGTATAGCTCGAATCTGTTGTCTTTTTTAAGTCAAAGTTGGAAAATGTTAAGACCTGACAAATTTTTGAATTTGAAAACTGAAAATTTTCAATAACCATTGCCCAAATTGTTGAAATGTTTTATTGGAAATATCAAAATCATTCAAATTTTCCAACTATCACTGACCTAATCTATCAAAATCTGCCCATTTTTTTGTTCACAAGAAAATGTTTAACTCTGCCCATTTTGGAACAGACCTAATCTTTTGAATTTTGAATTGACAAGGTCCAAATCCACAGATTTGCATTGTTTAAATCTGCCAAATTTTTAGTTGCAATTTTTCGAAATTCATGTGTCAGGTTCATCCAGGTTTATTAAAAATTTTTGCATCCCACATCACACCGATAAGTTTGGATCATACATATTGAATCACCCTGTATATATGGTGGTTTTAAAAATAATTTCAAATGTAACTGTCAAAATTGTGAAATTTTCTATAAAAAACTATAACTATAAACTATCAACTATAACTGACCTAATCTGTCAAAATCTGCCAATTCTTTAGGTATGAATGTCACACTGTATTTTTTTTTAAATACAACTGACTACATTTACAATTGGAACAGACCAAATCTTTTCAATTTTGAATTGCATATGTACAAATCCACAAATTTACATTTTTTAAATCCGTCACTTTTTTAGCTGCAGTTTTTCAAAATTCACGTATCCAAATTTGTCATTTTTTTAGTGACATTGTGAAATATAATCAAATTTATGTCATATTCGTTATCGTCATTGTCAAAATCGTCATATTTTCAACTGAACGTAATAAAATCTATGAATTTTTTTGCACCTGTCGTCAAAATCAGTAAAATTTTCAACTGAATTGTCTAAATTTGTTAAATTTTCAACTCCACTCCCAAATTTGTATAATGTTAATGGAAACAGCTCAAAAGTAATAATTTTTTAAATGATACTGTATAAATTTCCCAGATTCTAAACTCTAACTGCTGAAATCTACCAAATTTACAGCTCGTATCTGTTATCTTTTTTAAGTCAAAGTTGGAAAATGTTTAGACCTGACAAATTTTTAAATTTGAAAGCTGAAAATTTTCAATAACCATTGCCCAGATTTTTGGATTGTTTTATTGGAAGTATCAAAATCATTCAAATTTTCCAACTATCACTGACTTAATCTATCAAAATCTGCCCATTTTTTTGTTCACAAGAAAATGTTAAACTCTGCCCATTTTGGAAGAGACCTAATATTTTGAATTTTGAATTGACAAGGTCCAAATCCACAGATTCGCATTGTTTAAATCTGCCAAATTTTCAGTTGCAATTTTTCGAAATTCATGTGTCAGGTTGCTTCAGGTTTATTAACATTTTTTGCATTCCACATTACACCGATAAGTTTGGACCATACATATTGAATCACCCTGTATATATGGTGGTTTTAAAAATAATTTCAAATGTAAATGTCGAAATTGTCAAATTTTCTATAAAAAACTATAACTATAAACTATCAACTATAACTGACCTAATCTGTCAAAATCTGCCAATTCTTTAGGTATGAATGTCACACTGTATTTTTTTTTAAATACAATTGACTACATTTACAATTGGAACAGACCTAATCTTTTGAATTTTGAATAGCATATGTACAAATCTACAAATTTATATTTTTTAAATCCGCACTTTTTCAGCTGCAGTTTTTCAAAATTCATGTGTCCAAATTTGTCATTTTAAACTACATAATCAAACAAATTATCAAATTTATGTCGTATTCGTTATCGTCATTGTCAAAATCGCCATATTTCCAACTGAACGTAATAAAATCTATAAAAATTTTAGCACTAGCTGCGAAATCAGTAAAATTTTCAACTAAATTGTCTAAATCGGCTAAATTTTCAACTAATTTGTCTAAATCTGCTAAATTTTCAACTCCACTCTCAAAATTTTTATAATGTTAATGAAAACAGTCCAAATGTAATATTTTTTTAAATGATGGAGTATACATTTGCCAGATTTTAAACTCTAACTGACGAAATCATGATTTATTTGATTATTTTTAAAATCATTGATTTTTGATATCATGACTTATTCCAACCTTGCTTAATGCTGAAAAATAAAAATTTAAAAAAAGTGTACCCTTCTATTTGGATTGAAGAAGTTGTAGAACACAAAGTCTCAAAAGACTTGAAATACTTTAAAAAAAGTATTAGATGGCATCCTATGATAATAATTATTAAAACTTCAAAATTTGTAACGAATAAATGCTGTGAATCACCTTTTATAATGAATACTTGTAATTATTTAATGAAAAAGGCAAAATAATCAGAATGTACCTCAAAATAATCTCCTAGTTGATATTTTTAAATCTACTTTAAAAATTAAATCTTAAAAATTACTTTAAATCTACTTTAAAAATTAGTTAAATCTGCCACTTTTTCAGGTGCAGTTTTCCAAAATTCATGTACCCAGATTTCTCTTTTTTTTTACTGACACTGTCAAGATATATTAAATTTATGTCATATTCGTTATCGCCATTCTCAAAATCGTCATATTTCCAACTGAACGTAATAAAATCTATGAAATTTTTAGCACTAGTCGTCAAAATCAGTAAAATATTCAACTAAATTGTCAAAATCTGCTAAATTTTCAACTCCATTCTCAAAATTTGTATGTTATTTGTATGTTAATGGAAACAGCCCAAATTTAACAATTTTTTAAATTATACCAAATTTACTGTTCGAATTTGTTTTTTATAAGTCAACGTTGGAAAATAATAAGATCTGATAAATTTTCAAATACAATAACCATTACCCAAATTGTTCAAATGTTTTATTGGAAATATCAAAATCATTTAAATTTTCCAACTATTACTGACCTAATATATCAAAATTGTCACTGAACTTTTTTGTTCAGAAGAAAATGTGAAACTGCCCATTTTAGAACAGGCAGTGCAATTTCTTATGATAGAATTAGCATTTTTACTTATTTTTATACCACTAATTACAACGGGAAATGAAATGTCTCCCAACGTAAATTTGGTTTTTAGTATTTGTCAATTAATTGTCTACTTGACAGTGGTACCTATCAAAATATGTAATCAAAATTCTTTTCAATTAGATACATGGGTAATAAATAATAAACGTAATAATTATTAATATCAGGTGAAAGATTAGGCCTGTCCTAAAATGGGCAGAGTTTCACATTTTCTTCTGAACAAAAAAGTTCACTGACAATTTTGATATATTAGGTCAGTAATAGTTGGAAAATTTGAATGATTTTGATATTTCCAATGAAACATTTGAACAATTTGGGCAATGGTTATTGTATTTGAAAATTTGTCAGATCTTATCATTTTCCAACGTTGACTTATAAAAGACAGATTCGAACAGTAAATTTGGTATAATTTAAAAAATTGTTACATTTGCGCTGCTTCCATTAACATTATACAAATTTTGATAGTGGAGTTGAAAATTTAGCAGATTTTAACAATTTAGTTGAAAATTTTACTGATTTTGACGATTGGTGCTAAAAATGTCATAGAGTTTATTACGTTCAGTCAGAAATATGACGATTTTGACAATAACGATAACGAATGTGACATAAATTTGATTATTTGTTTAATTATGTAGTTTAAAATGACAAATTTGGACACAAAACTGCAGCTGAAAAAGTGGCGGTTCTAAAAAATGTAAATTTGTAGATTTGTACATATGCTATTCAAAATTCAAAACATTAGGTCTGTTCCAATTATAAATGTAGTCAGTTGAATTAAAAAAAAATACAGTTTGACATTCATACCTAAAGAATTGGCAGATTTTGACAGAATAGGTCAGTTATAGTTGAATGGACATATAGAATGAAAAATTAAACATAAAAAGACATTTAAAACACTAATGATGGCTAATGCCCCTTAGGTCAAAAAAAAATAAAAAAATAAACAACCAACAAACCACATATGACCAATTTTATTATTTGTCATATTAGAGATGTTATAGTTGATAGTTTATTGTTATAGTTTTTATAGAAAATTTCACAATTTCGACAGTTGCATTTGAAATGTATGTATGAATGGACATATAGAATGAAAAATTAAACATAAGTAGACATTTAAAACACTAATGATGGCTAATGCCCCTTAGGTCAAAAAATATACAAAAAAAAACAACCAACAAACCACATATTACCAAATTTATTATTTGTCATATTAAAGATATTATTCATAGCTATTTTGTGAATTTTTTGAGTGTTCAGTATTTAAAAAACGCGGAAACCCCCACGAGGGGTCGATAGCCTAATAAAGATTGTTTCTTGCTCTCTCTAATAAAATTATGTTGCAATTTTTGGGGTTTTAAACCAATAGCAAAATTTTATTATATACAATATTTAGGAATCTTGTATTACGTGATTACAATTTTTCCTTTTTGATATTTATCCATGACAATATGAAATAAAGATGATTACAAATACTATTTCAGATATTCAGATATATATTTTCAGAATTCAGATTTCAGATATACTAGTTTCAGATATTTTATAGAACACTCTAAAATTGTTTCGAGCTCAATTAATTTTAAATAACTTAAATTTCTATTATCCCTGATAATAGCAGGGAAAATAAAAGTCTCAAAAGTTGAATGGTTTGGCTGTATTGCGAAAAACGAAAAAAACCCTGCATTTTCAATTTTATGTTTTAGCCCGTTTAATCGTTTTTTTTAATGTACATTTTGCTCTTTTGGGTAGAATTCCAATATGTTATTGAAACTGACGAATCATTTATAGATATTGAGATATTGACACAAACTTTCTTAATTCAAATGCAAGTCATTACTTTAGGCAAACTGGAAAAAAATGCTCATTTCGAAAATGCCATAGCCTACTATGACTTGCATTTGAATTAAGATAGTTTTTGTCAATATCTCAATATCTATAAATGGTACGTCAGTTTTCATAACATATTAGAATTTTATTCAAAATAACAAAACATTAATATTATTATAATAACAAAAACATAAAATTGAAATTGCAGCTTTTTTGGTTTTTCGCCAATACAGCAAAACCATTCAACATTTGAGACTTTAATTTTCCCTGCTAAGTAGGGATAAATGACACGTCAGTTTTAATAACATATTTGAATTTTACTCAAAAAACCAAAATATAAATTCAATATAAATTGGATAAGGATAAGGCCTACTTAGCAGGGAAAATAAATGTCTCAAAAGTTGAATGTTGAAAGTTGAATATGTATTGGCGAAAAACAAAAAAAAATGCATTTTCAATTTTATGTTTTAGCCCGTTTAAAACATAAAATTAAAAATGCAGCTTTTTTGTTTTTCGCCAATACATATTCAACTCTCAACATTCAACTTTTGAGACATTTATTTTCCATGCTAAGTAGGCCTTGGTGTCAAAATTATTTTGTTTAAATCTCCATCTCCATCTTTATCTCCATTCACAAGATCCCATGTTGAGCACAAGAATTGGGACACCCTGTATATAGTTAAAATAACAGGCTATAGGTTATGGTGATAGGTGGATGTGAAAGTTAATTAATTTTTTTCTCAAAAACAATATTTATCAGCTGAATGTTGGAAAGCGCATAGGTATTCAATTTCATCAAAAAAACAACTTCTCATCTATTTCATTTAGACGAAGCTTGAAATACGTTTACTTAATTATTTTGTTGTCATAAGATGTTCTACATCTGTAAATTTAGTGGAATCATTTATTTATTTCGTGGAATCTGAAGATTCTTGTGGAATCTGTTTCAGAGTTGGACGTTAAAATTGTCTGGAAAATGTTGAGGAAAAATTTGTTAATTATAACAATTGTATGTAAGTTAAGTAGAATAATTTACAAATATAGCAGAATATAGGCAAATTTAATAAATATTATTAAATTCCTAAACTGTTAGGTTTGAGTATAGGCAACCCTATATCATTGAAAGCTTATTTATTGGTATTTTATACTATGAAATAATATATAGGGTGTTCTACTTTTAAAAAAATGAACAAATGGTGCAGTTAGCAAATATTGATCACCCTGTATGATATCGTGTGGTATGTACCAGATGAAAATTAATTATTGAACGCGAACTATGAATAAAATTATACACCAAATTGGAGCTTGATAGCTTCATCAATAAGAGCAGGAAATATTAATGAAATTGCATACATTTTTGTACAAACATCTGAATAACATGGAAACAGTTTTCAAATAATGATCACCCTGTATGATACCGTGTGGTATGTACCAGATAAAAATTTATTATTGAAGGCCAACTATGAATAAAATTATACACCAAATTAGAGCTTATTAGCTTCATCAATAAGAGCAGGAAAAATTAATGAAATTGCATAAATTTTTGTATAAACATCTGAATAACATGGAAACGGTCAGGTTTCTACAGCAATTATCTTATATAATTTTAATTGTGTAGTACCACAGGATCCAAAATTGCAAAGATATATAGGGTGTTCGATAAAAAAACCCGCAAGTTTAGTCTGTAACTTTTATATGAACCACCCTGTATACATTTCAATATTTTTATGAAGAGCAACTCATTATTGTACACAACTTTTGTATAAAACTATGTTTGATATTTTGATTAATAACCCCGTAGTTGCCGTTCCCTAAAGTTGGGACACCCTGTATAGTTGAACCCTGTACAGCTTAGGTTAGGTTAGGTTGGCTTAAGTTAGGTTAGGTTAGTTTGGGTATGCGCAAAAGAAACAATAAGGGGCACCATTTCTTGTCAATGTCCCCAATTCCCATCGTTATATAGGGTTCAAAGTTAGGTTGAATTTGAGCTAATGGACAATACAAAGGGGCTGAAGTTTCAGGTTCGGTCAGTTGCATTAAGTAAGATTCAGCTGTGTTTGATTATATAAATTCATTGATATCATGGCAAATATGAATTAAGAAACACCATGAATTTAAATCTCGCGCCAACTTTCAATCTAGGGATTTTGTTGAATGTTGGTATCTTAGCAGTTCATGGCTAGCTTCACGATGAAAAAGTGTTAACAAACGGTCCAAGTTTAAATGAGTTTCTGTGAAAAATCATTATTTAAATGATGAGTTCATCATTGCTGATGCTGTCGAGAGTCCACTGCATATCATTACATGCATTTTAACTGATTTTCATATCAGGTTATCATCACAAATGCATGCGTGCTTCATACGCGCAAATTCAGTTCCGTTGAAATCAAACGCAATCAAAATCAAAATCAAAAAATCAAAAAATCAAAATCAAACGAAAATTGAAATCAAATTGCAATGAACTTGTAATGGTGGATCTGGAATTAAAATTTCCATGATGTAGGACAGTATTCCGGTAATGCCTCATGAAAAAATCATCGCTGTAAGTACCATAGTTTCCACAAAATATAATTCCTATACTACAAGCAAATTTTATAATTATAAGGAAATTTTGTAAAATCATGTGCAAAAATGTAAGAAAAAAACAATTTCATTCGCAAGAGTATCCTTAAAATTACAAAGTTTTCAGTTCAGTCGTAAGACTAAAAAGAAGTGTTAACATGCAAATGGTCCTATCAGATATGCAGACATGAAGTTAAAACGGTATCTTTGTGAATGTTCTTGTTTTAAAAACAATCGAGTTATACAAACAATTGAGTTATTGAGTTATACAAACAATCGAGTTATACAAACAATTGCAGACATGACATGAAGTTAAAACGGCATCTTTGCGAATGTTCTTGTTTTAAAAACAATCGAGTTATACAAACAATTGAGTTATACAAACAATCGAGTTATACAAACAATTGCAGACATGAAGTTAAAACAGTATCTTTGTGAATGTTCTTGTTTTAAAAACAATCGAGTTATACAAACAATTGAGTTTCACAAACAATTGCAGACATGAAGTTAAAACGGTATCTTTGTGAATGTTCTTGTTTTAAAAACAATCGAGTTATACAAACAATTGAGTTTCACAAACAATTGCAGACATGAAGTTAAAACAGTATCTTTGCGAATGGTCTTGTTTTAAAAACAATTGAGTTATACAAATAATTGAGTTTTATAAACAATTGATCAGTTAACTGATTAATCTCTAATTTGGGATGCAGAGTCTACTTATGAAATAAAAAAGTCAGGTTAGGTAGGTAAATATATATTTTATATAAAATAATAACATATAACTTTTGCCCGAGACGTAACTCAAATCTAAGAACTTTTAATTAACATGTGTGCGTCGATCGCCCTAAATTATATTATTCAAGGGAATAATATTTTCGCCCATAACTGAGAATATTACACTAGATTGGTAAGCGCCTTCAAATAAACATATACAAATGCTACGGTTTGGTATTTAAGATGGGCCTTAAGATGATAATGGACAATTGTACAAAAAATTGTGTAATGGCAATAAAAAACTTACAGCGTTATTCATAAAAATTTAAACCGTGGTTTAGCGGTGTTTTATAAACGGTTACCAAGGTTACTAAGATTAAACCACCGTCAAACCTCGGCTTAATTTTTTATGAATAACACTGTTAAGCTATAATGTATAACATAAAACTGCTTCAAAACGTCAGTGAACACATTTTATGTTCCGACGAATAACATTTAAATGAAACTTTGTCAAAAATATATTTCTGTACATATAATTTTTTTAGTAATTTGCTTCAAGCTTTGAACTTAACTGTAACATATGATGTAGATGATAACAATTGAAGAACTAAAGAGAGATTATTATTACTATGTTGGTACTAAGGTGTAAGTGAAAAGAAATTAAAAAAAAATATATAACCACGATTGTCATAATTTTCTATTACGGTATGGACATGTTTTTACCGGTCGTTCAAGTGATATAAATCTTAAATAATATGCTTAATCACTAATTTTTACAGTCCGCCATCACTACTTCTTTAATCCCTCCCCCGTCGTTTCCAACGTGTTTATGAAGTCATCCTTGGATTTCTTTTTTAACTTCTTGTGTTTCTTGGGCGATTGCATGACTGGGTCTAAAATCTGACTCTCGTCTGGGTTAAAAGCAGGCTTTTTGAACATAGGGCTCATCAACGTGCTGCTTGCTAACGACAGCCGCCTTTTTTCCGCCTTTTTATCCAATTTCCTTTGATCTGAGCTGATCGTTTCCATTGGTTCATCGAGTTTCGTGTGTTTTTTCTTTTTTTTACATTTTTTAACTGAACTTTTCATCGTTCCGTCTTGATTGCTTATACTTGCAGACATATTTGTTGTATCTTCGCTTTCACTAATTTTGGGTTCAACTTTTATAGTTTTGTTTTTCTTTTTATTGGGACTTTTCGAAGATTCATTACTTTTGTTGCTTATTGATTTTTTGTCACTTTTACTTAAACTGTCCGTAGAATTTATTACACTTTCAATTTTCGTCTTTGAATTTGCAGTAATTGTAAATTCATTAACGATCTCTTGATTACTTTCAGACTTCCTTTTTTTGCTCTTGGATTTTGAGGCAACTTCCGGTGTTTCAGACTTATTTTTCATATTTTCCATATTATGTACCAACTGATTATTAGGAAATTCGCTACTTTCGGACTTTGATGTTTTCTTCTTTTTCTTTTTAACACTATCCGTCACTTCATTACTTTCAAGTCCTACATCATTCTTATAAGTAGAATCTGCTCCAATTAATGTATTGAACCACTGTTCATTACTTTTAGATTTACTTGTGTCTTTATCTTTCTTCTTCTTATTTTTGTGCACCTTCTGACCTTCCGTATCATCTTTATTGGATTTTAAAAAGCTTCCACCATCCGAAGTCGCAGTGTTATCCGCCACCAGAGTTTCACCAAACTTCGCGTTGCGATTCTTGCTCTTCTCGGAGACATGTGACTTCAACAAATTAAAAATATCTTGATTGTCGTCTTTCTGAGCGCTTTTCTTCTTTTTGCTTTTCTTCGACTTTTTGGGGCTCTCCTCGTATCCCTCTTGCATTTGGTTGATTAAATTGTTTAACCGGTCGCTGACTTCACTGCTGAGCTCTATACTCTTCTGGTAGTTGGCCCCGAACAGAGGATGCCGCTGCTTTAACTTATCGTCCGGAAAAGGGACCACACTGTCGCCTTTTATTAGTTCAAAAGAATCGGAGCTGTCGAGGTCGTGCTCTTGGTTGATGGAAACGCAACCTTTGAGACATAACGTGCGCAAGGCATGTTTTCCCGAGGCCTCGCCGAGGACGTGGATTTTCTCCTCGCTGATTTCCGGCGTCACCTTGTACATGGACTCGCCGATTGGGAACTGGCTCTCTTTGTCCAGGATTATTTTCGTGTCCATTAAAAGTTGCGGATGCAGGTTCACCGGTATCTTCAGCAAGTACACTTCGTCGTCTTCGGTTATGTCTACGGCGAGATTGAATTTTTGCGAGGGCGTTGCTTTCAAGTCCTGCGCGTTGCAGAAATCCACCAAAACGCGCCCCTGATTCGTCTGCATCAAGTAACTATCGGTCAGATCGTCTTCGCCAGCAGTTTCTTCAAATGATTTTCGCAACGTTAAATTTTTCTTGGGGGACCTTGAAGACGATTTCAGAATGCTTTTAGGACTTTTGGCAACAGCAGAGGGACTCAAAGTTTTAGTGGATTCTTTTTGCGCGGCAGCTATTTTGTTATCAGGCCGTTCATCTTCAGAGGAACTGCTGCTACTGCTTACATCTGATTTGGATTGTGTTTTTCGGTTGACTTTAGTTGCGGTTGCTTTTGAATTTTTCTGAACCATTGTACTTGTCTGCAAACAAAAATTCAACAAAAATTATAAATAGTGAAAACTAGTACATAATTGGAACATTGACTCAATGAGTCCTACAAATGAGTCAATACACAAATGAGTTTGAGGATGGAGAAATTGTTATATTTTTGACTTATTAATGTGCAATAATATACGGCAAGATCAAAAACGACTTCAGTTGACAATATACATTTGAGGGCAGTACGAGTATGATTTATATTTAATATTTTATCATCCACCTTTTTGTGTGGGACATCTTCTTCGGAATCGCTGCTGGATTCTTTTTTTACCGGTCGAGCATCTACCTGGTCGGAATCAGAGCTTCCACTGTCAGATTCACTGACTGCTTCTTTCTTTTTTGCTGGTTTGGCTTCATTGCTCTAAAATTATTGATTGAATTAAAGAAACATAACATAAATATTGATTGAATTAAAGAAACATAACAATTAAAATTTAACACAAGCAGTATTTCAATCATTTATGTTAAAAATTTATATGTCGTTAAATATCATTATTAAGTTTATCAAGATTAAGGATGTACAAATTTTTTACATAAATTATTAAAATAATTAACCTGAATATGAGAAATATTACAAAACAAGCAGTAGCATTGTTACAGCGCAGCGTTGCGCCGCATAAGAAATCTATGAATCATCCTTAAAACAGAAACCTTACGTTTTTATTGGTAACAGCAGCACTTGTTTCTGCCTCGCTTTCGCTACTGCTTTCCGAACTAGAACTCTTCGGTTTGTGAGTGACAGATTTCACCGTCTTTGCTTTATCATCTATTGTTTGTTGCTTCTTGGGCGATGCTGTTTTCTTTGCAGGACTCTTTTCTTCCTCGCGTTCGCTACTGCTCTCCGAACTGGAACTTTTCGGTTTATGAATGACAGATTTCACCGTCTTTGCCTTGTCATCTATTCTTTGTTGCTTCTTGGGCGATGCTGTTTCCTTTGCAGGACTCGTTTCTTCCTCGCTTTCGCTACTGCTCTCCGAACCAGAACTTTTCGGTTTGTGAATGACAGATTTCACCGTCTTTGCTTTATCATCTATTGTTTGTTGCTTCTTGGGCGATGCTGTTTTCTTTGCAGGACTCTTTTCTTCCTCGCGTTCGCTACTGCTCTCCGAACTGGAACTTTTCGGTTTATGAATGACAGATTTCACCGTCTTTGCCTTGTCATCTATTCTTTGTTGCTTCTTGGGCGATGCTGTTTCCTTTGCAGGACTCGTTTCTTCCTCGCTTTCGCTACTGCTCTCCGAACCAGAACTTTTCGGTTTGCCAATGACAGATTTCACCGTCTTTGCTTTATCATCTATTCTTTGTTGCTTCTTGGGCGGTGCCGTTTCCTTTGCAGGACTCGTTTCTTCATCGCTTTCGCTACTGTTATCCGAACTAGAACTTTTCGGTTTGTGAATGACAGATTTCACCGTCTTTGCCTTGTCATCTATTCTTTGTTGCTTCTTGGGCGATGCTGTTTCCTTTGCAGGACTCTAAAATTGAATTAAAAATTAAGAACAATCAGAATAAATGCATCGAACACCTTACATTGCTTTGATCGCTTCCGCTACTGGAGGAACTTGTAGATTTTCTGCGTTTCTTTGACGACTTCTCAACGGTATTATTAACCTTCTGGTCATCGCTATCGCTGCTGGAACTGGACGACTGCTTACGATTTATAACGGTCGTCATAGAGGCTTTCACGGCGGGTCCATTAGTAACTTTTCTATGCTCCGGCGCCTCGGAGCTGTCCGAATCGCTGGACGAATCCGAACTGTCGCTTTCGTCATCGAACTTGTTAAGCTTTCCCAGCCTAGGCACGGGTACACTAGTCTCCTTTTTGGTGGTCACCTGCTGCTTCGTCTTGACCACGGCCTTCTTCTGCAGCCGGCTGAGGAGGTTCGCCGGGGCCTGGTCCAGCATCATCTGCAGGAACTCGTTCTTGGTCGCATCGCTGGCGTTAGCCAGCATCTTCTTCGCAGTCAACGGCTTGCTCATTTGGGTGCTGGTGGCATTCGGGGGCCTCTCAAAGTCACTGTCTGAATCCATAGCTTCAGTATGTTTGGTTATGTTCGACGCGCCAAAAAGTTAACGCGCAAATGGTCTGTCTAAGACTTTTTAATTCACAGGCAAAGTGAATCGATGGTTTTGCAGCAGCATCATATAAACATAAACAATCCTCAGACAATGGTTCACTGGAATTTCAAAAAACCGAGGAAAAAACTAAATTCCCCCCACGTGGGTCGGTAATATAGATTTCTATGTAAACTGGAGGGGAGAAATGATATTATATATGCGTACATTTGGTTGCCTACGTTAATATTTTCAAATTACCAGGTTACAAATTTATACAAATTACTATCAGTAGTTACACACACACACACACATATATATATATATATATATATATATATATATATATAAATGCAATCATTTCTATATAAATAGTTATTTACCATACAAATTCTTAAAGCACTATTTTACAAAAATGTATCATACAAAGTTTTCTCTACTACAACTATTATGACTATTATGAAAAACAGCTAAAATTTGATGCAAAATACTATTTTATTTTTTACAATATATATATCAGTCAAATTATTGCCTTTTTTGTACCTTTCAGGTACAATTCGAGATAAATTTTCAGTTTTTATCTTATTTGTAAGAGAAATCGGAGCAATTTTTCATAATGTCTTTTTGATCTCAAAATAAATGATAAAAGTTTCAATTATTTCTTGCAAAATTTCTGTCGTATTTACGTACTTCACTCAAACTTATTTACTGCTATCGAAATTCTAATAAAAACCTGAAGATGTTCAATTATTAATTCATAAATTTCGTCCTATTTTCCTAAATATCAATTATTTCGTCTACATTCATCAAATAGTGTAACCATTTCAATGATAGCCTCAAAAGTTTCAATTATTTCCTACAAAACTTCTGTTGTATTTACATATTTCAGTCAAACTTATTTGCTACTATTGAAATTTCAATTAAAACCTGAAGATGTTCAATTATTTCTTCGCAAGTTTTGTCATATTTTCAAAATTTCAATAATTCTGCCAACATTTAATTAAATTCTGTAAAAATTTCAACGATAGCCTTAAAATTTCAATTATCTCTTGCAAACTTTTTTTCGTATTTACGGATATCAGTCAAACTTATTTACTGCCATCGAAATTTCAATAAAAACCTGAAGATGTTCAATTATTAATTCAGAAATTTCGTCCTATTTTCCTAAAAATTTCAATTATTCCGTCTACATTCATCAAATAGTGTAACCATTTCAATGATAGCCTTAAAAGTTTTAATTATTTCCTACAAAACTTCTGTCGTATTTACGTATTTCAGTCAAACTTATATAGTGCTATTGAAATTTCAATGAAAACCTGAAGATGTTTGATTGTTTCTTCATATATTTCGTCATATGTTCCTAAATTTCAATTATTCCGCCAACATTTAATTAAATACTGTAAAAATTTCAACGATAGCCTTAAAAATTTCAATTATGTCTTGCACAATTTCTGTCGTATTTACGTATTTCAGTCAAACTTATTTGCTACTATCGAAATCTCAATGAAAATACGAAAGTACCCTGAAAATGTTAAATTGTTTCTTCGTATATTTTGTCATATTTATCTAAATTTTCAAAAGAAACAAAATATCAGTGGAAAATGTGGAAGTTTAATGTAAATTGCAAAGTTTTCATTAAAAACATCGAATTTATTATTTTAAATTACAATTTTTTCATTATTAATTACTGACTTTCAGTGGAAATTGCCATAGTTTTACAAAATAAATCGCAAAATTTAGAAACAAAATATCATTTAAAATTTCCTTTTTGTCCATTAAAAATAACATTTTTTTATTGTAATAAAAAAATTGGAAATTGTGAAAGTAAAATATCTGTTAAAGCAAGTTTGAAATTGAAGTTAAAGATTATTCAGATGGCAAAATTTTCATAGAAAATTATGAAATTTTCAATATAAAATTTCATCGAAATTTGTATAATATTTGATATACATATTTTAATAGTTAAATATTTATTAATTTTTAACTTAATATTTTACTTTCATTAGAGTATTATGAAATCGTCTTTGTTACTTGATTATGACATTTTTTTATTGGAAATCACAAAGTTATGAACATGATAAAATGTTATAGGAAATCACAAAGTTTTCATGAGACATTAGAAATATTGATTGTAAATTGCAAAGCTTCAGAGAAAATTATTGTTTATAATTTATACTTATAATTTATACGAAATGATGAAGATATGTTTATATATTGTAAAATTTTCATCATAGACTTCAAAATGTTATAGCTAATTTAATAATTTTCCCTGGATTTGCAGCATTTTCAATATAACGTGAAAATGTAATGTAAATTACAAAATTCATATGGTTTTATTTTAAGAAACTAAATATCAGTTGAAAATGTGGAAGTTTAATGTAAATTGCAAAGTTTTCACTAAAAACGTCGCATTTATTATTTTAAATTACAATTTTTTCATTATTAATTACTGACTTTCAGTGGAAATTGCCATAGTTTTACAAAATAAATCGCAAATTTACAAACAAAATATCATCTGGAATTTCATTTTTTTCCATTAAAAATAATATTTTTTTTATTGTAATAACAAAATTGGAAATTGTGAAAGTAAAATATCTGTTAAAGCAAGTTTGAAATTGAAGTTAAAGATTATTCAGATGGCAAAATTTTCATATAAAAGTATGAAATTTTCAATATAAAATTTCATCGAAATTTGTATAATTTTTGATATACATTTAATACTCAAATACTTATTGATTTTTAACTTCATATTTTACTTTCATTAGAGTATTATGAAATCGTCTTTGTTACTTGATTATGACAATTTTTTATTGGAAATCACAAAGTTATCAACATGACAAAATGTTATAGGAAATCACAAAGTTTTCATGGGACATTAGAAATATTCATTGTAAATTGCAAAGCTTCAGAGAAAATTATTGTTTATAACTTAAACTTATAATTTATACGAAATGATGAAGATATGTTTATATATTGCAAAATTTTCATCATAGACTTCAAAATGTTATAGGTAATTTAACAATTTTCCCTGGATTTGCAGCATTTTCAATATATCGTGAAAATGTAATGTAAATTACAAAATTCATTTGGTATTATTTTAAGAAACTAAATATCAGTGGAAAATGTGGAAGTTTAATGTAAATTGTAAAGTTTTCACTGAAGACATCGAATTTATTATTTTAAATTACAATTTTTTTCATTACTAATTACTGACTTTTAGTGGAAATTGCCATAGTTTTACAAAATAAATCGCGAAATTTACAAACAAAATATCATCTGGAATATCCTTTTTT
The DNA here is from genome assembly GCA_951805005.1 of Othius punctulatus. Classification (NCBI taxonomy): domain Eukaryota; kingdom Metazoa; phylum Arthropoda; class Insecta; order Coleoptera; family Staphylinidae; genus Othius; species Othius punctulatus. The sequence goes on along the minus strand of OX638141.1, from coordinate 6,936,966 downwards.
TCCATTAAAAATAATATTTTTTTTATTGTAATAACAAAATTGGAAATTGTGAAAGTAAAATATATGTTAATGCTAGTTTGAAATTGAAGTTAAAGATTATTCAGATGGCAAAATTTTCATAGAAAATTATGAAATTTTCAATATAAAAATTCATCGAAATTTGTACATTTTTGATTTACATTTAATACTCAAATACTTATTGATTTTTAACTTCATATTTTACTTTCATTAGAGTATTATGAAATCGTCTTTGTTACTTGATTATGACAAAGTTTTTATTGGAAATCACAAAGTTATGAACATGACAAAATGTTATAGGAAATCACAAAGTTTTCATGGGACATTAGAAATATTCATTTTAAATTGGAAAGCTTCAGAGAAAATTATTGTTTATAACTTAAACTTATAATTTATACGAAATGATGAAGATATGTTTATATATTGCAAAATTTTCATCATAGACTTCAAAATGTTATAGGTAATTTAACAATTTTCCCTGGATTTGCAGCATTTTCAATATAACGTGAAAATGTAATGTAAATTTAAAACTTCATTTGGTTTTATTTTAAGAAACTAAATATCAGTGGAAAATGTGGAAGTTTAATGTAAATTGCAAAGTTTTCACTAAAAACATCGAATTTATTATTTCAAATTACAATTTTTTCATTATAAATTACTGACTTTCAGTGGAAATTGCCATAGTTTTACAAAATAAATAGCAAAATTTAGAAACAAATTATTTAAAATTTCCTTTTTTTTAATTAAAAATAACATTTTTTTTTATTGTAATAACAAAATTGAAAATTGTGAAAGTAAAATATCTGTTAAAGCAAGTTTGAAATTGAAGTTAAAGATTGTTCAGATGGCAAAATTTTCATAGAAAATTATGAAATTTTCAATATAAAATTTCATCGAAATTGTATAATATTTGATATACATTTAATACTCAAATACTTATTGATTTTTAACTTCATATTTTACTTTCATTAGAGTATTATGAAATCGTCTTTGTTACTTGATTATGACAATTTTTTATTGGAAATCACAAAGTTATGAACATGACAAAATGTTATAGGAAATCACAAAGTTTTCATGGGACATTAGAAATATTCATTGTAAATTGCAAAGCTTCAGAGAAAATTATTGTTTATAACTTAAACTTATAATTTATACGAAATGATGAAGATATGTTTATAAATTGCAAAATTTTCATCATAGACTTCAAAATTTTATAGGTAATTTTACAATTTTCCCTGAATTTACAGCATTTTCTTTATAAAATGAAAATGTAATGTAAATTACAAAATTGATTTGGTTTTATTTTAAGAAACTAAATATCAGTGGAAAATGTGGAAGTTTAATGTAAATTGCAAAGTTTTCACTGAAGACATCGAATTTATTATTTTAAATTACAATCTTTTCATTATTAATTACTGACTTTCAGTGGAAATTGCCATAGATTTACAAAATAAATCGCGAAATTTACAAACAAAATATCATTTAAAATTTCCTTTTTTTCCATTAAAAATAATATTTTTTTTATTGTAATAACAAAATTGGAAATTGTGAAAGTAAAATATCTGTTAAAGCAAGTTTGAAATTGAAGTTAAAGATTATTCAGATGGCAAAATTTTCATAGAAAATTATGAAATTTTCAATATAAAATTTCATCGAAATTTTTATAATTTTTGATATACATTTAATACTCAAATACTTATTGATTTTTAACTTCATATTTTACTTTCATTAGAGTATTATGAAATCGTCTTTGTTACTTGATTATGACATTTTTTTATTGGAAATCACAAAGTTATGAACATGACAAAATGTTATAGGAAATCACAAAGTTTTCATCGGACATTAGAAATATTCATTGTAAATTGCAAAGCTTCGGAGAAAATTATTGTTTATAACTTAAACTTATAATTTATACGAAATGATGAAGATATGTTTATATATAGCAAAATTTTCATCATAGACTTCAAAATGTTATAGGTAATTTAACAATTTTCCCTGGATTTGCAGCATTTTCAATATAACGTGAAAATGTAATGTAAATTACAAAATTCATTTGGTTTTATTTTAAGAAACTAAATATCAGTGGAAAATGTGGAAGTTTAATGTAAATTGCAAAGTTTTCACTAAAAACATCCAATTTATTAATTTAAATTACAATTTTTTCATTATTAATTACTGACTTTCAGTGGAAATTGCCATAGTTTTACAAAATAAATCGCAAAATTTACAAACAAAATATCATTTAAAATTTCCTTTTTTTCCATTAAAAATAACATTTTTTTATTGTAATAACAAAATTGAAAATTGTGAAAGTAAAATATCTGTTAAAGCAAGTTTGAAATTGAAGTTAAAGATTATTCAAATTACAAAATTTTCATAGAAAATTATGAAATTTTCAATATAAAATTTCATCGAAATTTGTATAATTTTTGATATACATTTAATACTCAAATATTTATTGATTTTTAACTTCAAATTTTACTTTCATTAGAGTATTATGAAATCGTGATTATGACATTTTTTTATTGGAAATCACAAAGTTATGAACATGATAAAATGTTATAGGAAATCACAAAGTTTTCATGGGACATTAGAAATATTCATTGTAAATTGCAAAGCTTCAGAGAAAATTATTGTTTATAACTTAAACTTATAATTTATACGAAATGATGAAGATATGTTTATATATTGTAAAATTTTCATCATAGACTTCAAAATGTTATAGGTAATTTAACAATTTTCCCTGGATTTGCAGCATTTTCAATATAACGTGAAAATGTAATGTAAATTACAAAATTCATTTGGTTTTATTTTAAGAAACTAAATATCAGTGGAAAATGTGGAAGTTTAATGTAAATTGCAAAGTTTTCACTAAAAACATCCAATTTATTAATTTAAATTACAATTTTTTCATTATTAATTACTGACTTTCAGTGGAAATTGCCATAGTTTTACAAAATAAATCGCAAAATTTACAAACAAAATATCATTTAAAATTTCCTTTTTTTCCATTAAAAATAACATTTTTTTATTGTAATAACAAAATTGAAAATTGTGAAAGTAAAATATCTGTTAAAGCAAGTTTGAAATTGAAGTTAAAGATTATTCAAATTACAAAATTTTCATAGAAAATTATGAAATTTTCAATATAAAATTTCATCGAAATTTGTATAATTTTTGATATACATTTAATACTCAAATATTTATTGATTTTTAACTTCAAATTTTACTTTCATTAGAGTATTATGAAATCGTGATTATGACATTTTTTTATTGGAAATCACAAAGTTATGAACATGATAAAATGTTATAGGAAATCACAAAGTTTTCATGGGACATTAGAAATATTCATTGTAAATTGCAAAGCTTCAGAGAAAATTATTGTTTATAACTTAAACTTATAATTTATACGAAATGATGAAGATATGTTTATATATTGTAAAATTTTCATCATAGACTTCAAAATGTTATAGCTAATTTAATAATTTTCCCTGGATTTGCAGCATTTTCAATATAACGTGAAAATGTAATGTAAATTACAAAATTCATATGGTTTTATTTTAAGAAACTAAATATCAGTGGAAAATGTGGAAGTTTAATGTAAATTCCAAAGTTTTCACTAAAAACGTCGCATTTATTATTTTAAATTACAATTTTTTCATTATTAATTATTGACTTTCAGTGGAAATTGACATAGTTTTACAAAATAAGTCGCGAAATTTACAAACAAAATATCATTTAAAATTTCCTTTTTTTCCATTAAAAATAATATTTTTTTTATTGTAATAACAAAATTGGAAATTGTGAAAGTAAAATATCTGTTAGTGTAAGTTTGAAATTGAAGTTAAAGATTATTCAGATGGCAAAATTTTCATAGAAAAGTATGAAATTTTCAATATAAAATTTCATCGAAATTTTTATAATTTTTGATATACATTTAATACTCAAATACTTATTGATTTTTAACTTCATATTTTACTTTCATTAGAGTATTATGAAATCGTCTTTGTTACTTGATTATGACATTTTTTTATTGGAAATCACAAAGTTATGAACATGACAAAATGTTATAGGAAATCACAAAGTTTTCATCGGACATTAGAAATATTCATTGTAAATTGCAAAGCTTCGGAGAAAATTATTGTTTATAACTTAAACTTATAATTTATACGAAATGATGAAGATATGTTTATATATAGCAAAATTTTCATCATAGACTTCAAAATGTTATAGGTAATTTAACAATTTTCCCTGGATTTGCAGCATTTTCAATATAACGTGAAAATGTAATGTAAATTACAAAATTCATTTGGTTTTATTTTAAGAAACTAAATATCAGTGGAAAATGTGGAAGTTTAATGTAAATTGCAAAGTTTTCACTAAAAACATCCAATTTATTAATTTAAATTACAATTTTTTCATTATTAATTACTGACTTTCAGTGGAAATTGCCATAGTTTTACAAAATAAATCGCAAAATTTACAAACAAAATATCATTTAAAATTTCCTTTTTTTCCATTAAAAATAACATTTTTTTATTGTAATAACAAAATTGAAAATTGTGAAAGTAAAATATCTGTTAAAGCAAGTTTGAAATTGAAGTTAAAGATTATTCAAATTACAAAATTTTCATAGAAAATTATGAAATTTTCAATATAAAATTTCATCGAAATTTGTATAATTTTTGATATACATTTAATACTCAAATATTTATTGATTTTTAACTTCAAATTTTACTTTCATTAGAGTATTATGAAATCGTGATTATGACATTTTTTTATTGGAAATCACAAAGTTATGAACATGATAAAATGTTATAGGAAATCACAAAGTTTTCATGGGACATTAGAAATATTCATTGTAAATTGCAAAGCTTCAGAGAAAATTATTGTTTATAACTTAAACTTATAATTTATACGAAATGATGAAGATATGTTTATATATTGTAAAATTTTCATCATAGACTTCAAAATGTTATAGGTAATTTAACAATTTTCCCTGGATTTGCAGCATTTTCAATATAACGTGAAAATGTAATGTAAATTACAAAATTCATTTGGTTTTATTTTAAGAAACTAAATATCAGTGGAAAATGTGGAAGTTTAATGTAAATTGCAAAGTTTTCACTAAAAACATCCAATTTATTAATTTAAATTACAATTTTTTCATTATTAATTACTGACTTTCAGTGGAAATTGCCATAGTTTTACAAAATAAATCGCAAAATTTACAAACAAAATATCATTTAAAATTTCCTTTTTTTCCATTAAAAATAACATTTTTTTATTGTAATAACAAAATTGAAAATTGTGAAAGTAAAATATCTGTTAAAGCAAGTTTGAAATTGAAGTTAAAGATTATTCAAATTACAAAATTTTCATAGAAAATTATGAAATTTTCAATATAAAATTTCATCGAAATTTGTATAATTTTTGATATACATTTAATACTCAAATATTTATTGATTTTTAACTTCAAATTTTACTTTCATTAGAGTATTATGAAATCGTGATTATGACATTTTTTTATTGGAAATCACAAAGTTATGAACATGATAAAATGTTATAGGAAATCACAAAGTTTTCATGGGACATTAGAAATATTCATTGTAAATTGCAAAGCTTCAGAGAAAATTATTGTTTATAACTTAAACTTATAATTTATACGAAATGATGAAGATATGTTTATATATTGTAAAATTTTCATCATAGACTTCAAAATGTTATAGCTAATTTAATAATTTTCCCTGGATTTGCAGCATTTTCAATATAACGTGAAAATGTAATGTAAATTACAAAATTCATATGGTTTTATTTTAAGAAACTAAATATCAGTGGAAAATGTGGAAGTTTAATGTAAATTCCAAAGTTTTCACTAAAAACGTCGCATTTATTATTTTAAATTACAATTTTTTCATTATTAATTATTGACTTTCAGTGGAAATTGACATAGTTTTACAAAATAAGTCGCGAAATTTACAAACAAAATATCATTTAAAATTTCCTTTTTTTCCATTAAAAATAATATTTTTTTTATTGTAATAACAAAATTGGAAATTGTGAAAGTAAAATATCTGTTAGTGTAAGTTTGAAATTGAAGTTAAAGATTATTCAGATGGCAAAATTTTCATAGAAAAGTATGAAATTTTCAATATAAAATTTCATCGAAATTTGTATAATTTTTGATATACATTTAATACTCAAATATTTAGTGATTTTTAACTTCATATTTTACTTTCATTAGAGTATTATGAAATCGTCTTTGTTACTTGATTATGACAATTTTTTATTGGAAATCACAAAGTTATCAACATGACAAAATGTTATAGGAAATCACAAAGTTTTCATGGGACATTAGAAATATTCATTGTAAATTGCAAAGCTTCAGAGAAAATTATTGTTTATAACTTAAACTTATAATTTATACGAAATGATGAAGATATGTTTATATATAGCAAAATTTTCATCATAGACTTCAAAATTTTATAGGTAATTTAACAATTTTCCCTGGATTTACAGCATTTTCAATATACCATGAAAATGTAATGTAAATTACAAAATTCATTTGGTTTTATTTTAAGAAACTAAATATCAGTGGAAAATGTGGAAGTTTATGGGAAATTGCAAAGTTTTCACTAAAAACGTCGCATTTATTATTTTAAATTACAATTTTTTCATTATTAATTACTGACTTTCAGTGGAAATTGCCATAGTTTTACAAAATAAATCGCAAATTTTGCAAACAAAATATCATCTGGAATTTACTTTTTTTTCATTGAAAATATTTTTTTAATTGTATTTACAAAATTGGAAATTGTGAAAGTATTACTATAAATTACAAAAGAAAATGATAAAAATGTAATAATTTTTAAATTCATTAGGCAAACATTATTTAATGGTTTCATGTATTTTTAGAAGTGACGGTTTCTGTTACAGTTGCTGACTCTTTCTACATCGAGTCTAAGAAGATCATCAACGTTTTATTCGAGCCATTAATGCTTTCATTGTCATCAGTGATCATCATCATGATCGTGTATCATCATAGACTGTATTGCAGAGACAAATTGGGTAAGTTTTATTTCAATAACACCATTTTGAGTAAATGGCTACCAATTTTGAAATTCCGCAAATTTGCGTTTGCTATTAAAATTGGTGCATCTAATGCGACCAAATATGGACATGATTTTTAAAAATAAATCACATCATTGCAAAAATTACTAATTTCAGATCAGTTACACCAAATTTCGGAAATTGACAGTTTGATTGAAATTAATTTTCATTAACGCCCTCATTAATTAACACCTGCAATGACTTGAATTAAATTGGTATTCATTTGCGCAATGATTAGGCAATTACTGATGTCATTAAACGCAATTCACAAGAAATCAACATTTCAATTTTACGTGCAATGGATTTAAACTTTCTTCTCATTGTTTCAGTTTATCAAGACTTTCCCATGGTGAATCGTGTGCGAATCTTATATTTCGTCGGTGTTCTGGCAGAAGCCACCAAGTAAATAATAATAATAAATAACTAAAACCATAATTTTAATTTAAACCACCAATTAAAAAAAAAATTAACCAAGTACCCAAGTAAGGTCACTTTTAAGTTGACACCATACGTACATGTATGGTGTACAGAACGTCCCTATAATCTCAAATAAGTGATTTTTCGTACCTCTTTAACTTTTAAAATGTGTCTACTAAAAGTGACCTTATTGAACTTGGTGACATTTGCCACAACACCGACGATTTGTGTTTCATCTTAATCTTCTGCTTCTGGGCCAATCAGGATTTGGTTGAAGATTGGCATACATTTTGTGTTAACTAACTATTAATTTCTTCCAGAAAGTTTTAAATTCGTGATAATACTTTGGGATTACCTTCCCGAGTCAAACGTATACTTTTTACCACGTTCTTGCCTTGTCAATTAATAAGTAATCACGAGTGCACGTTCAGATTACCTTCTGACGTTAAAGTTTACCTTGCCCCTTCATTTAGTTGTGTCGAAAGTTCGCGTTATGGTTGATTTGGAAGTGTTCTTCAACCCACGCCCAGGCAGCTCCGAAAAGGCACAGCAGATTTCTGGATCTTCGCCAATACAACTTTAAAAGTAAATTTGAAGGTAGGTCTGACCTACCTTAAAAGGTAGGTCAGACCTGACCTACCTTTAAGGTAGGTCAGGTTTTTTTTTTGAGATGAGCTCCAAGACGCCTCGCAGTGAGTACAATTTTTATGCACTTCTTCACTTTTACGGCTTCTCTTCATGCCCATGTTTATAAGGTGTATAGCATATACATAACTATACACGCTTATACTGTGTATAGCTATATACATAAGTATATATATATAACTTTCTTCTTTTGCATGTTGCAAGTTTGCTTTAGAGCGTGTTTCATAACAACTTTTAGAGTCACATTCTTCTTGCAAATTTATGTCAAAAAAATGACAAGAACGTTTTTTTGGCATAACATTTGATGAATTGGGGACAGGGAATCGACGTTCATATGGAATACAGGCCAAGACACCTGTAAGGTATACTTTCTAAAGAAAATTTACTTGACAATTTTTGAGTAATTTAAGTCTTTCTATTGATTTGTTTTGTAATTTTTTGAAGATTTTACTTGTACAAATTTTATAACTATAAAATTATATACAGAATAAATAATGTTTTACCTTTTATTTTACCTATAGTCTTACCCTCATTAACAATAGAATCAAACAAGATTGTAAATTTTCACAAAAAATATTAAAATTTGGATAAATATAACTGAAATTTTATAATACCTAATAGGTAATGCCATTTTATAGATTATTGAAAATTTAGTCAATATGATTGAGATTTCAATAAAAATAATTTATTTATTTTTATGTTTTTACGTTCTTGAGATTTCAATAAAAATAATTTATTTATTTTTATTGAAATCTCAATCATATTGACTAAATTTTCTTTATTTATTTATATTAAATAATAAATTTTTTGTAGTCAAGAAAACAAAAAAAATATTCAAATATTGGTAGAAACTATTAAAATTTTGATATACGTTAATGAAATTTTTGAAATAATTAATGGCAGTTCGACGGAATAATTGAAATTTGGGTCAATATGACGAAATTTACGAAGAAATATGAATAATTGAACATTTGTTGTAATTTTTCAATGAAATTTTGCCAGTATAACTGAAAATTAAGTAAAAATATTTGAAAAATTAGAGGTTTTCATTGAAATTTCGACAGTAGTTTATAACATTTTGACTGAAATACATAAATATGACAGAAATGTTATAGGAAATAATTTAAACTTTTAACTAATGTATGAAATAAAGTTTTAAAATTTTCAAAATTGTTTTTTTGTTCACGACAATTGTTTCGCCACACTGTGGCTTCTTCGGGTGAAGAAATGATCCTTAAACTTTTAAGGCTATCGTTGTAATCTTTACTGTATTTAATGAAGCGTTGATGAAATAATTGAAATTTAGGAAAATACGACAAAATTTCCGAATAAATATTTGAACATCTTCAGGTTTTCATTGAAATTTCGATAGTAGTACTTATAATTTTGTGAGAATGGTTAAAATACGTAAATACAATAGAAATTTTGCAGTTCTTGAATTTTTTCAGTATTTAATGAAATTTTGATAGAATAATTAAAATTTAGGTAAAGTATATGACTGAAGTTTTGGAAGAAATAATTGAAAATTACAGTTATCATTGAAGCTTAAGTAGACAGAATAAATAAATAATTTGCAAACATTTTAACAAAAACAATTGAAGTTTGGATATGTATAACTGTAATTCTGATTTTGATTGATGACATTCTACTCGAAATTTTGGTATAGAAATAATGGCAATTTTTCAGTTATCATTGGAATTTTAACAGAATATTTGACACTTTGAATAATAAATTGTTGGTAGAGATAATTAGAAGTTTGATAAACATGACTGAAATTTTCAAAAAAAATAATCATAGTTTGAAAGAATAATTGATTTTATTTTATTTAAAAGTAATAATTGAATAATTGAACATCTTCAGTTTTTATTCAATTCTTTTCAGTATTGAAATTATAGGTTTTCATCTTCAGGTTTTTATTCAATTTTTTTTTAGTATTGAAATTATAGGTTTTCATTGAAATTTCGACAATAGTTTATAAAATTTTGACAGAAATACGTAACTACGACAGAAATGTTGCAAGAAATAATCGAAACTTTTAAAGCTATCGTTGACATTTTTACAGTATTTGATGAATGTTGACGGAATAATTGAAATTTAGAATAAATCTGACGAAATTTCTGAAGAAATAATTTATCATCTTCAGGTTAGGTTTTCTTTGAAATTTTTATACTAGTAAATAAATTTTGGAGAGAATGGTTGAAATACTTAAATATAACAGAAATTTTGCAAGAAATAATTGAAACTTCTTTGAAATCTTTGAATTTTTACAGTATTTAATGAAATTTTGACAGAATAATAAAAATTTAGGTAAATATGACTTAAGTATTGGAAGAAATAATTGAAAATTACTGATATCGTTTGCAAATAAATAATTTACAAACAATTTGACAAAAAACAATTGAAGTTTGAATATGTATAGCTGTAATTTTGACTTTAATTGATGAAGTGCTACTTGGCACTTTGGCAATTGGCAATTTTATAGTTATCAATTAAATTTTTAAAGGAATAATTGACACTTTGACTGAATAAAAAACATGTGAGTAGAAATAATAAAAAATTTGATAAACATGACTGAATGTTTCGAAATAATTAATGTAAGTTTGACAAAATAATGAAATTTGGCTAAATACTGTTATCATTGAAGCTTTATCTGACAGAATAATTATATAATTTACAATGTTTTTTACAAAAACAATTGAAGTTAGGATACGTATGTAGAACTGTAATTTTGACATTAATTGATGAAATTCTACTTTTGGTAGAGAAATAATTGACAATTTTACAGTTATCATTGGAATTTTAACGGAATAATTTACACTTTGACTGAGTAATAAATTGTTGGTGGGATTAATCAAGAATTTGATAAACATGACAGAATAATTGAATTTGAAAATTTAACAATAATTGAAGAAGTTTTGGCAGAATTATTGATTGATATTTTGACAGAATTGAAATTTTTCAGTTATCAATAAAAAAATAGCTCAAGGCCAACTCAAAAGTTTTAAATGTTAACCCTTATTTCTGATTTTTTATTTTCAAAGAGGGCAATCATATTGGTACGGCTGTGTAAAAATTTCTTTACCCTACAAAAGAAAATGTTACAGAAAATATCATAGAAAAGTTTACTTGAAGACTAATTCAAAACTTAAAAAGTTCACTTTCAAACGAAACTGAACGATATTTACAGCTGCCAACATAATAAAGCCGTGCATGACAAGTAGTAGCCGTACTAATATGGCAAGTAGTAGCCGTACTAATATGATGACAAAAATTCAAAAACCATTTAAAAATTTTAAGTTTGTCTTGAAATGACCATGAAAGTGAACTTCAAAGTCAAGTTAAAGGTCATCATCAGATGGTCTTCTTATAGCCACAATGTAATTTCAAATTCAAATCAAAATTACCTTTGGAGTGATTTACGTGGATTTATTAAGATTACCTACCCTGAAGGCAAGTGGCACAACGAATAGAATGATAATAGGTTATGGATTCTGCGGTTATGTAAAGTTAAGTAGCCAACGCAATTTGCACCAAAATCGTACAATAATAGCTTACTTTTATGTCGAATTTTGGTCACTTTACAAAGTTTACCCAATTTAGATGTCGGAACAAAATATAACTTTCAAAAAATTATATTAGCTGGTTTTCTCCTCAAATCATCCCAAAATATCAGTGAATTTGCCATTGAATTTACAGATAGCTTCGAAACATTCAGATTATATAGATTTTCTATGTAAGAAATTCTAAAAGAATTTACAAGACAACATTACGTTATTGGTACAGTTGTGGGTTTGCAAATAGCTTCGAAATATTCAGATTTTATAGATTCAATATATAAGAAATTCTAAGAGATTTCGCAAGAGAATATTACGTTATTGACACAGTTGTGTGTAGTTTGCTTCAGATATATTCAGAATTTGCAACTAGTTTCGAAACATTCAGATTTGATAGATTCTCTATGTAAGAAATTCTAAAAGATTTCACAAAATAACGTTACGTTATTGGCATAGTTGTGGGTGGTTTGCTTCAGAAATTTTCAAAGTTTTCAAATAGCTTAGAAACATTCAGATTTTATAGATTCTCTATGTAAGGAATTCTAAGAGATTTCACAAGAGATCATTACATTATTGGCACAGTTCTGAGTGGTCTCCTCCAGAAATGTTCCAATATTTAAGTGATTTATACAGATCTTAGATCAAGAAATAATTAAAACCTTTAAGGTTGCCGTTACAATCTTTACAGTATTTAATAAAATCTTGACGGAATACAAAAAATAGGAAATTTAGTAAAATATGTCGGCAATGTATGAAGAAATAATAGAACATCTTCAGGTTTTTATTGAAATTTAGGAAGAATTTATTGAAAAATTAGGGGTTTTGATTGAAATTGCGACAGTATTTAAAAAAAATGTAAATATTTTAATAATTTCAAGTAAAACAGTGAATGTGCATCAAAAATCTGGTCACATTGAAAATCACATAATTTTCTATGAAAAATTTGCGATCTTCAAGAGACATTTGTGAACTTTACTTTCATAAATTCAACTAACAAGCATTTTTGTCATATTCTAATAACATTTTGTATTTTATAATAATATAACAACCTTAAATTTATAATAATACTTCATAATTTCCAATATTGTAATTACGATAAAGAATTACATTGAAAATCACACAATTTTCTATGAAAAATTTGCGATCTCCAAGACACATTTGTAAACTTTTAAGGCTATCGTTGCAATCTTTACAGTATTTAATGAAAATTTGATGGAACAATTGAAATTTAGGAAAATATGACGACGTTTATGCAGAAATAATTGAACATCTTTAGGATTTTATTGAAATTTTGAAAAATTAGTGGTTTTCATTGAAATTGTGACAGTATTTTATAAAATTTTGACTGAATATTTTACAAATTCTAAGAGATTTCACAAGAGAACATTACGTTATTGGCACAGTTGTTGGTGGTCTCCTCCAGAAATGTTCAGAATTTGCAACTACCTTCGAAACATTCAGATTTTATAGATTCTCTATGCAAGGAATTCTAAGAGAATTCACAAGAGAATATTACGTTATTGGCACAGTTGTGGGTGGTATGCTCCAGAAATTTTTAAAACTTGCAAACAGCTTCGAAACATTCAAATTTTATAGATTCCAGATGTAAAAAATTCTAATAGGTTTCGCAAGAGAACATTGCATTATTAGGACAGTTTTGGGTGGTCTCTTCTAGAAAATTTCAGAATTTGCAAATAGCTTCGAAACATTCATATTTTATAGATTCTCTGTGTAATAAACTCTAATATATTTCATACGAGAACATTACGTTATTGGCAGAGTTGTGGATGGTCTCCTCCAGAAATATTCCAATAATTAAAAGATTTATATAGATCTTAGATCTAGAAATTATTCAAACTTTTAAGGCTATCATTGCAATATTTACAGTATTTAATGAAAAATTGAAGGAACAATTGAAATTTATGAAGAAATTAATAAACATCTTCAGGTTTTCATTGAAATTTCGATAGTAGTAAATAAAATTATGAGAGTATGGTTGAAATACGTAAACAGAAATTTTGCAAGGGACTACTAGGTGCCTAATAGATTCTTCAGTAGATCTTCTTTACTGTTCATTCCATTGCGTCCGATTGTAATGAGAAAATTTTAAAACCTATTAATAAGCTGGTTATTTATGAGATGGTTGTAATAATAATTATAATAATAATCCCTACTACTCCTCCACCTATGGACGTTGTGCTCCACCCTTCGGATAATCTCGCGCAGCTTTGGAAAGCCCTAGTCTATTGGATATTAGATCTTACTTTTCTTTACCTTGCGGAGGTTAGGTTAGGTTAGGTTAGTTTAGATAAAGCCTAGATAAAGGTAAAGCTGTAAGCCCTGAACAATTCGGCTGGTGTATTGTGTTTACGAACATATAAATTCAAAAGTTCTTTCTACCTAAGTATCTTAAAAAATACTGTCATATAGTTTTTTTTTTGTTTGCATATGGAGAATTGGAGTTATTGAAAATATATTTTTATATTTTGCAAATCTTTAAATTTGGATTAGATGTGTTTGGTCGTTGGTAGATTATGGATGTTATTCTGGGGCTGTACGTTTGGTTTTAAAGTGATTTGGTTTTGAGTTAAAGTTTAAGGTGGGCACATTCAAATCCTGGCCTAATAGCCTAGTAACTTTTTTGTTTTGTACCCATCATGGAGGAAGACTAGGGTGCAATTGGGTTGTAGTTTTTTTCAAATCCTCGAAGGGCTAGACACGTTCTCTGGTACAAATCTGATTTGGTTTGTGAGTTAAAGTTTAAAGAATATCATTGAATTATTTATATTGAGCGATTTATACAGGGTGATCTGTTTTGTGCATTGGTAACTAGTTTGATTTTAGCAAATAAACTTGATTCATTATATCGGTATTTAGGTGTTTCGTAGTTGTGAAGGGAGGAATTTTACAATATTCTACTGTCTTGATGAAAATATTGTCAGGACAAGGTAGAAAATGCAGTTAATCTCAATCCACTACGCATTGTTCGGCGTGAGGAACCCACATTTCTACCTTTATTAAATTTTGCTCCATTCGCAAGCGGCACGGCGCTGCAATGTCACTAGATAGGTTTTCTCATTAGTATGGCAATTGACTTTAGAGTAGGTTAATAAGGTGTACATTTGATATCGTCGTTCGTATAATTACCGGAGAAATTAACGCTCAACTTCTGAGACTTTGTCGAGCACTAGATAGGTTTTCTCATTAATATGGCAATTGACTTTAGAGTAGGTTAATAAGGTGTTATGATCATACATACCTTTTCCTCTGAATCTACGAGGATTCTTAGTTATGTTTTCTATGTTTTCTATGTCGAGCAGAGTGACGTTCTGCGATGCTGATTATTTCGAACTGATCTGAGGATGTGCCGACTATCTGAATTTATACTGTCTCTCCTTCCACGTTCTACCACCACGTCCCTATTATCGCTTATTTTTCTGAATTTCGTTTCTCTCTACACATATGTACCGCCCAAGTTTACCACGCCGGTGGCGAACTCGGCCTCCCCATGGTAGTTAGTTTAAAATTGAAGATGACGTTAGTTATGTGTTCGCATTAATATATGTCAGTTTTCTCTCTATTATGCATAGAGAGACAGACACGTTCTCTGGTACATATCCGATTTGGTTATCATGCATTTGGAATTTTGCAAATCTTTAAATTTGGATTTGATGTGTTTGGTGGTTGGTAGAGTACGGATGTTGTTTTGGGGCTGTAGGTTTGAAACGCTCCGATATTATTCTATTATATTTATTTTATTATTCGTCGTTTTTATCGTGAAATTATTTTATAATTTCTTGATTATTTTGGCTCGTGATATATTATATAATGTTTTAATTATTTTTGGCTCGTGATTTATTATATAATGTTTTAATTATTTTTGGCTCGTGATTTGTGATCGTATTTAGTACTTACACGTCGTGAGCTTTAATTTAACTACCGTGATTACTCTTAGGGTTCTTTGCTGTTGGTAATGTGTTAATTAACGTACACTAATAATGGATTAATACAAGAAAGCACCAATTTAAGGATTTGTTTTGTTTATTTAATAATAGACACGCTGAAATTGTAAGACACAGGGAAATAAAACACAGGTTGATGATGATGTAAATTAATTTATATAATTATAACGTACAGGGAAATAAAACACAGGTTGACGATTATGACATGAATTGATTTATTTTCTAGATTTCGTTGACCTTGAATGTGTAAATTCTTTTATTTATTCAATTGATAGTTTGAAAATGGTTATTACTACGAAGTTTATTTACGAGAGTTTGTATACATGCACGTGCTTCTCTTAGACCATTTATTACCATGCTCTTTCACTCCATTTAACTACGGGAAAGTGATATGATCAAAAATAGAACTATTTAAAGATGTTGAAATATCCCCAATAATTCATGAATGATTACTAAAGGTATCTCGCGATCTTCCCGAATTTCATGGTTGTGTCGGTGTCCACACAATAATGTAATTATTGGAGCCCCATTGTTTACGTTGATTGAGGTAAATTAGTAATTCTACCCACGACCACAGCAAGCACCAATGTCACAAGTAGTCATCACCGTCAGACATGTTACAAGTTGTGTCAAATAACAGTTCTGCTACCTCAATCGGAAATGTTTATGTAATGTTACAATATATTATTATTAGGAACGTTGGAGGTTATTAATAACTTCTCTTGTGATTATACCAAGCCTCATTCTCTCGTTTATCATTTTTTCTGTTTATACGGGGTTTTAATAATTCCACTTATTTCTTGTTTACGATATTTAAGCATAAATTGTCATTATGTCTTCAAATTATTGAGATTTAATCCAGCCTATTTTATCTGTTCGATTCTAAATTACTCTGCCCAATAATAGGTACGTTATGTGCTTGTTTTATGATTTGAAATAAAGAAACCAGTATTTTTATACATTATGTTTTTAAATTATTATGATTTAATCCAACTTATTTATTTATACAATTATAAATCACTCTGCCCAATAATATGCACGTTGTGTGCTCATTTATGATTTAAAATGAAGAAGCCATCATTTTTATGAATTATTTTGATTTGAATATGATAATGTATGTCGGAGGGTAACACTGAATGCCTTGATTAGTTGTTATAGTTATGGCGAATACAGCCACGTTAGTTTGCGATCGCGGGCGCGATGTATGATGAGTTTATATGTTTAAATGTTATGATGCTGACGACGATTTGATTCTAGTGGAGGAGGTGATTCCACAATAACAGGTGTGTGAACGAAGTGCGCTGGTGGGCGTCAGTTACACCTGTTATTGCTTCCTCTGGTGATTCGTAAACACGAATAGCGTACGAGCTGCCTTTGTTTACTGATAGGAATAGGTAATCGGTGTTTGGCTTTTCTAGGTAAGTTGTGGTTGGTTAAATACACTATTTTCCGTCAATTTGAATCTAGTGCGGGAATTTGATTTCACAATAACAGGTGTGTGAACGAAGTGCGCGGGTGGGCGTCAGTTACACCTGGTATTGCTTCCTCTAGTGATTCGTAAACACGAATAGCGTACGAGCCGCCTTTGTTTACTGATAGGAATAGGTAATCGGTGTTTGGCTTTTCTAGGTAAGTTGTGGTTGGTTAAATACACTATTTTCCGTCAATTTGAATCTAGTGCGGGAATTTGATTTCACAATAACAGGTGTGTGAACGAAGTGCGCGGGTGGGCGTCAATTACACCTGTTATTGCTTCCTCTAGTGATTCGTAAACACGAATAGCGTTCGGGCCGCCTTTGTTTACTGATAGGAATAGGTAATCGGTGTTTTGCTTTTCTAGGTAACTTGTGGTTGGTTAAATACACTATTTTCCGTCAATTTGAATCTAGTGCGGGAATTTTATTTCACAATAACAGGTGTGTGAACGAAGTGCGCGGGTGGGCGTCAGTTACACCTGTTATTGCTTCCTCTAGTGATTCGTAAACACGAATAGCGTACGAGCCGCCTTTGTTTACTGATAGGAATAGGTAATCGGTGGTTGGTATTTATAGGTAACTTAGGGTTGATTGAAAGGAATAAGCACTGCCGCGAATTTATAATGAGACTGGTTTAACAACTTTATATTATCGTTAATGATAAAAACATTAAATTACTCTGTACCTAGAATTGTACGTTTTTCGATTTATTCAAATTTTTATGCGATTTTTTTTACAACGTTATTGTTAATTTAATTATAAACCGACGTGAATTTATATACTCAAAACCGCGAATGTCGTGTGCGTTGCCCGTGGCCGACGCAACTTTCTTACTGATCTCGCTCGTGTGTGGCTTATGCTTAAATAGGTTTTTTCAGCTTCAAATCTCCACTCCCCTCGCATATCTACTGCTAAATATTCGCCCCCATCCCTTAGTTATCATGGTGATTATTAATCTTGAGTGTGCGTGTGGTATTAATGCGTTTTTAGCGCAGAGTTTTACACTTAACTTAAAGAGTTGCCATTGGGGAGATTTTTACGTGCCTGGCGCTTGCTCGTTTCTAAGGGGCGCTGATACCCAAATTGTTTATGTGACACCATGACATGGAATCTTCCAGAACCGTGCATATGCAGGCCTCGGCTCTTGAGATATTTGGCGACGCTCTGGCGCGACTTGCGATGGCTATTTCACCCTGGGATTATTTGTAAATGAATTAATTTAATAATTTGGTTGTATTCATGATTTTTAAAATATGAGTCACTTTATTGCGTAAATATAGTGGGCGTATATTTGGGCCTATTACAGGTTTGGTTTCAAAGTGATTTGGTTTTGAGTTGAAGTTTAAGGTGGGCACATTCAAAAGCCTAGTGACTTTTGTTTTTATTGAACCCATCATGGAGGAAGCCTAGGGTGTAATTGGGGTGTAGTTTTTTTGAAATCCTCGAAGGGTCAGATGCGTTCCTGGTGCAAATCTGTCGTTGTTAATGGATTAGAGTGCGAGTGCATCGAAGCAAGTGCATTGATTTTGCTGTAAGAGTATGGTAACCGTTCTAAAAATAGGCGTCGGAGACTGCACCAACACGGACAGAAGCAGATGCACAAACTAGCTCAACGAGTCCCGCGTCCCTAATGGGCCGACAAGTGCAGGACAATCGCAGATGCATGGGGCAATTGTCGCAGATGAAGGTATCAGACGAAAAGGGCCGTAACGGCGCGGGTTCAATCTCCGGATGAACTTCGCCGACCCCGGTGACGTCACGCAGGAAAAATCAATTCGCAGCAGCATACAGAACGTCCGAGTGTATATACACACGATGGAGGTGCACATCCACAAGAGGAAGGCCCATATAAAGCGGTCGCGGGCATAAAATCGCACCATAATCGTGAGGTGCATAAACACAACAGTGCGCATACCTCGAAATAATCGAAACCTCAAAGTGACGTGACTGTGCATTCTGCTTTCGTCAGAATGGATCGAATTCATTCAGTTTTAGCGAGACGTCGACGCCGTTGAGTCGACTCGACGAAAACCGTACACAAATGAGAGTTTGCAAGACGAAACCTCTTTGAAGCTGATGAACGTAAGTAGGGCCCGAAGCACCCATCACGTCCCAACACGCAACCAATCTGCATGCCGTAGGCGAGCTGTTTTCATCCATAACCTAGCACCACTGCATATACGCCCATTCGCGTTCAGGCATCAATTAACAACGGGCCTAGGCCGAAAAGTGCGGCTTTACTGGCCGCTTCCAGTGCCCCCGTGCATCGGGAGCGAGTCAGCGTCGCCACTGCAATTGCCGCAATAACGCGGGTGCAATTATTAAACGGCACAATAAAACGACACCGTCATTATATCGACCTTGTTTATTTAAACTAAACATTGCACTTGCAAAATACAGCACACTCGAAAACAACAACAGCAGCGCTAATGCAGACGTACAGAAATTCTTTGTTTTAGAAACGCTCATCCGCTGCCGATCCGTGGGATAAGACATGCAAAATAAACAATAATAATAATCACGGATTTACAGACAATCACGCTATCGATTTGTGCCGCCGAAGTAATGTACAAAGTAAATATAGTGTATTTTTGGATGTGCCGGCCTTGAATGGTATGGGAAAAAAACCGACGGTAATGGGCTCAATAAAGCCTGCGAATTGTGCAAACAACTGTGTATATGTGGGTGGATCCGGATCAAGTGTTGATTTTTTTTTTGTATCAATTAGCAACATTAACATCCGCGGATCGATTGTTTTCAGGTTTGCCTAAAACGCGCTAATTAAGATGTCTTGTTGTTGCGCCTCCGCTGCACCAATTTAAATACGTCTGAAAACCATCCTGAAACAGGACCTCCGCAAATAAAGTGGCCTCCACTGCACCAATTTAAATATCCATCCTGAAACAGGACCTCCGCAAATAAAGTGGTGCTATTGACACTAATTGTCGTACGCGTTGTTTTTATGCGGCTGTCACTCGCACGACTCAAGGGCAGCATGGCCAGACATATCCACCTCCTGATTTTTTTTTTTAAAAAAAACAACAATTTCCTGTGCATTAAACTTCATTATCGAAGCTGCCTGTGTGATTTAGCATACGTAAATATTTTATTATTTTTTAACACAACAATTTCCATTAAACTTCATTATCGAAGCTGCCTATGTGATTTAGCATACGTAAATATTGATCGTTTCGTGTCGATGTGTAATGTTTGTGTGGTCGCCCGCATTGCCCCGAATTTTTCTGCCTCATTTGCCTCATTTTTATCGCTAAAACGTTTGCGCCTTTGTGAGGTCACACAAGGTTCTGCGTCGTGTATAATCAACAATACGTACACCTTATTGCATACAAGTTACGTACAAATATCGCGTGTATAATTAGTATAAGCCGGTCCACTTTCATAGGAACTGAAATGAACCCTGGTTTTGCGTCGTTGCCCGAGTATAAACATTGCCCGCACTTTATTACGCGTTGTGCATTTAACTATTGATTGCTTGCCATTTAGGCATGCACCGTCATTACATACATACATATAAGGCAAATAAACACAAATAAATTAACAGGAGCGAAATATGAAGGAAAATAAAATCATAAGAGAGAACAGATTACAGAAGTTAAGAAAAGGAAAATATAGCATCCAATTTTCTACATCACACATATCGTTGGAAATAGGAAATAGTAGTGTTTTTGTGTAAATTGGCTATTATTGTAAAGATTTTTTTTGTGAAATCAAAAATAATAATGTTTTTCCTATTGGTGACATAATCTGGTGGCATACTGTATATACAGGGTGTTTCTAAATTGAACACAAAACTACAAGTTGGTCATAAAATTCTCAGTCGAAAATTTTAATACCAAAATGTTGTGCGAAATGCAACAATAATTTATTTTAAATTTAACAACATTAAAATTTCAAAAAAATATTTTAAAAACAAATATAACAACATAATTTTCAAACTATGGAGAACTATGGAGAACCCGTAGTTAAATACCCAGAAAGCAATACAATATTTTGGTATACATTTTTTTAACTTTTTTTTGAACGATTTGATAATGTTATAATTTATTTATTTATTAGTGTCATATACCCAGTGGATTTACACATGCCATTCAAAATATTGGTGGTAGAATTAAAATTAAGATCCAAATTAAAAATTAAAATTTAAGAGCTCAAACTAAACTTAAAATTAAAATACAAGCCCTGGGTGTACAGAATTGTATAAACATGTACGAGTAAAACATTTAGAGTATAGCACTCAACATTTAACACGTAACATTTAACATTTAGAGTTTTTTTATAAAATCGCCACGTGTAGTTCTTTGCCTATTTAAAAAAAAATCCCATAAACCGTACTGAACGTCTTTAATTTCAAAACTATGACGAAGACTCATTCGATTTTTTTTTAAATAAGTTCTAGAATTTGAACAGGAATTGATGATTAAAAACAATCAACATCCCTTGCATACCCAGGAAGTACGATATTTTTATATTACGATTTTTTTGTACGATATTTTGGTATTACGAATTTCGTCTTAGAATTTACCATTAGAATGACCCACATCGTGTAGTTTTCTGTTTATTTATGAAACACCCTGTATACTTAAATATATATATATATATATATATTTTTTAAAGAGTTATACAACTCTCCAAGAGGCATCTGTTGAAGCCCTCAAAACTGTTATAAGTTAGTATATAAGCCCATCACGGTCTTAAAAAACTGCAAAAATTTATTGAAAATCAAAATCTAAGTAACTCTAAAATACTGTTTTTTTAAATTATTATTTGAGGGGTTTTTGTGCACTCTCGGGTAAATTTTTTTTTTTATTTGCTTGAGAGGGCAAAAAAAATCCAAAAACCCTAAGAATATGACGAAGTTTCATTTTGTGTCAAAGGTGGAAAATGGAGTTGATGAACTTGACGAGGATGCAGAAAAAAGCAAGAAACAATAGATCAAGAGATCTTAATGAACAATAGATTTCGGTCCGAAAAATCTAAGAAGGGGTATGGAAAAAGGCATAATTTTAGTCGTTTAAATGGTTTCTATTAAGTATCTATCGTTGTTTGACGTTTCTTTATAGCCCACGGGCAATAAAGAGGTCCATGGGCTAGAAAAATACGTTAATGACAAAGACATTCATGTATAATTGTCAATTTATGATAATAAATATGTATGACATAAAAGAAATAAAATACTACTACTATAACATACTAATAAAATATTAAAAAAATATGATTGCGTGAATTTTTAAACAAACCCCGGTATTTTGGGGTACTTTTGACTATTCTTAATAGCTTTTAGTCGCATTTCTGTTGGCAAACATAATATAGAATTTTTGCAGTTTTTCTTGATGGTGTAAGAACTAAAAACAATTTTGAGGGCTTTAAAATATGGGTCCAAAAATTTGACTTCGATGCGTGAAAAAATTACGAAAATATTGAGTCAACTTAAAGCAGCGTTGGAATAAATCATGATTTAAAAAAAAACAAAAATTAATGATTTAAAAAAATCAAAAGTGATTTTTTTTAATGAAAATTATTTTACTTATTTCCAATTATCTATTTTAAAGCATGCTAACTCTATAGTTACATTATATTGTTAATTGTACGCCTATTGGAATGCACAAATGGCGCAAAAACAATGATTAATTAAAAAAAAACAATTTTGATTTGAATTAATAATTTATTTAAAAAAAAACATCATTTAAATATATGTCATATAAAAAAAGTTACTAAAACTTTAAGTGTAGCACATCATTATAATAGTATTGACGAGTAGTACTCAAAAATAAAATTAAAAATGCAAGTCCGTATTTAAAATTTTAAACTTGATGACGGTTGCACTCACACGAAATGTCTGATCGAAAATCTAAAATTCTCTTGTTGTAAACGAGAAAAAGTGACAATGAAAATGTGTTATTTTTTTAATATCTTTTCAAGTAACGACGGGGAAAATAACATTTTCGAAAATTTCAAACCATTGAAATTTTTTTTTTTTATTTTATTTATTACTGTTTGCAATGCAAACATGTTAGATTTTCAATTGAAATTGTTAAAATTTATCAAAGTTTCAAATGCACCTGTCAAATTATTATATTATGTTGGCTCCACCTTAAATTAAAAAAAAATATTTTTTCATCCTACGAGAATTCTATTATTTTTTGTAATCTAATTACACTAAATTCTATTCAAATTATATAACGAAAATTCCTGAAACTTATTTATTTATGAAGTAAGTATAGCAAACCTTATATCGTTATAAAGAGAAAAAATGTCCATTTAAAAAATGTCAACTCAAAAACTATGTTTTTTTTTTTCAAAAGAACAAATCCCTATCTTGCATAAGCTCTTAAAATGACAACTATTTCTCCATTCAACAGAATCTCTATGTTTTATGGTTTTATGGATTTGAGAGTATGTATTGTGATCACTCGCCTTATCATTTTACATCTACCCTATCTCTCTTTAATGTGTTTTAAAATACACTGTAAGGTTTCGGCATACCCAATTATTTGATTAATTACATATTTGATTTTTTTCTCTTACTACGATAATTCTATTAATATATTATTCTTTAAATTCTTCAAATTCTATTCAAATTATACAACGAAAATTTCTGCATATTATTTATTTATACAAGAAAGAATAGCAAACCTTATATTGTTATAAAGAGACAAAAATGTTTAAAAATGTCAAACCAACTATAACTGCCATGTACAAAAAATTCAGTTTGTATTATAACTCAAAAACTATGTTTGCAATAAATATTAAAAGTACTAAAATTTTAGTTACGCTTGTGTTAAATAACGTATATTTATTTTATTGCGTACCTTCTTTTCACACTATCCGCAACGAGGTCAATCAAGGTTTTATAAACTTATACGCACTCTCTTATGTTTCCACATGAAATTTTAGTACATACATTCGCAATCTTGATATTTTGCCTAAATTTAAATATACAGGGTGATTCTTTAATATTGCGAAAAACTTTAAGAAACGATTCCTTGTCAAGAAATAAGAGGGGTAAATAAGAGAGATAAAGCAGGTTGACATAAGTCAAATTTTACGTATCACTTAATAAAACAGTTTAGCCTTAAAATGTATAGCTATACTCTAATTTTTCTAAACTGGCGTTCACGTCATCAAACAGCTGTGTGGTAATGTTTTTTCGATCCAACGTGATTGTTTTCGAGAATATGCATAATAATAGTTTAAGAATCGAAATTGATCTGAGGATCATTTGTTACATAACACTGATTACCGGTGGTTATGAATAGGTAATCGGTGTATTAACCGCGGACAAAATTTTCGCCCGCCAATCATGTTATGTTGGCGGCTGTGATATTTTTTCGGCGACGATGCCACATCTTTTTCACTAACACATGCTCATCCATGTGTGTATAACCAAACTTCTTTGACGTTTAACTTACTTGTTTGACTTATATTTGATCGATTATTACAATGCATATTTTGCCATTGTAGATGTTAAACCATAACCAGTATAGTATACTCTATTTTTTCTAAACAGATGTTCATGTCATCAAAATAATAATCATAATAATATTGACACAATTTTACAAGGTTACCAGTTACCTGGATATGTAAAAATGGCTGCAATCAGCTGTTGCGCCCGTGCAATCTTCAGTGCGCGGTTCGTATCAAATTAGTCGACTTCTCTGCAGTTTATCGTACAGATATCAATCTTGTGGTTATGGTTTAATATCTACAATGGCAAAATATGCACTGCAATAATCGATCAAATGTAACAAGTTAAACGTCAAATAAGTTTGGTTATACACACATGTATGAGGGTTAGTGAAAAAGATGTGGCATCGTCGCCGAAAAAATATCACGGCCGCCAACATAACATGATTTATTACATGATTGGCAGGCGAAAATTGTGTCCGCAGTTAATACATCGATTACCTATTTATAACCACCGGTGATCAGTGTTATGTAACAAATGATCCTCAGATTAGATTAGATTCTTAAACTATTGTTATGCATATTCTCGAAAATAATCACGTTGGTACGAAAAACCCTCATCACACAGCTGTTTGATGACGTGAACGCCAGTTTAGAAAAATTAGAGTACACTTCTGTAATACGATTGATTATTTTATTCCAAAACCATGAAAGATAACAAAATTATCAATACAAAAGAGAAACGATGCTACAGTAATGTTCGAAATGTTTTTGTTCAAATCACATTGATTCTTACTTACATTTTGACAGTTGTTTTGTCTCAGCACGACCTACTTCAGTGCATAGGAATGTAATTAAATAGTTACTTGTATGAAAAATATTCAATATCGGCTTTGTTGAAGTTTGCAAAGTTTGGAATTTTTTCTGGACACCCTGTATTACTAAATTCAAATTTCTCATTACAAAAAGGTTGATATTTCGAGAAAAAAATTGTAAATTGACAACACTGTAACATAATCTAAAACTAAATAGACAACAATGTAGAGATTGAAAAATGTCATCAGAAAACTTACAGGGTGTTTCATTTAAAAAAAAAGTTTGTTTTTGTTATACCGCAAAATTGGGACCTACTTCAGTGCATAGAAATGTAATGAAATGATTACTTTTGTGAAAAATATTCAATATCTCAACAACTTTGGGGTTCAAACATAAGATATGCCCCATCGAATTGACGAGAAGAAAAAGACTTGTCGAATAATGACATAAAATAGGCGACATTCCATTAAACAAATTGGGTTATACCACTTTGAAGTGTGCAAAGTTTGCCATATTTTTCTGAACACCCTGTGTTACTAAATTCAAATTTCTCATTACAAAAAGGTTGCTACTTAACCACACTGAGATTATTGCTTAAACTTATTATTACCTTAAAATAATGAGGTCGCTACGATTTTTTAAAGTTGAGCTTGATTATGCATGATATTTGGAGAAAAAATTGTAAATTGGCAATACAGTAACATAAACCAAAACTAAATGGACAACAATACAGAGATTGAAAAATGTCATCAAAAAACTTGAATAAATACAGGGTGTTCCATTTAAAAAAAAAATGTTTGTTTTTGTTATACCGCAAAATTGGGACACCCTTTGAAAATAATCTTACGGCATAAAGATTTTTAAACCAAAATTTAAAAAAAAAATCTTTTTATAACGATGCAAGGTTTGCTTTACTTACTATCAAAAATAAATTACATGCAGGAATTTTCATTCTATAATTTGAATAGAATTTAGTATAATTAGAATAGAAAAATTAGTAGAATTCTTGTAGTAAGAGGATATCAAAAAGTTTTAAATGGCAAACTCTGTTTTTGATACTCTCAATAATACATATTCCTGTTTATACCGTTATTTGTACCGTGATTATACAGTATGAAGTTATTTATGTATTAAGAGCGAAATGTGATACATTATTGCTTGTAAGTGAGAGTTGGCATACATAGCTGACAAGTATACTTTTAAAAAGAAACTCCCTGTATACAGGGTGAGTTTTTTTTTCATTTTAAGCATTGTGATCTGGGAAACCATAGAACATAGAGATTCGCTTAAATGAGGAAATAGTTGTCATTTTAAGAGCTTATGCAAGATATGCTTTCGTTTTTTTGAAAAAATAAACCATAGTTTTTGAGTTATAATACAAACTGATTTTTTTGTACAAGGCAGTTATAGTTGGCTCTTCATTTTTAAAAAGGGACATTTTTTTCTCTATATAACAATATAAGGTTTGCTATTCTTTCTTGTATAAATAAATGATATGCAGAAATTTTCGTTGTATAATTTGAATAGAATACATTATAATCAGAAGAGAAATATTTATAGAATCCTCATAATACGAAAAAAAAATGGCAGTTATAGTTGGCTCTGACATTTTTATAAAGGGACATTTTTTTCTCTTTATAATTATATAAGGTTTGCTATTCTTTCTTGTATAAATAAATGAGATGCAGAAATTTTCGTTGTATAATTTGAATAGATTTCAGTATAATCAGAATAGAAATATTTATAGAATCCCCGTAGTACAGGAGAACATGGCAGTTATAGTTGGCTTTGACATTTTTAAAAAGGGATTTTTTTCTCTATATAACAAAAAAAAACTATAGTTTTTGAGTTATAATACAAACTGAATTTTTTGTACATGGCAGTTATAGTTGGTTTGACATTTTTAAACATTTTTTTCTCTTTATAACAATATAAGGTTTGCTATACTTTCTTGTATAAATAAATGAGATGCAGAAATATTCGTTGTATAATTTGAATAGAATACAGTAAAATCAGAAGAGAAATATTTATAGAATCCTCATAATACGAGAAAAAATGGCAGTTATAGTTGGCTCTGACATTTTTAAAACGGGACATTTTTTTCTCTTTATAATTATATAAGGTTTGCTATTCTTTCTTGTATAAATAAATGAGATGCAGAAATTTTCGTTGTATAATTTGAATAGAATTCAGTATAATCAGAATAGAAATATTTATAGAATCCCCGTAGTACAGGAAAAAATGGCAGTTATAGTTGGCTTTGACATATTTAAAAAGGGATTTTTTTCTCTTTATAACAAAAAAAACCATAGTTTTTGAGTTATAATACAAACTGAATTTTTTGTACATGGCAGTTATAGTTGGTTTGACATTTTTAAACATTTTTGTCTCTTTATAACAATATAAGCTTTGCTATACTTTCTTGTATAAATAAATGAGATGCATAAATTTTCGTTGTATAATTTGAATAGATTTCAATATAATCAGAGTAGAAATATTTATAGAATCTCCGTAGTACAGGAAAAATGGCAGTTATAGTAGGCTTTGACATTTTTAAAACGGGATTTTTTTCTCTTTATAACAAAAAAACCATAGTTTTTGAGTTATAATACAAACTGAATTTTTTGTACATGGCAGTTATATATGGCTTTGACATTTTTAAACATTTTTTCTCTTTATAACAATATAAGGTTTGCTATACATACTTTCTTGTATAAATAAATGAGATGCAGAAATTTTCGTTGTATAATTTGAATAGAATACAGTATAATCAGAAGAGAAATATTTATAGAATTCTCGTAGTACAGGAAAAAATGGCAGTTATAGTTGGCTTTGACATTTTTAAACAGGGTTTTTTTTTCTCTTTATAACAAAAAAAAAATTGTTTTTGAGTTATAATACAAACTGATTTTTTTGTAAATGGCAGTTATAGTTGGTTTGACATTTTTAAACATTTTTTTCTCTTTATAACAATATAAGGTTTGCTATACTTTCTTGTATAAATAAATGAGATGCAGAAATTTTCGTTGTATAACTTGAATAGAATACAGTATAATCATCAGAAGAGAAATATTTATAGAATTCTCGTAGTACGAGAAAAAATGGCAGTTATAGTTGGCTTTGACATTTTTAAAAAGGGACATTTTTTTCTCTTTATAATTATATAAGGTTTGCTATTCTTTCTTGTATAAATAAATGAGATGCAGAAATTTTCGTTGTATAATTTGAATAGATTTCAGTATAATCAGAATAGAAATATTTATAGAATCCCCGTAGTACAGGAAAAAATTGCAGTTATTGTTGGCTTTGACATTTTTAAAAAGGGATTTTTTTTCTCTTTATAACAAAATAAACCATAGTTTTTGAGTTATAATACAAACTGATTTTTTTGTACATGGCAGTTATAGTTGGTTTGACATTTTTAAACATTTTTTTCTCTTTATAACAATATAAGGTTTGCTATACTTTCTTGTATAAATAAATGAGATGTAGAAATTTTCGTTGTATAATTTGAATAGAATACAGTATAATCAGAAGAGAAATATTTATAGAATTCTCGTAGTACGAGAAAAAATGGCAGTTATAGTTGGCTTTGACATTTTTAAAAAGGGAATTTTTTTTCTCTTTATAACGATATAAGGTTTGCTATACTTTCTTGAATAAATTAACGAGATGAAGGAATTTTCGTTTTATAATTTGAATAGAATTCAGTATAATCAGAATAGAAATATTAATAGAATTCTCGTAGTAAGAGAAAAAAAAAGTTTTCCATGGCAAACTCTGTTTTTGCTACTCTCAATAATGCAAATAGTCCTGTATCCTGTTTATTTGTCAAAGTAAGTAATAATTTTCGAAAAGTTAATTTTTGAAGATGGCCTTTATTTATTAAAGTAAGTATAGCAAACCTTATCGTATCGCTATAAAGAGAAAAAAATGTCCGTTTTTTTATAATTGTTGTTTTATAATTTTATAAATATCTAAGCCAACTATGACTGCCATTTAAAAAAATTAAGTTTGTATTATAACTAAAAAACTGTGGTATTTTTTCAAAATGTTTAATTTCAAACACAACGTAAAGAAGTACTACCATTATACGATTACACAAAATAAAAATAAAACAAATATATCATGAGTCAAAACAAATATCATAAATTACAAGAATTTATAATCACGAATCAAATATCTAATTAATCAAATAATTGGGTATGCCGAAACCTTACAGTGTATTTTAAAACACATTAAAGAGAGATAGAGTAGATGTAAAATGATAAGGCGAGTGATCACAATACATACTCTCTATTCCAGAAAACCATAAAACATAGAGATTCGGTTGAATGGAGAAAGAGTTGTCATTTTAAGAGCTTATGCAAGATATGGTTTTGTTCTTTTGAAAAAAAAAACATAGTTTTTGAGTTGACATTTTTAAAAAAGGACATTTTTTTCTCTTTATAACGATATAAGGTTTGCTATACATACTTAATAAATAAATGAGATTCAGGAATTTTCGTTATATAATTTGAATAGAATTTAGTGTAATTAGATTACAAAAAATAATAGAATTCTCGTAGGATAAAAAAAAAATTTTTTCAAGGCAAACTCTGTTTTTGCTACTCTATAATACAAACAGTCCTGTATTTTGTCAAAGTAAGTAATAATTGTCGTAAAGTAAATTTTCGAAGATGGCCTTTATTTATCAAAGTAAGTAGGTATAGCAAACCTTGAATCGCCATAAAGAGAAAAAAATGTCCTTTTCGAAAATGTTATTTTTCCCGTCGTTACTTGAAAAGATATTAAAAAAAATTAACACATTTTCATTGTCACTTTTCTCGTTTACAATAAGAGAATTTTAGATTTTCATTTCAGATTGAATTCAAATCAATTTCAGATTTTACAGACTTGCATTTTAAATTTTATTTTTGACTTCTACTCGTCAATACTATTATAATGATGTGCAACACTTAAAGTTTTAGTAACTTTTTTTATATGATATATTCACATGATTTTTGTTTTAAATTAATCATAGTTTTTGCACCATTTGTGCATTCTAATAGGCGTACAATGAACAATATAATGTGACTATAGAGTTAGCATGCTTTAAAATAGATAATTGGAAATAAGTAAAATAATTTTCATTAAAAAAAATCATTTTTGATTTTTTTTAAATCATTGATTTTAGATTTTTTTTAAATCATGATTTATTCCAACCCTGCTTTAAGTTGACTCAATATTTTCGTAATTTTTTCACGCATCGAAGTCAAATTTTTGGACCCATATTTTAAAGCCCTCAAAATTGTTTTTAGTTCTTACACCATCAAGAAAAACTGCAAAAATTCTATATTATGTTTGCCAACAGAAATGCGACTAAAAGCTATTAAGAATAGTCAAAAGTACCCCCAAATACCGGGGTTTGTTTAAAAATTCACGCAATCATATTTTTTAAATATTTTATTAGTATGTTATAGTACTAGTATTTTATTTCTTTTATGTCATACATATTTATTATCATAAATTGACAATTATACATGAATTTCTTTGTCATCAACGTATTTTTCTAGCCCATGGACCTCTTTATTGCCCGTGGGCTATAAAGAAACGTCAAACAACGATAGATACTTAATAGAAACCATTTAAACGACTAAAATTATGCCTTTTTCCATACCCCTTCTTAGATTTTTCGGACCGAAATCTATTGTTCATTTAGATCTGTTGATATATTTTTCTTGCTTTTTTCTGCATGCTCATCAAGTTCATCAACTCCATTTTCCACCTTTGACACAAAATGAAACTTCGTCATATTCTTAGGGTTTTTGGATTTTTTTTGCCCTCTCAAGCAAATAAAAAAAATATTTACCCGAGAGTGCACAAAATCCCCTCAAATAATAATTTAAAAAAACAGTATTTTAGAGTTACTTAGATTTTGATTTTCAATAAATTTTTGCAGTTTTTGCACCGTGAAGGGCTTATATACTAACTTATAACAGTTTTCAGGACTTCAACAGATGCCTCTTGGAGAGTTGTATAACTCTTTAAAAATATATATATATATATATATATATATATATATATATATATATATATATATATTTAAGTATACAGGGTGTTTCATAAATAAACAGAAAACTACACGATGTGGGTCATTCTAATGGTAAATTCTATGATGAAATTCGTAATACCAAAATATCGTACAAAAATATCGTAATACCAAAATATCGTACTTACTGGGTATGCAAGGGATTTTGTTTTTAATCATCAATTCCTGTTCAAATTCTAGAACTTATTTAAAAAAAAAATCGAATGATTTAAATTGTGATGTAAATCAATTGATTTTAATCATATCTACTGTCGTCTTCATAGTTTGAAATTGAAGACGTTCAATACGGTTTATGGGATTTTTTTTAAATAGGCAAAGAACTACACGTGGCGATGTTATAAAAAAACTCAAAATGTTAAATGTTAAGTGTTAAACGTTGAATGTTGAGTGATGTACTCTAAATGTTTTACACGTGCATGTTTGTACAATTCTGTACACCCAGTGCTTGTATTTTAATTTTAAGTTTAGATTGAGCTCTTAAATTTTAATTTTTAATTTGGATCTTAATTTTAATTCTACCACCAATATTTTGAATGACATGTGTAAACCCACTGGGTATATAATACTAATAAATAAATAAATAAATTATAACATTATCAAATCCTTCAAGAAATAGTCAAAAACCCTTATACCAAAATATTGTATTGCTTTCTGGGGATTTATCTACGGGTTCTCCATAGTTCTCCATAGTTTGAAAATGATGTTGTTATATTTGTTTTTTTTTAAATTTTAATGTTGTTAAATTAATAATAAATTATTGTTACATTTCGCACAACATTTTGATATTAAAATTTTCGACTAAGAATTTTATGACTAACATCGCCACTTGTAGTTTAGTGTCCAATTTAAAAACACCCTGTATATACAGTATGTCACTAAATTAAGTTACCAATCAAAAAACATTATTATTTTTGATTTCACAACAAAAAAATTTACACAATAACACCACTATTTCCTATTTCCAAGAATATGTGTGATGTAGAGTTGAAAATTGCATGCTATATTTTCCTTTTCTTAACTTCTGTAATATATTCTCTCTTATGATTTTATTTTCCTTCATATTTCGCTCCTGTTAATTTACTTGTGTTTATTTGCCTTATATGTATGTATGTTATGTGCGATGTTCACAAAAATATTAGTTTACGAAAAGTTGGTGAAAATTCGAATTTAGCATCTAAATTGGTAAGCATGCCGAGTTCAATGGCCCAAACTTCACTGCACTTATCATTTTTAGTTCCTGAGTTTCATGCATCAGAGGCATTTTTGAAACATTTTTGATTACAAAATATTCACAACATGAAACATTTCAATGACAACAGAAATCTATAATTAATCATCATAGTTGAACATCTATGAACTAATCGTCGTTTTTTATTGGTTTACCAATATTTATTGGTTTTTATTGGTTTATTGGTAATGCCCAAGACTTCTTGGGCATTACATTATTTCGATGTAACAATTTTGAAACTTTCAAGGTTGTCACTTACTGGTAAAAAAATATTTTTATTTTATTTTATGATTTATATATTTTATTTCGCCTGACTAGTTTCGGTTATATACAACCATCATCAGAGGCATATGTATTCAATTTTCATACATGTTGAATACATTTGAAATGTTATTTTAAAATTTTATATGTCTAACTTTAAAGTTACATTTCAAATTAATTTAAGATGTATGAACATTGAATACATATGCCTCTGATGATGGTTGTATATAACCGAAACTAGTCAGGCGAAATAAAATTAATAAATCATAAAATAAAATAAAAAGTATTTTTTTACCAGTAAGTACTAACCATAGCAACCTTAAATATCTAACTGGTAATTTATGGATAAAACCTTAAACTTAATTTTAAAACTGTAATGTACAAAGTAGTCAAATTTGTAAGTTTTATACTTTGCAACTATAAGATATATGAAAAAATGACCTTCCTCCTTTTTTTGAGAGAAATTCGATGGTTAAAAACAAAATTAGCTATTGTTTTCTCTTTTCGAGTTAATTGA
Source organism: Othius punctulatus (assembly GCA_951805005.1). Lineage (NCBI taxonomy): Eukaryota > Metazoa > Arthropoda > Insecta > Coleoptera > Staphylinidae > Othius > Othius punctulatus. The sequence goes on along the minus strand of OX638141.1, from coordinate 6,903,447 downwards.
AAAGTAATTTTTTTTAAATATTTTTCATGTCGATATCTTGACGGATTGTTGAAATCAAAGGAAAGTTGTTTACACATTCTTTTTGCACTTTTTTGGGCAGAATGGAGTAGAATCAAAGATTTTAAATATTTGCATTAATTTTTAGGTCATAGCATAATATTGTGGTGTTTTTATCAAAATTAACTAGTAATAGGTAATTTACATAAAAACACCACTTTTTTCCTATTTCCAACAATATGTGTTATGTAGAGTTGAAAATTGTTGTAAAAAACATGATTAACTTCAGTAAAAATTTTATGGGTTATAAAGTTGCGTTTACTTTATGATACTTGTGAAATTATAAATATAATATCCACATTTATTATACAAAAATAAACTTCATTGCCTATATACAAAATACAATTAACAAACTGTGTTTTATTGTAAGTATTTCAATGTATGCGAATAACTCTTTGAATATAAAGAAAATTTACATTTTTTGTGTTAGAATATTGGTTTCATAAAAATAAAAAATAAACAAACAAACAAGCAAACAAGCAAACGAACAAACAAATAAACAAGCAAAAAGTATATTAAATACTAACATAACTATTAACAATTTAAATCAACAATTCTTAAAAAAGAAAGAAACAAACAGTATATTGAATAATAACATTATATACAGAACAATTAACAATTTAAATATTACCTATAAACATGAAAGTTTTTAATAGCTACTAATAGCTAATTTACCTAAAAACACCACTATTTCCTATTTTACTATTTCCAACGATATGTGTTATGTTGAGTAGAAAATTGCATACTATATTTTCCTTTTCTTTACTTCTGTAATTCTGTAACCAATTTAGATGCTAACCTTGAATTTTCACCTACTTTTCGTAAACTAATATTTTTGCCAACATGTCTCTTATGATTTTATTGTCCATCTTTCGCTCCTGTTAATTTCTCTTGCCTTCCACATAGTTCATCTTAATTTTTCTGTTCCTCCTTTTCTCTTTGATTTGATAGTATGTATTGTGATCACTCGCCTTATCATTTTACATCTGGCTTTAATGTATTTTAAAATACACTACATGTATACAGTGAACGGTAAAATATTTAAGGTTTAAATACTTATTTGCATTCTCTAACTTATGAGTCAACAATCACATGCATATTTGCTTACTTCTTTGTATATCGAAGACTCATCCCAATTTGCGTAATAAAAATTTGATCCAAATGACTGGAACTATGCTTAAACTTATGTACTTCTGCTTTAACTTATTTATATTAAAAAGTAGGTCGAAAATATTTATATTCCATTATGTACGCTTCCGAAATATTATGCTGTTTATTATTTTTATTTTATCAGGCTTATTTCACGTTTACACTGGATTTGTTCAGCAAACTTTCACGAATTGGACTTTGGCCTAATTCACATTTTAGAATTTTATGTGTAGGCTTCTGGCTCAGCCACTGGAGAATTGGCACCGTTTGCATTACAATAGTAAACCAGCTGCGACGTTTAGTGGCATTTACACAGTTTATCCTATTGAACAGAAAATTCAACATTGTATTACAAATCGTGAAGCAAATATTAACGTTTCATAAATTAAGGAATTTACAAGAAAAAAAACATGATTAGCTGCAGTAAAGATTTTATGGGTTATAAAGTTGCGTTTACTTTATGATACTTGTGAAATTATGAATATAATATCCACATTCATGATACAAAATAAAACTGCACTGCCTAGATACAAAATACAATTAACAAATTGTGTTTTAATGTAAGTATTTAAATGTATGCGAATGAATATTCCAATATGTCGAAATTTACATTATTTATATTAGAATATTGGTTTCATAATAATAAAAAAGAAACAAACAAGCAAACAAACAAACAAACAAACATACAAACAAACAAACAAACAAACAAACAAACAAACAAACATACAAACAAACAAACAAACATACAAACAAACAAGCAAAAAGTATATTGAATACTAACACAAGAATTAACAATTTAAATCTTACGTATAAACAGAAAAGTAAAATAAGTAAATATAGCGAAAAAGCGCAATCGCAATAAACAAAAGAAAAAAATAACAAATAATCATATAATACATTAAACAATAAAGTTTCATAAAAATCAAGTCTATCAATGTAATGTGCTTTACTTTCATTCACGTAGTAAACGTATTCTGAAAATACTAAAATTGTTTAATTTCCTTCTGAACATGATTTTCAATTGAATTTTCTAAGAAATTGAATGTTAATAACCATTGCTATCGACGTTTTCTATCTATCTATGTATCTATATATCTAGCTGTCTTATCTATCTATCTGTCTATCATGTATCTATCTATCTATCTATCTATCTATCTATCTATCTATCTATCTATCTATCTATCTATCTATCTATCTATCTATCTATCTATCTATCTATCTATCTATCTATCTATCTATCTATCTATCTATCTATCTATCTATCTATCTATCTATCTATCTATCTATCTACCTATCTATCTATCTATCTATCTATCTATCTATCTATCTATCTATCTATCATCTATCTATCTATCTATCTATCTATCTATCTATCTATCTATCTATCTTTCTATCTATCTATCTATCTATCTATCTATTTTTAAATCAAACAGGAATCAATGGGAATTATAAAAATAATTGATATATTTTCACATCCATAAGTGAGCATTAAATGTTTTAATTTTGGGTTTGGGATGTTTTGCACTCTCAGATTTGATTGCAATTCTTTGTTAGAATAAATATCAGCCGTCATTAATAAATATTATATTTTGTAAATAAAAACAATGATTAATAGTAACAGTGTGTACAAATAATTACAAAAATAAATAATGATAACATTTTAACTTTTGAGTTACAAATTATACAAATTACAACAACAAATACAACAACGTACAACAAATTATAACCACTTAATAACACGTAAATAAAAATCGCCATAAAATCGTAACCTATGAAAGTATAAATAGATGTCCAGAGATAATCTAAAAAAATATTGAATTTGACATTTTACTAACAAATATTTTAATTAAAAAAATATTTGTTTGATCTTTATAAATTTATTATTATATACATCTACACACGACGCTAACGATTGTGTCTAGACAAGCTGGAGTAATTAACCCTTACCCTTATAGCCCTGCCTGATATTTACATTTCGCCCAAACAGTGCGTTGAAATTAACGGCGCATAACGTTTTTACTTTAAAAGCATTTCATATTTAACACTCATTATTATATAAATTCATAGAGTAAACTTTAAACGTAATGTTTCATTTAAGGAGACGGATTTCGTATATTCTGTTTTGTTCAGTATTGACTAATTCATACTTGTGATTGCCTAAAGTTATAGTGTCAATTTTCTCACTTATTTAATACTGAAACTTTGTCAAATTTTCATGAGAATTAGCTTCAGGAATACTGAACAGATATCTGTTAATTAATATGCAGTAAATTAATTTTCAGAAATTTCAGTATTGACTAATTCATTCTTGTCATTGCATAAAGTTAAGTGTCAATTTTCTCACTTATTTAATACTGAAACTTTGTCAAATTTTCATGAGAATTAGCTTCAGGAATGCTGAACAGATATCTGTTAATTAATATGCAATTAATTAATTTTCAGATATTTCAGTATTGACTAATTCATACTTGTCATTGCATAAAGATATAGTGTTGATTTTCTCACTTATTTAATACTGAAACGTTGTCAAATTTTCATGAGAATTAGCTTCAGGAATACTGAACAGATATCTGTTAATTAATATGCAATAAATAAATTTTCAGAAATTTCAGTATTGACTAATTCATACTTGTCATTGCATAAAGTTATAGTGTCAATTTTCTCACTTATTTAATACTGAAACTTTGTCAAATTTTCATGAGAATTAGCTTCAGGAATGCTGAACAGATATCTGTTAATTAATATGCAATAAATAAATTTTCAGAAATTTCAGTATTGACTAATTCATACTTGTCATTGCATAAAGTTATAGTGTTGATTTTCTCACTTATTTAATACTGAAACTTTGTCAAATTTTCATGAGAATTAGCTTCAGGAATACTGAACAGATATCTGTTAATTAATATGCAATAAATAAATTTTCAGAAATTTCAGTATTGACTAATTCATACTTGTCATTGCATAAAGTTATGTGTCAATTTTCTCACTTATTTAATACTGAAACTTTGTCAAATTTTCATGAGAATTAGCTTCAGGAATACTGAACAGATATCTGTTAATTAATATGCAATAAATAAATTTTCAGAAATTTCAGTATTGACTAATTCATACTTGTCATTGCATAAAGTTATAGTGTTGATTTTCTCACTTATTTAATACTGAAACTTTGTCAAATTTTCATGAGAATTAGCTTCAGGAATACTGAACAGATATCTGTTAATTAACATGCAGTAAATTAGTTTTCAGAAATTTCAGTATTGACTAATTCATACTTGTCATTGCATAAAGTTATAGTGTCAATTTTCTCACTTATTTAATACTGAAACTTTGTCAAATTTTCATGAGAATTAGCTTCAGGAATACTGAACAGATATCTGTTAATTAATATGCAATAAATAAATTTTCAGAAATTTCAGTATTGACTAATTCATACTTGTCATTTCCTAAAGTTATAGTGTTGATTGTCTCACTTATTTAATACTGAAACTTTGTCAAATTTTCATAAGAATTAGCTTCAGGAATACTGAACAGATATCTGTTTATTAATATGCAGTAAATAAATTTTCAGAAAAATTTCAGTATTGACTAATTCATACTTATCATTGCATAAAGTTATAGTGTTGATTTTCTCACCTATTTAATACTGAAACTTTGTCAAATTTTCATGAGAATTAGCTTCAGGATTACTGAACAGATATCTGTAATTAATATGCAATAAATAAATTTTCAGAAATTTCAGTATTGACTAATTCATACTTGTCATTGCATAAAGTTATAGTGTCAATTTTCTCACTTATTTAATACTGAAACTTTGTCAAATTTTCATGAGAATTAGCTTCAGGAATACTGAACATATATCTGTTAATTAATATGCAATAAATAAATTTTCTGAAATTTCAGTATTGACTAATTCATACTTGTCATTGCCTAAAGTTATAGTGTCAATTTTTTCACTTATTTAAACTGAAACTTTGTCAAATTTTCAGAAATTTCAGTATTGACTAATTCATACTTGTCATTGCATAAAGTTATAGTGTTGATTTTCTCACCAATTTAATACTGAAACTTTGTCAAATTTTCATGAGAATTAGCTTCAGGAATACTGAACAGATATCTGTTAATTAATATGCCATAAATAAATTTTCAGAAATTTCAGTATTGACAAATTCATTCTTGTCATTGCATAAAGTTATAGTGTTGATTTTCTCACTTATTTAATACTGAAACTTTGTCAAATTTTCATGAGAATTAGCTTCAGGAATACTGAACATATATCTGTTAATTAATATGCAATAAATAAATTTTCAGAAATTTCAGTATTGACTAATTCATACTTGTCATTGCATAAAGTTATAGTGTTGATTTTCTCACTTATTTAATACTGAAACTTTGTCAAATTTTCATGAGAATTAGCTTCAGGAATACTGAACAGATATCAGTTAATTAATATGCAATAAATAAATTTTCAGAAATTTCAGTATTGACTAATTCATACTTGTCATTGCATAAACTTATAGTGTCAATTTTCTCACTTATTTAATACTGAAACTTTATCAAATTTTCATGAGAATTAGCTTCAGGAATACTGAACAGATATCTGTTAATTAATATGCAATAAATAAATTTTCAGAAATTTCAGTATTGACTAATTCATACTTGTCATTGCATAAAGGTATAGTGTTGATTTTCTCACTTATTTAATACTGAAACTTTGTCAAATTTTCATGAGAATTAGCTTCAGGAATACTGAACAGATATCTGTTAATTAATATGCAATAAATAAATTTTCAGAAATTTCAGTATTGACTAATTCATACTTGTGATTGCCTAAAGTTATAGTGTCAATTTTCTCACTTATTTAATACTGAAACTTTGTCAAATTTTCATGAGAATTAGCTTCTGGAATACTGAACAGATATCTGTTAATTAATATGCCATAAATAAATTTTCAGATATTTCAGTATTGACTAATTCATACTTGTCATTGCATAAAGTTATAGTGTCAATTTTCTCACTTATTTAATACTGAAACTTTGTCAAATTTTCATGAGAATTAGCTTCAGGAATACTGAACAGATATCTGTTAATTAATATGCAGTAAATTAATTTTCAGAAATTTCAGTATTGACTAATTCATTCTTGTCATTGCATAAAGTTAAGTGTCAATTTTCTCACTTATTTAATACTGAAACTTTGTCAAATTTTCATGAGAATTAGCTTCAGGAATGCTGAACAGATATCTGTTAATTAATATGCAATAAATAAATTTTCAGAAATTTCAGTATTGACTAATTCATACTTGTGATTGCCTAAAGTTATAGTGTCAATTTTCTCACTTATTTAATACTGAAACTTTGTCAAATTTTCATGAGAATTAGCTTCTGGAATACTGAACAGATATCTGTTAATTAATATGCCATAAATAAATTTTCAGATATTTCAGTATTGACTAATTCATACTTGTCATTGCATAAAGTTATAGTGTCAATTTTCTCACTTATTTAATACTGAAACTTTGTCAAATTTTCATGAGAATTAGCTTCTGGAATACTGAACAGATATCTGTTGATTAATATGCCATAAATAAATTTTCAGATATTTCAGTATTGACTAATTCATACTTGTCATTGCATAAAGTTATAGTGTCAATTTTCTCACTTATTTAATACAGAAACTTTGTCAAATTTTCATGAGAATTAGCTTCAGGAATACTGAACAGATATCTGTTAATTAATATGCAATAAATAAATTTTCAGAAATTTCAGTATTGACTAATTCATACTTGTGATTGCCTAAAGTTATAGTGTCAATTTTCTCACTTATTTAATACTGAAACTTTGTCAAATTTTCATGAGAATTAGCTTCTGGAATACTGAACAGATATCTGTTGATTAATATGCCATAAATAAATTTTCAGATATTTCAGTATTGACTAATTCATACTTGTGATTGCCTAAAGTTATAGTGTCAATTTTCTCACTTATTTAATACTGAAACTTTGTCAAATTTTCATGAGAATTAGCTTCTGGAATACTGAACAGATATCTGTTGATTAATATGCCATAAATAAATTTTCAGATATTTCAGTATTGACTAATTCATACTTGTCATTGCATAAAGTTATAGTGTCAATTTTCTCACTTATTTAATACAGAAACTTTGTCAAATTTTCATGAGAATTAGCTTCAGGAATACTGAACAGATATCTGTTAATTAATATGCAATAAATAAATTTTCAGATATTTCAGTATTGACTAATTCATACTTGTCATTGCATAAAGTTATAGTGTCAATTTTCTCACTTATTTAATACTGAAACTTTGTCAAATTTTCATGAGAATTAGCTTCTGGAATACTGAACAGATATCTGTTGATTAATATGCCATAAATAAATTTTCAGATATTTCAGTATTGACTAATTCATACTTGTCATTGCATAAAGTTATAGTGTCAATTTTCTCACTTATTTAATACAGAAACTTTGTCAAATTTTCATGAGAATTAGCTTCAGGAATACTGAACAGATATCTGTTAATTAATATGCAATAAATAAATTTTCAGAAATTTCAGTATTGACTAATTCATACTTGTGATTGCCTAAAGTTATAGTGTCAATTTTCTCACTTATTTAATACTGAAACTTTGTCAAATTTTCATGAGAATTAGCTTCTGGAATACTGAACAGATATCTGTTGATTAATATGCCATAAATAAATTTTCAGATATTTCAGTATTGACTAATTCATACTTGTGATTGCCTAATGTTATAGTGTCAATTTTCTCACTTATTTAATACTGAAACTTTGTCAAATTTTCATGAGAATTAGCTTCTGGAATACTGAACAGATATCTGTTGATTAATATGCCATAAATAAATTTTCAGATATTTCAGTATTGACTAATTCATACTTGTCATTGCATAAAGTTATAGTGTCAATTTTCTCACTTATTTAATACAGAAACTTTGTCAAATTTTCATGAGAATTAGCTTCAGGAATACTGAACAGATATCTGTTAATTAATATGCAATAAATAAATTTTCAGATATTTCAGTATTGACTAATTCATACTTGTCATTGCATAAAGTTATAGTGTCAATTTTCTCACTTATTTAATACTGAAACTTTGTCAAATTTTCATGAGAATTAGCTTCTGGAATACTGAACAGATATCTGTTAATTAATATGCAATAAATAAATTTTCAGAAATTTCAGTATTGACTAATTCATACTTGTCATTGCATAAAGTTATAGTGTCAATTTTCTCACCTATTTAATACTGAAACTTTGTCAAATTTTCATGAGAATTAGCTTCAGGAATACTGAACAGATATCTGTTAATTAATATGCAATAAATAAATTTTCAGAAATTTCAGTATTGACTAATTCATACTTGTGATTGCCTAAAGTTATAGTGTCAATTTTCTCACTTATTTAATACTGAAACTTTGTCAAATTTTCATGAGAATTAGCTTCTGGAATACTGAACAGATATCTGTTAATTAATATGCCATAAATAAATTTTCAGATATTTCAGTATTGACTAATTCATACTTGTCATTGCATAAAGGTATAGTGTTGATTTTCTCACTTATTTAATACTGAAACTTTGTCAAATTTTCATGAGAATTAGCTTCAGGAATACTGAACAGATATCTGTTAATTAATATGCAATAAATAAATTTTCAGAAATTTCAGTATTGACTAATTCATACTTGTCATTGCATAAAGTTATGTGTCAATTTTCTCACTTATTTAATACTGAAACTTTGTCAAATTTTCATGCGAATTAGCTTCAGGAATACTGAACAGATGTCTGTTAATTAATATGCAATAAATAAATTTTCATAAATTTCAGTATTGACTAATTCATACTTGTCATTGCATAAAGTTATAGTGTTGATTTTCTCACCTATTTAATACTGAAACTTTGTCAAATATTCATGCGAATTAGCTTCAGGAATACTGAACAGATGTCTGTTAATTAATATGCAATAAATAAATTTTCAGAAATTTCAGTATTGACAAATACATTCTTGTCATTGCATAAAGTTATAGTGTCAATTTTCTCACTTATTTAATACTGAAACTTTGTCAAATTTTCATGAGAATTAGCTTCAGGAATACTGAACATATATCTGTTAATTAATATGCAATAAATAAATTTTCAGAAATTTCAGTATTGACTAATTCATACTTGTCATTGCATAAAGTTATAGTGTTGATTTTCTCACTTATTTAATACTGAAACTTTGTCAAATTTTAATGAGGATTAGCTTCAGGAATACTGAACAGATATCTGTTAATTAATATGCCATAAATAAATTTTCAGAAATTTCAGTATTGACAAATACATTCTTGTCATTGCATAAAGTTATAGTGTCAATTTTCTCACTTATTTAATACTGAAACTTTGTCAAATTTTCATGAGAATTAGCTTCAGGAATACTGAACAGATATCTGGTAATTAATATGCAATAAATAAATTTTCAGAAATTTCAGTATTGACTAATTCATACTTGTCATTGCATAAAGTCATAGTGTTGATTTTCTCACTTATTTAATACTGAAACTTTGTCAAATTTTAATGAGGATTAGATTCAGGAATACTGAACAGATATCTGTTAATTAATATCCCATAAATAAATTTTCAGAAATTTCAGTATTGACAAATACATTCTTGTCATTGCATAAAGTTATAGTGTCAATTTTCTCACTTATTTAATACTGAAACTTTGTCAAATTTTCATGAGAATTAGCTTCAGGAATACTGAACAGATATCTGTTAATTAATATGCAATAAATTAATTTTCAGAAATTTCAGTATTGACTAATTCATACTTGTGATTGCCTAAAGTTATAGTGTCAATTTTCTCACTTATTTGATACTGAAACTTTGTCAAATTTTAATGAGGATTAGCTTCAGGAATACTGAACAGATATCTGTTAATTATTATGCAATAAATAAATTTTCAGAAATTTTAGTGTTGACAAATTCATTCTTGTCATTGCATAAAGTTATGTGTCAATTTTCTCACTTATTTAATACTGAAACTTTGTTAAATTTTCATGAGAATTGGCTTCAGGAATACTGAACAGATATCTATTAATTAATATGCAATAAATTAATTTTCAGATATTTCAGTATTGACTAACTCATACTTGTGATTGCCTAAAGTTATAGTGTCAATTTTCTCACTTATTTAAACTGAAACTTTGTCAAATTTTCATGAGAATTAGCTTCAGGAATACTGAACAGATATCTGTTAATTAATATGCCATAAATAAATTTTCAGAAATTTCAGTATTGACAAATTCATTCTTGTCATTGCATAAAGTTATGTGTCAATTTTCTCGGTTATTTAATACTGAAACTTTGTCAAATTTTCATGAGAATTAGCTTCAGGAATACTGAACATATATCTGTTAATTAATATGCAATAAATAAATTTTCAGAAATTTCAGTATTGACTAATTCATACTTGTCATTGCATAAAGTTATAGTGTTGATTTTCTCATCTATTTAATACTGAAACTTTGTCAAATTTTCATGAGAATTAGCTTCAGGAATACTGAACATATATCTGTTAATTAATATGCAATAAATAAATTTTCAGAAATTTCAGTATTGACTAATTCATACTTGTCATTGCATAAAGTTATAGTGTTGATTTTCTCACTTATTTAATACTGAAACTTTGTCAAATTTTCATGAGAATTAGCTTCAGGAATACTGAACAGATATCTGTTAATTAGTATGCAGTAAATTATTTTTCAGAAATTTCAGTATTGACTAATTCATACTTGTCATTGCATAAAGTTATGTGTCAATTTTCTCACTTATTTAATACTGAAACTTTGTCAAATTTTCATGAGAATTAGCTTAAGGAATACTGAACAGATATCTGTTAATTAATATGCAATAAATACATTTTCATAAATTACAGTATTGACTAATTCATACTTGTCATTGCATAAAGTTATAGTGTTGATTTTCTCACCTATTTAATACTGAAACTTTGTCAAATTTTCATGAGAATTAGCTTCAGGAATACTGAACAGATATATGTTACTTAATATGCAATAAATAAATTTTCAGAAATTTCAGTATTGACTAATTCATACTTGTCATTGCATAAAGTTATAGTGTTGATTTTCTCACTTATTTAATACTGAAACTTTGTCAAATTTTCATGAGAATTAGCTTCAGGAATACTGAACAGATATCTGTTAATTAATATGCAATAAATTAATTTTCAGAAATTTCAGTATTGACTAATTCATACTTGTGATTGCTTAAAGTTTTAGTGTTGATTTTCTCACCTATTTAATACTGAAACTTTGTCAAATTTTTATGAGAATTAGCTTCAGGAATACTGAACAGATATCTGTTAATTAATATGCAATAAATAAATTTTCAGAAATTTCAGTATTGACTAATTCATACTTGTCATTGCATAAAGTTGTAGTGTCAATTTTCTCACTTATTTAATACTGAAACTTTGTCAAAGTTTCATGAGAATTAGCTTCAGGAATACTGAACAGATATCTGTTAATTAGTATGCAGTAAATTATTTTTCAGAAATTTCAGTATTGACTAATTCATACTTGTGATTGCCTAAAGTTATAGTGTCAATTTTCTCACTTATTTAATACTGAAGCTTTGTCAAATTTTCATGAGAATTAGCTTCAGGAATACTGAACATATATCTGTTAATTAATATGCAATAAATAAATTTTCAGAAATTTCAGTATTGACTAATTCATACTTGTCATTGCATAAAGTTATAGTGTTGATTTTCTCACTTATTTAATACTGAAACTTTGTCAAATTTTCATGAGAATTAGCTTCAGGAATACTGAACAGATATCTGTTAATTAGTATGCAGTAAATTATTTTTCAGAAATTTCAGTATTGACTAATTCATACTTGTCATTGCATAAAGTTATGTGTCAATTTTCTCACTTATTTAATACTGAAACTTTGTCAAATTTTCATGAGAATTAGCTTAAGGAATACTGAACAGATATCTGTTAATTAATATGCAATAAATACATTTTCATAAATTTCAGTATTGACTAATTCATACTTGTCATTGCATAAAGTTATAGTGTTGATTTTCTCACTTATTTAATACTGAAACTTTGTCAAATTTTCATGAGAATTAGCTTCAGGAATACTGAACAGATATCTGTTAATTAATATGCAATAAATTAATTTTCAGAAATTTCAGTATTGACTAATTCATACTTGTGATTGCTTAAAGTTTTAGTGTTGATTTTCTCACCTATTTAATACTGAAACTTTGTCAAATTTTTATGAGAATTAGCTTCAGGAATACTGAACAGATATCTGTTAATTAATATGCAATAAATAAATTTTCAGAAATTTCAGTATTGACTAATTCATACTTGTCATTGCATAAAGTTGTAGTGTCAATTTTCTCACTTATTTAATACTGAAACTTTGTCAAAGTTTCATGAGAATTAGCTTCAGGAATACTGAACAGATATCTGTTAATTAGTATGCAGTAAATTATTTTTCAGAAATTTCAGTATTGACTAATTCATACTTGTGATTGCCTAAAGTTATAGTGTCAATTTTCTCACTTATTTAATACTGAAGCTTTGTCAAATTTTCATGAGAATTAGCTTCAGGAATACTGAACATATATCTGTTAATTAATATGCAATAAATAAATTTTCAGAAATTTCAGTATTGACTAATTCATACTTGTCATTGCATAAAGTTATAGTGTTGATTTTCTCACCTATTTAATACTGAAACTTTGTCAAATTTTCATGAGAATTAGCTTCAGGAATACTGAACAGATATCTGTTAATTAATATGCAATAAATAAATTTTCAGAAATTTCAGTATTGAATAATTCATGCTTGTGATTGCCTAAAGTTATACTGTCAATTTTCTCACTTATTTAATACTGAAACTTTGTCAAATTTTCATGAGAATTAGCTTCAGGAATACTGAACAGATATCTGTTAATTAATATGCAATAAATAAATTTTCAGAAATTTCAGTATTGACTAATTCATACTTGTCATTGCATAAAGTTATAGTGTCAATTTTCTCACTTATTTAATACTGAAACTTTGTCAAAGTTTCATGAGAATTAGCTTCAGGAATACTGAACAGATATCTGTTATAATTAATATGCAGTAAATTATTTTTCAGAAATTTCAGTATTGACTAATTCATACTTGTGATTGCCTAAAGTTATAGTGTCAATTTTCTCACTTATTTAATACTGAAGCTTTGTCAAATTTTCATGAGAATTAGCTTCAGGAATGCTGAACAGATATCTGTTAATTAATATGCAGTAAATTAATTTTCAGAAATTTCAGTATTGACTAATTCATACCTGTGATTGCCTAAAGTTATAGTGTCAATTTTCTCACTTATTTAATACTGAAACTTTGTCAAATTTTCATGAGAATTAGCTTCAGGAATGCTGAACAGATATCTGTTAATTAATATGCAATAAATAAATTTTCTGAAATTTCAGTATTGACTAATTCATACTTGTCATTGCATAAAGTTATAGTGTTGATTTTCTCACCTATTTAATACTGAAACTTTGTCAAATTTTCATGAGAATTAGCTTCAGGAATACTGAACAGATATCTGTTAATTAATATGCAATAAATAAATTTTCAGAAATTTCAGTATTGACTAATACATACTTGTGATTGTCTAAAGTTATAGTGTCAATTTTCTCACTTATTTAATACTGAAACTTTGTCAAATTTTCATGAGAATTAGCTTCAGGAATACTGAACAGATATCTGTTAATTAAGGATATATATATATATATATATATATATATATATATATACATATATATATATATATATATATATATATATATATATATATATATATATATTATATATATATATATATATATATATATATATATATATATATATATATATATATATATATATATATATATATATATATATATATATATATATATATATATATATATATATATATATAATATCGTGTGATATGTCGTACTGATGTCAAACCACGGACTCGTGATCACACTCTTGAAACTCCACTAGAACTGCCCTACATATGTTTACGGACAAGTCAGATCTTTGCTCGCAGCAATCTGGAAGCGTAACGAAGCCTTGGGCCCCATCGCAGTGTTTACTTAGGACGTCTATTTGCCCGATTAGTTCAAACAATACTTATGCAGACACTATAAAAGTAAATTATTCGTCTGTGAAATGAGACGGGACAATCTCGCCCCATCGATCATAAATTGCTGGGACGACTTAATCCGGGCTCTTTCCAGGCGCCAAACTTTCATATCCTGTTTACAATCAAATGGACTAATTAAATAAAGATACTTATATTGTTTTCCTCAAGGCAGAAAGAGCAAATTAATAAAGGCCACAGTCAGTTTTGTTTCGCACTCATTCATTTCGCTATGTCATGCGGGAATTCCAGCCCTGTAAATGGTTTTGCTTTGATGGATTCAAGGTCTCTGCAATATACTTTACCTGGCAATAAAAACATTATCAATTTCGTTCGAAACTCTTCTGGGAACGGTTTAGCAGCTGCATGCGTCTAATAACGTAATGGCAAAAATCAATGCCATTACTTCAATTGGTATCTGTGACGTATTGAAATTGAAACTCTAGCGTGTCTGCCAGAAATCGCCAGTTCATTCATTATGGGCTGGGGGTAATTCCTGCTGAGCTCCGTGCAATCATTTTTAAAACTGGCACATACAAGGTGCTTGCATGTCTGGTTGAAGAAAATTTGTCTGACCGTTCACCATCGATTTCTAATTCATTCATATACAGCAGGGAACGAAAATGGGCCAGCCTGCAGCCACATACATTTTCCGCTGCTGACTTTGTTGCCTTGAAATTTTTAAATTAATATAAATTTTGCCCAAAAATAGTAGTATTATTTTTAGGTTATTAAAGAAAACACTTGGTAAAGTTTCACACAAGAAAATTTTATAAAATATTTAAATAAATATAAATATATACTGAAAAAAAACCCCGACTGTAACCTAAGGATGGTTCAATTTTCTCAGCCAATCAAAAATATAAATTAAATTAAAATTAGGGTACCACAAATTTATTTGCCTTTTGTCATTACAATTACACCAATTACTTTCGTACTCAAATTATTATTCAATGTTTAATATTTGCAGTTAAATGTGGGAATTATTTTTAAAGATCAAATGCTTCAATTGAAAGTTTAAATTTATGTCACATATGATATGAAATTATATTCATTTGCAGCGAATTATATTGGTCGTGTTAACAAAATTAAACAAATTTATGCTATTAAATGTCAAATTTCCAAATACAAATTTCCGGGGGTGTTCATTTCTGATTGCTTATTGAAAAATTATATTAAATCTACAAGTGCAACAGATTAAATTTGACATATTTTCTATTGCAACTACCCAAATTTCTCAAACTTTCATTTACGAGTGTCAAAAACTACCATTTTGAAAGTGGAATAATCGTAATATGTCATTTGCATCCATCTGCATCAAAATCTATGAAATTTTTATTTACAGCTGTAATTTGCAATAGCATAGTCGTATCATGCCAATTTTCACAATGAAGTTATTAAATCTGTTCAATTTTCAATTGTAATTGTCAAAATCTGTCAATTTATCTACACAACTATTTAAATACTATGCCGCAGAGGTAGAATTCGTTAAAACTTTTGTTGCCGATGTCAAAAGTTTCAACTGCTACTTTCAAAAACTGTCTAAACCGTTGTAACCTGATGACCTTTTAGCAACGCAACTGGGCACATCTGTCGAATACTAGACTTGTTTAACTTCTATTTCAAAAAAAGTAAAGTCAATTTCAGAAAAAAAGTAAAATAAATTTTAAAACAAGGATCATCAAATTCAGAAAAAGTAACATCGGCTTCTGAAGTAATTTAAATTTCTGAATGTTTATATAGTAGACTGCTAGAGTGAATAATCAATTTTAGAACAAGGAACATCAGATTCAGAAAAAAGTAACATCGACTTCAGAAGTAATTTAAATTTCAGAATATTTATACAGTAGAGTGCTAGAGTGAATAAAACTGAATGAACTGTTCAATAGTTTTGTATTTCAATAATGTGAATAGTTTTGTATTTAATATTGTAAAATCACTACGATAACCACAAACTATTGGAAAATGATAATGAAAATCGTCAAAATAGATGCAAAAGAAGGTATAACAAAGCCAGCGATGAATCTCGTGCGCGCGAATAATGCAAGAAACTGAAGCAGAAGGAAATTAGGAAGACCCTGTACGATATAAATTAATAGTAATGTACATCAAATATTGTAGTGAGTATTCTTAACTGTGTTGTAAATACTAGGTAACTTATTCAAGATACAATTTTTGAAACAAAAACCATTCTGAATGGACTTTCTCTGAAGTCGAAGTTGATTCTTCTGAATATGATGTTACTTTTCCTGAAATTTATTTTACATTTTCTAAAATTGATTTTATTTTCAGAAATTCACTGTACTTCTTCTGAAATTGAAGTTTAGGTAATGGTTTTATATATTAACTGCCACTGTCAAATTTTCTGTAGAGTACTACAAATTTCAAAAAATAAAAATTTGTCAAGTCTATAGTTACAATATTGTTAATTCATAAATAGCAACTTCGTGTCACATTCTATCATCAAATGTGAAAATCAGTAAAAATTTCAACTACAACAAGTGTAGATATTTGACCTATTTTCCAACTGAAGTCTACTCTGAATTCTCTGAACTGTGAAATCTGAACTCTCTGTACTGTAATTATTTTAAATTTTCATAAACTGTTAAAATTTGTTAAATTTTCAAATGCATCTGCCAAAATCTGTTAATTTTTAAGCATCACCTGTTAAATTTTGTCATATTTACTACTCTAACAATTGAAGTGTGTTATATTTTCTTGCCACTCTCAATCTATTGGCATCAGATGTGAAAATCTGTACAATTTATAACTGCAACTATCAAAATTTGCCAAATTCTGAAGTGTGCTTCAAATCTTCAAATTTTGAGGCTACTAACAAAATTTGACAAATAATTACTTCCAATTGTGAAAATTTGTCAATTTACACGAATAATAATCATATTTTAAAAACTTTCATTAATTCTCTGCCATTGAATATTGTGATTCATAAACACCTTTTGGCATATTTTATATTCGTTATAATATCTGTGGCCACATTATAAGTGTGTAATAATAAATGATTATTTATTGATATTTTACAGCAATTGTCAAACTGTACTAACTGTGAAAATTTCTAAAAAAAAATATTAATCCAATTCCAGTTGACAAATCTACCAAATTTTCCAAACCAAACTCTTTGATTTTTAAATTTTTTTAATTAAAACTGAATAACAGGTGGGATCTATTAACAGATTTTGATAGATGCATCTGCGACTGTCAAAATTACAATTTATGTCAACGACGCAATTGATATCCGACACGTAAGTGCATATATTGTAAATTGTTCAAATTTGTGAAATTTCTTGAAATTCAACTGACAAATATTTTAGCTTCAACTGATAATATCATATTTGAGATATTTTGGAATAAAAAGTTACTTAATTGTACAGGGTGGGTAAATGCAGATGTTTTAATAGTGAATCTCGATAACTATGACAGGCATGATAGAGTGGACCCCCCATCCTTGATCTCTTTTTTCGAGAAAAAGTTAATGGCGAAAACAAAAATTGGCTATTGTCCTTTGTCTTCGAGTTATTCGCAAAACATGTTTTTGACTTCGTTTTACAGCTGTAGGTCACTTATTTATGAGAATAGAAATAAATAATTTCTGCGTTCTTCATGCACTTTTTTGATAAAAATGCAGCGGCGTAGTCAATTTTTAATCAGTCAAAGATTGACATATTTTTTAATTATAATTATATGTCAAGAAGACAACTTTTCAAAAACTTATTTTGCTACACTTACCCACAAATATTTTCATTATTTCATACATTAGATTATTATTAGTAATAAACGCATCAATCATATCATCATAGAAGAACTATGTCAGCACAGGCCACCTCTTGTCAGTTTTTTATACGCGGATTACTTTTGAACAACTATTTATCAGATATTTTTAATAATGCTCTAGTGGACTACAAAACAGTATATGAAATTAGTTCATAATTCCGAATTGTGGCATTCGTAAAATAAGCACATTCGCTTCGTTCATACACCAACCATTCACCATAATCCTGCCAATAACCATTCACCATAATAATGCCATAATCTTATGATTTATAAACAAATTTCATAATACAGGGTGGTCACTTTTACGACGCCCACCATTAGGATCTATTAAACGGAAATACATACAGAGTTGGTCAAATGGGATAAAGGTTTCTTATTTTTGTGCCTTTCAATATTCTGAAATGAAATCCGGGATATCCTGCACAGTTCCTGAAATATCGCTAAAAAACTGAAAAAGTGCACTTTCATTTTCCTTTTATAAGTTTTTGACCAAAATTTTACGAAACTTGGCACGCTTACATTTTTCGACGTGAGCTTTCTGATGATAGTACCAAACATTTTTTGCGCCAACTAGGTGCCCAAATTTTCATAGTCAAGTTTTAATTTTCCTATGGCCGCAATATTGGATTTTAATGGCATTCAAAAGAGCGAAAAAATCCGATTTCAACCATGTATAACACATGTAACCCTGTATACTATTGTGAAATTAAACTGACCATAGTTTTTTTTTTACAGATATGTAACGATTCGAAACTTTTACAGTCGTTAATTCAATGCGTGATACAGTAAATTCTGTTATTAATTGATAATTGGGTTACCAAAAATGAAACTTAATGGATTAATACGCTGCAGACTCGCGAATTTTCCCATTTAGTTAACTTGGCGTATCACAATTGAATCCATTATGCTTTTTAAACTGTGCAAGGCACAGAGTTCCACATGAGAACCGATAATCCACGCACTTCCTGTTTATTAACTTTGTCTGAAAAGTTGTTTCATGTATACATGGTGTACGTTTTTTAACGCGAACATAGAGATTTAATGCAAATGATGGAAATAACTTAATTTTTCATGTTAGATGCGCAATAATTTATAATATTGCGCATCTAACACTATATACAGAGGGCGCATAAAGAATTAAGACCTGGCTTTATTTTTTCAATTCAATTTTTTCAATTTTTTCATTTTTCAATAATTCCCAAATTTCTCGATAATTTTCTAGATTTCCACACATTTCCCAAAAAAAATCATAATTGCAGTGATTTTTTAATTATTCCCAAAATTTCCTAATCATTTTCCAGATTTCTATAGATACCTTAATAATTCTTATGATGTTGAGAGATTTTTCAATAATTTCAAGGTCATTAAAATCAGAATATGCAAAATGATTGACACAATTATTACATACATTTTATAATCTCCAAACTTCTCTATTATTCTTAAAATGTCGATACCATTTCAAGTTCAAATTGAGACCAATCAAGTTCAAGATGAGACCAATCAAGTTCCAATTGAGACCAATCAATTTCAAATTGAGGCCAATCAAGTTCAAATCGATACCAATCACTGTCAAATTGAGACCAATCAATTTCAAATTGAGACCAATCAATTTCAAATTGAGACTAAACAAAATCAAGTTGACACAAAACAATATCAAGTTGAGAGTAAACAAATCAAATTTACTATCACAACTTGATATTGTTTAGTGTCAACTTGATTTTGTTTAGTCTCATTTTGAAATTGATTGGTCTCAATTTGAAATAGATTTGTATCAATTTGAACTTGATTGGCATCAATTTGAAATTGATTGGTCTCAATTTGAAATTGATTGGTCTCAATTTGAACGTGATTGGTCTCAATTTGAACTTGAAAAGGTATAGTAATTTATTGTAATAAGTATTGTCAAAATTTAGAGATATTTTCCATATTTCTATGAGTAACAGTTTTCATTACTAAAATTCTTAGAGGTTTTTCAACAATTTACACATTTTTTTCAATATTTTTCGGGATTTCTGCAGATTTCCCAATAATTTGTATTATTTGTGAATGTTTTTCAATTCTCTCAAATTTCGAGATTAAAATGCAAATTGGTTGATAGTTTTCAATAACTCCCAAAATGTCTCGATAATTTTCGAGATTTCCACAATAAATATCAACAATTCCTGAAATTTTGGAATAATTTCCAAAATTTCCCACTAATTCTTGAAATTTCTGGAGACATCTCAATAATTTTTAAGATTTTGAGAGATTTTTCAATAATTTTGAGATAATTAAAATCACAATATGCAAATTGATTGACGCTATTATTACATCTCTATAAATACATTATATAATAATATTATATTTATAATTATAATTATATAATATATTATAATTATATAATATATTACATATTATCTCTATAAATCTTAAAATATATATTAATTTTTAAGTATTTTTAATATTTTACAATAATTTCTATGAGTAATAGTTTTCATTACTAAGATTCTCAGATTTTTCGATAATTTCCACGATTTCTCAATACTTTTCGAGATTGCTACAGATTCCCCAATAATTATCATGATTTTTCATTACTAAGATTCTCAGATTTTTCGATAATTTCCACGATTTCTCAATACTTTTCGAGATTGCTACAGATTCCCCAATAATTATCATGATTTGTGGAGATTTTTCAATAATTTCGAGATGACAAAATGCAAATTGGTTGACAATTTGCAATAATTCCCAAGATATCTCAGGAATTTTCGAGATTTCCACAGATTTCCCAATAAATATCAATAACTCCTAAAATTTTTGAATAATTTCCAAAATTTCCCACTAATTCTTGAAATTTCTGGAGACATCTCAATAATTTTTAAGATTTTGAGAGATTTTTCAATAATTTTGAGTTAATTAAAATCACAATATGCAAATTGATTGACGCTATTATTACATACATTTTTTAATCTCCAAATTTCTCTATAAATCTTAAAATATATATTAATTTTTAAGTGTTTTCAATATTTTACAATTATTTCTATGAGTAGTAGTTTTCATTACTAAGATTCTCAGATTTTTCGATTGATTTCTATAGTTTCTATATTAATCATTTAGTTAATTCTTGATTTATTATCAAGAATTCGAGAGATTTTCCAATAGTTTTCACGATTTCTCAATACTTTTCGAGATTGCTACAGATTCCCCAAAAATTATCATGATTTGTGGAGATGTTTTAATAATTTCGAGATAAAAAAATGTAAATTGGTTAACAGTTTTCAATAATTCGCAAGATTTCTCAAGAATTTTCGAGATTTCCACAGATTTCCTAATAAATATCAACAATTCCTGAGATTTTTGAATAATTCCCAAGATTTCCTAATAATTTTTGAGATTTCTACAGATATCTCAATAATTTTTAAGATTTTGATACATTTTTTAATAATTTCGAGATCTTTAAAATCAGAAAAATCCAAATTAGCTCACACGTTTGATACGATTATTACATACAATTTTTTATTCTACAGATATTTCGATATTCGATATTTCGTAAAATATCTAAACATTTCTAAATTTTATCAAGATTCAGAGAGATTTTCCAATAATTTCCCCGATTTTTCATATTTTGTGTAATTTTTACAGATTTTCCAATAAATATCATGAGATTTTCAATAATTTCGAGATAAA
Source organism: Othius punctulatus (assembly GCA_951805005.1). Classification (NCBI taxonomy): domain Eukaryota; kingdom Metazoa; phylum Arthropoda; class Insecta; order Coleoptera; family Staphylinidae; genus Othius; species Othius punctulatus. Next base: position 6,881,562 of record OX638141.1, on the reverse strand, counting down.
AAATGCAAATTGGTTGACTCTTTCAATAATTCCCAAGATATCTGAATAATTTTCGAGATTTCCACAGATTTCCCAATAAATATTAATAATTCCAGGGATTTTTGAATAATTCTAACGATTTCCCTATTATTTTCGAGATTTCTGTAGATATCTCACTAATTCTCAAGATTAAGAGAGATAATTCAGTAATTTCCAGATTATTAATATCAGAAAAAACCAAATTTGTTAACACGTTTGATATTATAATTACATACATTTCCCATACTTTTTTTTTTTTTAATATTTCTAACAGTTTAAAACTTACTAAGCGTTAAACGTCTGAACATTATATAAACAGTTCTAAATTTTCTCACGATTCCGAGAGATTTTCCAATAATTTCAATGATTTCTTAATATTTTTCGAGATTTCTACATATTTCCCAATAATTATCAAAATTTCTGGAGATTTTTCAATAATTTAGAAACAAGAAAAATGCAATCTAGTTGACATTTTTCAATAATTCCCGAGATTTTCCAATAATTTTCGAGACTTCCATAGATTTGCCAATAAATATTCATAATTCCAGTAATTTTTGAATAATTCTAACGATTTCCCAATTATTTATGAGATTTCTGTAGATATCTCACTAATTTTCAAGATTAAGAGAGATAATTCAGGGGGAAATCTACCTAATAAATATTCATAATTCCAGTAATGTTTTAATTATTCCCAAGATTGCCCAATGATTTTCGAGATTTCTATAGATATCTCATTAATTCCCAACATTTAGAGAGATTTTTGAATAATTTTGAGATTATTAATATTAGAAAAATCCAAATTGATTCACACGTTTGACACGATTATTACATAAATTTGTTCAGTTTGAAAATGTTTCGATAATACCTAAAATATCTAAGCATTTCTAAATTTTATCAAGATTCCGAGAGATGTTCCTATAATTTCCACGATTTCTCAATAATGTTCGAGATTTCTACAGATTTCCCAATAAATATCATGATTTGTGCAATTTTTTTCAATAATTTCGAGATCTAAAAATGAAAATTGACTGAACCTATTCAGTAATTCGCAAGATTTCTCAATAATTTTCGAGATTTCCACAGATTTCCAAATAAATATCAATAACTCCTGATATTTTTAAATAATTTGCAAGATTTACTAATATATATAATCGATCTTTATTGGGCTAGCGACCCCATATGGGGTCTTTCCGCCTATTTACTAATAATTTTTGAGATTTCTAGAGACATCTCAATAATTCTTAAGATTTTGAGAGATTTTTTTAATAATTTCGAGATTATTAAAATCAGAAAAATTCGAATTAGCTCACACGTTTGATACGATTATTATATACAATTTTTCATTCACAGATATTTCGATAATCCATAAAATATCTAAATGTTCTTAAATTTTATCACGATTCCGAGAGATTTTCCAATAATTTCCCCGATTTCTCATATTTTTCGACATTTTTACAGATTTTCAATAAATATCATAAGATTTTCAATAATTTCGAGATTAAACAATGTAAATTGGTCGACTTTTTGCAATAATTCGCATGATTTCTGAATAATTTTCGAGATTTCCAAAGATTTTCCAATAACTATTAATAATTCCAGAGATTTTTGAATAATTCCAAAGAGTTCCCAATCATTTTCGACATATCTATAGATAATATAGAAATATTCTATAATTTCCAGATCATTAAAATCAGAAAAATTAAAATTGGTGAACACGTTTGATACGATAATTACATACATTTCTCATAATACAATTTTGTTATTACTTCTTAAAATATCTAAACAGTTCTAAATTTTCTTAAGATTCCGAAAGATTTTCCAATAATTTCAATGATTTCTCAATATATTTCGAAATTTCCATAATTTCCAGATCTAGAACTTCAAATTGATTGAAATATTTCAATAATTCTTAAGGTTTCCCAATAATTATCAAAGTTTCTGGAAATTGTTCAATAAATGCAAATTGGTTAACATTTTTCTATAATTCCTAAGATTTTTCAATAATATTCGAGACTTCCACAGATTTTCCAATAAATATTGATAATTCCAGTGATATTTTAACAATTCCCAAGATTTCCCAATCATTTTCGACATATCTATAGATATCTCAATAATTTTTAAGATTTTGAGTAATTTCTAAATAACTTCGAGATCATAAAAATCAGAAATGATTGACATTATTATTACTCACATTTTCTCATTCCCCAAATTTATCGATAACTAGATTTGCTGTCGTTAGCAAAGCTAATTTTTTAACTCACTTGTGCTAAAAAGTTTCACTTTACGCACTGTGAACAGTGCGTAAAAACTTAGTTTACGCCCTGTCGTGCAAAAACCAGTATTATTTATATTTTTACACGAATTTTCTTATTTTCAACACTCATGCATACCACATTTTATCTCTTTTCTGGCAGATAAGATCGTTCATGTCACGACTTTGCTTCAATATTTAAATAACCCACATTTTTTCACGTGACTAAATTTACCCACGTATTCTGGCCTCACAACAAATAACAACAATTTCTTTCTGACGTAACGATACTCTGTTGCGAGTTTTATTGTACGCTGTAAAACCTTTGGTCACGGCAGAAGTGTGTAAAAATCGTTAACGCTGAGCACGTAATCCAGACGCAGTTACTCCATTAGATAAATTGAAGGTAATTGATTCAAATAACCACAAAGTTATGACTTTAAAGTACTGGCGAACAATCGATAAATGGATTGAGTTTTCAAAACGGAACGTACAATGGATGAAGAAATATTGTGCTTAAAAGTCTGCTTAAAAGTCATTATTACAAAATCAATGATTTTTAGTTTTCAAAATTTCATTCATTTTCTTGAAGTTTTATGATTTTCAGTTCAAACCCAGTTTTTCGAAGATTTATTTTATTTTTTGAATCATTGAAGTTTATTTCAACAATGTCTTTGATTTATTTTAAACAAATTTTAGTTGTTTTCCAAGTTTAGTTTTATTTTTCGATTCATTAAAGCTTAAGGTTGTTGTTAAAAATCAATTTAAAATCTTAAGCTAAACCTTAAAACTAAATTATAGTTCTTTTCCTGGTTTAGTTTTATGTTTCGATTCATTAAAGCTTACGGTTGTTGTTTAAACTTAATTTAAAATCTGAAGAATCAAATAATCAATAAACAAATTTCAAAAACAAAAATATGGTATTTTTGACAATGCATGTTCGATCAGATTTTTTTTGCGACGATTATATTATATGATTCACCTCATTAACCTATCAAGCTGTGATTCACATGGTCAATGAGATGTAATAATCTTTCGAATTTTATGTATTAAGCATTGCACTTGTATCTTTGTTACTTCTGATGAAGTATGAAGTATGAATTCTTCAGATCTATTAAAATTGAATGAATTTTAATATTGATATTTTAGGAACATTAAAATTCTGCAAGTGAGTAACATTTTGGCTTCAATATATGTTTTAAAACCGCAATATATAAAAGTTAAGAGTTGAATTTTTCATGAATATCATATTGAATGATATTGTTATATTTCAAATGTGGGGAATTTTCTAGATTCTTTAGGGAAAATAAAAAAATTGCAAGTGAATAAAATTTGGCTTCATTTTAATGGTTTTACATGTAAAAACCACAATTTATAGGTAAGAGTTGATATTTCCACGAATATCGTACTAAATCATATTTTTATATTTCAAATGTGGAAAATTTTCTGGATTCTTTGATGACTTCCGAATGGAGTTACATACGATTTTTCAAATCTTCACTGTTAGTGAATATTTCAGCAATTTTCATGAAATAAAATTTTATGAACGTTTCCATAAACGTTTTATGGGATTTCCAATTTTTTATGCTGAGTAAAATTTGGTTCCATATTTTCTGATAGCATTTTTCATGCAAGATTTTAGGAACAGATTTTATAAAGGTGTACAAAATCTCTACAAAAATAGTATTAGATACTCACCAAATTTTCAAAAATTTCTAGACACATTTAATAAATCTGCAAAAGTTAGTAAAAACATATATAATCAAACCTCTGGTCTTAACCTTGCCTGTAATATATATGGTGTTAATAATTACACCTACAATAATAGACCTAGTAATCTTCTTTGGAATAACATGTATTCAATTTGCAGAAAATTTATTCAAATTGCAGAAGATTTATGCAAATTGCAGAAAATTTCGTGAAAATATAAAAGCTGGCAATTCAAAAAATTACGAAAATTCTGTAAAATAAAAATAAAATGAAAATTGAATCTTTGAATGATTTTAAATCTCCGAAAATTTTATAAATACCAGGAGGTTTAGAAAAGTTTCCCAATTTTATGAACATTATAGCCCATTCTATTTAAGTAGATACTAATACATAATTATACTATAAATAAAAACTTTGCTAAAAATCTACCAGATTTGTAGATATTCTACAAAATCATACGCAGTTTATTACCATAATTTTTCAGATGGTCACTTTGCAATGGACCAATTTTCCAGTTTGTCAGGGATGAGTTTTTGGGGTAATTAGTTTGTTATATTCATTTGGTTTTTTTTTTCATAAGTTTTACATAATAAAATTTAATGATCAGCATACGACTTATTAACATTTAAATTCTACGAACATCAAAAGTGAAACACGTCAAAATGGAAAAAAAATCTGCAGATTGCAGAAAATTTCGTAAAAATATAAATTATTTGAATTGCCAAATTACGAAAATTTTGTAAAATATTAGAAAAACCTTTGACAATTGAATCTTTGAATGATTTTAAATTTGCGAAAATTTTATAAATATACCAGGAGGTTTAGAAAAGTTTCCCAATTTTATGAACATTGTAGCCCATTCTATTAGAGTAGATACTAATACATAATTAAACTATAAATAAAAACTTTGCTAAAAATCTACCAGATTTGTAGATATTCTACAAAATCATACGCAGTTTATTACTATAATTTTTCAGATGGTCACCTTCGAATGGACCAATTTTCCAGTTTCCCGGGGATGAGTTTTTGGGGTAATTAGTTTGTTATATTCATTTGTTTTTTTCATAAGTTTTACATAATAAAATTTAATGATCAGCACACGATTTATTAACATTTAAACTCTATGAACATCAAAAGTGAAACACGTCAAAATGGAAAAAAATCTGCAGATTGCAGAAAATTTCGTGAAAATATAAATTATTTGAATTGCCAAATTACGAAAATTTTGTAAAATTTTAGAAAAACCTTTGACAATTCAATTTTTGAATGATTTTAAATCTGCGAAAATTTTATAAATATACCAGGAGGCTTAGAAAAGTTTCCCAATTTTATGAACATTGTAGCCCATTCTATTAGAGTAGATACTAATACATAATTAAACTATAAATAAAAACTTTGCTAAAAATCTACCAGATTTGTAGATATTCTACAAAATCATACGCAGTTTACCACCATAATCTTCCAGATGGTTACTTTCGAAACCAATTTTCCAGTTTCCCAGGGATGAGTTTTTGGGGTAATTAGTTTGTTATATTCATTTGTTTTTTTTTCATAAGTTTTACATAATAAAATTTAATGATCAGCACACAATTTATTAACATTTAAACTCTACGAACATCAAAAGTGAAACACGTCGAAACGGAAAAAAAATCTGCAGATTGCAGAACATTTCGCGAAAATATAAATGATTTGAATTGCCAAATTACGAAAATTTTGTAAAATTTTAAAAAATCTTTGACAATTCAATTTTTGAATGATTTTAAATCTGCGAAAATTTTATAAATATACCAGGAGTTTTAGAAAAGTTTCCCAATTTTTTGAACATTGTAGCCCATTCTATTAAAGTAGATACTAATACATAATTATACAATAAATAAAAACTTTGCTAAAAATCTACCAGATTTGTAGATATTCTACAAAATCATACGCAGTTTACCACCATAATTTTTCAGATGGTTACTTTCGAAACCAATTTTCCAGTTTCCCAGGGATGAGTTTTTAGGGTAATTAGTTTGTTATATTCAATTGTTTTATTTTCATAAGTTTTACATAATAAAATTTAATGATCAGCACACGATTTAATAACATTTAAACTCTACGAACATCAAAAGTGAAACACGTCAACATGGCAATAAATTTCTGCAGATTGCAGAAAATTTCGTGAAAATATAAATGAATTGAATTGCCAAATTACGAAAATTTTGTAAAATTTTAAAAAACCTTTGACAATTGAATCTTTGAATGATTTTAAATCTGCGAAAATTTTATAAATATACCAGGAGTTTTAGAAAAGTTTCCCAATTTTTTGAACATTGTAGCCCATTCTATTAAAGTAGATACTAATACATAAATATACAATAAATAAAAACTTTGCTAAAAATCTACCAGATTTATAGATATTCTACAAAATCATACGCAGTTTACCACCATAATCTTACAGATGGTTACTTTCGAAACCAATTTTCCAGTTTCCCAGGGGATGAGTTTTTGGGGTAATTAGTTTGTTATATTCACTTGTTTTTTTCATAAGTTTTACATTATAAAATTTAATGATCAGCACACGATTTATTAACATTTAAACTCTACGAACATCAAAAGTGAAACACGTCAAAATGGCAATAAATTTTTGCAGATTGTAGAAAATTTCGCGAAAATATAAATGATTTGAATTGCCAAATTACGAAAATTTTGTAAAATTTTAAAAAAACCTTTGACATCAAAAGTGAAACACGTCAAAATGGCAATAAATTTCTGCAGACTGCAGAAAATTTCGTGAAAATATAAATTATTTGAATTGCCAAATTACGAAAATTTTGTAAAAGTTTAGAAAAACCTTTGACAATTGAATCTTTGAATGATTTTAAATCTGCGAAAATTTTATAAATATACCAGGAGTTTTAGAAAAGTTTCCCAATTTTTTGAACATTGTAGCCCATTCTATTAGAGTAGGTACTTATACATAATTATACTATAAATATAAACTTTGCTAAAAATCTACCAGATTTGTAGATATTCTACAAAATCATACGCAGTTTACCACCATAATATTTCAGATGGTTACTTTCGAATGAACAAATTTTCCAGTTTCCCAGGGATTAGTTTTTGGGGTAATTAGTTTGTTAAATTCATTTGTTTTTTTCATAAGTTTTACATAATAACATTTAATGATCAGCACACGATTTATTAACATTTAAACTCGACGCACATCAAAAGTGAAACACATCAAAATGGCAATAACTTAAAACAATAACAATAATAATAATAAACAATAATAAACAATAACATTAACAATAACTAATTGGCACATAGTACATGGCAGCACATTAATATAATCATGTTGTTCATATGAGGATAAACAAGCCATTCTCAAAATGATATCCGGATATACCATACCTACATATTTCTTTAAATTGAGCACGTTGGCCTCCAATCTCACGATTTATTGTCATTTTTATGCAGCCTGCTGCTTCCTTATCCTATACGAGTTTTATTATAATCGTGGGATTAATATAAACAAAACCGATGGCCCACTTTGGTATCTCCGACTTTCACTTGTTTTAAAGAGTATAAATATCAAAACAACATAAACAATAAACAATAATATGGATTTATATCAAAATGAAAATAGTGCACAAAATAGGTTTTGGTCCATATTAAGTGTTTACATGCTAAATCTAAATTATGTAAATGGCAATCTTAGAAGAAGAGCAAATTCTACTGTTAACATGTTTATCAATTCAACTTGGATTTCCGGAAATGCGCACAAAATCGCATATTTTACTTATAATAGTTATTTATGATACAAGTTCGTAAAGCACTACTTTACGAAAATGTATTATACAAAGTTCTTTCTGCGACAGCTACTAATACCTATCGAAATCATTATTTAACTAAAGTTGGAGAAATAAATCATAAAAATCCTAACGTTTATATTTAGCCACGGATTCTGGGAATGACGCCCTTCGTAAGATCGAACATAAGTGGCAACTTAATTTTGTTCGTTTTATGGGTAATGTGTCTGTTAGTAATTTTTGTTAGTAAGTAAAACACAGATATATCCAGTCTGAATATATGGTTCGTTTTATAGGTAATGTGTTTGTTAGTAATTTTTGTTAGTAAGTAAAACACAGATATATCCAGTCTAATTTTGGTTCGTTTTATGGTTAATGTGTCTGTTAGTAATATTTGTTAGTAAGTAAAACACAGATATATCCAGTCTTAATTTAGTTCGTTTTATGGGTAATGTGTATGTTAGTAATTTTTGTTAGTAAGTGAAACACAGATATATCCAGTCTGAATTTGGTTCGTTTTATGGTTAATGTGTCTGTTAGTAATATTTGTTAGTAAGTAAAACACAGATATATGCAGTCTGAATTTGGTTCGTTTTATGGATAATGTGTCTGTTAGTAATTTTTGTTAGTAAGTAAAACACAGAAATATCCAGTCTGAATATATGGTTCGTTTTATAGGCAATGTGTCTGTTAGTAATTTTTGTTAGTAAGTAAAACACAGATATATATAGTCTGAATTTGTTTGTTTTATGGGTAATGTGTCTGTTAGTAATTTTTGTTAGTAAGTAAAACCACAGATATATCCAGTCTGAATTTGGTTCGTTTTATGGGTAATGTGTCTGTTAGTAATTTTTGTTAGTAAGTAAAACTCCGCTATATCCTGCTATCCTTGTCTACCGTGCCCCTACCGTGCGGAACCAGACGAGGATAGACCAGACAAGGTCTTACGGACGCGTCATTCCCAGGGTCCGTGGCTGTACATGCGACAGTACGAAATAAATTCATTATTTCGGAAATTACAAATATTTTGGAGAAATCCTCATCCTAAGGCTCGCATGCTCGCAACAAGCCAGCCAGGAAGTGTTCAAAGAAGTCAACATAAACCAGGCAGAAAAAAAAGCGCGGTCATATGCATTTAAATTCCGAAACTTTCGGATTAAATAAGTTTCTCGGCAGCTCCAACTTTCCTCCCATCACGAAACATGACGTACGAAACACCTCAGTGCAATGGTAGTTGCCATCACGACAACATCCTCAAGGAGGTGCTCCTGAAGTCGTCAGACTCGCGATTTGTGTATCGATTTCTGTATATTTATACACCCGCCACATTGATCAACCTGCGTCATCACGGATTCGGCGATTGAAATTGATTTTCAGATTTCCAACGTTTGATTTGCAGAATACGCCGAATTTTGCTCAAATGTATCATCAAATATTAACCCAATTCCTTGTGCAACAAATCTCAGAATCACACAGCAAGTGTAACTAAATGTGTCTTTTAATATCTTATCCTCAAAATAAGCGAGAGTGAAAAATTAGGGGGTCGAAATCAATAATATGTTAAAAAAGTACATTTTTGTTCATTTTTCTCTTATTATTCAATCAACTGATTTCAGAATCACACAACATGTGTAACTAAATGTGTCTTTTAAAATCTTAAACTCAGAATAAGCGAGATTAAAAAATTAGGGGGTCAAAATTTATTAACCTCTAATAAAATTGTAAATAAAGAACACTTATGTAGATATTTCACTTATTACATGTGCAAAAAATCTTAGAATCACACAGCAAGTGTAACTAAATGTGTCTTTTAATATCTTATCCTCAAAATAAGCGAGACTGAAAAATTAGGGGGTCGAAATCAATAATATGTTAAAAAAGTACATTTTTGTTCGTTTTTCTCTTATTAGTCAATCAACAGATTTCAGAATCACACAACATATATAACTTAATGTGTCTTTTAACATCTTATACTCAGAATAAGCGAGATTGAAAAATTTGGGGGTCGAAATTTATTAACCTCTAATAATATTGTAAATAAAGAACACTTATGTAGATATTTCACTTATTACTTGTGCAAGAAATCTTAGAATAACACAGCAAGTGTAACTAAATGTGTCTTTCAATATCTTATCCTCAAAATAAGCGAAAGTGAAAAATTAGGGGGTGGAAATCAATAATATTTAAAAAAGTACATTTTAGTTCATTTTTCTATTATTAGTCAATCAACAGATTTCAGAATCACACAACATGTATAACTTAATGTGTCTTTTAACATCTTATACTCAGAATAAGCGAGATTGAAAAATTAGGGGGTCGAAATTTATTAACCTCTAATAAAATTGTAAATAAAGAACACTTATGTAGATATTTCACTTATTACTTGTGCAAAAAATCTTAGAATCACACAGCAAGTGTAACTAAATGTGTCTTTTAATATCTTATCCTCAAAATAAGCGAGAATGAAAAATTAGGGGGTCGAAATCAATAATATGTTAAAGAAAGTACATTTTTGTTCATTTCTCTCTTATTAGCCAATCAACAAATTTCAGAATATCACAACATGTATAACTTGATGTGTCTTTTAACATCTCATACTCAGAATAAGCGAGATTGAAAAATGATGGGGTCGAAATTTATTAACCTCTAATAAAATTGTAAATAAAGAACACTTATGTAGATATTTCACTTAATACTTGTGCAAGAAATCTCAGAATCACACAGCAAGTGTAACTAAATGTGTCTTTTAATATCTTATCCTCAAAATAAGCGAGAGTGAAAAATTAGGGGGTCGAAATCAATAATATGTTAAAGAAAGTACATTTTTGTTCATTTCTCTCTTATTAGCCAATCAACAAATTTCAGAATAACACAACATGTATAACTTGATGTGTCTTTTAACATCTCATACTCAGAATAAGCGAGATTGAAAAATGATGGGGTCGAAATTTATTAACCTCTAATAATATTGTAATAAAGAACACTTATGTAGATATTTCACTTATTACTTGTGCAAAAAATCTCAGAATCACACAGCAAGTGTAACTAAATGTGTCTTTTAATATCTTATCCTCAATATAAGCGAGTGTGAAAAATTAGGAGGTCGAAATCAATAATATGTTAAATAAAGTACATTTTTGTTCATCTTTCTTTTATCAGTCATTCAACAGAATTCAGAATCACACAACATGTGTAACTTAATGTGTCTTTTAACATCTTATACTCGGAATAATCGAGATTGAAGGATTAGGGGCTCGAAATTTATTAACCTCTAATAAAATTGTAAATAAAGAACACTTATGTAAATATTTCACTTATTAGATGTGCAAAAAATCTTAGAATCACACAGCAAGTATACTAAATGTGTCTTTTAATATCTTATCCTCAAAATAAGCGAGAGTGAAAAATTAGGGGGTGGAAATCAATAATATGTTAAAAAAAGTACATTTTTGTTCATTTCTCTCTTATTAGTCAATCATCTGATTTCAGAATCACACAACATGTATAACTTAATGTGTCTTTTAACATCTTATACTCAGAATAAGCGAGATTGGAAGATTAGGGGGTCGAAATTTATTAACCTCTAATAAAATTGTAAATAAAGAACACTTATATAGATATTTCACTTATTACATGTGCAAAATATCTTAGAATCACACAGCAGGTGTAACTAAATGTGTCTTTTAATATCTTATCCTCAAAATAAGCGAGACTGAAAAATTAGGGGGTCGAAATCAATAATATGTTAAAAAAGTACATTTTTGTTCATTTCTCTCTTATTAGTCAATCATCTGATTTCAGAATCACACAACATGTATAACTTAATGTGTCTTTTAACATCTTATACTCAGAATAAGCGAGATTGGAAGATTAGGGGGTCGAAATTTATTAACCTCTAATAAAATTGTAAATAAAGAACACTTATATAGATATTTCACTTATTACATGTGCAAAATATCTTAGAATCACACAGCAGGTGTAACTAAATGTGTCTTTTAATATCTTATCCTCAAAATAAGCGAGAGTGAAAAATTAGGGGGTCGAAATCAATAATATGTTAAAAAAAGTACATTTTTGTTCATTTTTCTCTTATTAGTCAATCAACAGATTTCAGAGTCACACAACATGTATAACTTAATGTGTCTTTTAACATCTTATACTCAGAATAAGCGAGATTAAAAAATTATGGTGTCAAAAGTTATTAACCTCTAATAAAATTGTAAATAAAGAACACTTATGTAGATATTTCACTTAATACGTGTGGAAAAAATCTCAGAATCACACAGCAAGTGTAACTAAATGCGTCTTTTAATATCTTATCCTCAAAATAAGCGAGAGTGAAAAATTATGAAGTGGAAATCCAAAATATGTTAAGAAAAGTACATTTTTGTTCATTTCTCTCTTATTAGCCAATCAACAGATTTCAGAATCACACAACATGTATAACTTAATGTGTCTTTTAACATCTTATACTCAGAATAAGCGAGATTGAAAAATTAGGGGGTCGAAATTTTATAACCTTTAATAAAATTGTAAATAAAGAAAACTTATGTAGATATTTCACTTATTACATGTGCAAAAAATCTTAGAATCACACAGCAAGTGTAACTAAATGTGTCTTTTAATATCTTATCCTCAAAATAAGCAAGAGTGAAAAATTAGGTGGTCGAAATCAATAATATGTTAAAAAAGTACATTTTTGTTCATTTTTCTCTTATTAGTCAATCAACTGATTTCAGAATCACACAACATGTATAACATAATGTGTCTTTTAACATCTTATACTCAGAATAAGCGAGATTGAAAAATTAGGGGATCAGAATTTATTAACCTCTAATAAAATTGTAAATAAAGAACACTTATGTAGATATTTTACTTATTACTTATGCAAAAAATCTCAGAATTACACAGCAAGTGTAACTAAATGTGTCTTTTAATATCTTATCCTCAAAATAAGCGAGAGTGAAAAATTAGCGGCTCGGAATCAATAATATTTAAAAAAATACAATTTTGTTCATTTCTCCCTTATTAGCCAATCAACAGATTTCAGAATCACACAACATGTATAACTTAATGTGTCTTTTAACATCTTATACTCAGAATAAGCGAGATTGAAAAATTAGGCGGTCAAAATTTATTAACCTCTAATAAAATAGTAAATAAAGAACACTTATGTAGATATTTCACTTATTACATGTGCAAAAAATCTTAGAATCACACAGCAAGTATAACTAAATGTGTCTTTTAATATCTTATCCTCAAATTAAGCGAGAGTGCAAAATTAGGGGGTCGAAATCAATAATATGTTTTAAAAAAGTACATTTTTGTTCATTTCTCTCTTATTAGCCAATCAACAGATTTCAGAATCACACAACATGTATAACTTAATGTGTCTCTTAACATCTTATACTCAGAATATGCGAGATTGAAAAATTAGGGGGTCAAAATTTATTAACCTCTAATAAAATTGTAAATAAAGAACACTTATGTAGATATTTCACTTATTACTTGTGCAAAAAATCTCAGAATCACACAGCAAGTGTAACTAAATGTGTCTTTTAATATCTTATCCTCAAAATAAGCGAGAGTGAAAAATTATGAAGTGGAAATCCAAAATATGTTAAGAAAAGTACATTTTTTTTCATTTCTCTCATATTAGCCAATCAACAGGCTTCAGAATCACAGAACATGTATAACTTAATGTGTCTTTTAACATCTTATACTCAGAATAAGCGAGATTTAAAAATTAGGGGGTCGAAATTTATTAACCTCCAATAAAATTCTAAATAAAGAACACTTATGTAGATATTTCACTTATTACATGTGCCAAAAATCTTAGAATCACACAGCAAGTGTAACTAAATGTGTTTTTTAATATCTTATCCTCAAAATAAGCGAGAGTGAAAAATTAGGGGGCGAAATCAAAAATATGTTAAAAAAAGTACATTTTTGTTCATTTCTCTCTTATTAGTCAATCAACAGATTTCAGAATCACACAACATGTATAACTTAATGTGTCTTTTAACATCTTATACTCAGAATAAGCGAGATTAAAATATTAGGGGGTTGAAATTTATTAACCTCTAATAAAATTGTAAATAAAGAACACTTATGTAGATATTTCACTTATTACATGTGCAAAAAATCTTAGAATCACACAGCAAGTGTAACTAAATGTGTCTTTTAATATCTTATCCTCAAAATAAGCGAGAGTGAAAAATTAGGGGGTCGAAATCAATAATATGTTAAAAAAAGTACATTTTTGTTAATTTTTCTCTTATTAGTCAATTAACAGATTTCAGAATAACACAACATGTATAACTTAATGTGTCTTTTAACATCTTATTCTCAGAATAAGTACGTACAATTATAAGTTTTGTCGTGTTAAAAGTTTGTGTTACAAGTGTTAAAAGTTCTTTGTGTGCGACTATTTTGATTATCATCCATAGCTTACACATTCCACATCGATCATTCAAGCTTGCAGCTAATCCCACATCAAATGCACACGAAATTAATGAATGCCCAGTTAGTTCATTAATTTATCGATGTTTTCCATTTGCAGTTTTGGACGAGAAGCAGAAGATTACGCACCCATTCATCGAATACAGACGTAAATGCAACTGCCAAGTTACATAGGCGCATTAATTGATTCGTGGAGGTAACACATTGTTGGCTCCCGTCCCAACTATGCGGAATTTGTGTGCATCAATAAGAGAGTAGTGTAAGTACATTCTATGCTAATTAGGGCATATGTTGGGGCACTGCCCAATTCATTACATAGCAACTCTTATCATGACCGCAGACATAGATTAATTAAAAACACATCTTGGTGTGAACGAATTATATAATTATGAGTTTGTGTTCGTTAACTTGCACTTTTGTTTGTTACTTTCCACAACGGAAACTTTTGTTTGTTTCTAAACTACCTTCCGTTTTTTTCCGCATTGAGACGTGAGCTTTACCGGAAACGAATGTAAACTGGCGCGTGTGGTGTCATCGGTTATATTTATACCGTCCAGACAGTCACTTTTCTATTATTGATTTTTCGTTTGTCGTTCTTCAGAACTTGTAAATTTACAGCGTCGTCCGACAATTCATAATCGTTGCCATGGTGATCATTCAATAATGTATAATTTCTAATTTACTTGTTCAAATTCTCGCAAATCCACATGTCCAATCCAAAATTTTATGCGATATTCATTATCCTGATAATTTTCCGCTTCCAATGAAATGTCGTAGGTCCTTGTAACATTTGAGGTTTTCATTGTAATTACGAATTTATTTATCTCAATACATTATTAATTGTGCCCTAATGATTCACAATATTAACTAAAAAGCACTATCTAATTAATTACCTAACTCGATAACTATCTAACTAAACCTATTCTTACTCTTTTAATTTAAATAAAACTATCAACAAAATTCCTAAATAACTATAAAATTAACTAACACTAAGACAACATTAAAATTTCTTTACATAGCTTTACACTTTACATTTTGTCGCATTTAGTGTTGCAATAAATTATCACTATAAGATTTTTGTGCGTTTAATAATTCGTAATTCAATAAACGTTTATAAAAGTAAGAGCCAAATAGCTTCTAAATTAGTCTTCAAACGTCTGTGCAGTAAAGCTTTTACGTTATACTCCAGGAATGTCTGATAGAGAAGCCCTCTCGGTTTCGATTTTTACATTTCGGAAGATGTAGCAGCGTAACTTCGCCAAATTAAACTTTTATGGCATTTCCCTTGGTGGATATGGCGGTTGAATAAAAATATTCAAAGTACTGCTGTGCAGGTACAAGATCTCGTGCTTCCTACATATTTAAACGGCCTTGGGTGTAAAAGGCCTTTACTGTGCTGCGTCTCACGTTGTTAAGTCGGTAAAGGGTAGTATAGCAAGCCAAGTGGTAAAAGTTTTTTTTTTTTTTTTTTTTTTTTTTTTTTTTTTTTTTCCACCATGCGAGACAATGTTCATGGTGGCGGGGTTTAACATACAGCCAAAGTAATATAGTACAAATTTATAAGGTTTACAATTACCGAGCCTGCAGTACTGATATTCCAACGTCCGCAGTAAATTTAAAGTGCTAGGTTCGACCCTCGCTTTAAGAAATATTACAATTAATCAATCTACTCAATACACGGGATATTTTTTATTTGTACCCGTTATCGTAGGGAAATTTGCGATAGATAATTATGCGCTATGAAACATAAAAATGTAGTATAATAGTTATTTATGATACAAGTTCGTAAAGCATTACTTTACGAAAATGTATTATACAAGGTGTTTTCTACGATAACTATTATGAAAAACAGCTAAAATTTGATGCAAAATACTATCTTTTTTGAGAATGAATTGTGTTAAAAACTTGTTTTACCCGCAGTTGATTTTTTACGTACTTGTACTAAAAAGTATTACTTTACGCACTGTTCACAGTGCATAAAAACTGAGTTTACGCACTGTCGTAGAAAAAAGTGATTTAGTAATGGAGATAAAGAATGAAATCGATAATGTTTTTACGCATAGGCATTTTTTCCGCAATTATACTAAAAAGTATTACTTTACTGACTGTCATAGAAAAAAGTGATTTAATAACTGTGATAATGAATGAAATCTGAAGTTAAATCAATTGCAAAATTAGTTCATTTATAAAAAAAATAAAAGGGTGAGCCTGATGTGTGTCGTGTCTGTTGGTAGTATGTCAGCAGTCGTCGTGTTTAAAGTTCAGTTTCACGAGTTAAATAGAAATTGTGGCACATAACTTAACCACCCCAGAACTTACGGACATGATACATATTACTGTTCGAGAAAACGAAATTCAGTAGAAGCAGAATAAGGGCGAGATTCACAGTAGTATATAACGCCATTAGGCCGATATGTAGCAAATAACAGGCGCGAGTTGAAGTTTGTAAACCGAGGCGAAGCGAAGCGGAGCGGAGCGCAGCCGAGGTTTATATTCAACCAAGCCTGTTATTTGCATATCGGCCGTATGTTGTTCGATACTTTTTGTAATACCTAAATTACAAAAATTGGTCAATTTATCAATATTAAATTTCAAAATTAATAAACTAGTTATCCAGGCGCAATTTGATACCATAGCAACATCAACGTTTCAAATACAAACAAACGAATCAAAGTGAAATTAGAAAAATAATGTCAGATGTGCAAAGTTCTTCGTTTTGTGGTATCCCCGAAGAGGTACTAAATGAAGCAAATGCTGCCACAATCGATTTACTACCCCAAAAAAGCAGCAGCAGGTATGAGAAAGAATATGAAGACTTTGTTGCTCATAAATTTGCGTTGTCATTTAAATAACGTCCACGGCCGTTATTATAACGGCCAAGGCCTTTACGCCTGTCATATCGATCAAGCAGACAGTACTGATAAATGTCAATAACACAGAGGTATTACAAAAAGGTTTTAACAGGCATTTTTAAAATAAATTTTAATTCAATTTTGCAATTGATGTAACAAATTTCATCATTTTATTACCTTGGTAATGAAAACATTTTTAGTGCATTTTTTGTTATACTACTACCTATCACTATTATTATTATTACTAAAATACACAATTTCATCATTTTATTACCTTAGTAATGAAAACACTTTTAGTGCATTTTGTGTCATACTATACCTATCACTATTACTATTATCACTATCAATATCTGTGTGTTTATGCGCATAGGTTACGAAAATGTATCATACAAAGTATTGTCCACAACAGTTATTATGAAAAGCAGATAAAATTTGATGCAAAATACTGATATAAAACACCCTGTAGAATTTTTTACAAACATTTTAAACAAATTGATCTTCTTACTTCTATACATATTCAAACGTTTTTTTTATTCACGACTAGCTATAGTCCAGATTTACACAAATTGTGATTATATTTATTTTAAAATATTTTATATTCTATATTTATATTCATGGTTATTGTATATTATAATATGATACTTGCTGCTAATTGGTATACTTTTAAACACTACTATTGAATCAGTCTTTTGCTTTTTTTGTCATTCATCACATTTGGTTAAGTCATCTAATGCCAAAATTTTGAGTCTCTTATTTTCCTTTCTATGTCCTCATCTTAAGTGGTGGACGATGGACGATTATACAAAGAATTGCAGAAATCTTGAGCCCCATCTATGATATAATAGAATAGAAAATATGCAATTCATCTAAATATTACAGAATTCTTTCTAAATTACAGAATTTAATTGACATTCTACAAATTCCATAGAAAGATGCAGCTTTTCGAAAGGTTTTATCTAAATGTTGCATTTTTTCATTTAAATATCAGATTTTCATTGAAATTCTACAAATTTTACAGAATTCCTATGAATTTCAGTTATTTTATTTAGTGTTTCATCTACATGATAGAACATTATTTAAGTTTTGCAAATTCTAATTTATATTAGATTTTTGTAAGATCTAATTATATTAGATTTTTGTAAATTCTAATTTATATTAGATTTTTGGAAATTCTAATAGAATTTCTATTTGTATTAGGATTATAGAGACTGTAGGAGATATCGCATATCCATTGAAATTCCTTGTTTACAATGAAATTATAAAGATTTCCATAGAAATTCTAAAGATTTCAAGTAATTTATATAGAATTATATCTATATAGAGGATCGCTAAAAAGTATGCAAACGGTTGAATATTTTCAAAACGGTTTATCAAAAATTGTTGAAATTTGGTACACTGCGTCTCATAAAACGTTAGCATTAACGTGTACATTACTAGACAGTGCTTAAAAGTATTTAAATTATATTGTCTGAGCTGTTTTTCAAACTTCTGCAGGCATTTGTTTTGGAC
Source organism: Othius punctulatus (assembly GCA_951805005.1). Taxonomy (NCBI): domain Eukaryota; kingdom Metazoa; phylum Arthropoda; class Insecta; order Coleoptera; family Staphylinidae; genus Othius; species Othius punctulatus. The sequence continues at coordinate 6,862,969 of OX638141.1, read as the reverse complement.
AATAAAGGCTAACTTGTTTGCTTTCACATGACACGAGGGGTCAAATTTTACATTTTTGAGTTTTTTTTTCTAAATTCATTGATGTAACGCCTCCATTTCTTATTACTTCATCACTAATTTCCAAAATACAATATTTTCCATAATATTTTAATTTAAATTTGACCTCTCGTGTCATTTAAAACGAACAAGTTAGCGTTGCCTCCAAAACAAATGACATCAGAAATTTGAATAACATCGCAGATGATATAATTTAATTACTTTTAAGTGTAGTGTACCAAATTTCAACAATTTCTGATAAACTGTTTTCTAAATAATGAACCGTATTCAAAGTTTTTAGCAACCCTGTATATAACAGAAGTTATATCACTTTGAAATAGAAGAAGAAGAACACTTTGATCTATTTTTGCCTAAATTTTAGGCAAACATTAAAAATAGATATGTATGAAGTATACTACACTACTCAAAAAAATTATCGCATATTCCAAAAACACACCATTATTATTTAGACAATTTTTAAGTTGCCGATGTGATTCGTGTTTGTAAGTAGAAAGAAAAGAAAAGAAAAATATGCAATAATTCTTTTCGTAAATAAAAATATAATTTAAATTCTACAAATTTCAATAGAAATTTTGCAGTATCTCTATATAATTTACCCAATTCATGGAATATCCAAATGGGTTTATCTAAATTTGATTAAATTTGACATAAATTTGATTAAATTTGATTAAATTTGATTAAATTTGATTAAATTTGATTAGAGCCAGATTTTTATTGATTCCATAAATATTCTACATATTTTTAATTCTATAGTTTTTTATCTATCAAGTTTAATTATAATTTATATAACATAAAGCTTATTTAGCTCAATTCCTTCTTTATCACAAACTTCCATCAAAATTCTGCAGATTACCTTATATATTCTAAATATTAAAATTAATTCTGAGTAATTGTATTTGCATCAGAGAACTTCTCAGTTACTAGTGATAATACTGAAAGTACATTACAGAAAATTAAAAAACTTAACACCAAACTTTTCACAAAAAATTGTACCTTTAGATTTTCAAAGATATTATATGATTTACATCTACAGAATTATAGTTATTTTACATATATTTCCATGAAGATTCTGTACTATTTTAAGCAATACAACTAATTAACGTTTTTTAACTTTTTGCTGTTAAATTTTATAATGTATTTTTATTCAAATTGAAATTCCGTATAAATTTTATGTCCAATAGTGTTTTTTTTTTATACAGGGTGTCTTAAAAATGGTGCATATCCTTTATAATGATACATTGTTGATGTCGATTGCAAAAATGACAAATGAGTTACATGTCAAGATGAAAAACAAAAAATGAGTAATCACTTTCATGGTTTGGGTTATAATAATATATAAATAAGTACGTTCGTACTACTTAAGTATGTACTTCCATAGTTGCTTGATGTGTTTCTGCCTAAATCCCAGTTGAAAATACCAATTATTTTCTCAAAATTTGTGTTAAAAAAATTATTTCAACAATTTTTTTATTCAATTTTGGACCGTTCTAAATGATTGACAACGAAATTTTTGGAAAAATATCACGGTTGTTATGATTTAATTTTTTTTTTTTTAGTAAATCATTGATTTATATCAAAACTGATTGTTTTTTTAAATTAATCTTTATTTTTGCACTGTTTGTGCATTGAAATACGTGAACAATGAATATTTTAATGTAACTGTAGAGTAAGCATGCTTTAAAGTAGATAATTGTAAATGAATTTAAAAAAAAAATCTTTCAATTTTTTGGTCATCATCACATTGTGCAGATACACCGTTTTTTTTTATCAACAATTTGTTGAATATAAGAATTCATTAGAAAAAAAATCATATGATTTAAATCGTGATGTCATTCAATTGATATAAATCACATCAAAACTGGCAAAAACTGATCAAAAATTTCCGTTTTTTTAAATCATTGATTTTTGATTTTGTTTTTAAATCATGATTTATTCCACCCCTGAAAAATATTATAAAGAGAGAATCTGCATACGCAACTTCATACGCTTATAACTTCAAAAATATCCACCACAGTCAATTTTTTGTGTGGATTTAGAGTCATGTTGACTAGAAGTATGTGACGTATAAGAGATTGAGACCATTTTTGAGACACCCTATAGATATTTCTGACTTTCTTAAAATTACTTCAGAATTCCAACTTTCATAGTGCAGTACATATTTGAAATTATACAGATTCCAAAATTTCTAGGACATATTATTTCAAAAATATGCATCACACTGAAATTTTTCTTATAAATTTCAAGTCACTTTGACTAGTAGTATGTGACGTATAAAAGATGGAGACCTTTTTTGAGACACCCTGTAGATATTTCTGACTTTCTTCAAATTTCTTCAAATTTCTTCAGAATTCCAACTTTCGTAGCGCAGTACATATTTGAAATTATATAGATTCCAAAATTTCTAGCACATATTATTTCAAAAATATTCATCACAGTGAAATTTTGCTTTTGAATTTCGAGTCTTTTTGACTAGTAGTATGTGACGTATAAAAGATGGAGACCATTTTTGAGACACCCTGTAGATATTTCTGACTTTTTTCAAATTTCTTCAAATTTCTTCAGAATTCCAACTTTCGTAGCGCAGTACATATTTGAAATTATACCGATTCCAAAATTTCTAGCACATATTATTTCAAAAATATTCGTCACAGTGAAATTTTGCTTATGAATTTTAAGTCACTTTGACTAGTAGTATGTGACGTATAAAAGATGGAGACCATTTTTGAGACACCCTGTAGATATTTCTGACTTTCTTCAAATTTCTTCAAATTTCTTCAGAATTCCATCTTTCGTAGCGCAGTACATATTTGAAATTATACCGATTCCAAAATTTCTAGCACATATTATTTCAAAAATATTCATCACAGTAAAATTTTGCTTATGAATTTTAAGTCACTTTGACTAGTAGTATGTGACGTATAAATGATGGAGACCATTTTTGAGACACCCTGTAGATATTTCTGACTTTCTTCAAATTTCTTCAGAATTCCATTTTTCGTAGCGCAGTACATATTTGAAATTATATAGATTCCAAAATTTGTAGCACATATTATTTCAAAAATATTCATCACAGTGAAAAATTGCTTATGAATTTCGAGTCATTTTGACTAGTAGTATGTGACGTATTAAAGCTACAGACCATTTTTGAGACACCCTGTAGATATTTCTGACTTCATATTTCTTCAGAATTCCAACTTTCATGGTACATATTTGAAATTATACCGATTCCAAAATTTCTAGCACATATTATTTCAAAAATATTCATCACAGTAAAATTTTGTTTATGAATTTTAAGTCACTTTGACTAGTATTATGTGACGTATAAAAGATGGAGACCATTTTTGAGACACCCTGTAGATATTTCTGACTTTCTTCAAATTTCTTCAAATTTCTTCAGAATTCCAACTTTCGTAGCGCAGTACATATTTGATATTATACCGATTCCAAAATTTCTAGCACATATTATTTCAAAAATATTCATCACAGTAAAATTTTGCTTATGAATTTTAAGTCACTTTGACTAGTAGTATGTGACGTATAAAAGATGGAGACCATTTTTGAGACACCCTGTAGATATTTCTGATTTTTTTCAAATTTCTTTCAAATTTCATTCATAGTGCTGTACATATTTGAAGTTATACAGATTTCAAAATTTCTAGCACATATTTGAAAATTTGAGATGAGCCTATTGGAAGTCCGTTGTTCATTTTATAATATGTTTTGCTAAATATGCAAAAAAATTGTTCTGTTGTGTTTTATTAAGTTAAAGATATCTGTATTTTCTCTTGTATTTGGTATGATTCCATTAAACTTTTATGCAATATATTTAAAATCTATGTTTTTTTTTATCTATATCCATACAATATTTTTCGTAGTTTTTATTGGCCAGATCTTTTTGTGGATCTTCAACCTTATATTCAGTTTCTAATTTTCTGTATAGGTCTCATACGTTTCGTATACATATGTACTGTATACTTAGTATACTATACTACATATTACATACATACTACATACATACTTACATACATACTACATACATACTTACATACATACTAGACATATTAAGAATAAATACTATTAATAGTACTAATTTACTATCAATAGTAAAATAATACAGAGAATAGTTTATAAAAAAATATTTCTCGTGTATTCTAAAAGATTTAAGGTCTTATTCTGCATTTTATAAAACATATTTTTATTTCCAATAGAAATTTTTTGAGCCCTTAATGGTTATTTAAGATACTAGTCGTAGCCGAGTTCAACAAAAAACGCGAGTGCAAAAAAGCATTACTTTACGAAAATATATCATTAATAGTAAATACTATTAATAGTATTAATTTACTATTAATAGTAAAATAATACAGAGAATAGTTAATAAAAAAAAATATTTCTCGTGTATTGAAAAAGATTTAAGGTCTAATTCTGCATTTTATAAAATATAGTTTTGTTTCCAATAGAATTTTTTTGAGCCCTCAATGGTTATTTAAGATACTAGTCGTAGCCGAGTACAACAAAAAACGCGAGTGCAAAAAAGCACTACATTACGAAAATATATCATACAAAGTTTTTTCTACGACAAAAAACGAACTGTTTTTATTCACTTGTAACGTATAGTATTAATTTACGCACTGTTCATTGTTCACAGTGCGCAAAATTATACTTTTTGGCACAAGTGCGTAAAAAATCACCTGTGCGTGAAAAGAAAAGTTTTACACACTATTCATTAACTCACCAATTAAATAAAAGTAGCATCAAATTTCAGCTGTTTTTCATAATAGCTGAAATCTGAATTATGATTATACTTACATACATACTATACATATTGATAGTAAATACTATTAATAGTAAAATAATACAGAGAATAGTTTAAAAAAAAATTTTTTTTCGTGTATTCAAAAATATTGAAGGTCTTATTCTGCATTTTATACAGCATATCTTTATTTGCAATAGACATCTTTTGAGCCCTTAATGGTTATTTATGATACAAGTTTGTAGCCGAGTTCAACAAAAAAAGCGAGTGCAAAAAAGTGCAACTTCGCGATAATCATATAAAGTTTTTTCTACGACAAAAAACAAATTATTTTTACGCACTTGTAACGTATAGTATCATTTTACGCACAGTTCACAGTGCGCAAAATGATACTTTTTGGCACAAGTGCGTAAAAAATCACCTGTGCGTGAAAAGAAAACTTTTACACACAATTCATTAGCTCACCAATTAAACAAAAGATAGTATTTTGCATTAAATTTCAGCTGTTATTCATAATTTAGATTTCAGCTATTATAAAAAACAGCTGAAATTGGTTTTGAAAACTTTTTGAATATAAGTTTTCCACACAATTCATTCACTTACAAAGTAAATAAAAGATAGAATTTTGCATCAAATTTCAGCTGTTTTTCATAATAGCTGAAATCTGAATTATGATTATACTTACATACATACTATACATATTGATAGTAAATACTATTAATAGTAAAATAATACAGAGAATAGTTTATAAAAAAAAAATATTTCTCGTGTATTCAAAAATATTTAAGGTCTTATTCAACATGTTATACAGCATATATTTATTTCCAATAGATATTTTTTGAGCCCTTAATGGTTATTTATGATACAAGTTTGTAGCCGAGTTCAACAAAAAAAGCGAGTGCAAAAAAGTACAACTTCGCGATAATCATATAAAGTTTTTTCTACGACAAAAAACAAATTATTTTTACGCACTTGTAACGTATAGTATCATTTTACGCACAGTTCACAGTGCGCAAAATGATACTTTTTGGCACAAGTGCGTAAAGAATCACTTGTGCGTGAAAAGTAAACTTTTACACACAATTCATTAGCTCACCAATTAAATAAAAGTAGAATTTTGCATTAAATTTCAGCTGTTATTCATAATTTAGATTTCAGCTATTATGAACAGCTGAAATTGGTTTTGAAAACTTTTTGAAAATAAGTTTTCCACACAATTCATTCACTTACAAAGTAAATAAAAGATAGAATTTTGCATCAAATTTCAGCTGTTTTTCATAATAGCTGAAATCTGAATTATGATTATACTTACATACATACTATACATATTGATATTAAATACTATTAATAGTAAAATAATACAGAGAATAGTTTATAAAAAAAATATTTCTCATGTATTCTAAAAGATTTAAGGTCTTATTGTGCATTTTATAAAACTTATTTTTATTTCCAATAGATATTTTTTGAGCCCTTAATGGTTATTTATGATACAAGTTTGTAGCCGAGTTCAACAAAAAAGCGAGTGCAAAAAAGTACAACTTTACGATAATCATACAAAGTTTTTTCTACGACAAAAAACAAACTGTTTTTACGCACTTGTAACGTATAGTATCATTTTACGCACTGTTCACGGTGCGCAAAATGATACTTTTTGGCACAAAAATAAAATCACCTGTGCGCGAAAAGAAAAGTTTTACACACAATTCATTAGCTCGCCAATTAAATAAAAGATAGTATTTTGCATTAAATTTCAGCTGTTATTCATAATTTAGATTTCAGCTATTATGAGAAACAGCTGAAATTGGTTTTGAAAACTTTTTGAAAAAAAGTTTTACACACAATTCATTTTACAAATTAAATATAAAATAGAATTTTGCATCAAATTTCAGCTGTTTTTCATAATAGCTGAAATCTAAATTATGAAAAACAGCTGAAATTTGATGCAAAATACTCTCTATTATTTAATTTGTGAGTGAATGAATTGTGTGAAATAAAACTTACTTTGCGAACAGTTGATGTTTTTACGCACAACTGATTTTTTACGTAGTGCGTAAAATGGTACTTTGCGTAACAAGTGCCTAAAAACAGTGCGTTTTTCTACGACAGTGCGTAAAAACTTAGTTTACACACTGTCATAGAAACGTTTTTTGTAGCATTTTCTTTTTGTTAAGTACTTTAGTGATGATTAATCATTAATTAATGATAAATGTTTGTGCGGCTGCAAATATAATAAAGTATAAGAATTGTTTATAAATAAGATTTGTCTACCGGTATGTCACATTATTACAGCTTTAAATAGTTTTAATTAATTAAGCATGACAGTTCAGGTTAATACTTTGCCGTGATGACAAATGTGACAATTCGCTTTTAAACAAAAAAATAATTAATTTTGGAAATAAAAACGGTTATAGTATATAACGCCATTAGGCCGATATGTAGCAAATAACAGGCGCGGGTTGAAGTTTGTAAACCGAGGCGAAGCGGAGCGGAGCGCAGCCGAGGTTTATATTCAACCAAGCCTGTTATTTGCATATCGGCCGTATGTTGTTCGATACTTTTTGTAATACCTAAATTACAAAAACTGGTCAATTGATCAATATTAAATTTCAAAATTAATAAACTAGTTATCCAGGTGCAATTTGATACCATAGCAACATCAACGGTTCATATACAAACAAACAAATCAAAGTGAAATTAGAAAAATAATGTCAGATGTGCAAAGTTCTTCGTTTTGTGGTATCCCCGAAGATGTACTAAATGAAGCAAATGCTGCCACAATCGATTTACTTCCCCAAAAAAGCAGCAGCAGGTATGAGAAAGAATATGAAGACATTATTGCTCATAAATTTGCGTTGTCATTTAAATAACGTCCACGGCCGTTATTATAACGGCAAAGGCCTTTACGCCTGTCATATCGATTAAGCAGACAGTACTGATAAATGTCAATAACACAGAGGTATTACAAAAAATTATTAATGAATTTAGCTAATGTGCATCTATCAAACATGCGTCAACTAGTCTAGTCATAGCATTTTTTCAGAACCACAATAGTTTACAGGCTATTATACCGCGGAAGAAACGCAACTCCAATTTACATATTAAAACAAACAAAGCGCGGTCCATAGCGATCGTACGTCGCGAAATTGACCACTAAAAACGCACTTGTCCACACTGTATTTTCATAGATCAGTTCATTGCCTTTTATTGTGCATGCTGCGCATGTTATTTATACACCGCTAATAGCGATGCAAAATAAAGTGAAACGATTGTTTGTTGTGTGCCCCACCACGTTTTAATCGTTTGAAAATATCTCACTTATGAACTTATTTATAAAGCAGTACGCTTTCCGACGTATTTGCGCGAGGTTGTAAACGTCGCGTACGACTTTGATAAGCCGTTTCTTTCGTACGATTTTTTTTTTTGGTGGTTGTGTTTTGGTTTACTTCTGCATCACGTGAGTTAAATTGATATTACGAGATTTGTTTTTTTCTCGCAGTGCCAATAAGGCATGTGATTGCGACCACGTCGTAACTCCGTACAATAACTTACTAGTTGAAGCAGGTCATTATAATGCAAGTCGTATATTTTTTTACATTCGCAGCTTCCACAAGTTGTGTATCTTCATCGTAAAATGTATTTTACATTTTTTTCGCTTTTTCTACAATATTTCACGATTCAAAATTATGTTTTTGCACATCTAATTCGCGTAATTGTGGAGATCCTTAACGATGTTTACATGCACAGCGCTGTATAGTGGGTGCGTAGGAAAGACGCGAAAAGAGCAAACATTTGCTTAAAAGTAAACATGTTGTTCGCTCCCATGAGCCATTAGTTAATTATCTCTTTAAACACGGAATCCAGTGGCTATACGAGGCTTTCTCCGGCGAGGGCATAAAAATTCCAGTTTCCAGTTCTTGAAGGGGAAAACTAGATTGTCCGACGATTTACCACACACTTGGTGACCTGGTGCAAGTGTGCTGCACATCCGCGTTTGGGCGTTTGCCTGTAGGTTGACTTATAACGGGGACATTGATGATTATGATGATGTTGCGCATGCGAAGTGTACTGCTTCCGGTTTGGCATGTACCATATTCCTTAAATAGTCATCAATTATTCAGCTGGACACTGATTTGAGCATATTTGCGCGCTCTCGTACGCGCTCATGACGTTTAAAATGATAACAAACAAAATATGTTTTTATGTGCAACACCCTATATTAGTATAGGTATAGGTATAGTTATAGGTATTAGTATATTTGCGCACACATTTTTGATGATATCGCGGAAACCGACAAGAGACAAATCCAATTCTCAGGAATTCTCAGGTCTTGCGCATAAACCGTTCGTGCGCATAAATTTGCTCTAGTCACTACACACCTTAACGTTTGTAAACGATAAAAAAATATTAACCTGTTGTTGTTCTTTACTTAATGTTACGACATTTAATGATACTTCTATTTATATTGTTATGGCTAATTACCTCTAATATCCTCGTGGGGTATTGATTGCTGTTGGTTCAAACGTCGCTCACAAACCTTGTCTTACCACAATAGCAGCAAATAATCCAATTTTAACAATAAAACAAATCTGAATATTTGTGATGTGATGATTTCTTCGATTTAGTAAAACTAATGTATTAAAATGTCTAGAACTGAAAATCTGAAGTAATATCTCTTATATTATAAATATAAGAGATATTTCTACAGATTTTCTACTTTTCAATTTACTACGTATTGATGTATTTCTATAAATTCTCAAAATTTCCTTGATTGTTGCCAGTTTCAATTAATGTGTTAATTTACTATGGATGTATTGATGTATTTCTATCAAATATCAATATTTCTTTGATTGTTGCCATTGTCAATTAATTTATTAATGAAATATTGAAATATATGAAAATCTGGAAATCTGTACATGTATAGAAATATGAAGGTTTGAAAGTTTATATAAGCAAATTTTGATGATTATGAAAATCTTACTTCTGGATTTGAATTATAACTCGAACAAATACCGAAATGAGACTTCGTGGATAATCGAATTTTTACAATAAAACAAATCTGAATAATTGTGATGTGATGATTTCTTCGATTTAGTAAAACTAATGTATTAAAATGTCTAGAACTGAAAATCTGAAGTAATATCTCTTATATTATAAATATAGGAGATATTTCTACAGATTTTCTACTTTTCAATTTACTACGGATTGATGTATTTCTATAAATTCTCAAAATTTCCTTGATTGTTGCCAGTTTCAATTAATGTGTTCATTTACTATGGATTTATTGATGTATTTCTATCAAATATCAAAATTTCTTTGATTGTTGCCATTGTCAATTAATTTATTAATGAAATATTGAAATATATGAAAATCTCAAAATCTGTACATGTGTAGAAATATGAAGGTTTGAAAGTTTTTATAAGCAAATTTTGATGATTTTGAAAATCTCACTTCTGGATTTGAATTATAACTCGAACAAATACCGAAACGAGACTTCGTGGATTTTAAACAATTAAACAAATCTGAATAATTGTGATGTGATGATTTCTTCGATTTAGTAAAACTAATGTATTAAAATGTCTAGAACTGAAAATCTGTAGTAATATCTCTTACATTATAAATATAAGAGATATTTCCACAGATTTTCTACTTTTCAATTTACCACGGATTGATGTATTTCTATAAATTCTCAAAATTTCCTTGATTGTTGCCAGTTTCAATTAATGTGTTCATTTACTATGGATTTATTGATGTATTTCTATCAAATATCAAAATTTCTTTGATTGTTGCCATTGTCAATTAATTTATTAATGAAATATTGAAATATATGAAAATCTGAAAATCTGTACATGTATAGAAATATGAAGGTTTGAAAGTTTTTATAAGCAAATTTTGATGATTTTGAAAATCTTACTTCTGGATTTGAATTATAACTCGAACAAATACCGAAATGAGACTTCGTGGATAATCCAATTTTAACAATAAAACAAATCTCAATAATTGTGATGTGATGATTTCTGAGATTTAGTAAAACTAATGTATTAAAATGTCTAGAACTGAAAATCTGTAGTAATATCTCTTATATTACAAATATAAGAGATATTTCTACAGATTTTCTACTTTTCAATTTACTACGGATTGATGTATTTCTATATATTCTCAAAATTTCCTTGATTGTTGCCAGTTTCAATTAATGTGTTAATTTACTATGGATTTATTGATGTATTTCTATCAAATATCAAAATTTCTTTGATTGTTGCCATTGTCAATTAATGTATTAATGAAATATTGAAATATATGAAAATCTGAAAATCTGTACATGTATAGAAATATGAAGGTTTGAAAGTTTTTATAAGCAAATTTTGATGATTTTGAAAATCTTACTTCTGGATTTGAATTATAACTCGAACAAATACTGAAATGAGACTTCGTGGATAATCCAATTTTTACAATAAAACAAATCTGAATAATTATGATGTGATGATTTCTTCGATTTAGTAAAACTAATGTATTAAAATATCTAGAACTGAAAATCTGAAGTAATATCTCTTATATTATAAATATAAGAGATATTTCTAAAGATTTTCTACTTTTCAATTTACTACGGATTGATGTATTTCTATAAATTCTCAAAATTTCCTTGATTGTTGCCAGTTTCAATTAATGTGTTTATTTACTATGGATTTATTGATGTATTTCTATCAAATATCAAAATTTCTTTGATTGTTGCCATTGTCAATTAATTTATTAATGAAATATTGAAATATATGAAAATCTGAAAATCTGTACATGTATAGAAATATGAAGGTTTGAAAGTTTTTGTAAGCAAATTTGGATGATTTTGAAAATCTTACTTCTGGATTTGAATTATAACTCGAACAAATACCGAAATGAGACTTCGTGGATAATCCAATTTTTACAATAATACAAATCTGAATAATTGTGATGTCATGATTTCTTCGATTTAGTAAAACTAATGTATTAAAATGTCTAGAACTGAAAATCTGAAGTAATATCTCTTATATTATAAATATAAGAGATATTTCTACAGATTTTCTACTTTTCAATTTACTACGGATCGATGTATTTCTATAAATTCTCAAAATTTCCTTGATTGTTGCCAGTTTCAATTAATGTGTTAATTTACTATGGATTTATTGATGTATTTCTATCAAATATCAAAATTTCTTTGATTGTTGCCATTGTCAATTAATGTATTAATGAAATATTGAAATATATGAAAATCTGAAAATCTGTACATGTATAGAAATATGAAGGTTTGAAAGTTTTTATAAGCAAATTTTGATGATTTTGAAAATCTTACTTCTGGATTTGAATTATAACTCGAACAAATACTGAAATGAGACTTCGTGGATAATCCAATTTTTACAATAAAACAAATCTGAATAATTATGATGTGATGATTTCTTCGATTTAGTAAAACTAATGTATTAAAATATCTAGAACTGAAAATCTGAAGTAATATCTCTTATATTATAAATATAAGAGATATTTCTAAAGATTTTCTACTTTTCAATTTACTACGGATTGATGTATTTCTATAAATTCTCAAAATTTCCTTGATTGTTGCCAGTTTCAATTAATGTGTTTATTTACTATGGATTTATTGATGTATTTCTATCAAATATCAAAATTTCTTTGATTGTTGCCATTGTCAATTAATTTATTAATGAAATATTGAAATATATGAAAATCTGAAAATCTGTACATGTATAGAAATATGAAGGTTTGAAAGTTTTTGTAAGCAAATTTGGATGATTTTGAAAATCTTACTTCTGGATTTGAATTATAACTCGAACAAATACCGAAATGAGACTTCGTGGATAATCCAATTTTAACAATAAAACAAATCTCAATAATTGTGATGTGATGATTTCTGAGATTTAGTAAAACTAATGTATTAAAATGTCTAGAACTGAAAATCTGAAGTAATATCTCTTATATTATAAATATAAGAGATATTACTACAGATTTTCTACTTTTCAATTTACTACGGATTGATGTATTTCTATAAATTCTCAAAATTTCCTTGATTGTTGCCAGTTTCAATTAATGTGTTCATTTACTATGGATTTATTGATGTATTTCTATCAAATATCAAAATTTCTTTAATTATTGCCATTGTCAATTAATTTATTAATGAAATATTGAAATGTATGAAAATCTGAAAATCTGTACATGTATAGAAATATGAAGGTTTGAAAGTTTTTATAAGCAAATTTTGATGATTTTGAAAATATTACTTCTGGATTTGAATTATAACTCGAACAAATACCGAAATGAGACTTCGTGGATAATCCAATTTTTACAATAATACAAATCTGAATAATTGTGATGTCATGATTTCTTCGATTTAGTAAAACTAATGTATTAAAATGTCTAGAACTGAAAATCTGAAGTAATATCTCTTATATTATAAATATAAGAGATATTTCTACAGATTTTCTACTTTTCAATTTACTACGGATCGATGTATTTCTATAAATTCTCAAAATTTCCTTGATTGTTGCCAGTTTCAATTAATGTGTTCATTTACTATGGATTTATTGATGTATTTCTATCAAATATCAAATTTTCTTGATTGTTGCCATTTTCAATTAATTTATTAATGAAATATTGAAATATATGAAAATCTGAAAATCTGTACCTGTATAGAAATATGAAGGTTTGAAAGTTTTTATAAGCAAATTTTGATGATTTTGAAAATATTACTTCTGGATTTGAATTATAACTCGAACAAATACCGAAATGAGACTTCGTGGATAATCCAATTTTTACAATAAAACAAATCTGAATAATTGTGATGTGATGATTTCTTCGATTTAGTAAAACTGATGTATTAAAATGTCAAGAACTGAAAATCTGAAGTAATATCTCTTATATTATAAATATAAGAGATATTTCCACAGATTTTCTACTTTTCAATTTACCACGGATTGATGTATTTCTATAAATTCTCAAAATTTCCTTGATTGTTGCCAGTTTCAATTAATGTGTTCATTTACTATGGATTTATTGATGTATTTCTATCAAATATCAAAATTTCTTTGATTGTTGCCATTTTCAATTAATTAATTAATTAAATACTGAAATATATGAAAATCTGAAAATCTGTACATGTATAGAAATATGAAGGTTTGAAAGTTTTTATAAGCAAATTATGATGATTTTGAAAATTTTACTTCTGGATTTGAATTATAACTCGAACAAATACCGAAACGAGACTTCGTGGATAATCCAATTTTTACAATAAAACAAATCTGAATAATTGTGATGTGATGATTTCTTCGATTTAGTAAAACTAATGTATTAAAATGTCTAGAACTGAAAATCTGTAGTAATATCTCTTATATTATAAATATAAGAGATATTTCTACAGATTTTCTACTTTTCTATTTACTACGAGTTTATTGATGTAATTGTACCAATTCTCAAACTTCCCTGAATCCAAAATGGTTGCCAGTTTCAATTAATTTATCAATTAAATATTGAAATATAATTAATACTTCACGAAATTAACTAGATTAATGTCTAGGAATTTTTATCCTTTAAATAATTCATTGATATAAGTACACCAATTCTCAAAACTTTCTCATAAATTTAGAAGTTATAGGTTTTCAAAACCAATTTCAGGACCATCAAAATTTCAGTTTAAAAAGTTTCTCATAATTTTAGAAATCGACACGTTTTCAAGACCAATTTCTGAACCATCAAAATTTCAGGTTAAAAAGTTTCTTATAATTTTAGATATCTATAGGTTTTTAAGACCAATTTCAGAACCATCAAAATTTCATTATCAAAAGTTTTATTTATGCACAAATTTTGATGGTTTTGATATTCCTGCTCATGGAATTAAATTATAATTCCAACCAATACCAAAATGAGACTTAGTGGACAATCCAATCATAAAAATTAAACAAATCAATATAATTGTGACGATTTCTTAGACTTAGTAAAACTATTGAATTAAAAAAAGTACAAAATAGTTATAAAAAAATGAATTATTTGTATACCAGCATTATTCTATTATATGTACAACTAAAAATTTCTTTATTCTTTATTTGTTAATAACAAAATTTCATACCTCTGAAACATTCTAATGAATTCATTAGATATTAATGTTTCATTCACTGAAACATTCTAATCGCCAATCACAATATTAACTATGGTTCACTGAGGTCGTCAAATTCCGGTAATTTCAATAAAATCGTCCAATAAATACTTGGTGTTCAGATTTTTTTAAACGCCAGTATATATTCTCAATATTTATTTGTCAATTTATGAACTGTTTCAAATTTCCAATTCAATTTTGTCGAACGTTTTACTCCACTCGCCTAACGGCTCGCTCCGCAAACGTCGTACTCGTGATAATTATACATATTTTTCATTACATCTATCATTATACTCTCGTTGTATAATATACTATTATACTTACAATGTGTCGAGAATGACACTGAATTGTATCCTTTCGCTGAAATTGTGTCCTTTACAATGAAAATTTTATATATTTTTTATATTTAACATTTGTTAAATTTATTACTAATATCTTGTATTTTTCCTAAACATCTTGCAAATTTCTGCAAATTTTTTAAAATGGTAGTGCGGAATGTCGCTTTATCCACATAGATTTTATTATTTCAAATAAAAAAATTGTATTTTTCTCTAAATTTTAAATGAAAATTTGAAATTTTGGTAATTTTAGTAAAAATAGCATAATTTACAATTAAAATTTAGAGAAAAATCCAAATTTTTTATTTGAAATAATAAAATCTATGTGGATAGAGCGACATTCCGCACTACCATTTCAAAAAATTTGCAGAAATTTACAATTAAAATTTCATAAATACAACTGAAACATTCTAATCGCCAACTCATAATCTTAATCTCAATCTTAATCACACTTTTTTACGTTGTTTAATATTAATTATTAAAAATTAATAAATAAGTAGATTCATTTGAACCACAATTTCAATAATTTCTGTAAAAATTATACAATTACAGCAAAATTAATTTAATTAAATTTAAATTAATTTCAATTTAAATTTATACCGAATTCTTTATAATTCTCAATGCAATGTTTAATTTACAATCCAAATTTCTCCTGAAAATTTGTAGTTTTCAATTACAAATTCATAATTTTCGATACATATTTTATAAGGGTGAATGAAAATTTCATCATAATCTCAATCTTAATCATATTTTTTTTACGTTATTTAATATTAATTATTAATAATTAATAAATGAGTAGATTCATTTGAATCACAATTTCAATATGTTCTGTAAAAATTATACAATTACAGCAAAATTAATTGAATTAAATTTAAATTAATTTCAATTTAAATTCATACTGTATTCTTTATAATTCTCAATGCAATGTTTAATTTAAAATCCAAATTTCTCCTGAAAATTTGTAGTTTTCAATGACAAATTAATAATTTTCGATACATATTTTATAAGAGTGAATGAAAATTTCATCATAATCTTAATCTTAATCAGATTTTGTTTACGTTATTTAATATTAATTATTAATAATTAATAAATGAGTAGATTCATTTGAATCACAATTTCAATATGTTCTGTAAAAATTATACAATTACAGCAAAATTAATTGAATTAAATTTAGATTAATTTCAATTTAAATTCATACTGTATTCCTTATAATTCTCAATGCAATGTTTAATTTAAAATCCAAATTTCCCCCGAAAATTTGTAGTTTTCAATTACAAATTCATAATTTTCGATACATATTTTATAAGAGTGAATGAAAATTTCATCATAATTTCAATCTTAATCATATTTTTTTTACGTTATTTAATATTAATTATTAAAAATTAATAAATAAGTAGATTCATTTGAATCACAATTTCAATATTTTCTGTAAAAATTATACAATTACAGCAAAATTAATTGAATTAAATTTAAATTAATTTCAATTTAAATTCATACCGTATTCTTTATAATTCTCAATGCAATGTTTAATTTACAATCCAAATTTCTCCTGAAAATTTGTAGTTTTCAATTACAAATTCATAATTTTCGATACATATTTTATAAGGGTGAATGAAAATTTCATCATAATCTCAATCTTAATCATATTTTTTTTACGTTATTTAATATTAATTATTAATAATTCATAAATAAGTAGATTCATTTGAATCACAATTTCAATATTTTCTGTAAAAATTATACAATTACAGCAAAATTAATTGAATTAAATTTAAATTAATTTCAATTTAAATTCATACTGTATTCTTTATAATTCTCAAAGCAATGTTTAATTTAAAATCCAAATTTCTCCTGAAAATTTGTAGTTTTCAATTACAAATTAATAATTTTCGATACATATTTTATAAGAGTGAATGAAAATACAATCATAATCTTAATCTTAATCAGATTTTTTTTACGTTATTTAATATTAATTATTAATAATTCATAAATAAGTAGATTCATTTGAATCACAATTTCAATATGTTCTGTAAAAATTATACAATTACAGCAAAATGAATTAAATTAAATTTAAATTAATTTCAATTTAAATGCATACTGTATTCTTTATAATTCTCAATGCAATGTTTAATTTACAATCCAAATTTCTCCTGAAAATTTGTAGTTTTCAATTACATATTCATAATTTTCGATACATATTTTATAAGAGTGAATGAAAATTTCATCATAATCTCAATCTTAATCATATTTTTTTACGTTATTTAATATTAATTATTAATAATTCATAAATAAGTAGATTCATTTGAATCACAATTTCAATATTTTCTGTAAAAATTGTTCAATTACAGCAAAATGAATTAAATTAAATTTAAATTAATTTCAATTTAAATTCATACTGTATTCTTTATAATTCTCAATGCAATGTTTAATTTAAAATTGAAATTTCCCCTGAAAATTTGTAGTTTTCAATTACAAATTAATAATTTTCGATACATATTTTATAAGAGTGAATGAAAATTTCATCATAATCTTAATCTTAATCATATTTTTTTTACGTTATTTAATATTAATTATTAATAATTCATAAATAAGTAGATTCATTTGAATCACAATTTCAATATTTTCTGTATGAAATGTTCGCTTACAGCAATATTAATTAATTTCATCCTGAATTATTTATAAATTTCTATGCAATGTTTATTTGACAATCAAAATTTCTCCTGAAAATTTGTAGTTTTCAATTACAAATTCATAATTTTCGCTAAATATTTTATAAGTTTGAAGGAAAATTTGATCATTTCAAAAATTGCAATCAATTTGAATTCATGATTTGTAAAATACTGTTTCTTGTGCTCACTGAAATAATGTATTTTATATTAAAAAAAAATACAATTTCCACTAGAATTTTGTTATTTAATTTAATATTTTTTAGTGACATTTTATGATTTATTGAAATGTTGTTGATTTTCAGCACACATTTTCACATATTTTAACTGATTTTCAAATTCCCAATGGTATATTGTGATTATTTATATTTATTATATATTATTTATATTGTGTAATGGATTTTTGACAGAATAATATCAAATTTAAATGAATTTTGAATACTTGCTACTAAAGTTTGCAGTTTTTGAGTAATAAATTCGTGGTTTTTCTACTACTATCATAAATGATAAATATAATAACAAAAATCATGAAAGTCACAAAAAAAATGTAAATTTGTAAAGTAGGTATTTAAACTTATATCAATTATATCAATAATATATACTTATATCAATTTTCAATATGTTCTTTTTTTGATTAATCGATTCTTGATTTCAATGAAAATGTGTAGATTTCAGTTTCAATTTGTTAACTTCCTAGCTTACATTGAAAGTTATATAGCTTTTTTTGATTAATCGATTATTGATTTCAATGAAAATGTGTAGGTTTCAGTTTCAATTTCATAACTTCCTGAATTAATATTGAAAACATTGAAAATATAATTAAATATTTTATAACTTTCAATGTAACCTAGGATTATGTTTGCCAAATAAGTGTCGTTGGTGAATATTACTTATCGTTGCACTATTTATAACTTGCTTTATAAGGAATTAATGTTCGCATGATCTCAAATTACTGTAATAAAAATATAAATTTAAACACCACGTAATTGTATTAGGCAATTAAGCGACGTGTTAAACCATTTAAAGCAGTCATAATCAGTTTGTTTTTGTAGTAAAATGATCTTTTACTAAGGTGTTAAATGGTTGGAAATTATTTAGCACGATGACCAAATAAAATATTGGTTTGGTATAATTTACTACAAAGCATTTGATAGGATATTTTCACTATTCATACTTTATTGTTCTATTATTATTATTACTATATTGTTTCATATAATTATCGTATTGCAATGTTAAATACAATCGTCCATATGCATAGTCTACCCTAGTAGCTGTTAAAGCCTAGAAGCTACTAATGCTAATCAGAATGTGACTTTTAACGAAGAACGGAGAAAAACGGAGACATTTTTAACGATACTATGTATATATGTAGTAAATAAAGCTTATTATTATTATTATAATTATTATTAATGGCACCAGACTTTCAGAGTTTTATGATAAAAATTATTTTTATGATAACCTTTTTCAGTGATGCACTTTCTAACCAATTTTATTACCTAAGGCTTAGAAAATACTGAGTTCAGAATGCATATGGCTGAATATGTATCTTAATTGTCTCCAAGATATGACTGATATTACATACACCAAGAAATTTATAGTAATAAGGCCATTGATCACAGTAAGCGTTACTTTATATCAAACAGCACGAATTAAAAAACTTCATTAATAAATTAGCGCAACTTAACTTATATAATAAGTTTGACACACAATTCTTTCACTGAACACCTAAAAAAGAGATAGTTTTTTGCATCAAATTTTAGCTGTACATCATAATAGCTGTCGTAGAAAAAACTTTGTATGATATACTTACGTAAAGTAGTAATTTTTGGCACTCACGTTTTATGTTGAACTCGGCTGCGCCTCGTTCGACAAATTTCACGCTCATGCAGAAGAAGCACTACATTACGAACTTGTATCACAAATAACCATTTTAGATCGATTTGTAGTTGATTGAAGTAAATGGAGGATAGCGGATATCCGTCAAGTATATTTGCTTTAAACACCATCTCTTTTCTAGGAAACCAAATCCACTCCACTCACATTACGTGATTTCCAATGATTCTTTTATGAGACACATCTTCATTACGGAGAAACCGAATACATATCAAGTCTCACACTTACGTACAATGTCAATTAAATTCTGTATAAAGTTAGACTCGGCGCCAATAATTGTCACGCCTGTTTCCAATTTAATTTCCTGACGACGCTTTAAACGACAACGTGAAAGGTCATTTCACGTATTATTACGTTATCTTCGTCATAGGAAATGATTTGTATACATGAGAAGCAGGTATGTGCACAGCAGCTATAATTCAATTTACTATTCGTCGTATTTTATGCTCAGCATTAAGAATTCATTTGAATTAACTATTGACTATTTCTCACATGATTAATTTTAATTATTATTATCTATATGGACAATGCGCCAATGCATTATAATTTACGTTAATATAATTTAATTTGAGAATAATAAAAGTTTTATGATAATATTAAATACTAAAAGAATAAGCAATATATAAAATTATAATAATTTTAATATTATAATTAAAATTATAATATTAAAATACAATAAACTAATGTATGAAATAAAGTTACGCACTTTTTAAAAATTTTCAAAATTGTTTTTTATTGTTCACGACAATTGTTTCGCCACACTGTGGCTTCTTCAGGTGAAGAAATGATGATCATTTCTTCACCTGAAGAAGCCACAGTGTGGCGAAACAATTGTCGTGAACAATAAAAAACAATTTTGAAAATTTTTAAAAAGTGCGTAACTTTATTTCATACATTAGTAATTATGAATTTTCAACAAATAAAAGCCACATCGATCAACCTATCAAAATACAATAATTTTGATTATTTTAAATTGTGACTCCTGCAATCCTAATTAATATTGTAAATTATACATTGCATTGAAAATTATAAAGATTTCAGCATGAATTTAAAATTTTGCTGTAATTATATAATTTTTACAGAAAATATTTAAATTGTTATTGAAATGAATGTCCTTACTTATCTATTAATTATTAATAATCAATATTCATCTAAAATTATAACCTTATGAAAACTATATATTTTTCATGAATATTGATTCATGTTGTTACATTGTGATTCGAATGAATCTACCTATTTATTGATTATTAATAATTAATATTGAATAACGTAACAAAAATTATGATTAAGATTGAGATGAAGATTATGATGAAATTTTCATTCACTCTCATTAAACATGTATAGAAAATTATAAATTTGTGATTGAAAACTACAAATTTTCATGGGAAATTTGGATTGTAAATTAAATATTTTGTTTTTGCAATTTTTGGATTTACCTATTGACTTATTTCCTATCAAATTAAATTTAAGAAATGACCAAAAAAATTGTTGCAAATTTTATTTTATAGCACTTTTGTACTCTTTAAGTTGTTTTCCATAAACATGAAATATTTGCACAGACGAAATATTGCATAGTAAAGACATAAAAACAATTGAAATAGTTGTAGTAGTAATTTTTTTGATTTTGCAATATTGTAATTACATTTACAAAAACAAACTGTTTTCAGTTTTTGTATTTACCTATTGACTTATTTCTTATGAAATTTAATATAAGAAATGGCAAAAAAATGTGTTGCAAATTTTATTTTATAGCACTTTTGTACTCTTAAGTTGTTTTCTATAAACATGAAATATTTGCACAGACGAAAAATTGCATAGTAAAGATATAGAAACAATTGAAATAGTCGTAGTAGTAAATATTTTTATTTTGCAATATTGTAATTACATTTAAAAAAACAAACAGTTTTTAATTTTTGTACTTACCTATTGACATATTTCTTATGACATTTAATTTAAAAAATGGCAACAAAATTTATTGCAAATTTTGTTTTATAGCACTGTTGTAAAATTATGTTTTTTTCCATACACATGAATTATTTGTAAACAAGTGAAAAACCTATCCAATAAAGTACCACTATTTTAGCCATAAATCACTGGAACTCCATACATTTTCAAATAAGCTCAACTATGAATTTTCAAACCCAACTACCTTGATGATTTATGATACAAGCTCATAGTGCTTTTAATATTAAGTAGTGCTTTTATGTACGAGCGCGAATTTTGTTGAGCGAGGCACAGCCGAGTTCAACAAATAACGCGAGTGCACAAAACGCTCTTTACGAAAGTGTATCATACAAAGTTTTTTCTGCCACAGCTATTATAAAACAATGTATATCTTACATTGTATCAACATTTATCAACATTAATAATAATAATTAATTTTTTTATAGAATTTCGTTTAATTTTGAAAGAAACAATATCAAATTCAACAGTAAGCATGACAATTTTTGCAGAATAATTGAGATTTTAGTAGTAATAATTAAAATTATCTCAGAGGAATTGAAAATTTCGATGGAATTATTGAAAATATTGCAGTATTGGTTAAAATATTACCAGAAAATAGTTTTTTTAACAGTAATCATGAGTAGTAGTTGGAATTTTGACAAAATAATTAAAATTTTAGTACAATTTAGTGGAATTTTGACAGAAATAGTTGCAAATTCGACAGTAAGTAATAAATGTTTGACAGAACAATTGAGATTTCGGTGGAAAAAAAATTAAATTATATGTATGTCATAGGAATTGAAAATTTAAAAAAAATGGTGAATGTTGCAGTAGGTTAAATTTTAATTTTTTTGTAGAATTTAGTGAAATTTTGACAGAAAAAAATGCAAATTCGACAGTTAGTAATAAACGTTTAACAGAACGATTGAGATTTCAGTGGAATAAAATTAAATTATGTATATCAGAGGAATTGAAAATTTCAAAGTATTTTTTGATAATGTTGCAGTATTTAAAATATTAAATTTTATATTATATAGATTATTTCTTCTTTTTATTCTTCTTTTGGAGTACTGACTAGTAAGTATTTTTATTATATAAAGATGTTTTTTTTCTATAATTTTTTATTAGTATTATTATTACCAAACTAGTTTCGGCTGATTTAGGCCATCTTCACAGGTGTTCATTTTTTTATATATTGTATATATTACATTTAACATTTTTAATAATTCCTCTGAAATTTTCAATACCTACAGTACATTCATTACAGTAAAACTTTCAGTGATTATTCCATTTTATTCAATTATTTCTGCTAAGTATCATATATAAACACAGTTTGAATTATTATTTACAACTTTAAACTATTCTATCAAACTATCAACTATTAAGGTCAATTACTGTTTAAAATATATGATAAAAATTTTATCATTACTGTAACATTTTCAATAATTCCACTGAATCTATTCATCTACTATAAATACCAGTTATTATTATATTATATAGATTTTTTCTTCTTTTTATTCTTCTTTTTGAGTATTTACTGGTAGATATTTTGATTGTATAAAGATTTTTTGTTTATAATTTATTTTTTTTGTATTTTTATTACCTACTACTTTATAACTACTTTCAGCTTATTTAGGCCATCTTCAGAGATATTTTTTTTTTTATATATTGTATGTATTATATTGGAACCATTTCTCTAATAGTATTTTGACTTTTAAATTGTATAAAAGTAATTTTATAATTTCTTTAAAAGTATTTTAACTTTGAAATTGTTAATATTTCAAAAGCGGGGTTTTTCTGCCTTTAGAGTTTTATAACATAGTTTTACTTGCATCCATCGAACATAAACAAATAAATAAAATTTCAAAAGCGGATTTTTTCTGCCTTTAGAGTTTTCTAACATAGTTTTACTTGCATCCATCGAACATAAACAACTGAATAAAATATCAAGAAAGTAATAATTATAGGTTATGGTCCCATTTTTATGGTTCATTTGTTAAGTAAACTTTGACATGCTCGCTTGAGAATTTTAGATTGTGTGGATTTTTTCAGTCATATTTATAATTTATAATTATTCCAAGAAAATATCGTGCAGATTTTAATCGCAACTGCAGGTATACCTAAACTGATAATTTATTAGTAAAATAAAAATAATTAATCCGTAGTTATTAACCAAAAATACGGCTTGTGTACATTAAATTTGCGTGCTGCAGCCTGATTATGCGGAATTTTCCGATAAGGATTTATGTGAAACCCCTACACGAACTGTGCTGAAAGTTTTTTAAACTTTCCCTGAATAGCCGAAAAATGTATGCCGTTTCCGATAGCGTCCAGGAAACTCCGCCTTTTATGCATGCAACTAATTGTAACGGCGATGAAATACACGACTTGAAGAATAAATAATATCCAGAGGCACTTTTTCGCGAGGTTCAACGCTCTTTATTAATCGCATCGTCTAGACGAGGTGGCGATGCGCTCTGTACAAAATCGCGCTCCGTTTCAACCCATATAGCATAAATGTACGAAAAATAGTTATAATTGGGAGCAATTGATTGTTGATTTCCGGCCTCAATTCGTCGTTTATAGTGCTGAGGGCACAAAGCCTGATTAAAATTTTATGCATGTGCCGAGGGGCTATCGACTAGCACGCCCAAGGTTGTTTATATTTGTTCGGGTATTATTTAAATTAATTGATAATTAATATTAATAGCAGTACAATATGGAGTAGAAGGACGGCCAATTCAAGCAATTGTGGGGAGCATATTAAAAACAGCGAATAAAAGCGCTGCGAATCCTCGTGTGAAACTTTGCAATTATTTATCGCACGGGATTTTTCGATTAATAGGGCAAATGATTTATGAATCATTCAAAAACACTTAACATCCAATAATGAGAAAAAATAATGAAAGAAAATAAAAAAAATCTATAGATATTCATTGCAAACTAATACATTTTTAAGCAATTCAAGAATGTCTAAACGAGCAACTGATGTGTTACCAATCATTTCAAAATTAAATGATTACAAAAATAATTTGTGTAGATCAAAACTGAACATAAAGTTAGTCAGGCCACAGACACTATTTCAGTTCTAAGGTTTTTTTTTTATTTCTGGCCACAGACATTTTTCAGAAATTGTCAGAAAAGTAAAACAACCGAATGAAAAGTTAGGTTTAACGTAAACTAACCTAACTTTTCAATCGATTTTTTTACTTTTCTGCAAATTTCAGAAAAATGTCTCTGGCCAGAAATTTAGGTTAGGTTCTAAATCCAAACAAATGAGATTTTAAAATACGACATTTTTCATTTTTCCTTTTCATGTAATATATAATTGAAAAGATACGTAAATACGTTAGTTTACTTGGTGGTAGCATTAATTGCAACTAATTTCAAAATTGGTAGGAAACTTTTAAAAAAATAAGTAGTCTCAAACAATATATGAGCCGTTTATTTTGAAAGTGGCTTAAGTCCATTTTCATCTTTTATCAAGCTGGCACTTGTGACATTTATAAATTATGCTGAACTGTCAAAAAAATAAATCGGTATTGAAATATACTTAGTACATTTGAAAATTTTATATCACGTACATTTTCAAAATAATATAAACACTGAAAATCCTAATTTTTAAAGTGACCTAAGTCCACTTTTTATTGACGATGTCAAAAAGTGCGGCCCAAAATGTTGAAAGCAGTGATGAAGGTAATTTAAATTACGTTTTGATATTAAATTGAAATTTAAAAAATAATATTTAATTTAAAGAAATTATTAAACCAATGGGAAAGGATAAAATAACAAGATTTCTTGATTCTGAAAGTGAAGAGGAATTAAACTCATACAACAGATTTAAAAAAAGAAGGAGAATTTTAGAAGTTCATTCTTCAACAGAGGAAGAGGAAGTAATTGAGAATGAGAATTTACAAAACGGCACCTTCAAAAAAGGATTCAGAGAACACAGAAGTGGTACTTAAATTCAGAAAATTCGAAAAATTAAACGGAATTCAGGGAAAAGATACGATACACAATCGGGAAAAATTATTCCTGCCAAAGTTTTTCAAAATGAAGATTGCCAATGCCGAAAAGACTGCTTGAAAAATTTAAATGAAACAGAAAGAAACGTATTTTCGAAATGTTTTGGAACTTAGGAGACTATAATAATCAAAATATATTGCTATACGAAGCGACCGGACGCAGTGTTGTAAAAAGAGGACGTCAGAGAAACGGAAAAGTTCATGTAGAAATGAGAGTTTTACGTATTGGTTAAATTCTAAAACAGGCAAAGTTGCTGTTTGTAAAAAATTCTTTTTAGATACTTTTCAAACAAGCGAAAGACGATTGAAACGTGTATTAAAATCTAAAAACGTTGGCAACGATTTACGTGGGCGTTTGCCTGGATCGTCGAGAAAAATATGTGATGAAGCAAATATGATTGTTCAAAACCATATTAACAGTTTCCCGAAATTTGAATCCCATTATACTAGGGACCATAATCCCGACAGAAAATATCTTCATCCTGAACTGACTATAAAAAAAAAATGTTTAATTTTTATGAGCTTCACTATGAAGAAAATAATTTAAAAGCAGTTAATGAATGGACTTATAGAAAAATATTCAAAAAGGATTTTAATCTACATTTCCACCAACCACGCAAAGACACATGTCAAAGATGTGATCTATTAAACATTAAAGTCAAAGCATCAGAAAACCATGAAGAACAGAAAAAACTTATGGAAGAACATGATATTCATTTGAAGCTAGCTGAATCGGCTAGAAATGCGTTAAAACAAGATCAAGAGCGAGTATCAAGTAATCCATCTTATTATTTTGGCTTTTCATTCCAAAGCGTTACCATTCCCAAAGTTAACTACTTCAGTAGCTTATTATAAATGTAACATGTATATTTTAAATTTAGACATACACAATTTCCACAACGATAATGTATACATGTACGTTTGGGATGAAACAAAAGCTTCTAGAGTTTCCCAAGAAGTGGCTTCATGCCTCTTGAGACACCTAAAAACCCTGAAAGGTGAAAAACACATCATTGCATATAATGACATGTGTGGAGGACAAAACAGAAACATCAAAATATCTTTAATGTGGTTAAAAATTCTATCGATGGGAAATGATGTGGAAATCATAGACCACAAATTTTCAATATCAGGGCATTCATTTTTACCTAATGACAGAGATTTTGGCGTTATAGAAATGTCGTTCAAAAGAAATCAGTTATTGTATGTGTCACAAGATTATTATAATATAATTAAAAAATGTAGAAAAGGTAATACTTTCATACTAAATGAAATGAAACAAGAGGATTTTATATCAACAAGACTCTTGGAAGAAGCAGTTTACTAAAGATCCAAAAATACCAACGGAGAAAAAATAAACTGGCTTCAAATATGCTGGATGCGATTTTTAAGAAATGAAGCATATAAAATTTTATACAAAAAAACCATGGATGAGGACGCAGAATTTAAAATTCTTGATTTATTGTCACGTCGGGGTAGACCTAAAAAAATTGGGAATATTGTATTGCCATCGTTATATAAAAGTATAACAAGCATCACATCACTAAAATACCGACATATGATGGACTTATTGCGATATATACCTCCGGAACACCATAACTACTTCAAATTACTCCCACATACTGAGAATGTTAACGAATAACTTGTTACTAAATTTATTTCTATTATCTAAAAATATAATTTAAATGTTTTTTTTTCTATTTTTTAAGCTGTAGGTAACGGACTTAAGCTCTTTCACTTTTTGTAACAAAACAAATTTTTATTTTGAAAGTGACCTAAGTCCTTTTAAGGTAAGCAAGGTCATATTATACACTTAATAATATCGACTTTTTAATAGGATGTATTAAATTAAATCTCTTAAATGCGATTTTACATTGCAAGTCAGCCATATATCTTACGTATATTTTTAATTTTGTAAACACGCAAAACCTTAAGTATTTCAAATAAAAGATAAATAGACTTAAGTCACTTTCAAAATGAACGGCTCATATTATGTAGCTTTTTATAGCTCAACTGATAATAGTCAATTGAAAGAAATTATTTATAGCATATTTTGTTGGACGCGCTTCAAATAATTACATTCAATAAATTTACTGCTTCGTGTAATGTACAATCATTATCTTAATTGCAAGGAACATGTTCATTACTGTTATTGTGGATTGATGGACAATATCTATCCGGAATTGCTTGCACAAATGCGGCAGGTAACGATATGTAATTTAGTTGCAGTGAGAAGTAATTTCTGTTAATACTCAGTTATTATCATTCGATTTTCTTTCCATGTTATGTCACAATCTAAAGTTTATTTCCTTTATCAAACTACCAGTACTACTATACATTGTTGTTCAAATTCTATTATCACTATAATAATAATAATTATAATAATATTTATTGTGTTTAGAACTATACAGCATACACAAGTCAAAGTAGGTACATAGTTTGTAAAGTATGTTAGTGAAGAAAAATATCGCAGTTTTAACATCTGGAAACACTAATATACAAAAACTGTTTTAACATAAAAACAGTAGATAAACACACATACAGTATATAACAGAAATATCAACAAAATTGAGACTATGGGGATATCGGAAACTGTAAGAGATAAGTCGGTTAAATTGGGGCAAAGTTGCGTAATCGTATAGGAAACAATAATCCATAAAGATAATTCAAAAAGTTCAAAAATAAAAAAAGGTTATCGAGATAATTGAAAAAAGAAATGAAATTTTTTAATATATTTTTTCCTGTCGTTATTTGAAGAGATATTAAACATAAATACATTTGAATTGCCACAATCTCCCATCTACAACAAGTTAATTTTAAATTTTCGATCAGACTTTTCGTGTGAGTGCAAATTTCGTCATCAATTAAAAAATTTAAATACGGGCCTGCACTTTTTATTTTATTTTTGAGTTCTACTCTTAATACTATTACAATGATGTGCAACACTTGAGGTTTTAATAACTTATTTTACATGAAAATAAAACAAAACAAAAAATATATAAAAAATACTCTAAAATTCCCTTGTTTTAAAGGAGAAAAAGTGACAATGAAAATGTGTTATTTTTTTGGTAATATCTCTTCAAGTAACGACAGGAAAATATAAATAAGATTTTTGAAAGTATAATTTTTTTTAATCGGAATTTTTATCGGAAAAAGTGACAATGAAAACGTGTTATTTTTTTGGTAATATCTCTTCAAGTAACGACAGGAAAATATAAATAAGATTTTTGAAAGTATAATTTTTTTTAATCGGAATTTTTTTAAATTATTCTTATTGACTATTGTTCTCCATATGATTTCGCAACTTTGCCCCAATTTAACGGACTTCGTATCTCTGATCGCTTCCGATATCTCCATAATGATAATCGAATTTGAATAACACTGTATACAGGAGACTATACCGGGTGATTCAAGTTTTATTACCAGACCAAAAATGGCGACTACTAATTGAAATAAAAAATCCAAAATAAGTACACATGTTTAGATATTGATGAAGCCCAATCTGACGATTAAAAAAATTGACCATCCGGTAGTTTATACATTATTTCACAAAGAATTCGTAATTATATTTATATAGTTTTTTGCAAATAGTCATACATAGTATAAGACATAAATAGTCATAGTCAAAACATACTTTAATGCTATTCCAAACATTCCAGTGCAATCCAAGTCAAAAAAATTGCACCAGTTATTGAATTAAATAAATTTTGATATTGCAACAGTAAGATTTATTACTAAATAGTAAAATATGACGGCTGCTTCCAGTAATAGTCCCTATAATGGATTTTATAGGTTTTATGATAGGGCCTGATAGGGATATAATATTTATAATAGGGATTACGGTCCTGCAAGGCCCATTCAACCCACGGGCGACTGGCGGAATCATAAAAAGTCATAAAACGTTCCAACCGCACTCTTGACTTACAAAATCATAAATCATACCGAGGAAAGTTGGTCAGTAATGTAAAAAATGCTTTAATTTGAAATCTAATCATTTTCGTTAATTTTTGATTTCATAAATGGGTTCTATGAATAAAATAAAACAGTTTAGGGCAAAAATAACGATAGAGAATTTTGCCAGAAAAGAGTTTTTTTTAATTTTATAACCGTCTATATAATTATATCGAAAAAGTCAAACTACCTTTCCATAGATTAGTATCAGACCTATATAAATCAAAATGTTCATATTTTTTGGGCAACGTTATATGCCTAAAAAACCCATAGTAATAAAACTTAAATCACCCGGTATACACTAGTACTAGTAATATATAGGCTATATACTAGTTTTGTACGTTACTTTAACTTTACAATTTGTCAGAATTTATTACTATTTAATACTATTTTAATGCTTTAGACACCCAAAAAGGGTCTCTCAAACAGTGTTGCATTTTTATTTTGTCAATACCTTTAAAGCCTGCTGAGATGTAATTGCCTGATTTTTAACAATCAGGTAATAAGGAGTAAATAGGAGTAGGCAATACAGGCAATAAGGAGTAGGAGCTATCAGGAGTAAAGCAAGCCTTAGAAATGTAATGTCAGAATTGAATTATGTCACAATGGAACGGTTTTATGTCCAACAACGTGCGTTTTGTGTTCGCGGTTTTTATGACTGAAATCAGTCAAGTAACTTTAAGGCCATGTTATTGAGACACCCTGTATTTTGTGTAAGCGTGAACAGTAAAGAATGAGGAAAAACTAATGTGCTCTATCTTCTATCTTTCTCATTTCAGATCTGAGGCGTCTTTCTGAAATAGTTATTAGAGTTTAAAAAGTCAGGTCAAATTACACATAATTTTATTTTTTTCAACCGAAATCTCAATTGTTCTGTATTGTAAAAATTTCATTTATTATTGTAAACATTTTAATTTTCTAATATAATTTCAATTTTTTTTTTAATGATTCCTGTGAATTTTTTTACTAATTCTACCAAATTTCAATCATTTCTATCAAAGTTACGTATTGTAATTTCATTCTTTGGAGAAATTATTGGAATTTTGGGAGAAATAAATGAAAAGGTGATAATATCCAATAAAAATTTACAGTAAACAACTAAAATTTGACATCAATCATAAAAGAAATCAGTCATTGTCGTCAGAATAATTGAGATTTTAACAGTTTCAATTATTCTTCCAAAAATTTTTGGAACTATTAACTATTACTGTCGATTACTATAAAAAATTGATTCTTTGGCGGTTTTTATCATTTGTGAAAAAATAGTAGTAGTTCCTTCGATATTTTAAATTTCGTTTGACATTTATTATTTCTGTTACTGCTTAAGGCGTGATTTTTTCAAATCGTTCTATTTTTTATTTGAAACTTCACCATTTTTTACTTTTTTGTTTTAGTTTTTGATTTTTTACGAAGGCAAGTAGCGAAACGATTTGTTATACTTTTATGGAAAAAATCTTGCAAATTTTGCAACTAACTCAAAAGATACAAAATAATTCGGCTGAGAGTAAATTTCATTGATGACTGCCTAAATCGTAATGCTTACCGTCAAATTTGCTATTAATTGATGTCAAATTTTAGTTGTCTACAGTCAATTTTTATTGACTAAAAATTCCATTCATTATTGTATAGGTACATTTTAATTTTCTGACGAGTTAAATTTTCAATGATTCCTGTGAATTTTTCAACAAATTCTGCCAAATTTCAATCATGTCTATCAAAGTTACATATTGTAATTTCATTCTTTAGAGAAATTATTGTAATTTTGGGAGAAATAATTGAAAAGGTGATAATATCCAATAAAAATTTACAGTAAACAACTAAAATTTGACATCAATCATCAAAAAAAATTCAATCATTGTTGTCAGAATAATTGAAAATCTCAATTTCTCAGTAAAATTTCTAAAATACTGCTAATATCTATTAAAATTTTAATTATTCTGTCAAAATTTCTACCAGTATTGTAAAAATTTCATTCATTATAAAATACATTATAAAAATTGTACAGGTACATTTTAATTTTCTGACGATTAAATTTTCAATGATTCCTGTGAATTTTTCAACTAATTCTGCCAAATTTCAGTTATGTCTATCAAAGTTACATATTGTAATTTGATTCTTTAGAGAAATTATTGGAATTTTGGGAGAAATAAATGAAAAGGTGATAATACCCAATAAAAATTGACTTGAAGAACCTTGAAATTAAGTTATTATTACTCATCTTTTTTTTGTAATAAAAATGTAAATTACCAATTAAAACATAACCGGGATATTATACGAAAATAACATATTATTAGTAATTATGACAATAATATTAATAAAAATACAGGCTGTGGTGCTATTTAGTCGTACGTGGAACAAAATAAGAATTTACTGCTACAGAGATAATGGACCTTAATCGGTAGCAGGAATATCATAACGTTTCTACGCGAAACCTGCCAGATTTTCTGGGCAATAATCCTCGCCTCGCAGAATCCACATGACGTGTCAACGTTTCACTGTTCGGTGAAGTCTTAATGTTCGACGAAAACATTATTTAATTAAATTCTATGAAAGAGTCGGACGCCCCCATCCTTTGTAAACCTGGCTTGGAATTGCCGCGTACGATAACCCATCCGTTTGAGTACTATGCCAGTGTACACAGTGCATAGTACATGGGGCATAGTACATGGGCATAGATGCATGGGCATGTTATACCTACTCTGAAAATTTGATCGAACGTTATCATGTTGTTTTTTTTGTTACAATTGATGAAAATTTCCATAAAAGTTTGTAACAATTTATTTAAATTAATGATGTTATGTTTAATCAGTGGCAGTGGCATAAATTGGTCTATGTTATACAAACATCTAAAAAAATATTCAGGTCTTCTGGATATTTTTGTCAATTGTCACAAATTGTGACAGTAACAAGTAATGGCTAAATATTCATAAAAATCAGAGATTGATTTGTGAAGTCTTACAGTTTCATATATAAAAAAAACTTCAATATCATTATGAATATCATGAAAATTTACTTCAGATGCATTGAATTTTTCATAATTTTCAAAGTAATTTCCACAAAATTCAAAGACTATTTATGACACTTTAATTTCTTAGAATTTTAAGAAAATTTCTTGTTATACCTACTCTGAAAATTTGGTCGAACCTTATCAGTTCCCATGTTGTTGTTTTTGTTACAATTGATGAAAATTTCCATAAAAGTTTGTAACAATTTATTCAAATTAATGATGTTATGTTTAATCAGTGGCAGTGGCATAAATTGGTCTATGTTATACAAACATCTAAATAAATATTCAGTTCTTCTGGATATTTTTGCCAATTTTCACAAATTGTGACAGTAACAAGTAATGGCGGAATATTCATAAAAATCAGAGATTGATTTGTGAAGTCTTACAGTTTCATATATAAAAAAAACTTCAATATCATTATGAATATCATGAAAATTTGCTTCAGATGTTTTTCATAATTTTCAAAGTAATTTCCACAAAATTCAAAGACTATTTATGACACTTTAATATCTTAGAATTTTAAGAAAATTTCTTGTTATACCTACTCTGAAAATTTGGTCGAACCTTATCAGTTCCCATGTTGTTTTTTTTTGTTACAATTGATGAAAATTTCCATAAATGTTTGTAACAATTTATTTAAATTAATGATGTTATGTTTAATCAGTGGCAGTGGCATAAATTGGTCTATGTTATACAAACATCTAAAAAAATATTCAGTTCTTCTGGATATTTTTGTCAATTGTCACAAATTGTGATAGTAACAAGTAATGGCTGAATATTCATAAAAATCAGAGATTGATTTGTGAAGTCTTACAGTTTCATATATAAAAAAAACTTCAATATCATTATGAATATCGTGAAAATTTACTTCAGATGTAGTAAATTTTTCTTAATTTTCAAAGTAATTTCCACAAAATTCAAGGACTATTTATGATACTTTAATTTCTTAGAATTTTAAGAAAATTTCTTGTTATACCTACTCTGAAAATATGGTCGAACGTTATCAGTTCCCATGTTGTTTTTTTTGTTACAATTGATGAAAATTTCCATAAAAGTTTGTAACAATTTATTTAAATTAATGATGTTATGTTTAATCAGTCGGAGCATTATAAATTGGACTATGTTATACAAGCATCTAAAAAATATTCAGTTCTTCTGGATATTTTTGTCAATTGTCACAAATTATGATAGTAACAAGTAATGGCTAAATATTCATGAAAATCAGAGATTGATTTGTGAAGTCTTGCAGTTTTATATATAAAAAAACTTTAATATCATTATGAATATCATGAAAATTTACTTCAGATGTAGTGAATTTTTCATTATTTTCAAAGTAATTTCCGCAAAATTCAAAGACTATTTATGACACTTTAATTTCTTAGAATTTTAAGAAAATGTCTTGTTATACCTACTCTGAAAATTTGATCGAACGTTATCAGTTCCCATGTTGTTGTTTTTGTTACAATTGATGAAAATTTCCATAAAAGTTTGTTACAATTTATTTAAATTAATGATGTTATGTTTAATCAGTCGGAGCATTATAAATTGGACTATGTTATACAAGCATCTAAAAAATATTCAGTTCTTCTGGATATTTTTGTCAATTGTCACAAATTGTGATAGTAACAAGTAATGGCTAAATATTCATAAAAATCAGAGATTGATTTGTGAAGTCTTACAGTTTTATATATAAAAAAACTTCAATATCATTATGAATATCATGAAAATTTGCTTCAGATGTTTTTCATAATTTTCAAAGTCATTTCCACAAAATTCAAAGACTATTTATGATATGACACGTCAATTTCTTAGAATTTTAAGAAAATTTCTCGTTATACCTACTCTGAAAATTTGGTCGAACCTTATCAGTTCCCAGGTTGTTGTTTTTGTTACAATTGATGAAAATTTTCGTAAAAGTTTGCAACAATTTATTTAAATTAATGATGTTATGTTTAATCAGTGGCAGTGGCATAAATTGGTCTATGTTATACAAACATCTAAAAAAATATTCAGTTCTTCTGGATATTTTTGTCAATTGTCACAAATTGTGACAGTAACAAGTAATGGCTGAATATTCATAAAAATCAGAGATTGATTTGTGAAGTCTTGCAGTTTTGTATATAAAAAAAACTTCAATATCATTATGAATATTATGAAAATTAATTCAGATGTAGTGAATTTTTCATAATTTTCAAAGTAATTTCTACAAAATTCAAAGACTATTTATGACACTTTAATTTCTTAGAATTTTAAGAAAATTTCTTGTTATACCTACTCTGAAAATTTGGTCGAACGTTATCAGTTCCCATGTTGTTGTTTTTGTTACAATTAATGAAAATTTCCATAAAAGTTTGTAACAATTTATTTAAATTAATGATGTTATGTTTAATCAGTGGCAGTGGCATAAATTGGTCTATGTTATACAAACATCTAAAAAAAATATTCAGTTCTTCTGGATATTTTTGTCAATTGTCACAAATTGTGACTGTAACAAGTAATGGCTAAATATTCATGAAAATCAGAGATTGATTTGTGAAGTCTTACAGTTTCATATATAAAACAAACTTCAATATCATTATGAATATCATGAAAATTTATTTCAGATGTAGTGAATTTTTCATAATTTTCAAAGTATTTCCACAAAATTCAAAGACTATTTATGACACTTTAATTTCTTAGAATTTTAAGAAAATTTCTTGTTATACCTACTCTGAAAATGTGGTCGAACCTTATCAGTTCCCATGTTGTTTTTATTTTTGTTACAATTGATGAAAATTTCCATAAAAGTTTGTAACAATTTATTTAAATTAATGATGTTATGTTTAATCAGTGGCAGTGGCATAAATTGGTCTATGTTATACAAACATCTAAAAAAATATTCAGTTCTTCTCGATATTTTTGTCAATTGTCACAAATTGTGTCAGTAAAAAGTAATGGCTGAATATTCATGAAAAACAGAGATTGATTTGTGAAGTCTTACAGTTTTAGATATATAAAAAACTTCAATATCATTATGAATATCATGAAAATTTACTTCAGATGTAGTGAATTTTTCATAATTTTCAAAGTAATTTCCACAAAATTCAAAGACTATTTGTGACACTTTAATTTCTCAGAATTTTAAGAAAATTTCTTGTTATACCTATTTTGAAAATTTGGTCGAACCTTATCTGTTCCCATGTTGTTTTTTTTTGTTACAATTGATGAAATTTTCCATAAAAGTTTGTAACAATTTATTCAAATTAATTATGTTATGTTTAATCAGTCGCAGCATTATAAATTGGTCTATGTTATACAAACATCTAAAAAAATATTCAGTTCTTCTGGATATTTTTGTCAATTGTCACAAATTGTGACAGTAACAAGTAATGGCTGAATATTCATAAAAATTAGAGATTGATTTGTGAAGTCTTACAGTTTTATATATAAAAAAAACTTCAATATCATTATGAATATCATGAAAATTTACTTCAGATGTAGTGAATTTTTCATAATTTTCAAAGTAATTTCCACAAAATTTAAAGACTATTTATGACACTTTAATTTCTTAGAATTTTAAGAAAATTTCTTGTTATACCTACTCTGAAAATTTGGTCGAACCTTATCAGTTCCCATGTTATTTTTTTTGTTACAATTGATGAAAATTTCCATAAAAGTTTGTAACAATTTATTTAAATTAATGATGTTATGTTTAATCACTCGCAGCATTATAAATTGGACAATGTTATACAAACATCTAAAAAAATATTCAGTTCTTCTGGATATTTTTGTCAATTGTCACAAATTGTGACAGTAACAAGTAATGGCTAAATATTCATAAATATCAGAGATTGATTTGTGAAGTCTTACAGTTTTGTATATAAAAAAACTTCAAATCATTATGAATATCATGAAAATTTGCTTCAGATGTTTTTTATAATTCTCAAAGTAATTCCACAAAATTCAAAGACTATTTATGACACTTTAATTTCTTAGAATTTTAAGAAAATTTCTTGTTATACCTACTCTGAAAATTCGGTCGAACCTTATCAGTTCCCATGTTGTTGTTTTTGTTACATTTGATGAAAATTTCCATAAAAGTTTGTAACAATTTATTCAAATTAATGATGTTATGTTTAATCAGTCGCAGCATTATAAATTGGTCTATGTTATACAAACATCTAAAAAAATATTCAGTTATTCTGGATATTTTTGTCAATTGTCACAAATTGTGACAGTAACAAGTAATGGGTAAATATTCATAAATATCAGAGATTGATTTGTGAAGTGTTGCAGTTTCATATATAAAAAAAACTTCAATATCATTATGAATATCATGAAAATTTGCTTCAGATGTTTTTTATAATTTTCAAAGTAATTTCCACAAAATTCAAAGACTATGACACTTTAATTTCTTAGAATTTTAAGAAAATTTCTTGTTATACCTACTCTGAAAATTTGGTCGAACCTTATCAGTTCCCATGTTGTTTTTTTGTTACAATTGATGAAAATTTCCATAAAAGTTTGTAACAATTTATTTAAATGAATGATGTTATGTTTAATCAGTGGCAGTGGCATAAATTGGTCTATGTTACAAACATCTAAAAAAATATTCAGTTCTTCTGGATATTTTTGTCAATTGTCACAAATTGTGACAGTAACAAGTAATGGCTGAATATTCATAAAAATTAGAGATTGATTTGTGAAGTCTTACAGTTTTATATATAAAAAAAACTTCAATATCATTATGAATATCATGAAAATTTACTTCAGATGTAGTGAATTTTTCATAATTTTCAAAGTAATTTCCACAAAATTTAAAGACTATTTATGACACTTCAATTTTTTAGAATTTTAAGTATATTTCTTGTTATACCTACTCTGAAAATTTTGTCGAACCTTATCAGTTCCCATGTTGTTTTTGTTACAATTGATAAAAATTTCCATAAAAGTTTGTAACAATTTATCTAAATTAATGATGTTATGTTTAATCAGTGGCAGTGGCATAAATTGGTCTATGTTATACAAACATCTAAAAAAATATTCAATTCTTCTGTTTCCCTCGTGTTTTGCGTGCTTTTGTGAGATTCCTGCACTCTTTAATTACCATCGAGCGATAAATCAAGAAACACGCAATGCGAGTTTTGTACCTGCAAGGACACAGTGACTCACTGCTGCATCGTAGCCGTTGCCGCAATCACATTGTTTACATTGCTCAAAAACCCGAAATGCCATTGTTTACATTGCTCAAAAACCCGATGCGATTTAAAACTCTCCGATTTCCGCGTTTGAAATAAAGCAGCGCGTTTTTGTGCGCTTCCTCCCATTACGGCCGGTTTATTTCTAAGTGGCCAGAATCTAATTTTCTGATTAGAGTTAAGTGTGTAAAAAGTAACGTGTTTTCACTTTGAGGACAATAAGCGTAATTGAGGCCCTCATCCCGTGATGTATCGCGGCCTTGCGCCTTGACAAGTTCAAGATCGCGGAGTGAATGCGCCTATCCGTTCGATTCGCTTCGTCGCGATTTTCCTCTTGCTTTTGACGTCCTCATTGTTTCATCAAGAACACATTTACATTCTAGGTGATTTTTGGATCATTTAAATGTATATTAAGAGAAATATTCACATAAGTGTGCTTCATTTACAATTTTATGGAGATTCATAAATTTCAACCGCCTAATTTTACACTCTCGCTTATTCTGAAGATAGGGTGTTAAAAGACACGTTTAGTTATACATGCTGTGTGATTTCTAGGTTATTTAAATTTCTATTAAGAGAAATATTCTAATAAGTGTGCTTTATTTACATTTTTATGGAAGTTAATAAATTTCGACCCTCTATTTTTTCACTTTCGCTTATTCTGAGGATGTTCAAATTTTAGTACTTTCTGATAAAATACTAACAAAAATTATATTTGCTGCCCACTTTGTAACGCTCCGATATTATTTTATTATTTTAATTTTATTATTCGTCGTTTTTATCGTGAAATTATTATATAATTTCTTGATTATTTTGGCTCGTGGTTTATTATATAATGTTTTAGTTATTTTTGGCTCGTGATTTATTATATAATGTTTTAATTATTTTTGGCTCGTGATTTGTGATCGTATTTAGTACTTACACGTCGTGACGTTTAATTTAACAACCATGATTACTCTTAAGGTACTTTGCTATTGGTAATGTGTTAATTAACGTACACTAATAATGGATTAATACAAGAAAGCAACAACTTAAGGATTTGTTTTGTTTATTTAACAATAGACACGCTGAAATTGTAAGACACAGACAAATAAAACAAAGGTTGACGATGAAGTAAATTAATTTATATAATTATAACGTACAGGGAAATAAAACACAGGTTGGCGATTATGACATGAATTGATTTATTTTCTAGATTTCGTTGACCTTTTAATGAATTTGTAAATTCTCTTATTTATTCAATTGATAGTTTGAAAATGGTTATGACTACGAAGTTTATTTACGAGTGTTTGTTATACATGCACGTGCTTCTCTAGTTTCTTAGACCATTTATTACCATGCCCTTTCACTCCATTTAACTACGGGAAAGTGATATGATCAATAATAGAACTATTTAATGATGTTGAAATATCCCCAATAATTCATGAATGATTACTAAAGGTATCTCGCGATCTTCCCGAATTTCATGGTTGTGTCGGTGTCCACACAATAATGTAATTATTGGAGCCCCATTGTTTACGTTGATTGAGGTAAATTAGTAATTCTACCCACGACCACAGCAAGCACCAATGTCACAAGTAGTCATCACCGTCAGACATGTACAAGTTGTGTCAAATAACAGTTCTGCTACCTCAATCGGAAATGTTTATGTAATGTTATAATATATTATTATTAGGAACATTGGAGGTTATTAATAACTTCTCTTGTGATTATACCAAGCCTCATTCTCTCGTTTATCATTTTCTCTGTTTATACGGGGTTTTAATAATTCCACTTATTTCTTGTTTACGATATTTAACCATAAATTGTCATTATGTCTTCAAATTATTGAGATGTAATCCAGCCTATTTTATCTGTTCGATTCTAAATTACTCTGCCCAATAATAGGTACGTTATGTGCTTGTTTTATGTTTTGAAATAAAGACACCAGTATTTTTATACATTATGTTTTTAAATTATTATGATTTAATCCAACTTATTTATTTATACAATTATGAATCACTCTGCCCAATAATATGCACGTTATGTGCTCATTTATGATTTAAAATGAAGAAGCCATCATTTTTATGAATTATTTTGATTTGAATATGATGATGTATGTCGGAGGGTAACACTGAATGCCTTGATTAGTTTTTATAGTTATGGTGAATACAGCCACGTTAGTTTGCGATCGCGGGCGCGATGTATGATGAGTTTATATGTTTAAATGTTATGATGCTGACGACGATTTGATTCTAGTGGAGAAGGTGATTCCACAATAATAGGTGTGTGAACGAAGTGCGCGGGTGGGCGTCAATTACACCTGTTATTGCTTCCTCTAGTGATTCGTAAACACGAATAGCGTTCGAGCCGCCTTTGTTTACTGATAGGAATAGGTAATCGGTGTTTGGCTTTTCTAGGTAACTTGTGGTTGGTTAAATACACTATTTTCCGTCAATTTGAATCTAGTGCGGGAATTTGATTTCACAATAACAGGTGTGTGAACGAAGTGCGCGGGTGGGCGTCAATTACACCTGTTATTGCTTCCTCTAGTGATTCGTAAACACGAATAGCGTTCGAGCCGCCTTTGTTTACTGACAGGAATAGGTAATCGGTGTTTTATAGGTAACTTAGGGTTGATTGAAAGGAATAAGCACTCCCGTGAATTTATAATGAGACTGGTTTAACAACTTTATACTTTATATTATCGTTAATAATAAAAACATTAAATTACTCTGTACCTAGAATTGTACGTTTTTCGATTTATTCAAATTTTTACTCTACTTTGCGTTTTTTACAACGTTATATGCAATCGTTAATTTAATTATAACCCGACGTGAATTTATATACTCAAAACCGCGAATGTCGTGTGCGTTGCCCGTGGCCGACGCAACTTTCTTACTCATCTCGCTCGTGTGTGGCTTGTGCTTAAATAGGTTTTTTTCAGCTTCAAATCTCCACTCCCCTCACATATCTACTGCTAAATATTCGCCCCCATCCCTTAGTTATCATGGTGATTATTAATCTTGAGTGTGCGTGTGGTATTAATGCGTTTTTAGCGCAGAGTTTTACACTTAACTTAAAGCGTTGCAATTCGAGGTAATTTTTACGTGCCTGGCGCTTGCTCGTTTCTAAGGGGTGCTGATACCCAAATTGTTTATGTGACACCACGACATGGAATCTTCCGAACCGTGAACCGTGCATATGCAGGCCTCGGCTCTTGAGATATTTGGCGACGCTCTGGCGCGACTTGCGATGGCTATTTATCACATTTCACCCTGGGATTATTTGTAAATGAATTAATTTAATAATTTGGGTTGTATTCATGATTTTTAAAATATGAGTCACTTTATTGCGTAAATGCTTATTATACTGGGCGTATATTTAGGCCTATTACAACTTGGGAAATTTAGGTAGGAATACTATGTAAAGTCATTTATGGACATTCTATCCATTTCGCGTTTTTGTCCGATAATTTATACTACTACCTTATTTACTGCATAGATTATGCAAGGCGATACGCGAAGAGGTGAAGGTATCCAAGCTATAATTACGTGTACGGTATTTTTAGTAGGCTAAGACATGAATGAAATAGAATCCAGTTTACGTTTCACTCGCTATTCGGATCAATGGCTTAAATATGTCGCCCAGTTTTGCAGAGGAAATTCAATTCGCCTAATTTGCTGCCCATTGTAATATTTACTGGCATCATTAGAGGTACAAAAGGCGTATTTTGGCAAAATTTCAGTTTCATGAATTAAAGAATCCTATTTTTAATTCATTTTAATCTTTATTTTTACGGATATGTATACCTATTAGTGTTTTATTTTGTTTAATTTTTTTTCTTTCTTAAATTACATAAATAATCCTGTAATTGTAGAAATTGAAAATGGAAAATATAATTTTGAAAGTTTAAATGTATGCCTATCAGTCTAAACTGAATATTTATGGTTGTATGTAGTAAGTATAAGATTTTGACAATGTTAAAATTACTAGTTGCAGCGTTTTTAATTTATGGTCGTTTTTTTGTAATATAAATAGGTAAAAAGGAAAATAACTAAAAAAAGGTATTCATGTACCCAACATGGTGTCTATGCATAGAGCCCTTCATAAAACAGTTACAACTTATTACCTC
The DNA here is from genome assembly GCA_951805005.1 of Othius punctulatus. Taxonomy (NCBI): domain Eukaryota; kingdom Metazoa; phylum Arthropoda; class Insecta; order Coleoptera; family Staphylinidae; genus Othius; species Othius punctulatus. The sequence continues at coordinate 6,820,921 of OX638141.1, read as the reverse complement.
AAATACGAAAAAATGCATTTTACTGTAAACTAAATGAAATGCCCAAAATTATTTTTCATAACTTTGACCCCCCCAAATTTGGTTGTGGGTTATACTTTGCAGCTTGCATGGAATTAAATCTACTAATTTAATAATCCTTTGAAGTTTTTGAAGTATTAATTTTTGGATTTGGATATACTGGAAAAACAACTTATAATCTTTAATTATTAAAGATTATAATTTGTTTCGATCGATATGACGTGGTTCTAAAATCTCTACTTTAATATGGCAATTTATTTTCTTTATTACTTGTTTTTAGTTTGAAATCTATTTCTGCCAGTTAGCAATAACCAGTGTAAATACGTTTGTCTATTTCGATCTATTACATATTAGTTGCGTATGTAATCTTCGTTTCGATCACGAATAAACAACCGCTAAATATAATTTGCTTACAAATTGCATTGTAAACATCACATCCTGTGAGTACTGTAGATTTTGGTTTAGTTGGTCCAAATCTGCAGGCGAAGAAAGGAGACGTGAGTAAACTGTATATTTGCCGGTTGTTGCTTAAAAGTCGCAGTAAACTTATGCATATAATTTATTAGACAAAATGATGGCATTTATTAACCAAGTAATGTTAGATAATATCAATATAATATAATTATTTAATTTTGACATGTCATGAAAAACATGAGTTTTTCGAAAATTATGAGTTTTCTTGGGATTTACAATTTTGACAGTCCGATAATAAAAATACTATAATACAAGATATAATTTCGTTTTCTAAACCGAAGAGTTCTTCGAAAACTATGAGTTTTCTTGGGATCATCTTTCCTAACTTTGTAAGTGAATCTTTACAGGCACGGTGTCTGTAAAGTACGATGTCTGTCATCTTTATTAACTCGGAAATGAGGCTTTACAGGCACGATGTCCGTAAAGTACGGTGTCCGTCATCTTTACTAACTCAGAAGAAACGGGGTCTGTAAGTTCTTCGAAAAGTATGAGTTTTCATGGGACTTACAATTTTAACAGTCCGATAATAAAAATACCATACTAAAAGATATAATTTCGTTTGAAAAGTTCTTCGAAAACTATGAGTTTTCTTGGGATATACAATTTTAACAGTCCGATAATAAAAACACTATAATAAAAGATATAATTTTCTTTTCTAAAACGAAGAGTTTTTCAAAAACTGTGAATTTTGTTGAGATTTACTATTTTATTAGTCCGATAATAAAAGGACTATAATAAAAGGTATAATCTTGTTTTCTAAAACGAAGAGTTCTTCAAAAACAATGAGTTTTCTTGGGATATACAATTTTAACAGTCCGATAATAAAAAGACTATAATAAAAGATATAATTTTCTTTTCTAAAACGAAGAGTTTTTCAAAAACTGTGAATTTTCTTGGGATTTACAATTTTATTAGTCCGGTAATAAAAGGTATAATCTTGTTTTCTAAAACGAAGAGTTCTTCGAAAACAATGAGTCTTCTTGGGATTTACAATTTTAACAGTCCGATAGTAAAAACACTATAATAGAAGATATAATTTCGTTTCCTAAAACGAAGAGGTTTTCGAAAACTATGAGTTTTTCGAAAATGAGTTTTTCAAAAACTATGAGTTTTTCGAAAACTAATTTTCATCTTTACTAACTTTGTAAACGAATCTTTACAGGCACGGCGTCTGTAAAGAACAGTCTCTGTCATCTTTATTAACTGGGAAATGAGGCTTTACAGGCACGATGTCTGTAAAGTACGGTGTCTTTACTAACTCGGAAATGACGGTGTCTGTAAAGTGTTGCCATGGCAAGACGACTTCACTAAGCACCTCTGTCAATTGTCGACATTATTTTCATCTTTAAACTCGAGTTTTCTATTACGCAGAGTTTTTCGAAAAGTATGAGTTTTGATGGGACTTACAATTTTAACAGTCCGATAATAAAAATACCATACTAAAAGATATAATTTCGTTTTCTAAATGGAAGAGTTCTTCGAAAACTATGAGTTTTCTTGGGATATACAATTTTAACAGTCCGATAATAAAAAGACTATAATAAAAGATATAATTTCGTTTTATAAAACGAAGAGTTCTTCGAAAACTATGAGTTTTCTTGGAATTTATAATAAAAAATATAATTTCGTTTTTTTTTAAAACGAAGTGTTCTTCGAAAACTATGAGGTGTCTTGGGATTTTCAATTTTAAAAGTCTGATAATAAAAAGACTATAATAAAAGATATAATTTCGTTTCCTAAAACAAAGAGTTTTTCGAAAACTATGAGTTTTTCGAAAACTATGAGTTTTTCGAAAACTCATTTTCATCTTTACTAACTTTGTAAACGAATCTTTACAGACACGGCGTCTCTAAAGTACGGTCTCTGTCATCTTTATTAAGTCGGAAATGAGGCTTTACAGGCACGATGTCAGTAAAGTACGGTGTCTTGACCAACTCGGAAATGACGGTGTCTGTAAAGTGTTGCCATGGCAAGACGACTTCACTAAGCACTTCTGTCAATTGTCGACATTATTTTCATCTTTAAACTCGAGTTTTCTATTACGCAGAGTTCTTCGAAAAGTATGAGTTTTCATGGCACCTACAATTTTAACAGTCCGATAATAAAAATACCGTACTAAAAGATATAATTTCGTTTTCTAAATGGAAGAGTTCTTCGAAAACTATGAGTTTTCTTGGGATTTACAATTTTAACAGTCCGATAATAAAAAGACTATAATGAAAGATATAATTTTCTTTTCTAAAACGAAGAGTTTTTCAAAAACTGTGAATTTTCTTGGGATTTACAATTTTATTAGTCCAATAATAAAAGGACTACAATAAAAGGTATAATTTCGTTTTGTAAAACGAAGAGTTCTTCGAAAACTATGAGTTTTCTTGGGATTTACAATTTTATTAGTCCGATAATAAAAGGACTATAATAAAGGGTATAATCTTGTTTTCTAAAACGAAGAGTTCTTCAAAAACAATGAGTTTTCTTGGGATTTACAATTTTAACAGTCCGATAATAAAAAGACTGTAATAGAAGATATAATTTCGTTTTTTAAAACGTAGTGTCCTTCGAAAACTATGAGTTTTCTTGGGATTTACAATTTTAAAAGTCTGATAATAAAGAAACTATAATAAAAGATATAATTTCGTATTATAACACGAAGGGTTCTTCGAAAACTATGAGTTTTCTTGGGATTTACAACTTTAACAGTCCAATTATATAAATACTACAATAAAAGATATAATAATAATATAGACTGGATATCCCAACTAAAGCAGTCGCTTTGCGAATTCATATATATATATATATATATACTACTATATATATATATATATATATATATACTATATATATATATATATATATATATACTATATATATATATATATATATATATATATATATATATATATATATATATATATATATATATATAGTATGTCCCAGTATTGAGTTACCAATAGGAAAAACTTTTATTTTAGATTTCATAAAAAAATCTTTCAAATTCTCTAATTTCATTTTTACGTTTCAAGAGTACTGCATGTTTTTAAACCCTGATAATCATATTGTATTATATAAATTGTATATATTGTATTCATAATCTATAAAAAAATAGTTGATAACAAAACAATTCAAATTAAATCATTAAAAAATATTAGTAGAAGCTGATAATTAACGCTATTAACACTCTGCATGTTGTTTAATTAAAGATAAACAATGTTTATAAGGCTATCGACCGAAAGTGTTTCCGCATTGTTATTTGTACTTTATCGTACGCAGTATAAAGCTATAAATCATTGTAATCGTGCAAAATATGTTTTTTTTCATATCCTGACGCAATTTCACTCATTGTTATCGTTATGACAACAAGATTATGTATGTGTACGTATGAATGTATGGGCATGTATATACATGTTTGCATAGATGCTATAATCTGTTCACGATGTATTTGTCCCGTAGCAGGCAGGCAATTGTTTGTTTTCTTTTGTCTGCATGAATGTTTTTTTGAAAATATGACATTGACATATTTACAACAATTTTGTTTGTGCCATGTTACCGGATGAATATTTATAGAATAAATGACCGACTTGTGTAAAACGATATTATTGTTTAATTGCATTATGCAAAGATATACAAAAACTTATGTGAAAATTCTTAAAGTGGAATTATTCATACGGAATTGATCAAATAATATACACGTTATCAATATATTTACAGAATAAGATTTTGTTGCACTTCTTGTTTAGAAAGTAGGCTTTTCCTCGCTGAAATCAGGGCCGAAAGTAGACAATGTATGTCTACTTTCAGCCTTAATTTCAGGGAGGAAAAACCTACTTTCTCAACAAGGAGTAGAAAAAAAACTAGAATTTTCCTACCTAGGGAGGACATTGTCTACTTTCGGCCCTGATTTCAGGGAGGAAAAGCCTACTTTCTAAACAAAAGTGCAAAAAATTCTTATGTCCTCCCTAGGTAGGAAAATTCTAGGTTTTTTTTTACTCCTTGTTGGGAAAGTAGGTTTTTCCCCCCTGAAATTAGGGCCGAAAGTAGACAATGTCCTCCCTGGGTAGGAAAATTCTAGGTTTTTTTCTACTCCTTGTTGAGAAAGTAGGTTTTTCCTCCCTGAAATTAGGGCCGAAAATAGACAATGTCCTCCCTAGGTATGAAAATTCAAGGTTTTTTTCTACTCCTTGTTGAGAAAGTAGGTTTTTCCTCCCTGAAATTAGGGCCGAAAGTAGACAATGTCCTCCCTAGGTATGAAAATTCTAGGTTTTTTTCTACTCCTTGTTGAGAAAGTAGGTTTTTCCTCCCTGAAATTAGGGCTGAAAGTAGACAATGTCCTCCCTAGGTATGAAAATTCGAGGTTTTTTTCTACTCCTTGTTGAGAAAGTAGGTTTTTCCTCCCTGAAATTAGGGCTGAAAGTAGACAATGTCCTCCCTAGGTAGGAAAATTCTAGGTTTTTTTTCTACTCCTTGTTGGGAAAGTAGGTTTTTCCTCCCTGAAATTAGGGCTGAAAGTAGACAATGTCCTCCCTACGTAGGAAAATTCTAGGTTTTTTTCTACTCCTTGTTGAGAAAGTAGGTTTTTCCTCCCTGAAATTAGGGCTGAAAGTAGACAATGTCCTCCCTAGGTATGAAAATTCTAGGTTTTTTTCTACTCCTTGTTGAGAAAGTAGGTTTTTCCTCCCTGAAATTAGGGCTGAAAGTAGACAATGTCCTCCCTAGGTAGGAAAATTCTAGGTTTTTTTTCTACTCCTTGTTGGGAAAGTAGGTTTTTCCTCCCTGAAATTAGGGCCGAAAGTAGACAATGTCCTCCCTAGGTATGAAAATTCGAGGTTTTTTTCTACTCCTTGTTGAGAAAGTAGGTTTTTCCTCCCTGAAATTAGGGCAGAAAGTAGACAATGTCCTCCCTAGGTAGGAAAATTCTAGGTTTTTTTTCTACTCCTTGTTGGGAAAGTAGGTTTTTCCTCCCTGAAATTAGGGCTGAAAGTAGACAATGTCCTCCCTAGGTAGGAAAATTCTAGGTTTTTTTTCTACTCCTTGTTGGGAAAGTAGGTTTTTCCTCCCTGAAATTAGGTCCGAAAGTAGACAATGTCCTCCCAAGGTAGGAAAATTCTAGGTTTTTTACTCCTTGTTTCTGAAATGAGGGCCGAAAGTAGACAATGTCCTCCCTAGGGATGAAAATTCTATGTTCCTTCCTAGGGAGGAAAATTTTATTTACCTTCCTGGGAGGAAGATAATTTTTTTTATTTAATTAAAAATTTTGGACACAACTTAAGCCTCTCAAGTAAATCTTGGAGAACGTTTTCTTCAGAATCCCAACCAGAATCCATTGATGATCCATTGACACAGATTGTGATAATAACAAATTGTTTGTAAAAAAATAAAACTGCAATATGAACGCTACCTTCTAAACCATTTTCCATTTTTTTTTTTTACAACTGTGCAATTACAACTAATTTGCGAACAATTTATTGTATTTGATAAATGAAATTCAGAATGAGCATAATAAATCATAGAAATGATTTTAAAAGAGAGTCGTAGAAAAAATTATATGTATAACACTGGAGAGAAGCGTTCTTCTCTCCCTTGGATGATTTCTGTCCTCGGCTACGCGTCGGGCATAAAACTACATCCGCGGGAGAGAATAAACGGCTTTCCTCCCTAGTTATGGAAATAACTATTTCTCTCATGGTTCTACTAACAGTCGTTTCGTAGCCTACATCTACCACAAAATGGACGATTCCGGTAGTGAAAACGGTTAAAATAAAGTAATATCTAATGTATACCAACAAAATCGTTGCACTAATTCTTGAACAAATACATGTTAAACGATTAACTTTATACCTACTACTTGCTTCTTAATTAACGAATCGGCGAATAACTTCAATCAAACTGAAATTACGCTTAAAGCAATTAAACGATTCTACGCTAAGTGTGTAAAACGCGAAACAAATAATTGATTACAGACCGAGTGGGTTTACATTACATATTCATGCATTAAGCTGTTGTGGTTGTAATAAAGTGATAATGGGTCGCACGTGAATTATTAATAGCCTTTATGCTTGACTGTTTGAGCAAACTGAAATTTTCCGTGTCTATCACATGCACGCATCGATTATTAACAACAAACTCTGGGGACAGCTGAACGTCCGCATGTCTATAAATACTTATTTTATCAGCGACAAATTAATGACCAATGCACTTCGTTACTATTCGTTGCATCGCTTCGCAGAAGGCCGTATTTGAAAAAAATAACGACAGCAAAACATTAGAATTGGACGTGATTAGAAAGAAATTGGTACATCGTGACTAGTAAAATGGCATTATTAGTCAAGACAAGCTTGTTGTCGTGATTGTGATTGGTGATTGTTACTAATTGGTTATTATTAATCAGTATTAATATTAGCAGTTTTAAGCAGGGGTAGTGTGATTTAAATCAATTGATTTAAATTATGATTAAAATCATGATTTTAACAACAAATAAATCATTGATTTAAAACAAAATTGTTTTTTTTATTTATCCATTGTTTGTGCATTCATTGTTTATGTTAATCATTGTTTTTGCACAGTTTATGCATTCCAATAGGTGTACATTTGAAAACATAATATAACTATAGAGTTAGCATGCTTTAAAATAGATAATTGTAAGTAAGCAAAATATTTTTCTACTCTGCCATATTTGGTCTATCACATAGTACAGATACGCTGATTTTTTTCATGAAGTCATCAATTCTAGTTCAAATTCAAGAATTTATTTTTAAAAAATCAATTGATTTAATTCGTGATGTAAAACTATAGATTTAAATCACATCCAAACTGGCAAAAACTGATCAGAAATATAAAAAATCAAATAAATCAATTATTTATTTGATTTTTTTAAATCATTGTTTTTTTAATCATGATTTATTCTAACCCTGCTTGGCATGAAATAATCATGATTTATTAGTTGTTTTTTTGAAATCATTAATTTTTGATTTTTTTTAAATTGTGTCTTATTCCATCACTGCTTGGCATGAAAAAAATATGAATTTTTTAAATAATTTTCTTACCAGTCAGTAATTTACTGCAATAAAAGATAAATGCAAAAGTTTCGCATTCGTGGTTGGTCCAGTTTTATAAACTTTATTCAAATTTGGGGAACATTATTTGGGGGGAATGAAAATTAAATTAATGAACTAACAAATACGTTCACTACTACTATTACTATTACGAAACATTTATTTAAAATATATTTTTTTTAAGTCCGCCAGAAGTTCCTAAAAATCGACCTGAATTTTCAGAAAATTCACTTCACTTTTAGATATTCACTTACTTTTTAGATATTTAGAACGCTTACTGAAAATGTAATTCAAACAATACAAGATATTCATAGAAAATATGTGCAATTGGAGAAAATTTTATAAAAACATTTGAAGTTTCAACTATTATTTGTACTTACTATTGAATTACTTTTTAGACATTTAGAACTTACCGAAAGTGTAATTGAAACATTACAAGATATTCATAGAACATATATGCAATTGGAGAAAATTTAATAAAAACATTTGAAGTTTCAACTATTATTATTACTTACTATTCAATTTCTTTTAAGAAATTTACAACACTAACTGAAAGTGTAATTCAAACAATACCAGATATTAATAGAAAATATTTGCAATTGGTGAAAATTTTATCAAAAAAATTTTGATTATGATATCAAAATATGCAAATTATACCAAATTGTATATAGGTTTCAGATGTTGCCAAAATGTTTTATTGATTAAACAAGAAAATTGCAGAAAATTTGATTATGATATCAAAATATACAAATTATACCAAATTTTATATGGGTTTCAGATATTGCCAAAATATTTTATTGATTAAACAAAGAAAATTGCAGAAATATTGATTATGATATCAATATATACAAATTATACCAAATTTTATGTAGGTTTCAGATGTTGCCAAAATGTTTTATTGATTAAACAAGAAAATTGCAGAAAATTTGATTATGATATCAAAATATACAAATTATACCAAAATGTATATCGGTTTCAGATATTGCCAAAATATTTTATTGATTAAACAAGAAAATTTCAGAAAATTTGATTATGATAAACAAAATATGCAAATTATACCAAATTGTATATACGTTTCAGATATTGCCAAAATGTTTATTGATTAAACAAGAAAATTGCAGAAAAATTGATTATGATATCAAAATATACAAATTATACCAAATTTTATATAGGTTTCAGATATTGCCAAAATGTTTTATTGATTAAACAAGAAAATTGCAGAAATATTGATTATGATATCAAAATATACAAATTATACCAAATTTTATATAGGTTTCAGATATTGCCAAAATGTTTTATTGATTAAACAAGAAAATTGCAGAAAATTTGATTATGATATCAAAATATACAAATTATACCAAATTTTATATAGGTTTCAGATATTGCCAAAAAAAAATTAATGAAGCAATACACATTTTCCAGTATTTTCAAAAAAAAAACTCACAATGCTGTTTGAATATAAAAAATACATACTTTTAATATGCTTGTTAACATTTAAAATTTCCATTTCGATCCCCATAAAAATTTTGGCAATTTCTAAAATATTTGTGAAATGTTGTGCAATTTTATTGAAACTCATCATATTTTGTTGAAATAACAGAGAGCTGAAAATGTTAATATATTTACTTGCATATTTTTATATTGTATTTAAGTTTTATGTAATTTCTATAAGATTTTCTGATTTTTCAGTTTCTTCTTTAGAAGCCACTCGTGTAGAATTTAGATTTTTGTTTATTACTATTAGAAATTAATGAAGCAATGCACATTTTCTAGGTTTTCTAAAAAAAACTCACAATGCTGGTTTTTCAGTTTCTTCTCTAGAAGCCACTCGTGTAGAATTTAAATTTTTGTGTATTATTATTAGACATTAATGAAGCAATGCACATTTTCTAGTTTTTCTAAAACAAAAAACTCACAATGCTTTTTGTACATAAAAAATACATCCTTTTAATATGCTTGTTAACATTCTAGAAGCTTTACCGCTTTAGATATTTTAATGAATAATTTTGAATATCAAAATTTCCATTTCGATCCCCATAAAACATTTTGGCAATTTCTAAAATCTTTGGGAAATGTTGTGCAATTTTATTGAAACTCATCATATTTTATTGAAATAACAGAGAGCTGAAATTTTTAATATATTTACTTGTATATTTTTATATTGTATTTAAGTTTTATGTAATTTCTATAAGATATTCCGGTTTTTTCAGTTTCTTCTCTAGAAGCCACTCGTGTAGAATTTAGATTTTTGTTTATTACTATTAGAAATTAATGAAGGAATGCACACTTTCTAGGTTTTCTAAAAAAAAACTCACAATGCTGGTTTTTCAGTTTCTTCTCTAGAAGCCACTCGTATAGAATTTAAATTTTTGTGTATTATTATTAGAAATTAATGAAGCAATGCACATTTTCTAGTTTTTCTAAAACAAAAACTCACAATGCTTTTTGTACATAAAAAATACATCCTTTTAATATGCTTGTTAACATTCTAGAAGCTTTACCGCTTTAGATATTTTGATGAATAATTTTGAATATCCAAATTTCCATTTCGATCTCTATAAAACTTTTTGGCAATTTCTAAAATATTTGTGAAATATTGTGCAATTTTATTGAAACTCATCATATTGTATTGAAAAGCAGAGAGCTGAAAATTTACTTGTATATTTTTATATAGTATTTAAGTTTTATGTAAGTTCTATAAGATATTCCGGTTTTTCAGTTTCTTCTCTAGAAGCCACTCGTGTAGAATTTAGATTTTTGTGTATTATTATTAGAAATTAATGAAGCAATGCACATTTTCTAGTATTTCTAAAAAAACTCTCAATGTTTTTTGTATATAAAAATACCTCATTTTAATATGTTTGTTAACATTCTAGAAGCTTACCGCTTTAATAATAATTAAATTATTTATTAATAATATTTATTTACTTAAACATAAACATGTGTGTAAAACATGAACATATAAATAAACATATGACTTAAAATATAAAAACTTGCTGAGCTAAAAATCTAGCAATTGTCACATACCTATAAACTATACCTTTTATTATAAAATATATAAAAGTCTGAATTGACTTTTATATACTATACTACGAATTGTTAATTATAATTATAATTAAAAATAATAATAATAATTAAAAATAATATAATAATAATAATATTATTATAATAATAATATAATAATAATAAATTAAAAAAATAATTAAGTACCATAGCCAGGTTGTTGTGATTTAAATCAACTGATTTTTTTTTAAATAAATCATTGATTTAAATCAAAATTGAGGTTTTCTTTAAATTAATCATTGATTTAAATCAAAATTGAGTTTTTTTTTTTAATTAATCATTGATTAAAATCAAAATTAAGTTTTTATTTTTAAATTAGACATTGATTTAAATCAAAATTGAGTTTTTTAATCATTGTTTTTGCACTGATTGTGCATTCCAATAAGTGAACAATGAAATATTTAATGTAACTCTAGAGTTAGCATGCTTTAAAGTAAATAATTGTAAATAAGTAAAATATTTTTCTTTTTTTTTCCATTTTTTTTTGTCCATCACATGGTGCATATACACCGATTTTTTTATCATCAATTTTTATTCAAATTTAAGAATTTATTAGATACGAATTATATGATTTAAATCGTGATGTAAATCAAATAATATAAATCACATCAAAAAACTGATCAGAAATATAAAAGTCATGATTTTTTAGTTTTTTTTAAAATCATTGTTTTTTTTTTTTTGCAAATCATGCTTTATTCTATCCCTGCAAAATATTATAAAGAGAAAATCTGCATACGTAATTTCGCACGCTTATAACTTCAAAAATAACCATCACAGTAAATTTTGTTTGTGGATTTAGTCACTTTGACTAGTAGTATATGACGTATAAAAGATGGAGACTATTTTTAAGACACCCTGTAGATATTTCTGACTTTCTTCAAATATCTTCAGAATTCCAACTTTCATAGTGCAGTACATATTTGAAACAGATTCCAAAATATCTAGCAAATATTTGAAATTTTGAGATGTCATTAAACATTTATGCAACAGATTTGAAATCTATGTTTGTTTTTTATCTATATCAATACAATATATTTCGTATCAGAAATATAAAAATATCATTGATTTTTTTTTTAATCATGATTTATTCCAACCCTGGTTTAAAGTGGAAGATTCGAGGTCTAACAATTGCTGACATGATATTGTATAGCCATAAAAGTATGTTATATTTCTGTGTAGAGTACAGACTATTTTATAAATATTATTTTTTAACAGACCTGTTGTAAACTAAATTCAAACCAAATTTTGTAGGCACCTACATACGTAAAGTACAAAAATTAAGAATCACGTTAAGGTGAGGCACTGAATACGGGAGTCAACTGGATACCACCAAATCCGCAGATGTTTTTAGCAATTGCTGACATGATATTGTCTAGCCATAAAAGTATTTTATATTTCTGTGTAGAGTGCAGACTATTTCATAAATATTATATTTCAACAGACCTGTTGTAAACTAAATTCAAACCAAATTTTGTATGCACCTACATATATAAAGTACAAAAATTAAGAATCACGTCAAGGTGAGGCACTGAATACGGGAGTCAACTGGATACCACCAAATCCGCAGATGTTTTTGGCACGAATTCACGAATAGGACTGAATTGAAGCAGATTACCAAATCTAGATATTGTTCTGAAAATTGTAATTTCAAAATTTGATTTGTCTTGAGCTGTGTCTTAATTAATTTTTCAAAAATGGTCCTAATAGTCTCTGGGGATTTTAAAACGCATTTCAAATTGTTCTGAAAATCGTAATTTCAAAATTTGATTTGTCTTGAGCTGTGTCTTACTTAATTTTTCAAAAATGGTCTTAATAGTCTCTGGGGATTTCAAAACGCATTACAAATTGTTCTGAAAATCGTAATTTCAAAATTTGATTTGTCTTGAGCTGTGTCTTACTTAATTTTTCAAAAATGGTCTTAATAGTCTCTGGGGATTTCAAAACGCATTACAAATTGTTTTGAAAATCGTAATTTGAAAATTTGATTTGTCTTGAGCTGTGTCTTACTTAATTTCTCTCTCTCTCTCTCTCTCTCTCTCTCTCTCTCTCTCTCTCTCTCTCTCTCTCTCTCTCTCTCTCTCTCTGGGGATTTCAAAACGCATTTCAAATTGTTCTGAAAATCGTAATTTCAAAATTTGATTTGTCTTGAGCTGTGTCTTACTTAATTTTTCAAAAATGTTCTTAATAGTCTCTGGGGTTTTCAAAACGCATTTCAATTTTCAGTTATTTTACTTTCGAAAATATTCACAGAAATAATACTTTCCCCATATGCACGTATTATGAAATGTTATGATTATTGGAACACAGCGTATAAAACTGCAGTATTATTAATTAAAATGGTAATATTTTCACATTTTCCACTTGAGTCATTCGTTTTCCATCACTCATAATGAATGCAAATTCGTTGCCATAAAACAGGATATCTCGATGTACACCTGCTTGTGATTGTTCTATTTTTAAATAATTATTATTGACTTGCGGTGTAGAAGCATTTTACAATATACATGTAAATTCATAAATAATTGTTTCAGCGCAATACAAACTCGATATTCAAATACTTTCAGTGCTATTGGATTTTATCAGTGCAGGAAATAGTTTATACCTTACACCTTTCGTGCCCTAATCGTAATATTATATCCAGCAGCGGAATTGTATTGAGGGACACATCGCATGTGTAAATATGTTACATGAAATGCATGTACGTATGCATATTTTAATATGTTACATGCATTTTAATTTACAAATTCTTGGACTAATAAAATACTAACAATTTTGTAAATTTCTTAGATTACTCATATTAAAGTTGTGAATTAAAATTAAAAAAATCTGTACTTCATTTTATTAAAAAAAATATTTGTGACCGGTTTCGGTGTTTCGAACATCATCAGGCAAAACTAAAATAGAGTTTAATATAAATATTACATGGTAGTATTAATTTATATTAATACTATATTAATTATATTATTAATTATATAATTAATATAATAATATATTATATTATTATTAATTATATTAATCATATATTTAATTGTTTAATGTACATTTTAACGTACATGCAAAAAATTGCATGTACGTTTTATATTAAACTGTATTTTAGTTCTGCCTGATGATGGTCTAAACACTGAAACCGGTCGCAAATGAAAAAATTTAACAACATTAAGGCAGTACAGATTTTTTAATTTAATTTTATGAATGTTAATAATTCAAAATATTATGTCATGAAATTTTAATAAAACGCTTGCAGAAGTATAACAAACTAAATTAAATATTTACTTCTGGCAGTTGCAGTAATCTAATTATATCCGTGTTAGTCTGTGAAATGAATTTGCACCGTTTTCTCGCGCAAAATTTCCACTCCGTGAAAGAATCCGAGTCCGCATTGTGTATTCATTGTCGTGTTCGTGTCCTTGGTACGATTAACCTTGCAGGTTCTGTTGTGAATGAGAATCACAAAGAATTATTTGGCAATTATTGCTTATTACGATGAAGTCGTGCGTCACTCTATTATTACTGCCAAATAAATTAGCTAAACGCATTAAAACGCGGCAATCTTTTCGTCATTAGCCACCCATTTTATAGATCGCCGATATGATAATTGGTGCCATTTAGACACCGCAATGCTGGCGAACAAAACTTTTTCGCACATGTTGCCTCGTTTTCCGAATGGTAAAGTTTATTGATATGTCCGAGTCAATGGCTGTAGTTCAACTTGTACGTTTGGAAACAGATTTCTTCTGAAAACAGTAGTTTACATCATTTCGTCGCAAATAAATCGATATTAGCCCAAGATTGGGAGGTATAGACAAAATTGATTGGCGCATACTAAAATATTAATTTTATTATACTTATCTGAAAACACCTTGTTTTCATCCGTTCTTACAATGACGTAAAGTTGGCATTTTCAGAACAACGCACGGAAAAACTTTTCCCTCTCTCTTTTTTTTCCGTCTATTTAATATTTAATATGCGCAAAAAAAGGCGCCAATCAGATTTGTGTATACCTCCCGATATTGAACGGAAAAAAGAGAGAGGGAAAAGTTTTTCCGTGCGTCTTTTCCATGCAAAAAAATAATTGAAAAAAATATAGTTGATCATTGAAATTTGCCAAAAAAAAAACCGAAAGTTTTACAGAAATATTTGAAGGATTGCCAGTAAACAATGAAATTTTATCAAAAATTATTGGAAATTTTGACGCTCAGTCAATAGTATTTGACTGAATATTTGAAATTTTGACAATTAGTGAATGATAGTCGATAGAACAACAATCCACACAAATATAATTAATAAAATATATTAATTTTAAATTTATTAAATAAAAATAGGTAGTTGATCATTGAAATTTGCCAAAATACAGAAATTTTTACAGAAATATTTGAAGGATTGCTAGTAAACAGTGAAATTTTATCAAACATTATTGGAAATTTTGACGCTTAGTTAAGAATATTTGACTGAATATTTGAAATTTCGACAATTAGTGAATGATAGTTGATAGAACAACTGACAATCCACACAAAAATAATTGAAAAATTGGTAGTTGATCATCGAAATTTGCCGAAAAACAGAAATTTTTACAGAAATATTTGAAGGATTGCTAGTAAACAGTGAAATTTTATCAAAAATTATTGGAAAGTTTGACGCTTAGTCAATAATATTTGACTGAATATTTGAAATTTTTACAATTAGTTAATGATAGTTGATAGAACAACTGACAATCCACACAAAAATAATTGAAAAATTGGTAGTTGATAATCGAAATTTGCCGAAAAACAGAAATTTTTACGGAAATATTTGAAGGATTGTAGTAAACAGTGAAATTTTATCAAAAATTATTGGAAATTTTGACGGTTAATCAATAATAATTGACTGAATATTTGAAATTTCGACAATTAGTGAATGATAGTTGATAGAACACCTGACAATCAACACAAACATAACTAAAAAATTGGTAGTTGATCAATGAAGTGTGATAGAATGATTGAAATTTTTTCAGAACTATTTGAAAGATTACTTATTTTATATTTTGTTTTTTATTATTTTATTTTAGTGTAATAAGTATGTAATATTTACAATGTAATATTGCACTGAGAGTCGACATACAAATAAATTATTATTAGTACTAAACAATGAAGCTTTAACAGAAATAATAAAGTTTTGACAGTTAGTCAATGATTTTGCCAAAGTAATTAAGGTCAAGATTAATGAAATTTGTTAGAATAATTATAATTTTGACTGAAACATTTGAAAGATTTATAGTTAATCATTAAATTTTGACAGAAATAATTGAAGTTTTGACAGTTAGTCAATGACAGTTAATAAAAATGGAAATTTCATATAGAAATTGTTGAAAATCGACAGTTTATCAATTAAATTTGGCCGAATCTTTGGAATATTTACGGAAATATTCGAAAGATTGATAGTAAACCATAAAGGTTTAACAGAAATAATGATGTTTGGACAGTTATGACAATATTATCAGTTAGTCAATAATAGTTGATAGAACAATTGAAATTCTATAGCGAAATAGTTGAAAAATTCACAGTTGATCAACGAAATTTGATGGAACCATTGAAATTTTTGCAAAAATATTTAAAAGATTTATAGTTAACATTGAAATTTTCACGGTGATAATTGCTATTTTGACATCTAGCCAGTGACAATTAATAGAACATTGGTAATTTCCATACAGACATGATTGAAAATTGACAGTTTATCATTGAAATTTGACAGAATAATTGGTTTATTTACGACGTTTAGTAACGATGAATCAGAAAATTGGGCAACTTTTCAGACGTTTTGGCAACTTGTTGTAACCTAGAGACACTCTCACTTTCAAAATTTGTAAGGTTCAATAATTGAATAAATTGGTTTACATCAGTGTTTTTTGACTTGTTTTAGTGTTTTTCACCGAAATCCAAAATTACAATTTCGTTGGAGGTATTTCCAAATTTTGTGGATACTTGGTATAGAGAATGTAGAAGTATTTGCAGATCATTATCATTATCCACAATTAGATTTAACCTAACCTAGAGACACTTTCACTTTCAAAATTTGTAAGGTTCAATAAACTTTTTGTAATTTGCATCAATTTTCCGCAAATTGAATAAATTGGTTTACGTCGGTGTTTTTTGATTTGTTTGTTTTGTTTTTTGGCGAAATCCAAAATTACAATATTGTTGAAGGTATTTTCAAATTTTGTGGATACTTTGTATAGGGAATGTAGAAATATTTGCAGATCATTATCATTATCAACATAATAAAAAAAAAATCATATTTCGATATGATTTCCAATGATTTTGATAAAATCATTATCCAAATTTTATCAAAAATAATTGAATTTTGACGCTTAGTTAATAATATTTGACTGAATAATTGAAATTTTGACAATTAGTGAACGATATTTGATATAACAACTCATATTCCACACAAAAATAATTGAAAAACTGATAGTTAACAAATGAAATTTGATAGGATGATTGACTTTTTATAAGAAATATTTGAAAGATTTATAGAACAACGAAATTTTAACAGACATATTAAAGTTTTTAGTTTGTCAATAATATTTGATTGAATAAATGAAATTTTGCCAATTAGTGAATGATAGTTGATGGAATAGCTGATATTGTAAAAACTTTATTATTTCTGTTAAAATTTCATTGTTCTATAAATCTTTCAAATATTTCTAATAAAAAGTCTATCAATCTATTACATTGCATTGATCAACTTTCAATTTTTCAATTATTTTTGTGTAGAATATCAGTTGTTCTATCAACTATCGTTCACTAGTTGGCAAAATATCATTTATTCAGTCAAATATTATTATCTAACTGTAAAAACTAAAATCTGCTAAAATTTCCTTGTTCTATAAATCTTTCAAATATTTCTCATAAAAAGTCAATCATTCTATCAAATTTCATTAATTGACTATCAGTTTTTCAATTATTTTTGTGTGGAATATAAGTTGTTCTATCAACTATCGTTCATTAATTATCAAAATTTCAATTATTCAGCCAAATATTATTGACTAAGCGTCAAAATTCAATTATTTTTGCAAACATTTCGATAATGATTTTATCGACATCATTGGAAATCATATCGAAATGTGATTTTTTTAAAATTATTTTGATAATGATAATGATCTGCAAATATTTCTACATTCCCTATACAAAGTATCCACAAAATTTGAAAATACCTTCATCAATATTGTAATTTTGGATTTCGCCAAAAAACGCTACAACAAATCAAAAACACTGAGGTAAACCAATTTATTCAATTTGCTGAAAATTGATGCAAATTACAAAAAGTTTATTGAACCTTACAAATTTTGAAAATGAAAGTGTCTCTAGGTTAGGTTAAATCTAATTGTGGATAATGATAATGATGTGCAAATACTTCTACATTCTCTATACCAGGTATCCACAAAATTTGGAAATACCTCCAACGAAATTGTAATTTTGGATTTCGGTGAAAAACGCTAAAACAAGTCAAAAAACACTGACGTAAACCAATTTATTCAATTATTGAACCTTACAAATTTTGAAAGTGAAAGTGTTTCTAGGTTACAACAAGTTGCCAAAACGTCTGAAAAGTTGCCCAATTTTCTGATTCATCGTTACTAAACGTCGTAAATAAACCAATTATTCTGTCAAATTTCAATGATAAACTGTCAATTTTCAATCATGTCTGTATGGAAATTACCAATGTTCCATTAATTGTCACTGGCTAGATGTCAAAATAGCAATTATTACCGTGAAAATTTCAATGTTAACTATAAATCTTTCAAATATTTTTGCAAAAATTTCAATGATTCTATGAATTTTCTTTGATCAACCGTGAATTTTTCAACTATTTCGCTATAGAATTTCAATTGTTCTATCAACTATTATTGACTAACTGATAATATTGTCATAACTGTCCGAACATCATTATTTCTGTTAAACCTTTATTGTTTACTATCAATCTTTCGAATATTTCCGTAAAAATTCCTAAGATTCGGGCAAATTTCATTGATAAACTGTCAATTTTCAACAATTTCTATATGAAATTTCCATTTTCTATTAACTTTCATTGACTAACTGTCAAAACTTCATTTATTTCTGTCAAAATTTAATGATTAACTAGTAAATCTTTCAATTGTTTCTGTCAAAATTATAATTATTCTAACAAATTTCTTTAATCTTGATCTTAATTACTTTGGCAAAATCATTGACTAACTGTCAAAACTTTATTATTTCTGTTAAAGCTTCATTGTTTAGTATTAATAATAATTTATTTGTATGTCGGCTCTCAGTGCAGTATTACATTGTAAATATTACATACTTATTACACTAAAATAAAATAATAAAAAACAAAATATAAAATAAGTAATCTTTGAAATAGTTCTGAAAAAAATTCAATCATTCTATCACACTTTATTGATCAACTACCAATTTTTTAGTTATGTTTGTGTTGATTGTCAGGTGTTCTATCAACTATAATTCACTAATTGTTAAAATTTCAAATATTCAGTCAATTGATTAACCGTCAAAATTTCCAATAATTATTGATAAAATTTCACTGTTTACTAGCAATCCTTCAAATATTTCTGTAAAAATTTCTGTTTTTCGGCAAATTTCGATGATCAACTACCAATTTTTCAATTATTTTTGTGTGGATTGTCAGTTGTTCTATCAACTATCATTAACTAATTGTAAAGATTTCAAATATTCTGTCAAATATTATTGACTAAGCGTCAAACTTTCCAATAATTTTTGATAAAATTTCACTGTTTACTAGCAATCCTTCAAATATTTCTGTAAAAATTTCTGTTTTTCGGCAAATTTCGATGATCAACTACCAATTTTTCAATTATTTTTGTGTGGATTGTCAGTTGTTCTATCAACTATCATTAACTAATTGTAAAGATTTCAAATATTCTGTCAAATATTATTGACTAAGCGTCAAACTTTCCAATAATTTTTGATAAAATTTCACTGTTTACTAGCAATCCTTCAAATATTTCTGTAAAAATTTCTGTTTTTCGGCAAATTTCGATGATCAACTACCAATTTTTCAATTATTTTTGTGTGGATTGTCAGTTGTTCTATCAACTATCATTAACTAATTGTAAAAATTTCAAATATTCAGTCAAATATTATTGACTAAGCGTCAAACTTTCCAATAATTTTTGATAAAATTTCACTGTTTACTAGCAATCCTTCAAATATTTCTGTAAAAATTTCTGTTTTTCGGCAAATTTCGATGATCAACTACCAATTTTTCAATTATTTTTGTGTGGATTGTCAGTTGTTCTATCAACTATCATTAACTAATTGTAAAGATTTCAAATATTCTGTCAAATATTATTGACTAAGCGTCAAACTTTCCAATAATTTTTGATAAAATTTCACTGTTTACTAGCAATCCTTCAAATATTTCTGTAAAAATTTCTGTTTTTCGGCAAATTTCGATGATCAACTACCAATTTTTCAATTATTTTTGTGTGGATTGTCAGTTGTTCTATCAACTATCATTAACTAATTGTAAAAATTTCAAATATTCAGTCAAATATTATTGACTAAGCGTCAAACTTTCCAATAATTTTTGATAAAATTTCACTGTTTACTAGCAATCCTTCAAATATTTCTGTAAAAATTTCAGTTTTTTGGCAAATTTCAATGATCAACTACCTATTTTTTTTAATAAATTTAAAATTAATACATTTTATTAATTATATTTGTATGGATTGTTGTTCTATCGACTATCATTCACTAGTTGTCAAAATTTCAAATATTCAGTCAAATACTATTGACTGAGCGTCAAAATTTCCAATAATGTTTGATAAAATTTCACTGTTTACTAGCAATCCTTCAAATATTTCTGTAAAAATTTCTGTATTTTGGCAAATTTCAATGATGAACTACCTATTTTTATTTAATAAATTTAAAATTAATACACTTTATTAATTATATTTGTGTGGATTGTTGTTCTACCGACTATCATTCACGAATTGTCAACATTTCAAATATTCAGTCAAATACTATTGAATCGTTTTTTTTTTTGCAAATTTCAATGATCAACTATATTTTTTTCAATTATTTTGTGCATGGAAAAGACGCACGGTAAAACTTTTCCCTCTCTCTTTTTTTCCGTTCAATATCGGGAGGTATACACAAATCTGATTGGCGCCTTTTTTTGCGCATATTAAATATTAATTTTATTATACTTATCTGACAACACCTTGTTTTCGTCCGTTTTTACAATGACGTAAAGGTGGCGTTTTCGGAACAGCGCACGGAAAACTTTTCACGATCTTCGATTTTTTTCCGTCCGCTAGTGGCATTTTCAGAACAGCGCACGGAAAACTTTTCCCGATCTTCGATTTTTTATTTCGTACGCTAAATTAAAAAAATTTGGATAATGACTAGTCCTTAGTCGAAACTGCAGTCACTAAATATAATTGTTAGAAATATAAGAAATATAATTTCAAAAATATAAGTGTGAGTGGAAATAACAACATTGTTTTATTAAATTTATTTTAAAAAAAATCAATTAGAGTGGTTATAAGAATAAGTATAATAAAAAGTATCGTCCATTGCCCGTCCAGAAACGGATTTTTCCCGATGACTTCTGTGTGAGGCGAAGCCGAATGTTATTCACATCTTTCGACCGCATTGACACAATTTTTATACAAATAAACTGTTTATCAATGTATCATAATTCCCGTGTAAGGCAAAGCCGAATGTTATTCATATCTTTCAACCGCATCAACCACAATTTTTACACAAATAGACTTTTTTATCAATGTCACGAGATACATACATCATAACACGAGAGTGAATCTCGGTTCAAAAATGAATCCTGATTGATATGCACGGCGAAAATGTCCGCGTCGTAATAAATTACCCCAGATTCATTGGCGAATTAATTACGACAGGAATTGAATGAACCTTCAGTATTCATTGAAACATCCTAAACAATTAAGGACCATTAAATGTTGCACTTGTGCACACTTGTAAATAAAAAGATTAACAAACTGAAAACTATTTATAGCTGTGCTGTGTGTGTGTGAATCGTAAATGTTTTCATATCAGTTCGTTTATTTCAATGTCTGTTATCTGCAATATAAGTGGTATGAACTAGATTTTTCTCAATCCGAAGGGTGAGAATGGTCATCTGCTATGTTCCACAAATATTGATAATGTTTACTGGTGGAATATTATTCGTATTATAATAATAATATATTACTAAACAACAAGTAACGCATATATCTTCGCAATTAATCGAAAACGGCAGATGTTATAAGATACATTTTTTTAGAGAATCAATAAAAGGTTTGAAAAACAAAGAGATTTCTTGTTTTAAGTAAATCACAGCAAGTATACAACAATGGGTCTGATGACTTCTTCATTTATTTGATAGAGTTGTTAACATTGTTAAATTGTTGCAAAGGCTTTGCAGAAATGAGACAATGGTTTAAAATGCAATGAATTTCTTGTTTTAAATCAATG
Source organism: Othius punctulatus (assembly GCA_951805005.1). Taxonomy (NCBI): domain Eukaryota; kingdom Metazoa; phylum Arthropoda; class Insecta; order Coleoptera; family Staphylinidae; genus Othius; species Othius punctulatus. Next base: position 6,798,831 of record OX638141.1, on the reverse strand, counting down.
ACAGCAAGCATGCAACAATGGGTTTGATGACTTCTTCATTTATTTGATTAGAGCTGTTAACATTGTTAAATTGTTGCAAAGGCTTTGCGGAAATGAGAAAATGGTTTAAAATGCAATGAATTTCTTGTTTTAAATCAATGACAGCAAGCATGCAACAATGGGTTTGATGACTTCTTCATTTATTTGATTAGAGCTGTTAACATTGTTAAATTGTTGCAAAGGCTTTGCAGCAATGGATATACAAAGTGTCCCACAACTGCGTGGCACAAATTTAAGAGCATGCTAAGAAAGGCAAAATTAAATGAAAATGTAAATAATTTTTTTTTCTGTTGCTTTGGTTTCCAAAATATAGGACCTTAAAGTGTTACTTAGCATATCAGTTTTCTTATTAACATTTCTACTGGAGTAGACTTGGAAATCTGATATTTTGCGACGAGTCATCCACTATCAATACATATATTCACAAATAACTACAATCATCTGAGAAAACGCAGTGCCGTAGAAACAGGGGTTCTTCCATGGTTATTGCTGCATAAAAACTTTGAGGTTAGGATTTTTTTAAATCACATACCAGTTTTCGTTGAATTAGGTGTGTTGTCATAAAAAGGTATACTTTTTGAACTTCGAAAAAAATGAAGCGTTTCTGAGAGATTCGAGGTTAAACTAGGCAGGACACATAAAATAATTGTATAGCTTAGTGTAGAGCCCTATAGTACTATTAATGGCGTACATCCTAAAATCAGAGTTGAACTCTATCAAAAGTTACGACGTTTATTGATTAATATCAACGTGTTCACTTGTTTCTCCCAAAATTCCAATTATCTCCAAAGTATGCAATTATAAAACGTAACTTCACACTTTGATAAAAATAAATTGGCACAGGAATCATTGAATATTTTATAGAATGATTGAAATTGTATCAAAGCATTGAAATATTTAGAATAACAAATGTAATTTGGCACTAGTGGTTGAAATTTTGACAGATTAATTAAAATCAGTAGAATTAAGAAATTATTGGAATTTTGGGAGAAATAATTGAAAAGGTGATAATATCCAATAAAAATTGACTGTAAACAAAAAAAAATTTGACATCAATCATAAAAAAAATCAGTCATCGTTGTCAGAATAATTGAGATTTCAACAGTTTCAATTATTCTTTAAATTTTTTTTTTATTTATTCTGTCAAAATTTCTTAAATTTTGATTTGATTGACTAATTGCAAATTTGGCGGTAAGCATAAAAAATTAGGACTAATTGCTGACTATTTGATTGACTAATTGCAAATTTGACGGTAAGCATTAAGATTTAGGCAGTCATCAATGAAATTTACTCCCAGCCGAATTATTTTCTTATCTTTTGAGTTAGTTGCAAAATTTCCAATAGATTTTTTCCATAAAAGTATAACAAATCGTTTCACTACTTGCCTTCATAAAAAAATCAAAAACTAAAACAAAAAAGTAAAAAATGGTGAAGTTTCAAATGAAAAATAGAACGATTTGAAAAAATCACGCCTTAAGCAGTAACAGACATAATAAATGTCAAACGAAATTGAAAATGTCGAAGGAACTACTACTATTTTTTCACAAGTGATAAAAACCGCCTAACAATCGATATTTTAGTTAGGATTAGGTTAGGATTTTTTTAAATCATACACGGTTTTTCGGTGAATTAGCTTTAGTGTCATAAAAAAGGTATACTTCTTGAACTTCGAAAAAATGAAGCGTTTCTGAGATATTCAAGGTTAAACTTGGCAGAACACATAAAATATCTTGTAATTGTGACTCTTTTATATCTCTCTTTAGATTCTTCTCCGTTTTGTTTGGCCCAAATAACATATATTCTGATTTATTTTTATTTATTGTCTAAGTATTTTCCGTGCCCCAATTTTTTTAATTTTTTGTAAGTCTTCGTTTATCTTTTTTTCCAGTTCTGTCGAGTCGTCGTGTGAATGCTTGAATAATATGCTAATATTCTAATAAATAGCTATATATGTAATCTTACTAATTTACTTAGTCTTTGAAATATGTTAATTTTGAAACAAAAAATACTCCCCAAAATTACAAGTTCTAAGCTGTCAATGATGCAGAATACTGTTTATGAGAGGATTTGATTAAAATAGGAAATATTTGGTTATTATTTAGATAATGTATTTCTAAATAGCGCCAGCAAGTGGGGCTCCATTTTACGGAAACTATTCTGGTTTATTTCTAAGTTTATCAAACTTTAGTGTTAATTTATACTTGAGCACCTGTAAATAGCTTCCACCTGTAGAAGTAAGCGCTTATTTGGTGTAAACACTTTATAATCTGTTCAATACACTATTTCTGGAGCGACTCGAGTATCCAGTATTACCTGGAAATATGTATCCAATATGAATGCAAAAACTTTTGTTCTAACTTTGATTTATTCTTTAGCATTTGTAAATATTACGATTTATCTAAAATCGATATAAAAACTCGAAAAAAAAATGTGTTCAATACACTATTTCTGGAACGACTCGAGTATCGAGTATTACCTGGAAAAATGTATCCAATATCAATGCAAAAACTTTGGTTCTAACTTAAATTTATACTTTAGCATTTATAAATATTTGTATCTGTATGAATTAAAGGAATTTTCGATGGTCGTGAGGCCCAAACAGTTGTAGAGAAATCTATAAAAACTCAGCCTAATGAACTGCTTATTCTAAGAAGTACACCTCATCAAAGTAATAGGCATACCGCTTAAAGCTTTGTATCTGGGCTTCCCAGATTCATACAGCAGGGCAATAATGCTATTATAGGCGGTAGTCGTAAACATGCATTTTGGCAACTTACGAGATTACAAATTTTGAGAAGCACATTAAAATCTAATAAATGACAAAATAAAGTAAGTCGCAAACAATACTTCAAGTAATATTTTATGTGTCCGCATGGAACACAAATTGGTAATGATAATTTTTATGTCGGGTGGTTTAAATAGATAGGTGACATTTAAATGTGTGTAATATCATAACACGGGAATGCACTAGGCCCCATTATTTATCGCTCACTGCAATCATTTTTTTTTATATTTCAAATCCACAGGCAAACCAAGGTAGTTTGTCATGATCATGACTTCATAGAAAAATCGTGCAGCACTCGATGATGTTATCGCGCCATGTAATGGTCGCACACTGAAATACTACCTGAAATAGTGGCTTTTCGTTGTTGTCGGATTGTTCGTTGAGGTTTAATGCATTTATTTTATTTTTGTCTTTGAATACTTTTAAGCTTTCAAGAGGTCGTAGTTTAATTCTTTTTTTTTGGGTATGTAAAAATTTAATGTAATTTAAAATATCATTTACATATATTTTCCAAATTTTAACGTGCTCTGTGAGACTGTTATTTTTATTGCCAAGTAGCTGTCTTTCAAAGTTGTCGATAAAAAAGTCTGCGAAAAGGCTGGACACTGGGGAACCCATAGGGAGTCCGTTAGAAGAGATGTAAATTTTGTCTTTAAACGCGCCGTGCCCCCCTAAGTCATATAAATCCTTTGGATTTCTTCATTTGGGGGAACCTAACATTGTTTGTATACCCAACTCCAATTCTTAATATGGAAGATTATGATTAAGAAATCGTGAACGAGTCTGCCAGTCGATGCTAAGGCGCATAAAATCATTGATGTCGGAAGTGCTCAATTTCAACAGTTGTCTAAGACAATGTGCTTTGGTGAATTATTTCCATAGCAGTAGGGAATTCAAGTTTTGTATCTATTGTATGATTGTTATTAAATTTGTTTTTTTAAACTTCTTTAAACTATATTTTGAAAACGAAGCCGTTGAGAGTTAATGTTGATATGAACTTTTCATCTTGGAATTGATCAAGGAATCGCCGTTGTAAGTTTGTCTACGTACTTTGTGACGTGCCTGAAGGGCAATCAGCGCGTTAGGCCGCGGAGCGAGTGGAGGGTCCCTTCGAAGCAGCGACGAGGGCCGGCTCTCGGTGTCGGAGAGTGGGGGGGTTAAAAAAGGCTCCACGTAATTTTAACCTCGCCACCACTTCGTCGCGAAGGGGGGCTCCACCCTACCTGCGTGGGTTGACGGCAGACAGCCAGCGAAGTTCAGAAATTACGAACTGTCGCAACGGCTGACCATCTGGCGCCCACACCACCAGATTTAAATCTCGCAGTGGGAATAGGAAGTGAAACTGAAAAGAATGCCCGATTGAGAAAACGTGGGGGGAACAAAAAATAACAGGTGTGAATTTTGTGGTGTAAAATATCTGCGTTTATTCATACAAAAGACAGGACACCGTGCCTACGCTTCCTGAAAGAAATCCCTCCGTCCGCAACAACAAAAAAAAAATAAAGATCTGGCCTGCGTTCCTCGTCTGCGACTTCGCTGGCGGCTCTGGGCTCGGCTCTCGAACTGGATGCCGCCACTAGCTGCGGTCTTCAGATAACTCTGGCAGGGTGGTCGTCGCCCCTAGCCAAGAACCTGGCTGGCTGGGTTACTTAGCCCTTACCAAAAAAAACGCTCTGATGTTGTGAGCGTATGGAGTTGAGTCGTATAGTACCCTCGCTTCCCTTGTGCTTGATGCCGTCAATCCCTCTCAGGGCGGTTAAATGAGTTAACGTTTTGAATCCCGGAAACCGGTTTGTGATATACCAAAGAAAACTGTGACCTCGTGGCACGTCTGCACTATAGGGAAGGTAACCAGCTTCTCCTCTCATGGTAGCGTCTCGCGACGATTTTTAAAAATCACACGTAGAACGGAAAACACGTCACGTTTAAAAAAACGTGTGCGTACGGTTGCCTACGGTGGAGGTCTGTGCGCGCAATTAATAATTAAAAGACAGTAAAATACAATACCGGACCGTTACAAATTAATTAACTACCTGTATATTAATTAAATATAATTCTTAATATTTATATTAATACATTAATGATGCTATAAAAATAAAGTTTTTTTATTATAATTATAAGTTTTAGATTAGATTCGGCGGGGTCGTAAAGGCTACATATAACGTTTCAGCATGCGACCTATGTAGATGCTGCTAGTAAATTCCCAGGAAGTCGACCTCTTTAGCGAAGTCGAGCAAGTGTCCTGGGAGATAGTGCTCTGACCTGAGATGGTGTTGCTACCATATCTCAAATCAAAGTCTGTCTGGTGCTACCTAGAGCTACGCATTCACATAGTATGTGTTGGGCTGTTTCTTCAGCCTGTGCACATAATCTACAGGTGGTGTCATCCACTATGCCCATATTGTGTAGATGATATCTCACAGGGCTGTTTAGTCTGTTAGGAGTCCTGTTAGGAGACCGGTGACTAGTAATCCAGTAATCCACTATGCCCATCTTGTGTAGATGATATCTCACAGGGCTGTTTAGTCTGTTAGGTGTCCTGTTACGAGACCGGCGACTAGTCATCCACTATGCCCATCTTGTATAGATGATATCTCACAGGGCTGTTGTCAGGGCTGTGTAGTCTGTTAGGTGTCCTGTTAGGAGACCGGGACTAGTCTTATCTCGGACTTTGAGAGGCGAACGAGCTGCTTAGCTCTACTTGTCGAGAGGTCAATGAACAATTTTTATTACCTTTGGCCGGGAGTATTGTTCCAGTGCACATTTTCGCAAGGACTAAGCTGGAGTGGACTAGGACTAAAAGCGACCTATGGGCATTTATACCGACGTTAGCGCGTGTGAACATAAATTAAAAGAGTACTCACGTTTAGCTTGGGTATGGCCGCAAGGTTCTTTATACCTCCCCGGTATAAAGAATTTTGCCGAAATTCACAAGGATGCGAAACACTTCATATCCTCCACATGGAGTTGGGAACCCGTAGTTAACACCTTGAGTGGTTGCCTCTAATCCTGCGGTTTAAGGTAGTTATAGACGAGGTATTGTCGACCTCTTTAGCGGAGTCGAGCAGTGTCTTGGGAGACAGTGCTGTGACCTGAGATGGTGTTGCCACCAGATCTCCAATCAAAGTGTGTCTGGTGTTACCTAGTGCTGTGCATTCACATAGTATGTGTTGTGAGGTTTCTTCAGCCTGTCCACATAATCTACAGGTGGTGTCATCCACTATACCCATCTTGTGCAGATGATATTTCACAGGGTAGTGTCCTGGTAGGAGACCGATGACTAATCATCCACTATGCCCATCTTGTGTAGATGATATCTCACAGGGGTGTCTAGTGTGTTGGGTGTCCTGGACCTTGAGCGGTCAGGAAACCGGTGACTGGTCTCCACTCTGCTCATCTTGTGTAGGTGATATCTCACAGGGCTGTTTAGGCTGTTAGGTGTCCTGTTAAGAGACCGGTGACTGGTCTTATCTCGAGCATTGAGAGACGTAGGAGCTTCTTAGCTCTACTTGCTGATAGGTCTCTCACAGGGCTGTTAAGTGTCCTGTTAACAGGTGTCCTGTTAGGAGACCGGTGACTAGACATCCACTATGCCCATCTTGTGTAGGTGACATCTCACAGGGCTGTTTAGGCTGTTAGGTGTCCTGTTAAGAGATCGATGACTAGTCTTATCTCAGGCTTTGAGAGACGTAGGAGCTTCTTAGATCTACATGTCGAGAGGTCATTGAACGATTTTGATTGCCTTTTGCCGGGAGTATTGTCCCAGTGCACCTTTTTGCAAGGACTAAGCTTCTGGCCCAGGACTAAAAGCGGCCTATGGACAATTATGTCGGGCGTTAGCACGTGTGATCATAAATTATATGAATACTCACGTCTAGCTTGGGTATGGCCGCAAGGTTCTTTATACCTTCCTGGTTTTCTGCCGAAATTGGTAAGGATGCGAAACACTTTATATCCTCCGCATGGAGTTGGGAACCCGTAGTTTCCACCTTGAGCGCTTCCCTCAAATCCTGCGGCTTCAGGTAGTTATAGACGAGGGGTTGTCGACCTCTTTAGCGAAGTCGAGCAGTGTTCTGGGGTCAATGAACAATTTTGATTGTATTTGGCTGGGAGTATTGTCCCAGTGCACCTTTTTGCAAGGACTAAGCTTCTGGCCCAGGACTAAGCGGCCTATGGACAATTATGCCGGGCGTTAGCACGTGTGAACATGAATTAAAAGAGTACTCACGTCTTGCTTGGGTATGGCCGCAAGGTTCTTTATACCTCCCCGGTGTTATGCTGAAATTCGTAAGGATGCGAAACACTTTATATCCTCTGCGTGGAGTTGGAGGGAACCCGTAGTTTCCACCTTGAGCGGTTCCCTCAAATCCTGCGGCTTCAGGTAGTTATAGACGAGGTATTGTCGACCTCTTTAGCGGAGTCGAGCAGTGTCCTGGGGTCAATGAACAATTTTGATTGCATTTGGCTGGGAGTATTGTCCCAGTGTACCTCTTTGCAAACTAAGCTTCTGGCCCAGGACTAAAAGCGGCCTATAGACAATTATGCCGGGCGTTAGCACGTGTGAACATGAATTGAAAGAGTACTCACGTCTTGCTTGGGTATGGCCGCATGGTTCTTTATACCTTCCTGGTTTTCTGCCGAAATTGGTAAGGATGCGAAACACTTTATATCCTCCACATGGAGTTGGGAACCCGTAGTTTATACCTTGAGCGGTTCCCTCTAATCCTGCGGCTTCGGGTAGTTATAGACGGTAGGGAAGGAAGCTCGGGTATTTTTGCACCTCGTCGTAGAGCACGAGGAAGCAGTGAAAACGTCGCGTGTGTTTCCGCGCGGAACACGATTTGCGCGTGCCGACATAGATGTCTGCAGTAGCTAAATTATGCGCTAAATTTGAAGCGTGATACATTACATGGTAAATGAACTATACAGTTGCCTTGATTCATAGTTGTAGCGCTGTGTATAATATGTATTGTTAATTTTGTGGTTGTGATTTTCAGGTTGCCAGTGGCGGCGTGTGATGGGGGATGGACAATGAACAGCCCCACCAAGAGCTCGTCAAGTGTGTGGTGGTGGGTGATACCGCAGTAGGCAAGACCCGTCTGATATGCGCAAGGGCATGCAACAAGCAGGTGTCCCTGGGCCAGCTGCTGGCCACGCACGTGCCGACGGTATGGGCCATCGACCAGTACCGCATCTACAAGGATGTGCTGGAGCGCAGCTGGGAGGTGGTGGACAGCGTCTCCGTGTCGCTGCGTCTGTGGGACACGTTCGGGGACCACGAGAAAGACAGGCGCTTCGCATATGGCCGTTCAGACGTCGTCCTGCTGTGCTTTAGCATCAACAACCCCGTCTCGCTGAGGAACTGCCGGCTGATGTGGTACCCGGAGATCAGGCGGTTCTGCCCGAGCACGCCGGTCATCCTGGTCGGCTGCAAAAACGACCTGCGCTACATGTACAGGGACGAGGCGTACCTGAGCTACTTTCGGGACCGCAGCCCGTTCGTGCGCGCCACGAGGAAGTGTGACCTGGTGATGCCCGACGAGGCGAGGGACGTCGCCAGGGAGCTGGGGCTCTACTACTACGAGACGTCGGTGCTGACTTATTACGGTGTCAACGAGGTGTTCGAGAACGCGATACGTGCCGCGCTGATGGCCAGGCGGCAGCAGCGGTTCTGGATGACGAACCTGAAGAAGGTCCAGAGGCCGCTGCTGCAGGCGCCGTTCAAGCCGCCGCCGCCTCCGAAGCCTGAGGTCCTGGAGCCGCCGAGCACGTTCAGCGAGAACTCGCGTCAACTATGGCTGGACCGCGCCCACGCTGACGTGCTCCTGGTATCAGGGCCCGTAGGGTTTCCCGCCCATCGTTTCGTTCTGGCCGCGGCCAGTCCCGCTTTGTACCGCCTTTTAACGGCAGACCTGATGGCCAGGAGCACGTCGGACTCCAGCATGGTGAGCTCCCTGGGGGAGTTCGCCGACGACACCGAGTGCTTGGTGCGCGCCGAACAGAAGATGTGCAAGAGGCGCGCCAGCTGTCAGGCCCTTCCGTCTTCGGGTCGCGATCTGGACCCCGCCTTCCACTCCGTCAAGAGCGTCGACGGCCAGACGGTGATAACGTTTAGCAGGCTCGTCTCACCTGGTGCTCTTCAGCAGTGCCTGCAGTTCATGTACACCGGCTCGCTGGACCGCAGGGGAGTCGAGATACAGGTACGGAAGCGCGACTTGGGTGCGAGAGAGGCACGCCGGACGGGAATTTTCCCGCTTGCCTTTCGCGCAGGTCGATGCCCTCCTCTGGGGCGCTAAGTGATTCAATTTGTAGCTAAACTGATCGTCTGGTATAGGAATTGCGTCGGGCCGCTGAGCACCTGGAGCTTCCCCACCTGGGGCCGATGCTGTCCAACGAGTACCCCCCGGAGAGCCACGAGGAGCACCTGAAGAGGCGGCTGCAGGACGTCTGCCTGGACCAGGGCCTCTTCGCCGACGTCATCTTCGAGCTGGACGACGGCGGTTGCGCCGCCCACAAGCCGATGCTGGCCTGCCGCTGCGACATGATGAAGGCCATGTTCAGCGGCGACTTCCGCGAGGGCCAGGCCAAGGTAATCGAGTTTCCCGGTGTAAGAGAGTACACCTTCCATAAGCTTTTGTGCTTCCTGTACACCGACGAGGTCCCGGCTGTGGCGGCGTCGCGGTGCGTCAACCTCTTAGAACTCGCCAACAGGCTCTGCCTGCCCCGGCTGGTGGCGCTCGTCGAGAAGCGTGTCATTGAAGACTTGGAAAGACTGCCATCCAACGAAGCCATCGAACAGTGTTTGCGGCTTCTGGAACCCGTTAAATTACATAACGCGCATCAACTAGCCGATTTCTGCATGAACCACTTATGCATCAACTACAACAAGTTGTGTAGGATGTCGCCCAGGAGTCTGCGGCTGCTGCATCCCGACAACCAGGCGTACCTGGTGGAGCACCGGTGGCCACCCGTCTGGTACCTCAAGGACTTCGATTACTACCAGAAGTGTCTGGTCGAGAGGGATCGCGAGCTCAAGCCGGCCCTCAAAAATAGCTCCGGCTGTTTATGTTTCGCAAGGAAAAGTGAATCCGACCCCGCGTTGTCCACTTCAACTGACAAACTGTGATTTACACCCTCATATATATTACGTGTGAACACACCTTATTTTTACTTCATTTTTAATTTATTTTTAGGACCAATTTTTTATTATCAACATATGTAGGGCTCTTCATATTTTACACACATTAAGAAACGTACAAAATGTCAATTTTACTACTCGAATGCTGGCGTAAAAATACTATGCATTACTAAAGAAACCATCAACAATTTTAACGCTAATGCTCCTATATCTGACCATTTTTGTCGCACACATCAATCGCGATCACCACAAATACAATCCAGACAAATATCTAAAAATCAACCTGAACTCGACGACGTTCTTCGTAATATACTAAATATCCCTTCAGTAAGCTACAAGGTACAACCATGCTCACATAAATCTAGTACAAACATATTGACGAAATGCTATAGGCGATTTACATCAAGGCGGCAGCGCCACGGTGGCGCATTTACGTACTAGCCATGCTTATTTGGCCCTTCCAGTCAAATGTGTAAATCTAGTACAAACATATTGAGGAATTGTTAGGCGATTTACATCAAGGCGGCAGCGCCACGGTGGTGCATTTACGTACTAGCCATGGGTATTTGGCCCTTCCAATCAAATGTGTAAATCTAGTACAAACATATTGAGGAATTGTTAGGCGATTTACGTCAAGGCGGCAGCGCCATGGTGGCGCATTTACGTACTAGCCATGGGTATTTGACCCTTCCAATCAAATGTGTTCAAATGTGTTTCTTGTGCGATTCGTATCAAATTCGTCGACTTCTGCCGTTTATCGTGCAGTTATCAATCTTGTGGTTATGGTTTAACATCAACAATGGAAACAAAAACGAAACCCAACCAACTCGGTAGCAAAAAGGTCGTGAATGTATAATATATCTGCTAGGATACAAGACATCTAATAAAATCTGGAGGCAGCAATTCATGATAAGCCTGTGGATGCATACCCAAGTCCTTCTTGGGCAAAAAGATCGTGAATATATAATATATCTGCTAGGATATAAGACATTTATTAAAATCTGGAGGCAGCAATTCATGATAAGCCTGTATTATGTACGGATGCATACCCAAGTCCTTCTTGGGCAAAAAGGTCGTAAATGTATACTATGTCTGCTAGGATACAAGACATATATTAAAATCTGTAGGCAGCAATTCATGATAAGCCTGCATTATGTTCGGATGCATACCCAAGTCCTTCTTGGGCAAAAAAGTCGTGAATGTATAATATGTGTGCTAGAACATCTATTAAAATCTGGAGGCAGCAATTCATGATAAGCCTGTATTATGTTCGGATGTATACCCAAGTCCTTCTTGGGCAAAAAGGTCGTGAATGTATACTATGTCTGCTAGGATACAAGACATCTATTAAAATCTGTAGGCAGCAATTCATGATAAGCCCGTATTATGTTCGGATGCATACCCAAGTCCTTCTTGGGCAAAAAGGTCGTGAATGTATAATATGTCTGCTAGGATACAAGACATCTATTAAAATCTGGAGGCAGCAATTCATGATAAGCCTGTATTATGTTCGGATGCATACCCAAGTCCTTCTTGGGCAAAAAGGTCGTGAATGTATAATATGTCTGCTAGGACATCTATTAAAATCTGGAGGAAGCAATTCATGATAAACATGTATTTTGTTCGGATGCATACCCAAGTCCTTCTTGGGCAAAAAGATCGTGAATGTATAATATGTCTGCTAGGATACAAGACATCTATTAAAATATGGAGGCAGCAATTCATGATAAGCCTGTATTTTGTTCGGATGCATACCCAAGTCCTTCTCGGGCAAAAAGGTAGTGAATGTATAATATATCTGCTAGGATACAAGACATCTATTAAAACCTGGAGGCATGTTCATTACAAGACTGTATTTTGTTCGGATGCATACCCAAGTCCTTCTTGGGCAAAATGGTCGTGAATGTATAATATGTCTGCTAGGACATCTATTAAAATCTGGAGGCAGCAATTCATGATAAGCCTGTATTATGTTCGGATGCATACCCAAGTCCTTCTTGGGCAAAAAGGTCGTGAATGTATAATGTCTGCTAGGATACAAGACATCTTATAAAATCTGGAGGCAGCAATTCATGATAAGCCTGTATTATGTTCGGATGCATACCCAAGTCCTTGGGCAAAAAGGTCGTGAATGTTTACTATGTCTGCTAGGATACAAGACATCTAATAAACTCTGGAGGCAGCAATTCATGATAAGCCTGTATTATGTTCGGATGCATACCTAAGTCCTTTTGGGCAAAATGGTCGTGAATGTATAATATGTCTGCTAGGACATCTATTAAAATCTGGAGGCAGCAATTTATGATAAACCTGTATTTTGTAGGGATGCATACCCAAGTCCTATTTCAAATTTTTTTGGCACGTTTCGTAACACTGGCACAGTCATAGCCGCCCCTTATCTAAATAATTGTTGATCGCACGGTATAAACCGAAACAATGATAGAAGCAGAAGCGTTTCGTAGTCTTCAGAGCTTGGTCTAAAAAGTTTCTATGGGTTCTAACATGTGTTCAAGCATCTCCTCCAAAAGGAGGAGAAAAGGTATATACCTCCAAAAGGTATATAAATAAAGTAGAAATGGGCAGGATGTTTCTGAACTTGCCACGGGCTTTGAAAGTGTGAATACTTGATATTCACCAATTTCGTTTTTCAAATCGTCAAATCGTCAAATCGTGAAAAAGTCAAATCGTTAAACCTTGACGCTGTTTAGTTTTCTGAGACTAGCCGAGCGGAAGTGCAAGTTTTACTCTTGTGATTATTTTGATTTCGTGAATATTTGTTTCACGAATAGGAAATGCTAAAGATGTTTTAATAAAACTAAAAGATAAATGCTAAAAATCTGTTACAAATATTCATCGATTTCGTTTTTCAAATCGTCAAAATCGTCAAAACGTTTTTACCGGAACAGGAAACGCTAAAGATGTTTTAATAAAAGTTGGAGATAAATGCTGAAAATATGCTAAAAATATTCACAAAATTCGTTTTTCAAATCGTCAAACCTTGACGCTGTTTAGTTTTCGGTTGAACCTGGTCAAGTGGAAGTGCAAGTTTTACTCTTGTGATTATTTTCTTTTCGTGAATATATTTTTTAACGGAACAAGAAACGCTAAAGATGTTATAGTAAAAGTTAAAGATAAATGCTGAAAATGTGCTGAAAATATTCACCAATTTCGTTTTTCAAATCGCCAAAAAGTCAACTCGTCAAATCGTCAAACCTTGACGCTGTTTAATTTTTGGCCGAGCGGAAGTGCAAGTTTTACTCTTGTATTTATTTTGTTTTCGTGATTTTCTTTTTTAACGGAACAGGAAACGCTAAAGATGTTTTAATAAAAGTTAAAGATAAATGCTGAAAATAACATCAAAACGTCAAATCGTCAAACCTTGACCCTGTTTAGTTTTCGGTTAAAACTGGCCAAGCGGAAGTGCAAGTTTTACTCTTGTGATTATTTTATTTTCGTGAATATTTATTTAACGGAACAGAAAACGCTAAAGATGTTTTAATAAAAGTTAAAGATAAATACTGAAAATATAATAAATATTCACCAATTTCATTTTTCAAATCGTCAAATCGTCAAACCTTGACGTTGTTTAGTTTTCGGTTTAAATTGGCCGAGCGGAAGTTTTACTATTGTAATTATTTTGTTTTCGTGAATATTTTTTTAACTAACAAGAAACGCTAAAGATGTTTTAATAAATGTTAAAGATAAATGCTAAAAACATGTTAAAAATATTCACCAATTTCGTTTTTCAAATCGTCAAATCGTCAAACTTTGACGCTGTTTAGTTTTTGGTTGAAACTGGCCAAGTGGAAGTGCAATTTTTACTCTTGTGATTATTTTGTTTTCGTGAATATATTTTTAACGGAATAGTAAACGCTACAGATGTTTTAATAAAAGTTAAAGATAAAATGCTCGAAAATTTTACCTGAAAAAAAATTACAGGGCTAATGAGCTCTTTTGAGCAACTTTTATTAAAACATCCCTGATTATTGCCTAATGAGCCCTTTATTTTTTTACAATTTTTAATTGTTTGTTTTTAATTGATTACTAAGAAATTTAATATTTAAATTATTATATTTTTTAAATGCCGGTTTAACTTAAATTGTTGAATTTAAACATTACATTATACAGGGTGACTAAAAAGTAAGGAACCACATCTTTTGAGCCTTTATTATTACTTAAAAAAAGGCTAATTATTTACCAAAATTTGACAGTTTCATTTTTTTCCTGTGACAAATCGATGACGTCACTTTTTAAAAATGACGTAATCGATTCTTTTTTAAATGGTAATCTAAATTTTTTATTAACAAATTTGAGAGCATTTGTTTTTCTCTTCACAAATATCTTTAAATACTATGGAGTTAAATGACAAAAATTGTGAGAAAATCGAGTTTAATTCACTTTCACACAAAAATGTGAAAAATTAAAGAGTGGATTAGAAAACAAATTCTACAACTTAAACAAATACGTATTTCTAACGTTAGTTTGTCTTTATCAAATACGGTTGTAAATTAAACTGTATTAGAAAGTGTTTCTCAATAATTATGGCACGTTTGACAGAAACAAAACTCATCGAAAGTTTGATGATTGAACTAAGATTGATCGAAATTAGAACAAAAATATATGAGAAAAAAGTACACAAAAAATAAAACGAACTACTTCATTAAAACCATTACAATCAAAATTTAACTATACTAGTTCATCTCAAAAGATTCTCACATTGTTGAACATTAACTATGGACAACAATATGCGGTCCGTTTTCGTTAAACGTGCCATAATTATTGAGAAGCACTTTCAAATACAGTTTAATTTACAACCTTATTTGACAAAGACAGACTAACATTAGTAGTTCGTATTTGTTTAAGTTGTTTACCTTTATTTTGTAAATTTGGAAATAGAAACTGGCATTAGTAAATCGTATTTTTTAACTTGTATCATTTGCTTTCCTAGGCAGTCTTTAATTTTTCACATTTGTCATCAGGCATTAAATCATTAAACACAATTATCACAGATATTTTTCTTATGCCACCTCATGGTATTTTTAGATATTCGTGAGGATAAAAACGTATGAGAGCAAATTTGAGGAAAACTTAAGTCACCAAAGTATCGATGACGACATTTTCAAAAAGTGGCTCGTCACAAATATTGAAACCGTCAAATTGTGGCAAATATCTATCAATCTAAGTTTTATTCCAAACTTTTTATATAAAACTAGTAATTAAGGTTCCAGAGAGGTGGTTGCTTACTTTTTACTCACCCTGTATAATTATATCGCCGTTCTGGAACAACAGTAACGCAACTGTTAAATGATTTTTCCATGAGAGACGAAAAATGATTGTTAATTAGTGAGTTTTAAAGAAGTGAATACATGTTATTGGTAGTAATTTTAATATATGCATTAAAATTATTACCAATAAACCTCTTTAATACCTAAAAATTAACAATCGTTTTTCGTCTTTCCTGAAAAAACATAATTTTTCAGTTGCAGTCATTGTTGCTCCGAAACCACTTTTTAATCATTTATTTGTATCTTGTATTTGACTCATATTAAGGTAATTTAAACTATTCAGTAAAAATAAACGTGTACTTTCTTAATTAAAATTTGTAATTGCTTTTGCTTTTGCTTTTGCTACCAATTAATTAGCCTCTTCGGCCAAAACTTAAAGGAACAACAAATTACAATTTGTAAATTAACAATTAAAAAAAAAAAACAATGAAAAATGAGATGTGTGATATTAATAAGTTACGTGTTTTCAAGAGAATATATTAAATTGGTAAGTGTATTAATGGTTTAATAAATCAATAATATTAAACCATTAATACCCTTATCAATTTAATCTATTCTCTTGAAAATTCGTAACATAATATCACACATCTCATTTCATCATTTTTTTTTTGTTATAGTTAATGTACAAATTGTACCTTTTAAAAAAAGTTATTCTTTTTAGTTTTGCCTGATGATGACCAATTAATTGGTCGAAACTCGTTGCATAAGTAATTAAAAAATTTAATCAAGGAAGTACACATTTTTATTTTACTGAATTTATTTGTATATTGAATCATTCTAAATTTGTGCTTGGCAAAGTGACAACTATAAAATTAAATCGCACCATCTAAAATTACAAAAATTTGAATTCGGCCATTTGAATTTTAAGTTGATTTACATTAAATCCTTTTTACTCTTTAGGGATTAAACTTACATTTCTAATCCCTAGAGATTAAAAAGGTTACTTAAGTCCTATAAAGACGGATTAAATACGCACTTTTAGTCCCGAAAGTGAAAAAAAGTATTTTTGAGAAAAAAAATTAAATAAATTTTCTTTTTTTTTCTACAAAATTCAAGTGTAATAAGTGACATACTTTTTCGCAAATAAGAGCTTGAAAAGGTTACTTAAGTTTTATAAAGACGGATTAAATACGCACTTTTAGTCCCGAAAGTGAAAAACAGCATTTTTGAGAAAAAAAATTAAATAGTTTTTCTTTTTTTTTTCTACAAAATTAAAGTGTAATAAGTGACATAATTTTTCGCAAATAATTACTTGATCTCCAACTATCACCTTCATTGGCTTTATTTGTATATTGAAACATTCTAAATTAGTGCTTGGCAAAGTGACAACTATAATATTAAATCGCACCATCTAAAATTACAAAAATTTGAATTCGGCCATTTGAATTTCAAGTCGATTTACTTTAAATCCGTTTTGCTCTTTAGGGATTAAACTTACATTTCTAATCCCTAGAGATTAAAAAGGTTACTTAAGTCCTATAAACACGGAATAAATACGCACTTTTAGTCCCGAAAGTGAAAAACAGCATTTGTGAGAAAAAAAATTAAATAGTTTTTCTTTTTTTTTTTCTACAAAATTAAAGTGTAATAAGTGACATACTTTTTCGCAAATAAGAGATTGAAAAGGTTACTTAAGTTTTATAAAGACGGATTAAATACACCCTTTTAGTCCCGAAAGTGCAAAAACGCATTTTTCAGAAAAAAATTAAATACTTTTCTTTTTTTTTTTCTACAAAATTAAAGTGTAATAAGTGAAATACTTTTTCGCAAATAATTACTTGATCTCCAACTATCACCTTCATTGGCTTTATTTGTATATTGAAACATTCTAAATTTGTGCTTGGCAAAGTGACAACTATAATATTAAATCGCACCATCTAAAATTACAAAAATTTGGATTCGGCAATTTGAATTTCAAGTTGATTTAGCTTAAATCCCTTTTACTCTTGAGGGATTAAACTTACATTTCTAATCCTTAGAGATTAAAAAGGTTACTTAAGTCCTATAAAGACAGATTAAATATGCACTTTTGGTCCCGAAAGTGAAAAAAAGCATTTTTGAGAAAAAAAATTAAATAGTTTTTCTTTTTTTTTTTACAAAATTAAAGTGTAATAAGTGACATACTTTTTCGCAAATAAGAGATTGAAAAGGTTACTTAAGTTCTATAAAGACGGATTAAATACGCACTTTTAGTCCCGAAAGTGAAAAAACGCATTTTTCAGAAAAAAAGTTTAAATAGTTTTTCTTTTTTTTTCTACAAAATTAAAGTGTAATAAGTGACATACTTTTTCGAAAATAATTACTTGATCTCCAACTATCATTAATTAGTTTTATTTGTATATTGAAACATTCTAAATTAGTGCTTGGCAAAGTGACAACTATAAAATTTAATCGCACCATCTAAAATTACAAAAATTTGAATTCGGCCATTTGAATTTCAAGTTGATTTACATTAAATCGTTTTTACTCTTTAGGGATTAAACTTACATTTCTAATCCCTAGAGATTAAAAAGGGTAAAGTCCTATAAACACTGATTAAATAAGCACTTTTAGTCCCGAAAGTGAAAAAAATCATTTTCAGAAAAAAAAATTAAAAAAGCATTAATAATGAAATTTAATAAATATTAATAATAAATTAATAAGTATGGTCAGCTTTTTTTAGATCCGCCACATGTTGCTTAATGTTGGTCAAAACCAAAATCACTACATTTTGAACTGTAACCTCGTTTTCAAGAAACACTAATAACACTAATACTTTCGAGAGAAATTGATGGATAAAAAACAAACAAAAAACTGGCTGTATGAGTTCTCGTACAAATTTTTCCAGATCATTTTTGTAACGAGAATTGTACTGTATTGTACCTTATTGGGCCATAATTGAAATGATGACACATAAAATGGGGAAAGATAGAAAGTGACCACTAAAAGCAAAGGTATAGTCGACCCAAATATCTAAGAATATTACGACTTTGACTTTTAAGTATTTTATGGGGGTTTTTTTGGTGTTGCCATAAAATCAGCGCTTATACTGGCTTGTATAAAGACCCAAAGCCAGTATAAGCGCTGATTTTATGGCAACACCAAATAAAACCCCCATAAAATACTTAAAAGTCAAAGTCGTAATATTCTTAGATTTTTGGGTCGACTATACAAGCGTACACTTTAATATGATCTCAACTATTATTATTTCGATGTTATATGTTACATTTTTGTAACGAGAATTGCATTGTATTGTACTTTATTGGGCCATAATTGAATTGACGACACAGAAAATGGGGAAAGACAGAAACTGACCACTACAAGCATCTGAAGGCTAATCTTTAAGTTTTGTGGGTACAAGCGTATACTTTAATATGCCAACTATTGTTATTTTGGGAAAAATAAAACTGGATCAAATTGATTTACAATCACACACTGAAAAACTGAAGGAATAATTAGTATATTAGCAAGAGCATTTTGTTGAGAACGTAGTCTTAACTATTCGGGATTTACGCCGTTCGTCCCCAGTAGTTATACTAGGACAGTTCTACTCCACCCCCCGCGAAGATTTCGATTAATTTAATCCGCGTTTTAATCGAACTTTTGATTCGCGTTAATTGGCTGAATTGCGCAGGTAATTACATTGTGGTGATTCGGACAAGTGCTGACCAGCATACCACACAACCTTGACCCACCCACCGCCTCCCCCCTTGCCGCCCAACGGACGACACACGACGATCCCCTGGTGCGGTCGCCTGGTAATTGCACTTGTCCGAATCACCACAATGTAATTACCTGCGCAATTCAGCCGATTCACGCGAATCAAAAGTTCGATTAAAACGCGGATTAAATTAATCGAAATCTTCGCGGGGGGTGGAGTAGAACTGCCCTAGTATAACTACTGTCCCCCCAAAAAAAAAAGGTTTTTTATAACTGGATCACGTTATATAATCGCATGACAAAAATTGTAAGCTATGCAAAGGAGTCGTTTAAAAAATTGTACAATTTATGAGTACTCTCACTACACTTGCAAGCACAGATAAATATGTATATCTCTATTTCTACGCTAACTGCCTCTATTTAATAAAGTAGCTTTCAACCATGTACTCTGTGCTTATGTCGCGATTGACTTTCCACCCAATACTATACTTTCCATTAAAATTGCGTGTCCAATTTCGATTGCTCATAAATATGTACAATTAAGTATTAACCGCATACAAGCCGAGAAAACGTTGGATGTGAATATATTAATTATTTTCTTTAGCAATGGAGTATATGTGTGCATACAATTTTAACATAAACTGATATCTTATTTGGTTATAAATTAAGGCGAGATCTGTGCGCTGCAGAAGTGCCGCATTAAAAAAACATGCAGCGGGCGATAAAAACATGGTATGTATGCATTCCTATAAAAAGTCTGTGATAGCAAAAAAACAATTGAGGCACTTGTGGTAAAAGGCCGTTTTGCGGTTTCTTCGTGGCGGACAGACCTCGCTTTATTTGGATTTACTATCTATCTCGGATGCATTTTTATAAACGGTATATAATTATAGATATTTAGCGGTGTAGCCAAGTAGTCATTATACAAGTAATATTTGTACTTTAATATAAAAACGTTTTCCGAGCCTCTAAAACAAATGATGACACGTATTCAATGCAGTTCAATTTTTTAAAAACAGTGTTCAAAAGAAACATTAAATTATTAGGTACAATTAGCGACACTCTTAAAATTGGCGCGTGGCTAAATTCTTAGTGGAAACAATAACTAGAAGTTCTCGCACTTTCAAATCATAAATATAAATAAAACTTGCTTAGAGACATACAAACTCGACAAGATATTTGCATGATTTCGTTTCCACACGACTTGAACCATCAAGATCTTGAATCATCAAAATTTGCATCATTGTGATAAATATTAGGATTATTTACGTATTTTCTAATTTTCAACTTATTACTAGTTATTATAATAAAATTTAAAAAAATGTAGCGTAACGTTTAAGTTGATTTAATTTTAATTGAGTATAGAGAGGGAAAATAAAATAAGTATTATAATCACTGCCGAATAGTTTTTCTTTAATTTCTTATTATATTAGTTATTTAATAATTTAATTTTAACGATCCTGCAAATATCTTTGACTATAAGGAATTAAAAATCAAAATCTTATATGCTAAGGTTCAGTGCCATTAAATAAGGACATCAGACACACTGATATTCACTAATATTAAAATACGTAGATAGAGTTTTACAAATTTACGCTTTTCAAAACACATCATCATAAATGGGCTAATTTCATTAACAACAGACGTTTTAATTTCCCAACAGCTTTCAATTTACAATACAAAATGTTCCCAAAGTAGTACTCAATTACATTAAATGGAAATAGCCTATTGTTTCAATATATTAGTGAATATGAATAGTAACGAACACTGAAAGTTAGCAGTGCTTGGCATTAAAAAAATGAAAAAGGCATTCTCGAACATCCTAAAATTATCTTAGTCATGAAAAACACTTGTTCTTAAGATTGTATTGACAATTTTTGTGTACGTACGGTGAAGCGAAAATCTCCGCACAAACAGTCCTCAAAGCGTCACCTCCTCGAACAAAACTTTACAATAGCCTAGACTAATATATGCCCATGTAGATATGTCCTTAACGTACGTGTTTTCTATTGGCGCGTCTTCTACGTAAACGCAAATTGTCAATATATGAACTGTTGTTATATTTCTTACGTTGTCCGACAATCGATAGTAAGAGTCCATCAGTAGGTAGCTGTACCAGGCGTGCATTTCATCCATTTGTAAATAATTGGTGAAAAATTCATATATAAAAAAACATTTGTCTACTCAACAATCATGTAATTAATTGTGCAATAATTTGCTATTCTAATAAACATTTGTATTAAATACCTCTTATTTGCTCCCAAATAGATATTCCAGTTGTTTGTCCACAGGTATACCGACTGACCAACATTTACAACATCTACTTTACCTCAGATACTTCTAGCATCTAGCTTTAGTAGATACTAGAATTTTGTTTTTGGTGGTGGGAGCTTGTGAAAGTTTTTAAATTAAAACTCAGAATTTCCTGAGATTCAGAATTTGCTATTCTAATAAACATTTGTATTAAATACCTCTTATTTTCTCCCACATTGAGCTATACCTATTCCAGTAGTTTGTCCACAGGTATACCGACTGAGCAACATTTACAACATCTACTATAGCTCAAATACTTCTAGTATCTAACTTTAGTAGATACTAGAAATTTGGTTTTTGGTGATAAGAGCTTGTGAAAGTTTTTAAATTAAAACTCAATTTCCATTTTCACAAAAAAGCTTTAAACAAAATTAGCTAAGACAAAAGTCGTTTTGTGAAAATGAAATTCTGAGATTTAACACACTAGAAAGGATAAAAACGTTGTTTTTTATACAGGCCTGATATTTTTTGCAATAGTAGTACTATATTTATTAAAATGTACAGGTTTCATTATGCCAATCTTTTTTTTTTCAAGATGACTAGTTTTTATAAAAACGAGGCAATGTCAAAATATGCTGCAGAACTCAGATAAATTCATATCAATACAAGAGAAGACTGGAAAACAGAAACTTCCTCAAAAATCTCAACTTCCAAAATTTACGGGAACTTGAGAAAATTTGTAAATTGAAACTCAGAATTTCCATTTTCACAAAAAGACTAGACAAAATTTGCTAAGACAAAAGTCGTTTTGTGAAATGAAAATTGTGAGATTTAACATACTAGAAAGGATAAAAACCTAGTTTTTTATACAGGCCTGATATTTTTTGCAATAGTAGTAATATGTTTATTAAAATGAACAGGTTTCATTATGCGAATCTTGTCTTTTTTTTAAGATGACTAACTTTTATAAAAACGAGGCAATGTTAAGATATACTGCAGAACTCAGATAAATTCATATCAATACAAGAGAAGACTGTAAAATAGAAACTTCCTCAAAAATCTCAATTTCGAAAATTTTCGACGGGAACTAGAAAAAGTTTTTAAATTGAAACTCAGAACTTCCATTTTCACAAAGACTTTTGACAAAGTTAGCTGAGACAAAAGACTTTTTGTAAAAATGAAAATTCTGAGCTTAAACCTACTAGAAAGGATGAAAACGTTGTTTTTTATACAGGCCTGATATTTTTTTATAGTAGTAGTAGTAGTAGTAGTAGTAGTAGTAGTAGTAGTAGTAGTAGTAGTATAATTATTGAAATGTACAGGTTTCATTATGCGAATCTTGTTTTTTTTTTAAGACGACTAGTTTTTATAAAAACGAGGGGATGTCAAAATATGCTGCAGAACTCAGATAGTTACATTCATATTAATACAAGAGAAGACTGGAAAGCAGATTTTTTTTCAAAAATCTCAATTTTGAAAATTTTCACGAAAAACACATTGTTAACGTAAATGAAAGTAAATCGAAACATTTTTAAGGCAATTTATTGTGAAATTCTACTGAACAATACAAAGACATTCAAATGAGCAAAAAAATGACTGGAAAGCAGATATTTTCTCAAAATTTTCGATGTCAATCGAATATAATAACGAATTTCGTTTTTTGATGTCGCTTATGCGAATCTTGTTTTTTTTAAGACGACTAGTTTTTATAAAAACGAGGGAATGTCAAAATATGCTGCAGAACTCAGATAGTTACATTCATATTAATACAAGAGAAGACTGGAAAGAAGATTTTTTTTCTAAAATCTCAATTTTGAAAATTTTCACGAAAGAAATACCTTGTTAACGTAAATGAAAGTAAATCGAAACATTTTTAAGACAATTTATTGTGAAATTCTACTGTACAATGCAGACATTCAAATGAGCAAAAAAAAGGACTGGAAAGCAGATATTTTCTCAAAATTTTCGATGTCAATCGAATATAATAACGAATTTCGTTTTTCGATGTCATTTTCACAAAAAAAATTATTCAACTACGTAAATGAGAGTAAAATGACTATTGAGTACTACCAAACTTTGAGTACTACCTCAAAACTACTCAAACACTTTGAGTACTACCAAAGTGCCGAGGGGCCAAGGAAAAAAAAGAAAAAACGGTACTCTACCTGCCTGTGTACTATTAAAATAGAATATGTAAAACTAGTATATCTAACATAGCAATACAGTTAAAATATTGATGAAGAAATTCCTAAATAAATCAGATTTGTTCAGAAATTTGTTCTCTTGTTGGGATTTATCCCTCATCTGTATATACAATATTAAGAGTTTTATCTATAGAGTTTTATCTATGGCTCATTTACTGCATTTTGAGGCTTGAAAAGATAGAGAAAATAGTTTTAGTTTTACCTGTTGCTGGTAAAATATCAATAATTCCAGAGATTTTTTAATCATTCCCAAGAGTTCCCAATAATGTTCGAGATTTCTATTGATTTCGCAATAATAGTTGAGATTTCTACTGATTTCGCAATAATTGTTGAGATTTTTCAATAATTCCCAAGATTTCTTATTAATTCTCAAGATATCGAGAGACTTTTCAATAATTTCGTGATCTCTGTTTCGAGATTTTAAGAGTTATCGAAACATTTATAGAACGAAAAACATGTAACTGAATTAAAAACGGGAAATTAAATTTCCTCTAACGTAAATTTGGTTTTAATTATTTGTCAGTTAATTGTCTACTTGACAGTACCTACCAAAAAATTGTAAATATAAATTGTAAAATAAGTTTAAGGTTTTATAAATATAAAAATATAACAACCTTAAATAAATTGTAAAATAAATTTGTTCAAATTTAGTTAGGCATATCGTCAAATAATTCTAACATATTTCTATAAAACCAGTTTCAAACTATAACAAAACTGGAAAGTAAACAAGTATTTTTATTGACATTTCCCTTTTTTTAATTCAGTTACATGCTTTTCGTTCTATAATTTTTTCGATAATTCTTAAAATCTCTAAACAATTCTAAATTTTATCAAGATTCTCAAATTTTTTCCAATAATTTCCACGATTTCCCAATATTTTTCGAAATTCATACAGATTTCCCAATAATTATCATGATTTCTGGAGATTTCAGAATAATGTTGAAATAAAAATATGCAAATTTGTTGATATTTTTCAATAATTCCCAAGAAATATCAATATTTTCATAGATTTTTGAATAATTCCCAAGAGTTCCCAATAATTTCGAGATATCTCAATCATTCTTAACATTTGAGAGATTACTCAAAATAAGATTACATGGTCATCAGTAATGTAAGAGAAATCGCCACTAAAGTAGCCCATTATTGTACGATTATGTGCCAGTTTGGTTGCACACATGGCATTATTATGAATGAAATATGATTAAATAAATTGCCATAAAGTTTATATGATTATACTATATAATCTTATATAATATAATATAATATATAATATATATATATATATATATAATACTTATATATATATATAATAATCATTTTCGGGATTTGTACAGATTTCTTAATAATTTTGTAGATTTCGAGAGATTTTTTAATAATTTCGAGATCTTTATCAGAAAATCCAAATTGCTTCAAACTATTGACACGACTTTTACATACATGTTTTTCGTTGTATAAATTTTTCGATAATTCTTAAAATATCTAAACATTTCTAAATTTTATCGAGATTCCGAGAGATTTTCCAATAATTTCCACGATTTCTCAATATTTTTCAAGTTTCATACAGATTTCCCAATAATTATCATGATTTCTGGAGATTTTTACTAATGTTGGGATTAAAAAAATGCATGTTTGTTGACATTTTTCAATGATTCCCAAAATCTGTCAATAATTTTCGAGATTTCTACAGACTTCTCAATAAATATTAATAATTCCAGAGATTTTTGAATAATTCCCTACAGTTCCTAATAATTTTCGAGATTTCTAGAGATATCTCAATCATTCTTAACATTTTGAGAGATTACTCAAAATGAGATGGGATGATATTACTTCCATGTTTCTCAATAATTCCTAACATTTTGAGAGATTACTCAAAATGAGATGACATGATTATTACTCACATTTTTCTCAATAATTCTTACATTTTGAGAGATTAGTCAAAATGAGATTACATGATTATTACTCACATGTTTCTCAATAATTCTTAACATTTTGAGAGATTACTCAAAATGAGGTGACACGATTATTACTCACATATTTTCATTTTCCAAAATTTGTCGATAAATTTAAAAATATCTAGACATATCTAAATATTGTCAAATTTCCCTGAATTCTCAATTATTTTTTTTAGATACCTACAGATTTCGCAATAATTATTAAGAATTCTGGAGGTTTTTTTGGAGGATTATTTCTCACTTTTTTGCGTTTTCAAAATTTGTAAATATCTAGACATTTCTAAACATTGTCAAATTTAGAGATTTTTCAAACATTTTCCTGAATTCTCAATTATTTTTTTAGGTCTCTGCAGACTTCGCAATAATTATTAGTAATTCTGGAGGTTTTTGAATAATTCCCAAGAGTTCCCAATAATTTTCGAGATTTCTAGAGATACCTCAATCATTCTTAACATTTTGGGAGAATACTTAAAATAAGATGACACGATTATTTTCATTCTCCACATTTGTCGATAATTTATACACTATCTAGACATTTCTAATAATTGTCAAATTTCGAGAGATTTTTCAATCATATCCCTGAATTCTCAATTCTTTTTTTAGATCCCTACAGCTTTCGCAATAATTATTAAGAATTCTGCAGTTTTTTTTTAAATTATTTCTCACATTTTTGCGTTTTCCAAATTTGTAAATATCTAAACATTTCTAAACATTGTCAAATTTAGAGATTTTTCAAACATTTATAACATTTACAAACATAGATCTCTGCAGATTTCGTAATAATTATTAGGAATTCTGGAGGTTTTTGAATAATTCCCAAGAGTTCCCAATAATTTTCGAGATTTCTAGAGATATCTCAATCATTCTTAACATTTTGAAAGATTACTCAAAATGAGATGACACGATTATTTTCATTCTGCACATTTGTCGATAATTTAAAAAATATCTAGACATTTCTAATAATTGTCAAATTTCGAGAGATTTTTCAATAATTTCCCTGAATTCTCAATTCTTTTTTTAGATCCCTTCAGTTTTCGGAATAATTATTAAGAATTCTGCAGTTTTTTTTTGAGGTTTATTTCTCAAATTTTCGCGTTTTCCAAATGTAAATATTTGTAAATATCAAGAGATTTCTAAACATTGTCAAATTTAGAGATTTTTCAAACATTTATAACATTTACAAACATAGCTCTCTGCAGATTTCGTAATAATTATTAGGAATTCTGGAGGTTTTTGAATAATTCCCAAGAGTTCCCTATAATACTCGAGATTTCTAGAGATATCTCAATCATTCTTAACATTTTGAAAGATTACTCAAAATGAGATGACACGATTATTTTCATTCTTCACATTTGTCGATAATTTAAAAAAATATCTAGACATTTCTAATAATTGTCAAATTTCGAGAGATTTTTCAATCATTTCCCTGAATTCTCAATTCTTTTTTTAGATCCCTACAGTTTTCGAAATAATTATTAAGAATTCTGCAGTTTTTTTTTTGAGGTTTATTTCTCACATTTTCGCGTTTTCCAAATGTAAATATTTGTAAATATCAAGAGATTTCTAAACATTGTCAAATTTAGAGATTTTTTTAACATTTCCCTGAATTCTCAATTCTTTTTTTAGATCCTTACAGCTTTCGCAGTAATTATTAAGAATTCTGCAGTTTTTTTTAAATTATTTCTCACATTTTTGCGTTTTCCAAATTTGTAAATATTTGTAAATATCTAGACATTTCTAAACATTGTCAAATTTAGAGATTTTTCAAACATTTATAACATTTACAAACATAGCTCTCTGCAGATTTCGTAATAATTATTAGGAATTCTGGAGGTTTTTGAATAATTCCCAAGAGTTCCCTATAATTCTCGAGATTTCTAGAGATATCTCAATCATTCTTAACATTTTGAAAGATTACTCAAAATGAGATGACACGATTATTTTCATTCTTCACATTTGTCGATAATTTAAAAAAATATCTAGACATTTCTAATAATTGTCAAATTTTGAGAGATTTTTCAATCATTTCCCTGAATTCTCAATTCTTTTTTTAGATCCCTACAGTTTTCGAAATAATTATTAAGAATTCTGCAGTTTTTTTTTTGAGGTTTATTTCTCACATTTTTGCGTTTTCCAAATGTAAATATTTGTAAATATCAAGAGATTTCTAAACATTGTCAAATTTAGAGATTTTTTTAACATTTCCCTGAATTCTCAATTCTTTTTTTAGATCCTTACAGCTTTCGCAGTAATTATTAAGAATTCTGCAGTTTTTTTTTAATTATTTCTCACATTTTTGCGTTTTCCAAATTTGTAAATATTTGTAAATATCTAGACATTTCTAAACATTGTCAAATTTAGAGATTTTTCAAACATTTATAACATTTACAAACATAGATCTCTGCAGATTTCGTAATAATTATTAGGAATTCAGGAGGTTTTTGAATAATTCCCAAGAGTTCCCTATAATTCTCGAGATTTCTAGAGATATCTCAATCATTCTTAACATTTTGAAAGATTACTCAAAATGAGATGACACGATTATTTTCATTCTTCACATTTGTCGATAATTTAAAAAATATCTAGACATTTCTAATAATTGTCAAATTTCGAGAGATTTTTCAATCATTTCTCTGAATTCTCAATTCTTTTTTTAGATCCTTACAGCTTTCTCAATAATTATTAAGAATTCTGCAGTTTTTTTTTAAATTATTTCTCACATTTTTGCGTTTTCCAAATTTGTAAATATCTAGACATTTCTAAACATTGTCAAATTTAGAGATTTTTCAAACATTTTCCTGAATTCTCAATTAATTTTTTAGATCTCTGCAGATTTCGCAATAATTATTAGGAATTCTGGAGGTTTTTGAATAATTCCCAAGAGTGCCCAATAATTTTCGAGATTTCTAGAGATATCTCACCCATTCTTAACATTTTGAAAGATTACTCAAAATGAGATGACACGATTATTTTCAGTCTTCACATTTGTCGATAATTTAAAAAATATCTAGACATTTCTAATAATTGTCAAATTTCGAGAGATTTTTCAATCATTTCCCTGAATTCTCAATTCTTTTTTTAGATCCCTACAGTTTTCGAAATAATTATTAAGAATTCTGCAGTGTTTTTTTTATTATTTCTCACATTTTTGCGTTTTCCAAATTTGTAAATATCTAGACATTTCTAAACATTGTCAAATTTAGAGATTTTTCAAACATTTTCCTGAATTCTCAATTAATTTTTTAGATCTCTGCAGATTTCGCAATAATTATTAGGAATTCTGGAGGTTGTTGAATAATTCCCAAGAGTTCCCAATAATTCTCGAGATTTCTAGAGATATCTCAATCATTCTTAACATTTTGAAAGATTACTCAAAATGAGATGACACGATTATTTTCATTCTTCACATTTGTCGATAATTTAAAAAAATATCTAGACATTTCTAATAATTGTCAAATTTTGAGAGATTTTTCAATCATTTCTCTGAATTCTCAATTATTTTTTTAGATCTCTGCTGATTTCGCAATAATTATTAAGAATTCTGGAGGTTTTGTTTGGAGGATTATTACTCACATTTTTTCGTTTTCCAAGTTTGTCAATAACTTAAAAAATATGTAGACATTTCTAAACATTGTCAAATTTAGAGATTTTTCTAACATTTCCCTGAATTCTCAATTATTTGTTTAGATCTCTGCAGATTTTGCAATAATTATTAAAAATTCTGGAGGTTTTTCAATAAATCCAAAGATTTCCCAAGGATAAATTGCTTTTAAACACTCCACTTTCTAATTAGTAATTTTACTAATTTTAGTAAAATTTAATCTGTAATTTTTATATTTCCTAGCAAATCTATGGAACTCTCCACAATACTTGAATCCAGTCCAATACCAGAATCTTGAAAACAATTGAATTTGTACATTTCAATTAAATTTTCGAAAAGTTTTACACACAGTTTTCCGTCATATTTTCGAATTATTCTAGCATTTTTATAAATCTTTCCATGACTTTTGCGGAACTGTTCCGGATATTTATTAAACTTTCAAAAATCATGAAAGCCTGAAGATTTCAAAGAGTTTTTCAAAATTTGATTGAAAAAATGTGTTTTTCATATATTCTGGAATTTGCACGGAATGTGCATATACAATATGCACATATACTATGTATGTAATACTATGTATACTATGCAATACTATGTATTGAACGAATTTCCTCAAAAAATTACAGAGAATATAAAGATGATAGGAATTGCCAAGAAGTTTTCTAGAATTTCCACTTTTTTTTTTTTATTTCTCAAAACCCAAAATGTTATGAAATCTTAAATTAAACAAAAGGTAATGTTTTGTATTTTTTATAATACACGAATTAGCTGATTATAAAAAAAATCTATCACTGCAACTATTGTTATTTGTTGTTATTATTGTTGTATTTCTCGTAGCATATATTTTCTTATTATTATCATGCTATTTTCTCGTACCTACAATGGGTCGGTAAATACAATATAAACAAATATAACCCAAAATGTATTTTATTAATCCTAAAGTAAAACATACAAACTTATTATTACACATCTATAAATCTACAGCCAGATTCTTGAGCTCCGATCGGATCTCTTCGTACGCCTCTTTGTACTCCTCGTTTTCTTTTATCAGCACCATCAGGCATCCCCGCTTCACCCCCAACGCTCCTCCAATGTCTTGCCGACTGGGCACATAGCAGTACGGAATGTCCTTGTCCTCGCAGACTCCGGGCAGATGACACATAATGTCCACAGGGGTAATATTGCCGGCGAAAAATACTAAACCTCGTTCGCCTTTCCTAATACGCTTCTGCACATCTTTCATCCCATTTCTGACGTAATCTTTGTGCTTAACCGCTAGAAACATAAGATTACATTATATGGAAATAAAACGTAGCACCTTTTTCACAAAAAACATTTATTTTCACTAAATGTACATTTCAGTCGCCAAGCGACCATCTTCAGTAGTAGATACGTACTGAGTACGTATCTACTACTGAAGATGGTCGCTTGGCGACTGAAATGTACATTTAGTGAAATGTTTTTTGTGAAAAAGGTGCTACGTTTTATTTCTAAACATACTTTCACAAGCTCCAACTCCCCGTTATTACATTATATGTTATTGGAAATTTTGGGGTGAATTTAAGTCGAGAAAGACTAGGATGGTTCAAATAATGGTTCTGATAAGTCAATGGCACATACCTTTCTTGATAAGTTTGTAACATTTTTTGGTTAGCTTTTTGGACGCCATGGGCTTAGCAATAATGCTGACATTTTCCAATTTTTCTTCGTAGGTCTGCTCCTCATCTTTGATTGTGTTAACTACAGCTTCCTCAGTAGGTTCATCTTTTACTTTACCCATTATTTACGGAGAAGCAGCAATATCAAAACACACGTGTTTACGAGAGGTTATAAATAACAAGTGTGAAGCGACGCTTACAAGGCTGCCAACGCATTTTTTTTTACTGGTAGTGTTGCCAATGTATCGAGTACTTTTCTCCCTAAATTCTGTGAAGCGACGCTTATAAGGCTGCCAACCCATTTTTTTTTTACTAGTAGTGTTGCCAATGTATCGATTACTTTTCTCCCTAAATTATGTGAAGCGACGTTTATAAGGCTGCCAACCCTTTTTTCTTACTAGTAGTGTTGCCAATGTATCGATTACTTTTCTCCCTAAATTCTGTGAAGCGACGTTTATAAGGCTGCCAACCCATTTTTTTTTACTAGTAGTGTTGCCAATGTATCGAGTACCTTTGTCCCTAAATTATGATTTAAAATATCAGCAATTTATGATAAATGAAGAAAATAGGTAGCAAATTGCAAACCTGCTATAGCATCCATATATTTAAATCAATACACACATATTTGCAAGGGATTATAAATAACAAATGTGAAGAGAAGGTTCCAAATTACCAAATCAAGCAAACACAAGTTTTTCACTACTATAGTAGTGTTGCCAATGTAGCGAATAACTTTCCCCCTACATCCTGGTTTAATCAGAATATAGATGGCAAATTGTGAACCGTTTTCACATTAATTGATAGCATTTTCCACTCCCTATGTCAACTCGAGCTGATCTTCTGATCCACTGATCGAAATTCTGGCAACATGCCAGTGTTATCAATAATTGCACATAACCTGAATTTATCCCTAGTATTATTTTCACTCTGCGCCACTGATTATTGCCAATTGTATAAAAAGACAATTAGTTCGTGTTACACTTTATTAATTATAAATAAAACACATTACTTTGTTAATATCACATAAAATTATTTATTGATTTGTTACTAGTTAACTTAACTACGACTACTTAAGTTTGATAGTGAGTTTTTAATGTTTCATAATGATTACTTAAGTAGTCGAAACTAGTAACAAATCAATAAATACTTTTGTGTTTTTTTTTTATTTAACCTTTTACGGAAATTCATACAAAATAAAATATTCTTATTATTTAAGTGCTGCCATATTTACTTATCATTATATTGTATTATCGAAAACTATATTACTATAATTAAAATTAATCACTTCTATGGGCTCCTACACATTGGCGTTAGTACATTAATGCATGTACCTAAATTCTTTAATACACTTTTCAACCAACTACTATATCTTATAATTTATGATACAAATATAGAACTTAATGTTATTACCGAGACATGAAACACAATTAACATATTTAAAATCTGTCAATAAATAACAATTATTACATGACCCGACATGAGTCAGGTAATAACAATAGCATAAGTGAGATTCTTGGTTTAGGTTTTCTTATGAGATCACAAATCTCACTTTTCTTATAAGCTGCGAAATGTCGATATGTTAGTAATACATGTTATTACCATTAGTGTAAACACGCCGTTAAAGACTGTCGTACAGTTCTTTCGCGATGCAACACTAAACTGTGGCAATGCTATCGCTATGAGCATTTTCAACAGTGTTTAATGCCTGTTGAAAATGCCTGATTCATAGTTTTCTTACGCTATGCTGTGGCAATGCTATCGCTATGGGCATTTTCAACAGTGTTTTGAAACTCCAATGCACCACAGACATTTTTCATTACGAAGTAAGTTATAAAGTAGTTAATAAAGTAAGTTGAATTACGAATTCAACAAAACCTCTCCTATCCTTACAATAACATACAGTGTAAGCAACAATGTGTAATAAAACTGTTAAAACTCAGTTAACGCAGTATAATGGCACCTCTAAAGAAGGAATCTTAAAACTTACTTAAAGTTAAAATAAAGTGCATCAACTTGGAATATGAGCGCTCTACAGATTTTAAACATTGTTGCTCACATTAGTATCACACCACTAAATAATTAAGTCTGAATACTAATCCTGCAATAATAATAATAAAATACTATTTAATGTCCAACTTTTGTACCATGTTAATATCAATATATAAACTAATGCACATATCACATTTAAAACATTCATTATTAAACACAGTTCATGGTCTATTCTGCCCAGAGTTAGGGTGACATTTACGTTGGTATGCATGAAAAATAACTAGATAGGAAACAAGATACAGCTGCATTAAAAAAAAACGGGAAATCAAATTTTCACTAACGTGATTTTGGTTTTAAGAATATGTCAATTATGAATATGTCATGCTCATATAAATCTAGTACAAAAAAATGACATTGCTATATAAAACTGCTATTACAACCTAATTACTTGTACTAGATTTATGTGAGCATGACTGTGTACCTATAATTTTTTTTAATCAAAATCCATTTTATTTAGATACATGGGTAATAAATTATTAACGTAATAATTATTAATATCACGCATTATTCTATTATGTAGATCCTACTGTTTCTGCATCGTTTTGTTACAGAGTTACAGAGAAAAATATGATTTATTCAAATTTAACCTATTTATTTATGAACTGATGTACTATTTCTAAAAAGCCAAGTTCAAACTATAATAAGATCGGAAAATAAAAGTGTAATTTTTATAGACATTTCCCTTTTTTTTTAATTCAGCTGTACATTTTCAGTATAGAAATGTATAGCAAAGTCATTTTAATTTGCAACTCATGACAAGTCATGTTCCTTTGGATCAGCTTAGAAGCTTAGAAGCTTGAAGCTGAATACAGGAAATAATTTGCACTCTAAAAATAATCCGTGTAATTATAATTAAATTAAAACAATATAAAACTGTATATTATAAATATTAATTGATATTAAAACTTTTTTTAAATTCAGCTGAATATTATTTTCATTTTGTAGTACTCACTAATTATAGACAGTAGATATTAATTTACATAAAAATGTGTAAAGCACACTTTTATAATATCAACTGTAACAAAATTGTCACATTATTATTTCAAGTTCACATTTTGACACCTATTACAATTCATGCATGCAACTTAACAAATATATATATATATATATATATATATATATATATATATATATATATATATATATATATATTTATATATATGTTTGAACATGTTCCGGGTCTTTGAACTTCCGTGTATTGTTTTGTGTGTCCTGAAAAGGACCTTTTTCAGGACACACAAAACAATACACGGAAGTTCAAAGACCCGGAACATGTTCAAACACATTTCGTCCGTGAAAACATACACATGAACATTTATATATATATATATATATATATATATATATATATATATATATACAGGGTGTTAATACTAAGTTGTAACACCCGAAAATGGCAGTTACATACAAATGTTTTAGAGAACCGATAGCGCATGCTGAACGTTTTTGTATTTTTTAAATATTTCTTAAAATAAGGGGGTAATGACGATTTTTCGAAAAACAAAAGAACGCCATTAAATATGAACTGGGGCTCCAATTAAAAAAATTTAACTAAGAAAAGTTGTTTGTTTCAACGAGTTCTAACTGCCATTTTCGGGTGTTACAACTTTGTATTAACACCCTGTATATAACAGTTATTTCGGGTCAGAATAGATTGTGAACGGTGAGAATTAATTCATTTAGTAGCATAAATCAAATGAATCAAATGAATACCTAAATAGATTGATATAGCTATTTTTAGTCTTCATTTAGCTGGAATTTCTTCCATTTACTAAATATTAAAAATTATACTCTACTATCTATAGCCCGATTTTTTTTAGTGCGATTAACCATTAGGAATATTTCATAAGTGCGATTTTGATACTGACTAGTTTATTTTGTTTTGACCTAACGGGGGGATTGGTATTTCTGATTTAAAATAGACATTTACTGTCAGCAGAATATCAATTTCATTGACACTTTTTTCAATTAACTCAATTCGACCAATCATTCTGAGAAAATGAAGAAACATAGTCATTTGGATGGTTTCGACCTTTACTACTTAATAATCCATATTAAAAAACAGAGAAACAACTTCGTATGTTTTTACCACAAAATGTTTATTGATATATAGCCATATACAGGGTGTATCAGCCAAATGGAATAAATTCAATAATAAATAAATGGGGGCGTGTTCGAAAAAACGCTCGGACACGTCGATTGTTATTTTTAGTTGCGCATTTTTTTCAACAAAAACTTTTTATACAGGGTGTGTCATGTGACCGTGGCCAATACCAACTTTCTTATTTTAAATGCAACACCTGGTATATTATTCAATTTCTGGATTCTTCAGAAAATTCTAGACATATTTCATGTACAATGTCCTATACCTATCTTCAACTGTTTCGGAAATATTAAGTGTTTTCAGATTTATTGCAAAAATTAACATTAAAAAAAGAAAATTATTTTGCCAAATGTTTTCCTTCATGAAAGTTCGCAACACAAGATAAATAAAAGTCACTAAAGTTACCAGATTTGGTTATTCACATTAAAAAAAAATCGGGCTATAAGTTTCATACTGATATAAAAAGATTCAGGTACTTATCTAAATTAGTTGGTCTACCAGTTAAACTTGTTGGCCTCATTGGACCATTTATATATGCCGCCTCGTTTTTTAAACATTGCCTCGTCAAACCCTGAAAACTTGAGCGCATTCTCAACGCCGACGTCCATTAATGATCTCGAAGGTACCTTGGCTCCACCAGTGCAATCCAGAAATCTCATCTGGAATTGGCAGTACATTTATATTATACGTCTAACATTAAAATTCATTAAGTTGAAGGTTTTATCCATTAATTACCAGCTACGTTTTTAAGGTTGTTATATTATTATTTGGTACTTACTGGTAAAAAAATATTTTTATTTTGTTTCATTATTTATTTATTTTATTCGCCTGGCAAGTTTGAAAAAAAAATGATTTGAAAAGAAAAACAGACAGCTGTAACTTTCAAATTTCAAAATTCAAATTATTAACAAATATTTATCATAAAAATAAGATCAGCATATATACATATTAAAATACATATCATGCCTCTGATAATGGTTCTTTTAAAAAACCGAAAGTAGTCAGGCAAAATTAAATAAATAAATAATAAAATAAAATAAAAATAAATTTTACCAATAAGTATCAAATAATAATATAACAACATTAAAATTCATACATCAATGTACTAATTAATATAGTCTATAATTTAGAAACACGGCAATGTTTTTGTAATAATAAATAGTTTTTATGTTCTACATATACATTACTTCCCAAATTGTAATACTACTGAGTGATCCATTTAGGGCGAAACTGTAATTTAGGTTGGTAACCTGCAGTAATTGGCAGCTGTGCTTGTCAAAAATTTATATTGTCAAAAATGATGTAGAGAGGTTGGTGATAATTATAACAAAATTTGTAGATAATGCAATACCACAAGGGATATTTTTAGTTTTGAAATTAAATACCTTCTACAGTAGGCTAAAAATATACAAATATAGCCTTGTACAGCTTAAACCAGTCTTTTCTAGTCTGGTATCTTACAATTTTGAAAGTATTTGATTAAATATTTAGTTTAGCAGGTTGGTAACCTGCAGTAGTTGGCAGCTTTGCTTGTCAAAAATATATATTGCCAAAATTAAGTAGAGAGGATGGTGTTAATTATAAACAGTTTTGTAGATAATGGAATACCACATGAAATATTTTTAGTTTAGAAATTAAATTGCTATTACAGTAGCCTAAAACTATATCAATACACCGTCGTATAACTTAAAACCGCCTTTTCTAGTCTTGTATCTCACAATGTTGAAAATATTTGATTAAATAAAGCTTTAGTTTTGAAATTAAATTCCTTCTACAGTAGGCTAAAATATACAAATACAGCCTTGTACAGCTTAAGCCAGTCTTTTCTAGTCTGGTATCTTACAATTTTGAAAGTATTTCATTCAATATTTAGTTTAACAGGTTGGTAACCTGCAGTAGTTGGCAGCTTTGCTTGTCAAAAATATATATTGTCAAAAATAAGTAGAGAGGATGGTGTTAATCATAAACACTTTTGTAGATAATGGAATACCACATGGGATATTTTTAGTTTTGAAATTAAATTGCTTCTACAGTAGCTTAAAACTATATCAATACACCCTCGTATAACTTAAACTAGTCTTTTCTAGTCTTGTATCTCACAATGTTGAAAATATTTTCATGATTAAAATTTTAGTTTTGAAATTAAATTCCTTCTACAGTAGGCTAAAAATATACAAGTACAGCCTTGTGCAGCTTAAACCAGTCTTTTCTAATCTGGCATCTTACAATTTTGAAAGTATTTGATTAAATATTTAGTTTAGCAGGTTGGTAACCTGCAGTAGTTGGCAGCTTTGCTTGTCAAAAATATATATTGTCAAAAATTAAGTAGAGAGGATGGTGTTAATCATAAACAGTTTTGTAGATAATGGAATACCACATGGGATATTTTTAGTTTAGAAATTAAATTGCTTTTACAGTAGCCTAAAACTATATCAATACACCCTCATATAACTTAAACCAGTCTTTTCTAGGCTTGTATCTTACTATGTTAAAAATATTTGATTTAATAAATTTTTAGTTTTGAAATTAAATTCCTTCTACAGTAGGCTAAAAATATACAAATACAGCCTTGTACAGCTTAAACCAGTGTTTTCTAGTCTGGTATTTTACAATTTTGAAAGTATTTAATTAAATATTTAGTTTAGCAGGTTGGTAATCTGCAGTAGTTGGCAGCTTTGCTTGTCAAAAATATATATTGTCAAAAATTAAGTAGAGAAGATGGTGTTATTTATAAACAGTTTTGTAGATAATGGAATACCACATGGGATATTTTTAGTTTTGAAATTAAATTGCTTCTACAGTAGCCTAAAACAATATCAATACACCCTCGTATAACTTAAAACCGTCTTTTCTAGTCTTGTATCTCACAATGTTGAAAATATTTGATTAAATAAATTTTTAGTTTTGAAATTAAATTCCTTCTACAGTAGACTTAAAATATACAAATACAGCCTTGTGCAGCTTAAACCAGTCTTTTCTAGTCTGGTATCTTACAATTTTGAAAGTATTTGATTAAATATTTAGTTTAGCAGGTTGGTAACCTGCAGTAATTGGCAACTTTGCTTGTCAAAAATATATATTGTCAAAAATTAAGTAGAGAGGATGGTGTTACTTATAAACAGTTTTGTAGATAATGGAATACCACATGAAATATTTTTAGTTTAGAAATTAAATTGCTTTTAAAGTAGCCTAAAACTATATCAATACACCCTCGTATAGCTTAAACCAGTCTTTTCTAGTCTCGTATCTAACAATGTTGAAAATATTTGATTATATAAATTTTTAGTTTTGAAATTAAATTCCTTCTACAGTAGGCTAAAAATATACAAATACAGCCTTGTACAGCTTAAACCAGTCTTTTCTAGTCTGGTATCTTACAATTTTGAAAGGATTTCATTAAATATTTAGTTTAGCAGGTTGGTAACCTGCAGTAGTTGGCAGCCTTGCTTGTCAAAAATATATATTGTCAAAAATTAAGTAGAGAGGATGGTGTTAATTATAAACAGTTTTGTAGATAATGGAATACCACATTAGATATTTTCAGTTTAGAAATTAAATTGCTTCTACAGTAGCCTAAAACAATATCAATACACCCTCGTATAACTTAAAACCGTCTTTTCTAGTCTTGTATCTCACAATGTTGAAAATATTTGATTAAATAAATTTTTAGTTTTGAAATTAAATCCCTTCTACAGTAGGCTAAAAATATACAAATACAACCTTGTACAGCTTAAACCAGTCTTTTCTAGTCTGGCATCTTACAATTTTGAAAGTATTTGATTAAATATTTAGTTTAGCAGGTTGGTAACCTGCAGTAGTTGGCAGCTTTGCTTGTCAAAAATATATATTGTCAAAAATTAAGTAGAGAGGATGGTGTTAATCATAAACAGTTTTGTAGATAATGGAATACCACATGGGATATTTTTAGTTTAGAAATTAAATTGCTTTTAAAGTAGCCTAAAACTATATCAATACACCCTCGTATAACTTACAACGGTCTTTTCTAGTCTTGTATCTTACAATGTTGAAAATATTTGATTAAATATTTTTTTAGTTTTGAAATTAAATCCCTTCTACAGTACGCTAAAAATATACAAATACAACCTTGTACAGCTTAAACCAGTCTTTTCTAGTCTGGTATTTTACAATTTTAAAAGTATTTGATTAAATATTTAGTTTAGCAGGTTGGTAACCTGCAGTAGTTGGCAGCTTTGCTTGTCAAAAATATATATTGTCAAAAATTAAGTAGAGAGGATGGTGTTAATCATAAACAGTTTTGTAGATAATGGAATACCACATGGGATATTTTTAGTTTTTTAAATTAAATTGCTTTTACAGTAGCCTAAAACTATATCAATACACCCTCGTATAACTTAAAACCGTCTTTTCTAGTCTTGTATCTTTCAATGTTGAAAATATTTGATTAAATAAATTTTTAGTTTTGAAATTAAATTTCTTCTACAGTAGTCTAAAAATATACAAATACAGCCTTATACAGCTTAAACCAGTCTTTTCTAGACTGGTATCTTACAATTTTGAAAGTATTTGATTAAATATTTAGTTTAGCAGGTTGGTAACCTGCAGTAGTTGGCAGCTTTGCTTGTCAAAAATATATATTGTCAAAAATTAAGTAGAGAGGATGGTGTTAATTATAAACAGTTTTGTAGAAAATGGAATACCACATGGGATATTTTTAGTTTTGAAATTAAATTGCTTTTAAAGTAGCCTAAAACTATATCAATACACCCTCGTATAGCTTAAACCAGTCTTTTCTAGTCTGGTATCTTACAATGTTGAAAATATTTGATGAAATATTTAGTTTTTTCAGATAAAAGACTTACTAGCAATATTTTATTTGAAAAAACTTAATATTTCATCAAATATTTTCAACATTGTAAGATACCAGACTAGAAAAGACTGGTTTAAGCTTTACCACCCTGCATTATAGCAAGTTTCTGGAAAAACCTGTATTCAAGTTATGTTGCAACACTCCAAAGTTTGCAATTACAGTTGTCAACACTGACTTCTTGGCAGTTGGCACTTTTCTAAATGCCCTCATGTCCTGCCACTGATAAGTACCAACCTAAACAGTTCTTGAATGAGCGGGAAATTTAACTGCCTGTCAATCAATTATAAACAATGCATTATATATTAAGGCTATTCATACTGTTTACTGAAGAGCCACGCCCTAATACTTATAAATAAAGTATGAACTAAATTACATTGTAACAAAATTTAAAAAACTACTTACGTATTCGTCAAGTATTAAGTAGCTGTTTTGCATCTGCTTGTTTGATTCGGGTACTAAGCATTTCACACATCTGTGCCGTTCAATGAATCCATCAAAAGTGCTGTCGGATGTGTAGAAACTTTCGGCATTTCTCAAAGCGTCTGGCCCAGCATTTTCACCATCCAGAAGGAGGCACTGGAATACTTTCCACCTAAAGTACGACCACCAATTAACCACCAAAAATTAGTGGATGTTCAAACAAAACTTCATATTTCACACTAGAATACAGGTTCAATAAGTACAACTTTGTACTTTAGTCATATTAATGCCATTAATGGCCGGTTTTACAATCATGGAACATCCTTGTTCCTGGTTCAATTACCTAGGATACATTTGTTGACACAATTGTATCCTAACTAATTGTACCAGGAACAAGGCTGTTCCACGATTGTAAAACTGGCTCTTAGGCAGTTAAATTAACATTGACGGCAATTTTAGCATATTTTAATTCCGTTGCTTAGAATAATCTATTGTGAAAGTTTACCTGACTGGGGCTAATTTCTCGATCTCCTCAATCATATCTTCATCGTAATTGTAGGTGTTCACAACGGTGTTCAGTTTGAAGAGAACATTGTATTGATCGCACCAGTTCTTCACCCGGTGAAGTTGATCGATGTGACTGCTTTTGCCTTGCCCGCGACCAATAGCCTGTACATAAAAAAAAGTTATGTTATACTTATGTTATATTATAACTTGTACTCTTGAGAATGGCTGCCGAAACAATTGTTGAGTGATCTACAAATTCCGTGAAACTTTAAACCAATTGTTTTATCTACCTTTTAATTGTTTACATTTGTTTTAACATGTTTCACCAAGTGGTAACCACAAAAATATTTAATTTAAGAAAAGGTTATATTTTCGTGAAACACATTCGTTTTTATTAGTATGAATATAATTTCATGACCGATGAAGGTGATAACTATTATATTTATTTTAATATTCCAACGATTGTAGAGTGATCTATAAATTCTGTGAAACTTTAAACCAAGTGTTTCGTTAACCTTTTAATTAACATGTTTCACCAAGTGGTAACCACAAAAATATTTAATTTAAAAAATGTTATATTTTCGTGAAACACGTACGTTTTTACTATTTATTATTTTTTATATTTTAAAAGTATCTGGTGATTTTTCTGGTAACTTTTTACAGTGTAAATTGGGTTTTGTGACTTACTCCTCCTAGTTATTAAATAGAGTATAGTATGAATATTATTTCTTGCCCTTGAAGGTGATGACTATTTTAATATTCCAAATACCTTGTTGGTGTCTTCGTTGAAAGAGTCGCAAGATACAGCCAATATATCCAAATATTGACCGTATTTCTCGAACCAACTCTTTCGGATCAGTGAACCGTTTGAGACAATACTGACTGAAGGTAGCTTCAGAGTTTCCTTGCAGTAGCGGACCATTTCGCCTAAGTGATGCCCTCTGGTGATTAAGAACGGTTCACCTCCACTGAAGTTTATCTTCTCCATGCCTAGCAAGATAAAATTACAAGTGTAATTATTATAAAAGTGGGCATTTCTCCTAAACATTACCATCATCGATCTGATAATATACAGAGAGCGCATAAAGTATTAAGACCTGGCTTTATTTTTTCCCCTGTATAAATTTTTGAAAAATGCTTGAACAGGTCAAAGTGATTCTTTTTCAAGCAAATATTTTGAGACCATTTTCATTTTTCCATCTCCCTCCGTTTTGAAGATATGACGTCGGAGCCATTTTTTTTTAAATGACAACCTATATTTTTTATTATTGATTTTGATAGTACTTCTTATAATGTTTTCAACAGCATGACATTTTCAATATGTAACATTTAAAAAAAAAAAAAAAAAATTTTAAAAAAACACATTTTCATTGTCACTTTTTCTCCTCTACAAGGGAATTTTAAATGCTCGATCAGACAAATGAAATTGAACTGAAATTCACTTATAAAATATATGTATGACATATAATACGTTACAGATAGTAAAATATAATTATAGGAAGTTTAAGGCGTATGAATTTTAAAGCTTTCAAATTGGCTTATTTTTGGTTATGATTTCTTTTCCATTTATCATGGTCATTTCGTTGTTTTTTTTAAATTTATTTATTTTATTGTTATCGTATTAGATCTGAAATAACTTTTGGCATGGAAGGGATAATATGTCCTATTTTTAAATCCCCAAACGTAAATATGCCACATAATATTTGTTCTCCAGCAAGTTTTATGAAAATTCTAGAAATGACTAGACAACATTAATTTTTGATTAATTGAATAGTGTTGTAACATCCTATTTTATTAAATTATACCTGAAAACAGCAAAATTGTGCACAAAATAAATTACAAGCACTATGCAACCAAACATACGTCCGGCGCACTTGCCAATAATAGAATTAATAAGGGAATCCCCTGCTTTTACGGTATTCTCTATCGATTTAAATAAAGGTGATGCAATATTTGTTGACAATCAAAGAAAATCAATGTCATCGCTGATTGAAATAACATGAACAACCTTCCAATACTATTAGTATTAAATTGTAAACAGACACATACCTGCATTTTTCAGCATTTTCATGCCCACCTTTGCGTCCTCCAGGTTGAGCAGGTACGAAGTTTTGGCGGTGTGGAAGCAGAAGCCGCATTCGTAGTTGCATTTCCTGGTGAAGTGGTAGTTGACGCTTTTCGGCACCGAAACGTTGTTATTATCAATTTTCTGAACCAGCTCGGACTTGTGCTTGAAAAGGTGTATTATTTTGTAGATAAACGCATAACTGATAATGGAAAGCAGCAGGTCTACGAATTTTTTGAACGAAATCATTGCGCAGACGTGTGTACTATCTGAGGTCAGTTTGCGAGTAAGCGCCGCTGTTTGTTGTGGGTCGGTATTTATAGCGCAGGCACCTGCAATACTTTGAAGCCGGTGAATCCCCCGTCTAAGATTTATCCCGGGGAGCACTTTATTATTTATATCTGCTGCGTGTTGTATGTACGCTTACCTATCGCATATCAACACGTATTATCAATCAACTGCGTCTCACATTTTTATTCGAATTTAGTAGAAAATAAGATTTATCTTCAGGTACATTGTATACAGATAAAGCATAAAATTTTCAAAATATCCATTACATAAATTTTCAGAAATTTCAGTGACAGATAACCTATACTGTTCAACTCGGAAAGAAAAAACGTAAAACTCTATTTTCTCACTTATTTAAGACATACTCGTGGTCAAATTTTCAGAGGATTTATCTTTAGGCATACTGTATACAAATCCGGCATAATTTTTTCAATATATCCATTAGATCAGGGATATCCCCAAACTACGGCCCGCGGGCTAGATCTGGCCCTCGAGACGATTCAATCCGGCCCGCCAATATTCTATTCTTTAAGTTAATTAAAAAATATGTTAACTGTGTTTTCATAAGTGAATAATAACATTTGTGATTGGTACAGAAAACACAGATTTTACTGACACTGCATAAAATTCACAATATGGAGCTGAAGGGTGGTAGCTAGATGTAGAATTTTTTTAAATGATATTGCAAAACCTACTGAAAAAAAAACCCGACTGTAACCTAAGGATGATTCAATTTTCTCAGCCAATCAAAAATATAAATAAAATTAAAATTAGGGTACCACAAATTTATTTGCCTTTTGTCATTACAATTACACCAATTATTTTCGTACTCAAATTATTATTCAATGTTTAATATTTGCAGTTAAATGTGGGAATTATTTTTAAAGATCAAATGCTTCAATTGAAAGTTTAAATTTATGTCACATATGATATGAAATTAAATTCATTTGCAGCGAATTATATTGGTCGTGTTAACAAAATTAAAAAAATTTATGCTATTAAATGTCAAATTTCCAAATACAAATTTCCGGGGGTGTTCATTTCTGATTGCTTATTGAAAAATTATATTAAATCTACAAGTGCAACAGATTAAATTTGACATATTTTCTATTGCAACTACCCAAATTTCTCAAACTTTCATTTACGAGTGTCAAAAACTACCATTTTGAAAGTGGAATAATCGAAATATGTCATTTGCATCCATCTGCATCAAAATCTACGAAATTTTTATTTACAGCTGTAATTTGCAATAGCATAGTCGTATCATGGCCAATTTTCACAATGAAGTTATTAAATCTGTTCAATTTTCAATTGTAATTGTCAAAATCTGTCAATTTATCTACACAACTATTTAAATACTATGCCGCAGAGGTAGAATTCGTTAAAACTTTTATTGCCGATGTCAAAAGTTTCAACTGCTACTTTCAAAAACTGTCTAAACCGTTGTAACCTTATGACCTTTTAGCAACGCAACTGGGCACATCTGTCGAATACTAGACATGTTTAACTTCTATTCCAAAAAAAGTAAAGTCAATTTCAGAAAAAAAGTAAAATCAATTTTAAAACAAGAATCATCAAATTCAGAAAAAGTAACATCGGCTTCTGAAGTAATTTAAATTTCAGAATGTTTATACAGTAGACTGCCAGAGTGAATAATCAATTTTAGAACAAGGAACATCAAATTCAGAAAAACGTAACATCGACTTCAGAAGTAATTTAAATTTCAGAATATTTATACAGTAGAGTGCTAGAGTGAA
Organism: Othius punctulatus; assembly: GCA_951805005.1. NCBI lineage: Eukaryota > Metazoa > Arthropoda > Insecta > Coleoptera > Staphylinidae > Othius > Othius punctulatus. The sequence goes on along the minus strand of OX638141.1, from coordinate 6,754,241 downwards.
TAAAACTGAATGAACTGTTCAATAGTTTTGTATTTCAATAATGTGAATAGTTTTGTATTTAATATTGTAAAATCACTACGATAACCACAAACTATTGGAAAATGATAATGAAAATCTTCAAAATAGATGCAAACGAAGGTATAACAAAGCCAGCGATGAATCTCGTGCGCGCGAATAATGCAAGAAACTGAAGCAGAAGGAAAACGGAAATTAGGAAGACACTGTACGATATAAATTAATAGTAATGTACATCAAATATTGTAGTGAGTATTCTTAACTGTGTTGTAAATACTAGGTAACTTATTCAAGATACCATTTTTGAAACAAACACCATTCTGAATGGACTTTCTCTGAAGTCGAAGTTGATTCTTCTGAATATGATGTTACTTTTCCTGAAATGTATTTTACATTTTCTAAAATTGATTTAATTTTCAGAAATTCACTGTACTTCTTCTGAAATTGAAGTTTAGGTAATGGTTTTATATATTAACTGCCACTGTCAAATTTTCTGTAGAGTACTACAAATGTCAAAAAATAAAAATTTGTCAAATCTATAGTTACAATATTGTTAATTCATAAATAGCAACTTCGTGTCACATTCTATCATCAAATGTGAAAATCAGTAAAATTTTCAACTTCAACAAGTGTAGATATTTGACCTATTTTCCATCTGAAGTCTACTCTGAACTCTCTGAACTGTGAAATCTGAACTGTCTGTACTGTAATTATTTTAAATTTTCATAAACTGTAAAAATTTGTTAAATTTTCAAATGCATCTGCCAAAATCTGTTAATTTTTAACCATCACCTATTAAATTTTGTCATATTTACTACTCTAACAATTGAAGTGTGTTATATTTTCTTGCCACTCTCAATCTATTGGCATCAGATGTGAAAATCTGTACAATTTATAACTGCAACTATCAAAATTTGCCAAATTCTGAAGTGTGCTTCAAATCTTCAAATTTTGAGGCTACTAACAAAATTTGATAAATAATTACTTCCAATTGTGAAAATTTGTCAATTTACACGAATAATAATCATATTTTAAAAACTTTCATTAATTCTCTGCCATTGAATATTGTGATTCATAAACACCTTTTGACATATTTTATATTCGTTATAATATATGTGGCCACATTATAAGTGTGTAATAATAAATGATTATTTATTGATATTTTACTGCAATTGTCAAAATATTTTCAACTCTACTAACTCTATTAAATTATTCTATTAAATATTAATCCAATTCCAGTTGACAAATCTTTCAAATTTTCCAAACCAAACTCTTTCATTTTTTAATTTTTTTAATTAAAATTGGACAAACAGGTGGGAGCTATTAACAGATTTTGATAGATGCATCTGCGACTGTCAAAATTACAATTTATTTCAACGACGCAATTGATATCCGACACGTAAGTGCATATATTGTACATTGTTCAAATTTGTGAAATTTCTTGAAATTCAACTGACAAATATTTTAGCTTCAACTGATAATATCATATTTGAGATATTTTGGAATAAAAAAGTTACTTAATTGTACAGGGTGGGTAAATTTAGATGTTTTAATAGTGAATCTCGATAACTATGACAGGTATGATAGAGTGGATCCCCCATCCTTGATCTCTTTTTTCGAGAAAAACTTAATGGCGAAAACAAAAATTGGCTATTGTCCTTTGTCTTCGAGTTATTCGCAAAACATGTTTTTGACTTCGTATTACGGCTGTAGGTCACTTATTTATGAGAATAGAAATAAATAATTTCTGCGTTCTTCATGCACTTTTTTGATAAAAATGCAGCGGCGTAGTCAATTTTTAATCAAAGATTGACATATTTTTTAATTATAATTATATGTCAAGAAGACAACTTTTCAAAAACTTATTTTGCTACACTTACCCACAAATATTTTCTTTTCGGGGCCTGGCCCGCTAAAAGTTTGTAATATATGTATGTGGCCCTTCTACCAAAAAGTTTGGAGACCCCTGCATTAGATAAATTTTCGGAAATTTCAGTGACAGATAACCTATGCTGTTCAACTCGGAAAGTTAATAACTCGATTTTCTCACTTATTTGATACATACTCGTGGTCAAATTTTTAGAAGATTTATCTTCAGGCATACTGTATACAAATCCGGCATAAAATTTTCAAAATTTCTATTAGATAAATTTTCAGACACTTCAGTGGCTGATAACTTATCTCTTAAATGCTTAAAAATCCAAAAAACGAATGTGCATCAAAATTCTACGAAAAATTGATTTGCGACGTTTATTGCAAAAAAATATAACAATAAACCACTTTGAAAATTTTGAGTACGTGCTTTGTATTTATTATATGAGGACTTAAAAATAGATAAGAAGGATGTAAACATTTATATCTAAATATTATCATTAAAATTCATTCAGATTATGGACATTATAAAATCTCATAACTCTTATAAATATATGATTAAAGTTTCTTACTTTATCAAAGGACGGTAACGATTTAAAATGAGATTTAATTTAATTTTAATATAACGTAGAGTTGGTAGATTAGATAGTTTCTGGCCTCCTTATGAACACGTTTATCCGGCAGATAACTTATGCTCAACTTTAGAAGTTTAAATGAATCTTAATATAAAAAATGGAGTTGATAGTTTAATTGAGAAGGAATTAGTTCTATAAATAAACAAGAACTCTACTTTATTAGTAAATCCAATGCGTGCAAACTACACAATTAATAATTTAAGGAGCGAAGTAATTCTGGAAAAAAAAACAATTAAATGTAATACACTAATTTTGGATGGGTTTTTTTAATAATCTACAGATAACATTAGAATTGTTATCTAAAGATTTAAGATACTAATAAAATGATACGTATTGGGCAGATAGTTTCTGGCCTCCTTATGAACACGTTTATCCGGCAGATAACTTATTCTCAACTTTAGAGGTTTAAATGAATCTTAATATAAAAAATGGAGTTGATAGATTAATTGAGAAGGAATTAGTTCTATAAATAAACAAGAACTTACTTTATTCATAAATCCAATGGGTGTAAACTACACAGTTAATAATTCAAGGAGCGAAGTAATTCTGAAAAAAAAATCAATCAAATTTAATACCCTAATCTTGAATGGGCGTTTTTGTAATCTATAGATAAAGTTCAGAATTGTTATCTAACGGTTTAAGACACCAATAAAATTATGTAATACGTATCGGGCAGATAGTTTATAGCCTCATTATGAACACATTTATCCGGCAGATAACTTATTTTCAACTTTGGAAAGTCCGAGCTATGGGGGTAGATAATAATTACCTCAGGATTATCGAAGTAGAAGCATTTCAAGAAGTTATATGCTCTCTCGCATTTATCATCTCCCTCATCTAAAAACGAAGTTGTCAATTATACTAGTCAACCAGGTATAGTCATGCTCACATAAATCTAGTACAAGTATATTTATATTGCTTTATAAAAATGCTATTTTAATCTAATTACTGTACTATACTAATACTATACTGTATATCATAGGATCATAGGACATAGGAATGCATATGCTATAATACTATACTATACAGGGTGGTCACTTTTACGACGCCCACCATTGGGATTTATTAAACCGAAATATATACAGAGTTGGTCAAATGGGATAAACGTTTCTCATTTTTGTGCCTTTGAATGTACTGGAACGAAATCCGGGCTTTCTTGCACAGTTCCTGAAATATCGCTGAAAAACTGAAAAAGTGCACTTTCCTTTTCCGTTTACAACTTTTTTACTTTTGAAGGAAAATTTACGCAATTTGTCTTACATTTTTCGACGTGAGCTTTCTGATGACAGTGCCCAACATTTTAAGCGCCAACTATATGCCCAAAATTTCATAGTCAACTTTTTGTTTTCTTATGGCCGCCATATTGGATTTTTTAGCCGGAAAAAAGTTATAAAATGAAAAGGAAAGTGCACTTTTTCAGTTTTTCAGCGATATTTCAGGAACTGTACAAGATATCCTGGATTTTGTTTCAGTATATTGAAAGGCAGAAAAATGAGAAACTTTTATCCCATTTGACCAACTCTGTATATATTTCCGTTTAATAGATTCTAATGGTAGGCATCGTAAAAGTGACCACCCTATATACTATAATACTATACTATACTATAATACTATGCTATACTAATACTAGATTTATGTGAGCATGACTGTATATCTTGAAAAAAATTCAAAACATACCTGTTCCTTGGCAATTCTCCACACTTTTTAAAGCTGGTGCTTGTCTGGGTTTTGGAAGTGAGTCTAACTGTTTCAAGCCATTAACTGCATCATAATGCCCTGTAGCTTTATCCACCTGAAACGTGCCACTTATTTTCTCCCTATACCTTATTATTACACCATAATTTCATAGAGCTTCTTACTCACCAGTTTATACATGAGAAGTACGCAGTATACATAACACTGCAAATTAAAACAATGTATTACATTTCTAGTATGGGTCATGGCAATGCTAAAGTAGAGCAGTTGCATGGTACAGATCTATTTCTAAAATTGTTATTATTCGATTTAGATCTGAAGAAGTGTTCAGAAAGGGAAAAGGGAAAAGTTTGGTTTACGTGGATGTAATGACGATGGTCAGATTATTTTAGGAAGAGAAACAGGTGATGAAAAGTTAGAAAGTTGCGAAAGCAAAGAAAATCAGGGGAAAGGAGGAAAAATGAAAAGTTCATATTGGGAAGTGTTAAAGTACTTAGTCTTAGGAAAGTTTGGTTTACGTGGATGTAATGACTATGGTCAGATCATTTCAGGAAGAGAAATGGATGATGAAAAGTTATAAAGTTGCGAAAGTAAAGAAAATCAGGGGAAAGGAGGAAGAATGAAAAGTTCATATGGGATAGTGTTAAAGTACTTAGTCTTAGGAAAGTTTGGTTTACGTGGATGTAATTACGATGGTCAGATCATTTCAGGACGAGAAAGAGGTGTTGAAAAGTTAGAAAGTTGCGAAAGCAAGGAAAATCAGGGGAAAGGAGGAAAAATGAAGAGTTCATATGGGATAGTGTTAAAGTACTTAGTCTTAGGAAAGTTTGGTTTACGTAGATGTAATGACGATGATCAGATCATTTTAGGAAGAGAAAGAGGTGTTGAAAAGTTAAAAAGTTGCGAAAGCAAAGAAAATCAGGGGAAAGGAGGAAGAATAAAGAGTTCATATGGGATAGTGTTAAAGTACTTAGTCTTAGGAAAGTTTGGTTTACGTGGATGTAATTACGATGGTCAGATCATTTCAGGAAGAGAAAGAGGTGTTGAAAAGTTAGAAAGTTGCGAAAGCAAAGAAAATCAGGGGAAAAGAGGAAAAATGAAAAGTTCATATGAAATAGTGTTAAAGTACTTAGTCTTAAGAAAGTTTGGTTTACGTGGATGTAATTACGATGGTCAGATCATTTCAGGACAAGAAAGAGGTGTTGTAAAGTTAAAAAGTTGCGAAAGCAAAGAAAATCAGGGGACAGGAGGAAGAATGAAAAGTTCATATGGGATAGTGTTAAAGTACTTAGTCTTAGGAAAGTTTGGTTTACGTAGATGTAATTACGATGGTCAGATCATTTCAGGACGAGAAAGAGGTGTTGAAAAGTTAGAAAGTTGCGAAAGCAAAAAATATCAGGGGAAAGGAGGAAGAATGAAGAGTTCATATGGGATAGTGTTAAAGTACTTAGTCTTAGGAAAGTTTGGTTTACGTGGATGTAATTACGATGATCAGATCATTTCAAGAAGAGAAAGAGGTGATGAAAAGTTTGAAAGTTGCCAAAGTAAAAAAAAAGCAGGCGAAAGGAGGAAAAATGAAGAGTTCATTTGGAATAGTGTTAAAGTACTTAGTCTTAGGAAAGTTTGGTTTACGTGGATGTAATTACGATGGTCAGATCATTTCAGGAAGAGAAAGAGGTGTTGAAAAGTTAGAAAGTTGCGAAAGCAAAGAAAATCAGAGGAAAGGAGGAAGATTGAAAAGTTCATATGGGATAGTGTTAAAGTACTTAGTCTTAGGAAACTTTGGTTTACGTGGATGTAATTACGATGGTCAGATCATTTCAGGACGAGAAAGAGGTGTTGAAAAGTTAGAAAGTTGCGAAAGCAAAGAAAATCAGGGGAAAGGAGGAAGAATGAAAAGTTCATATGGGATAGTGTTAAAGTACTTAGTCTTAGGAAAGTTTGGTATACGTGGATGTAATTACGATGGTCAGATCATTTCAGGACGAGAAAGAGATGTTGAAAAGTTAGAAAGTTGCTAAAGCAAGGAAAATCGGGGAAAGGAGGAAGAATGAAAAGTTCATATGGGATAGTGTTAAAGTACTTAGTCTTAGGAAAGTTTGGTTTACGTGGATGTAATTATGATGGTCAGATCATTTCAGGACGAGAAAGAGGTGTTGAAAAGTTAGAAAGTTGCGAAAGCAAAGAAAATCAGGGGAAAGGAGGAAGAATGAAAAGTTCATTTGGGATAGTGTTAAAGTACTTAGTCTTAGGAAAGTTTGGTTTACGTGGATGTAATTACGATGGTCAGATCATTTCAGGAAGAGAAAGAGGTGTTGAAAAGTTATAAAGTTGCGAAAGCAAAGAAAATCAGGGGAAAGGAGGAAAAACGAAAAGTTCATATGGGATAGTGTTAAAGTACTTAGTCTTAGGAAAGTTTGCTTTACGTGGATGTAATTACGATGGTCAGATCATTTCAGGAAGAGAAAGAGGTGTTGAAAAGTTAGAAAGTTGCGAAAGCAAGGAAAATCAGGGGAAAGGAGGAAGAATGAAAAGTGCATATGGGATAGTGTTAAAGTACTCAGTCTTAGGAAAGTTTGGTTTACGTGGATGTAATGACGATGGTCAGATCATTTCAGGAATAGAAAGAGGTGTTGAAAAGTTAGAAAGTTGCCAAAGTATAGAAAAGCAGACGAAAGGAGGAAGATTGTAGAGTTCATATGGGACAGTGTTAAAGCACTCAGTTTTAGGAAAGTTTGGTTTACGTGGATGTAATTACGATGGTCAGATCATTTCAGGACGAGAAAGAGGTGCTGAAAAGTTAGAAAGTTACGAAAGCCAAGAAAATCAGGGGAAAGGAGGAAAAATGAAAAGTTCATATGGGGAAGTGTTAAAGTACTTAGACTTAGGAAAGTTTGATTTACGTGGATGTAATGATGATCGTCAGATCATTTCACGAAGAGAAAGAGGTGATGAAAAGTTAGAAAGTTGCCAAAGTACAAAAAAAAGGCGAAAGGAGGAAAAATGAAGAGTTCGTTTGGGATAGTGTTAAAGTACTTAGTCTTAGGAAAGTTTGGTTTACGTGGATGTAATTACGATGGTCAGATCATTTCAGGAAGAGAAAGAGGTGTTGAAAAGTTAGAAAGTTGCGAAAGCAAAGAAAATCAGGGGAAAGGAGGAAGAATGAAGAGTTCATTTGGGATAGTGTTAAAGTACTTAGTCTTAGGAAAGTTTGCTTTACGTGGATGTAATTACGATGGTCAGATCATTTCAGGAAGAGAAAGAGGTGTTGAAAAGTTAGAAAGTTGCGAAAGCAAAGAAAATCAGGGGAAAGGAGGAAGAATGAAGAGTTCATTTGGGATAGTGTTAAAGTACTTAGTCTTAGGAAAGTTTGCTTTACGTGGATGTAATTACGATGGTCAGATCATTTCAGGAAGAGAAAGAGGTGTTGAAAAGTTAGAAAGTTGCGAAAGCAAAGAAAATCAGGGGAAAGGAGGAAGAATGAAGAGTTCATTTGGGATAGTGTTAAAGTACTTAGTCTTAGGAAAGTTTGCTTTACGTGGATGTAATTACGATGGTCAGATCATTTCAGGAAGAGAAAGAGGTGTTGAAAAGTTAGAAAGTTGCGAAAGCAAGGAAAATCAGGGGAAAGGAGGAAGAATGAAAAGTTCATATGGGATAGTGTTAAAGTACTCAGTCTTAGGAAAGTTTGGTTTACGTGGATGTAATGACGATGGTCAGATCATTTCAGGAATAGAAAGAGGTGTTGAAAAGTTAGAAAGTTGCCAAAGTATAGAAAAGCAGACGAAAGGAGGAAGATTGTAGAGTTCATATGGGACAGTGTTAAAGCACTCAGTTTTAGGAAAGTTTGGTTTACGTGGATGTAATTACGATGGTCAGATCATTTCAGGACGAGAAAGAGGTGCTGAAAAGTTAGAAAGTTACGAAAGCCAAGAAAATCAGGGGAAAGGAGGAAAAATGAAAAGTTCATATGGGGAAGTGTTAAAGTACTTAGACTTAGGAAAGTTTGATTTACGTGGATGTAATGATGATCGTCAGATCATTTCACGAAGAGAAAGAGGTGATGAAAAGTTAGAAAGTTGCCAAAGTACAAAAAAAAGGCGAAAGGAGGAAAAATGAAGAGTTCGTTTGGGATAGTGTTAAAGTACTTAGTCTTAGGAAAGTTTGGCTTACGTGGATGTAATTACGATGATCAGATCATTTCAGGAAGAGAAAGAGGTGTTGAAAAGTTAGAAAGTTGCGAAAGCAAAGAAAATCAGGGGAAAGGAGGAAGAATGAAGAGTTCATTTGGGATAGTGTTAAAGTACTTAGTCTTAGGAAAGTTTGCTTTACGTGGATGTAATTACGATGGTCAGATCATTTCAGGAAGAGAAAGAGGTGTTGAAAAGTTAGAAAGTTGCGAAAGCAAGGAAAATCAGGGGAAAGGAGGAAGAATGAAAAGTTCATATGGGATAGTGTTAAAGTACTAGTCTTAGGAAAGTTTGGTTTACGTAGATGTAATGACGATGATCAGATCATTTCAGGACGAGAAAGAGGTGTTGAAAAGTTAGAAAGTTGCGAAAGCAAAGAAAATCAGGGGAAAGGAGGAAAAATGAAAAGTTCATATGGGGAAGTGTTAAAGTACTTACACTTAGGAAATTTTGATTTACGTGGATGTAATGACGATGATCAGATCATTTCAGGGAGAGAAAGAGGTGTTGAAAAGTTAGAAAGTTGCGAAAGCAAAGAAAATCAGGGGAAAGGAGGAAAAATGAAAAGTTCATATGGGGAAGTGTTAAAGTACTTAGACTTAGGAAATTTTGATTTACGTGGATGAAATGACGATGATCAGATCATTTCAGGACAAGAAAGAGGTGTTGAAAAGATAGAAACTTGCCAAAGTAAAGAAAAGCAGGCGAAAAGAGGAAGAATGAAAAGTTCATATGGGATAGTGTTAAAGTACTTAGACACAAGTACTTAGTCGTGTGACAGTTTAAGTACTTGGGCTATGTATTTGAAGATTGAAATATTTGGAAAATGATTGCCACTTTCAGTTCGATTCCAGATAAATTGCACTGTGATGTAGCAGAATTTTATTCGCCCAAAATTGACCTAGCTATGGGGAAAAAGCCATGTGCCATAACCATGACCATGGCCTAGCCAGCCATAGCTATAGACATGATCTGGCCAGCCATAGCCATGACCATGGCCTATCCAGCCATGGCCTACTTAAGATGTTTTTAATTAGTTATCCAAAAATGCACTTATCCTAGAAGGTACAAAGTAACATTGCTCACCTTTGATGTTGGTGAATCATCCCATATTCCTTTGTGCATATTGTCAATCTGTTCTACAGAAAACAAATGAGGTTTTAAATATATCCACCAGAATGTTATAAATTTTGAAAATAAAATACAATTTCCGACTATTGGAAGTAGTTATTTAAGTCTGTGATCTTTACAAAAATATAATTGCAAACAACATATTAAAGAAGTTGATTCTCAATAGCACATTAGAATTTTGAACAAAGAAAATGAAATCAAAAGTATTTATATTTTTCTAAAATTTTCATAACTTTTATCCTCGAACTAGACAATTATGCAAGAATTGATACATTTGGCTCTACTCATTGTAAGTGTAGCTACTTCAATAAAACTGAGTTTATGAATTTTTTTGATCATTTTTTTTACAAATTTCTTGTTATTCGGAGCCATGTTATGAATTTTGGAAAGAAATATAATTTCAGGTTATTGGAAGTAGTCATTTAACTCTGTAATCTTTACAAAAATACAATTGCAAATAACTCATTAAATAAATTGATTTTCATAAAGTACAAAGAAATGTTATTTTTATTTTGTTGAATAATATACCTACAGGGTGTCCAGAAATCTCCTGCCAAATGGAAATCCCACATACTAGACGTCATTGTATGAGGATTTAACCTAAATTACCATAATCCAAAAATGCTTGCTAAAGGATCTAGAGCTCTATGAAAAGTCAATGACTGAGCCGCTAATGACCTTTACAGATATTTACAAATTTCCCAAAATTTTGATTTAAAAAAATTATTATTAATAATGTTGTCTTAGAGAGGTAAATAAGTCTAACTTTTGTTGAAAAACATATTTACTATATTTGATATTATTTACTGAATATATTTACCTTTTGTACATTATGTAGGTTTTCTTCTAACAAATATTCTTTATTATTATTATTATTAAAATGGTTAACTTTTGTAACGAATGCTGCCCTTAGGAAGCATTTATAATTAAGATAATTTAGGTTAAATCCACATAAAATGTCGTCTAGTATATGGCATTTCCCTTTGGCACGAGATTTCTGGACACCCTGTAAGTATATTATTCAACAAAATATTAATAAAATTTATTTGTATTTTATGAAAATAAATTTCTTTAATGAGTTATTTGCAGTTGTATTTTTGTAAAGATTACAGAGTTAAATGACCATCAGGAAAGTTTCTGGTCACCTTGTATAATATTGGATGGCTTCGGAGGATATCTATACATCTATACATACATACATACATACATACATACATACATACATACAATCCGGGATATCTTGCATTTTGAAAAACTGAAAAAGTGCACTTGTCTTTTCCTTTTATAACTTTTTTACTTTTGAAGGAAATTTTACCAAACTTGGCACTCTTACATTTTTCGACGTCAGTTTTCTGATCACAGTGCCACATATTTTCTGTGCCATCTAGATGCCCAATTTTTCATAATCAACGTTTGATTTTCTTATGGCCGCAATATAAGATTTTAATATCATTCAAAAGAGTCATCAGAAAGCTCGCGCCGAAAAATGTAAGCGTCAAGTTTCGTAAAACGTCCTTCAAAAGTAAAAAAGTTATAAGAGGAAAAGGAAAGTGCACTTTTTCAGTTTTTCAGCGACATTTCAGGAACTGTGCAAGATAACCCGAATTTCGTTTCAGTACATTGAAAGGCCCAAAAATAAGAAACATTTATCCCATTTGACCAACTCTGTATGTATTTCCGTTTAATAGATCCTAATGGTGGTCGTCGTAAAAGTGACCACCCTGTATAGTATAGTATTATAGCATAGGAATGCAATACAGTATAGTATTGGTATAGTACAGTAATTAGATTAAAATAGCATTTTTATAAATGTAACCACCCTGTATATATTATTTTTAAACTCTATGGTAAAAAATATTTTTTTCTCATACCATTGGTCACCTTGGTTTTCGGTTGGCAAGTGTTCCTAAGCAGTTTGGCGGCGGACTTTAGCTGAGCCTCCGTTAGCTAAGAAATAAGAAGTAGGAATTACAATAGATTTTTACGATATAACTATTGTAACGTATCATTTTACGCGTTCAATAAGCCATTGCGTATCGTAATATTATGTTACGATACGGATATCCTGCAATTTTTGAATGTAAATTATTTTGTCGATAACCAAATCAGAAGGTTTTGAAGTTTTTTTCTCTCAGTTATGAGTTATGTCAGTACATCAGGTTTTAATATATTCACAGAGTTTATAATTATCTTATGCTAAACTAGAGTGAAGCAAACTTATTTTCAACATAAATACGTTGTATGAAATGAGCGACGAAAAAAACATTGATTCTGATGCAGAAGCAGCAGCAAATGTTGTTCTTGAAACACTGAGCAGGTCAAATTGAGACAGAAGTACGAGAAAGAGTACAATAAATTCAATAAAAGGTATAGCTTAAACTATTGCGGTAAAGTGTCACTTAACCGCACTAGTGCTGTAAAGTATGCCATTACAATCTGAAAATGAAAATGCTTAGGTAAACCCTGCTTAATATAGTGCGGTAAAGTGTCACTTTGCCGCACTAGTGCTGTAAAGTACGCCATTACAATCTGAAAATGAAAATGTTTAGATATACCATGCTTAATATAGTGCGGTAAAGTGACACTTTGACACTTTGAAAAAAACATTGATTCTGATGCAGAAGCAGCAGCAAATGTTGTTCTTGAAACACTGTGCAGGTCAAAATGAGACAGAAGTACGAGAAAGAGTACAATAAATTCAACAAAGGGTATAGCTTAAAATAGTGCGGTAAAGTGTCACTTAACCGCACTAGTGCTGTAAAGTATGCCATTACGATCTGAAAATGAAAATGCTTAGATAAACCCTGCTTAATATAGTGCGGTAAAATGACACTTGGCACTTTACCGCACTAGTGCTCTAAAGTACGCCAATACAATCTGAAAATGAAAATGCTTAGATATACCATGCTTAATATAGTGCGGTAAAGTGACACTTTATCGCACTAGTGCTGCAAAGTACGTCATTACAATCTGAAAATGAAAATGCTTAGATAAAACCCGGCTTAATATAGTGCGGTAAAGTGACACTTGGCACTTTACCGCACTAGTGCTCTAAAGTACGCCATTACAATCTGAAAATGAAAATGCTTAGATATACCGTGCTTAATATAGTGCGGTAAAGTGACACTTTATCGCACTAGTGCTGTAAAGTACGTCATTAGAATCTGAAAATGAAAATGCTTAGGTAAACCCTGCTTAATATAGTGCGGTAAAATGACACTTGGCACTTTACCGCACTAGTGCTCTAAAGTACGCCAATACAATCTGAAAATGAAAATGCTTAGATATACCATGCTTAATATAGTGCGGTAAAGTGACACTTTGACATTTTACCGCACTGGTGCTGTAATGTAAGTGATTACAATCTGAAAATGAACACGTTTAGCTATACCGTTTTTAAGATAGTGCGGTAAAGTGACACTTTTCCGCACTAGTGCTGTTAAGTACAGTCTAAAAGTGAACATCGTAAACTTTTACATTAGATATTGATAGTAGATAAATAAGGTCAATTTGAGATAGAAGTACGAGAAAGATTGCAATAAATTCAAGAAAAGGTATAGCTTAAAATAGTGCGGTAAAGTGTCACTTTACCATACTGGTGCTGTAAAGTACGTCATTACAGTTTAATAGTGAACATCGTAAAGTTTGACTTTACATATTGACAGTAGATAAATAATTAAACCTATTAGTATCTAAATACTCACTGCAGAGACATGATGGTTAACATTTATTACCACAAATAAGGCACACAAAGTGAGCAGCCTCATTTTCAGTGCTGTATAATTCCCGCGAAGAAAAAAAATTACCTATATATGCGCCGTGTAAACCTGAATCATGATGTTATATACCATTTAGGCTGTAATAAATGTAATCTTGCAAGTCCTGAAGCCGAATGTCGTTAATTAATCAATTAATTAATTAAAATTAACTGAAGGTCGAGTGGTGTTGTTCATTTGCGTAATTAATTGAGGGTTTGTTGCACGAAACATTTTTCTTGAAGGCAGAGTTTGCTGGAAGTTGTGTAAGATACATAGTTGTAAATATGGGAACGTGTATTGCAGACTCAGTTGATGACTGAGCCTGCAATTGAAGAAGCATTGTTGCACACAGCAAATCTAAGTGTGAGTAATCAATTTTGTTCTACATGTATAAAAAAAAATTTTGGTATATTTTTCTTGCATATGTTGAATTACAGTTTCTGTGAGTAAATCAAGTTTGAAAAAAAAATCATGTACAAGAAAGTACCTATTGTTTGATTTTAAATAAAACATTACATTTTGGATTACCAGCTAAATTAAGTTTTCTCAGTAATTCAAGAGTTTAGTCAGTAGTGTAATCAGTAATTTAATGTTTAGTAGAAATTTTGCTAATTTTTGGTTATTAATCTTGTCGAAACCCATTAAAACATAGTAAATTAAGTAAAAAAAGTTTCCCTTTCGTTGCAAATTGTTTGTATGTATGTATGTATGTATGTATGTATGTATGTATGTATGTATGTATGTATGCATGTATGCATGTATGTATGTATGTATGTATGCATGTATGCATGTATGTATGTATGTATGTCTGTGTGTATGTATGTATGTATGTATGTATGTATGTATAGATGTATAGATATCCTCCGAAGCCATCCAATATTATACAGGATGACCAGAAACTTTCCTGATGGTCATTTAACTCTGTAATCTTTACAAAAATACAACTGCAAATAACTCATTAAAGAAATTTATTTTCATAAAATACAAATAAATTTTATTATTATTTTGTTGAATAATATACTTACAGGGTGTCCAGAAATCTCGTGCCAAAGGGAAATGCCGTATACTAGACGTCATTTTATGTGGATTTAACCTAAATTACCTTATTAAAAAATGCTTCCTAAGGGCAACATTCGTTACAAAAGTTAACCATTTTAATAATAATAATAATAAAGAATATTTGTTAGAAGAAAACCTACATAATGTACAAAAGGTAAATATATTCAGTAAATAATATCAAATATAGTAAATATGTTTTTCAACAAAAGTTAGACTTATTTACCTCTCTAAGACAACATTATTAATAATAATTTTTTGAAATCAAAATTTTGTGAAATTTGTAAATATCTGTAAAGGTCATTAGCGGCTTAGTCATTGACTTTTCAAAAACTCTAGATCCTTTAGTAAGCATTTTTGGATTAAGGTAATTTAGGTTAAATCCTCATAAAATGACGTCTAGTATGTGGGATTTCCCTTTGGCAGGAGATTTCTGGACACCCTGTAAGTATATTATTCAACAACATAAAAATAAAATTTCTTTGTATTTTATGAAAATCAATTTCTTTAATGAGTTATTTGCAGTTGTATTTTTGTAAAGATTATAGAGTTAAATGACTACTTCCAATAACCTGAAATTATTTTTCTTTCCAAAATTCATAACATGTCTCCAAATAACAAGAAATTTGTAAAAAAAAATGATCAAAAAAATTCATAAACTCAGTTTTATTGAAGTGCTGCACTTACAATAAGTAGAGCCAAATGTATCAATTCTTGCATAATTGTCTACATCCAGGATAAATGTTATGAAAATTTTAGAAAAATATAAATACTTTTGATTTCCTTTTCTTTGTTCAAAATTGTAATGTGCTATTGAGAATCAATTTCTTTAATATATTATTTGCAATTATATTTTTGTAAAGATCACAGAGTTAAATAACTACTTCCAATAGCCGGAAATTGTATTTTATTTTCAAAATTTATAACATGTCTCCGAATAACAAGAAATTTGTAAAAAAAAATGATCAGAAAAATTCATATAATCAGTTTTATTGAAGTAGCTACACTAACAATGAGTAGAGCCAAATGTATCATTTCTTTGATAATTGTCTACATCGAGGATAAAAGTTATGAAAATTTTAGAAAAATATAAATACTTTTGATTTCCTTTTCTTTGTTCAAAATTCTAATATGCTATTGAGAATCAATTTCTTTAATATGTTTTTTGCTATTATATTTTTGTAAAGATCACAGACTTAAATAACTACTTCCAATAGTCGGAAATTGTATTTTATTTTCAAAATTTATAACATGTGTCCGAATAACAAGAAATTTGTAATAAAAATGGTATTTCTATCATTCGAATACTAACAACGCTGTTTGTATATACAATATTTTATATTGTATATACAATTAATTTTTTATTTTTATTTTACCACCCTGTATATTTCAAAAAAATATTTCCGGATTTGAACCTCTGCAGCACCTCTGAAATGAAAGTAGCTTAGAACTGAGCCAAAATATATGGTTAAAATTGCACATTTTCTTTGTTGCAGGTTTAGCGAAAAAATTACAAACAAACAATAAAAATGGCTTTATTTAGTATAAAATTAGAATAATATAATTACACCAGTGACTCAAATTTAAGTGGATGTCCATCGGGCTTAGCGAAGGTCGTGATGACTTAGTAGCAAGTAGATACAAATACTTATATGCCATTAGGGAAGGAAATAGTCCTGAAAACATATAAAATTACAATCCAGTATTATTTAAATCTAGAATAATAGCAGCTTATAATACTATGCACAGAATATCTCAAGCAAACTTCCCTGAAAAGTTACGGGATTTTTGATAGAATGAAAAAAAAAAATCATCCTAACGTATCCATACTTCACAAAGAAAATCTTTCAACTTTCTTCATATTACTTCCGAATATACTGGAAGTAGCAAACTATGTTTTTAAATTTTTGTTATAGTTTCATCTATTTTGGATACCAGTTATTATTGAATTTTTGTATTGTTTTCTTCTTAATTGGAGTACTTACTAGTAGTTTATATATAAATATGTTGATCGATGTGGCTTTTATTTGTTGAAAATTCATAATTACTAATGTATGAAATAAAGTTACGCACTTTTTTTAAATTCTTTCAAAATTGTTTTTATAATAAAAACAAGAAAACATATTTATATTACTAATGTATGAAATAGAGTTACGCACTTTTTTTTTTCAAAATTGTTTTTATTGCTCACGACAATTGTATCGCCACACTGTGGCTTCTTCAGGTGAAAAAAATTATAATCATCATCATCATTTTTTTCACCTGAAGAAGCCACAATGTGGCGAAACAATTGTCGTGAACAATAAAAACAATTTTGAAAAAAATAAAAAAAGTGCGTAACTTTATTTCATACATTAGTAATATAAATATGTTTTCTTGTTTTTATTATTATTATTAAAGAAAACATCTTTATATATAAACTATCAGTAAGTACTCCAATTAAGAAGAAAACAAAAAAATATATATTATTTTTATACTATATTAATTTTTTCTTCTTCTTATTGTTATTTTTTAACGAAATTCCCTATTGCTATTATATTTTTGGCTTCTTTGTTAAATTTTATATCTGAATGATATAATTGAATGATATTACACTTATGTTTTAAATTTTTATGATAAAAATGTAATTTCCAAAATTTTGGGCAGAGTTTTAAACAAATTATTTTTTAAACAAAATTTAGCATTGCTATTATATTTTTGGCTTCTTTGTTAAATTTTATATCTGAATGATATAATTGAATGATATAACACTTATGTTTTTAATTTTTATGATAAAAATTTAATTTCCAAAATTTTGGGCAGGGTTTTAAACAAATTATTTTTTTAACGAAATTTCCTATTGCTATTATATTTTTGGCTTCTTTATTAAATTTTATATCTGAATGATATAACTAAATGATAAAACACTTATGTTTTTAATTTTTATGATAAAAATGTAATTTCCAAAATTTTGGGCAGGGTTTTAAACAAATTATTTTTTAAACTAAATTCCCTATTGCATTTTCCCTGTACAATTTTGGCTTCTTTGTTATATTTTATATCTGAATGATATAATTGAATGATATTACACTTATGTTTTTAATTTTTATTATAAAAATGTAATTTCCAAAATTTTGGGCACGGTTTTAAACAATTTTTTTTTTTTAACGAAATTCCCTATTGCTATTATATTTTTGGCTTCTTTGTTAAATTTTATATCTGAATGATATAACTGAATGATATAACACTTACGTTTTTAATTTTTATGATAAAAATGTAATTTCCAAAATTTTGGGCAGGGTTTTACCTTTTAGGATTCCTTTAATAACTATTTAATAACTAATTTTTATTTTTCTTATGTCTGAAAAATATGAACCCCCTGCGACAATGGGAACCCCTTTGGTTCCCATTGTCGCAGGGGGTTCATATTTTTCAGACATAAGAAAAATAAAAATTAGTCCCAAAAGGCAAAACCCTACCAAATTTTGTCCAGAGATTAATCACGTTTTGAAAATTGGCTTAACATTTTCTTAGCAATAAGCATTATTGGAATAACCATCAATGGAATAAAGTACATAAGATGAATTTTATCTCGCATGATATTCTATGAGTGGAATGTTTTAACAATAAAGTTTAAAAATTGCAATAATCAAGTTTAAGCACTTATTTAAACTTATTTTAAATGTTTTAACAATAAAGTTTAAAAATTGCAATAATCAAGTTTAAACATTTATTTAAACTTCTTAGATTTCTCATATTAAAGTTGCCAATTTAATTGAAAAAAATCTGTACTTCCATGATTTTGTTAAAATTTTGTATTTGCTAATAACAAAATTTAACAAAATTGAGGAAACTAATTTAAACACTCATTTGTTTTTTGACTAGAATTATTAATTTTTTTATATCATCTAGGAAAATTTCGGAAAATTTCAAAAATTTCTTGCTTGTAATACAAAAATCTTACCGCAGGGTTGCCCATATAGATGCACTTTGCTGTTTGCCAAGAGTTCTCGCATTTGTCTCCTGCTGCAGTAACTAAAAATATAAAAGATAACATTTTTCATTATTTTTTGTAATCAAACTTTTCACATTCTGCCCTATACAATTAGACACGTATCCTAAAATCTACCTAAAATAACCAAAAAAATAATAAATAAATGAAAGCAACAAAAAAATGAAAATGTATTCTTCTTCTAGCAATTGGTACTTTTTAAAAATTCTGTACTTTTGAAAATTTACTTTTGTACACGTTTTGAAAGTTGGCTTAAAATTTTCTTAGGAATAAGCTTCAAAGGAATAAACTTTTTAAAAATACTGTACTTTTAAAAATTTACTTTTGTACACGCTTTGAAAATTGGCTTAAAATTTTCTTAGGAATAAGCATCAATGGAATAAAGTACAAAACAGGAATTTTATCTCGCATGATCTTCTATGAGTGGAATGTTTTAACAATAAAGTTTAAAAAATGCAATAATCAAGTTTAAACACTTATTTAAACTTATTTAAAATGTTTCAGCATATTGTTTTTTTCTTTTTCTTCTTTCTATGTTTTCTTTATTGGGAGTACCAGTAAGTAATCCCAATAGTATATTTAAAATCTATCGATTTTTCTTACTTTATCTACTTCTTACTTACATTACGGGGAAAAGGATGTTTCCATTGGTAATTGATTTCAAACAAAAGATGGCGCTCGTGTGATTCTCTCATGCACTTTTACTTACCTTTTTCTTTACACATCTTCATGACAGCTTCTGTGCCCACATGGTACTTTTCCGGCAAATTTGGAACTTGCTTCAACACAGCTTCAAGGTCTAGAAGGCCATCTTTCAATGCCTGAAAGGAATCATAATATTTAGTCATTCATTAAATTAAGTCATCTAAAATTTTATTAATTAAATTTATCAGCGGATTAAGCCAATTTAAGGGTACTAAATTGCTGTGTTGAAAGCTTCAAGGTCTAGAAGACCATCTTTCAATGCCTGAAAGGAATCATAATATTCAATCATTCATCAAATGAAATCATCTAAAATTTGATTAATTAAATTTATCAGCGGATTAAGCCAATTTAAGGGTACTAAATTGTGGGTTGAAAGCTTCAAGGTCTAGAAGACCATCTTTCAATGCCTGAAAGGTATCATAATATTTAGTCATTCATCAAATTAAATCGTCTAAAATTTGATTAATTAAATTTATCAGCGGATTAAGCCAATTTAAGGGTACTAAATTGCTGTGTTGAAAGCTTCAAGGTCTAGAAGACTATCTTTCAATGTCTGAAAGGAATCATAATATTTAGTCATTCATCAAATGAAATCATCTAAAATTGGATTAATTAAATTTATCAGCGGATTAAGCCAATTTAAGGGTACTAAATTGTGGATTGAAAGCTTCAAGGTCTAGAAGACCATCTTTCAATGCCTGAAAGGAATCATAATATTCAGTCATTCATCAAATTAAATCGTCTGCAATTTGATTAATTAAATTTATCAGCGGATTAAGCCAATTTAAGGGTACTAAATTGCTGTGTTGAAAGCTTCAAGGTCTAGAAGACTATCTTTCAATGTCTGAAAGGAATCATAATATTTAGTCATTCATCAAATGAAATCATCTAAAATTGGATTAATTAAATTTATCAGCGGATTAAGCCAATTTAAGGGTATTAAATTGCTGTGTTGAAAGCTTCAAGGTCTAGAAGACCATCTTTCAATGCCTGAAAGGAATCATAATATTTAGTCATTCATCAAATTAAATCATCTAAAATTTGATTAATTTAATTTATCAGCGGATTAAGCCAATTTAAGTGTACTAAATTGCTGTGTTGAAAGCTTCAAGGTCTAGAAGACCATCTTTAAATGCCTGAAAGGAATCATAATATTCAGTCATTCATCAAATAAAATCATCTAAAATTTGATTAATTAAATTTATCAGCGGATTAAGCCAATTTAAGGGTACTAAATTGCTGTGTTGAAAGCTTCAAGGTCTAGAAGACCATCTTTCAATGTCTGAAAGGAATCATAATATTTAGTCATTCATCAAATGAAATCATCTAAAATTTGATTAATTAAATTTATCAGCGGATTAAGCCAATTTAAGGGTACTAAATTGTGGGTTGAAAGCTTCAAGGTCTAGAAGACCATCTTTCAATGCCTGAAAGAAATCATAATATTCAGTCATTCATCAAATTAAATCGTCTAAAATTTGATTAATTAAATTTATCAGCGGATTAAGCCAATTTAAGGGTACTAAATTGCTGTGTTGAAAGATTCAAGGTCTAGAAGACCATCTTTCAATGTCTGAAAGGAATCATAATATTCAGTCATTCATCAAATTAAATCATATAAAATTTGATGAATTAAATTTATCAGCGGATTAAGCCAATTTAATGGTACTAAATTCCTGTGTTGAAAGCTTCAAGGTCTAGAAGACCATCTTTCAATGCCTGAAAGGAATCATAATATTTAGTCATTCATCAATTGAAATCATCTAAAATTTGATTAAGTAAATTTATCAGCGGATTAAGCCAATTTAAGGGTACTAAATTGCTGCGTTGAAAGCTTCAAGGTCTAGAAGACCATCTTTCAATGCCTGAAAGGAATCATAATATTCAGTCATTCATCAAATAAAATCATCTAAAATTTGATTAATTAAATTTATCAGCGGATTAAGCCAATTTAAGGGTACTAAATTGCTGTGTTGAAAGCTTCAAGGTCTAGAAGACCATCTTTCAATGTCTGAAAGGAATCATAATATTTAGTCATTCATCAAATGAAATCATCTAAAATTTGATTAATTAAATTTATCAGCGGATTAAGCCAATTTAAGGGTACTAAATTGTGGGTTGAAAGCTTCAAGGTCTAGAAGGCCATCTTTCAATGCCTGAAAGGAATCATAATATTCAGTCATTCATCAAATTAAATCATATAAAATTTGATTAATTAAATTTATCAGCGGATTAAGCCAATTTAAGGGTACTAAATTGCTGCGTTGAAAGCTTCAAGGTCTAGAAGACCATCTTTCAATGCCTGAAAGGAATCATAATATTCAGTCATTCATCAAATTAAATCATCTAAAATTTGATTAATTAAATTTATCAGCGGATTAAGCCAATTTAAGGGTACTAAATTTTTTCTTCATAATAATTATTTTTATTATTTGTTCTTTCTTTCTGTACTAAATTAGACTAGTTTACATCTAAATACTTACAACTTTGAACATAACCAGCACGCAATTCATGTAGCACTACAAAAACAATTACATTAGAATATTTCCAGCAGTAATAATTTTATATGTTACCTTGCTTGTTGGTTCTTCATCCCAAACGCCTTTGTGCATGGCATCGATTAGCTCTAAAACACATTTAAAACGTAAAATTGTACAATTGAATGGATCTGCATTTTCCTAAATCTAAACTGGACTTCGAAGCCAACCCCCTAAAGGCCAACACAAAAAACTATTATACCAATGTCCAAGATAAGGATGAACGCGACGGGGATCTCTGAAATTTTGATCTCGGAAACGTTAAGGCGGTTATATTACAAATAAGTTGCAAAATTTAATGGTCAGTAATATTCTGTTGAGAAAACCAGAAAATTCCGCATACTTTCGGAGATATTCGACAAAATCCGAAATCTTGCGTTTTCATTTTTCCTGAAGCTATTTGAAAAGGTTTTAAAAACAAAACAAAAAGCCCTTTCTCATTGCCACATTTTTAGCTCTACAAAACAGCGTTTCAAAATTTTCAGTACAACATTTCGTTTCGAAGGTTCTATACTTTTCAAGTTCGAATTGAGACCAATCAAGTTCAAATTGAGACCAATCAATTTCAAATTGAGACCAATCAAGTTAAAATTTATACCAATCAATTTCAAATTGAGACCAATCAATTTCAAATTGAGACCAATCAATTTCAAATTGAGACTAAACAAAATCAAGTTGACACTAAATAATATCAAGTTGTCATAATAAATTTTAATTGTTTACTCTCAACTTGATATTGTTTAGTGTCAACTTGATTTTGTTTAGTCTCAATACCTACTTATACCTACTTATATAGACAATATTGTACTTACCATCAGTAACTTTGGTTTTGGGCTGGCAAGCATTACGAACTAATTTTCCTGCAGACTTTACTTGTTTCTCGTTCATCTGCAATTCAAGAACATGAAGAAGGCAATAGCACAGCCTAGTTTTGAACTTACGCCATGACAATAGCTAAAAACCAGGCATACGGCCAGAACACTTAGCAGAGTCTTCATCTCGAGGCGATCACACAAAATGGGCCCATCAACGACCGTTTTAATATATTTATCGGTACATCCTGAAAAAAATCAACTGATATGCAATTCCTGAAGAGGCGTGAGCTTCCTCAAGCCACACGCCATCCAAGCAAGGCCGTCTCGCAGTAGGCGCAAATTTGGAGCAAAAATATGCAATTAAAAGAGCGGTCATTTCAGGCTTGGCTTTCAAGTAAACACATGGTGCTTGAAACACCATGATCAACCTGAAATACCTGTTATGCCACGGATGACTGCCAACGAGATGAGGGGTTGGCACATGCAAATTACAAATTATACCGGCAAATCAGCGACTAATTCGTCCAGTGTGTAATTTCGGAAGGGTTTGTTTACCCAGCGAATTGCAATTCTCAGAATCAAGCGTAAGGAAATATTAGTAATCAATGCGGATTCAACTGTTGTGCAACAACTATAAAGTTCTTGTAATTGAGATCGCATATTATTGACTACAACATTTGTTTTACGTTACTCGTCTGCTGCAAATCTGGAGCTTAAGATGTTGGTTAGTGTCAGGCAAGTTTTTTAGTCCCATTTATGACCCTAAAAGAATTGGTTAAAGTATTGCTCATATCATACATTCGGCGTTATTAAATGTTTGTCTTAAATCATCGCCTTAATACTATAGATTGGTAAAGGAATTTTAGTATTATTGAGAAAAATGCGTTTAAGGTTGCTTCAAAAGTCTAAGCTCGCCCATAACTTCAGGTCAGTTTGAAAAATATTTCGGTCTTACTTTTGGCACTACTACTACTAAAGTATAACTTGTACTACTAGTACTACTAAAGATATGACCATACCTTCAGATCAGTTTGAAAGATATTTCGGTCTTACCTTTAGCAGTACTAGTAGTACTACTTGTACTTCAGTAGTAGTAGTACCAAAAGTAAGACCGAAATATTTTTCATACTGATCTGAATTTATGGGCCAGTTTAAACTTTTGAAGCAACCTTAAATGCATTTTCTCAATAGATCACCACAACTTCAGATCAGTTTGAAAGATATTTCGGTCTTACCTTTACTATTGCTAGTAGTAGTAGTTGTACTTCAGTAGTAGTAGTACCAAAAGTAAGACCGAAATATTTTTCATACTGATCTGAATTTATGGGCGAGATTAAACTTTTGAAGCAACCTTAAATGCATTTTCTCAATAGATCACCATAACTTCAGATCAGTTTGAAAGATATTTCGGTCTTACCTTTAGTAGTACTATACCTTTTCAAGTTCAAATTGAGACTAATCAAGTTCAAATTGAGACCAATCAATTTCAAATTGAGGCAAATCAAGTTCAAATTGATACCAATCAATTCCAAATTGAGACTAAACAAAATCAAGTTGACACTAAACAATATCAATTTTATTTATTTACTCTCAACTTGATATTGTTTTGTGTCAACTTGATTTTGTTTAGTCTCAATTTGAAATTGATTGGTATCAATTTGAACTTGATTGGCCTCAATTTGAAATTGATTGGTCTCAATTTGAACTTGATTGGTCTCAATTTGAACTTGAAAAGGTATAGTAGTAGTAGTTATTTATTTAAAAATATTTCGGTCTTACTTTTGGCACTACTACTACTAAAGTATGACTAGTATACTAGTACTACTAAAGATATGACCATAACTTCAGATTAGTTTGAAACATATTTCGGTCTTACCTTTAGTAGTACCACTAGTACTAGTTGTACTACAGTAGTAGTAGTACCGAAAGTAAGAGCGAAATATTTTTCAAACTGATCTGAATTTATGGGCGTGTTTAAACTTTTGAAGCAACCTTAAACGCATTTTTCTCAATAGTACTAAAATTCAGTTCCCCAGTTCCCTAGTTTATTATAATCTTACCGTGGAAGTTGCAGAATTGAGGAATTGATATCTTTGCACAGGTTAATTGAGTGTGAATAAGCAAGAAAAGCCATTTCCAATTCTAGATCTTCAAAATATGTATCAAGAAAAGATATCAGAGGTTCATTCTCACAAATAGTTCTTTCAAAACAATTGCTTCATGCGTATAAACTGCAATAGGTAGTTTATTTGTCTTTAATAGCAAAATAGCGTTTTTTGAAGGTTTGAAGGATCAGCCCATTAAATTCTTTCAAATTCTTTCAAAAACATTGCTTCATGCGTATGAACTACAATAGGAAGTTTCTTTTTCTTCAATAGCAAAAATTTTGATGATAAAAATCTGTATACATGACTTTAGAGATTGTGTTGATAAAACACTACTCAAAAGAATTGTCGCACATTCCAAAAAAAAACCATTATCGTTTTTTTTTAAGATACCGATGTGATTCGTGTTCGTAGGTAGAAACAAAGAAATAAAAAAAAAATGAGAACTGTAGTTTAAGGAATAATAGCAAATTAACAGGGATAATAGCAAATTAACTTTCGGAAATGGCCGAAAAGGCGAAAAATATTAGCTGTACAATTGAAGGTCTTGAAGTATAAGGGTTTGAGTGAATTTTTGGTAATTCTGAAATAAATAGCTCTAAAGTTAACTGATATTTCAAAATTCCAGGAATATGTTTAGAAAACTGTGTTAATATTTTATATTAGTTTTAGACTTTAATTAGAAAATAATTTAATGTTGAGTGCCAAAAATTGGTAAATTCTTCAATTTTTTTATAAATATCTCAATCCATGGCAAAATAATGTTAAGATTCTAGATGGAATTTTGATAATAAAAATCTGTATACATGACTTTAGAGATTGTGTTGATAATACACTACTCAAAAGAATTGTCGCACATTCCAAAAAGAAAAACATTATCGTTTTTTTGAAGATGCCGATGTGATTCGTGTTCGTAGTTAGAAACAATGAAATTAAAAAAAATGAGAACTGTAGTTTAAGGAATAATAGCAAATTAACAGGGATAATAGCAAATTAACTTTCTGAAATGGCCGAAAAGGCCAAAAATATTATCTGTACAATTGAGGGATGTAGAAGTAAAAGGGGTTAAGTGCATATATTTAGACAAATATTTAAATATTCTACGATGATATCAACTATATCTGCCAAATTTTCAATCATTTCTCTCAATTTTTGAATCATACATATTTGTCAAATTTTCAATGATTCCTGTCAATTATCACACCTTTCTTAATAAAGACTCAGTTTGTATCTCAAATGGGGGTCGTTTTCTACTGCAAGGGCTAATTAACTGAGTCAAGTCGTAGCAGCATTTAAGAAAAATAAGATTTAAACCAATTTTTGTATAACAAAATATTATTGCTGTCAAACATTTAATTATTATGTCAACATGTATATGGCGACTGTCAAATTTTCTATTATTTCTGTCAAAACTTCAATTAATATGTAATATTTTAATGATTCTGCAAAATTTTTAGTAATTTGTTGTATGATAACAGTATTATTGACAGTTACTATAGAAATATGATAAAATAATTGAAATTATACAAAAAAATATTCAAATTCGAGTATTAACTGATATCTTGATAAAAATAATAGAATATTATTATAGAATAGTAGTATATCTATAATAATTTTCTATTATTTTTATCAAGATATCAGTTAATCCTCGAATTTGAATATTTTTTTGCACAATTTCAATTATTTTATCATATTTCTATAGTAACTGTCAATATTGCGATGATTTCTAAAAATACTTTTACCCAAATTTCAAGTCTTATAAAAATTTCATAGTTTTAAATTTTTAAATATTCTGTGATAATCATTGATGACTCGGTCAAATATACCTGCAAAATTTTTAATATTTTCGGTCACAATATCAATAATACACTTGTGTCAAATTTTCAATTATTACTGTCAATTGTCACACATTTTTTAGTAAAGACTACTCTCTTTGTATCTCAAATGCTGGTCGTTTTCTACTGCTACGGCTAATTGGCTTAGTTAAGTTATAGCACTAGGTATGTTAGAAAAAGAAGATATAAATATGTTTTTTTTATAACTTTAACTAACTAGTGATTACCTACTTCAACTGCAATTACTTCAACAAGTAAATACTGCAACGTAGAATTATTTCAGTAAAAATTTTTAGATTACTGTCATATTTTCCATACTTAGTAAATTGTCAGTTATTACTGTCAATATAGCTAGGATTACTGCAAATAAATCAATTATTAGTATCAAAATTGCAATACCTACTGCCACAGTTTTAATTGTACCGAAATTTCAAACATTACCAGCAAGAATTACTTAAGGATAGTACAAATACTCAAATATTACTTTATTATATTAAATTACTCAAATTTTTAGTTTTTTGTAAAATTTTAATCATTTCGTCAAAAGTTTGCAAATTATAATTAAAACTTCAAATTTTTGTAAAATTCAATTGTTTCATTCAAAATTTTATATATTACTGCTAAATTTGCGATAATATTGTAATAGGTAAAGTATTTTAATGTAAAAATTTCAAATGCTGTTAAATTGTCAATTACTGAGGTCAAAAAATTATATTCCATTAAAATTTTAATATTTGCCGTTAAGTTTCAATTAGTTCTATAAATATATCATAGGTTACTGTGAAAATTTCAATTATTTCTATATTTTTTTAATATCTTAAAATGCAGCGATTACTGTAACAGTAAAACTCATTTGATTCTACCGCAAATTTTTAGATTACTGCCATATTTTCCATACTTAGTAAATTGTCAGTTATTACTCTCAATATAGCTAGGATTACTGCAAAAAAATCAATTATTAGTATCAAAATTGCAATACCTACGGCCACAGTTTTAATTGTACCGAAATTTCAAACATTACCAGCAAGAATTACTTAAGGATAGTACAAATGCTCAAATATTACTTTATTATATCAAATTACTCAAATTTTTTGTTTTTTGTAAAATTTCAATCCTTTCATCAAAAGTTTGCAAATTATAATTAAAACTTCAAATTTTTGTAAAATTCAATTGTTTCATTCAAAATTTATATATTACTGCTAAATTTGCCATAATATTTTAATAATCCATACCCTTCCATATCCTAAAAGATTATCGAAAGAACTTGACACAGGTATCGGAGTTGGAGCTGATAGAAAGGAGTGGGCCAAATTTTACATGCAGTAAGAAAGCAAAAACAGAACCCAATGAGTATTCAATGAGGGAAAGTAGAAAAAAATATATATTATTACATGTTTATACTTTTTCTTTTAATTAATTCAAATCAAGATAAAGCTCATTATAAAAATATTTTACTTATTAATGAAGTTGCAGAATTGCAAAGAAAACATCACGCATCAGCATCAATTTTCTTCTAGGTACATATTCTTTGCTTTCTATTCTTTGACACATGTACTGTACAATAAAAGTAGACACATGTTACACGAATCTTAGAATATTCAATACTGGCACTTATGCCTCATTAGTTTGTGCAGTGTACGAGGATGCAACCAAGATACGTTTTAGTCTAATTATGAGATATATACTGCATCCTGCCATAATTATCTAAAATATTAAATGTAAATGTACAATAACCATGAGCCTTACCTTACCTTACATCATTGAAATAGATAATTAGACTTAAAACCATAACCCACACTGGAAAGTCCTGGAAGTAATGTGGATATGTCGTGTACCAAACGGTTTTCATTACAACAATCAAGCTTAGTAGAATCGTGTACTATCGTACATAAAATAAAGCATATTTTAAGTTATAGGTAGAAAAGGAAGATATTTTCGTACGGCTACTTACTCTTTTTAAAACCTTTGGACATAACATGTATGTTCCACATAGGCCCAATGTAGGGACCATTATAGTTACCGTGGCCTTCCAAATACTGTCACTGTTGAACCGCATGATTGATTTATTATCAGCATCATCATCAGGATTATATTCAATATTCCGGTAGATAGCAACTAGCAAGGTGAGTACACCCCATACCTAAAAGTAGAAATCAATCTATGTAAGACTATTATATTTACATGCTGGTATGTGGAATTAATTTAAAAATTCAAAATAATTTAATGTTGAGTAGCAAAAATTTGTTAATTCTTGAAAACTTTTGATGAATATCTCAATCCATGGCAAGATAATTTTAAGATTCTAGATGAAATTTTGGTGATACAAATCTGTATACATGACTTTAGAGATTGTGTTGATAATACACTACTCAAAAGAATTGTCGCACATTCAAAAAAAAACCATTATCGTTTTTTTGAAGATACCGATGTGATTCGCGTTCGTAGGTAGAAACAAAGAAATTAAAAAAAAAGAGAACTGTAGTTTAAGGAATAATAGCAAATTAACTTTCGGAAATGGCCGAAAAGGCGAAAAATATTATCTGTACAATTGAAGGTCTAGAAGTATAAGGGTTTGAGTGAATTTTTGGTAATTCTGAAATAAATGGCTTTAGAGTTAACTGAAATTTCAAAATTCCAGGAATATGTTTAGAAAACTGTGTTAATATTTTAGATTATTTTTAGACTTTAATTAGAAAATAATTTAATGTTGAGTGCCAAAAATTGGTTAATTCTTGAAATTTTTTATAAATATCTCAATCCATGGCAAAATAATGTTAAGATTCTAGATGGAATTTTGATGATAAAAATCTGTATAAATGACTTTAGAGATTGTGAAAAAAACCATTATCGTTTTTTTGAAGATGCCGATGTGATTCGTGTTCGTAGGTAGAAACAAAGAAATTAGAAAAAAAGAGAACTGTAGGTAAGGAATAATAGCAAATTAACAGGGATAATAGCAAATTAACTTTCTGAAATGGCCGAAAAGGCCAAAAATATATCTGTACAATTGAGGGATCTAGAAGTAAAAGGGGTTAAGTGCATATATTTAGACAAATATTTAAATATTCTGCGATGATATCAACTATATCTGCCAAATTTTCAATAATTTCTCTCAATTTTTGAATCATACGCATTTGTCAAATTTTCAATGATTCCTGTCAATTACCACACCTTTCTTAGTAAAGACTCAGTTTGTATCTGAAATGGTGGTCGTTTTCTACTGCAAGGGCTAATTAACTGAGTCAAGTGATAGCAGCATTTAAGAAAAATAAGATTTAAACCAATTTTTTTATAACAAAATATTATTGCTGTCAAACATTTAATTATTATGACAACATGTATATGGCGACTGTCAAAATTTCTATTACTTCTGTCAAAACTTCAATTAATATGTAATATTTTAATGATTCTGCAAAATTTTCAGTAATTTGTTGTATGATAACAGTATTATTGACAGTTACTATAGAAATATGATAAAATAATTGAAATTATGCAAAAAAATATTCAAATTCGAGTATTAACTGATATCTTGATAAAAATAATAGAATATTATTATAGAATAGTAGTATATCTATAATAAGTTTCTATTATTTTTAATAAGATATCAGGTAATCCTCGAATTTGAATATTTTTTTGCATAATTTCAATAATTTTATCATATTTCTATAGTAACTGTCAATATTGCGATGATTTCTAAAAATACTTTTACCCAAATTTCAAGTCTTATAAAAATTTCATAGTTTTAAATTTTTAAACATTCTGTGATAATCATTGATGACTCGGTCAAATATACCTGCAAATTTTTTAATATTTTCGGTCACAATATCAATTATACACTTGTGTCAAATTTTCAATTATTACTGTCAATTGTCACACATTTTTTAGTAAACACTACTCTCTTTGTATCTCAAATGCTGGTCGTTTTCTACTGCTACGGCTAATTGGCTTAGTTAAGTTATAGCAGTAGGTATGTCAGAAAAAGGAGATATAAATATGTTTTTTTTTATAACTTTAACAAACTAGTGATTACCTACTTCAACTGCAATTACTTCAACAAGTAAATACTGCAACGTAGAATTATTTCAGTAAAAAAATACTTCAACTCGAAAATACTTCAACTAGAGAACATTTCAACTGCTAATTATTTCAACTCGAAATTACTTCAACTCGAAAAAACTTCAACTACATTACTTCAACAAGAAAATACTTCAAATTTTCTATTATTTCAGTCAAAACTTCAATAAACATACGAAGCACGTAAGTACTCCAAAAAAACACTAGGTACTTCAACTACATTGCTTCAACTAGCGATTACTCCAACTTCAATTACTTCAAAATACTTCAACATCGAATTATATCAATCAGAAATAAGAATAAATACAACAAGAGAAATACTTCAACTAGAAAATAATTCAACTGAAGAACACATCAACTTCTAATTACTTCAACCCCAAAATACTTAAATTAGAGAATACTTCAGCTAAAATTGCTTCAACTATGTTACTTCAACTAGCAATTAGTTCAACTGCAATTACTTCAAGAAGAAAATACTTAAAATTTTCTATTATTTCAGTCAAAACTTAAATTAACGTTTTTAAATAAATTTAATTAATGTCAACTGAAGCACGTAAGTACTTTAAATAACCACTATTTCAACTAGCGGTTAGGTTAGGTTAGGTTACGTTAGATGATATTTTTAATAACTAGTTGAAGTTATGTAGTTGGAGTTATTAGTAGTTGTAATAATAGTATTGAAGTACATTAGTAATTGTAGTAATGTATGTAGTTGCGAAGTAATTTTAGTTAAAGTATTGGCTTTTAAAGTAATCACAGGGACTCATTTTAACTACCTGTGGTTGAAGTAATTGCCACTTAAAGTATATTCTAGTTGAAGTAATCGCACAAAATTTAGTTCGAAGCACTTAGTAATTGAAGTAAAGGTAAGATGAAGTAATTTCTAGTTGAACTAATTTCGAGTTGAATTAGGCAATTGCAGTTGAAGTGTTCTCTAGTTGAAGTATTTTCCAGTTGAAGTAATTCTGTTCTCTCATAGAGTAGTATAAACGTGTTCTCTACTAGATGAAGTATTTTCGAGTTGAAGTATTCTCTAGTATAGTAGTATAGAAGTGTTTTCTACTGGATGTAGTATTTTCGAGTTGAACTCATCGTGCGTTGAAGTACTTTCGGGTTGAAGTAATTGTAGTTGAAGTAACCGCTAGTTGAAGTAGTTAAAGTAATTGTAGTTGAATTAGTGGTTTTTGAAGTAATCACATGGACTCATTTCAACTACCTATGGTTGAAGTAATTGCCACTTAAAGTATATTCTAGTTGAAGTAATCGCACAAAATTTAGTTCGAAGTACTTAGTAATTGAAGTAAACGAAAGGTGAAGTAATTTCTAGTTGAACGAATTTCGAGCTGAATTAGGCAATTGCAGTTGAAGTGTTCTCTAGTTGAACTATTTTCGAGTTGAAGTAATTCTGTTCTCTCATAGAGTAGTATAAACGTGTTCTCTACTAGATGAAGTATTTTCGAGTTGAAGTATTCTCTAGTATAGTAGTATAGAAGTGTTTTCTACTAGATGTAGTATTTTCGAGTTGAACTCATCCTGCGTTGAAGTACTTTCGGGTTGAAGTAATTGTAGTTGAAGTAACCGCTAGTTGAAGTAGTTAAAGTAATTGTAGTTAAATTAGTGGTTTTTGAAGTAATCACATGGACTCATTTCAACTACCTATGGTTGAAGTAATTGCCACTTAAAGTATATTCTAGTTGAAGTAATCGCACCAAATTTAGTTCGAAGTACTTAGTAATTGAAGTAAACGAAAGGTGAAGTAATTTCTAGTTGAACTAATTTCGAGTTGAATTAGGCAATTGCAGTTGAAGTGTTCTCTAGTTGAAGTATTTTCGAGTTGAAGTAATTCTGTTCTCTCGTAGAGTAGTAGTATAGAAGTGTTCCCTACTAGATGAAGTATTTTCGAGTTGAAGTATTCTCTAGTATAGTAGTATAGAAGTGTTTTCTACTAGATGTAGTATTTTCGAGTTGAACTCATCCTGCGTTGAAGTACTTTCGGGTTGAAGTAATTGTAGTTGAAGTAACCGCTAGTTGAAGTAGTTAAAGTAATTGTAGTTAAATTAGTAGTTTCTGGAGTAATCACACGGACTCATTTCATCTACCTATGGTTGAAGTAATTGCCACTTAAAGTATATTCTAGTTGAAGTAATCGCACAAAATTTAGTTCGAAGTACTTAGTAATTGAAGTAAACGCAAGGTGAAGTAATTTCTGGTTGAAGTAATTTCGAGTTGAATTAGGTTTTTGCAGTTGAAGTGTTCTCTAGTTGAAGTATTTTCGAGTTGAAGTAATTCTGTTCTCTCGTAGAGTAGTATAGAAGTGTTCTCTACTAGATGAAGTATTTTCGAGTTGAAGTATTCTCCAGTATAGTAGTATAGAAGTGTTTTCTACTAGATGTAGTATTTTCGAGTTGAACTCATCCTGCGTTGAAGTACTTTCGGGTTGAAGTAATTGTAGTTGAAGTAACCGCTAGTTGAAGTAGTTAAAGTAATTGTAGTTAAATTAGTAGTTTCTGGAGTAATCACACGGACTCAATTCATCTACCTATGGTTGAAGTAATTGCCACTTAAAGTATATTCTAGTTCAAGTAATCGCACAAAATTTAGTTCGAAGTATTTAGTAATTGAAGTAAACGCAAGGTGAAGTAATTTCTGGTTGAAGTAATTTCGAGTTGAATTAGGTTTTTGCAGTTGAAGTGTTCTCTAGTTGAAGTATTTTCAAGTTGAAGTAATTCTGTTCTCTCATAGAGTAGTATAGAAGTGTTCTCTACTAGATGAAGTATTTTCGAGTTGAAGTATTCTCTAGTATAGAAGTGTTTTCTACTAGATGTAGTATTTTCGAGTTGAACTCATCCTGCGTTGAAGTACTTTCGGGTTGAAGTAATTGTAGTTGAAGTAACCGCTAGTTGAAGTAGTTGTAGTTGAATTAGTGGTTTTTGGAGTAATCACATGGACTCATTTCAACCACCTATGGTTGAAGTAATTGAAACTTAAAGTATATTCTAGTTGAAGTAATCGCACAAAATTTAGTTCGAAGTACTTAGTAATTGAAGTAAACGCAAGGTGAAGTAATTTCTGGTTGAAGTAATTTCGAGTTGAATTAGGTTTTTGCAGTTGAAATGTTCTCTAGTTGAAGTATTTTCGAGTTGAAGTAATTCTGTTCTCTCGTAGTGTAGTAGTATAGAAGTGTTCTCTACTAGATGAAGTATTTTCGAGTTGAAGTATTCTCTAGTATAGTAGTATAGAAGTGTTATCTACTAGATGTAGTATTTTCGAGTTGAACTCATCCTGCGTTGAAGTACTTTCGGGTTGAAGTAATTGCAGTTGAAGTAACCGCTAGTTGAAGTAGTTGAAGTTGAATTAGTGGTTTCTGAAGTAATCACATGGACTCATTTCAACTACCTATGGTTGAAGTAATTGCCACTTAAAGTATATTCTAGTTGAAGTAATCGCACAAAATTTAGTTCGAAGTACTTAGTAATTGAAGTAAACGCAAGGTGAAGTAATTTCTGGTTGAAGTAATTTCGAGTTGAATTAGGTTTTTGCAGTTGAAATGTTCTCTAGTTGAAGTATTTTCGAGTTGAAGTAATTCTGTTCTCTCATAGAGTAGTATAGAAGTGTTCTCTACTAGAAGAAGTATTTTCGAGTTGAAGTATTCTCGAGTATAGTAGTATAGAAGTGTTTTCTGCTAGATGTAGTATTTTCGAGTTGAACTCATCCTGCGTTGAAGTACTTTCGGGTTGAAGTAATTGTAGTTGAAGTAACCGCTAGTTGAAGTAGTTGTAGTTGAATTAGTGGTTTTTGAAGTAATCACATGGACTCATTTCATCTACCTATGGTTGAAGTAATTGCCACTTAAAGTATATTCTAGTTGAAGTAATCGCACAAAATTTAGTTCGAAGTATTTAGTAATTGAAGTAAACGCAAGGTGAAGTAATTTCTAGTTGAACTAATTTCGAGTTGAATTAGGCAATTGCAGTTAAAGTGTTCTCTAGTTGAAGTATTTTCGAGTTGAAGTAATTCTGTTCTCTCATAGAGTAGTATAAAAGTGTTCTCTACTAGATGAAGTATTTTCGAGTTGAAGTATTCTCTAGTATAGTAGTATAGAAGTGTTTTCTACTAGATGTAGTATTTTCGAGTTGAACTAATCCAGCGCTGAAGTACTTTCGGGTTGAAGTAATTGTAGTTGAAGTAACCGTTAGTTGAAGTAGTTGTAGTTGAATTGATGGTTTTTGAAGTAATCACATGGACTCATTTCAACCACCTATGGTTGAAGTAATTGCCACTTAAAGTATATTCTAGTTGAAGTTATCGCACAAAATTTAGTTCGAAGTATTTAGTAATTGAAGTAAACGCAAGGTGAAGTAATTTCTGGTTGAAGTAATTTCGAGTTGAATTAGGTTTTTGCAGTTGAAATGTTCTCTAGTTGAAGTATTTTCGAGTTGAAGTAATTCTGTTCTCTCATAGAGTAGTATAGAAGTGTTCTCTACTAGATGAAGTACTTTCGAGTTGAAGTGTTCTCTAGTATAGTACTATAGAAGTGTTCTCTACTAGATGTAGTATTTTCGAGTTGAACTCATCCTGCGTTGAAGTATTTTCGGATTGAAGTAATTGCAGTTGCAGTAACCGCTAATTGAAGTAGTTAAAGTAATTGTAGTTGAATTAGTGGTTTTTGAAGTAATCACATGTCATATTGTAATGATTCTGCAAAATATTTAATAATTTGTAGTATAATTTCAATTATTTGTATTAAGCCTACTAAAGGGCTTTCGGATAATTAAGGATGTTACTTACGAATTTTTATAATTTTTGACATAATTTTATCAATTTTAATTTTATTATATTTCTATGATACCTGTTAATATTGGGATGATTCCTGGAAATATTTGTACCGAAATTTCAAGTTAAATAAAAAATGTTATACTATCAAATTTTTAAATCTTCTGTGATGATCATTGATGATTCTGTCAACTATATCTGCCAAATATTCAATCGTTTCGGTCAAAATTAAAGTTATATTTGTCAACTTGACCACTAATTTGATTGCATTCTCGCTTACTTCCTATTACCCATGTCTTTTCGCTGTGATTGTTTTGGTAGT
The DNA here is from genome assembly GCA_951805005.1 of Othius punctulatus. Lineage (NCBI taxonomy): Eukaryota > Metazoa > Arthropoda > Insecta > Coleoptera > Staphylinidae > Othius > Othius punctulatus. The sequence goes on along the minus strand of OX638141.1, from coordinate 6,718,732 downwards.
TTTTAAATAACAGCAATGTATTAGAGAAATTTTTATATTAGAGAAATAACCGCAGCAAATAAAAAAAAAGCATTTTGGATCAGTCTCCGTACATTTTGCCTTCTATTGAGATTCATCAGGTCAAATGTTATCTATAGGAGCCTGTTGTTTTCAACAAACGGTTTGGAATTCCCTTGGGTTTTTACACACAAGGAGATTAGATTTGCATGTGGAGTATAAAAATTTGCCTAAAGAGTAAAATGATGTAACTTGATAATCACTTCGGGCAGTTCTACAGGGTGACGCGTAAATCTTCATGCAATGGCTACTTCAGGTTAGGTTAAAGATAGATAATAAAACACCTTTTTCACAAGAGGTTTTTTTATGAAAAATGTGTTCCGTGTTTTATTTTCCACTTTCACAAGTTGCATCTCATCTTTAGGTTAAAGATATATGAAAAACATAGATCACAATTGAATCGTTTATTTCCGAAACTGGTCATTTTTTTCAATATTTTTTTACAATTAAGGGAGAAATATTATAATTTAATTACAGGCAGCATCAACTTCAGGAAGATGTTAACTAATAATAGAAATTTTTCAAGCGAAAATCTGTTTAAATATGAAGTATATAATGCTTTTCTTTGTTTCCCAACAATTTGAAAAGGTGTACTTGACCAGTTTCTTAAATAAACGAATCAATCGTTTTGTACAATATTACATTGTACTAAATAAAACAGAACATCGCCCATTTAGTGTTTAATTCACAACTAATTACTATGTTATAGAATAATTCAAAATCTTGTACTTGCCACCAAAATAGAATTTGAAATATTCAAAAAGTATCGTATTGAAGTCCCAGCTTTATCCTCCTTCAATGCATTCGCGTAATTAATTGTTGTTTCTTTTAGCACAGGCATTTTTGATAACTTGTTGCTTGCGCTTCGTACCTACTGATCACACAACTTACATTGAATAGCAGCTCGATATCGTAATATCACTACATATTGAGGGGCCATGGAAAGACGTGCTCTGCCAGTTGCATAGTTGCAAAATTAAATTAGACTATTAGTATTTCAGCTGCTTAATTATAACTTCTAATTTAATTAACAAAACTTATTGGCTCTAAATTGCACAATTGATGGATCTGAGTTAAATAAAATTGTATATTTCTACCTTTGCAGTTTAGTTCTATTCACGGAACTTTATGTGTAATGGGAACTTAAACAATCAATAATCAATCGGAAAAACAATCAACAATCAATCGGAAAAATAATCAACAAAAATCCTAAATAACTATAAAAATAAGTAATAAATATAAAACATATTCCTTTAATAAGTTCAATTCAAGATAAAGCACATTATAATAATATTGTGAAGGGTGTGAAGTTAATGGAAAGACCAAATTCTAAATACAAGGTAAAAGCGAAATCTTGGAACCGAAAAATGATTCAATGGGGGAAAGTTGAAAAAAAACAGCAATTACATTTTTGTACACATTCCTTTAATAAAATCAATTCAAGATAAAGCGCATTATAATAATATTGTGAAGGGTGTGAAGTTAATGGAAAGACCAAATTCTAAATACAGGGTAAAAGCGAAATCTTGGAACCGAAAAATGATTCAATGAGGGAAAGTTGAAAAAAAAACAGCAATTACATTTTTGTACACATTCCTTTAATAAATTCAATTCAAGATAAAGCACATTACAATAATATCCTACTTATTAATGAAGTTAAAGAATGGCATGGAGGCTCACCTGCATGAGTTTTCTGCTCTTTGCGTATTCTTTGCTTTTAAGTATCTATGAACCAAATGATACATGTACCGTGCGATCAACAATTATTTAGATAAGGGAGTCTAACCCCAGCTTTTGCTTGATAAGCAAAATATAATCCGTGCTTTTGATCCGCAACAATTTGTGCTTTTGCAGGATTGCTAATATACGCTGCACCAACACCAACATGTGTTTTGGAACCTGCCAAAAAAATTTGAAGATGGACTTTTATATGCATCGCTACAAAATACAGGCCTATTATAAATTGCTGCCACCAAATTTTAACAGTTGTCTTTTTCCTTAGCAGACATACTTCCAACATCTGAAGGGCTTCTTTTATCTAAATAATTGTTGATCGCGTGGTACAGTAAAAACAATTATATGTTCCACGAATATTCAATATAGTTTATAAATGCTAGTCGCACTTATGCCTCCTCATTAGATTCTGTAGTGTACAAGGATACAACCATGTAGCGTTTAATACTGAATATTAGATAAATACTGCATCCTACCATAACCATCTAAAATATTAAATCCAAACAAATGTTACAGTAGTTACACTATGGGGTTTCTACTTCACCCCCGCGAAGATTTCGATTAATTTAATCCGCGTTTTATTCGAACTTTTGATTCGCGTTAATCGGCTGAATTTGCGGGTAATTACATCATTAAAGTGTCGGATTCGCGTTTTAATGGGATAATCGCAACAATCATCCGCGGTACTTAGACCACAATGTAATTACCTGCGCAATTACCTGCGAAATAATCGCGCAAATAGCCGACGTAATTAGAGTAATTCGCAAAAGTTCGATTAAAACGCGGATTAAATTAATCGAAATCTTCGCGGGGGGTGAAGTAGAAACCCCATAGTATAACTACTTGTTACAATAAACAAAAATAATTAACTTACCTGGACTAAATATAGGATTATGCATAAAACCTTAAGCCAGTCGTAGATGTTTTCGAAGTAATGTTGATTTGTGATGTACGAACTAATTTCCACTACAAGGAACGTGATTATGGTGGTCGTGTACTTCATGAAATAAAGCATATTTTGAATCATACGTAGAGAAGGCAACTAATTATGTACCACACCTTACTTTTAGTAAACAGCGTCGGTTTAGCATGTATGTTGCATATATGCCGAAAACAGCGACGATTATCATTATCACCGGCAGCCAAAGAACGTTACTCTTATCCTTCCGACTTGATTCATCATGCACATCAATTGCAGTTTTAATGTAGAGACCAAATAGCAGGCTGAACACACCCAATGCCTAAAAGTAAAAATTAATCTATGTTAAACCATTTATACGTTGTATGGTTGTATGGTTGTATGGTAATGTATATTATATGGTGGTAATCCAGTGGTCGATGTAACGACGATGTAATGGCAAATATGGCCAACATTAGTTCGGAAATTTTAGTAAACTTGAATCGTAACAATTACATTTACATACTGCATTTGAAGACGCTATTTTATACCCAATAACAATCAAATTATAAAAATAAAGTTTACTATCTATATTCTTTTAGAAACATATAAAAAAATAGTGAAAATTTAAATTTTGCTGAGCAACAGCGACCAACATCAGAAACCTAAAATCTCACGATAGATATACAGCTTATAGCGAGCTTCCACATTGTTGGATTGAACACCAATACGAATCCTCCAATTTTCAATTAAAGAGTTTCATCTGGCATCGCCTAGGAGACTATTCATTTCGCTTATTGCTGGACGCAGAACCATACTCTATTAGCTATTATTTAAATCTGAGATATAGTTGATAATTGATTGTTGTAGTGTTGTCTAAAATTGTAAATTTTTTGCGATTTTTTTAATCTTTTTTCCGTTTGACACAATTTCATTTATGTTTGTAATAACACTGTTGTTTTTGTAAACATTTCTTGAGATAATAAACTATTATTATTATTATTATTCATGAGTAATAAAACATTTAAAAAAATTCGCGATATCATCAAGTTTAATGACGCCAATTCAGTTATGATGTACACCTGCTTAGTGAAACATTTCTAATATCTTCCGTAAAAAATAAGTTCCACAAAATTATTTTTCGTACATGCTCCCAAAAATACCTACTTTACGGACTCATTAAAGTCCCTAAAATGAGTCATTTCTGGACTCAATCCCAAATAGTTGCAACGGTTAAAATAGTCCAGTTACTATGGTGGAAACAAAACAAAGTCAATAATTAAAGAAGCAAAACAAAAATCATGGACGAAATTTGGTGAAAAGAATGAATGAGAATTTTGGGAAGAACCAAAAAATATTCTACAGAATACCAAAGCAAATAACACAAAAAAAGAACAATACATGATGAACATAAAAGATAAAAGTGGAAGAGTAATCACGAATGAAGACAAGAAGTCAAAGAAAATATATAAACCTACACATTAAGAGAAACACAAACACAAGAGAAATACAAATAGACACTACAAAATAAATTCAGCGAGAGCGAAATGAACGTACACATAGAAGGAAAATGGGAAACATTAAAAAGAAATGTACTAGAAGCGGCAAGGGAGACCTGCGGAACAACAAAACTTGGAAACAGAGAAATGAAAAAGACAAACTGCTGGACAGAGCAAGTCAAAAAGGAGACAACTGACAAAAAAAAATTGAAAAGATACCAACAAACAAAAACAATATACAAAATATGAAAACAAACAAAATGAAAACAAATGAATGAAAAAAATGAAGCAAATATGAAAAATACAAAGATAAGAGAAACAAAATGAATTCAATAATTAAAGAAGCAAAACAGAAATCATGGACGAAATTTGGTGAAAAGAATGAATGAGAATTTTGGGCAGAACAAAAAAATATTCTACGGAATGCCAAGGCAAATAAAACAAAAAAAAAATAACACAACATGATGAACATAAAAGATAAAAATGGAACAATAATCACGAATGAAGACAAGATAATGGAAAGATGGAGACAATATTTCAAAGAATTCACTAATTTGGATAAGATAACGTAACACAAGAATGGGAGGAAAAGTCGCAAAAAAAACACAAAAAAAGAACAATACATGATGAACATAAAAGATAAAAATGGAAGCCTAATCACGAATGAAGACAAGAAGTCAGAGAAAAGATATAAACCTACATATTAGGAGAAACACAAACACAAGAGAAATACAAATAGACACTACAAAATAAATTCAGCGAGAGCGAAATGAACGTACACATAGAAGGAAAATGGGAAACGTTAAAAAGAAATGTACTAGAAGCGGCAAGGGAGACCTGCGGAACAACAAAACTTGGAAACAGAGAAATGAAAAAGACAAACTGCCCGACAGAGCAAGTCAAAAAGGAGACAACTGACAAAAAAAATTGAAAAGATACCAACAAACAAAAACAATATACAAAATATGAAAACAAACAAAATGAAAACAAATGAATGAAAAAAATGAAACAAATATTAAAAATACAAAGATAAGAGAAACAAAGTGAATTCAATAATTAAAGAAGCGAAACAGAAATCATGGATGAAATTTGGTGAAAGAGTGAATGAGAATTTTGGGCAGAACAAAAAAATATTCTACGGAATACCAAGGCAAATTACACAAAAAAAGAACAATACATGATGAACATAAAAGATAAAAATGGAAGCCTAATCACGAATGAAGACAAGAAGTCAAAGAAAAGATATAAACCTACACATTAAGAGAAACACAAACACAAGAGAAATACAAATAGATACTACAAAATAAATTCAGCGAGAGCGAAATGAACGTACGCATAGAAGGAAAATGGGAAACATTAAAAAGAAATGTACTAGAAGCAAAGGAGACCTGCTGAACAACAACACTTGGAAACAGAGAAATGAAAAAGACAAACTGCCGGATAGAGCAAGTCAAAAAGGAGACAACTGACAATTATTAAAAGCACTAATATCAGACACTCGTTTTACAAGATTTGGCAGATTATTGAAAAGTTTCATGCACATGTAGAAAGTAAAATATTCAAAAACGAAAACTGTTCGCAAGTGGTTCTTTTACTGATTGATTAATTAACTAAATGATATTGCATTGCTGTAATATCAGAGCAATGGTTCACAAATTTGTGGTGATATTTGCCCAGACTTGGTAAAGGTTTTTACTGGCTCTACAAGGTGATATGGTTGCCTGCGGATCAGCAGTAATAACGATTTGCCCCGGCTTAAGAATGTTAAATATTACATTCAAAAATCCCAACTGTGCGAATATTAACTGAAACAAAACATTCTGCAATACCAGATTAATGAAATTTACTGCAATTAGTTTGATCTTAATGGCATCAAGTTTTAAAACGGATTATTTATTAAAAAAGGTGCCAAAACAATCACTTAAAAACATTATGTATGATGTAATTATTTGTCCCGATTCTAATTTTGAACTACGATAAATCTGTTAACTTCATTTAAACAATATTCAAAAATAGGCTAAAATTAATGAGGTTCTTGCGTGCGGTGAATGTAAACGATTGGAGCAGAACTGGTATGTAGAAAGTAGGAAATAGACTGGTTTAAATATTGTTTAATATATATAAGTACACAGAATGTAATAAAGCTATTTTACACATGAGTAGAAAAATCCAAAATGGACACATATAAATAAGTACTAAACCTAAATGCTTACATACGAAAATGATTTCACTTGACTAGACATTGTACAAAACGCGTTACACAGAGAATATGTACAAACCGTTAATACTTGATAAAACTATCTTAAAAGAAAGCAAAGGAAAGGACATGAAAGTAATGCTACTGTCTTCTAAAAGTTCCGCCTCGTTGGAGAGTTCTTTAACCGAATCTTATAAAAGCAGTATTGACTAGATTGTTGTATAGCAGTGTATATAGCTATTTCCGTAACATATTTTGTTCACTATCGGCTGAATATACATTGGGCTCAACATGCTCTGTCCGCCTCGTTGCACAAGCGATTCCTTGAAGCAAGGCCAGAAAACAAAATCATAAATCCACCCATTTGTGGTCGTTCCAGGACAACACAAAAGTTTTGCCAAACTTCGGCGTTCAAGACTTGACCATCACTGACGAAAGAGACTTCGGGTGTCTGTCGTTGTGCTTCGATGTCGTTTTCAACCCTTCAATTTTCTGTAACAAGGAAATTTAACATAAGTAAACATTAAAGTGAAACTATGTGTGGATACTACTTGGTGAAACATTATGATTAGGTTAAATCAAACACTTGGTATGATTAGGTTAAATCAAACACTTAATCAAATACAGTGAAACTTTAACCAAGTGTTTGATTTAACCTAACAAGTAAACATCATAAAATTTTATTCAAAGATAAGACTTCAGGTTTAAATATCCAAAATTTTGGAATTATGGATATTGGAAATTTTTTGAATTATGGGTTTTTATTTGTGGCTCAGAACAGATAGTTTTAATGTATACTTACATTAATGAGTTGATCGAATCCGTAAAGCAGCCCCTCCTCGTGGTTCCCCTGCACCCACTCCCGGCGGTGGTTGACCACCACCCCCTCGGGCACCTCCATCGTCTTGGCAAAGTCGATCAGCCACACGCCGACCTTGTTGTTGTCGTAGATCATGAACACGCTGCTGCCGATCACCTCGTGCGTCTTGAAGTACTCGGACTGCTCGATCTTGCCGCGCATCTCGTTCAGCCGGTTGATGATCCGCTGCTTGACGTCCTCCTTGCCGTTGAGGAACATGTCGAGGGTGTTGACCACCTGCTCGGTGGACTTCACCTTCTTGAGGTCGGTGACGGGCGCCGAACCGCGGCACTTCATCGCCTCTATGCGGAAGCCCTGGCTGCATGTCGACGACTGTTGCTCGCGGAACTGCATGTAGCGCAGCTTGGTGACGGCCTGCGCCCGGTGCTCCTCCTCGGTCGGGGAGTTCGGGTCGATGGCGACCATCTTCTGGTAGAGGTCGGGGCGGGCAGTCGTCTTGCTCACCTCCGACTCGAGGAAGGTTCTCGTGCCCATCTTTATGTCGATCACGTAAGGATCCTGCAAAGATGGAAATCGTTCATTTAGTTTCGTATTACAAAAATTATAACCAAATTATATTTTACAACTGATTTAAAATAGATAATAAACTGATAATAAAAAGAAAAGAACAAAAACAAAAGTACACCAAAAGAAGAAAAAAAATTATAGGTTATTATTATAGATACATTAGAAAAAAAATATAGGGTCAAAAATAAGATTTATAAAAGTTGAAGGCATGCAAAGGCTTTACTAATTCAAGGCATTTCGAACCCTAAAATGTTAGTCTTTCACTCATGGTTCTGCAAATTTTGCAAATATTTTGTTGTTGTAAAATTTTGGGTTTTGAACCATAAGATGTTGTCTTTCATTCATTGCATTGTTTGCAAAATTAGACAAAAGTGTGATTTTGTAATTTGTATTTTCTGGGTTATACTTAGAATGATTACTAATTTAATTTATCATTCCAGATCAACTATTGAAATATTGATTCAAATATTTGCTTTGTTTATTGGATGATGGATTGCAAGATGTTTTAGTTTTAGAAATATGGAAGCACTATGTGGTTTCCACTTCCACTAAAAAATTACTAATTAAAGGCTTTTTGGGCCCTAAAATGTCAGTCTTTCAATCATGGTCCTGCAAATTTTGTAAATATTTTTTTTGTAAAATTTTGTGTTTCAAATCCATGGAGTAAGTTTGTTTTTGATTGTAAATAATTTCATTTTCAATAGATGTTATTAGTTTGATAGCAGTTTGATAGTGTTGAAAGTTTTGAAGTATTAATGCCCCACAAAAGTTTTTTTGGTAAGTACTGAAAACTCTCAAGTGGTTTGCAAGTATGGATGTTATTTTGCAATGGAAGCTCAAATTACCTTGAATCCATGGAGTAAGTCTTGCAGTTCGATGAACTTCTCTCCCTGGTAGTCAACTTCTCTGTAATACTTTGGTACAATGTCTCTGACACAGGGATCTTGAGTCACAGCTTCGTACACTCTTCTCTCGGTGGCGTCCTGGCATCCAGAGCGCTTCTTCCAGACTGTTCCTGGGCCTGCAGGTGCAAGACTATCTGGATGACCGGATAGCTGGAACCAGTTGGAGCTGCGACTCTTGAGGAGGACGTCACTGGCTGGGGCGCTCAGGTCCAGAGCATTCTGCAACAATAGAGGAAAAAGTGTTAAAAATATGCAAGAAGGAGAACAAGAACAAGAAGAAGAACAAGAAGGAGAACAAGAACAAGAAGAAGAACAAGAAGGAGAACAAGAACAAGAAGAAGAACAAGAAGAAGAACAAGAAGAACAAGAAGAAGAACAAGAAGAACCAGAAGAATAACAATAAGAAGAAGAAGACGAAGAAGAAGAAGAAGAAGAAGAAGAAGAAGAAGAAGAAGAAGAAGAAGAAGAAGAAGAGCAAATAGAAGAACAAGAAGTGTGCTCAAAAGCAACGACACTGCGCGAACAATCGAAAAGGAGTAGGAATAGGAATAGGAGTAGGAAAACTGTGAACGTAGGAAAAGCCGTACAAATTGCGGCCTCGGATGACTTGCTCAAGGCCGGGAGATGATCTGCATGTTAATTAGAAGATTGAAATTCGCAAAGTAACTTGCGCATTGTTATTTCGTGCGTCAGAGGAGCTTCCTGTGTCCGAAAAGTGGTACGCAGCTGGTACTTACAATGGCCAAGAACTTGAGCAGCGACATGTCCTCATCCTTTTCGGGATAGTCCTTGATGGTGGCGTTCTGCGATTGCGTCTTTATGCTGTTGTTCCTCCTCCACCTCTTGAAGCCGTTGCGAGGGGACTCCGAGCGCGCAGAGCTCTTCGCGTGGTGCCTCGACTTGAAGACCTCATCGAGGTCCTTCTCGGCTGTCTGCAATAAAAACTGCAATTTAATAGATTAGTTTGTGTTTCAGAGGCGACAAAGAAGGATTGCGCGCATAATTCGCCCATTAACGGGGCTATAAAAGCCTATTTACAGGCAATGCGCAATTGGTGGCCATGTAGACACGTTTCATCCTGCTTCCTAGTAAGTACGAGATGCAGGGAAGCACGGCTAGATGAGGCCCGTGCGAAAACCGTGGTTTTCGGAAAAATAAGCCCGGTAATTGTGGCTAATTTTGACGAATTTTGCTTAATTGTGGCCAATTTTGCTGAATTTTGCTTAAACACGCTTCATCCTACTTCCTAGTGAATACGAGATGTAGGGAAGCACGACTAGATGAGCCCCATGCGATGGGTTTCACAAAAATAAGCGCGTTAATTGCGGCTAATTTTGCCGAATTTTGCCTAATTGTGGCCAATTTTACTGAATTTTGCCTAATTGTGGCCAACTTTGCGCCGAATTTTGCCTAATTGTGGTCAATTTTGCCGAATTTTGCCTAATTGTGCTAATTTTGCCGAATTTTGCCTAATTGTGGCCAACTTTGCGCCGAATTTTGCCTAATTGTGGTCAATTTTGACGATTTTTGCCTAATTGTGCTAATTTTGCAGAATTTTGCCTAATTGTGGCCAACTTTGCGCCGAATTTTGCCTAATTGTGGCCAACTTTGCGCCGAATTTTGCCTAATTGTGGCCAACTTTGCGCCGAATTTTGCCTAATTGTGGCCAATTTTGCCGAATTTTTGCCTAATTGTGGCCCACTTTGCGCCGAATTTTGCCTAATTGTGACCAATTTTGCCTAATTGTGGCTAATTTTGCCGAATTTTGCCCGCCGAAAAATCCGCATTAGCTGTTTGCGTCGGAAACTCTGTTTTCCATTTTCCCAGACACCATCACCTGAAGGGAGATTGTGGAAGCCGTTGAGAAATCCATTGTGTGCGTTCCGATTCATGCGGTGAAAGTGAAAAACAGGTCGCGCTTGGCTCATCGTTATGTGCAACCAAATATCAATTCACAGCGCATTTACAAGCATTTCCGACAGACTATTTGTTAAACACATTTGTTGTAACTATTAAATGAGTTACAGTGTACACAATTGGTAAAAACGATATACAAATACAAAACAGAAAGTTTAGTTTAGTCCTAAGAAAACAGGTTTCTCAATAATAATTAATATTACTGGACATTTTTCAATAATTTTTCAATAATTCCCATGGTTTCTCAATAATCCTCAAGATTTCGAGACATTCATCAACAATTTCGAAGTCATAAAATGTGAGAATGCAAAAGTGCTGATAAACTTTTAAAGTCCAAAGATCCAAATTGAAAGTAGACATTTTAGTAAAAATGATAGTTTAGTCCTAAGAATACAGGTTTCCCAATAATAATTAATATTAGTGGACATTTTTCAATAATTTTTCAATAATTTTCCATGATTTCTCAATAATCCTAAAGATTTCGAGACATTCATCAACAATTTCGAAGTCATAAAATGTGAGAATGGAAACATGCTGATAAACTTTGAAAGTCCAAAGATCCAAATTGAAAGTAGACATTTTAGTAAAAATGATAGTTTAGTCCTAAGAATACAGGTTTCCCAATGATAATTAATATTACTGGACATTTTTCAATAATTTTTCAATAATTCCCATGATTTCTCAATAATCCTAAAGATTTCGAGACATTCATCAACAATTTCGAAGTCATAAAATGTGAGAATGCAAAAGTGCTGATAAACTTTGAAAGTCCAAAGATCCAAATTGAAAGTAGACATTTTAGTAAAAATTATAGTTTAGTCCTAAGAATACAGGTTTCCCAATAATAATTAATATTAGTGGACATTTTTCAATAATTTTTCAATAATTCCCATGATTTCTCAATAATCCTAAAGATTTCGAGACATTCATCAACAATTTCGAAGTTATAAAATGTGAGAATGCAAAAGTGCTGATAAACTTTGAAAGTCCAAAGATCCAAATTGAAAGTAGACATTTTAGTAAAAATGGCTCAAATTCAAAATCAAAATTTTGTTTGACCCTAAAAATAAATAAAATTTAAATCGTTCTTCTTTAATTAGTTTCAGCAAAGACGCAAATTCTTCCAATCTTATGAAAGTAATTTCCAAACTCTTCAATTGCATTGTATTTTGTATTTTGTAAGATAGTCGCCAATGCACTATAGGTGTATGACACCCTAAGAAAGAAGATTTTGTATTTTAACGCACTTGATTATTAGTCATGAATTTAAACGAAATAAAAAAAAAATTGGTGTATTTAGAATTACGCTATTGCTCAATTCTTTGGAAAAGTTAAAAAAATGCCCTAGGCGTATTTAGAATTAGACTGTTGCTCAATGTTTTGGAAAACTTTTTATTAAAAAAAATGTATTTGTATTTCGCTATTGCTCAATGGTTTGGATGACACTTTCGAAATAGAATGAGTTAGTGCCCAATTTTTTGTAAAATTTTTGCTAAAATTTGCTGTAGGCGTATTTAGAATTTCGCTCAATTTTCTTTCGAAATAGAATGTAGTTACTGCCCAATATTTTGGAACACTTTTCAGCTAAAATTTGCTGTAAGCGTATTTAGAATTTCGCTCAATTTTTAGGAAAACTTTTTTGAAAAACCAGAACAATTTTTTCAAAATCTCCGCGTACTTTTCGGCCTCATTGGCACTATTGTGCCACGATTGGTTTCTTATGATTTTAGTAAAGTAAACCTACCGATAATATTAAAATTTGACTTACTGCCCAATTTTTTGGAAAACTTTTTTGCTAAAATTTGCTGTAGGCGTATTTAGAATTTCGCCCAATTTTTTGGAAAACTTTTTTGAAAAACCACAACAACTTTTTCAGAATCTCCGCGTACTTTTCGGCCCCATTGGCACTATTGTGCCATAATTGGTTTCTTATGATTTTAGTAAAGTAAACCTACCGATAATATTAAAATTTTACTCAGGCGTATTTAGAATTTCGCTCAACTTTTTGGAAAACTTTTTTGGAAAAACCATAACAACTTTTTCCAAATGTCCACGCATTTTTCGGCCTCATTGGCACTATACGTATCTGTACTGTACCCTCCACTGTACCATCATTGGTTTGTTACGGTTTTAAGTAAAGTAAACCTACCGATAGCGTTTTGCACTTGATGCACATTAAATCCGACATAAATCCAGCGTAAGTGTCTTTTCCCTTGCTGGCAACCATGTTAACTACTGCCGGCACCATCGTGAAATGGTTCACACACATATTACTTCACGGTTTCTTCGAGTTATGTAATATCACACGCGTTCTTGCACTGTTTTGGTGTTGTTGGTTGTTATCGGTGCGGTTAGACATTCGTCTGCGGTTCAAACTCGACTGGCCTCTCCCGCCACTGGCGGCTCTAGATATCCAAGTTGGCGGTGTTTACGTCAAACCACTACCATTACGTAGAGGATCCCCGTTTTTCTGGGCGCGCGTTTTTGGTGGATGCGCCTGTGCGCGAGTTTTTCCGGGATTTCTACGCAGTTTTCCCGGGAAAATGCGATGATTAAGCGCGTTTTTTTTTGGGAACACAAGATGATGCGCACCACTGACTCACCTTGATGCATTAATTTTCAATAGTTCTCATAATTGAACGCAAAAACCATTTTCATAACCATTTTCTATGTAACAATTGCCTAAACCTTGAAGTAAACAGATGAAGTATGCAATAGAGTACTTCTAATTGCTACAAAATAACTATCTAAAAATTGCAATGGAAAGATTCGATCACCGAAATGAAACTAAGAGAAACAATTGAGAAACCTTGAAGTACAGCAGAAGAAGAAATGTGCAAAGAGAACTTATAATTGCTAGAAAGGAACTATCTGAAAGAAGCAGCCGAAAGATTGGATCACCAAAATGATTCTGAAATTGAAAAATGAAATTTTCGAATGAACAATGATATTTTGAGATTAATCGTTTAAAATGCTGACTGTAATCATTGAAACTTTGGCAGTATATTTAAAATTTCGATAGAGTAATCGTAAAATTTTCAAAAATAAATGTTATCAATATTTATGCCAAAATGTTTATCATTACTTAGAAAATTTCAATGATTACGTTTAAAGGTTCACCAGAATAATGAAATTTTCTCAAGTCATTGAAATATTCACGAACGCATTCAAATTTTGATAGTAAATGTTGCCCTAACATGTGAAATTTTCAGAATGACACTGAAATTTTTTCAGTAATATCTACAGCATTTCCGAATAATTCAAATTTTGACAGAATGCTTACAACTTTTACAGTAAACCATAAAACTTTGTCAATATATTGAAAATACTCCCAAATTTGACAAATTTGAACCTTTCAGAAAAACAAATGAAACTTTCGAATGAACAATATAATTCTGATATTAATCGTTTAAAATGCTGACTGTAATCATTGAAACTTTGGCAATACATTTAAAATTTCGAGGGAGTAATCGTAAAATATTCAAAAATAAATGTTATCAATATTTATGCCAAAATGTTTATCATTACTTAGAAAATTTCTATGATTACTTTCAAAGGTTCACCAGAATAATGAAATGTTCTCAACTGATTGAAATATTTACGAACACATTTAAATTTTGATAGTAAATGTTGCCCTAACATGTGAAATTTTCAGAATGACACTGAAATTTTTCCAGTTATATCTACAGCATTTCCGAATAATTAAAATTTTGACAGTAATGCTTGCAACTTCTACAGTAAACAATAAAACTTTGTCAATATATTAAAAATACTCCCAAACTTGACAAAATTGAACCTTTCAGAGAAACAAATGAAATTTTCGAATGAACATTGATATTTTGAGATTGATCGCTTAAAATACTGACTGTAATCATTGAAACTTTGGCAATACATTTAAAATTTCGAGAGAGTAAACGTAAAATTTTCAAAAATAAATGTTATCAATATTTATGCCAAAATGTTTATCATTTCTTAAAAAATTTCAATGATTACTTTTAAACGTTCACCTGAATAATGAAATTTTCTCAAGTCATTGAAATATTCACGAATACATTCAAATTTTGATAGTAAATGTTGCCCTAACATGTGAAATTTTCAGAATGACACTGAAATTTTTCCAGTAATATCTACAGCATTTCCGAATATTTCAAATTTTGACAGTAATGCTTGCAACTTTTACAGTAAACCATAAAACTTTGTCAATATATTGAAAATACTCCCAAATTTGACAAATTTGAACCTTTCAGAAAAACAAATGAAATTTTCGAATGAACAATGATATTTTGAGATTAATCGTTTAAAATGCTGACTGTAATCATTGAAACTTTGGCAGTATATTTAAAATTTCGAGAGAGTAATCGTATAATTTTCAAAAATAAATGTTATCAATATTTATGCCAAAATGTTTATCATTACTTAGAAAATTTCAATAATTACTTTCAAAGGATCACCAGAATAATGAAATTTTCTCAAGTCATTGAAATATTCACGAACACATTTAAATTTTGATAGTAAATGTTGCCCTAACATGTGAAATTTTCAGAATGACATTGAAATTTTTCCAGTAATATCTACAGCATTTCCAAATAATTAAAATTTTGACAGTAATGCTTGCAACTTTTACAGTAAACCATAAAACTTTGTCAATATATTGAAAATACTCCCAAATTTGACAAATTTGAACCTTTCAGAAAAACAAATAAAATTTTCGAATGAACAATGATATTTTGAGATTGATCGCTTAAAACGCTGACTGTAATAATTGAAACTGTGGCAGTATATTTAAAATTTTGAGAGAGTAATCGTAAAATTTTCAAAAATAAATTTAATCGATTTTTCTGCCAACATTTCTGTCATTACTGAGAAAATTTCAATTATTGCTTTTAAAGGTTCACCAGAATAAAGAAATTTTCTCAAGTCATTGAAATATTCACGAACACATTCAAATTTTGATAGTAAATGTTGCCCTAACATGTGAAATTTTCAGAATGACACTGAAATTTTTCCAGTAATATCTACAGCATTTTCGAATAATTAAAATTTTGACAGTAATGCTTGCAACTTTTACAGTAAACCATAAAACTTTGTCAATATATTGAAAATACTCGCAAATACGACAAATTTGAACCTTTCAGAAAAACAAATGAAATTTTCGAATGAACAATGATATTTTGAGATTAACCGTTTAAAATGCTGACTGTAATCATTGAAACTTTGGCAATACATTTAAACTTTCGAGGGAGTAATCGTAATATTTTCAAAAATAAATGTTATCAATATTTGGGCCAAAATTTTTATCGTTACTGAGAAAATATCAGTGATTGCTTTTAAAGCTTCACCAGAATAATGAAATTTTCTCAAATAATTGAAATATTTACGAACGCATTCAAATTTTGTTAGTAAATGTTGCCCTAACATGTGAAATTTTCAGAATGACACTGAAATTTTTCCAGTAATATCTACAGCATTTCCGAATAATTAAAATTTTGACAGTAATGCTTGCAACATTTACAGTAAACCATAAAACTTTGTCAATATATTGAAAATACTGCCCAATTTTTCAAATTTGAACTCTTCAGAATAACAAATGAAAATTTCGAACGAACAATGATATTTTGAGATTAATCGTTTAAAATGCTGACTGTAATCATTGACACTTTGGCAATACATTTAAAATTTCGAGGGAGTAATCGTAAAATTTTCAAAAATAAATGTTATCAATATGTATGCCAAAATGTTTATCATTACTTAGAAAATTTGTATGATTACTTTTAAAGCTTCACCAGAATAATGAAATTTTCTCAAATAATTGAAATATTCACGAACGCATTCAAATTTTGACAGTAAATGTTGCCCTAACATGTGAAATTTTCAGAATGACACTGAAATTTTTCCAGTAATCTCTACAGCATTTCCGAATAATTAAAATTTTGACAGTAATGCTTACAACTTTTACAGTAAACCTTAAAACTTTGTCAATATATTGAAAATACTCCCAAATTCGACAAATTTCAACCTTTCAGAAAAACAAATGAAATTTTCGAATGAACAATGATATTTTGAGATTAATCGTTTAAAATGCTGACTGTAATCATTGAAACTTTGGCAATACATTTAAAATTTCGAGGGAGTAATCGTAAATTTTTCAAAAATAAATGTTATCAATATTTATGCCAAAATGTTATCATTACTTAGAAAATTTCAATGATTACTTTTAAACGTTCACCAGAATAATGAAATTATCTCAAGTCATTGAAATATTCACGAACACATTCAACTTTTGATAGTAAATGTTTCCCTAACATGTGAAATTTTCAGAATGACACTGAAATTTTTCCAGTTATATCTACAGCATTTCCAAATAATTAAAATTTTGACAGTAATGCTTGCAACTTTTACAGTAAACCATAAAACTTTGTCAATATATTGAAAATACTCCCAAATATGACAAATTTGAACCTTTTAGAAAAACAAATGAAACTTTCGAATGAACTATGAAATTTTGAGATTAATCGTTTAAAATGCTGACTGTAATCATTGAAACTTTGGCAGTATATTTAAATTTTCGAGAGAGTAATCGTAAAATTTTCAAAAATAAATTGTATCAATATTTCTGCCAAAATTTCTATCTTTACAGAGAAAATTTCGACGATTGCATTTAAAGTTTCGCCCGTATAATGAAATTTTCTCATCTCAACACATTCAAATTTTGATGGTAAATGTTGTACATTGACCCATTTATTAAAAATTTAATAGTAATCATTGAAAGTTAAATAATCAAAATATTAATATGTAATAATTCTGTGTATTCCGACAAAATAACAATTATTATTCTGGAAATTTCGTTATTCGGAAGATTTTTTGGTTGAAATTTAAATTTTCAGAATAACATGTGAAATTTTCAGAATCGTACTTGAAATTTTTAAAAGATTCATTTCGAAAGAATTTCTCATATCCTTAATAGAGAGTAGGACGATTATCAACAATAGAGTTAAAAAAAGGTGTTTGAATGTAAATTAGAAAAAAATTGTAAATTAGAAAGAATTTTGAAATTGTGTTACTTTTATAACTTTATAACTCTCCTTATTTATACAATTAGCTATATTAAGTCGTCTCTCGTCTCTCGTCTAATTAATAAAAATATAAATAATATAAATTAATATCGTTATCGCAATGATTACAAGAACTTTCAAAATCATGAAGAAATGCAATATGTGCCGAAAATACAAAATACGTAAATGCGTCTATTATAAACATAAATATAATTCTAAAAATAGACACAGGCGAATCAAAACATGCGCAATATAAACAATAAATATGGAACCATAACGCAAACGTTTTGCAATATATTTTTATCCCGTATAAAAAAAGGACATGTGTATTAATCAATTATTATCAGTAATGAATAAATATAATATTATTGTTATAAATGATATTAAATGGTTCGATATAATTTGCGTCATTAGGCCTAGATGTTTTGGTTTAAACACAAAAAAACGATTGATTGAATAATTAGAGCACATGTGTATTAATCACTTATTATCAGTAATGAATAAATATAATATTATTGTTATAAATGATTCGATATAATTTGCGTCATTGCGCCTAGAAGTTTTGGTTTAAACACAAAAAAATTGATTCATTCAATAATTATAGCACATGTGTATTAATCAATTATTATTAGTAAAGAATAAATATGGTATTATTTTTATAAATGATTCTAAATGATTAGATACAATTTGCGTCATTGGACCAAGAAGTTTTGGTTAAAACACAAAATAATTGATTGATTGAATAATTAAAGCACATGAATATTAATCAATTATTGTCAGTAATGAATAAATTCAATATTATTGTTATAAATGATTCTAAATGGTGCGATATAATTTGCGTCATTGAGCCTCAATGTTTTGATTAAAACAGAAAATAATTGACCCATAAATAAGTAATTATTATACGCAATAAAAAAAATTATCAACTTTTGCGCTGTAGTCTAATTATGCAACGTATGTTTTGTAGATTTATATATTATATATATAATATAATCTTCTACATGAACAATTGCTTTTTCTATGTTATGCTACAATCATCGACCTTTGTGACTCCGAGACGGCAATGACCTATTATTCTTTAATGCTTGTTTTTAGAATACCTTCAGAGCCTTCAAAATACGTTGATAGAAATTTTTACTTGTCTAGACTTGAACCCCAATCTCTACGGTAAAAGACGTAGATTATAAGTGCTCGAAAATTCCGAACCAATAAACCCTTTAGAAAAGCATCGACTATTTCAATATTTCAAATTTATACTGGGTATTAACAATTTCACATTTACACCGGTAGTTTCCAATCATTTAATTAAATTAATTAATTAAATAGAATCTATTTATAGGTAATGCAAAAAAAACATTGGCCTAGTTGCGTTTCCATTCGGTTTTACCTAATAATCAGCGATAAGGCATTCATCACTCGTATGCTAATTGAAATGAATATTTTAAACTTGCATGAGCAATATCGGCGGGAAGTTTTCCTAAATTGCTCTGATTTTCGATGAGTAACGTGTTTTGCACCAATCAAGCATGATTCAAATGTTGCGAGTAAAATACGTAAGTGTTTGAAATACCCACTGCAAAAAGACCTAATTTGCACATGTATCTCCTCATTAAAATCCGAAATTGTGACGCAGAGGACATGACGCTAAGATAATTCGGCAAAACCAAATAAGACCATAACTCTAAAATTATTGGAATTAGAAGATTAAGAAGACGTAATCTGTGATTGCTTATTATGCAATGATTCGATTTTAATAGGTGTTATCTTATGAGGCGTTTTTAAGTAGATCTGCTGATAATGACATGTTGCAATCAATAATCCAGAAAAATGTACGCACTTGAAAGATAATAAAAGATAAATAACATAGAAGTCTATTCCTGGGATTTTGTACAACTTAAACGACGACTAATTGAATTCTCTGAAGCTAGTCTAAAGAGTTCAAATTTGTCAAATTTGGAGGATTATTTTGAATATTTTGTCAAAGTATTATATTTTACTACAAAAGTTGTAAGCATTACTGTCAAAATTTTAATTATTCGGAAATGCTGTAGAGATTACTGGAAAAATTTCAGTGTCATTCTGAAAATTTCACATGTTAGGGCAACATTTACTATCAAAATTTGAATGCGTTCGTGAATATTTCAATGACTTGAGAAAATTTCGTTATTCTGGTAAACCTTTATAAGTAATCATTGAAATTTTCTAAGTAATGATAAACATTTTGGCATAAATATTGATAACATTTATTTTTGAAAATTTTACGATTACTCTCTCGAAATTTTAAATCTACTGCCAAAGTTTCAATGATTACAGTGAGAATTTTAAACGATTAATCTCAAAATATCATTGTTCATTCGAAAGTTTCATTTGTTTTTCTGAAAGGTTCAAATTTGTCAAATTTAGGAGTATTTTCAATATATTGACAAAGTTTTATGGTTTACTGTAAAAGTTGCAAGCTTTACTGTCAAAATTTAAATTATTCGGAAATGCTGTAGATATTACTGGAAAAATTTCAGTGTCATTCTGAAAATTTCACATGTTAGGGCAACATTTACTATCAAAATTTGAATGCGTTCGTGAATATTTCAATGACTTGAGAAAATTTCATTATTCTGGTGAACCTTTAAAAGTAATCATTGAAATTTTTTAAGTAATGATAAACATTTTGGCATAAATATTGATAACATTTATTTTTGAAAATGTTACGATTATTCTCTCAAAATTTTAAATATACTGCCAAAGTTTCAAAGGTTACAGTCAGCATTGTAAACGATTAATCTCAAAATATCATTGTTCATTCGAAAATTTCATTTGTTTTTCTGAAAGGTTCAAATTTGTCGAATTTGGGAGTATTTTCAATATATTGACAAAGTTTTATGGTTTACTGTAAAGGTTGCAAGCATTACTGTCGAAATTTTAATTATTCGGAAATGCTGTAGATATCACTGGAAAAAATTCAGTGTCATTCTGAAAATTTCACGTGTTAGGGCAACATTTACTATCAAAATTTGAATGTGTTCGTGAATATTTCAATGACTTGAGAAAATTTCATTATTCTGGTGAATGTTTAAAAGTAATCATTGAAATTTTCTAAGTAATGATAAACATTTTGGCATAAATATTGATAGCATTTATTTTTGAAAATTTTACGATTACTGTCTCAAAATTTTAAATCTACTGCCAAAGTTTCAATGATTACAGTCAGCATTTTAAGCGATCAATCTCAAAATATCATTGTTCATTCGAAAATTTCATTTGTTTTTCTGAAAGGTTCAAATTTGTCGAATTTGGGAGTATTTTCAATATATTGACAAAGTTTTATGGTTTACTTTAAAAGTTGCAAGCATTACTGTCAAAATTTGAATTATTCGGAAATGCTGTAGATATTACTGGAAAAATTTCAGTGTCATTCTGAAAATTTCACATGTTAGGGCAACATTTACTATCAAAATTTGAATGCGTTCGTGAATATTTCAATGACTTGAGAAAATTTCATTATTCTGGTGAACCTTTAAAAGTAATCATTGAAAGTTTCTAAGTAATGATAAACATTTTGGCATAAATATTGATAACATTTATTTTTGAAAATTTCACGATTACTCTCTCAAAATTTTAAATATACTGCCACAGTTTCAATGATTACAGTCAGCATTTTAAACGATTGATCTCAAAATATCATTGTTCATTCGAAAGTTTCATTTGTTTTTCTGAAAGGTTCAAATTTGTCAAATTTAGGAGTATTTTCAATATATTGACAAAGTTTTATGGTTTACTGTAAAAGTTGCAAGCATTACTGTCAAAATTTTAATTATTCGGAAATGCTCTAGATATTACTGGAAAAATTTCAGTGTCATTCTGAAAATTTCACATGTTAGGGCAACATTTACTATCAAAATTTGAATGCGTTCGTGAATATTTCAATGACTTGAGATAATTTCATTATTCTGGTGAACGTTTAAAAGTAATCATTGAAATTTTCTCAGTAATGACAGAAATTTTGGCAGAAAATCGATTAAATTTATTTTTGAAAATTTTACGATTACTCTCTCGAAATTTAAAATGTATTTCCAAAGTCTCAATGATTACAGTCAGCAATTTAAACGATTAATCTCAAAATATCATTGTTCATTCGAAATTTTCATTTGTTTTTCTGAAAGGTTCAAATTTGTCGTATTTGGGAGTATTTTCAATATATTGACAAAGTTTTATGGTTTACTGTAAAAGTTGCAAGCATTACTGTCAAAATTTTAATTATTCGGAAATGCTGTAGATATTACTGGAAAAATTGTAGTGTCATTCTGAAAATTTCACATGTTAGGGTCAATGTTGCAACATTTACTATCAAAATTTGAATGTGTTCGTGAATATTTCAATGACTTGAGAAAATTTCATTATTCTGGTGAACCTTTAAAAGTAATCATTGAAATTTTCTAAGTAATGATAAACATTTTGGCATAAATATTGATAACATTTATTTTTGAAAATTTCACGATTACTCTCTCGAAATTTAAAATGTATTTCCAAAGTTTCAATGATTACAGTCAGCATTTTAAACGATTAATCTCAAAATATCATTGTTCATTCGAAAATTTCATTTGTTTTTCTGAAAGGTTCAAATTTGTCGAATTTGGGAGTATTTTCAATATATTGACAAAGTTTTATGGTTTACTGTAAAAGTTGCAAGCATTACTGTCAAACTTTTAATTATTCGGAAATGCTGTAGATATTACTGGAAAATTTCAGTGTCATTCTGAAAATTTCACATGTTAGGGTCATTGCAACATTTACTATCAAAATTTGAATGTGTTCGTGAATATTTCAATGACTTGAGAAAATTTCATTATTCTGGCGAACCTTTAAAAGTAATCATTGAAATTTTCTAAGTAATGATAAACATTTTGGCATAAATATTGATAACATTTATTTTTGAAAATTTTACGATTACTCTCTCGAAATTTTAAATGTATTGCCAAAGTTTCAATGATTACAGTCAGCATTTTAAACGATTAATCTCAAAATTTCATTGTTCATTCGAAATTTTCATTTGTTATTCTGAAGAGTTCAAATTTGTCAAATTTGGAGGATTATTTTGAATATATTGACAAATTTTTATGGTTTACTGTAAAAGTTGCAAGCATTACTGCTAAAATTTTAATTATTCGGAAATGCTGTAGGTATCACTGGAAAAATTTCAGTGTCATTTTGAAAATTTCACATGTTAGGGTCAATGTTGCAACATTTACTATCAAAATTTGAATGTGTTCGTGAATATTTCAATGACTTGAGAAAATTTCATTATTCTGATGAACCTTTAAAAGTAATCATTGAAATTTTCTAAGTAATGATAAACATTTTGGTATAAATATTGATAACATTTATTTTTGAACATTTTACGATTACTCTCTCGAAATTTTAAATATACTGCCAAAGTTTCAATGATTACAGTCAGCATTTTAAACGATTGATCTCAAAATATCCTTGTTCATTCGAAATTTTCATTTGTTTTTCTGAAAGGTTCAAATTTGTCGAATTTGGGAGTATTTTCAATATATTGACAAAGTTTTATGGTTTACTGTAAAAGTTGCAAGCATTACTGTCAAAATTTGAATTATTCGGAAATGCTGTATATATTACTGGAAAAATTTCAGTGTCATTCTGAAAATTTCACATGTTAGGGGTCAATGTTGCAACATTTACTATCAAAATTTGAATGTGTTCATGAATATTTCAATGACTTGAGAAAATCTCATTATTCTGGTGAACCTTTAAAAGTAATCATTGAAATTTTCTAAGTAATGAAAAACATTTTGGCATAAATATTGTTAACATTTATTTTTGAAAATTTTACGATTACTCTCTCGAAATTTTAAATGTATTGCCAAAGTTTCAATGATTACAGTCAGCATTTTAAACGATTAATCTCAAAATATCATTGTTCATTCGAAAATTTCATTTGTTTTTCTGAAAGCTTCAAATTTGTCGAATTTGGGAGTATTTTCAATATATTGACAAAGTTTTATGGTTTACTGTAAAACTTGTAAGCATTACTGTCAAAATGTTAAGTATTTGGAAATGTTGTAGATATTACTGGAAAAAATTCAGTGTATTCTGAAAATTTCCCATGTTAGGGTCAATGTTGCAACATTTACTATCAAAATTTGAATGTGTTCGTGAATATTTCAATGACTTGAGAAAATTTCATTATTCTGGCGAACCTTTAAAAGTAATCATTGAAATTTTCTAAGTAATGATAAACATTTTGGCATAAATATTGATAACATTTATTTTTAAAAAATTTACGATTACTCTCTCAAAATTTTAAATTTACTGCCAAACTTTCAATTATTACAGTCAGCATTTTAAACGATTAATCTCAAAATATCATGGTTCATTCGAAAATTTCATTTGTTTTTCTGGAAGCTTCAAATTTGTTGAATTTGGGAGTATTTTCAATATATTGACAAAGTTTTATGGTTTACTGTAAAAGTTGCAAGCATTACTGTCGAAATTTTAATTATTCGGAAATGCTGTAGATATTACTGGAAAAATTTCAGTGTCATTCTGAAAATTTCACATGTTAGGGCAACATTTACTATCAAAATTTGAATGCGTTCGTCAATATTTCAATGACTTGAGAAAATTTCATTATTCTGGCGAACCTTTAAAAGTAATCATTGAAATTTTCTAAGTAATGATAAACATTTTGGCATAAATATTGATAACATTTATTTTTGAAAATTTCACGATTACTTTCTCGAAGTTTTAAATGTGTTGCCAAAGTTTCAATGATTACAGTCAGCATTTTAAACGATTAATCACAAAATATCATTGTTCATTCGAAATTTTCATTTGTTATTCTGAAGAGTCCAAATTATAGATATATAATATATAGTTCATGCTATATATATATATACAGTTCATGCCATATATATACATACATATATATATATATATATATATATATATATATATATATATATATATATATATATATATATATATATATAATTTTAAATCCAATTCTATTTCATTGTCGATTATAAATTTTAACCATTTGGCCTACTACAATTGTCAGAATATAAAAAAAGTGAGTTTCTTGCTCTCTACAAAAATCACGTCAATGCTCGCAATTTTATCGAATTACCTTTGTAGATACAAAACGTTTGCTATGAATCAATTGTGTACCCTTGAGGATGTGTAAAAGTTATTTTCGTCGCATTATTTATAACGATATTTGCATTTGCATCGCTCTTTGAAACATTTTTACTACTAAAAACTTCTGAAAATCTGGACTTGCGTCAGAGACACGCACATATGTATGCAAATGCCTCAGAAAATATTGCAAGAACCCCATGATACGAAAATTCCCAGATCGTTATCTGGTTTGCAGTGTTTGCACATAGTTCGTAAATTTTAAAGAACTGCCTCAATGCAGTTGGCTAATGATAAGCTTGACACTAATTGGAACGAAAAAATTACATTTCTATGTATGCAACAGTTGTCGGAATTATATTTGAATGAATATGCAAGTCACTCGCAAATCTCGCAAATGTCCATACAGGAAAATTACGGTTTGAAAATGATAAACTTCATGTTAATTAATGCAAAAGCATGCATCAGTAATAATTATTGCAGCAGATGGCAAACTATTCTCAACATTTCCGTAAACTACATTGTTCTTAATGCAGTGCATTGAACACAAATTCGATCTAGATTTAAAACAAAACTATACTAAAATCCCATTTTTTTTCAATTCGTCCTTTATACTGATATTTAGCATGAATATTTTCAATTTTATCAAGAAATTTTCTGCATTAGTCTTATATCTTGACAATTGTTTTATTAAATTGAAATGTCTGGAAGAAACGTTATAAATTTGGTGCAAAATTTTCTGTTATTGGAGGAATATTTTTCAATTTATCATAAATCATGATATTTATGTACGACATGATACTTAGTTTGAATCATTCTAATTTTATAATATTTTTAAAGTTGTTTGAAATCTTCACCAATTTTCAATAAAATTATAATTTCTGGAAGACCCTTTAGTTAATTTAACGATATTTTATTTTGGGGTACTTTTTAATTTATCCTTAAAGATTATATTTAGCAGGAATGTTTTCAATTTTGTCAAGAAACTTCCTGAAATAATTGTGGTCTTCGCTTTCGTAATTGCAAAATTTGGGTATGTATTAATATATTGTATAAAATAAATGGACACCAAGATAAATATACAATAGTGTATTATGGGGGGAATATATAGTCTGGAGATTAGTAAGGGACAGGTATCGTTTAGAATTTGTCATAAATCATGATTCTTTGTATGAATCCTAAATCCTGACATTTAGCATAAATCTTTCCAATTTTGTTTAAAAAAGTATCCTTAAATTCGTCTTGAATCTTCGCAACTTTCCGATAATCAAATTTCTAGGAGAAACTATAATAATTTAAGGTGGTTTTTACAAATATTACAAGAATTTGTTTCTTTCTATCATAAGTCGTGATATTTAGCAAGGATATTAAAATTTTACCAAGACAATTCAAAATTTCTTTCTATATTTTCAGCAGACTTCTATAAAATTATATTTTTTTGAAAAAACTTGAATTTTGGAGTAATCTATTTCTAATATTTAAAAAGACCATACATTTATCATTGCTTTATCAAATTTTGTGTGAATCCTTTTCAATTTATTGTAAATTATGATATTTAACGTAACAACGCTTTTGAATTTTCACCAATTTGCTACGAAATTTTAACTTTTATTTTCAAAGTTTGATGAAATCTTTTATTATTTGTTCTAAATCGTGATATCTAACATATCTCTTACTAATTCTATCAAGAAAATTTTGGAATTTGTCTAGTTTTTCCGAATTTTGCTGTGAAATTTTAATTTCTGCAAGACACTTTAGAGTCGTGATATTTAGCCAAGATATTTCAAATTTTATCATGACAATTTAAAATTTCGTCTAATTTTCAGCATGCTTCTACAAAATTATAATTTTTTTAAGAAACTTTGTAAATTTAATACGAATTTTGGAGAAATCTATTTCTAATATTTGAAGAGACTTTTTTAAATCTTTTTTAAATTTAATTTTTAAAATTTTTGTTTTAAATCGTTCAAATGTTATCCAGAAACTTCTTAAATGCTTTCAAATCTTAACCAATTTTCTACAAAATTTAAATTTCTGGAAGAAACCACAAATTTACTATTACCTTTTCTAATTTTGAACGAATCCTTTTCAATTTGTTCTAAATAATGATATTAAGCATAAATCTTTACAATTTCATTACGAAACTTTAAAAACGCGTCTTGAATTTTCACCAATTTGATACGCAATTTTAACTTCTGGAAGAGACTTCATAAATTTGGCATTCATTTTCATACTATGAAGAAATCTTTTATTATTTGTTCTAAATCATGATATCTGACATGTCTCTTACCAATTCTTTCAAGAAAATTTCGGAATTTGTCTATTTTTTACGAATTTTGCTGTGAAATTTTAATTTCTGCAAGACACTTTAAGCACCTGTCTGCAAGACATCTAATTTAAACAACGATTTGCCAAATTTTGAAGGAATCTTTTGCAATTCGTCCTTTATACTGATATTTCGCAAGAATATTTTCAATTTTATCAAGAAATTTTCTAAATTAGATTTATATTCTAACAATTGTTTTATTACATTGTAATGTCTGGAAGAAACGTTATAACTTTCGTGCAAAATTTTCTATTATTGGAGGAATATTTTTCAATTTATCATAAATCATGATATTTATGTACAATACATGATTCTTAGTATGAATCATTCTAATTTTATAATATTTTTGAAGTCGTCTGGAATCTTCACCAATTTTCAATAAAATTATAATTTCTGGAAGACACTTTAGTTAATTTAACGATATTTTATTTTGGGGTACTTTTTAATTTATCCTTAAAGATTATATTTAGCAGGAATATATTCAATTTTGTCAAGAAGCTTCCTGAAATAATTGTGGTCTTCGCTTTCGCAATTGCAAAGTTCAGGTATGTATTAATATATTGTATAAAAGAAATGGACACCAAGATAAATATATAGTGGGAATATATAGTCTGAAGATTAGTTTGGGACAACATACAACACAGATAAACCTGGAATTTTAAGTGCGTGAAGGTGCGTCTGTGGATCTAAGCGAGGAGTTCCAGTACGAGATAAGATTGACCCGAATAATTTCTTCAGGTTAATAATGCCAATTTGGGATCGCTTTTTGGAATTTGGCTCAGAATGGGCTAGACCAATTGTGAAAATGAGAGCAATAGAGGCCAAACCCACCAGCATACCCAATGGAGATAAATGCGATTTACTTCAACCTCATACTTTTTTTGATAAGTCAAGATATTGTAAATCATTAGTTAGTTTTTAAATATATAAAATTATAAATATAAAATTTAAATATAAATATATTTTGCAAACGCATCAAAGGCCAAAAAAGTGCACTATAGATTCAAAAAAATATTATTTTGGAATATTTACGTTTTGTGGGTCAACAAAAACTAAGTTCAGAATCCAGATTTCTGATCCAGATTTTACATGACCGAATTTGTAATGTAGAAGATGAGACGCAGAATTTTTGCGACGTGTACTTACGTAATATATTATGCGAACTGATTAATTACTGTAGCGCAAAGGTATGTAAACTGTCTAAGTATACGTGCATCAGCACACGACTCAATATTTATAGATTGCAATATTTTACATTTTAATCATGCTGTATTAATAGATATTATCGATTTAATGCCGAAATAAGTAGGATTGAAAATAAAGTTGTATACAATTATTACAAAAATGTAGCGAATTAATACAAAATAGTAACGAAGTAACCAATTCAAATCAGTACGATTGTTATTATTGTACAATGATTGCGGTGTGAAGTAACTCAGCAGGAATAAACGGACAGGTAATTCCTGCCGAGTTACTTCACAGTTACTTTAATTATTATTAATATTACAGTATATTGTAATGTATTGTATTTTGATTTGTATATTGTATATTGATTTGTAAATTGTATATGGATTTGTATACTGTATATTGTAATGTTGTATTGTACATTGACAGTAATGATTCATTTTTAATAAGAAAAACTATAAACTGCTTTAAAATAAGCAACTTAGAGCTGTGCATAGGATTTAATTACTTACTGGCTTTGCTGAATCAGGAACAAATCACAATAAAGTTGCAATTGTATAAAACTGTATTAATAATTGTAATTAGATAAGGTTTCGATTAATCAATAGTCGTGTGCATTTGTTTCTAGAGCATGCGCATTTTCGTTAGCAAGAACGATATAGCATATACGTTGTGTATTAAAAAAAAGCCTATGACGTCAAAACTCAAGCACAAATGACGACAAAAATTCTAGATTTATAACAAAATGTATACTTTTAAAATTAGAAATCGACTTGTCCAAGGATTTTTCAAAATATTTTCAATTTCCGAAACACTGAATTTATTCCATTTGGCTGTCTATTTGGCTGTCCACACTGTATTTTTAATAGGATAAAATCATTTGAATGGAATTGTCAATGCAATAAGCTCAATATATTTAAATTTGAAAAAATAAAAATAAATGTATTTCCTGTAATGGATTTTTCAAACGATATGAAAATTCGCTCGCTATATTCGATTTTTCCTAAATATTTTCAATTTCCGAAACACTGAATTTATTCCATTTGGCTGTTCCACACTGTATTTTTAATTGGATAAAATTATTTAAATAGAATTATCAATGCAGTAAGCTAAATAGATTTAAATTTAAAAAAATAAAACCAAATGTATTTCCTGTAATGGAATTTTCAAACGAAGACATTAAAACGATATGAAAAATCGTTCGCTATAGCAGAAAATTTGGAAATATCTATTCAGGAAAACGTTGCTTTGATACAAATACATACTGATGCAACTGTTATTACGTGAACCATATACATACACGTGGTTTAGCATAGGGACCTTCAGGTGATACATATTCATTAGCTAGGCCTCAATTACTAGCATTTCAGCACGAAGTCTTTCATGTGTTCTAAGAAGTTTTTTGACTTAATACAGGTATACTATACAATTATTGATAATACATCTAATACATATAATTATCATGACAATACAATTCAGTCAATGCAGAATAGTTATTTATGATACAAGTTCGTAAAAGTTGTTTTTTTTATATACAGGGTGTTATTACTAAGTTGTAACACCCGAAAATGGCAGTTAGAAGTCATTGAAACAAACAACTTTTCTTGGTTAAAATTTTTGAATTGGAGCCCAAGTTCATAGTTATTGGCGTTCTTTTGTTTTTCGAAAAATCGTCATTACTCCCTTATTTTAAGAAATATTTGAAAAATACAAGAACGTTCAACATGCGCTTTCGGTTCTCTAAAACATTTGTATTTACAATTATTTTCTATTTTATCAAATAACAAAATGGCGACCGATCAAAAATTTCTATGCAAGATATTTTGAAAACCAATCTATCGATTTCTGAAAATAAAACATTTATAAAATCCTTGAACTATCTTATAACATTTTACATGGTGTTAATGTATTTACATTAATACATGGTTATTATGAAGGTGATTTGAATTGAAAAGAATAGTTTGAACCTTACAGATTATTTGGGAGAGCATTGGTTTTGATGTCAAGGTTTAAATGATACGAAATTAAGGAGTGTGATCTGGCAACCGTCACTGATTGCCTGAGTTTAATTTCCATGACATCATCAGGATTAGATTATTTTAAAGATCAGCGAGCTCAGGTCGCCGTGTATTAAATTTTTGTTCAATTGGACCATTTCAATTGGACCAACCTCAATTGTTTGGTTGATTTTTCACTGAACAGTTAAAATTCAGGGAGGTATACAAGTCTACAAGACTTTTCAACTTTTCGTGATAGTTTTTAGTCGAGAAGCAAAATGTTGATTTTTTGCAGTATCTGTCGATCATGAAAAATAATTTTTTCTACCCCTTGTTTAAGAAGGCTTCTGCTCCCTAAAATTTCATTTTGGACCATTTCAATTAGACCAGCCTCAATTGTTTGGTTGATTTTTTACTGAACAGATAAAATTTAATTTAGGGAGGTATACAAGTCTACAAGACTTTTCAACTTTTCATGATAGTTTTTAGCCCAGAAGCAAAATGTTGAATTTTTGCAGTATCTGTCGACCATGGAAAATGATTTTTGCTACTCATTGTTTAAGAAGGTTTCTGCTCCCTAAAATTAGGGCCAAAAGTAGGCAATCCCCTTCCTCCCTAGGAAGGAAAATAAAATGTTCCTCCTTAGAAGGAAAACAAAATGTTCCTCCCTGAGAGGAAAATAAAATCTTCCTAGCCCCTGTTTAAGTAGCTTTCTGCTCCCTAAAATTAGGGCCTAAAGTAGGCAATGTCCTTCCTCCCTAGGAAGGAAAATAAAATGTTCCTCCTTAGAAGGAAAATAAAATGTTCCTAGCCCTTGTTTAAGTAGCTTTCTGCTCCCTAAAATTAGGGCCAAAAGTAGGCAATGTCCTTCCTCCCTACGTAGGAAAATAAAATGTTCCTCCCTGGGAGGAAAAAAAAGTTCATCCCTGGGAAGAAAATAAAATGTTCCTCCTTAGAAGGAAAATAAAATGTTCCTTCCTGGGAGGAAAATAAAATGTTCCTAGCCTATGTTTAAGTAGCTTTCTGCTCCCTAAAATTAGGGCCTAAAGTAGACAATGTCCTTCCTCCCTAGGAAGGAAAATAAAATGTTCCTCCTTAGAAGGAAAATAAATGTTCCTAGCCCTTGTTTAAGTAGCTTTCTGCTCCCTAAAATTAGGGCCAAAAGTAGGCAATATCCTTCCTCCCTATGGAGGAAAATAAAATGTTCCTCCCTGGGAGGAAAAAAAAGTTCATCCCTGGGAGGAAAATAAAATGTTCCTCCTTAGAAGGAAAATAAAATGTTCCTCCCTGGGAGGAAAATAAAATGTTCCTAGCCTATGTTTAAGTAGCTTTCTGCTCCCTAAAATTAGGGCCTAAAGTAGGCAATGTCCTTCCTCCCTAGGAAGGAAAATAAAATGTTCCTCCTTAGAAGGAAAATAAAATGTACCTAGCCCTTGTTTAAGTAGCTTTCTGCTCCCTAAAATTAGGGCCAAAAGTAGGCAATGTCCTTCCTCCCTATGTAGGAAAATAAAATGTTCCTCCCTGGGAGGAAAAAAAAGTTCATCCCTGGGAGGAAAATAAAATGTTCCTCCTTAGAAGGAAAATAAAATGTTCCTTCCTGGGAGGAAAATAAAATGTTCCTAGCCTATGTTTAAGTAGCTTTCTGCTCCCTAAAATTAGGGCCTAAAGTAGACAATGTCCTTCCTCCCTAGGAAGGAAAATAAAATGTTCCTCCTTAGAAGGAAAATAAAATGTTCCTCCCTGGGAGGAAAATAAAATGTTCCTAGCCCTTGTTTAAGTAGCTTTCTGCTCCCTAAAATTAGGGCCAAAAGTAGGCAATGTCCTTCCTCCCTATGTAGGAAAATAAAATGTTCCTCCCTGGGAGGAAAAAAAAGTTCATCCCTGGGAGGAAAATAAAATGTTCCTCCTTAGAAGGGAAATAAAATGTTCCTCCCTGGGAGGAAAATAAAATGTTCCTAGCCCATGTTTAAGTAGCTTTCTGCTCCCTAAAATTAGGGCCAAAAGTAGGCAATGTCCTTCCTCCCTAGGAAGGAAAATCAAATGTTCCTCCTTAGAAGGAAAATAATATGTTCCTAGCCCTTGTTTAAGTAGATTTCTGCTCAATAAAATTAGGGCCTAAAGTAGGAAATGTCCTTCCTCCCTAGGGAGGAAAATAAAATGTTCCTCCCTGCGAGGAAAAAAAATGTTCGGCCCTGGGAGGAAAATATTTTTTTTAAATTAAATTAAAATTTTTGTGGGTATAGATCCATCGATACAAGTTTAGCCTCTGCAATTAAATCTTGGGGAACGTTTTCTTCAGTCACCACCAGAATCCATGAAAGGATTCTGAAAACCACCAGAATGATGAAAACCGCTGACACAAATTATGAGAATGAACAAATTGTTGTACAAAAACAAAACTGCAAAAGCAACGCATAACTTACTGTATTTTGATAAATGAAATTTAGAACGACATCCAACATAATAAATCATACAAATGATTTTAAAAGTGAGTCGTAGATAAAATTATATGTATAACAGTGGAGGAAAGCCGTCTTGTCTCCCTTAGATGATTACTGCCCTCCGCTAGGCGTCGGGCATTAAACTTAATCTGCGGGAGAGAATACATGGCTTTTCTCCCTAGTTGCCCAAAAAACTATTCATCTGCTCACCTTTGAATTTTTTTCACATGTAAATGTTCCGGTGCTGCTCTACTCTTATTGAATTAGTTAGTTATGTCTATAAATTCCATCAATCAATCAAAATGATGGGCTCTTGAATTGCTTCATTAAAGGTATCTCTTATGCACTTGTATCATAATATACTACTTATGGTAAAAAAACTACACAATTAACATAATTTGTATCACGTATAGAGCAGCAGATGTTTTTGTTTCTATACCTTTTCAACTTCAACTTGGCACTAGTCACAGTCAAGTTGGCATTAATCAATATCAATTTGGCATTAATCAATATCAATTTGGCATTAATCAAAACCATGTTGGCATTATACAAATTCATGTTTAATAAACAACCATGCCAAGATTGGCATAATGCCAAATTGATAATGATTAATGCCAAATTGAATCTGATTAGTGCCAACTTGAAGTTGAAAAGGTATAGTCTATACCTTTTCAACTTCAACTTGGCACTAATCACAGTCAAGTTGGCATTAATCAATATCATTTTGGCATAAAACAAAGCCATGTTAGCATTGAACAAATTCATGTTTAATAAACAAACATGCCAACATGGGTGTGATTAATGCCAAATTGATAATAATTAATGCCAACTTGACTGTGATTAGTGCCAACTTGAAGTTGAAAAGGCATAGTCTTCGGGATCTTTTCTCGTTTTCCATTGCCCAACTTTTTGACTCGTATCTGGATAAGTGTTTCATTAATAGAGCAACAGATGTTTTTGTTTCTATACAGTTTCAACTTCAACTTGGCACTAATCACAGTCAAATTGGCATTAATCAATATCAATTTGGCATTAATCAAAACAATGTTGGCATTAAGTGTTTCATTAATAGAGCAACAGATGTTTTTGTTTCTATACCGTTTCAACTTCAACTTGGCACTAATCACAGTCAAGTTGGCATTAATCAATATCAATTTGGCATTAATCAAAACCATGTTGGCATTAAACAAATTCATATTTAATAAACAACCATGCCAACATGGGTTTGATTAATGCCAATTGAATCTGATTAGAGCCAACTTGAAGTTGAAAAGGTATAGTCTATACCTTTTCAACTTCAACTTAGCACTAATAACAGGCAAGTTGGCATTAATCAATATCAATTTGGCACATATCAAAGCCATGTTAGCATTGAAAAAATTCATGTTTAATAAACAACCATGCCCACATAGGTATCATTAATGCCAAATTGATAATGATTAATGCCAACTTGAATGTGATTAGTGCCAACTTGAAGTTGAAAAGGTGTAGCCTATACCTTTTCAACTTCAACTTGGCACTAATCACAGTCAAGTTGGCATTAATCAATATCAATTTGGCATTAATCAAAACCATGTTGGCATTAAACAAATTCATGTTTAATAAACAACCATGCCAACATGGGTTTAATTAATGCCAAATTGATAACGATTAATGCCAACTTGACTGTGATTAGTGCCAACTTGAAGTTGAAAAGGCATAGTCTTTGGGATCTTTTCTCGTTTTCCAGTGCCCAACTTTTTGACTCATATCTGGATAAGTGTTTCATTAATAGAGAAACATATGTTTTTTGTTTCTATACCTTTTCAACTTCAACTTGGCACTAATCACAGTCAAGTTGGCATTAATCAATATCAATTTGGCATAAATCAACGCCATGTTGGCATTAAACAAATTCATGTTTAATAAACAACCCTACCAACATGGGTTTAATTAATGCCAAATTGGTAATGATTAATGCCAACTTGACTGTGATTAGCGCCAACTTGAAGTTGAAAAGGTATGGTCTATACCTTTTCAACTTCAACTCGGCACCTATCACAGTCAAGTTGGCATTAATCAATATCAATTTGGCATAAATCAAAGCCATGTTGGCATTGAACAAATTCATGTTTAATAAACAACCATGCCAACATGGGTTTGATTAATGCCAAATTGGTAATGATTAATGCCAACTTGACTGTGATTAGTGCCAACTTGAAGTTGAAAAGGCACAGTCTTCGGGATCTTTTCTCGTTTTCCATTGCCCAACTTTTTGACTCGTATCTGGATAAGTGTTTCATTGATAGAGCCACAGATGTTTTTGTTTCTATACCGTTTCAACTTCAACTTGGCACTAATCACAGTCAAATTGGCATTAATCAATATCAATTTGGCATTAATCAAAACCATGTTGGCATTAAGTGTTTCATTAATAGAGCAACAGATGTTTTTGTTTCTATACCGTTGCAACTTCAAGTTGGCACTAATCACAGTCAAGTTGGCATTAATCAATATCAATTTGGCATTAATCAAAACCATGTTGGCATTAAACAAATTCATGTTTAATAAACAACCATGCCAACATGGGTATCATTAATGCCAAATTGATAATGATTAATGCCAACTTGACTGTGATTAGTGCCACCTTGAAGTTGAAAAGGTATAGACTATACCTTTTCAACTTCAACTTAGCACTAATAACAGTCAAGTTGGCATTAATCAATATCAATTTGGCATTAATCAAAACCATGTTGGCATTAAACAAATTCATGTTTAATAAACAACCATGCCAACATGGGCTTGATTAATGCCAAATTGATAATGATAAATGCCAACTTGACTGTGATTAGTGCCAACTTGAAGTTGAAAAGGCATAGTCTTCGGGATCTTTTCTCGATTTCCATTGCCCAACTTTTTGAGTCGTATCTGGATAAGTGTTTCATTAATAGAGCAACATATGTTTTTGTTTCGACACATTTTCAACTACAACTTGGCACTAATTACAGTCAAGTTGGCATTAATCAATATCAATTTGGCATTAGTCAAAACCATGTTGGCATTATACAAATTCATGTTTAATAAACAACCATGCCAAGATGGGTTTAATGCCAAATTGAAAATGATTAATGCCAACTTGACTGTGATTAGTGCCAACTCGAAGTTGAAAAGGCATAATCTTCGGGATCTTTTCTCGTTTTCCATTGCCCAACTTTTTGACTCATATCTGGATAAGTGTTTCATTGATAGAGCAACAGATGTTTTTGTTTCTATACCGTTTCAACTTCAACTTGGCACTAATCACAGTCAAGTTGGCATTAATCAATATCAATTTGGCATTAATCAAAACCATGTTGGCATTAAACAAATTCATGTTTAATAAACAACCATGCCAACATGGGCTTGATTAATGCCAAATTGATAATGATTAATGCCAACTTGACTGTGATTAGTGCCAACTTGAAGTTGAAAAGGCATAGTCTTCGGGATCTTTTCTCGATTTCCATTGCCCAACTTTTTGAGTCGTATCTGGATAAGTGTTTCATTAATAGAGCAACATATGTTTTTGTTTCGACACATTTTCAACTACAACTTGGCACTAATTACAGTCAAGTTGGCATTAATCAATATCAATTTGGCATTAATCAAAACCATGTTGGCATTAAACAAATTCATGTTTAATAAACAACCATGCCAACATGGGTTTGATTAATGCCAAATTGATAATGATTAATGCCAACTTGACTGTGATTAGTGCCACCTTGAAGTTGAAAAGGTATAGACTATACCTTTTCAACTTCAACTTAGCACTAATAATAGTCAAGTTGGCATTAATCAATATCAATTTGGCATAAAACAAAGCCATGTTAGCATTGAACAAATTCATGTTTAATAAACAACCATGCCAACATGGGTTTAATTAATGCCAAATTGATAATGATTAATGCCAACTTGAATGTGATTAGTGCCAACTTGAAGTTGAAAAGGCATAGTCTTTGGGATGTTTTCTCGTTTTCCATTGCCCAACTTTTTGACTCGTATCTGGATAAGTGTTTCATTAATAGAGCAACAGATGTTTTTGTTTCTATACCGTTGCAACTTCAACTTGGCACTAATCACAGTCAAGTTGGCATTAATCAATATCAATTTGGCATTAATTAAAACCATGTTGGCATTAAGTGTTTCATTAATAGAGCAACAGATGTTTTTGTTTTTATACCGTTGCAACTTCAACTTGGCACTAATCACAGTCAAGTTGGCATTAATCAATATCAATTTGGCATAAATCAAAGCCATGTTAGCATTGAACAAATGCATGTTTAATAAACAGCCATGCCAACATGGGTGTGATTTATGCCAACTTGATAACGATTAATGCCAACTTGACTGTGATTAGTGCCACCTTGAAGTTGAAAAGGTATAGACTATACCTTTTCAACTTCAACTTAGCACTAATCATAGTCAAGTTGGCATTAATCAATATCAATTTGGCATAAATCACACCCATGTTGGCATTGAACAAATTCATATTTAATAAACAGCCATGCCAACAAGGATTTGATTAATGCCAAATTGGTAATGATTAATGCCAACTTGACTGTG
This sequence comes from Othius punctulatus, assembly GCA_951805005.1. Classification (NCBI taxonomy): domain Eukaryota; kingdom Metazoa; phylum Arthropoda; class Insecta; order Coleoptera; family Staphylinidae; genus Othius; species Othius punctulatus. The sequence goes on along the minus strand of OX638141.1, from coordinate 6,681,404 downwards.
ATTAGTGCCAACTTGAAGTTGAAAAGGCATAGTCTTCGGGATCTTTTCTCGTTTTCCATTGCCCAACTTTTTGACTCGTATCTGGATAAGTGTTTCATTAATAGAGCAACAGATGTTTTTGTTTCTATACCGTTTCAACTTCAACTTGGCACTAATCACAGTCAAATTGGCATTAATCAATATCAATTTGGCATTAATCAAAACCATGTTGGCATTAAGTGTTTCATTAATAGAGCAACAGATGTTTTTGTTTCTATACCGTTGCAACTTCAAGTTGGCACTAATCACAGTCAAGTTGGCATTCATCAATATCAATTTGGCATTAATCAAAGCCATGTTAGCATTGAACAAATGCATGTTTAATAAACAGCCATGCCAACATGGGTGTGATTTATGCCAAATTGATAACGATTAATGCCAACTTGACTGTGATTAGTGCCACCTTGAAGTTGAAAAGATATAGACTATACCTTTTCAACTTCAACTTGGCACTAATCACAGTCAAGTTGGCATTAATCAATATCAATTTGGCATAAATTAAAGCCATGTTAGCATTGAACAAATTCATGTTTAATAAACAACCATGCCAACATGGGTTTGATTAATGCCAAATTGGTAATGATTAATGCCAACTTGACTGTGATTAGTGCCAACTTGAAGTTGAAAAGGTTGGGATCTTTTCCATTGCCCAACTTTTTGACTCGTATCTGGATAACTGTGGGAATTTATAAACAGTTTATTTTGGCCTGGTCTTACCATCCATTGATAAAGTTGCGAGGAGTTATCTGATGGTTTGAGAGATCAATATCTTTCAAGATATTATAAAAGGAAAAGAAAGATTATAAACGCATTGGGCAGGTGGTTTATAATATATTTGTGGGTAGCTGAATTCTGCAGATATCTTGGAAACACTCGTCGTTCTTTTAATTATACCAAAAATTCAAAATTACGAAATTATAAACTTTCATACAAATGCTTATTCGATGTCTATACTGCTGGTTGTTTGGTTTGGAAGTGATTCTGCAGCTGCAGCTAATTATAGTCGCAAGGAAGTGATCTGCCACATCTGCCACTCTGACTGGCCTACAATTTAGAATTATTAGAGTAAACACTTCCATGGCCGCAATTGTATAAATTTAATTTGCTATAAATGCAGAGGTTTTAACCGCAATCAATTGACTTGTCGTAATATTTCCTCCATTATCATCATCAGTGATGTATTCCTGGAAACGATCGCGAGATTTGTTTTATCAACATCCGTAAAGCGAATTAGTGACGCAAAGCTTTGTGATATCTGATGATAAATTATATAAGATGAGATTTTCATAATATTTTTTTTTCGAATAAAGATCGATCTACTACTACTACTACTACTACTAATATAATGTGGATAGTACCATTTAATTAGTACCAATTAATAGTACTGTTACTAATACTACTAATAGTACAAATGTCTACTGAAGATGACCACGTAGTGGTTGAAATGTACATTTAGAGAAATAAATTTCGTTGTGAAAAAGAATAATTTGTTTTTTCTTGTTAAAGTAGTATTAATAGTACCAATAATTTTGTTGGTTCATATAAAATTACTGTATAATATAATACAATGAAGAATCAAAATTTCACAAATTCCATTGAAAGTTTGCAACTTACAATAAACACGTTCAGCTGTATAATCTGCTGTACAAATTTTGCAGCTGCAACTGAAAATGTGTGTTTTACATTCAAAATTCAGGGGTTGACAATGAAATTTTACACCTACAACGCTTATTTCACTAATTTCAGCAAAACTTTGCAACGTACCATCAAAATTTCACAAATTGAATTTGTAACTCAAATTTTATGATTCACAATGACCATCTACAAATTTGTAATTTCCAGTGTGAATTCTGCAATTGCTAATAAAATATTGAATGAGAAGTTTAAATTTCGTAATTTATCAAGAAAAACATGTGCAATGAAGAATCAAAATTTCACAATTTTCATTGAAACTTTGCAACTTACAATAAACACGTTCAGCTGTGTAATCTGCTATACAAATTTTGCAGCTGCAACTGAAAATTTGTGTTTTACATTCAAAATTCAGGGGTTGACAATGAAATTTTACACCTACAACGCTTATTTCACTAATTTCAGCAAAACTGTGCAACGTACCATCAAAATTTCATAATTTGTAACTGAAATTTTATGATTTACAATGACCATCTACAAATTTGTAATTTCCGGTGTGAATTCTGCAATTGCTAATGAAATATTGAATGAGAAGTTTAAATTTCGTAATTTATCAAGAAAAACATGTGCAATGAAGAATCAAAATTTCCCAATTTTCATTGAAACTTTGCAACTTACAATAAACAAGTTCAGTTGTGTAATCTGCTGTACAAATTTTGCAGCTGCAACTGAAAATTTGTGTTTTACATTCAAAATTCAGGGGCTGACAATGAAATTTTACACCTACAATGCTTATTTCACTAATTTCAGCAAAACTGTGCAACGTACCATCAAAATTTCATAATTTGTAACTGAAATTTTATGATTTACAATGACCATCTACAAATTTGTAATTTCTAGTATGAATTCTGCAATTTCCAATGATATATTGAATGAGAAGTTTAAATTTCGTAATTTCTCAAAAAAAATATCGAAGTGAGAAATTAAAATTTCACAATTTCCATTGAAAGTTTACAACTTATAATAAACACGTTCAGCTATGTAATTTGCAGTATAACTTTTACAGCTGCAAATGAAAATTTGTGTTTTAAAAGTAAAATTCAGGGGTTGACAATGAAATTTGGCAAATTTACAATACCTATTTCACAAATTTAGCAACACTTTGCAACGTATCATCAAAATTTCACAATTTGGAACTAAAATTTTATGATTTACAATTACGATCTACAAATTTGTAATTTCCAGTGTGAATTTTGCAATTGCTAATGAAATATTGAATGAGTACTTTAAATTTCGTAACTTCTTAAGAGATAAATGTGAAATTAAAATTTCACAATTTTCATTGATAGTTTGCAACTTTCAATAAATTTATACAGCTGTGTATTTTTTAGTGTAAATTTTGCAGCTGCCATTAAAATTTCAGGATTTATATGGAAAATTTAGCAATGGACATTCAAATTTTGCAACTTACATTGCAAATTTCATAATTTTTAGAAAAATTTAGATATGCATTTTTGTAGGAATATTTATTTATAATTTCTATAGTATTGTTTGTAGTCAAAGTCAATGTGCATTTTGTCTAGTCAACGAATTGCTACCGTTCTTCGGGAAATATTTAAATGATCACACATCCGCCATAACATGTGCTTGCATATGAATAATACTTCGCCAAACTCGCTGCTTTCTCACTGCCGAAACTTGCGGTTAACAAACAAGCAGCTACACAATAATCGTCCACTTTAATAGTGTGTGAGTAAACTCACTTCTTATAAACGCTTAACTGAGGAATCAACCCGGATGTGGATAATAGTTTTCAAGAAATTATAAATACATTTCATACTTTTCTGCAGAATTTGCAGTGTCCCGATTCCTAGTATACATGCATAGAATCATAAAAATAACGAGATTGAAGAAGTACGAGCATTCATTTTTACCAGGCAAACAATATATTTAGATTTTGGATGAAAAGTCGTACTTCCTTAATAAAATGGTTTATTATTAGTTGCAACTGGTTTCAGCTGATCATTCAGCCATCTTCAGGCAAAACTATAAAGATATATTTAGAGTTTTTATTGAGAGCTATCTTCCATGGCGTTCCAATGTTCTTGAACCTTACCTTTTGAAAGTTGAAATTTATACATTTCTTCAAAAGTACTGATAACTTCATCTGTTGGAACAAATGCTAGAGTACGTACGATTGCTAACCTTTTGAAAGTTGAAATTTATACATTTCTTCAAAAGTACTGATAACTTCATCTGTTGGAACAAATGCAATAGTACGTACGATTCCTAACCTTTGGAAGGTTGAAATTTATAGATTTCTTCAAGAGTACTGATAACTTTATCTGTTGGAATAAATGCCATAGTACGTACGATTGCTAACCTTTTGAATGTTGAAATTTATACATTTCTTCAAAAGTACTGATAACTTCATCTGTTGGAATAAATGCTATAGTATGTACGATTGCTAACCTTTTGAAAGTTGAAATTTATACATTTCTTCAAGAGTACTGATAACTTCATCTGTTTGAATAAATGCTAAAGTACGAATGGTTGAAAAAAGCCGCGAAGCAGTTTTGAAAATCACATCCAGAAACTAGTGAGATGTGGTTTCTAAGATTCTGCGATTAGCGATTGCCTTGTGGTCTAAAGCTGTTATTGTCTGAACTGGACTCAAGTAGAAGTAAATTTGTAGAAAAAAAAATGTAAGTATTGTATTCTGTAGAAGTAAATTTGTAGAAAAATAAATATGTAAGTATTGTATTCTGTAGAAGTAAATTTGTAGAAAAATAAATATCTAAGTATTGTATTCTGTAGAAGTAAATTTGTAGAAAAATAAATATCTAAGTATTGTATTCTGTAGAAGTAAATTTGTAGAAAAATACATATGTAAGTATTGTATTCTGAAGAAGTAAATTTGTAGAAAAATAAATATGTACGTATTGTATTCTGTAGAAGTAAATTTGTAGAAAAATAAATATGTAAGTATTGTATTCTGTAGAAGTAAATTTGTAGAAAAATGAATATGTAAGTATTGTATATACAAAGCGACGCAATTCCACTGATAATACCACAATTTATAATAGTGCAGTGCACTTTGCATTAATTGCATCGTAATTATGGCAAAACCAACGCATCACACATAAACGTAAATGGTGTATCATTTAATTACGGAATTTATGGCGATTTTAATGACAGATTTTCCTGATTGCTGCAATTATAGATAATATTTCCCATTGCGCTATTGTATGAAAATCCACAAGGAAATTGCACAGAAATACGATTATTTGGATTTTAATTTATCATTAAGGACACTACAGACACAAAACCAACATTTATTTCAATGTTTGATTATTTATTGGAAAACTATTTGCACTGTCTTGATTAATCATCATAACAATGATGAAAATTATATATGCGGCTATTTTTCATAAAAGGAGTACCAAATTTATCTTCATCTATCAGTTTTAACAATTTTATTATAATCACATAAAAATCACAATTTTTTAATAGCGAATTTTGATTCATACAATTTTTCCATTAAATTCCATTCTATTTTGGGGCTATTGATCATTTATTGGAAAGCTATTTGCACTGTTTTGATTAATCATCATAACAATGATGACAATTAAATATGCGGCTTTTCCATAAAAAGAATACCAAATTTATCTTCATCTATAAGTTTTACCAATTTTATTATAATCACATAAAAATCACAAATTTTGAATAGCGAATTTTTATTCATACAATTTTTCCATTAAATTCCATTCTATTTTGGGGCTATTGATCATTTATTGGAAAGCTATTTGCACTGTTTTGATTAATCATCATAATAATAATGAAAATTAAATATGCGGATATTTTCCATAAAAAGAATACCAAATTTATCTTCATCTATCAGTTATAACAATTTTATTATAATCACATAAAAATCACAAATTTTTAATAGCGAATTTTTATTCATAAAATTTTTCCATTAAATTTCATTCTATTTTGGGGCTATTGATTATTTATTGGAAAGCTATTTGCACTGTTTTGATTAATCATCATATCAATGATGAAAATGAAATATGCGGCTTTTCCATAAAAAGAATACCAAAATTATTATATTATAATTTGTATTGACAGATATATTTTGCAGCTGAAATTTTTGACAATTAGTCATTCAAAAATGTCATTAGTTAACTGCCCACTTAAATGAAGTGTATTTCATTTATTTTGAAATTGAATGACATACTTTTTGTTCCATAGAACAATTTTATTGGCATGACAATTTACTACAAAAAAAAAAGTTTTTTACCGCCATATTCTCGAAATACGTAGTTTTTGAAAAATTTCGAAAAATCTATTTTCTGCATTATGCAAGTTGCCTATTATGGTCTTACAAATTCCTTTAATTTGTCTGTTCAAAACAGTCATAATTGTACAATAATTTGTATTGACAGATATATTTTGCAGCTGAAAATTTTGACAATTAGTCATTCAAAAATGTCATTAGTTAAGTGCCCACTTAAATTAAGTGTATTTCATTTATTTTGAAATTGAAAGACATACTTTTTATTCCATAGAACAATTTTATTGGCATGACAATTTACTACAAAAAAGGTTTTTTACAGCCATATTCTCGAAATACATAGTTTTTGAAATATTTGAAAAATTCGAATTTCTGCATTATTTAATTTGCCTGTAATGGTCTTATAAATTCCGTTAATTTGTCTCTTCAAAACAGTCACAATTTTACAATAATTTGTATTGACAGGTGTATTTAACAGATATATTTTGCAGCTGAAAGTTTTGACAATTAGTCATTCAAAAATGTCATTAGTTAAGACCGACTTAAATTAAGGGTATTTCATTTATTTTAAAATGGAATGGCATACTTTTTATCTCATAGAACAATTTTATTGGCATGACAATTTACTACAAAAAAGGTTTTTTACAGCCATATTCTCGAAATACGTAGTTTTTGAAAAATTTCGAAAATTCTATTTTCTGCATTATGCAAGTTGCCTATTATGGTCTTACAAATTCCTTTAATTTGTCTGTTCAAAACAGTCACAATTTTACAATAATTTGTATTGACAGATATATTTTGCAGCTGAAAATGAAATTTTATTGGCATGACAATTTACTACAAAAAAGGTTTTTTACAGCCATATTCTCGAAATACATAGTTATTGAAATATTTGAAAAATTCGAATTTCTGCATTATTTAATTTGCCTGTAATGGTCTTATAAATTCCGTTAATTTGTCTCTTCAAAACAGTCACAATTTTACAATAATTTGTATTGACAGGTGTATTTAACAGATATATTTTGCAGCTGAAAGTTTTGACAATTAGTCATTCAAAAATGTCATTAGTTAAGACCGACTTAAATTAAGGGTATTTCATTTATTTTAAAATGGAATGGCATACTTTTTATCTCATAGAACAATTTTATTGGCATGACAATTTACTACAAAAAAGGTTTTTTACAGCCATATTCTCGAAATACATAGTTTTTGAAATATTTGCAAAATTCGAATTTCTGCATTATGTAATTTACCTGTATGGTCTTACAAATTCCTTTAATTTGTCTGTTCAAAACAGTCACAATTTTACAATTATTTGTATTGACAGATATATTTTGCAGCTGAAAATTTTGACAATTAGTCATTCTAAAATGTCATTAGTTAAGTGCCCAATTGAATTAAACTTTAAATTAAGTAATAAATAAATTATAAATCAAGTAAAAATAAATATTATTTAGGAGTAAGTACTAAATATAACATCATTAAATAAAACCTAAAACTGAATTTCAATTAAGTATGAAATGATTTAATTTTTATCTCATAGAGCAATTGGTATGACAATTTACTACAAAAAAGTATTATACAATCCTGTATAATGCTTGATTTAAAAAAAAAAAAAAATCGAAGAGATAATTTTCACAACGACATTTATAGCAGCAAAATGTACGTTTATCCTCTGTGTAAAAAATAAAATAAAAATCCAAGAGATAATTTTCACAACGACATTTATAGCAGCTAAATGTACGTTTATCCTCTGTACCATCATCTGCAACAGAATCTGTGTGCTGGTCGAGTTGAATTAATGTACATATTCTTACTTATTACAACGACCAACATTATTGGGAGGTCGAAGAAAGTAGGTCTCTTCTCATTTATGACGGTGGGTGTAAGTGTGTACTTTTACTTACAGGAGAAACAATATGCATGAGGTTGTGCTACATACGAACTATGTATGTGAAAAACTGTATCTTCTTTATAATATCGAAGCTCATTACAATGTTCAAATGTGATATTGTAAATAATTTTTAGTTTACTGGATTTGGGTTAGAAATTATTTATGATATTATGTATATACTCGTTGGAGAATGGTGAAAATCATGTATCAAGAAAATATAACTGAAATTTAGAAAAAACAAAACAAGTGACTAATTTCAAACCCTAACCCAATGAATTATAATTATTAAAATTTCATCATCAGTGAAGCATTGGAAGCATAAATTATAAGTATATTTATATAATGCAATGGAATCTCTAACTTTATGTGAGATCTCTGACAGAGATAATTTTAGTGCTGAAGTAATTTAATACGCACTTCTTTCCAATTGATGTATATTTGTAATAATAAATGTACATCAACTGGTAAGTGCGTAAATCTAGAGATACAGATTTACCTTAAATTTCGTTTGGTCATCTCTGTTGAAAGAGATGAACTTGAAGTTGAAATTGCCATAATGTACTATGGCAACCTCAGATCAACAAATTCCGAAAGAGAAGCTGAACCAAGAGAGATAAGGGAATAAAGCATGGGATCAATGGATCAATGGACATTGTTCATTGGGCTTTTTGTACCCATTTATATCTTCTGAATAGAAAAAAAATCACTGCAAGACCATAACAGGCAAATTCCTTTGCCTGTTATACTAATGTAAGGTACTATTTTACTACCAGGTAGAGAAACAAGTGAAGTGGGGGTTGTGATATGTACAATTGCTTATTATATGTAGAATATTATTGTGGCCTTTGTTAGCAAATACATTTAAATTTGAATGTTGTAGAGAGTGAGAGACAAACCACCTTTATTGGGCTATCGACCATTTATCGGTCATCAATTTACCGATTATCATCAAATATCGATCAATTGCCACTCAAAATACTTAATTGAATGCATTATCACTTGTAAGACTCGTTTGTGAGAAAGTTAAACAGATTTACCAAAACAGCCGTGTTTTATCGTGGGACATACTTATGGAACCATACCAAGCCAAAATTAGAATCAACATCATCATCATCTTTAATCCTCTTTTAATTAATACCTTTAATTCAGTTATAGAGGTGATCACTGATAGTTTAAAATCACTGATAGTAATATTTTGTAATTACTGAACTCCATTAACAATTCTGCATCAAATCTAACTAATTTTGGCTTACACCTAAAATCCAGCACATAACTATATATTATAGGATAATATTAATACGTTGCTAATTATTTGTTTTCGCATAAATACAGTACTTAATTACGAAAAAGTCCCACTTAACACTACTGTACCCGGAACTTAAATCATATTTATAAACAACGGCGAAATATTCATTCATTATAAGCGGTCTTCCAGCCATCAAAGCTATCATAGACACAACCTACGTACATATATATCGACGTTTGAATAACTTTCACCAACGCATTCCTTTGCACATCTCACATCAATGAAGACGTCACACAAGCCAGCAGATTCACTTCCTCAATATGCTTTCAAATTCGATACAACAAAGTTGTATGACGGCATTTGCTGTTTAAAATTAGCGGAATATTCGCAATTATTTACAGTTATGGGGCCCCAAGGCACAATAAATTTTGGGCACATTCATGCTAGAGCACATTTCCTACTGCACAACACACCACTGCACTGGTTAATTAACTAAGTCAATAATGTAATCAAGAGCATGTTTAATTGATTGCGTTACATAGTATTCAAAAGGTTTGTATTTGATTTATTTGAACCATTTAGTAATGGCAATGATATGTGGATGTGAACTAATGATAAATTCTCTCAAGACTTTTGGAAGTAAATTTTGTAGTAAATTGTCATGCCAATAAAATTGTTCTATGAGATAAAAAGTATGCCATTCCATTTCAAAATAAATGAAATACCCTTAATTTAAGTGGGCACCTAACTAATGACATTTTTGAATGACTAATTGGCAAAATTTTCAGCTGCAAAATATATCTGTCAATACAAATTGTGACTATTTTGAAAAGACAAATTAAAGGAATTTGGTCATCAGATATAATTCGAGATAAATTTTTCGTTTCTATCTCATTTGTACGTCAAAATTTTAGAAGTTAATTTGTATGTCAAAAAGTAACAAAAGACAGGTGTACATACATCTCGGCAAAAGATGTTTCAAATTAAACGGGGAAGCCAAGAACATAATAATACATAGGGTGTTCCATTTAAAAAAAACAAAAGTTGATGGTTATTTCCGGTAGCGATAGAAACGGTAGATTTTGGTATTCTACATATTTTTTTAATAATTGTTTAAATATCTTTACAGTTTTTGGTTTCACATTAGTGAATATAAATTATGTACCTGAGACAGGTGCATAAAGCGTTTTGCATTTACATCAAATACTTTTTTTTTAATTGTAGAACACATCAGATGGCTGGGGAGTTGAGCTATTATACTCACCCTGTATAATATTATCGATTTAATAATTCCAAAACTCTATCCTGATGTATGAAATTTTTCAAAATCTTTGAATTATTAATTGATAGGAACTGAATAATCTGTAAAAAAATGCAAATGTAAATGTCTACCATTTTTGGGACTTTTTATGTATAGATTTTTTTAGCATATCAGCATAGAAATTTGTAGATTCATATGGCGTTTTCATCAAATTTTCAGTGCATTTGTCACAATATTTATACGGAATTTAGAATATTTTGTAAGTTGAACTATTCAAAAAAATATACAGCGTTATTCATAAAAATTTAAACCGTGGTTTATTTACGAAGTGTTACCAAAGTTACTAAGATTAAACCACCGTTAAACCGCGGCTTAAATTTTTATGAATAACGCTGTATATTTTTTTGAATAGTTCAAAATATAAAATATTCTAAATTTCGTATAATTATCGCGACAAATGCACTGAAAATTTGATGAGAAGGCCAAATAAATATATAAATTGCTATGCTGATATGCTGAAAAAATCTGTACATAAAAAATCCCAAAAATTGTAGACAAAAATGTAAAAAAGTTTGCATTTTCTTACAGATTACTCAGTTCCTATCAATTGATGAAAATTTGATGAAAAGGCCAAATAAATATATAAATTGCTATGCTGAAAAAATCTGTACATAAAAAATCCCAAAAATTGTAGACAAAAATGTAAAAATGTCTGCATTTTCTTACAGATTACTCAGTTCCTATCAATTGATGAATTCTCTTCCAAGATTTAATAAATTTTCACGCATTGGGATAGTGTCTTCAAATTATTAAATCGATAATATTATACAGGGTGAGTCAAAATACACTGTTAACGTTTTATGTACAAATTATAATTGTTTGTAAAAAAATGTTGCACTCTCAGTTATTATTTTGGAAAATGGAAAAATGTTACAATCATTTAACTCAGTAGGATCTATACATTTTGTACGCTTTTATGTTTTAAAGTATTTGAACTTTTACTTCGTTTCATAATAGATATTTACGATATAAGTATCGTAACGTATCATATTACGATACTATATGGCAAAATTATCCATTAGCTATAGCCATTAGCTATTAGATAAGCCATTGAGTATCATAGCACGATACGATATGGCAAAATTATCCAATAGCTATAGCCATTAGCTATTAGATAAGCCATTGAGTATCATAGCACGATACGATATGGCAAAATTATCCATTAGCTATAGCCATTAGCTATTAGATAAGCCATTGAGTATCATAGCACGATACGATATGGCAAAATTATCCGTTAGCTATAGTCATTAGCTATTAGATAAGCCATTGAGTATCATAGCACGATACGATATGGCAAAATTATCAGTTAGCTATAGTCATTAGCTATTAGATAAGCCATTGAGTATCGTAATATGATGTTACGATACGAATATCTTACAATGTTTTACTTACTATGAATTAAGAGCTTTTTTTATGTAAATTAGTTTTTCCATAACCAAATCAGTAGGTTTTGAAGTCTCTTCTATCAGTTTTGAGTTCTGTCAGTACTTGCTATATGAAATGAGTGACAAAGAAAATATTGATTCTGATGCTGAAGCAGCAGCAAATGATGCTCTTGCTATATTGCTATAAATCGAGACGAACGTACGAGAAAGAGTACAATAAATTCTACAAATGGTATAGTTTAAAATAGTGCGGTAATGTATGTCATTACAATCTGAAAGTGAACATCGTAAAGTGTGACATTACACATTGATGTCAGACTAATTGTTAAATCTGTCAGTTGACAGTTGACAGGATTAAGAAAATGCATAAATCAAAATCGTGTTTTACATTATTTTTTTTTTACATTTTTATCAATAACTCTTTAACGAGGAATAAACGGAAATAGAATATAAAATAGTAGATAATATATTTTCAAAAAACAAAGAAGCAACTTGCTATGTTCTTTCTGTGTTTTTTTTTTATATGGACTACCACGTAATAAAGGTCGAAAACATCCTGATGATTAAATATATTTTCTGTTTGCTGATATTAATTAATATACTTAACATTATTACATATTGATAGTAGATAAATATATTTTCAAAAAACATAAAAGCAACTTGCTATCTTTTTTTTTCTCTTTTTTAATATGGACTACCACGCAGTAAAAGTCGAAAACATCCTGATGATTAAATATATTTTCTGTTTGCTGATGTTAATTAACATACTTAACATTATTACATATCGATAGTAGATAAATATATTTTCAAAAAAACATAAAAGCAACTTGCTATGTTTTTTCCCTGTTTATTTTTAATATGGACTACCACGCAGTAAAAGTCGAAAACATCCTGATGATTAAATATATTTTATGTTTCCTGATGTTAATTAACATACTTGACATACTTTTGTTTTTAGCCGTAATATACAATGTCTAGTTCATATTTTTACACGTCAATATTTACTTAATATGCTCTGACATGTGGACAATTACAATAATTATGGAAAAGGGAGCAAAAACACATGTATGAAAACATATGACATATAAATATTTAGTGTTTACAAAACATGTGTATCTCGTAAATTACACGCGATAACTGCCAGGCGTATTTAGTTGTTGTAGATATGTATTTTTGTATTTTTTTGTGATAACCTATTTTTGGTATATACACATTTATTTTGTGTATTTTGAGTCAGAAGTGACGTAAAACAAATTGAAAATTTAGAGTGGAAAATTTTCTGTTTGTCCCTCATTATAGTTATTGATAAAAAAACAAAAAAATACAGTTCAACTTTTAACTTTATTAAAAATTAATAATATTAAAAAAACAAGATATTGTTCAGATCTGTAACACTAATTGTCAAATTTGAGTTATTGATAAGAAAACAAAAAAATACATTTCAACTTTAAAATTTATTAAAAACTAATAATATAAAAAACATGATATTTACCACATCTGTGAAACTAACTGTCAAATTTGAGTTATTGATAAAAAAAATATTTCAACTTTAAATTTTATTAAAAACTAATAATATAAAAAACATGATATTTACCACATCTGTCAAACTAATTGTCAAATTTGAGTTATTGATATAAAAACAAAACATAACATTTCAACTTTAAACTTTGTCAAAAACTAATAACATTAAAAAAACAAGATGTTGTCCACATCTGTCAAACTAATTTTCAATTCCGACAGTTGACAGTTTACAGGATTAACAAAATGCATACATCATAATCGTGTTTTACATAGTGGTCGAAAAAAATATTTTTGGTTATTTTTATCCTCTATAACGAGGAAGAAACGGAAAAGTTTCCATTCCTAATTTTCAATTTGTTTTAGCCATCTAAATCGAATCCCAAAAGCACGGGCATCACTTTTGAGACATATTTAGTTTGTTATATCATTTGGTTTCATTTATATTTGAGCCAGTTTATACATATATTTTTGTGAAAACCATTTGGAAGCTAATTTGAGTGCAGCTTAATTTTCCACTTCCACTTAATGGAAAAATAGTAGGGAACAGGGAAAAGGAAAATTGTGCTTCGCTTAAATTACAAAACATTCACATATTCCAAAAATTTAGAAGGTTTTGGGCATTTACATTACGATTTTCAACATTTCGTTAGAACTTGGTATCAAATTAGGAAAATTCTATTAGTACAGTAAAAAAAATGCAGTTTTACTGTACTAATCTTACTTTAAACACGTAACAGGTTTTTTTTTCCGACAATATTACTGTACTATATGCCTATATTAGATAATGGGAATTTTCTGATTCAGTGTATCTGATGAAATTGAAACTTAAGGCGTCCAAAATAAAATATTATGTTAGTATTAATAATATTATGTGAGTATATTGGTATAATATACTAACGAATAGATTTTATAATGTACAGGGTGATTTTTTAGGTCATCAACAAACTTTGAGAGATGAAAGCTCTTGATAAACTTTGTTTCTTAAAGTTACATGAGTTTTCGTCTCTCAAAGTTTGTTGGTGAGGTAAAAAATCTCAATTTTCTTCTCAATCTTCATTTTTCTCAAAAATTTCAAGTGCATTTTTCTCAAAAATGTCGAGTAGGATTTTTTACAAAACCACTTAGCTGGTGAGATCATGAAAAAAATTATCAAGTCTTAGAGCAAAAATAAATGCCGACAAAAAGAAAGTGTTGTTTCAAAAACAAAAACCGACATGTATCAGGGTGTCAAAAAAATTACATAATAAACTGCTGAATTTTGGGCAGTAACTATAATAATTAAATACTTAACTTGTTTACTTTACTGTAATAGTGTTTAATCTATAACCATATCCAAGTATTATTAGAATTTATTTTTTCCCCATCCAATTCAATTCCTTTCTACTTTTGATGTAAAAAAATCAGCACTTTCTTACAAATTTAATTTATCAAAGGCAACATTTTATGTTTTCAAGGAAATCCCCACAACAAATACCTACAAACCTACATATTATTTCGTTTTTGTTTTCAACTGCGTTTTACCATTAACTTGTTTTTGTTCGTCATTTTTTTTAAATTTTCTTAAAATATCAGTGCATTTTTCTTAAAAATTTCAAGTGCATTTTTCTCAAAAATTTCAAGTGCATTTTTCTCAAAAATGTCGAGGAGGATTTTTTTATAGCACCACTTGGCTGGTGAGATCATGAAAAAAAAAGTCCCAGAGCCAAAATAAATGCCAACAAAAAGAAAGTGTTGTTTCAAAAACAAAAACCGACATGTATCAGGGTGTCAAAAAAATTACATAGTAAACTACTGAATTTTGGGCAGTAAATATAATAATTAAATACTTACTTAACTTGTTTACTTTACTGTAATAGTGTTTAATCTATAACCATATCCAAATATTATTAGAATTTATTTTTTCCCACATCCAATTCAATTCGTTTCTGCTTTTGATTTAAAAAAATCAGCACTTTCTTACAAATTTTAATTTGTCACGGGCAACATTTTACGTTTTCAAGGAAATTCCCACAACAAATACCTACAAACCTACATATTATTTCGTTTTTGTTTTCAACTGCGTTTTACCATTAACTTGTTTTTGTTCATCATTTTTTAAAAAATTTTCTTAAAATTTCAAGTGCATTTTTCTTAAAAATTTCAAGTGCATATTTCTCAAAAATGTCAAGTGCATTTTTCTCAAAAATGTCGAGGAGGATTTTTGTATAGCACCACTTGGCTGGTGAGATCATAAAAAAATTATCAAGTCCTAGAGCAAAAACAAACGCCGCCAAAAAGAAAGTGTTGTTTCAAAAACAAAAACCGACATTATTAGGGTGTCAAAAAAATTACATAATAAAGTACTGAATTTTGGGCAGTAACTATAATAATTAAATACTTAACTTGTTTACTTTACTGTAATAGTGTTTAATCTATAACCATATCCAAGTATTATTAGAATTTATTTTTTTCCCCATCCAATTCAATTCGTTTCTGCTTTTGATTTAAAAAAATCAGCACTTTCTTACAAATTTAATTTATCAAAGGCAACATTTTATGTTTTCACGGAAATCCCCACAACAAATACCTACAAACCTACATATTATTTCGTTTTTGTTTTCAACTGCGTTTTACCATAAAGTTGTTTTTGTTCGTCATTTTTTTTAAATTTTCTTAAAATTTCAAGTGCATTTTTCTTAAAAAATTCAAGTGCCTATTTCTCAAAAATTTCAAGTGCATTTTTCTCAAAAATGTCAAGGAGGATTTTTTTATAGCACCACTTGGCTGGTGAGATCATAAAAAAAATTATCAAGTCCTAGAGCAAAAATAAATGCCGACAAAGAAAGTGTTGTTTCAAAAACAAAAACCGACATGTATCAGGGTGTCAAAAAAATTACATAATAAACTTCTGAATTTTGGGCAGTAAATATAATAATTAAATACTTACTTAACTTGTTTACTTTACTGTAATAATGTTTAATCTATAACCATATCCAAGTATTATTAGAATTTATTTTTTCCCCATCCAATTCAATTCGTTTCTGCTTTTGATTTTAAAAAAATCAGCACTTTCTTACAAATTTAATTTATCCAAGGCAACATTTTATGTTTTCACGGAAATCCCCACAACAAATACCTACAAACCTACATATTATTTCGTTTTTGTTTTCAACTGCGTTTTACCATTAACTTGTTTTTGTTCATCATTTTTTAAAAAAATTTCTTAAAATTTCAAGTGCATTTTTCTTAAAAATTTCAAGTGCATATTTCTCAAAAATGTCAAGTGCATTTTTCTCAAAAATGTCGAGGAGGATTTTTGTATAGCACCACTTGGCTGGTGAGATCATAAAAAAAATTATCAAGTCCTAGAGCAAAAACAAACGCCTTCAAAAAGAAAGTGTTGTTTCAAAAACAAAAACCGACATTATTAGGGTGTCAAAAAAATTACATAATAAAGTACTGAATTTTGGGCAGTAACTATAATAATTAAATACTTAACTTGTTTACTTTACTGTAATAGTGTTTAATCTATAACCATATCCAAGTATTATTAGAATTTATTTTTTCCCCATCCAATTCAATTCGTTTCTGCTTTTGATTTAAAAAAAATCAGCACTTTCTTACAAATTTTAATTTGTCAAAGGCAACATTTTATGTTTTCAAGGAATCCCCACAACAAATACCTGCAAACCTACATATTATTTCGTTTTTATTTTCAACTGCGTTTTACCATTAACTTGTTTTTGTTCATCATTTTTTAAAAATTTTCTTAAAATTTCAAGTGCATTTTTCTTAAAAATTTCAAGTGCATATTTCTCAAAAATTTCAAGTGCGTTTTTCTCAAAAATGTCGAGTATAATTTTTTACAGCACTCCATGGCTGGTGAGATCATGAAAAAAATTATCAAGTCCTAGAGCAAAAACAAACGCCGCCAAAAAGAAAGTGTTGTTTCAAAAACAAAAACCGACATGTATCAGGGTGTCAAAAAAATTACACAATAAACTACTGAATTTTGGGCAGTAAATATAATAATTAAATACTTACTTAACTTGTTTACTTTACTGTAATAATGTTCAATCTATAACCATATCCAAGTATTATTAGAATTTATTTTTTCCCCCATGCAATTCAATTCGTTTCTGCTTTTGATTTAAAAAAATCAGCACTTTTTTACAAATTTAATTTATAAAAGGCAACATTTTATGTTTTCAAGGAAATCCCCACAACAAATACCTACAAACCTACATATTATTTCGTTTTTGTTTTCAGCTGCGTTTTACCATTAACTTGTTTTTGTTCGTCATTTTTTTTAAATTTTCTTAAAATTTCAAGTGCATTTTTCTTTAAAATTTCAAGTGCATTTTTCTCAAAAAATTCAAGTGCATTTTTCTCAAAAATGTCGAGGAGGATTTTTTTAAAGCACCACTTGGCTGGTGAGATCATAAAAAAAATTATCAAGTCCTAGAGCAAAAACAAACGCCGACAAAAAGAAACTGTTGTTTCAAAAACAAAAATCGACATGTATCAGGGTGTCAAAAAAATTACATAATGAATTACTGAATTTTGGGCAGTAAATATAATAATTAAATACTTACTTAACTTGTTTACTTTACTGTAATAAGGTTTAATCTAAAACCATATCCAAGTATTATTAGAATTAATTTTTTTCCCCATCCAATTTAATTCGTTTCTGCTTTTGATTTAAAATAATCAGCACTTTTTTACAAATTTAATTTATAAAAGGCAACATTTTATGTTTTCAAGGAAATCCCCACAACAAATACCTACAAACCTACATATTATTTCGTTTTTGTTTTCAACTGCGTTTTACCATTAACTTGTTTTTGTTCGTCATTTTTTTTAAATTTTCTTAAAATTTCAAGTGCATATTTCTTAAAAATTTCAAGTGCATATTTCTCAAAAATTTCAAGTGCATTTTTCTCAAAAATGTCGAGGAGGATTTTGTTACGCACCACTTGGCTAGTGAGATCATGAAAAAAAAAATCAAGTCCTAGAGCAAAAATAAATGCCGACAAAAAGAAAGTGTTGTTTCAAAAACAAAAACTGACGTGTATCAGGGTGTCAAAAAAAATTACATAATAAAGTACTGAATTTTGGGCAGTAAATATAATAATTAAATACTTACTTAACTTGTTTACTTTACTGTAATAATGTTCAATCTATAACCATATCCAAGTATTATTAGAATTTATTTTTTCCCCCATGCAATTCAATTCGTTTCTGCTTTTGATTTAAAAAAATCAGCACTTTTTTACAAATTTAATTTATAAAAGGCAACATTTTATGTTTTCAAGGAAATCCCCACAACAAATACCTACAAACCTACATATTATTTCGTTTTTGTTTTCAACTGCGTTTTACCATTAACTTGTTTTTGTTCGTCATTTTTTTTAAATTTTCTTAAAATTTCAAGTGCATATTTCTTAAAAATTTCAAGTGCATATTTCTCAAAAATTTCAAGTGCATTTTTCTCAAAAATGTCGAGGAGGATTTTGTTACGCACCACTTGGCTAGTGAGATCATGAAAAAAAAAATCAAGTCCTAGAGCAAAAATAAATGCCGACAAAAAGAAAGTGTTGTTTCAAAAACAAAAACTGACGTGTATCAGGGTGTCAAAAAAAATTACATAATAAAGTACTGAATTTTGGGCAGTAAATATAATAATTAAATACTTACTTAACTTGTTTACTTTACTGTAATAATGTTTAATCTATAACCATATCCAAGTATTATTAGAATTTATTTTTTTCCCCATCCAATTCAATTCGTTTCTGCTTTTGATTTAAAAAAAAAATCAGCACTTTCTTACAAATTTTAATTTGTCAAAGGCAACATTTTATGTTTTCAAGGAAATCCCCACAACAAATACCTACAAACCTACATATTATTTCATTTTTGTTTTCAACTGCGTTTTACCATTAACTTGTTTTTGTTCGTCATTTTTTAAAAATTTTCTTAAAATTTCAAGTGCATTTTTCTAAAAAATTTCAAGTGCATATTTCTCAAAAATTTCAAGTGCATTTTTCTCAAAAATGTCGAGGAGGATTTTTTTATAGCACCACTTGGCTGGTGAGATCATAAAAAAAATTATCAAGTCCTAGAGCAAAAACAAACGCCGACAAAAAGAAAGTGTTGTTTCAAAAACAAAAATCAACATGTATCCGGGTGTCAAAAAAATTACATAATAAAGTACTGAATTTTGGGCAGTAACTATAATAATTAAATACTTAACTTGTTTACTTTACTGTAATAGTGTTTAATCTATAACCATATCCAAGTATTATTAGAATTTATTTTTTCCCCATCCAATTCAATTCGTTTCTGCTTTTGATTTAAAAAAATCAGCACTTTCTTACAAATTTTAATTTGTCAAAGGCAACATTTTATGTTTTCAAAGAAATCCTCACAACAAATACCTACAAACCTACATATTATTTCGTTTTTGTTTTCAGCTGCGTTTTACCATTAACTTGTTTTTGATCGTCATTTTTTTTAAATTTTCTTAAAATTTCAAGTGCATTTTTCTTAAAAATTTCAAGTGCATATTTCTCAAAAATTTCAAGTGCATTTTTCTCAAAAATGTCGAGGAGGATTTTGTTACAGCACCACTTGGATGGTGGGATCATGAAAAAAAAAAACAAGTCCTAGAGCAAAAATAAATGCCGACAAAAAGAAAGTGTTGTTTCAAAAACAAAAATCGACATGTATCAGGGTGTCAAAAAAATTACATAATAAAGTACTGAATTTTGGGCAGTAAATATAATAATTAAATACTTACTTAACTTGTTTACTTTACTGTAATAGTGTTTAATCTATAACCATATCCAAGTATTATTAGAATTTATTTTTCCCCATTCAATTCAATACGTTTCTGCTTTTGATTTAAAAAAAATCAGCACTTTCTTACAAATTTTAATTTGTCACAGGCAACATTTTATGTTTTCAAGGAAATTCCCACAACAAATACTTACAAACCTACATATTATTTCGTTTTTGTTTTCAACTGCGTTTTACCATTAACTTGTTTTTGTTCGTCATTTTTTTTTAAATTTCTTAAAATTTCAAGTGCATATTTCTTAAAAATTTCAAGTGCATATTTCTCAAAAATTTCAAGTGCATTTTTCTCAAAAATGTCGAGGTGGATTTTTTTATAGCACCACTTGGCTGGTGAGATCATAAAAAAAATTATCAAGTCTTAGAGCAAAAACAAACGCCGTCAAAAAGAAAGTGTTATTTCAAAAACAAAAACCGACATTATTAGGGTGTCAAAAAAATTACATAATAAAGTACTGAATTTTGGGCAGTAACTATAATAGTTAAATACTTAACTTGTTTACTTTACTGTAATAGTGTTTAATCTATAACCATATCAAAGTATTATTAGAATTTATTTTTTTCCCCATCCAATTCAATTCGTTTCTGCTTTTGATTTAAAAAAAATCAGCACTTTCTTACAAATTTTAATTTGTCGAAGGCAACATTTTATGTTTTCATGGAAATCCCCACAACAAATACCTACAAACCTACATATTATTTCGTTTTTGTTTTCAATTGCGTTTTACCATTAACTTGTTTTTGTTCGTAATTTTTTTAAAATTTTCTTAAAATTTCAAGTGCATTTTTCTTAAAAATTTCAAGTGCATACTTCTCAAAAATTTCAAGTGCATTTTTCTCAAAAATGTCGAGCAATTTTCTCACCACTTGGCTGGTGAGAAAATGAAAAAAAAAAGATCAAGTCCTAGAGCAAAAACAAAATCCGACAAAAAGTGTCGTTTCAAAAAGAAAAATCGACATGTTTCAGTGTTTTTGAAAAAAAAAGATATAATAAAGAATTTTTAGCAGTAAAAATAATAATTTAAATATTAGTCTTTGCTTAATTATAGCAATGAAAACCATTATTCTAGCATCGTTTCTTCTTCTCAGTCTCAGGTACAGTAAATTTTGATTAATTTGGTAATATAATCATACATTTCTGCAAATTCACTAATTTATGTATATATATATATATTAGTATCTACTTTCTGGATTTCGCCAATCACCAAATTATAGAAATTTGGTACTATTACCTTTATTTACCTCTAGCCCAAGTATAGGCTGGACATCATAATTATTGTACGTAGTCATTTCATTTTCTATTTATGTATTGTATTAAGTACCCAATGTATGAAATAACACTAGGTTTTAAGCATCTTCCAAATTTTATTGGAAGGGTGGGTGGGTGGCTTAACTTAGGTTGGTAACTTAGGTTAGGTAGCCTTAGGTACCTACCAACTTAGGTAGGTATAATTTATAATTCTGATCAATTTTTGAAGCTGCAATGCTATTTGATGCTATAAGATTTATCATATGTATACATAAATATTAAATATTTGTGAGACCTATATGCAATTTCAGACATGTTTTCTTCTGAAGACACACGCGGAGCTTGTTTTTCAGCACTTCACGTGAAACGCACGCAAAATCGCAAGTGTAATGAAAACAGACTGCTTATTTATGAAAGGTTACGGAAGTTGAACTTTCATATGAAATTTGTTTGCCTCGGTTAATCATACTTGGCGTGAAACATAAATAGGAGGTAATAATACATTAAACATTTGTACAGCTCGTCAATGTACGTCAATGTACATGAAAATAATAGTAAACCGTGTGGAATGTGAGTCACCCGATTGTTCCAGTGTGATCCTGGGAGTATTTAATTGTCCAAGCAGCTAAGCGAACAATGGAGAGGTTAAATGCAGCGCATATTTTATTCATTCTATTCAAATGCGGTTTTGTTTCGAGCTATTATCAATCGCAGCACTCATCAAGGATCATTTGAAATTGTCCATTGTTGCGCAAATCGGGCATGTAATAGTAGCTAATTAAAAAAAATAAAGTCTAGTGCAGTTTATGCAGGTCAAAATAACATAAACTGCTCAGCTCACAAGTCAAAACAGTCGTTTTTCATAGAAACTGAGTTATCTTGGAATAATTCAAATTAGTGCCACTCGTTATACTACAATGACCTTTTCGTGTCTCCTGGACAAGTAAATATTTATTTTAGTCGTAGCTCTTATGCAAATTATGACCTAATTATAATTTAAGTATTGTTAACCGACATTTGCATATAAAATTTATACAATTATCCATAAAATATGTTGATGTGCCTTAAGTAGTGTTAATTTGTTAATAGACTAATTCTATAATCTAGAATTGGCTTTTTCAAAATATAATTGCTAATTTACGAAAATCTCTTGACGGTAGCGTCAAGTTTTCCCAGCAAGCTGCATTCAAACATGAACACAGCGTTTCTTTTGGCGCTCTGCCGCTCGCCGCTCCGCTCACCGCTCGGATTGTAGCCGAGGCCTTTAGTTAAGTTTTAACTAGCTGGTTAAGATGGTTAACACCATGGCACGAAGCGAAGAACAACTGGCGAAATATGACCACCTAACACCATAACTAGAGGAGTATGCCGAAGATGCTCTACCGCGTCCTGAAGAGGATGGCAGCCAAACGAGCAGCAAGCTTCCACACCCGAACCTGATGGACATTTGGTTATCAACATACAATACAACATACAACATACAATACTTCTAATAGACTTACACATATGAGTATCAATTCTCAGATAACTGAGCTACGTTCTAAATAAGTATTACTTCAGACACTGGGAAAGCCGTAATTATGATAAAAACCCAAATGCCCGTATCTATCAAAACCGTATTGAATGCACCAATTAATAATTTTCCACACAGGAAATTATTCAGGCGGGAAGCAAAACAAAATTCTCGTTTACCTGTAATAAAAACGTAATCAGTTATATGCTCCCCCGGACACGTGAATCAATTATCAATTTGTTATCAAGCTTCAAGTATTTCCACTTTTATTGTAACTTTCCGTATTTACCGCGATGGGCTAATGTGGCCGGCTTCCCCCGATGTCCTTCATCTGCGATTTCTTCGGCCTAATAGCCCGTAATTGTACACAAACAATGGTATTAAAGACCCATTTAAATTCAGAGCTGTAACCAGAGATCAGCACTGCTAGCCGCATTGGACTTTAAAAACGCTTTAACTAATCGCCTCCAGAAAGTTTTCCGTAGCCACTGGCGTTAATAACGGCCCCAAATGGTCATTAGGGAAATGCCACTGCAATTGTTACCGAATACAAGGCATTCCGTTAATAAAACTCAAATTCAAAAACATATGCAGATCAATGAACACTAAATTACCAAAATTTGGCCCAAACTTTTATCAGGTTTAAATTACAATTTATTTCGAAATTATTAAAATTTGAAAATTACAAGTGAAAACTAATAAGTCGTTAAAATTGCAAAATTAGGAAATATGAAATATGTTTTCAAAACAAATACAGCTCAAAATTGGCAAATTCAACTGTCAAACAGATAGCAAACATCAAGTTTAATCAAGAAATTACTATTCAAATTTGATAACTAATGAGGAATTTGAGTGTTTTTGAAACAAACACAGATTTGAGTTGAGAAATTTTAAGAAATACTGTGTTTTAGTAAAAAGTGTTTTAGAAACAACTACAGCTCAAATTAGTTGTTTTCATTTTCACAAGTTATGTTGATATTTAGAATCAAATTTGATACCTGCAGTTTTTATAATTGATAATTGATAATTTGTAATTGATTTTTATATTTTATAACTGCAAATTTTAGAATTATTATTGTTACAATTGGACTGTGCCATAGGACAATAGAATTGATACTTTCTCTTAAAATTACAGCTGGAATTACACCTACTAACAAAATTTCAAGCATTTATTAAAATTTAGGAATGGCAGTGAAAAATTTAAAAGAATATTGTAAATTACAAGTAAAATCTATAAATTGTCATAAAATCTAGCAAGTTTTTATAAAACTTCAGTTAACTTTCGACCAAATTTTAGTTTTGTTTCTTGCAACACATATACGACTCTTGACGATATTTTTCATTTAGTATAATCATTTAAAAACTACATTTGTAAACTGGTTATTCGTTAGAATTGGAAAATTACTTTTCAAATATGATCACTAATGTGGAATTTGTGTATATTAGAAACAACCCAAATTTGGCAAATTCAGACCAAATACGGAAAATGAAGATGACATTTCAGTTGTTAATTAAGAATCACTAAAATTTAACATTTGTAGCCCAAATTTGTGAATTTCAGGTAAAACCGTAAAATTTCCTTGCATTTTCACAAGTTGTGTTAACATTTAGGATCAAATTTGATAACTGCAAGTAATTTGTTAACATTGGAAAATTACTTTTCAAATTTGATCATTAATATGGAATTTGAGTGTTTTCCAAACAAACACAGCCCAAAATTTTCAAATTCAATCGTCAAACAGATGTCAAACATCAAGCTTAATCAAGAAATTACTATTCAAATTTGATAACTAATGAGGAATTTGAGTGTTTTTGAAACAAACACAGATTTGAGTTGAGAAATTTTAAGAAATACTGTGTTTTGGTAAAAAGTGTTTTAGAAACAACTACAGCTCAAATTTGTTGTTTTCATTTTCACAAGTTATGTTGACATTTAGAATCAAATTTGATACCTGCAGTTTTTATAATTGATAATTGATAATTTGTAATTGATTTTTATATTTTATAACTGCAAATTTTAGAATTATTATTGTTACAATTGGACTGTGACATAGGACAATAGAATTGATAGTTTCTGTTAAAATTACAGATGGAATTTGCCACCTACCAACAAAATTTCAAGCATTTATTAAAATTTAGGAATGGCAGTGAAAAATTTAAAATAATATTGTAAATTACAAGTAAAATCTATAAATTGTCATAAAATCTAGCAAGTTTTATAAAATTTCAGTTAACTTTCGACCAAATTTTAGTTTTGTTTTTTGCAATACATAAACGAATTTTAACGATATTTTTCATTTAGTATAAAAATTTAAAAACTACAGATGAAAACTAGTTATTCGTTAGAATTGAAAAATTACTTTTCAAATATGATCACTAATGTGGAATTTGTGTATATTAGAAACAACCCAAATTTGGCAAATTCAAACTAAATACGGAAAATGAAGATGACATTTCAGTTGTTAATTAAGAATCACTGAATTTAACATTTGTAGCCAAAATTTGTGAATTTCAGGTAAAATCGTAAAATTTTCTTTGCATTTTCACAAGTTATGTTAACATATAGGATCAAATTTGATAACTGCAAGTAGTTTGTTAACATTGGAAAATTACTTTTCAAATTTGATCATTAATATGGAATTTGAGTGTTTTCCAATCAAACACAGCTCAAAATTTGCAAATTCAATTGTCAAACCAGATGTCAAACATCAAGTTTAATCAAGAAATTACTATTCAAATTTGATAACTAATGAGGAATTTGAGTGTTTTTGAAACAAACACAGATTTGAGTTGAGAAATTTTAAGAAATACTGTGTTTTAGTAAAAAGTGTTTTAGAAACAACTACAGCTCAAATTTGTTGATTTCATTTTCACAAGTTATGTTGACATTTAGAATCAAATTTGATACCTGCAGTTTTTATTATTGATAATTGATAATTTGTAATTGATTTTTATATTTTATAACTGCAAATTTTAGAATTATTATTGTTACAATTGGACTGTGACATAGGACAATAGAATTGATACTTTCTGTTAAAATTACAGCTGGAATTTGCCACCTACCAACAAATTTTCAAGCATTTATTAAAATTTGGGAATAGTAGTCAATAATTTAAAAAAATAAATATTGTAAATTACAAGTAAAATCTATAAATAGTCTTAAAATCTGACTAGTTTTTATAAAATTTTAGTCAACTTTCGACCAAATTTTAGTTTTGATTTTCGCAATACATATACGAATTTTAACGATATTTTTCATTTAGTATAAAAATTTAAAAACTACAGATGAAAACTAGTTATTCGTTAGAATTGGAAAATTACTCTTCAAATACGATCACTAATGTGAAATTTGTGTATATTAGAAACATCCCAAATTTGACAAATTCAGACCAAATACGGAAAATGAAGATGACATTTCAGTTGTTAATTAAGAATCACGAAATCTTAACATTTGTAGCCTAAATTTGTGAATTTCAGGTAAAATCGTAAAATTTCCTTTGCATTTTCACAAGTTATGTTAACATTTACGATCAAATTTTATAACTGCAAGTAATTTATTAACATTGGAAAATTACTTTTCAAATTTGATCATTAATATGGAATTTGAGTGTTTTCCAAACAAACACAGCCCAAAATTTGCAAATTCAATTGTCAAACAGATGTCAAACATCAAGTTTAATGAAGAAATTACTATTCAAATTTGATAACTAATGAGGAATTTGAGTGTTTTTGAAACAAACACAGATTTGAGTAGAGAAATTTTAACAAACACTGGGTTTTAGTAAAAAGTGTTTTAGAAATAACTACAGCTCAAATTTGTTTTTTTCATTTTCACAAGTTATGTTGATATTTAGAATCAAATTTGATACCTGCAGTTTTTATAATTGATAATTGATAATTTGTAATTGATTTTTATATTTTATAACTGCAAATTTTAGAATTATTATTGTTACAATTGGACTGTGACATAGGACAATAGAATTGATAGTTTCTGTTAAAATTACAGATGGAATTAGCCACCTACCAACAAAATTTCAAGCATTTATTAAAATTTAGGAATGGCAGTGAAAAATTTAAAAAAATATTGTAAATTACAAGTAAAATCTATAAATTGTCATAAAATCTTGCAAGTTTTTATAAAATTTCAGTTAACTTTCGACCAAATTTTAGTTTTGTTTCTTGCAATACATATACGAATCTTAATGATATTTTACATTTAGTATAAAAATTTAAAAACTACAGATGAAAACTAGTTATTCGTTAGAATTGGAAAATTACTTTTCAAATATGATCACTAATGTGGAATTTGTGTATATTAGAAACAACCCAAATTTGACAAATTCAGACCAAATACGGAAAATGAAGATGACATTTCAGTTGTTAATTAAGAATCACTAAAATTTAACATTTGTAGCCTAAATTTGTGAATTTCAGTAAAATCGTAAAATTTCTTTGCAATTTCACAAGTTATGTTAACATTTAGGATCAAATTTGATAACTGCAAGTAATTTGTTAACATTGGAAAATTACTTTTCAAAATTTGATCATTAATATGGAATTTGAGTGTTTTCCAAACAAACACAGCCCAAAATTTGCAAATTCAATTGCCAAACAGATGGCAAACATCAAGTTTAATCAAGAAATTACTATTCAAATTTGATAACTAATGAGGAATTTGAGTGTTTTTGAAACAAACACAGATTTGAGTTGAGAAATTTTAACAAACACTGTGTTTTAGTAAAAAGTGTTTTAGAAACAATTACAGCTCAAATTTGTTGTTTTCATTTTCACAAGTTATGTTGACATTTAGAATCAAATTTGATACCTGCAGTTTTTATAATTGATAATTGATAATTTGTAATTGATTTTTATATTTTATAACTGCAAATTTTAGAATTATTATTGTTACAATTGGACTGTGCCATAGGACAATAGAATTGATACTTCTCTTAAAATTACAGCTGGAATTTGCCACCTACTAACAAAATTTCAAGCATTTATTAAAATTTAGGAATGGCAGTGAAAAATTTAAAAAAATATTGTAAATTACAAGTAAAATCTATAAATTGTCATAAAATCTAGCAAGTTTTTATAAAATTTCAGTTAACTTTCGACCAAATTTAGTTTTGTTTCTTGCAATACATATACGACTCTTAACGATATTTTTCATTTAGTATAAACATTTAAAAACTACAGTTGTAAACTGGTTATTCGTTAGAATTGGAAAATTACTTTTCAAATATTATCACTAATGTGGAATTTGTGTATATTAGAAACAACCAAAATTTGGCAAATTCAGATCAAATACGGAAAATTAAGATGACATTTCAGTTGTTAATTAAGAATCACTAAAATTTAACATTTGTAGCCCAAATTTGTGAATTTCAGGTAAAACCGTAAAATTTCCTTGCATTTCACAAGTTATGTTAACATTTGGGATCAAATTTGATAACTGCAAGTAATTTGTTAACATTGGAAAATTACTTTTCAAATTTGATCATTAATATGGAATTTGAGTGTTTTCCAAACAAACACAGCCCAAAATTTGCAAATTCAATTGTCAAACAGATGTCAAACATCAAGTTTAATCAAGAAATTACTATTCAAATTTGATAACTAATGAGGAATTTGAGTGTTTTTGAAACAAACACAGATTTGAGTTGAGAAATTTTAAGAAATACTGTGTTTTGGTAAAAAGTGTTTTAGAAACAACTACAGCTCAAATTTGTTGGTTTTCATTTTCACAAGTTATGTTGATATTTAGAATCGAATTTGATACCTGCAGTTTTTATAATTGATAATTGATAATTTGTAATTGATTTTTGTATTTTATAACTGCAAATTTTAGAATTATTATTGTTACAATTGGACTGTGCCATAGGACAATAGAATTGATACTTTCTCTTAAAATTACAGCTGGAATTTGCCACCTACTAACAAAATTTCAAGCATTTATTAAAATTTAGGAATGGCAGTGAAAAATTTAAAAAAAATATTGCAAATTACAAGTAAAATCTATAAATTGTCATAAAATCTAGCAAGTTTTTATAAAATTTCAGTTAACTTTCGAGCAAATTTTAGTTTTGTTTCTTGCAATACATATACGACTCTTAACGATATTTTTCATTTAGTATAAACATTTAAAAACTACAGTTGTAAACTGGTTATTCGTTAGAATTGGAAAATTACTTTTCAAATATGATCACTAATGTGGAATTTGTGTATATTAGAAACAACCCAAATTTGGCAAATTCAGACTAAATACGGAAAATGAAGATGACATTTCAGTTGTTAATTAAGAATCACTAAAATTTAACATTTGTAGCCTAAATTTGTGAATTTCAGGTAAAATCGTAAAATTTCCTTTGCATTTTCACAAGTTATGTTAACATTTAGGATCAAATTTGATAACTGCAAGTAATTTGTTAACATTGGAAAATTACTTTTCAAATTTGATCATTAATATGGAATTTGAGTGTTTTCCAAACAAACACAGCCCTAAATTTGCAAATTCAATTGTCAAACAGATGTCAAACATAAAGTTTAATCAAGAAATTACTATTCAAATTTGATAACTAATGAGGAATTTGAGTGTTTTTGAAACAAACACAGATTTGAGTTGAGAAATTTTAACAAACACTGGGTTTTAGTAAAAAGTGTTGTAGAAACAACTACAGCTCAAATTTGTTGTTTTCATTTTCACAAGTTATGTTGACATTTAGAATCAAATTTGATACCTGCAGTTTTTATAATTGATAATTGATAATTTGTAATTGATTTTTATATTTTATAACTGCAAATTTTAGAATTATTATTGTTACAATTGAACGGTGCCATAGGACAATAGAATTTATAGTTTCTGTTAAAATTACAGATGTAATTTGCCACCTACCAACAAAATTTCAAGCATTTATTAAAATTTAGGAATGGCAGTGAAAAATTTAAAAGAATATTGTAAATTACAAGTAAAATCTATAAATTGTCATAAAATCTAGCAAGTTTTTATAAAATTTCAGTTAACTTTCTACCAAATTTTAGTTTTGATTTTCGCAATACATATACGAATTTTAACGATATTTTTCATTTAGTATAAACATTTAAAAACTACAGATGAAAACTAGTTATTCGTTAGAATTGGAAAATTACTTTTCAAATATGATCACTAATGTGGAATTTGTGTATATTAGAAACAACCCAAATTTGGCAAATTC
Source organism: Othius punctulatus (assembly GCA_951805005.1). Classification (NCBI taxonomy): domain Eukaryota; kingdom Metazoa; phylum Arthropoda; class Insecta; order Coleoptera; family Staphylinidae; genus Othius; species Othius punctulatus. The sequence continues at coordinate 6,651,265 of OX638141.1, read as the reverse complement.
AGATAAAATACGGAAAATGAAGATGACATTTCAGTTGTTAATTAAGAATCACTAAAATTTAACATTTGTAGCCTAAATTTGCGAATTTCAGGTAAAACCGTAAAATTTCCTTGCATTTTCACATGTTATGTTAACATTTAGGATCAAATTTGATAACTGCAAGGAATATGTTAACATTGGAAAATTACTTTTCAAATTTGATCATTAATATGGAATTTGAGTGTTTTGCAAACAAACACAGCCCAAAATGGGCAAATTCAATTGTCAAACAGATGTCAAACATCAAGTTTAATCAAGAAATTACTATTCAAATTTGATAACTAATGAGGAATTTGAGTGTTTTTGAAACAAACACAGATTTGAGTTGAGAAATTTTAAGAAATACTGTGTTTTAGTAAAGTGTTTTAGAAACAACTACAGCTCAAATTTGTTGTTTTCATTTTCACAAGTTATGTTGACATTTATAATCAAATTTGATACCTGCAGTTTTTATAATTGATAATTGATAATTTGTAATTGATTTTTATATTTTATAACTGCAAATTTTAGAATTATTATTGTTACAATTGAACTGTGACATAGGATAATAGAATTGATAGTTTCTGTTAAAATTACAGATGGAATTTGCCACCTACCAACAAAATTTCAAGCATTTATTAAAATTTAGGAATGGCAGTGAACAATTTAAAAGAATATTGTAAATTACAAGTGAAATCTATAAATTGTCATAAAATCTAGCAAGTTTTTATAAAATTTCAGTTAACTTTCGACCAAATTTTAGTTTTGTTTTTTGCAATACATAAACGAATTTTAACGATATTTTTCATTTAGTATAAAAATTTAAAAACTACATATAAAAACTAGTTATTCGTTAGAATTGAAAAATTACTTTTCAAATATTATCACTAATGTGGAATTGGTGTATATTAGAAACAACCCAAATTAAGCAAATTCAGACCAAATACGGAAAATGAAGATGACATTTCAGTTGTTAATTAAGAATCACTACAATTTAACATTTGTAGCCTAAATTTGTAAATTTCAGGTAAAACCGTAAAATTTCTTTTGCATTTTCACAAGTTATGTTAACATTTTGGGATCAAATTTGATACCTGCAAGTAATTTGTTAACATTGGAAAATTACTTTTCAAATTTGATCATTAATATGGAATTTGAGTGTTTTCCAAACAAACACAGCCCAAAATTTGCAAAATCAATTGTCAAACAGATAGCAAACATCAAGTTTAATCAAGAAATTACTATTAAAATTTGATAACTAATGAGGAATTTGAGTGTTTTTGAAACAAACACAGATTTGAGTTGAGAAATTTTAAGAAATACTGTGTTTTAGTAAAAAGTGTTTTAGAAACAACTACAGCTCAAATTTGTTGTTTTCATTTTCACAAGTTATGTTGACATTTGGAATCAAATTTGATACCTGCAGTTTTTATAATTGATAATTGATAATTTGTAATTGATTTTTATATTTTATAACTGCAAATTTTAGAATTATTATTGATACAATTGGACTGTGATAAAGGACAATAGAATTGATAGTTTCTGTTAAAATTACAGATGGAATTTGCCACCTACCAACAAAATTTCAAGCATTTATTAAAATTGCACCTGGCAAGATGGGAGTAATGATGATTCAACAGCAAAACGACACTAGAGTTTATCTAATCATCTTTAGCACAAATTTACAAATTTTGAGTTTACATATTTATTGAGCACGCAGAAATAAAAAAATCGAGTTCGACAAAAACAAAATTCAAGTCGAGACCTCATAAGTGGAAAATTTTAAAAACAAAAGCGCCTAAAACGAAGACATCCGGTACATTATTTATAGACGGATTCTTTCTACTGATCGCAATTTGCGTTCTTACCGTTAGTAGGCCATTCGACCGGATACCCTTGGAAAGTTCCCTTATCGTCTCCTTCGCGGTGGCAAAGAAACGTAATGAGTCCTTTCTGACCTACGTCACTTAAAATAGAAATTTAATGGTTGTAAACACGGCGATAAGCGGTTCAGAAGGTACAAACAAAACGCGTGTTACCAGGGCATTAGGGAGACATTTTCTGGGTGATAACCGATTATTAATTGTCGCTTTCATTAGAGCCGCCATGTCAACGGCTTCAGAAAAATGCGGCATTCGTAGAACAACGGATTTTGCAAAGTGGTTCGTTAAGTTTCCAAAGTTTCCACTGAGTTTTCGAGAGGAAAGAGTTTCGTGCGTCAATATTCGTGGCCAACGCTAGGAAGCGAAGGTAACCAGGTTTTCTTTGAAGTCGTTGGGTTGGTCACGAGTCATCGGTGAAAGTATCGATATAAAAAGAAGAATCATCAGTGGTTTAGTGCAGTGCTTTGAGTGTAACACGGAGGAATAAGTTGTACAGTTTTTATTGGGAAAACTGATTCTTCTCTGTTATTCCCAGTTTTACAATCCTACTCTATCTACTCTAACATCCTACAAATCCTACAAATCCTAGGAACAATCCTACAAATCCTAGGTAAATGTACCACAATCAAAGTTACTCCACGATTGTAAAACTAGGAGTTAGAAATTTAGACTAGTCAATTTTAAGATTAAAATGAGGATTATAAACGAAAATCCTACAAATCCTACAAATCCTACAAATCCTAGGAACAATCCTACAAATCCTAGGTATATGTACCACAAACAAAGGTAACCCACGAGTGTAAAACTAGGAGTTAGAAATTTAGACTAGTCAATTTTAAGATTAAAATGAAGATTATAAACGAAAACCTACAAATCCTACAAATCCTAGGAACAATCCTACAAATCCACATCAAACCAAATATGGCAAACTCACATCAAATTTGAGTTGATAAATTTTAAGAAACACTGTGTTTTAGTAAAAACTGTTTTAGAAACAACTACACCAAAAATTTGGCAACACTAGTAATTTGTTAAAATTGGAAAATTACGTTTCAAATATGATTACAAATGTGGAATTTGTATATATAACAACCCAAATTCGGCAAATTCAGACCAAATACGGAAAATGAAGATGACATTTCAGTTGTTAATTAAGAATCACTAAAATTTAACATTTGTAGCCTAAATTTGTGAATTTCGGGTAAAATCGTAAAATTTCTTTGCATTTTCACAAGTTTTGTTAACATTTAGGATCAAATTTGATAACTGCAAGTAATTTGTTAACATTGGAAAATTACTTTTCAAATTTGATTACTGATTTGAAATTCACTTGACTTCTCAAAATCTCGGAGCTTGAAGGAGTACCATTTAGCATGGAATGCCATTTTGTTATTGATCTGCGAAGAAGATGTCGATATTGACATGAACACCTGAATAAGATGTCGATATTGACATGAACACCTGAAGAAGATGTCGATAGTGACATGAACACCTGAAGAAGATGTCGATATTGACATGAACACGTGAAGAATATGTCGATATTGATATGAATACCTGAAGAAGATGCCGTTATTGACAAGAACACCAAAAGCATACTAATTTTTCAAATTTAATTGCTCAACAAGTTTAGATTTCATACAATCAGTTTATAAAAAAGTTTATAAAAAAGTAGAGAGACATTTTCTGCGTGACAACGAAGATGTCTATATTGACATGAACACCTGAAGAAGATGTCGATATTGACATAAACACGTGAAGAAGATGTCGATATTGATATGAATACCTGAAGAAGATGCCGTTATTGACAAGAACACCAAGAGCATACAATTTTTTCAGATTTAATTGCTCAATAACTTCATCTTTTTGATGGCATTAGGGAGACATTTTCTGCGTGATAACGAAGATGTCGATATTGACATGAATACCTGAAGAAGCTGTCGATATTGACATGAACACCTGAAGAAGATGTCGGTATTGACATGAACACCTGAAGAATATGTCGATATTGACATGAACACCTGAAGAAGATGTCGATATTGATATGAATACCTAAAGAAGATGCCGTTATTGACAAGAACACCAATAGGATATCATTTTTTCAAATTTAATTGCTCAATAAGTTCATCTTTTTGATGGCATTAGGGAGACATTTTCTGCGTGATAACGAAGATGTCGATATTGACATGAATACCTGAAGAAGTTGTCGATATTGACATGAACACCCGAAGAAGATGTCGATATTGACATGAACACCTAAAGAAGATGTAGATATTGACATGAACACGTGAATAAGATGTCGATATTGATATGAATACCTGAAGAAGATGCCGTTATTGACAAGAACACCAATAATATACCATTTTTTCAAATTTAATTGCTCAGCAAGTTTAGCTTTCATAGAATTAGTTTATAAAAAAGTTTATAACTGCAGTGATTGAGATTTCGTAATCGACTTGACTTATCAAAATCTCGGAGCTTGAAGGAGTAAAAGGTCATGAATTTTATAAATGTGACTATTGTTTGTATTAAGTTTCAAAAGTTCTTGACAAATCTATAAGAAATTTTCATTTTTTTAAAATTTAATTGCTCAATAAGTTCGTCTTTCATAGAATTAGTTTATAAAAAAGTTTATAACTGGAGTGATGGAGATTTCACAATCTACTATATTCCATAACATTCATCATCCATATCAATAGAAATATCTCATATTCTTACTTATTTAGTACTGAAAATTTGTCAAATTTTCAAAAGCATTAGCTTCAGATACACTATACTCAAATCAAATATTAAATATAGAATAAATAAATTTAAATAATTATTACTATTAATTATTACGTATTAAGTTTCAAAATTTTATGACCATACCACCGAACATTTTGAAAAATTTTACATTAAAATGCATTGAAGAAATTTTAAACATTTTTATTACACAATTATGCAGATATTACATTAATAAATTTTGCAAATTTGCCAAGAACTCTATATATTTGCTTAATGTGTATACATAAAATTAAAAATGTCATACATAAATTTTAAAACGTCATACATAAATTTTAAAATGACCATGACAAAAGGTTTGCTAATTTCTGCATTCAAATTTATAAGTTGATAAAAACAAAATTTCATAAAGTTCTCTTCTGAAATGTTAAAATAATTTATCCACTGCGTGACATTTAGTTGTTATTAATATAAATGCTAATATTTAAAATTTTCAGGATAATTTCTTTACAAATTTAAAAAAAATGATAAAATAGTAAAGAACTTGTAATGTAAATACCAAAAATTCTAAAATTCGTTACAATTCTTGAAGAAACTTTGAAAATGTTGATCAAAAGGTCATGAATTTTATAAATGTGACTATTGTTTGTATTAAGTTTCAAAAGTTCTTGACAAATCTATAAGAAATTTTCATTTTTTTTTTAAATTTAATTGCTCAATAAGTTCGTATTTATAGAATTAGTTTATTAAAAAGTTTATAACTGGAGTGATGGGGATTTCATAATCTACTTTATTCCATAACATTCATCATCCATAGCAATAGAAATAGGTCATGGGCCATCCTTAGATAAGAACAGGATTTATTAAAAATGCTAGAACTTTTTACAAATGTTATTAAAACGTTATAATATCCCAATAAATTAAAAAAACTTCACAAACTAGTGTTTTTAGTGTAATTTTTTTTTTTCGAAATATTTACAATTTCGAAAAAAAAAATTAAAACATAATTAAGAGCACAAAGATACATTTCCTGGGTATGGCAGAAGCCTAATTGGCGGCGATAATTAGCCATTAGCAAAAGAAAAAAAGACATAAAGACCGACTGTGAATAGCCCAGTATAGTCTATTTCTCTCAAAATTTTGCTGTAAAAGTCTTAATTTCAAAATTTTATTCAATTATCTTAAATAGTGAGTACACAGTTTAACTCTCGTTGTCCACAAAAAAGTTGTTACATTCAAACAAACAGACGTTTTTTCAAAATTATCAAAATTCAAAATTTCTCTCTAAATTTTGATTTAAAAGTTTTAATTTCAAAATTTAACTCAATTATCTTAAATAATGAGTACGTAGTTTAACTCTCGTTGTCCACAAAAAGTTGTTACATTCAAGCACACAGGCGTGTTTCAAAAATTATCAAAATGAAAAATTTTTCTCTAAATTTTGCTGTCAAAGTTTTAATTTCAAAATTGAATTCAATTATCTTAAATAGTGAGTACTCTCGTTGGAAATAAAAAAGGTGTTATATTCAAACACACCGACGTTTTTAAAAAATTATCAAAATTCAAAATTTCTTTCTAAATTTTGCTGTAAAAGTCTGAATATCAAAATTTAATTCAATTATATTAAATAGTATGTACGTAGTTTAACTCTCGTTGGAGACAAATAAGTTGTTACATTCAAACATAGACGTTTTTCAAAAATTATCACAATTTAAAATTTCTCTCTAAATTTTGCTGTAGAAGTCTGAATTTCAAAATTTAATTCAATTATCTTAAATAGTGAGTACGTAGTTTAACTCTCGTTGGACACAAAAAAGTTGTTACATTCAAGCACACAGACGTGTTTCAAAAATTATCAAAATTCAAAATTTCTCTCTAAATTTTGCTGTGAAAGTCTGAATTTCAAATTTGAAAATAGTACTTTCCCACATTGATGCATCTTTATGTATGTATTGATGTTCGTACATATTTAATATTATTTTTAGTAGTATTTCATCCAATATAATAAATTTTTATATATTGTGTTATAAACGAATCAAGGAAATGAATTAAAAATTGTAAATATCAGTATGTAGAAACAATATTAGGACTTGAAAGAAATAACAACCATAACATGTTTTTCTCTATAAATATATTATTTTTTTTTTAATAAATTTCAAAAAATCAAAAAAATTAAAGATATTCTGATAAAAGTTTAATATAAATCTAATTTTCTAAAGTCTCAAGATTTACACAAAAATGTAATATTTTGATTTTGTGGGGGTATTGCAACATTTTTTTTACATTTAGAGTCGATTTATGCACTTTCGTGTGTAACAATTTAAAAAATTCGCAATCCTGGTGATTATAGTACAAGTTTGTGATTTTTTTAAATTTTTAGACCTAAGAGTGGATGTCGTTACTTTAAACCAATTCAGTTAAAATAGATTCGTACATTTTATAAAAAAAAAATCAGTTACAATGGATTCATACATTTTATTAAAAAAAATTAATAGTTAAATTACTTTGATTATAATTTTTAGCCAAGAAAACGTACCTATATGAGATTTCACATTTACCATACATAGTCTTATTTCCACTTTTTAATGGGTGATACCTTAGATCAAAAGAAGGCGATAAACGTTAAACCACCTTAGCAAAAATTATATTATAAAAGAGATAATGAATTTCTAAAAAAAATTGTTTGTTCTAAATTGTTTTCTAGAGCTGCTAAATTTTGTGGTAATAAAATGTATTTACCATGATACAAGTATTTATTGTCCGGCAATAAAAGATGATAAGCATGATGGTGATGTATAATCTTAAGGTATGTAAGGTAGATTACTAAAGCTCACTTAAGGATGTACAAATAAGCGTATAATTAAACAGTACAGTACTTTAATCTTGATAATAAAATGAGTGAAACTGCAGATATCATTCAAACAGATTAATGCCCTGATGCAAACATAAAGTTATACAGTGCACCCATAAAGTCTGCAATACATGGGAAAGTTTTTAATTATTATTTTTTAATTGTATTTCGGCATTAGTTATAGAAACAACATTTGAGAGAAAATATTGCAAATATTGAAAATATTGCAAATATTTAAAATATTGCAAATATTAAAAATATTAATGATACTGAAATTGTATTTCGGCATTAGTCATAGAAACAACATTTGAGAGAAAATATTGCAAATATTGAAAATATTGCAAATATTGAAAATATTGCGAATATTAAAAATATTAATGATACTGAAAATGTATACGACATAAAAGTGTCGTAATCTGGTTTACCTTACGATTAATAATTAAGTAATTAAGTGTCTTGTAAATACAAAATTGTATTTATTTTCGTTAAAAACTAATCTACAAAAGCAATTCAGTGTTACGTTCTCTAGATCAAACAATAATAGGTTAAATGAGTAACACTTGACGGCTCTATTTTGTGATACATTGTGATATAGTTTGTGACACATTGTGAAATAGTTTGTGATACATTGTGAAATAGGTAAAAAACACACACAGGTTACTTTGTTGATATCACTTGGATTTGGACCACTTGGAATCCGAGTGATACTAACAAAGTAACCTGTGTGTATTTTTTTACCTATTAATAGGTTAGGTTAGGTTAGGTAACATTAACCATAAAAAATCATTATATTTCCATTATTTGGAATCTAGCAGTTTTAACATCCAGAATGTCGTTGATGACACTGACGTATAGACGTCGTGTATCGTCGTGCTTCACGTCGTTATTTTAAACCTGGAACCTCCAGAATTTCGTTGATGACACTGACGTATAGACGTCGTGTATCGTCGTGCTTCACGTCGTTATTTTAAACCTGGAACCTCCAGAATTTCGTTGATGACACTGACGTATAGACGTCGTGTATCGTCGTGCTTTGCGTCGTGATTTTAAACCTGGAACCTCCAGAGTTTCGTTGATGACACTGGCGTATAGACGTCGTGTATCGTCGTGCTTCACGTCGTGATTTTAAACCTGGAACCTCCAGAATCTCGTTGATGACACTGACGTATAGACGTCGTGTATCGTCGTGCTTCACGTCGTGATTTTAAACCTGGAACCTCCAGAATTTCGTTGATGACACTGACGTATAGACGTCGTGTATCGTCGTGCCTCACGTCGTTATTTTAAACCTGGAACCTCCAGAATTTCGTTGATGACACTGACGTATAGACGTCGTGTATCGTCGTGCTTCACGTCGTGATTTTAAACCTTTAACCTCCAGAATTTCGTTGATGACACTGACGTATAGACGTCGTGTATCGTCGTACTTCACGTCGTGATTTTAAACCCGACGAATGTGCTTGAAAGGCTCTCTTATGCACTTGTAAAATATGATACTATTGTATGTTTTTGATTCCAAGAGAAAGTGGCGATTGACTATCCTACATTGTATATACTTTTTTGTATATTTATATACATGTCTCCTTATTTAACTCTCTTGCGAAAATAATTTAAATCAGTATGCAAATATTTAAAATGAAGCTGCACAAATTAGAATTGTTTAATATTAAGGTTAATCAAATTTCAGTTATAATTGTTCATTCATTAATATATGTTATTTATATGATAATCCTATATAGATTTAATATTGTATTAGCCATAATATGGACGTCGTAATAAAATCAATAAAAATATTATTTTTTTATTGTTTTTTTCCTTCTTTATTGAAGAAAATAATAAAAAAGATATAACTGCTATCCAAAATGGATGAAACTATAACAAAAATAGTAATAATGATTCAGGATCATCGTGCCAAACGTGAGGGAGACACACTCGGCCTTAGTACGATTTCCGGCAATGCATCGGCGAGCGACCGAAAACAGATTTTTTTTATGAATCTGCCGTCGTATGGGGATCAAGCACCGAAACTCGATACGTGACACGAAGGGTCGGATACCCCCGTTCGCCGTAAACCGTAAAAAAAAATATGTTAAGGGACAGACCATGCGAAATCCTTCACAAAATTAACAAATATGCTTAAAGAGGATACAGAAAGTACACCATCTAATTTATACCTACGTACCGCTTTTATTCATTATAACGCCGGCCGCCAAAAACCTTCGAAGGGTGTTTATTGCGGTCCATTGTGAGTACGGATTGCAGACATCCAGAGCCGGAATTAGTAAATACGGACTAAGTGCCCGTAATAAAATAAAAATTATTGGTAAAATAAAAATTATATGGTGACAAGTCTGGCCGCTCGACCCTTGCAGGTCTTTGCAGCCCACACAATAGACAATGCTTGACCGTAATAAACCATCTTCGTAGCTACATATTCCATTTCAACTAAAATTACTATACGATTTGACCGTTTGAAAAAACATTTTTATCAGTCTTTCCAGTACCGTGGTGACTATCGTATCGGTTGTGTATTATAACTTAAAAGATGGAATGGAGCAATGAATTAACAGTTGAGTTTTTAACTCATTATGAAAAGGAGTCAGTGATATGGAATCCGAGGGACCCGCTCCATAAAAACAGAAATTCCGTGAACGACTCGTGGAAAATTATAGAGGATTCAATGAGCGTGAATTGTACGGTGCAAGATTTAAAAAAAAAGAAGGATTCCCTGATGGCGACGTTTCGGCCCCTATTAAGTCGTGTGAAACAAACCACAAAATCAGGTTCCGGTGCAGCAGACATTTACAAACCAAATTGGTTCGCGTATGAGCTAATGGAAAAATTCCTGAAGCCAATATATGCACCAATCAATACTATCGCTACAGATACTGAGGTATGTACGTTTTAATAACAAAGTAAATAAGTCTACACTATAATTATAAGTATTTATTATGTAAAAAATATCAGCTATACAGATCTTGCCATGGCACCTTTGCCATGGCACCAATTAATGAATGAAAGTATATGAAATAAAAGACTATATATATTTTTTTGTTAGGTGACTCAAGAAGATGCTGCTGAAGTGAATGCAGAAGACAAGGCGAGAGGTAGCAGTGCACCTTCAAAAAAAAGAAAACCATGCGAAATGGACATGCAACAAAAGATGGACGATGCATATAAAATTATTAAATCTGTTTCAGTAAAACCTACGAAAGACGCATGCTCACTGTATGCAGATTATCTAGCAAGCGAATTAAGATCATTTGATCAATATAATCGAGATATGGTGATCAATAAAATAAATAATTTAATATTTGAAACAAAAATGAAAAGAAATACATGTAATAATGTTAATATGTCAAACTACCCTTGCACAAGTTCTAATTCGTGTATGTCATTGCCTACATGTAGCCAATTCTCGGCCAATTCGACTGCAAATCACAATAATGCACCTGATGAACAAGATGTATGTGAATACATAAATGTAGATATGGATGATTAGTATCAATAAACACTTTTTTATCTAAATTTTTTTTTATATTACATATTACATATTATTTTCTGTAAATATATTACCGCAATAATTAAAATTTAAGTATATATACGAATAAAAATAAATATTATTTATGACTTTCCTATAATATTCTATTCTACATATTATGGCGCAAACATTAATATAATAGAGATTGTTAGCCCTTTGCAGCATGTTGAACAACAGTTTTGATAAGAATTAAAAAAAAAAATCAGAAAGCTGTTGAACAACATATAATATAAATATTGCAATTTAATATATTTCCAAAATGATATCATCATATTTCATAAAATATTATATTTGTTTAATAAATAAACAAAAAAAATCTATACATGGCGATGTTGATCATAACATTATGAGTTTAAGTACTAATATAAAATTATAGTTCCATACTTTCTGGGTATACAAGAGGTCTCCATATTTTAAAAATGAGGTCGTTTAATATATATTTTTTTATATAAATAGGTAAATATGAAAAATCGAAAATGTTAAATAAAATCTATTATCAATTTACCGTGCTTCCTGAGATATTGAAAATGATATTGTTAAATTTGTAATTTTTTTTGTTTTAATTTTTGTTCAAATATTTTTTTTTTCGCAACATTGTGGTATTTATATTTCGACTCGGAATATTATGAGCAACGTGTAGTTCTTGTCCAATTTAGAAACACTCTGAATTAATAAATTCGTTTATGACGTAACGGATTATAACATAAATTTTATCAGGAATATTTAACATTATTTTATTGTTACTAGCTTTACCAACGAATTCAATTTTTAAAATAATATAACTTCGTTGCATTAAAAAAATATTTTATTTATAACTAATCCTTAAATAATTGGGTATGGTATGCATACTAGTAGGTATCCAGTAGTTAGTTTTTTATAAATGTAAAATTAGCGTATTTTTTTCGTTGTCGCTGTCCATTGTGAAATGAAAGATGTGAAACTGGTAAATGTGGCATGTGTTGGCCCTTGGTTGCCAAATTATGCCTAACCAATGACAAACCATAGACATACTTAATATAAATCACCCTTGTCTTGTAATAAAGATTACCAACGTCGCAATTTGTTTCGAAAGTGTAATATTAAGATACAAATTGCGACGCTGGTGGATCTTGAAAACGACGGGCTGTATGTAGATTGTTGTTTAAAATAAAATAATTAAGTTTTTATTAACAAATTTTCAGTTTCCTAAAAAACATAATTTTACCCATTAACAATCGCTTAACATGGATATCCTTATTATTATATTAAAATATGGCATACATGTATAATTAAAACAACATTTTTTCAAACTCTACAATTGTTTCAAGCTCCTGATTGTACGAGAGCGAGACAGTAGTGTGAAAGGAGAATATATCATCGTCAAGTTACCCATCGTCCATGGAAAACGGCGAGGCGAGGAACGGGCAAAAAATCTTATCTGTTTTGGATAAACATGGTTGTAAATCAGATAACGGGCGAGCCCTTATTTTTCGCAGCTCGTCATTCTGTGCACGATAGAGTGAAATGATCGAACATTGACAGAGCGAGAAGTGTTCACATAATTTATTGCTTTCCGAGTAAGCATGTATCTGGGAGGGTATACGATGGACCTTCGCAACATAAAAAACTCTATAATCACATCGCGATGTAGACGATGTGTGTGGGACCCCCTTCTCACGCATTGCGCATCGTACGATTGACGATTCATCGCCCGTTTTCAAGCGTGTGTGGGACCCCCTTTAGTATGTGTTGTGCATATTTGATTTGAATTTCTCCATTCATCCATCTATCCATCCATCCATCCATACATCCATACATCCATTCATCCATCCTTCCATCCTTCCATCCATCCGCCCATTCATCCATCCATCCATCCATACATCCATACATCCATTCATCCATCCTTCCATCCATCCGCCCATTCATCCATCCATTCATCCATCCATCAATCCGTCCATCCATCCATCCATCCATCCCTCCCTCCATCAATCCATCCATCCGTCCATCCGTCCATCCATGGACATGGTCAACTTCTTCAGCAAATTACCCTGAAAGAACCTTCTGGTCATTGACGACTTCTTCTTCAAATGAAATTGAAAGAACACTTCTTCAGCCAATAATTCTTACTAAAATAGTCTCTCCTGATGGACATGCCGTCGAAATGTCCTGTCTGCCCGGTAGCTATACTACTTCCATCCATCCATCCATCCATCCATATATCCATCCTTCTATCGTTCCATCAATCCATCCATCCATCCATCCATCCATCCATCCATCCATTCATCCGTCCATCCGTTCATCCATCCATCCATCCATTCGTCCGTCCATCCGTTCATCCATTCATTCATCCATCCATCCATCGATCCATCCTTCCATCCCTCCATCCATCCATCCTTCCATTCAGCCATCCATCTATTGTAATACCATTAAAATATACATTTTAAAAGACTTAGCTCTATAACTAGATACCGTATTGGCTCCTAATGCCCTTAAACATTTTAAGCCAAAATAAAATCCCCATAATGCCCTTGAATATGTTGACCCAAAATAACGCCCCCAATAAATAATTAAAATGTCTTGTTAAAAAATATATGAACAACGTTCACAATCTAGTTTTGAAAAAGTTTTCTGTTGTTGGTATGAATGAAAAATGATAACGGGAAAAAAATGTTTTGATATTATCAGTTTAATCAAATAATTCCATTGTTATAATAATCATTTATTTTTATTAACATTTTTAGGAAATCAATTCTATAGAAAAATTATCTATTGTAATCCATCTATTGTAATACCGTTAAAATATACATTTTAAAAGATTTTGCTCTATAACTAATTACAGTATCTTAATGCCCTTAAGTATTTTAAGCCAAAATAAAATCTCCATAACGCCCTTAAAGGCGTTGACCCAAAATAACATCCCCAATCACATTTCTTGTTTAACAAAGTTTTCCTGAATCTCTCTGTATACTTAATAACATTCTGTTGTCTCCTGAAAAATATTTTTAGTCAAAAAACAGAAAAATTACTTGCTATATTTTTACCACAAAATGTGGTACATTTTGGTACAAACATAGCAAGTTTTTCTCTGTTTTTTAATATGGACTGGAACGTAGTAAAGGTCGAAACCATCCTGATGATTATTTCTAGATCATTTTGGATGAAAAAAATATTTAATTGCAAAAATAAAAAGTTACTTACAAAAATTTGGATGCGTAAAATAGAAGTTGTGTTGATTGCCATGTCGATAACTCACCTGCAAACAAAAATATAAATCAATTAGTACAGATAACACTCTAATCATCATTTACAGATATTATAGTCCACGTGCATACACATAAGGACTTTAATTTAGTAAAACACGAAGTTTATTACTTAGCAAATATTAATTTTAGAAAAAATGTTCGTATGCATTGGTATTATTGTTATTTATTTCCCTTACTAGTTTCTGGTTATAAGGCCATCATCAGAGGTGTATGTTTATGTTTATGTTAGGTTTATAATAACAAATTAATAATAAAAGTATACTGTTACGTACCACAAACTGCAATTAGTGGAAGTACCAAGTGCTGGTGCATTACATTCGTTAATAGCCAATTAAATATCAAATATATCTGCTGGTTAATATAGTTAACTGTTAAGGAAATAATTGGACGCTAGTAAGTTGTTTTAAACGAACTACATGTAGCGATTTTAATTAACTGATTTGCCCATACACCAATTGAGATTTATTGCACGCGTACTGCATTGCAATTAAGTATTATATATGGACCGTAATTTGTAATTATTGACATATTAAAACGTTCCAGTTTTTATTGGTTTGCGTAAATGAATTAAAAATAAAATTATATAATACATTTGCGTCTTATAATAGCTATAATAAATCAAATATTATCGATATGTATGCAAATGAGAATTGATTTGAAGAGGTCATTTTTTAATCAATTTTTCAGCAAAACTAACTTCAGGTGCTCTGCGATTATTCAACAATGTCTCTATTGTTTTGTTTCGTGATTTTTTAAACAAACTTCTTAAGCTAATATCTCGCATTAGATTTTTTTTTGAAAATTTTGGAAAGTAGAAGACTAATAAAATTTAGATTTTTGCAAATGCACCTGTTTTAGGTTGTTTTTTTCATTTTCATTCTTCATTTAAGAAATGTTATACATTTTTTTTGCACAATTTTATACAGAAATTACGTTAAGAAATTTTGCAAATTTAATTTAAAGAGCCAAGAACTTCATATATTTGCTTAATTTGCTTTATCGAGGGTACATAAAATTTCAAATTTCCCAGACAAACTTTGCAAATTTCTGCATTCAAATTTTTAACGTTTATGAAAACAAAATTTCATAAAGTTCTCTTCTGAAATGTTAAAATAATTCATCCATTGCTTGAAATTTACTTGTTATTGATGTAAATAATAATATTTAAAATATTCATGATAATTTCGTTAGAAATTTATCTATTTTTAATTAAATCTTACAGAACTTTATAAATATGTCTAATGTTAATACCAAATTTTCAAAAATTAGTTACAAATTTTGAAGAAATTTTGCAAATGTTAACCGAAGAGCCATGAATTTAATAAATGTGGCTATTGTACGTTTGAAGTTTCAAAATTTCATGGCAACTCCATAAGAAATTTTGAAAAATTTTACATTAAAATTAATTTAAGAAATTTTAAACATATTTTTACACAGTTTTATGCAGAAATTACATCAAGAATTTTTGGAAATTTGCCAAGAACTTTACATATTTGTTTAATGTGTACATATTAAATTTAAAAATTCATGACAATTTCATAAGAAACTTTGCAAATTTCTGCATTCACATTTTCATCGTTTATGAAAACAAAATTTCGTAAAGTTCTCTTCTGAAATGTTAAAATAATTCATCCATTGCTTGAAATTCACTTGTTATTGACGTAAATACTAATATTAAAATGTTCATGATAATTTCGTTAGAAATTTATATATTTTTAATCAAATCTTAAAGAACGTTATAAATATGTCTAATGTTAATACAAAATTTTCAAAAATTAGTTACAATTCTTGAGGAAATTTTGCAAATGATGATCAAAGAGCCATGAATTTCATAAATGTGGCTATTGTACGTTTGAAGTTTCAAAATTTCATGGCAACTCCATAAGAAATTTTGAAAATGTTTTCATTAAAATTAATTTAAGAAATTTTAAACATTTTTTACACAGTTTTATGCAGAAATTGCATCATTAATTTTTGGAAATTTGCCAAGAACTTTACATATTTGTGTAATGTGTACATATTAAATTTAAAATTTCATGACAATTTCATAACAAACTTTGCAAATTTCTGCATTCACATTTTCATCGTTTATGAAAACAAAATTTCATAAAGTTCTCTTCTGAAAGGTTAAAATGACTTATCCACTACGTGAAATTTACTTGTTATTGATGTAAATAATAATATTTAAAAAGTTATGATCATTTCGTTAGAAATTTATAAATGTTTGATGAAATCTTGAAGAACTTTATAAATATGTCTAATGTAATACAATTTTTTTTTTTAAATTAGTTACAATTCTTGAAGAAATATTGCAAATGCTAATCAAAGAGTTATTCATTTCATAAATGTGGCTAATGTATGTTTTAAGTTTCAAAATTTCATGACAGTTCCATATGAAATTCTGAAAATTTTTAGATTAAAATTCATTTAAGAATTTTTAAACATTTTTTTTACACAATTTTATACAGAAATTACATTAAGAAATTTTGCAAATTTACCAATACCTTTATATATTTGCTTAATGTGTACACATCAAATTTAAAATTTCATGACAATTCATAACAAACTTTGCAAATTTCTGCATTCAAATTTTTAATGTTTATGAAAACAATATTTCCTAAAGTTATCTTCTGAAATGTTAAAATAATTTATCCACTGACTGAAATTTACTTGTTATTGATGTAAATGGTAATATTTAAAATGTTCATGATAATTTTTTTACACATTAAAGAAAAAATCATAGAATAGAATATTCTAATATTTAAAATTTTTATGTTAATTTCGTTAGAAATTTATAAATTTTTGATGAAACCTTAAAGAACTTTATAAATATGTCTAAAACACCAAATAGTGGTGAAAGTTTTGAAATGGTTTTCAAAAATTCGTTACAATTCTTGAAGAATTTTTGCAAATATTCACCAAAGAGTCATGAATTTCATAAATGTGGCTATACTTCAGGTATACTTATCAGATATCTAAAAATAAATATGCAATAAACAAATTTTCAAAAATATCAGTAATAGCTATACCTGACCTAACCTATCCTAACCTAACCTCGTTTTGATTTTCTCACTTATTTAGTACTGAAATTTTGTCAAATTTTCAAGAGCATTGGCTTCAGGTATACTAAACAAATCTAATATTAAATATACAATAAATAAATTTTCAAAAATTTCAGTAAAAGCTATACCTGACCTAACCTAACCTAGCCTAACCTAACCTCGATTTGATTTTCTCACTTATTTGAGAAATTACTGAACTATACGGTACTGAAAATTTGTCAAAATTTTTAAGAGCATTATCTTCAGGTATACTGATGACAAATCTAATATTAAATATACAATAAATGAATTTTCCAAAATTTCAGTAAAAGCTATACCTGACCTAACCTACAATAACCTAACCTAACCTAACCTCGTTTTGATTTTCTCACTTATTTAGTACTGAAAATTTGTCAAATTTTCAAGTGCATTATCTTCAGGTATACTGATGACAAATCTAATATTAAATATACAATAAATGAATTTTCCAAAATTTCAGTTATAGCTATAGCTAACCTAACCTAACCTAACTTCCTTTAGATTTTCTCACTTATTTCGTACTGAAAATTTGTCAAAGTTTCAAGAGCATTAGCTTCAGATTCACTAAGGACAAATCTAATATTAAATATACAATAAATACATTTTCAAAAATTTCAGTAATAGCTATACCTGACCTAACCTAACCTTACCTAACCTCCTTTTGATTTTCTGACTTATTTATTTCTGAAAATTTGTCAAATTTTCAAGAGCATTAGCTTCAGATATACTAAAGACAAATCTAATATTAAATATACAATAAATGAATTTTCAAAAATTTCAGTAATAACTATACCTGACCTAACCTAACCTAACCTCCTTTTCATTTTCTCACTTATTTAGTACTGAAAATTTGTCAAATTTTCAAGTGCATTAGCTTCAGATATACTAAAGACAAATCTAATATTAAATATACATTAACAAATTTTCAAAAATTTCAGTAATAGCACCTGACCTAACCTAACCTAACCTAACTTACTTTTATTTGATCACTTATTGAGTATTGAAAATTTGTCAAATTTTCAAGAGCATTGGCTTCAGATATACTGAAGACAAATCTAATATTAAATATACAACAAATAAATTTTCAAACAAATAAGTTATAGCTATAGCTAACCTAACCTAACCTAACCTCCTTTAGATTTTCTCACTTATTTCGTACTGAAAAATTGTCAAATTTTCAAGAGCATCAGCTTCAGATATACTAAGGACAAATCTAATATTAAATATATAATGAGTAAATTTTCAAAAAAATCGGTAATAGCTATACCTGATATAACCTAACCTAACTTCCTTTTGATTTTCTCACTTATTTAGTACTGAAAATTCGTCAAATTTTCAAGAGCATTAGCTTCATATATACTAAAGAGAAGTCTAATATTAAATATACAATAAATAAATTTATGAATTAAGTTTCAAAATTTCATGACAATTCCATAGGAAATTTTGAAAAATTAGACATTAAAATGCATTTAAGAAATTTTAAATATTTATATTACACAATTATGTAATCAGAAATTACATCAATAAATTTTGCAAATTTGCCAAAAACTTTATATATTTGCTTAATGTGTATACACAAATTTTAAAATGTCCATGACAAACTTTGCAAAACTTAAGAAATTTTGCAAATTTGCCAAGAACTTTTTATTTATGCTTCATGTGTATACATAAAATTTAAAATTTCATGACTATTTCATAACAAACTTTGCAAATTTCTGCTTCAAATTTTTAACGTTGATGATATAAAAATTTCATAAAGTTCTCTTCTGCTATGTTAAAATAATTTATCCACTGCGTGAAATTTACTTGTTATTGATGTAAATGTTATTATTTAAAATGTTCATGATAATTTCTTTACAGATTAAAGAAAATTGATAATATAGCAAAGAAGAAGAAAAATAGACATCAATATGTCTAATATAAATACCAAAAATTCAAAAATTCTTGTTACAATTCTTGAAGAAACTTTGCAAATGTTGATCAAAAGGCCATGCATTTTATAAATGTGACTATTGTTTGTATTAAGTTTCAAAAGTTCTTGACAAATCTATAAGAAATTTTCAAAAAATTTACGCTAAAATTCATTTAAATGTTTTAATACATTTTCTTTCACACAATTTTATACAGAAATTATATGATTTGCGAATTTTGTTCAAAAAATCAAAACTCCATTTATTTGATTAATTTTTATACATAAAATATAAAATATTATAATTCTACAACGAAACTTCGCAAATTTCTGTAGACATTTGTTGCTTTTAGCCTTATAATGATACAGAATATTATATGTTTTGCAACTTTTGTTCAAAAAATCAGGAACTCAATACATTTAATGTATTTTAAACATTTTTATTACACAATTATGCAGAAATTACACCAATAAATTTTGCAAATTTACCAAAAACTTTATATATTTGCTTAATGTGTATACATAAAATTAAAAATGTCATACATAAATTTTAAAATGTCCATGACAAACTGTGCAAGTTTCTGCATACAAATTTATAACGTTGATGAAAACAAAATTTCATAAAGATCTCTTCTGAAATGTTAAAATAATTTATCCACTGCGTAAAATTTACTTGTTATTGATGTAAATGGTAATATTTAAAATGTTCATGATAATTTCTTTACAAATTTAAGAAAAATTGATAAAATAGTAAAGAACTTCATCAATATGTCTAATATAAATAGCAGAAATTCAAAAATTCGTTACAATTCTTGAAGAAACTTTGCAAATGTTGATCCATAAATTTCATAAATGTGAAAATTGATGGGTTTGTATAAATTTTCAAAAGTTTTCGACAAATCTATAAGAAATTTTCAAAAGAATTATGCTAATATTCATTTAAAAATTTTTGTAATTTTTCTTTCACACAATTTTATACAGAAATTATATGTTTTGAATTTTTTTTTTCAAAAAATCAAGAACTCCATTTATTTGCTTAATTTTTATACATAAAATATAAAATTTTATGATAATTCCATAACAAAACTTCTCAATTTCTGCAGACATCTGTTGCTTCTTACCCTTATAATGATACAGAATAATATATAGTTTGCAAATTTTGTTCAAAAAATCAAGAACTCCATTTATTTGCTTAATTCTTATACATAAAATATAAAATTTTATGATAATTTCATAACGAAACTTCGCAAATTTACCTTAAATTGGTGCAAATATAACAACCAAGTAAATAATGCATTTAACCAATTATTGTGTTCTCCTTCCAAAGTGTCCTTCCAAAAATCTTGTGTAAACAACTTTTTGTACCATCATCAATAATTTATGAATTATGAAAGAGTATTTAAGTAAAAATTGATTGCATTGATGGGCACTATAAGAAAGCAATTATGTTAATTTATGCTTGTAACTTAACATAATTTTCTTCTTTAATAAACACTGCAGATTACAGGTATTTTTATTATTTACTGTGCATAAACATTGTGGTCGCATTTTCGCTCACCTTTACCTCTACATTGAAAAGGGGATTTTTCGAAGCCTTCCTTCGTGCTGTGTTAAAATTTGGCGTTTTTATACTTAATTACGATCCTGTGGCCAATGCATTCCGCCGGAAATTGCTCCGTTCTTGGAACACATGTCCTCTGACGTCTGAGGCAAGTGGAACGATTAAATTACTCAGTTTTAACAGCTGGTCTGTGTATTGGTGATGAATTTATTAAATTAAATACAGACAATTGTAATGGCTTGGAAGCAGGTCAAAAGCCGACATAATTTATTATTACGTATTCGAATAAAATTTCCATTTATTGAAGAATGACGACAATTTGGGCAGATTGGGCCTATTAGTTTAATTCGAATAAAATTTCCATTTATTGAAGAAAGACGATAATTTGGGCAGATTGGGCTCATTATTTTAATTGTATAACAACCGATAACAGAAAAATAATCGATTATTTTAGTCAAATAATAGGATTAATAAATCTGATTATTTTATATTAACCGTTAACAGAAAAATAATCGATTATTTTTATAAAATCTTTTCGAAAAACTATTGGATCAATTATTGGAAGTAGCATATGCTATATATGATATATAATATATGATATATATGATATATATTATATAGGTATATTACTAAAATTTATGTAGTATAACTTATAAATGTATAGAGAAGCAGTTATCAAATGGCCACGTGAATTAGATAGTCACTTTTGTATGTACGATTAAATCCAAATATATTTTTTTTTTAAAATAGCTGTTTAATATTTATGAAACCATTAAATTTTAATCAAATCACACCGTCCAAATAGCTTTTAGATGATGCCATTTCCAATAGCAACAAATAATTTCACAGATTATCAACAGCAGCGTTAGACTAACAAACTTTGATAACTTTTCAAACCCAACAAATTTGCCAAAACCAACATACTCGTTCTGTTTATTTGATAGTTGATGCAATTAGGCTGCTTCTGTGCTTCTCTCCTTATAATATTTACGCCAAAATTTGGCGCACACTGAGAAAGCAGAGCTACAATAAACAGCGCCACTTAAACCTCAATACACCGATTGGTGTGCAAAAGCACTTAGCACTCTTTCAACATCTGCAAATAAACAATCCGTTTGTTCA
Organism: Othius punctulatus; assembly: GCA_951805005.1. NCBI lineage: Eukaryota > Metazoa > Arthropoda > Insecta > Coleoptera > Staphylinidae > Othius > Othius punctulatus. The sequence continues at coordinate 6,629,340 of OX638141.1, read as the reverse complement.
GTATGTATTTATAATTTTAATTAATTAATGTGTTGTTATAATTATTGCGCAACTGGATGCTGACTAGAATTTCCCCTAATTAGTGTGTTTTCATCGTTAGACAAACGTAAGATGTTAATTACGAGAAACACCGTCCAGTTATAGAGTTTATGTTAAAAGTAAATTTTGCAATTATGAACGTGTGATCAAGAAAATGTGAAATCTTAGTGATCTAACATTTTTTATTAACACAAATCACAATATTTCATCACTAAAAGTTTTTATTTCCACACGACGTTTGGAAACAACAAAAGCTACGAAATTAGAAACACTTTTTCTACGACAGTGAGTAAAGTAAGTTTTTACGCACTGCGAACAGTGCGTAGAGTTATAGAGATTTAAAGTTAAAAGTAAATTTTGCAATTATGAACGTGTGATCGAGAAAATGTGAAATCTTAGTGATTCAGCTTTCAGACTACACAAATCACAATATTTCATCACTAGTAGTGAACAGGGTTTCATTTCTTCACGTCGTTTTGGAACAACAAAAACTACAAAATTGGAAAACAAAAATTCTACGACATAAATGTGAAATCTTAGTGATTCAGCTTTCAGACTACACAAATCACAATATTTCATCACTAGTTGTATACAGGGTTTCATTTCTTCACGTCGTTTTGGAACAACACAAACTAAAAAATTGTGAAAAAAAAAATCTGCTACAATGCGTAAACTAAGTTTTACGCACTGCGAACAATGCGTAGAGTTATAGAGTTTTAAAGTTAAAAGTAAATTTTGCAATTATGAACGTGTGAACGAGAAAATGTGAAATCTTAGTGATTCTGCTTTCAGACTACACATATCACAATATTTCATCACTAGTTGTGAACAGGGTTTCATTTCCTCACGTCATTTTGGAACAACAAAAACTACAAAATTGGAAAACAAAAATTCTACGACAAAAATGTGAAATCTTAGTGATTCAGCTTTCAGACTACACAAATCACAATATTTCATCACTAGTTGTGAACAGGGTTTCTTTCTTCACGTCGTTTTGGAACAACACAAACTAAAAATTGTGAAAAAATAAATCTGCTACAATGCGTAGAGTTATAGAGTTTTAAAGTTAAAAGTAAATTTTGCAATTATGAAAGTGTGATCGAGAAAATGTGAAATTTTAGTGATTCTGCTTTCAGACTACACAAATCACAATATTTCATCACTAGTTGTGAACAGGGTTTCATTTCCTCACGTCGTTTTGGAACAACAAAAACTACAAAATTGGAAAACAAAAATTCTACGACAAAAATGTGAAATCTTAGAGATTCAGCTTTCAGACTACACAAATCACAATATTTCATCACTAGTTGAATACAGGGTTTCATTTCTTCACGTCGTTTTGGAACAACACAAACTAAAAAATTGTGAAAAAAAAAATCTGCTACAATGCGTAAACTAAGTTTTACGCATTGCGAACAATGCGTAGAGTTATAGAGTTTTAAAGTTAAAAGTAAATTTTGCAATTATGAACGTGTGATCGAGAAAATGTGAAATCTTAGTGATTCAGCTATCAGACTACACATATCACAATATTTCATCACTAGTTGTGAACAGGGGTTCATTTCCTCACGTCATTTTGGAACAACAAAAACTACAAAATTGGGGGAAAAAAATTCTACGACAAAAATGTGAAATCTTAGAGATTCAGCTTTCAGACTACACAAATCACAATATTTCATCACTAGTTGTGAACAGGGTTTCATTTCTTCACGTCGTTTTGGAACAACACAAACTAAAAAATTGGGGAAAAAAAATTCTGCTACAATGCGTAAACTAAGTTTTACGCACTGCGAACAATGCGCAGAGTTATAGAGTTTTAAAGTTAAAAGTAAATTTTGCAATTATGAACGTGTGATCGAGAAAATGTGAAATCTTAGTGATTCTGCTTTCAGACTACACATTTCACAATATTTCATCACTAGTTGTGAACAGGGTTTATTCCCTCACGTCGTTTTGGAACAACAAAAACTACAAAATTGGAAAACAAAAATTCTACGACAAAAATGTGAAATCTTAGAGATTCAGCTTTCAGACTACACAAATCACAATATTTCATCACTAGTTGTGAACAGGGTTTCATTTCTTCACGTCGTTTTGGAACAACACAAACTAAAAAATTGGGGAAAAAAAATTCTGCTACAATGCGTAAACTAAGTTTTACGCACTGCGAACAGTGCGTAGAGTTATAGAGTTTTAAAGTTAAAAGTAAATTTTGCAAATATGAACGTGTGATCGAGAAAATGTGAAATCCTAGTGATTCAGCTTTCAGACTACACAAATCACAATATTCCATCACTAGTTGTGAACAGGGTTTATTTCTTCAAGTCGTTTTGGAACAACAAAAACTACAAAATTGGAAAACAAAAATTCTACAACAAAAATGTGAAATCTTAGTGATTCAGCTTTCAGACTACACAAATCACAATATTTCATCACTAGTTGTGAACAGGGTTTCATTTCTTCACGTCGTTTTGGAATCACACAAACTAAAAAGTTGGGGAAAAAAAATTCTGCTACAATGCGTAAACTAAGTTTTACGCACTGCGAACAATGCGTAGAGTTATAGAGTTTTAAAGTTAGAAGTTAATTTTGCAATTATGAACTTGTGGTCGAGAAAATGTGAAATCTTAGTGATTCAGCTTTCAGACTACACAAATCACAATATTTCATCACTAGTTGTGAACAGGGTTTCATTTCTTCACGTTGTTTTGGAACAACAAAAACTACAAAATTAGAAAAAACTTTTTCTACGACAGTGCGTAAAGTAAGTTTTTACGCACTTTTCGCGGTGCGTAAAGTGACACTTTTTAGCACAAGAGTGTATTAAAATTGTATACTCCTCTGCAGTATCGATTCCGTCCTTATCAGGTATCAATTAATTTCCGCACATATGAACTTTTTTTTAAATTGAAATAATCGACGCAGCAAAAATCGTAAATTAATATCCCTCGGGAGGTATTAATGGATAGTGCAATGACCGCTTTACAAACCATTGAAAGAGAGCGACCGAAACAGAGCCTTGGCAAAATTCGCCATTGACGTCAAGGAGTAATTTAGCTCGTGATACGATTGCGAATAATTACGGAAGAAGGTGCAATTCCATGCACGGATAAGATTCATAATGCGATCATTAGCCATGCTAATTGGACACAGTCATGCGCGATTTTGAAAATTGTGCACGCCTAGTATTAAAATACTAATGCTAGCTGCTGTGCATTTCTAGTGTTGCACAGAGTATAACTATAATGAAAAATAGTTGATAAAAAATATTAAGTATATATATATTATAAATAAAAATAGTAAGTTGATTATATATTGACTTGGTACAATTTTTTTTTTGCTATTTCAATCACTCATTAATATATTCTATATTTTATCATCACTATTATGAAAACAAGAACCACAATCTACAGCGATTTGATGAAGATTCATTTGCAACTCGGCTTCTAAGATTAGCTTCTATAATTCTAAAAATCAAAATTTTTCTTGTGTAAAACCGCTGAATAGGGATGTGCGGAATTAAAAATTTTTCGTTATTGGTTCTGTATGGTGTCCTTATCATAATTAAGTAGCGGAAGATGCGGTTTCCTTAGCACATGCCAAATGAGTCGTAATGTACTTTGTACCTAACGCAGATTCCGCTAACCAAAAACCGATACCACAGCGATTCCTGGATTTGGATGAACTACAGCAGAAAAATACATTTCCCGTGAATGATAGCGATCACATAATTAGCAAAATACACCTTCAAAACATATCATTTTTGCATAAAACAAAAAATATAATTATACAAAATTTTAATAATGTAAATGGCAGTGCACAAATTCGACGATTTTTGCGATATTTTTGTATAATTTACAAAAAATATGCAGTTTAAGATTATGTATCTCTATTTTTTTAAATATTGTGCATCTTTCACATTTTCAAAATTATTGATACAAACTAAAATATTATTAGTTGTCATTAGTAGTAATCCACTTCAGATTTTCTTTCTATAAATTATATTTCAAAATTACATTTTCGTAAAGTAGTGCTTTCCACACTTGTATCATAAATAACTATTACAGTAAACTCTCGCTAATCCAACCGTGCGATAATCTGGCCCATTTTATCTGGATATTTTTGTATTATTTACAAAAAATATGCAGTTTTAGATTATTTATCTCTACTCTAATTTTGTTAAAATATTATTCAAATATTTTTGACATTTTAAAAATTATTGATACAAACCAAGATATTATAAAGTAGTCATCCACTTCTGATTGTTGATTTTTTATCTACAAATTATATTTAAAAATTAGCTTAAAATGTTTTTGACTTATCCACAACAAAGTTCTGCCACTCATTTTTGAAAAGTGATATTTCTGTTATTCTGTTAATATCTGGAATTCGCAAATTTTCACGAAATAAAAGTTAAACCTTTTAAAAGTAGAAGTTATTAATTATTATGTACAGCCACATAGATGTTCTTGTGTATTTTGTATAATCATACCCTATTAAAATAATAATTATTAATTATTATATTAAGTATATTGATATATTAATTAATGTAATTGTTAAAATATTTGTAAGATTATTTCTTGAAAATATAAAAGTCTGATATTTTTTAATGCACAAGCTAATTTTTTTGTTAATTATTATTCTTTACACTTAATTCGCTGGGAATATTTCCATAATCAGAGCTGATAAATAAAAAACAAGTTACGTTTTTTAATGCACAGGCTATTTTTTTTCGTGAATTCCTTTTTTTTTGCGTATTTTAGACCAAAATTTGGCATTTAATTCGCTGGGGATATTTCCATAATCTGAGCTGATAAATAAAAAACAAGTCTCGTGTATTAATGCACAGGCTAATTTTTTTCGCGTATTTTAGACCAAAATTTTACATTTAATTCCCTTGCGAAGATTTCCATAATCTGAGCAGAGAAATAAACAAGTCTCGTTATTTTTAATGCACAAGCTGATTTTTTTTGCTATTTTTTACGCATATTTTCACCAAAATTTTACATTTAATTCGCTGGGGATATTTCCATAATCTGAGCTCTGAAATAAAAAAAAAACAAGTCTCGTGTTTTAATGCACATTTTATTTTTTTCGTTTATTCTTTTTTTCGCATATTTTAGACCAAAATTTTACATTTAGGGAAGAATTCCATAATCTGAGCTGAGCAATAAACAAGTCTCGTTATTTTTAGTGCACAAGCTGAATTTTTTAGCCAATTTTTTTTACGCATATTTTCACCAAAATTTTAACATTTAATTCGTTGGGAAGATTTCCATATGCTGGGCTCTGAAATAAACAAGTCTCGTTTTTATAATGCACAGGCAATTTTTGAGTTTATTCTTTTTTTCATGTATTTTAGACGAAAATTTGTACACTTATTTAGCTGGGAAGATTTTCATAATCTGAGCTGAGAAATTCGTATATTTGAATGCACAAGCTAATTTATTTAGTTAATTACATTTCATTTACATTTCAGAGTTCAATTTTTAATGCATAAGCAATTTTTTTAGTTTATAGTTTATTTTTAATGTATGTTACACTAAAATTTGTACACTTAATTCGTTGGGAAGATTTTTATAATCTGAGGTGAGAAATAAACAAGTCTTTTTTTATTTTTATTTTTTTGCATATTTTAGACCAAAAGTTTTACAGTTAATTCGCTTGAAAGATTTCCATAATCTGAGCTGAGAAATACAAGTCTCGTTTTTTAAGGCACAATTGCATGAGAATCGAACTATAAAGTTGAACTAAGCACTACAGGATAAAATATTACATATTTTCTTTTACAATCTCTCCAATTTTTGATTTTAGTCAATCTCTTAAAAATTTTAATTTGCTTTTTAAAATATAAATAGTGTTTTTCTCTCCAGGTGAATTCAAGCAATTCTTTATAATATTTCCAAATTTGGTTTTACTTATTTAATTAGTCTGAAAAAATCTGGAGTGAGGAGTTTTTTTTGCAAAACTTAATTGTTGAACAATTTAAGTTATATATGTGCACTTTTGTTTGCTCCAATATTCACATTTTTTGAAAATTATTATTGAAGTTTTGCAGAATATATCTCTTGTGTAAATTATGACATTACAAATCAATGAGCTGTGCTGAGAAATACAAGTCTCGTTTTTTAAGGCACAATTGCATGAGAATCGAACTATAAAGTTGAGCTAAGCAATACAGGATAAAATATTACAAATTTTCTTTTCAATATCTCCAATGTTTGATTTATGTCAATCTCTTAAAATTAAAAATGTGGTTTTAAAAATAAAAATAATGTTTTTTCTCTCCAGATGAATTCAGGCAAATCTCTTTGTAATATTTCCAAATTTGGTTTTACTTATTTAATTAGTCTGAAAAAATCTGGAGTGAGGAGTTTTTTTTGCAAAACTTAATTTTTTGGACAACTTAAGTTATATATTTGCACTTTTGTTTACTCCAATATTCACATTTTTTGAAAATTATTATTGAAGTTTTGCAGAATATATCTCTTGTGTAAATTATGACATTACAAATCAATGAGCTGAGCTGAGAAATACAAGTCTCGTTTTTTAAGGCACAATTGCATGAGAATCGAACTATAAAGTTGAGTTAAATATATCTCTTGTGTAAATTTTGACATTACAAATCTATTAATAAGGTCACATTTTGATATTTCTACATAATTATTTGGTCGAGAAATCTTCATTCGTGAAGAACAAGATAATTCTATTTAAAAGTACTGAAAACAATTTCTACAAATTTGATATTTCTACATAAGAAATATATTCTGCAAGAGATATAAAAATTCCATCATAATTTTCAAGAAAATTAATATTGCAGCAAAAAATTCTGACATATTATAATTTCTCACTCTACATAACTTTTCCCTTTCGCCGATTATAATTAACGTTTTGTTTAATGGAACAAAGTGAAGTTTATATGCCAACTAGAGGAGTACTAATTACATTGCATCCTATCAGCGAATTTGTGTGTCAAGGTCATCTGTCCGACCTTGCAGCTGTTTTATTGGAATGCAAGTTACTGAAAACTCCCACCTAATTACACACGTACTCCTTATCGAGAGTTTTCATTGAGGACGTCCTTCATTACTCGTTCAGACAATAGCCAGCGGAATGTCCTTTGCACGAGTTTTGTAACCATTAACATATTTTCAGAATTTAATTTATGCAACGACTGAAACAATTTTCTTTTGCCACTATAATTCAAGAAGATTGTTAAATTTACCTTTTACATTTCAATTGTTCCCTTTGCAAATACATGAATGCATTTGTCTAAACATACTTGGTCATTAATTGCAACGAATTAATTAGGAGAATTTCTTATGCTGTAAAGGTAATTCAGTTTAATCTTCAAATACTAGAAAATGCCACAAACTCCATATCTAAGGTTATTCATTAGTATGTTGAAACCATTCTCATTTTTAAGCTTTAAATAATGCATTTAATGAAGTTTATTTATGTAACTATTATTTACGAAAAAATAGGTTGTTATTGCATTTTAGAAATTTTTTAAGTCTTTGTTATGACGAGTTATGACTTATTAAAATTTACAACAACTCGATATAGTATCTGAAATTCTGAATCAGGCTTATGTTATTATGTGATATAATTTTTACTTTCTTTATACAAACATATGAGAAATGTATTTATTTATTTTATTATTTACGAAAATCTTTGTTTACAAATGTATTGAGTAAAAGCTGAGTACTTTTAAATAGAATTATCTTTTTCTTCGCGAATGAAGACTTCTTGATCAAATAATTATGTAGAAATATCAAATTTTGACGTTATAAATCAATGAATAATGCCAAAATTTAATAGTTAGTAAGTAAGGTACATAAAAAAACATCGTTATATATTTTAAGAACCGTTAACATAAACGTGAAGATAGCCTATCAATTAGAACTAAATTAATAGGGCGGGATTCATCACACACCGCTTAATCATCATTTACTCTGCGAATGCAGACTCATTGTGTGGGATGATTCACATGTGGGAAACTGGTGAACTCAATTATAAATTCGGACGTATAAAATAATGAGACAGTACGTCACGATTCACTGGCATACATATTGGCAAATGGGTCGACGTATCACTCTGCTTCTCATTATTCGCGAAATGTGCAATTAAAGATGATTGATTGGTATTTTCAACTCACAATTCCTAGTACAAGTAAATAAATGCAATAGAGCCTTGGTAAGATGAAGATCTTTTATTTGAGCATTTACATTGTTTAATAATCATAAATCATAAAAAAAAGAGTTTGATAATAATCATTTACATGCAGACGTAAATAATGAAAGTTATAAATATTTCATTTTGAATATTTGAATCAAATATTCAAATGTGACGCAATTAAAGAAGTGCAAAATTTGGATGGTCAAGTTTTCCTCAATTTTTTTTGAGCATGTTTTTATTGATTATTTCAAAGAGACGAAACAATGTATACATTGTAAAAATGTATACACACAATGTTACATTTCATTGTAAATCAAAATCTGTACCTCCTTAATCGGTTGATTATTTCAAAAAGAAGAAACAATGTATACATTTTTTGCAATATAAACACACAATATTAAATTTCATTGTAAATCAAAATCTGTACCTCCTTAATTTGTATTTAATCTTTATTTTGCTACTGGTTCCAACCTGCAGTTCAGGTCATCATCAGGCAAAATAAAGATTGAATACAGATTAAGGAGGTACAAATGTTGATTTACAATTAAACACCTCACAAAACCTTACGCAATTAAACAAGTGCAAAATTTGGAAGGTCAAGTTTTTCCTCAAATTTTTTAGAACATGTTTTTATTGATTATTTCAAAGAGAAGAAACAATGTATACATTTTTACAATGTATACACACAATGTTACATTTCATTGTAAATCAAATTCTGTACCTCCTTAATCTGTCGATTATTTCAACGTGAAGGAACAATGTATACATTTTTACAATGTATACACACAATGTTACATTTCATTGTAAATCAAAATCTGTACCTCCTTAATCTGTTGATTATTTCAATAAGAAGAAACAATGTATACATTTTTTGCAATATAAACACACAATATTAAATTTCATTGTAAATCAAAATCAGTACCTCCTTAATTTGTATTTAATCTTTATTTTGCTACTGGTTCCAACCTGCAGTTCAGGTCATCATCAGGCAAAATAAAGATTGAATACAGATTAAGGAGGTACAAATGTTGATTTACAATTAAACACCTCACAAAACCTTACGCAATTAAACAAGTGCAAAATTTGGAAGGTCAAGTTTTTCCTCAAATTTTTTAGAACTGGTTTTTATTGATTATTTCAAAGAGAAGAAACAATGTATACATTTTTACAATGTATACACACAATGTTACATTTCATTGTAAATCAAAATCTGTACCTCCTTAATCTGTCGATTATTTCAAAGAGAAGGAACAATGTATACATTTTTACAATGTATACACACAATGTTACATTTCATTGTAAATCAAAATCTGTACCTCCTTAATCTGTTGATTATTTCAATAAGAAGAAACAATGTATACATTTTTTGCAATATAAACACACAATATTAAATTTCATTGTAAATCAAAATCAGTACCTCCTTAATTTGTATTTAATCTTTATTTTGCTACTGGTTCCAACATGCAGTTCAGGTCATCATCAGGAAAAATAAAGATTGAATACAGATTAAGGAGGTACAAATGTTGATTTACAATTAAACACCTCACAAAACCTTACGCAATTAAACAAGTGCAAAATTTTGGAAGGTCAAGTTTTTCCTCAAATTTTTTAGAACATGTTTTTATTGATTATTTCAAAGAGAAGAAACAATGTATACATGTTTACAATGTATACACACAATGTTACATTTCATTGTAAATCAAAATCTGTACCTCCTTAATCTGTCGATTATTTCAAAGAGAAGGAACAATGTATACATTTTTACAATGTATACACACAATGTTACATTTCATTGTAAATCAAAATCTGTACCTCCTTAATCTGTCGATTATTTCAAAGAGAAGGAACAATATATACATTTTTACAATGTATACACACAATGTTACATTTCGTTGTAAATCAAAATCTGTACCTCCTTAATCGGTTGATTATTTCTAAAAGAAGAAACAATGTATACATTTTTTGCAATATAAACACACAGTATTATATTTCATTGTAAATCAAAATCTGTACCTCCTTAATTTGTATTTAATCTTTATTGTGCTACTGGTTCCAACCTGCAGTTCAGGTCATCATCAGGCAAAATAAAGATTGAATACAGATTAAGGAGGTACAAATGTTGATTTACAATTAAATACCTCACAAAACCTTACGCAACTAAACAAGTGCAAAATTTTGGAAGGTCAAGTTTTTCCTCAAATTTTTTAGAACATGTTTTTATTGATTATTTCAAAGAGAAGGAACAATGTATACATTTTTACAATGTATGCACACAATGTTACATTTCATTGTAAATCAAAATCTGTACCTCCTTAATCTGTTGATTCGAAATAAAACTATCATGCTTTCTATTACTCCAGATTGTTTATACTCCCATTACTCTCATTTTTGTAACTTGCATACTTCCAAGGAACCAAACAATACTACAACAACAATAAAGTTACTGGAATCACTGCATGGATAACGAAATCCATCAATACCGTAACAGCAAAATTTGAAGAATCAATAAACGATATTAGCTCCACAAAACCAATATTGGTTCTTCAAATTCCTATCAATTACAACCAATTAGCATTGTGGTTCCGTAATACTACTCCACGCTAGTCACACACAAATGTAGTATTAAGGCATTCGGCATTCCTCAGAGCCAAAATATAACATAAATATTGAATAGGAAGCGCCTAAGGTGAAATTGCTAGTGAACAGGCTTTGCCTGATTTAAATAATTAACATATCATAGCTTTGTTGTCTCGTTTCGTCTACGATTTCGCATTGACCATAGCCAATATACTGCCAATTTGAATATCATACATATGAATTTATAATAAATAAACATCAATTCAAAATAAATATTCGATTTACGCACTTGCTTGAATTCTAAGCTGTTCAATAAAAAAAACAATATTCTACCTTCAACTCTTTAATCTTGCATTGCATACATGTAGCCAAACAAGTGACTCGTTAATTGATAAATAAAAGCAGACTTTATAAAAAAGTTTATATAAAAAACTCTTTAAAAAAGTGGCACCTCTTAAGTGCCTTTCTTGATACACACATTAAAGGCAATTGTATAAAAAAAACTGTGAACGCTTTTTATTTGCTACAAGGTTTATGAGGGAAACGTTGAAAAACATTTTTTTTTTAAACAAAAGTCAAAGAATTTTCGAAAAGAATACCAAAAACAAAATTGTGATCCTTCATATGTCATTTCATTTTTGCAGATCTATTCTAAAATCTAAAACAGCCAGTATAATAAAATTATTTCTAATTATTATCATTTGCATGAAATAGATATTTCATAATCAAATGAACTATTTTTAACATTGCTATCAAGCAAGTAAGATGCCTGGAAAATTGCATCATTTTCCAGAACCGATTGCTTTATTCAGATTTCCTACGGTTTATAACAATGTTGCTATTTTACGCTCGTATCTGGTTTACTAAAAAAGCAAGTTGCAGCAAATTATGCGGAAATCGCCGAAGCTAATCTCCTCTGCGGTAGAAGTGAGATCGCAAATGACGTCAAACCGGCGCCGTATTTTTTATCTTCCCACGAATCGAAATTCGCGAAATTTTGCCAATATCTCGGCGTTTATTAGAAACGCCGGAATTTCCGAATTCCGCATATTTCTATTGCCACAAACACCTCATTATTTAAGTATCGTTGATTATTTTAATGAACTGTAACATGTAACGTATTAGCTATGCATCGAATTATGTATAAGTTATAACAGCATATTATTTAACAAGCACATAATGTAGGCTTTAATGCACGACGATGAATTTTTATATTGGTATTTTTTTGTAAATCAAATTTTTAACACTTATAAGAACCATTAATAAAAAAAATATATAATTTTAAAATATTTTTAAATGCGTATAAAATTTCAGGGAATCCTTACTAAATTAGGAATGAAATTTTTCAATATATTTAGCAACTATTTTGGAAATTATTCGTGAAGGTTTTGACTTTCACTGAATTTTTGATACTAAGTTTGAAATTTTTACGGTAGAAATTCCAAATAGAAATTAAATTAATTTGGACAACACATGTGTTTATCAATATCTGCAAAAATTTCCAAAAAAAATCTTATACAATTAAGAAAATTTTATATACATGAAATTTTTGAATATATTTGGCAACTATTTTGGAAATTATTCGTGAAAGTTTTGACTTTCACTAAATTTTTGATACTAAGTTTGAAATTTTTACTGTAGAAATTCCAAATATAAATTAAATTAATTTGGACAACACATGTGTTTATCAATATCTGCAAAAATTTCCAAAAAAAAATCTTATACAATTAAGAAATTTTTATACAATTAAGCAATTTAATATTTGTGACTTGTTTAGTATATTACTATAATTTTCTAAGATTGGAGATGTCTTGGCGAATTTTTATGTAGGTAAAGCTATTGCAATTTAATTTTTATTTAGTTTTTTTTTGTTAATAAATTTAATAACATATAAGAACCATTATTAAAAAATATGTAATTTTAAAATATTTTTAAATATATATATCAAATTTCAGCGAATCCTTACCAAATTAGAAATTATATATGAAATTTTGGCATATATTTGACATATTTTAAAATAATGTATGTAAAATTTGATCAAATTTTAACTATTTTGGAAACTTTTCGTGAAGGTGTTGACTTTCACTGAATTTTTGATACTAAGTTTGAAATTTTTACGGTAGAAATTCCAAATAGAAATTAAATTAATTTGGACAACACATGTGTGCAATACCTGCAAAAATTTCCAAAAAAAATCTTATACAATTAAGAAAATTTTATACAATTAAGCAATTTAATATTTGTGATTTGTTTAGTATATTACTACAATGTTCTAAGATTATAGATGTCTTGGCGAATTTTTATATAGGTAAAGCTATTGCAATTTAATTTTTATTTAGTTTTTTTTTGTTAATAAATTTAATAACATATAAGAACCATTATTAAAAAATATGTAATTTTAAAATATTTTTAAATGTATATCAAATTTCAGGGAATCCAAATTAGAAATTATAAATGAAATGTTGGCATATATTTAACATATTTTAAAATAATGTATATAAAATTTGATCGAATTTTAACTATTTTGGAAAGTTTTCATGAATGTGTTGACTTTCACTGAATTTTTGATACTAAGTTTGAAATTTTTACGGTAGAATTTCAAAATAGAAATTAAATTAATTTGGACAACACATGTGTTTACCAATACCTCCAAAAATTTCCAAAAAAAATCTTATACAATTAAGAAAATTTTATACAATTAAGCAATTTAATATTTGTGATTTGTTTAGTATATTACTACAATGTTCTAAGATTATAGATGTCTTGGCAAATTTTTATGTAGGTAAAGCTATTGCAATTTAATTTTTATTTAGTTTTTTTTTTGTTAATAAATTTAATAACATATAAAAACCATTATTAAAAAATATGTAATTTTAAAATATTTTTAAATGTATATCAAATTTCAGGGAATCCTTACCAAATTAGAAATTATACATGAAATTTTGGCATATATTTAACATATTTTAAAATAATTTATATAAAATTTGATTGAATTTTAACTATTTTGGAAATTATTCCTGAAGGTTTTGACTTTTACTGAATTTTTGATACTACGTTTGAAATTTTTACGGTAGAAATTCAAAATAGAAATTAAATTAATTTGGCCAACATATGTCTTTAACAATACCTACAAAAATTTCACAATTTAGCAATTTAATATTTGTAATTTGTTTAGTATATTACTATAATTTTCTAATATTAGAGATGTCTTGTCGAATTTGTATGTACAGTATTGCAATTTTGTTTTTATTTGTTTTCTCTTTGTAAATATATTTTTTTCAAAACACTTATGAGAACCATTAATAAAAAAATATGTAATTTTAATTATACTTTTAAATAATGAATGTAAAATTTCAGGGAATCCTTACTAAATTTTAATTTATACATGAAATTTTGGCATATATTTAACGTATTTTAAAATAATGTATATAACATTTGATCAAATTTTAACTATTTTGGAAATTATTCGCGAAGGTTTTGACTTTCACTGAATTTTTGATACTACGTTTGAAATTTTTAAGGTAGAAATTCAAAATAGAAATTAAATTTATTTGTCCAACATATGTCTTTAACAATACCTACAAAAATTTCAAAAAAAAAACAATTATATTAGAAAATTTTATACAATTTAGCAATTTAATATTTGTAATTTGTTTAGTATATTACTATAATTTTCTAATATTGGAGATGTCTTGTCGACTTTATATGTACAGTACTGCTATATTGTTTTTATTTGTTTTTTTTTGTAAATATTTTTTTAACTCTTATAAGAACCATTAATAAACAAATATGTAATTTTAATTATACTTTTAAATAATGAATGTAAAATTTCATGGAATTCTTACTAAATTAGAAATTATACATGTAATTTTGGCATATATTTAACATATTTTAAAATAATGTATATAAAATTTGATTGAATTTTAACTATTTTGGAAATTATTCCTGAAGGTTTTGACTTTTACTGAAATTTTGATACTACGTTTGAAATTTTTACGGTAGAAATTCAAAATAGAAATTAAATTAATTTGGCCAACATATGTCTTTAACAATACCTACAAAAATTTCACAATTTAGCAATTTAATATTTGTAATTTGTTTAGTATATTACTATAATTTTCTATTATTAGAGATGTCTTGTCGAATTTGTATGTACAGTATTGCAATTTTGTTTTTATTTGTTTTCTCTTTGTAAATATATTTTTTTCAAAATACTTATAAGAACCATTAATAAAAAAATATGTAATATTAATTAAACTTTTACTTACTTTTACTACGTACTTTTAAATAATGAATGTCAAATTTCAGGGAATCCTTACAAAATTTGAAATTATACATGTAATTTTGGCATATATTTAACATATTTTAAAATAATGTATATAAAATTTGATTGAATTTTAACTATTTTGGAAATTATTCCTGAAGGTTTTGACTTTTACTGAAATTTTGATACTACGTTTGAAATTTTTACGGTAGAAATTCAAAATAGAAATTAAATTAATTTGGCCAACATATGCCTTTAACAATACCTACAAAAAAATCAATTAAATTAGAAAATTTTATACAATTTAGCAATTTAATATTTGTGATTGGTTTAGCATATTACTATAATTTTCTAAGATTGGAGATGTCTTGACGAATTTTTATGTAGGTATTTTTATTTGTTTTTTTTTGTAAATAAATTTATAAACACTTATAAGAATCATTACTAAAAAAAATATGTAATTTTAAAATATTTTTAAATGTATATCAAATTTCAGGGAATCCTTACCAAATTAGAAATTATACATGAAATTTTGGCATTATTTTAAAATAATGTACAAACAATTTGAGCGAATTTTAACTATGTTAAATAATGAATGTAAAATTTCAGGGAATCCTTACAAAATTTTAAATTATACATGAAATTTTGGCATATATTTAACGTATTTTAAAATAATGTATATAATATTTGATCGAATTTTAACTATTTTGGAAATTATTCGTGAAGGTTTTAACTTTCGCTGAATTTTGAAATTCTTACCGTAGAAATTCTAAATAGAAATTAAATTAATTTAGTCAACATATGTGTTTAACAATATCTACAAAAATTTCCAAAAAACATCAATTATATTACAAAATTTTATATACTTGGGCAATTTAATATTTGTGATTTGTTTAGTATATTACTATAATTTTCTAAGATTGTAGATGTCTTCTCAAATTTTTATGTACCTACAGCTATTGCAATTTTTAAGATTTTATATAAATTTCAATAAATTTCCAAGGATTTTCATAATTCTATAATTTTTAATTTTTTTATGATGCAATTGCTTTTTTAGTGTTTTCGGAAATTTACTTGTTTTGACGATGTTTTTTTCCAATTTTTAATAATTTTTAAAATTTTCTAACATATTAATTGTCTCTTCAGACCTATTTAGGTTCTCAGTTGATTTTATGCCGGGGAGATTCCGTTTAGATTTTTAGACTTTTTTGAGTAGTTTGGAGTATTGCTCCAACTTTTTTTTATTAGAATATTGAATATATATTACTAGAATTTCCTAATATTTAAGTTGTCTTGTCGACTTTGTATGTGCAGACGTTGCAATTTTATAGATTTTATATACATTCCAATGAATTTCCAGAGATTTTCATAATTCTTTATATTAAGTTTAAGGTTTTATCCATATTCACAGGTGTTTGACTGGTATTTCTTTACCTATTTATTTTATTAACTATATTTATAGCCTGACATATATATATATATATATATATATATATATATATATATATATATATATATATATATATAGTTTCGGTTATGAAAAACCATCTTCTCTGTGGAAATCTCGAAAATTATTGAGATATCTTTAGAGTTATTGAAAATACCAATTTGCATTTCTTTATCTCGAAATTATCTCCAGAAATCAAGATAATTATTGGGAAATCTGCAGATATCTCAAATATAATTGAAAAATCAGAGACATGATTGAAAAATCTCTCGAAATTTGACATTACATATTTATAAATGTCTTGATATTTTATAAATGTAGGACAAATTTGGACAAAATTATGAGTAATAATCATGTCAATCATTTTTTATTTTTATGATCTCGAAATTATCTCTCAGAATCTTAAGAATCATTGAGATGTCTGTAGAAATTTCGAAATTTATTAAAAAATCTTGGGTGTTATTAAAAAAAATCTGGAATTATTGATCTTTATTAGTAAATCTGTGCAAATCTCGAAAATTATTGAGATATCTTTAGAGTTATTGAAAATACCAATTTGCATTTCTTTATCTCGAAATTATCTTCAGAAATCAACATAATTATTGGGAAATCTGCAGTTATCTCAAATATAATTGAGAAATCAGAGAAATGATTGAAAAATCTTTCGAAATTTGACTATACATATTCAGAAATGTCTTAATATTTTTTTAACTTATCGACGAATTTGGAGAATAAAAAAATATAAGTAATAATCATGTCAATTATTTTTGACTTTTATGATCTCGAAATGATCTCTCAAAATCTTAAAAATTATTGAGATATCTGTAGAAATTTCCAAATTTATTAGGAAATCTTAGGTGTTATTAAAAAAAATCTCTGGAATTATTGATATCTATTAGTAAATCAGAGAAAATCTCGAAAGTTATTGAGAAATCTTTAGAGTTATTGAAAATACCAATTTACATTTTTTATATTTATTTTTTCAGAGGCATATGTATTTAATGTTTATATGTCCAGAACTTATTGGAAATGTAATGTAAAATTTGATAGATGTCTAATTTTAAAATTAACAAATACCAGAAAGTACTTATTATTACTTAAATTCTTTATATGTTTTATGATAGAAATTATCTTTTTAGGATATTTTCAAGATTTACTTCCTGTGGATTTTAGTTAAAATTTGTATATATTTCAGACATTTAATTGTTTTTTCAAAATTTTGGGATTTCTGGAACTTTTTTATGGAGATTTATTAGAATTCTGGTATGTTGTTCATATTAAAGTTAATTATTATTTTAAGCTGATCATTCAGCCATGTTCAGGTCTTGTAGTTTTGCCTGAAGATAGCTGAATGATCAGCTGAAACCGGTTTCAAATAATAACATACAATTTTATTAAGGAAGTACGACTTTTCACTCAAAATTTATTAGAATTTATTAGAATTTTTATTTATTATTAGACATCAAATTTAATGTGTTACAAGAACTTCCTAATATTTGAGTTATCTCGTGGAATTATTATGTGCAAAAATTGCAATTTTATAGATTTTGTATTTAAATAAATTTTCAGGGATTATCATAAATCTTAATTTTTTATGATATCAATTGTGTTTTTAGGGATTTCTGAAGTTTTGAGCTAGTTTATGAGAATTTTTTGTTCCGATTTATATTTATTTCCATAATTTTCTAATATTTTAATTGTCTTTTCAGAGTTTTCTAATATTTTAATTAAGGGATCTAAAAGTAAAAGGGCTTAAGTGATTTTCATAACTTTAGAAAGGAGGAAATATATAGGGGGTGAAATATATGGATTTTGTATTTAAATTAATTTTCAGGGATTATCATAATTTTTGATGTTTTATGATATCATTTGTGTTTCTCTTCCTAATATTTGGGTTACCTCGTGGAATTATTACGTGCAACAATTACAATGTTATAGATTTTGTATTTAAATAAATTTTCAGGGATTATCATAAATCTTAATTTTTTATGATATCAATTGTGTTTTTAGGTATTTCTGAAGTTTTGAGCTAGTTTATGAGAATTTTTTGTTCCGATTTATATTTATTTCCAAAATTTTCTAATATTTTAATTGTCTTTCAGACTTTTCTAATATTTTAATTAAGGGATCTAAAAGTAAAAGGGCTTAAGTGATTTTCATAACTTTAGAAAGGAGGAAATATATAGGGGGGAAATATACAGGGAAAAAGGAAGAGCTGTAAAAATGAGATTAAAATAACATTTAAAAGATATTAATATATAAAATTTTGGCAGACATCTTCACTTTAACAATCACAAATATTCGAAATTGACAAGAACACTAAACTTTTACCTAATACCAACAAAGTTCTGAAACAAACACTATTAGTCGTTACTAATGTATGAAATAAAGTTACGCACTTTTTAAAATTTTCAAAATTGTTTTTTATTGTTCACGACAATTGTTTCGCCACACTGTGGCTTCTTTCTTCACCTGAAGAAGCTACAGTGTGGCGAAACAATTGTCGTGAACAATAAAAAATAATTTTGAAAATTTTAAAAAGTGCGTAACTTAATTTCATACATTAGTAATTATGAATTTTCAACAAATAAAAGCCACATCGATCAATCTACTATTAGTCGTATTATCACACGAAATTGATAAAATTTTAAATAAAGAGCCAAACATGCAATGCCTTAAGGAACAAACAAATTCAAATTTCAAACCACTCTATAATTTTTAAATAATCCATACGACATTTAACAAAACAACATTACAAATTTGACTTTGCTTTTGACTTCTTTAATAAAGTCTCTACTTCTTTGTAATTCAGCAGTTTCGATCAAATTCTTGGCTGTATTGCAACTCGTTGATTACATTGCTTAAGATACGCAAATGGCATATAATTTATATTAATTGAAGCAATTATATCAATTGCAAACAACATTTTTGCGCCACAGTGTAAAATAATATCGTTGTCTGCCCAGGAACTTGCAAATATCGCACGTCCGAGACTAGTTCGTGCGCGATTTGCGGTTTCGTCAACACATTTCAACGTTTTACGTAAATGAGGTAATTGTTATCACTAAATAGTCTAGTTTGAATGTCCCATGGCGAAAATGTGCCAAATGCAGGTAACGTTAACCAACAGATTTGTTAAGTACATTCTGCTTGAGTTTCTGCAATTTACAAAAACGGATCAAACTCGAGCCCTAAAGGTCAAGGCGCTATCAGATATTAATAATAATAAAAGTAATATTAATAATGATTATATAATGTTTCTCTTTGCGTACTTCCTGGTAAAGTAAAACGTTTTTATAGTTAATAAATGTTTCGACTAGTTTCGGTCGATTATGGAAATCTTCAGAGGCTAATTCTACAATAAATTAATATTATTAGGTACGTTTAAAGTGTTGAAATGACCCACGACAGACCATGTTTTATTTAGCTAAACAACGAGTAGGTGAGACAGGTGTTATTTGCTGAAAAATCGTTCGTATTAATAAATAAATAAGATCCGCATTCCGGCGTAAAAATACGTAAACAGACTCGTGGGGGGCCACAGACCCCTAAACCAGTCCGGGAGAATTCTATCAACAATGGGGACAATAAAAGCCATTAACTTAAGGATAACAAGAGTTTACTAGTCGGGCGGAAATATCAACAGTTCATGGAAATATAAATTACTCGAGACCAGACAGGGGATGTGCCACTGACCGACAGTGAGCGATTCCGGGGAGTTCAAAACCGAAAGTATAATATTACGGCCCATAGAATCATTAACTTAAGTACCATAAAAACAGCGCCAGATACATGCACGCGTACCGAAATTCTTAGAACAGGGCCCTTTTGGCCTGGATAACTCACGCCACAAAGGGACATGATTTGTATTGGTAGCAAACACAAATCCGCCAGCAAATGATCGAGTGGCGTCAACATGTGGAAGTAATTATTGCGCAGGCATCGAAAAAGGCACTTAGCCAGGACGAGTAGACCACCGTAGAAGATCGGGGACGGCAGTGTTTGGGCCCGGGGCTCGGGGAAAATGGGGAGGTAAACATATAAGAATCTGCGAAAGCAGGGGGGAGGTCACTTAGTGCTCGACGGCCGAGGGCACGAGACAAATCGCGAGAGTGTAAACGGGGGCGCAATTAGCATAAACAGTCAGGGAAATTGATAATTCAATTAGGGCAGTATTGAACCAGTTAGATATTTTCGGGGAGACCGCGAAGTAATTAAAACAACACCAAGCGCAAGGGCCACCACGACATCAGTACGGCTATCCAGTCGGCGAGAGATAGGAAGGGTTAATGAGTGAGTACTGACGCAATTGATGGTCGAGTAACGCGAATCAAACTGCCAATTTCGAAGGGCACTGCGAAATATTTAGCTGACAAGTCAGTACGCGTGTCAAGTAAATTAATTCGGCAATCCGCCGGAAAATATCCTGTGACAGAATTACGAAAGAACAAAACGCCCAAACTGGCGCAAAGGTGTATGATCCTCATCGTAATGAGAGCGATTTGTGGGTTTCGCGCCGCACTTTGAAAAAGACGGGCGCGCTAGAAGCATACTACAAAATCGCTCTTACCCGTTGGTATGTGCGGACCGAACACATTCATCAATCTCATACGATAACATGTATGTTTCTCTTCGTAATTAGAGCGTTCTGTGGGTTTCGCGACGCACTTTGAAACAGAAGGGCGCGCTAGAAGCAGACTACAAATATCGCTCTAACCCCTTGATGTGTTCGGGTCGAACATATTAACCAATCACACGCCATACAACAAAATCGCTCTTACCCGTTGGTATGTGCGAACCGAACACATTCATCAATCTCATACGATAACATGTATGTTTCTCTTCGTAATTAGAGCGATCTGTGGGTTTCGCGACGCACTTTGAAACAGAAGGGCGCGCTAGAAGCAGACTACAAATATCGCTCTAACCCCTTGATGTGTTCGGGTCGAACATATTAACCAATGACACCCCACAACGTGTATGGTTCTCTTCGTAATATTGTCACGTATGATAAGTATTGCTACTCCACATAAACCACCACCAATTACCGTTACCTAAATTTTGTGAAATCCTTCCTCCGAAACAACATATTCGATTATCATGCGTTTTAATTATTATTTATATTTTATTCGCAAGGGATTCGGGGAAGAGCTTGGTTCAGGAAGGTATTTAAACAGATATAAACTCAAGGGATTTCCCAGGTAGCGATCGCAACGGGAACTAAAAACCGGTATCCGTGAAGGTCAATAATTATTACAAAAATCAGCAAATATCGTCATGTCATACCAAATCACTAAATCCTTGTAATTAACGTTGCGTAGTTAATATCACTAATCAATTAGCCGAGTGAGTGATCAAACTAATAAGTTGTAATTGCATGCCGGTGAAATAAAACAGCCCTCAGCATCGATAATGCATGTGGTCAGTATTTGCATATTTGAATTCTTGAGCGAGTGAGAAATAAATGAATACGAGTCAGTATATTCCTGAAGCACGAGCATGTGGATATTATAGCTAAATCATTGAATGAATACAAGTCATAAGTCATGATCGGATGAGAAATAAAGTTAACAAATACGAAACATAACGGCAATTAATAATGAATGCGAATCAAGGGAATTCATGCACGGGCATGCGTATAGAAGGGATATAAATCCGTGATGAATCAAAGTCAAAATCATGCAGGATCACATCCGCTAGGTGAATTCAATTGTCACAAAAAAAAACGAAGTAAAAACAAACTAAAAATAAATGAAAATATTAAAAACAAAAGAAAGGACAATAAAAAAATAAATTTAAATAAGTTTAAAAAAATAAAAAGAGTCAAAAACAAACGAGGGGCTTATGTCTCATACACGTCAGACGTAATAGGGTTAGGGTATGAGACTCGCTATGAGATCAGATATATGTACTTTAGCCAGACACAACTGACCATCGTGCACAAATCACCGATCGAAATTTACGATATAATTATTTGGGTGTTATTGCTTGGTAAATGCATTGCGAAACTTTTATTAAGGGTAAATCGTCATCCTTAATACTGGCATGTTATTTGCTGGGAAATACACTTCTAAACTTTATCTGAGGATAAATCAAATCAAGTAAATAAAAGATAAAAATATGGATGAACGAACGCATGTGGAATGAATGACATAACTAAAACACCGTAAACAACAGGGACAGATCGCATGTACTAGTAACCAGTAGAATTTGAATTATAACGTTAATTCACGTCAGAATACCACGAAATATAATCAGAAACCACGTAAAAATCGATAAATTCATTTCAAAACTTTAATTCAAAATAAATCGTCATTCTTCATTATTTGTGTGTTATTACTTATTAAATAAACCCTTAGTCACCACATAAATGTAAAGCGTATTATTTACCATAACCAAATGAACCAAACCTTACTTGCTAAATTGAAATGTAAAACCATATGAATTACTGAATGAATAAATTACTGTATGATGATATTTGTGTATGCGTATAATTTGATATTTTCCCCGTAACAGACACAATACTTGAACAACGAACCATCGATCTTGTCACTATAACGATTCCATGAATCAAACACAGGTGAAGTACCGCCACTTAGATTACGAGCCACTCTACGTTTATAAATTAATTACAATTTATAATGATACCCCGGTATTGTACCGTTACAGTGTTGTTGTTATATTCGTTTAAGTGGCGTATGTTAATAAATATAAATAAAAATAGTTGTAAAAAGTACTTGAGTAAAAAAAAAAGTTTAGTAAAATCAAAACATTTTAATAAATACATTAATCTCTGGAAAATGATAAAAATGAATAATTCTTTCTACCAGAATTTCTTTCTTACCAGTTATAATATAGAGGGTGTCTCTAAATTGGATAAAACACTACACGTGGCTATATTGGAAATTAAATTCCGGAAAAACTCACCCTGTATAAAACTGCTGTTGTATCTAAATTGCTTGTACTACATTTATGTGATCGTGATTGTACATCAAGAAGATGCCCATGTGTTGGAAAAGTTAGAAATTTATATATTAGTTTTATTTGCTTCAAATTTCCCTGATACGCAAATTCTCATAATGCGTATAATTTTCAGCCAACAATTAATTAAAGTTATACTTTCAATTTGATATGCTAATAGCAAACATTGTGCGTCAATGCCTACGTGACATCTTTTTGATATGCTGTACGGCGCCAAGCGAGTAAGTAATTAGCCTGAAATGAAAATGTTATTCACTTTTATCACCCTAAATTATTCGACTGACGTCTCTTTTACTGGTGCCTTAATTGCCACGCGTAGAATAAGAATTGCGCAATAATTAAGAAATGATTTGTGGCAAATGACATTTTTAATTGTGCACAAGTGTTGTAGATCGTTGCCCGATTTGCAATAAAATCAAAGTACGATATTTATGAACGTAAATATATTATGATGAATTCGCGTTACGTGTAATCTGAAACGTTGCCTCAATTAATGTTGCAGGAAGTATTTAATCACAAAGGTATTTTTATTTTAGTAAGTAGCACATTCACGTGCGTCATTCTTAAGGTAATCCATCATTTAGGATGCCCGGTGCAGTTTTACAGTTGCAGAGGATGGACGAGTTCCGTGTCCGGTTCCACTTTGCGGGGTCAAAAATCTGGAACAGTAAAGATGAGAGAGCGGCCTGTAAAGTGTTCTGCAGCTAATGGAAGCAAATTGCGATTAAAAGTTACCTAACTGCAGACTTGGGTGTAATCGCGAAGTTATCACTGAGCTACGAGTTTCACAATAGATCTGTGAGGAAATAATAGACCAATGTCGGTCCAGGTGGTATTTACAAGGTTGGGGTCACGTAAGACCACAACACTGTTGTTGTCTCTGTTCAGGGCAGGTAAGCGGCTAGTGACGTCAATGGTGACATTCTGATTTCTGCTTTTTCTTCTGTGCGCACGGTAAACACTAACACCAGTCCACTAATTAAAACCCGTGTTAGACTCGGAGTCGGATCCTTTCGTCCTTGATGCTGCTGCCCGACGTTTATTATCCTGAAGAATTCTCCAACACCCTCACTGCAGTCAGTGTTAATTATTGAATTAACAATCAATAGCCAATTAATAATTAATTAACTTGACCAATTACGCCATAGGTGGAGAAGTAGTAGTGGTTATTATTATTATTATTATTATATTAGTTTAATTATAGTTTCATACATTATACCAGTTGTATATATTATATAATGTTTCGTTCTTCGTACTTCCTGGTAAAGTAACAAGTTGTTATAGTTTTTTAAATGTTAATTTGTCTGACTTATGGCCATCTTCAGAGGCTCATTTCTACAATAAATTAATATTATTAGGTATGCTTAAAGTGTTGTTGTTATATTCGTTTAAGTGGTCTATGTTATTAAATGTTTGTAAAAAGTACTTACATATAATTACATTCAGTTTTATCACAATTTAAATTTAAATGAATTGTAAAGTTTGAGTGACATTGACTGACGTTTTTTAAATTTGTGTTGTTGTTGTTTTGTTAAATTTCGTATGGATTATTTAAAAATTCATTGAGTGGTCTGAAATTTAAATTTGTTTGTTCGTTAAGGCATTGTATGTTTGGTTCTTTATTTATTTATTTATCTTTATTTTTGATAAATAATAGTAGACATTTTACAATAATAAATGCAACCTTTTACAATATAAATTTAAAATTTGGCTCTTGTATTTGAAATTTAGCTCTTATCTTTGAAATTTGTGTAAAATTGAACCTGTGACAATAATCGTTCCTATTTTGATAAGAATATAATAAATAATACAGAAATTATATAAAATTTGACAATAATGATTTAAATATTGACAGAAATAATTTAAATTAAGATCGAAATCGTAAATATTTTGACATAGATATTTAAATGTTGGCCATCTACATAGTTATACATTTCATATTCTTAAATACAATAAGTGGTATTTCTACATGTTATAAAATTGAATTAATTCTTATTATTACTTTTATTATTATTAATATCTGATAGCGCCTTGACCTTTTGTGCTCGAGTTTGATCCGTTTTTCTAAATTGCAGAGACTCAAGCAGAATTTGCTTAACAAATCTGTTGGTTAACGTTACCTGCTTTTGACACATTTTCGCCATGGGACATTCAAACTGGATTATTTAGTGATAACAATTACCTCATTGACGTAAAACGTTGAAATGTGTTGACGAAACCCCAAATCGCGCACGAACTAGTCTCGGACGTGCGATATTTGCAAGTTCCTGGGCAGACAACGATTTTATTTTACGCTGTGGCGCAAATTTTGTGCCCATGTAACAACCGAGCAATTGATATAATTGCTTCAATTAATGTAAATTATACGCCATTTGCGTATCTTAAGCAGCGTAATCAACGAGTTGCAATACAGCCAAGCATTTGATCGAAACTACTTAATTACAAAGAAGTAGAGACTATATTAAAGAAGCCAAATGCAAAGTCAAATTTGTAATGTTGTTTTGTTAAATGTCGTGTGGATTATTTAAAAATTTATAGAGTGGTTTAAAGATTAGATTTGTTTGTTCCTTAAGGCATTGCATGTTTGGTTCTTTATTTAAAATATTATCAATTTCGAATGATAATATTACTAATAGTGTTTGTTTCAGAACTTTGTTGGAGGCATTGCATGTTTGGTTCTTTATTAATTTTTTTATCAATTTTGTATGATAATACGACTAATAGTGTTTGTTTTAGAACTTTGTTGGTATTAGGTAAAAGTTCAGTGTTTTTGTCAATTTCCAATATTTGTGATTGTTAGTGAAGATGTCTGCCAAAATTTTATATATTAATATCTTTTAAATGTAATTTTATACTATTTTTTTTAGCTCTTCGTGTTTCCTCTATATATTTCCCCTCTATATATTTCCTCGTCTCTAAAGTTATGAGAATCACATTAAAATGTAAAATAATTATTCATAGAAATATTCTGCGAGTGATTATCACCGTATAAATAATCGATTTAAGTATATATGCCAAGGTTATATATTTTTCACGAAAACCATTACGAAGTGTTTTCTTGAAATCAAATTATTTTAAACTTAATTCAATAAATTATTGAATTATATATATTATTATATAATATATATAATATATATTATATAATTTTTATATATATTTATTAATGAAAATTATGATTTCTGTATATTTTAAATACTCAATAATAGAAAATGTCTATTTCACTGAAAATTCAAAGATTACTGCCACAGTTTCAATTTTTATCAACATTTCAGTCATTGGCTATTATGATTTCTGTATATTTTTAATAGTCAATGATAGAAAGTGTCAACTTCACTATAAATTCAAAGATTCAATTTTATCAACATTTCAGTCATTGCTATTATGATTCTGTATATTGTTAATGGTAATCAGTAAAAAGTGTCAATTTCACTGAAAATTCAAAGATTACTGCCACAGTTTCAATTTTGATCAACATTTCAGTCATTGCTATTATGATTTCTATATATTTTTTATAGTAAATAATAAAAAGTGTAAATTTCACTGAAAATTCAAAGATTACCGTCACAGTTTCAATTTTATCAACATTTCAGTCATTGCTATTATGATTTCTGTATATTTTTAATAGTCAATGATAGAAAGTGTCAACTTCACTGAAAATTCAAATATTACTGCCACGGATTCAATTTTTATCAACATTTCTGTAATTGCTATTATGATTTCTGTATATTTTTAATAGTCAATAATATAAAGTATTTATGAATGAAAATTATGATTTCTGTATTATTTTAATAGTCAATAATTGAAAGTGTCAATTTCACTGAAAATTCAAAGATTACCGCCACAGTTTCAATTTTGTATCAACATTTCAGTCATTGCTATTATGATTTCTGTATACTTTTAATAGTCAATAATAGAAACTGTCAATTTCACTGCAAATTCAAATATTACTGCCACAGATTCAATTTTTATCAACATTTCAGTAATTGGTATTATGATTTCTGTATATTTTTAATAGTCAATAATATAAAGTATTTATGAATGAAAATTATGATTTCTGTATATTTTTAATAGTCAATAATTGAAAGTGTCAATTTCACTGAAAATTCAAAGATTACTGCCACAGTTTCAATTTTGTGTCAACATTTCAGTCATTGCTATTATGATTTCTGTATACTTTTAATAGTCAATAATAGAAAGTGTCAATTTCACTGCAAATTCAAAGATTACTGCCACAGTTTCAATTTTTATCAACATTTCAGTAATTGCTATTATGATTCTGTATATTTTTAATGGTAATCAGTAAAAAGTGTCAATTTCACTGCAAATTCAAATATTACTGCCACAGTTTCAATTTTTATCAACATTTCAGTCATTGGCTATTATGATTTCTGTATATTGTTAATAATCAATAATAGAAAGTGTCAATTTCACTGAAAATGCAAAATTATTGCCACAGTTTCAATTTTTATCAACATTTCAGTCATTGCTATTATGATTTCTGTATACGTTTAATAGTCAATTTCACTGCAAATTCAAATATTACTGCCACGGATTCAATTTTTATCAACATTTCTATAATTGCTATTATGATTTCTGTATATTTTTAATAGTCAATAATATAAAGTATTTATGAATGAAAATTATGATTTCTGTATATTTTTAATAGTCAATAATTGAAAGTGTCAATTTCACTGAAAATTCAAAGATTACCGCCACAGTTTCAATTTTGTATCAACATTTCAGTCATTGGCTATTATGATTTCTGTATATTTTTAATAGTCAATAATAGAAAGTATAAATTTCACTAAAAATTCAAAGATTACTGCCACACTTTCAATTTTTATCAACATTTCAGTCATTGCTATTATGATTTCTGTATATTTTTAATAGTCAATAATAGAAAGGGTCAATTTCACTGAAAATTCAAAGATTACTGTCACAGTTTCAATTTTTATCAACATTTCAGTCATTGGCTGTTATGATGTCTATATATTTTTAATAGTCAATAATATAAAGTATTTATGAATGAAAATGATGATTTCTGTATATTTTTAATAGTCAATTATAGAAAGTGTCAATTTCACTGAAAATTCAAAGATTACTGCCACAGTTTCAATTGTTATCAACATTTCAGTAATTGCTATTATGATTCTGTATATTTTTAATGGTAATCAGTAAAAAGTGTAATTTCACTGCAAATTCAAATATTACTGCCACAATTTCAATTTTTATCAACATTTCAGTCATTGGCTATTATGATTTCTGTATATTTTTAATAGCCAATAATAGAAAGTATCAATTTCACTGAAAATTGAAAGATTACTGCCACAGTTTCAATTTTATCAACATTTCAGTCATTGGCTATTATGATTTCTGTATATTTTTAATAGTCAATAATAGAAAGTGTTAATTTCACTGACAATTCAAAAATTACTGTCACAGTTTCAATTTTTATCAACATTTCAGTCATTGCTATTATGATTTCTGTATATTTTTAATAGCCAATAATAGAAAGGGTCAATTTCACTGTATATTCAAAGATTACTGCCACAGTTTCAATTTTTATCAACATTTAAGTCATTGCTATTATGATTTCTATATATTTTTAATAGTCAATAATATAAAGTGTCAATTTCACTAAAAATTCAAAGATTTTAGTTTTAATTTTTATCAACATTTCAATCATTGCTATCTACTTAAAGAAAAATACAAATTATCCTTTTTCACAACGACATTTGCTATCTAACGATATTGCTTTCTAATTATCGATCATTTCTGTACAGTCTTTGCTTATAAATGTCGCAACTGCTCTCAAATTTTAAACTATGCGAACATTTAAACAAATTCCAATATTACTATTACAATCTGAATTACGATCTACTATCAGGTATTATTGTAATGGGGCCTAAATGAAATAAAGTATCTATCTATCTATCAATTTTTTTTTCTGTCACAATTTCAATATTTGTATCAAAATAGTTATGATCAATACATCATGCAATCATACATCAAGCATCATGCGTTTTTGATGATACAATCAAAATTTCAATTATTTCTGCCAAACTTAAATTAAACTGCCTAAAATATCTTATCATATTTCTGATTTTTTTTTACAACAAGAATGATCACTGTTAACGTTAATTTTTTACTGAAGTTTGAAAGATTAGTGCCATATTTTAAGTTTTTGTATCGGAATTTCTAATATTATTGTGAAATTTTCAATCACTCTGACCAAAATTTTAACATTTTAATTGTTTATATAAGGGTGTCCCAAAAATTATGGACAAGCTTAACAACATGCTATTCAGGGATGACCACTGAGTCCTTAAAAAGCAGCCCTTCTAAACTTGCTGTAATGTGACACCTTTCACTAGCAATATTTCGAAAAGTATAGCCCGAGGAATTTTTATTGTATTTTTTTAAGGACTCAAATGTCATCCCCAGTGCCGTGCTGTTGAGGTTGTCCACCATTTTTGGGACACCCTGTATAATATCTCCAAAATAATCAAACAAAAATTATGTATACTTTTAAATACTTATTTTAAGACTTTTTAGTTTATTCTTATTTGAAATGATAATGTGTATTTTTAAATAATGGCCAAAAATGGTAAAAAAAAGTAATATTTTGGTTCGATATGTGAATTTGTACTATTAATTTATTGGACTAGTTTGAAATTGTAATATCGTTAACAGATTTTCCGCCATAAATAATGATATCATCTCCTCAGGTGAAATACTTTTAATTCAAACTTCAATTCTAATTCAAAATTATTTCAAACCTTCAATCACTTCCGGTTCTGTCGGAAGTAGCCATCAACATTTTTTAAATGTAACACCCTATATGTTATTATGTTTTTGGCTTCTCTGTTTAATTTGAAACAGCTTTTGCAGAGATTCTGAATTATTAGAGTAACTGTTAGGTTTGAGTATAGGAAACAATATATCAAATGGAAGCTTGTTTATTGGACTTTTATACTATGAAGTAATATATAGGGCGTTCCATTTAAAAAATTGAACAAATGTTGCAGTTTGCAAATAGCGATCACCCTGTATGATACCATGAGCTATATATATGATGAAATTTAATTATTGAAGACCAACGATGAGTAAAATTACATACCGAATTAGAGTTTATTAGCTTCATTAATAAGAGCAGCAAAAATTAATGAAACTGCATAAATTTATGTATAAACATCAGAATAACATGGAAACGGTTACGTTTCAAACGAAATTATTTTATGTCATTATGTCATTTTAACTGTGTAGTAACACACGATTTAAAAATGCAAAGATATATAGGATGTTCCATTTCAAACAATGAACAAACGGTGCAGTTTGCAAATATCGATCACCCTGTATGATACCGTGAGGTATGTATAACGTGAAATTTTATTTTTGAATGTCTACTATGAATAAAATTACACAGCGAATTAGAGCTTATTAGCTTCATTAATAAGAGCAGGAAAAATTAATTAAACTGCATAATTTTTTGTTATAAATATCGATCACCCTGTATGATATCATGAGGTATGTATCAGATGAAAATTTATTATTGAAGGTCAACTATGAATAAAATTACACACCGAATTAGGGCTTATTAACTTCATCAATAAGAGCAGGAAAAATTAATGAAACTGCATAAATTTGTGTATAAACATCTGAATAACATGGAAACGGTTACGTTTTAACCGCAATTATTTTGTATCATATTAATTGTGTAGTAACACAGTGTTAGGTATCAAATTGTATCATTGGCTAATAATTGATTATTAATATTAGAGGCGGCATCTGCGGCTTTGTTTGTTTATATAAGCCGGGGCGCGACGCGCTCAGCTTAAGAACGAGAACGAAGGGCACATTGAGTTACGTGCCTTTATGGAGTGTGGATGCAAGTTGGGTGCCGATTGTGGGGAAATCATGTGTGATCTGGTGTTTTGGTGTGTGTTGCGATGTGGACGGTTATGGATTAGCTGTTGGAATGGATTAAAGGTCAGTACATAAACTACAATATGTATATTAGATAGAGGTTCGTCCTAGTAATTGCATTAAGAGAGGTGTGTCCTAGTAATTGCATTAAGAGAGGTTTATCCTAGTAATTGCATTAAGAGAGGTGTGTCCTAGTAATTGCAATAAGAGAGGTTTGTCCTAGTAATTGCAATAAGAGAGGTTCGTCCTAGTAATTGCATTAAGAGAGGTTCGTCCTAGTAATTGCAATAAGTGAGGTTAGTCCTGGTAATTGCAATAAGAGAGGTTCGTCCTAATTGCAATAAGAGAGGTTCGTCCTAATTGCAATAAGAGAGGTTAGTCCTAATTGCAATAAGAGAGGTTAGTCCTAATTGCAATAAGAGAGTTTAGTCCTAGTAATTGCAATACGTGAGGTTAGTCCTAGTAATTGCAATAAGAGAGGTTCGTCCTAGTAATTGCATTAAGAGAGGTTCGTCCTAGTAATTGCAATAAGTGAGGTTAGTCCTGGTAATTGCAATAAGAGAGGTTCGTCCTAATTGCAATAAGAGAGGTTAGCCCTAATTGCAATAAGAGAGGTTAGTCCTAATTGCAATAAGAGAGGTTCGTCCTAATTGCAATAAGAGAGGTTAGTCCTAATTGCAATAAGAGAGGTTCGTCCTAGTAAGAGGTGTATGTCACTGCTTTGCACATGAAGGTGAAATACAATAGTCGTAGAGAATAATGGTCGAAGCCGTGACTGCTAAGGATCCAGTTGACGAGAGAACTGGCGGGGGAAGGGGAGATGCTCCCCGGTAAGTCTTTCCAATTATAGTAAATATATAATACTAAAAGAATACTCTTTATATGTGGGGGAATCATTTGGAGCCAATGCCATCTTCGGATCGAGTTCAATATAAAGCCTGCGCATCCTGACCAATGATACTACAGTATATTATGTAAGTAATTATTATTATTACTAGGTAAAATGGCGAAAATTTATGTATTAAATATGGCGTCAAGTTAAGGCTACGATTGGAAAAAGAACTAGCCTAACAACAGGATCCAAAAGTGCAAAGATATGTAGGGCGTTCCATCAAGTTAAATCTTTAGCTTTTACATGAAACACCCTGTATAAATTTCAGTATTTTTATGAAGTGCAACTCATTATTGTACACAACTTTTGTATGAAACAATTTTTGATATTTTGATTATTAACCCCGTAGTTGACCGTTCACAAAGTGTTCGCACGCCCTGTATAAATGCTACCAGTTGATTTAATTTAAATGCTTGCATACGAAGACATTTTTTGCGGGCACAGTCCAATTGTTACATATTTTAATTGGTGGGGATGCACAGAATAGTCTGCGCAAGATTCTATTAATAGACACAGTTTTTTATGATGTTACTCCGATCGAGGTTTTTGGAATAAATTAACTCTCCTGGCACTCACACGCATGCGCAGACACACCCCATCTTTGTCAACCCCAGGGATGCTTGTATACGTCGCTCTTTCACAGCCCGACACTTCACCTTGAAGACCCCGGCTGGTCTGCAAGTCGAGACACGCAAAGTTCAGTGCGGGCGTTCTTCGCCCTGAATTCATACCCAAAACTGCGTTCGACAATGTAAAGAAGCCTCAGGGTGAAATTTTTGGGTGGAATTGGCTGGTTTTTGGCAACGGCATTCGTGGAAGTGCCGCGAAGACTTGGACAACGTATAAAGTCGATGGCTTTTGGCAGTGCTGAGTTCTACGCAGATCATTGTAAGATTTTCGTGCAATGATGAAGCCCAGCGTCCATCTTAGCGCATGCAATTTGCACCTCCGACAAAGCCAATGTCGACGTGCTATTTGGACTGCATAAACCGTAAGTTTTTGATTGTAATACTTCATCTATCGTACAATGGGAAGTCTTGCACAAGTCAGATGTATGTAGCGTTTGCAAAATGCGATGTATAATGCTTATAAATGTGTAATAACTTTGTATGCATAAATGGCCTGTTTACTGCGCATGCACACGAAACTTACAGTTCCGATTGTTGCCTGACGAATACCACTGAGAATATTAAGCGTTCAAACCTAAATTATTTACCTGTAGTTGTGCAATGTATAAAAGTATGCACAATATGTACAAATATGTAATAACTGTATGCCCATATAAGACAAATCTGTGCAAAATTGATGCTTGCGTAGATTTAGAATATTGCTCGTTATTAAAATATTTATATTTTTTTGTAGGAACATGAATGGATACTATAAGTGCTGCTGCGATACAAATGAAGCTATGATTGTCTACGAAGCTTTACGGAGGTGTAAGAACACAGAAGATTGCCTGATATCACCATGCTGCTGCCTGTAAGCTGACTCAATGCTGCTATGATGCTGCTGCTGCTGCTGCTGCTCTTATGGTTTCCTGTAAGCTTTGTACCTGAAATAAGTCATGCATCGATGGCTTGAGACTTCTTGCAGCGAGTTCAAGGTAGGAAACTAGCCAATTTCTACACAAAATTGCTAAAATATAAAAAAATATTACACGTACAGTCATGCTCACATAAATCTAGTACAAACATATTTATATTGCTATATAAAATTGCTATTGTAACCTCATTTCTTGTACTAAATTCATGTGAGCATGACTGTACGTAACATATAAAATATTCAAGCAATTTTCATAAATTTTATTACCACATTTCCACGAAAATCCGTCGGAAATTCAGAATCAATGAAGAATATATTCAAAATTCAAGCCAATTTCCAAAATTTTTAAAGAAAATTTCAATAAAAATACCCCAATTTGCAAGGAATTCCTTTAATATTACAAAATATCAACAAACATTTCACAAGTTTAAATGATTTACTAAAAATATCCAAAAAGTCTCCAAATAATCGTAACTAATGTAAATAATGTAATATAATCAGCGTTTTAATCGCGGATTTAAATTTCCTTCCCAATTTTTCAGGGCAACTAGAATTTTCCAAGGTGAATCACCTGAGGTGATCCTAATTTTGCATTTTCCACCACTTCTGGGCCAACCTTGGTTTGGTTGAAGCTTGGTTACATTTTTTATAATACCTGCACATAATCCTTATTAATCCTGACTTGAATGGTTTGATGGGCGATTATGGTGCATGTATAATAAAAAATGGCGTAGGACACGCGTGCACAAATACCTTTAACGCACTACTCGCACGTGCTTTAAAGGCTATTTTATGCACTACTTTATTACTAAATTGTATTTCTTCCAGCAAGTGTTAAATTCGCGCTTGACTTTGGGATTACCTTCCCGAGCCAAACGCATACTTTATGAATTTGCGCCTTGTATTCAATTAGTGTCGCGAGTGTGCGTTCAGATTACCTTCTGACGTGTAAACCCCCGTTTTTGAACCAATCAATGCGGCCACTTCCTTGTTGTGTTGACTTGGTCGTGGCTCAAACTAAACCAAAAGTGCGCCAGTAGTGTTCGGGTTTGGTTGATTTGGATGCCTCTTCGGGGGATCGCATCCGCCCCGGGGCAGGATCTCTCCCATCCACGCCCAGGCAGCTCCGAAGAGGTACCGCAGATTCCGGATCTTCGCCAACTCAACTTTAAACGTAAACTCACAAGGTAGGTCTTTTTTTGAGAAGAGCTCCAAGACGCCTCAAAGTGAGTACCATTTTTGATCACTACGCAACCAAGGTTTGTAGGTCCCCTCAATTGTGCCCCAACTTATTTATTCCCTCTTTTCACAACGGCATAAGAACGCCTTTAGTATACTAGTTTCTAATGTGCGCACAAACCTTGTGATTTTTTCTTTAATTGCGCCACCGAAAACGCATTCGGTTATTAAAAGTGCATCGCTAGAGTGAGTAGGGTTTTTCTTGCAGGTGCGCCATTTGTGTATTTGTGTATTGTCGGCGCTATTTCTCACTTCAGGAGGTGCACTATAAACGATTAGGGTTTGATTCCTCGTTAATGCGCCCCAATGTTGTAGTCGCGGCCTTAAACCAGCGCACGTGCATCCAGTTAAGGTTTTTCTCCACAGCTATGTTTGTCGTTTTATGTAATGATGCACGTTAAACCGCCATTCCCTCCAATGGGGAGGGAATGGCGTAGGGTTTCCCTCCACAGGGTTTCTCTTATCCATACGCCTATCCCAATAATGTGCATAAGCTGCACACTTAACCATTGCGCCCTATGTACACAGTACTTCTCTGTTGGAAGTACTACGTACACAGTACTTGTGTGATGCATGTACGACCAATAAAATGTACACAGTCCTTCTTTGTTGGAAGTTCTACGTACACAATACTTGTTTGTTGCAAGTACGACTATTAAAATGTACACGGTACTTGTTTGTTGCAAGTACTACGTACACAGTATTTGTGTGTTGCAAGTACGCCCAATAAAATATACACAGTCCTTCTTTGTTAGAAGTACTACGTACACAATACTTGTGTGTTGCAAGTACGACTATTAAAATGTACACGGTACTTGTTTGTTGCAAGTACCACGTACACAGTACTTGTATGTTGCAAGTACGCCCAATAAAATGTACACAGTCCTTCTTTGTTGGAAGTTCTACGTACACAATACTTGTGTGTTGCAAGTACGACTATTAAAATGTACACGGTACTTGTTTGTTGCAAGTACCACGTACACAGTACTTGTATGTTGCAAGTACGCCCAATAAAATGTACACAGTCCTTCTTTGTTAGAAGTACTACGTACACTTACTTGTGTCTTGCAAGTACGACTATTAAAATGTACACGGTACTTGTTTGCTGCAAGTACTACGTACACAGTAGTTGTATGTTGCAAGTACGCCCAATAAAATGTACACAGTCCTTCTTTGTTGGAAGTTCTACGTACACAGTACTTGTGTGTTGCAAGTACGACTAATAAAATGTACACAGTACTTATTTATTGCAAGTAGGGTCATGCTTACATAAATCTAGTACAAGAAATTAGGTTACTATATCAATTTTATATAGCAATGTCAATTTGTTTGTACTAGATTTACGTGAACATGACTGTACAAACAATAGAATGTACACAGTACTTGTTTTGTGCAAGTAGGAATAATGAAATGCGCACAGTACTTGTTTATTGCAAGTACGTACAATATAATGTACACAGTACTTGTTTATTGCAAGTATGAACTATATGACTCACACAGTACTTGTTTATTGCAAGTACGTACAATATAATGTACACAGTACCTGTTTATTGCAAGTACGTACAATATAATGTATACAGTACTTGTGTATTGCAAGTATGAACTATATAACTTACACAGTACTTGTTTATTGCAAGTATGAATAATAAAATGCACACAGTACTTGTTTATTGCAAGTATGAACTATATAACTTACACAGTACTTCTTTATTGCAAGTACGTACAATATAATGTATACAGTACTTGTTTATTGCAAGTATAAACTATATAACTTACACAGTACTTGTTTATTGCAAGTGGGTATAATATAATGTATACAGTAGTTGTTTATTGCAAGTACGTACAATATAATGTACACAGTACTTGTTTATTGCAAGTACGTACAATATAACTTACACAGTACTTGTTTATTGCAAGTACGTACAATATAATAAATTCCGTACTTGTTTATTGCAAGTACGTACAATATAATGTACACAGTACTTGTTTATTGCAAGTATGAACTATATAACTTACACAGTACTTGTTAATTGCAAGTACGTACAATATAATGTATACAGTACTTGTTTATTGCAAGTATAAACTATATAACTTACACAGTACTTGTTTATTGCAAGTGGGTATAATATAATGTATACAGTAGTTGTTTATTGCAAGTACGTACAATATAATGTACACAGTACTTGTGTATTGCAAGTATGAACTATATAACTTACACAACAATGACGTTGTTTATTGCAAGTATGAATAATAAAATGCACACAGTACTTGTTTATTGCAAGTATGAACTATATAACTTATACAGTACTTGTTTATTGCAAGTACGTACAATATAATGTATAGAGTACTTGTTTATTGCAAGTACGTACAATATAATGTACACAGTACTTGTTTATTGCAAGTATGAACTATATAACTTACACAGTACTTCTTTATTGCAAGTACGTACAATATAATGTATACAGTACTTGTTTATTGCAAGTATGAACTATATAACTTACACAGTACTTGTTTATTGCAAGTACGTACAATATAATGTATACAGTACTTGTTAATTGCAAGTACGTACAATATAATGTATACAGTACTTGTTTATTGCAAGTATAAACTATATAACTTACACAGTACTTGTTTATTGCAAGTGGGTATAATATAATGTATACAGTAGTTGTTTATTGCAAGTACGTACAATATAATGTACACAGTACTTGTTTATTGCAAGTACGTACAATATAACTTACACAGTACTTGTTTATTGCAAGTACGTACAATATAATAAATTCCGTACTTGTTTATTGCAAGTACGTACAATATAATGTACACAGTACTTGTTTTTGCAAGTATGAACTATATAACTTACACAGTACTTGTTTATTGCAAGTACGTACACAATAATGTACACAGTACTTGTTTATTGCAAGTATGAACTATATAACTTACACAGTACTTGTTTATTGCAAGTACATACAATATAATGTATACAGTACTTGTTTATTGCAAGTACGTACAACATAATGTACACAGTACTTGTTTATTGCAAGTATGAATTATATAACTTACACAGTACTTGTTTATTGCAAGTACGTACAATATAATGTGTACAGTACTTGTTTATTGCAAGTACGTACAATATAATGTACACAGTACTTGTTTATTGCAAGTATGAACTATATAACTTACACAGTACTTGTTTATTGCAAGTACGTACAATATAATATATACAGTACTTGTTTATTGCAAGTACGTACACTATAATGTACACAGTACTTGTTTATTGCAAGTATAAACTATATAACTTAGTCAGTACTTATTTATTGCAAGTACGAACTGTAAAATATACACAGTATTTGTTTTATGTAAGTACAAACAATAAAATTACCTGTTTCTGGTACCTGATTACATGAGTAAAATAGGGCTTCAGTCGAGATCTCTCATGTATAAAATAAAAAGATAACGGCATCGGTGAATTAGGCAGCTTTATTTGATCCGACAGATAATTAGGATTTCAAATCTGAAGAGACTCGTTATTAACTGAGACGTATTTTAATGTTAATTAATTTAATATATCTGCCGTGTTGCAAATCAAACTTTCTATTCACCACGGACAGTACCTCCAACTTGTAACACTTTTCGGAAAATTCGGAAAAGTGATGAAGTTGCAGGTGATGCTGGAAAATCTGTCAGATGCATATTTTATTGGGCAAAGTGTAATGTGCACTACATTTCGATGCTAATGAGTAGTAGCCACTTACTCATAAAATATGAATGACCAAAGCAAAATTGTAATTATATTACAATTTTGCAAATATATTACTTAATTCTTGTAATTATTCTTCTTAATTTTTCTATTTTTTTAATATTTCATAATGATTATCATGAAATTTTGGTTTTCCTAACTTAAATTTTGAAAATTTGTGTCAAACTTTATATTACTACGTATTTTTAATATTTCTGTCTAAATATTAAGTATTGATTTTTAATAGTTTAAAAAATCAATATTTTCCTACAACATATCAAAAATTACTACAAAATTTTCATTTATTCCAGTCAAAATTTCCATTATTTGTATTTTTTTTTTTGTTTAATTTAACATAATTTAATGTTAATAAATTTAAAGAAATATACTAAACTTCAAAATAATTCAAGTGGATCGTGTTGATGACCTTACTATTTAATAATTACTACAGTGGTAGTATAATAATTAGTACATTATCTATTCAGGTAATATAAGTTCATATTTTTCCTCGTGGAAAATTTATCCCCCAAGGTGCTTAATTGCCATAATCGCTTATTAATGATGGTTTCGATTAGACAGACCGCAATCAGTTTGATTACCGTGCTGCCGTCCTTATCGCGTGTTATTTAGTAATAATTGGTGATTAGAGGAACAATCGCATGAAAATTATAATCCAATACAATCAGTAAACATAGTAACGTATATTTATGTAATTTTATGTAATTGATTCTGCAAAGCACTATCAGACCGCATGACCAGACATAAGAATGATAAACACTCACAGCTGGTCAGCATTTTGCATATAAACTTTAGGAGGTAATAATAATAATAATAATAATTTCATTTATTCATTTGGATTTTTCAAATAAAAAAATATAAACCAGTAAGTACTTATTAGAACAACCTTAAATATATAGGTATAACTGGTAATTATGGACAAAACCTTAAATTTGATAATCAATCCTAATTTTAAAACCAATTATGTGTGCAGTGAAACAAATATTTTAGTTTCTTTTCGTAGTTTTTCAACAAACCAAAATGTATGTTCAAATTTATTTAGTAGAAATAGAATTTAAATCTAGAATATTTTTAGAATGATTTACATTTACAATACAATGATAATATTTTTCGAAACATAATATTTTACGTGATATTGCTAAATCAAAAACTGGTTGGAGTATTATCAAATTTTGCTGGTTTGTTACAAGTTTCGTGAATTTCCTGAACATTTGACTAGATTCTCTCTCATTTTCGTAATTTGTAAGTTTAGTTGATATAATATTGGCAGTTTCTATACTTTCTGATTAATATTTTTGTTATCATTCTGGACGTTTTAAGTGACTTGTTATTTGGATTGCAATTTTGGAAATTTCCAATTTCCATAAAACTTTTTGGCAATTTATAATATCTTCACGAAGTGTTATGTATCTTCATTGATTGTTTTTAAAAAATGTTGAAAGTTTAGTATATTTATGTCTGAAATTATTATTCATAAATATTTTGAAACTTTTTTTATAGAAATTGTTCACAATCTTAATCTTCATGAAGATGTTTTTTTATAAACTGAAACTAGTCAGGCTATAAAAACAAATAATAAAATAAAATAAAAATATATAAACCAGTAAGTACTTATTAGAACAACCTTAAATATATAGGTATAACTGGTAATTATGGACAAATCCTTAAATTTGATAATCAATTCTAATTTTAAAACCAATTATGTGTGCAGTGAAACAAATATTTTAGTTTCTTAACGTAGTTTTTCAACAAACCAAAATGTATGTTCAAATTTCTTCAGTTGAAATAGAATTTATATCTAGAATATTTTTAGAATGATTTACATTTACAATACAATGATAACATTTTTCGAAACATAATATTTTACGTGATATTCCTAAATCAAAAACTGGTTGAAGTATTATCAAATTTTGCAGGTTTGTTACAAGTTTCGTGAATTTCCTGAAAATTTGACTAGATTCTCTCTCATTTTCGTAATTTGTAATATTAGTTGATATAATATTGGCAGTTTCTATACTTTCTGATTAATATTTTTGTTAACATTCTGGACGTTTTAAGTGATTTGATATTTGGATTGCATATTTTGTAAATTTCCAATATCCATAAAAGTTTTTTGCAATTTATAATATCTTCACGAAGTGTTATGTATCTTCATTGATTGTTTTAAAAAAATGATGAAAGTTTAGTATATTTATGTTTGAAATTATTATTAATGAATATTTTGAAACTTTTTTATAGAAATTGTTTACTTTTGTAAAACAATCTTAATCTTCATGAATATGGTTTTGTTATAAACAGAAACTAGCCAGGCTATAAAAATAAATAATAAAATAAAATAAAAAAATATAAACCAGTAAGTACTTATTAGAACAACCTTAAATATATAGGTATAACTACTAATTATGGACAAAACCTTAAATTTGATAATCAATTCTAATTTTAAAACCAATTATGTGTGCAGTGAAACAAATATATTAGTTTCTTCAAATAGTATTTCAACAAACCAAAATGTACGTTCAAATTTATTTAGTAGAAATAGAATTTAAATCTAGAATATTTTTAGAATGTTTACATTTACAATACAATGATAACATTTTTCGAAACATAATATTTTACGTGATATTGCTAAATCAAAAACTGGTTGGAGTATTATCAAATTTTGCAGGTTCGTTAAAAGTTTCGTGAATTTCCTGAAAATTTAACGACAGTCTCTCTCATTTTCGTAATTTGTAACATTAGTTGATATAATATTCGCAGTTTCTATACTTTCTGATTAATATTTTTGTTATCAATCTGGACGTTTTGAGTGACTCGATAGTTGGATTGCATATTTTGGAAATTTCCAATTTTCATAAAACTTTTTGGCAATTTATAATATCTTCACGAAGTGTTATGTATCTTCATTGATTGTTTAAAAAAAAATTGACAGTTTAGTATATTTATGTTTTAGTGAAATTATTATTAATGAATATTTTGAAACTTTTTTATAGAAATTGTTCACTTTTGTAAAACAATCTTAATCTTCATGAAGATGGTTTTGTTATAAACCGAAACTAGCCAGGCTATAAAAACAAATAATAAAATAAAATAAAAAAATATAAACCAGTAAGTACTTATTAGAACAACCTTAAATATATAGGTATAACTGGTAATTATGGACAAAACCTTAAATTTGATAATCAATTCTAA
Source organism: Othius punctulatus (assembly GCA_951805005.1). Lineage (NCBI taxonomy): Eukaryota > Metazoa > Arthropoda > Insecta > Coleoptera > Staphylinidae > Othius > Othius punctulatus. Next base: position 6,587,312 of record OX638141.1, on the reverse strand, counting down.
TTTTAAAACCAATTATGTGTGCAGTGAAACAACTATTTTAGTTTCTTAGCGTAGTTTTTCAACAAACCAAAATGTATGTTCAAATTTATTTAGCAGATATAGAATTTAAATCTAGAATATTTTTAGACTGATTTACATTTACAATACAATGATAACATTTTTCGAAACATAATATTTTACGTGATATTGCTAAATCAAAAACTGGTTGGAGTATTATCAAATTTTGCAGGTTTGTTACAAGTTTCGTGAATTTTCTGAAAATTTGACTAGATTCTCTCTCATTTTCGTTATTTGTAACATTAGTTGATATAATATTGGCAGTTTCTATACTTTCTGATTAATATTTTTGTTATCATTCTGGACGTTTTAAGTGACTCGATAGTTGGATTGCATATTTTGGAAATTTCCAATTTTCATAAAACTTTTTGGCAATTTATAATATCTTCACGAAGTGTTATGTATCTTCATTGATTGTTTTAAAAAAATGTTGAAAGTTTAGTATATTTATGTTTGAAATTATTATTAATGAATATTTTGAAACTTTTTTATATAAATTGTTCACTTTTGTAAAACAATCTTAATCTTCATGAAGATGGTTTTGTTATAAACCGAAACTAGCCAGGCTATAAAAATAAATAATATAATAAAATTAAAAAAATATAAACCAGTAAGTACTTATTAGAACAACCTTAAATAGATAGGTATAACTGGTAATTATGGATAAAACCTTAAATTTGATAATCAATTCTAATTTTAAAACCAATTATGTGTGCAGTGAAACAAATATTTTAGTTTCTTAACCTAGTTTTTCAACAAACCAAAATGTATGTTCAAATTTATTTAGTAGAAATAGAATTTGAATCTAGAATATTTTTAGAATGATTTACATTTACAATACAATGATAACATTTTTCGAAACATAATATTTTACGTGATATTGCTAAATCAAAAACTGGTTGGAGTATTATCAAATTTTGCAGGTTTTGTTACAAGTTTCGTGAATTTCCTGAAAATTTTACTAGATTCTCTCTCATTTTCGTAATTTGTAACATTAGTTGATGTAATATTGGCAGTTTCTATACTTTCTGATTAATATTTTTGTTATCATTCTGGACGTTTTAAGTGACTTGTTATTTGGATTGCAATTTTGGAAATTTCCAATTTCCATAAAACTCTTTGGCAATTTATAATATCTTCACGAAGTGTTATGTATCTTCATTGATTGTTTTAAAAAAATGTTGAAAGTTTAGTATATTTATGTTTTAGTGAAATTATTATTAATGAATATTTTGAAACTTTTTTATAGAAATTGTTTCCTTTTGTAAAACAATCTTAATCTTCATGAATATGGTTTTGTTATAAACCGAAACTAGCCAGACTATAAAAATAAATAATAAAATAAAATAAATAAATAAAAACCAGTAGGTACTTATTAGAACAACCTTAAATATATAGGTATAACTGGTAATTATGGACAAAACCTGAAATTTGATAATCAATTCTAATTTGAAAACCAATTATGTGTGCAGTGAAACAAATATTTTAGTTTCTTAAAGTAGTTTTTCAACAAACCAAAATGTATGTTCAAATTTATTTAGCAGAAATAGAATTTAAAACTAGAATATCTTTATAGTGATTTACATTTACAATACAATGATAACATTTTTCGAAACATAATATTTTACGTGAATTTCCTGAAAATTTGACTGGATTCTCTCTCATTTTCGTAATTTGTAACTAGTTGATATAATATTGGCAGTTTCTATACTTTCTGATTAATATTTTTGTTATCATTCTAGACGTTTTAAGTGACTTGATATTTGGATTGCATATTTTGGAAATTTCAAATTTCCATAAAACTCTTTGGCAATTTATAATATCTTCACGAAGTGTTATGTATCTTCATTGATTGTTTTAAAAAAATATTGAAAATTTAGTATATTTATGTTTGAAATTATTATTAATGAATATTTTGAAACTACATACATTCATACACACTTAATTATGATACAATATTAATTGAATGGCTAATAATATCACAGTCCAATTTTATTAATTTCCAATTAATACAACAATCTACATAAATATTCAAGTAATATCTTGGAGCTTGTGAAAGGTTCATAGAAATAAGAAAAACAAAACACATTTATTCAATCTAAAATAGATAAATAGATTAAATAAATATGTTTTGTGAAAAAAATGTGTTTTTTTTTCATTTTTAAACTTAAAGAGTTATTTTGTTGTAAGAGAAATAAATTAGATAGAAAGATTAAGACTCACAAAATTAAATTTCGTCAATTTCATTGCTCATTTTTCTGAGCTTCACTACAACACATACCAGCACGGTTGAAAAAAAGGACGATTTTTTAACATTTAACATCAACATGAAATATTTTTAAAAAAATCAAATAAATCACGATTTATTTGATTGATTTTATTTTGTATATTTCTGATCAGTTTTTGCCAGTTCAGATGTGAATTAAATCAATTGATTTACATCACGATTTAAATCATATGATGTTTTTATTAATAAATTCTTGAATTTGAACAAAAATTCATGATTAGAACCAATTTCTCTTATCAATTATCAATTTCCAATAAATCATAATTTATTTGATTTATTTGATTTTTTACATTTCTGATCAGTTTTTGCCAGTTAAGATGTAATTTAAATCAATTAATTTACGTCACGATTTAAATCATATGATTTTTTATTATTATTATTAGTTTTAACAGAAATTGATGATGAAAACCAATTTCTTTTATCAATTTCCAATAAATCATAATTTATTTGATTTTTTATATTTCTGATCAATTTTTGCCAGTATAGATGTGATTTAAATCAATTGATTTACATCACGATTTAAATCATAATTCTTGAATTTGATCGAAAATTTATGATTAAAACCAATTTATGTGTATCTGAAACTGTGTGATGGACAAAAAAATGCAAGAAAAGAAAAATATTTTACTTACTTACAATTATCTAGTTTAAAGCATGCTAACTCTATATTAATATTATATTTTTAATTGTTCATCTATTAGAATGCACAAACAGTGCAAAAACAATGATTAATTATAAAAATCTATTTTGATTTAAATCAATGATTCATTTAAAAAAAATAGTAAATTTAAATCATGACTCTATGAATCAATCAACTCATCAATCAATCAATTGACTTATGATTTAACCAGTACCAGTTTGCAGCAGTACTGAGTAAAGATTTTTTCTTATTTTTTAAACAAGATTTTGTTGCCATCCGTTGCTACTTATCTCTGTGAAGCGGAATTTTCTAGTCTTGTTGCCATGAGAAGCACGAATTAAGCTCAATTCTTATCAAAATGCGAAGTTACAATTTGAGAAGTTAATTAAAAATTAGTATTTATGTTGTTTGTATTTGCAAATGAATGTTATGATAAAATAAAATAATACACCTAAATGATTTTAAATAAATTGATTTGATATTTGATAATTTGATATTTAAAATCAAAATCATTTTATTCAGTTGAAGATTTTTTTAAGGAAATTATAATCTGTAATAATTAGTCTTGCTACCACTTTCTATACACTTATATTTTGTGACCTCACGTACTATAACGTCTAATAAAGGATTTATTATTTATTATTATAATAGCGTTATGTATATTCATATTTACTTATTATATTACCTATGTTTTAATCACTTTATTTTTCTTTAAAATTTATTACTAGTTTCGACTTATTATCGTCATTTTCAAGTGACAAATTATTAAGATGTGACAAATTGCAATGGTGCTTTGAGTAGCATAATAAGTATTGGTCAAATATCTCCATGATGTTGCTCAGCGATATTCCTGAAAAGTGATATTCCAGTGATATTCTTGTAAAGTTACTACAATTGAGCGTATATTCATTTTTATATTGACGACTGCAAACCGATTTGTATTTTAGCATGAATAAACATATTATTATTATTATTATTATTATACAGGGTGTCCAAGATAAGGATCAACAGCATGGTGATTTCGGAAACCGTAAAAGTTACTAAATGGTCCCTTTTCTTTTGTATTCGTTATAATTTTCTTATGTTTTACTAGTTAAGTAGTTTTTTCAAGCACTTTTCTTTATTTCTGTTTGCGTTTTCATCTTATCTGTATGTCATCAACCTGTTTGTTTCTTAATGCTGTTTTTTCTAAATTCCCTGCAGGTTTCTTTGGCCAAATCGGTTATTGAATTTTGAAGAGGTTCAAGTTCAAGTCTGCCCCACATTTTTGTCTTCTACTATTTTCTTAATGTACTTCTTGTTTTGTATTCGTCCATCTTATCTGTACATCATCAATCTGTTTATTTCTTAATGCTGTTTTTCCTACTTTTCTGCAGGTTTCTTTGGCCAACTCAGTTATTAATTTTTTTAATAGCAGCAAACAAGAACAGCAGGTTTGCTGTTTTGTGTGCTTTTATAATTCAAAGTTCATCTTGTTTTGTTTTTAATCTGCATTTACTTCGGTTCTCATCGTTTTCATTTTTTTTATTGGTTACAGCTTAACACGCATATTTCGTTTTATTACTTGTAAAGTTGACGGATAACTTTTTCAATAATTTAAGTATCCAAGGTTACTTACATAAAATGATAACAATTTTCTTATCTATTCGTAATTTTCATTAATTTATGTTTCTCAAAACTTAGTTAAATTTTCCTGGTAGTGTCATTGGCCTAGGTTATGAGCAGCGATGAATAAATATATATCCTGCAACTTCTTGCAAACGTTGACCTCGTTCTACTTTATTCGCACATATTTCCTGCAATTCTGAGGTGATGATTCTGCAAACTTAATCACGGCCAGACTTGGTGTCTTGGCTCTTTGATATCACTTGATATTTACGCGCTGGGAAACATCGAAACCACCAAATGACCGACTGTAAACTAATTAACACGTGAGTGATGCCATTATTAATATAATTTGTGCAATTATATATTTTTTTGCAGTGTTTTCCGTGCTCGTCGCAGAAAACGTGCTAAAAACGTTATTTCCTGCGAGCGTGCAAATGAGGTCGATTGATTAATTACCCGTGTGACAATATCTGGTTATTTTGCTTAAACTTGCAATTGACGTAGGTAATTTTCTAATTACTGGGTAAAAATAATTACATGGTTGATGATAGCCATTTATGTAATGAGTGCGTAATATAGGCCTTTATTGGAACAGCTCCTGTTTATGGATTTCGATCCAGTCTCATAAACAGGACGAATTCAAAAAGTGCCGAAATGTGGAGGAGAGTTGCATTATCGTCTAATAATAATAAAAATAATAATACTTTATTCATGCTATTACAAAACATGTGTGCAGACGTCAATTCAAAATACAAAAAAATATCGGGTACATAAAATAAAATATCGCAGAACATCAAGACAAAAAGACTCAGAAATGATCTCGAGTAATGATCTAGATGTGTAATGATACTACTCTAATGATCTAGAGTAGTGGTTTCTATCTTTTGGTTTTGCTGGAGACCCAAAAATGGTCCTTTGAGACCTAAAAGTAGTCCTTCGTAACCCAAAAATAGTCCTTCGAGACCCAACGTATGAAAATGCATAAAATAGCAATTAATTGCCGAGATAATGAAGATGATGATCAGAAAGAAACACAAAAACAAACAAAAACATAAACAAACACAAACAAAAAACCGTAAAAAACAAAAAAATAACCATTACGATATAAATCATTAAGAATGTTTCTACCTTAACTATGTGGTAGTCTAGTGATATAATTCAAATTTCAAAAGTCGAACAGACTTAATATTCCCAGCTTCTATACAAAAAAATAATTTTGTAACTTTTAGAGTATACTCAAATTCGCAAAGGTCCTAATAAGGTAGGATATAATTCTTGCTTGATTATTATAACTATTTTATTAGATTGAATATCTTTATTATTTCTAATTATAATTAAAAATATTCACCCAAAAATTAAATTTACAATTGAAAAAGAAGAAAATAATAAAATTATGTTTTTAGACTTTCTCCTGAAAATTTGACAAAGTTACAGTATTATATAAGTGAGAAAATCAAAAGTAGGTTAGGTTAGGTATATACGTTAATAAATAATAACAACAAAATATATTTTAATATACGTAGAAAATCCACCAACAACAATTAAATTTCAATTCATTCCATTTAATTCAAACCATCCAATTTTACATAAATTAGCAGCATATAAGTCAATGATTCACAGAGCTTTTTCAATTGATCAGAAAATAATTTAACCATAAAACTAAACAAAATTATATTAATTGGAAACAATAATGAGTTCCCAACAAGTATTATTGAAAAGTTAATAAATAAAAAAAGATAGGCGGTAAGACCCCATATGGGGTCGATAGCCCAATAAAGATCGATTATATATGAAAAAAGATGTAAAAATACAATTAATCACATTTATCAAAAATTTCTAAATTTAAATAAACAATAATTTATTACATTAAAATATTTTGGTGAAATAAGTAGTAAAATTGCAAACACTTTTAAAAAACAAAATCATCAAGTGACGTTCAGAACAATATTTTTTTACTGAAGGCTCAGGAAAATGATCCATTATCCATTACAATCTATTGATCCGTTACAATACGTGCCAAGTATTTTACAGGTCTCCAGGTAAAGTAAGACATTTTACTGCCGACAATTTCAGTTGAAAGTTTGACAGATTTTGCTATCACAGTTGGAAATTTGAACTCTTTGAAGAAACAGTTCCGCAAAAGACATGGAAATATTTATAAAAATTCTCAAATGTTTCGAAAATATGCCGGAAAACTGTACGTAAGACTTTTCCAAAATTTAATTGAAGTGTACAAATTCCTTGGTTTTCAAAATTTTCATAAATATTCTCTAGATTTGCCAGGAAATCTAAATATTAAAGAGATTATAAAAAATGTACAAATATTACTATATTTTACCATGACATAACAGTTTTTCCTACATATATTATTATCAACAATTTTTATTTAATGAAGGGTCAGGAAAAGGATCCATTACAATACGTTCAATAGTTTCTTAAAATTCTTAAAAAATTCCAGAATACATGGGAAAAAACCCCCAGAATGATTTCAATAAATTTTTGAAAAACTCTTTGAAGGTACAGTTCGGCAAAAGACATGGAAATATTTATAAAAATTCTCAAACGTTTCGAAACTATGCCGCAAAACTGTATGTAAAACTTTTCCAAAATTTAATTGAAGTGTAAAAATTCCATGGGTTTCAAAATTGTCATAAATATTCTCTAGATTTGCCAGGAAATCTAAAAATTAAAGAGATTATAAAAAATGTACAAATATTACTATATTTTACCATGACATAACAGTTTTTCCTACATGTATTATTATCAATAATGGTTATTTAATGAAGGGTCAGGAAAAGGATCCATTACAATACGTTCAATAGTTTCTTAAAATTCTTAAAAAAATCCAGAATACATAGGAAAAACCCCCAGAATGTTTTCAATAAATTTTTGAAAAACTCTTTGAAGGGACAATTCTGCAAAACACATGAAAATATTTATAAAAATTCTCAAACGTTTCGACAATATGCCGGAAAACTGTATGTAAAACTTTTCGAAAATTTAATTGAAGTGTACAAATTGCTTGGTTTTCAAAATTTTCATAAATATTCTCTAGATTTGCCAGGAAATCTAAAAATTAAAGAGATTATAAAAAATGTACAAATATTACTATATTTTACCATGACATCACAGTTTTTCCTACATGAATTATTATCAACAATGGTTATTTAATGAAGTGTCAGGAAAAGGATCCATTACAATACGTTCAATAGTTTCTTAAAATTCTTAAAAAAATCCAGAATACATGGGAAAAACCCCCAGAATGTTTTCAATAAATTTTTGAAAAACTCTTTGAAGGGACAGTTCCGCGAAAGACATGGAAATATTTATAAAAATTCTCAAACGTTTCGAAAATATGCCGGAAAACTGTATGTAAAACTTTTCGAAAATTTAATTGAAGTGTAAAAATTCCATGGGTTTCAAAATTGTCATAAATATTCTGTAGATTTGCTAGGAAATCTAAAAATTAAAGAGATTATAAAAAATGTACAAATATTACTATATTTTACCACGACATAACAGTTTTTCCTACATGTATTATTATCAACAATTTTTATTTAATGAAGGGTCAGGAAAAGGATCCATTACAATGCGTTCAATAGTTTCTTAAAATTCTTAAAAAATTCCAGAATACATGGGAAAAACCCCCAGAATGTTTTCAATAAATTTTTGAAAAACTCTTTGAAGGGACAGTTCGGCAAAAGACATGGAAATATTTATAAAAATTCTCAAACGTTTCGAAAATATGCCGGAAAACTGTATGTAAAACTTTTCGAAAATTTAATTGAAGTGTAAAAATTCCATGGGTTTCAAAATTGTCATAAATATTCTGTAGATTTGCTAGGAAATCTAAAAATTAAAGAGATTATAAAAAATGTACAAATATTACTATATTTTACCATGACATAACAGTTTTTCCTACATGTATTATTATCAACAATTTTTATTTAATGAAGGGTCAGGAAAAGGATCCATTACAATGCGTTCAATAGTTTCTTAAAATTCTTAAAAAATTCCAGAATACATGGGAAAAACCCCCAGAATGTTTTCAATAAATTTTTGAAAAACTCTTTGAAGGGACAGTTCGTCAAAAGACATGGAAATATTTATAAAAATTCTCATACGTTTCGAAAATATGCCGGAAAACTGTATGTAAAACTTTTCGAAAATTTAATTGAAGTGTAAAAATTCCATGGGTTTCAAAATTGTCATAAATGTTCTCTAGATTTGCCAGGAAATCTAAAAATTAAAGAGATTATAAAAAATGTACAAATATTACTATATTTTACCATGACATAACAGTTTTTCCTACATGTATTATTATCAACAATTTTTATTTAATGAAGGGCCAGGAAAAGGATCCATTACAATAAGTTCAATAGTTTCTTAAAATTCTTAAAAAATTCCAGAATACATGGGAAAAACCCCCAGAATGCTTTCAATAAATTTTTGAAAAACTCTTTGAAGGGACAGTTCGGCAAAAGACATGGAAATATTTATAAAAATTCTCAAACGTTTCGAAAATATGCCGGAAAACTGTATGTAAAACTTTTCGAAAATTTAATTGAAGTGTAAAAATTCCATGGGTTTCAAAATTGTCATAAATATTCTGTAGATTTGCTAGGAAATCTAAAAATTAAAGAGATTATAAAAAATGTACAAATATTACTATATTTTACCATGACATAACAGTTTTTCCTACATGTATTATTATCAACAATTTTTATTTAATGAAGGGTCAGGAAAAGGATCCATTACAATGCGTTCAATAGTTTCTTAAAATTCTTAAAAAATTCCAGAATACATGGGAAAAACCCCCAGAATGTTTTCAATAAATTTTTGAAAAACTCTTTGAAGGGACAGTTCGGCAAAAGACATGGAAATATTTATAAAAATTCTCAAACGTTTCGAAAATATGCCGGAAAACTGTATGTAAAACTTTTCGAAAATTTAATTGAAGTGTAAAAATTCCATGGGTTTCAAAATTGTCATAAATATTCTGTAGATTTGCTAGGAAATCTAAAAATTAAAGAGATTATAAAAAATGTACAAATATTACTATATTTTACCATGACATAACAGTTTTTCCTACATGTATTATTATCAACAATTTTTATTTAATGAAGGGTCAGGAAAAGGATCCATTACAATGCGTTCAATAGTTTCTTAAAATTCTTAAAAAATTCCAGAATACATGGGAAAAACCCCCAGAATGTTTTCAATAAATTTTTGAAAAACTCTTTGAAGGGACAGTTCGTCAAAAGACATGGAAATATTTATAAAAATTCTCAAACGTTTCGAAAATATGCCGGAAAACTGTATGTAAAACTTTTCGAAAATTTAATTGAAGTGTAAAAATTCCATGAATTTCAAAATTGTCATAAATATTGTCTAGATTTGCCAGGAAATCTAAAAATTAAAGAGATTATAAAAAATGTACAAATATTACTATATTTTACCATGACATAACAGTCTTTCCTACATGTATTATTATCAACAATTTTTATTTAATGAAGGGTCAGGAAAAGGATCCATTACAATACGTTCAATAGTTTCTTAAAATTCTTTAAAAAATCCAGAATACATAGGAAAAACCCCCAGAATGTTTTCAATAAATTTTTGAAAAACTCTTTGAAGGGACAGTTCGGCAAAAGACATGGAAATATTTATAATAATTCTCAAACGTTTCGAAAATATACCGGAAAACTGTACGTAAAACTTTTCGAAAATTTAATTGAAGTGTGCAAATTCCTTGGTTTTCAAAATTTTCATAAATATTCTCTAGATTTGCTGGGAAATCTAAAAATTAAACAGATTATAAAAAGCATGATGTACAAATATCATTAGAATATAATCTTTAATACATTTTACCATGACATAACACTATTTTTTTCCTCCATGTATTATTATCAAAAATGGTTATTTACTGAAGGGTCAGGAAAATGATCCATTACAATACGTGCTGAGTATTTTATAGGGTTCCGAGTAAAGTAAAGCATTTTACTGACGAGTCTTGTATATTTTTTTCTAAAACCTCAAATTTCGAATTTTCAACTGTGATAGCCAAAATCTGTCAAATTTTTACACAATCTGTCAAACTTTACACTGAAATTGTTCAACTCTGTCAAATCATGTCTGAAACTGTCATACTCTACCATTCGATTATGCCAAAAAATGTTATATTGAAGGGTCATGAAAATGATCCATTACAATACGATCAATAGTTTTTTATAATTATTAAAAATTCCAAAATATATGGGAAAAAACACCCGACGTTTTTAAATAAATTTTGAAAAACTTTGAAGGGACAGTTCCGCAAAAGACATGGAAATATTTATAAAAATTCTCAAACGTTTCGAAAATATGCCGGAAAACTGTATGTAAAACTTTTCCAAAATTTAATTGAAGTGTAAAAATTCCATGGGTTTCAAAATTGACATAAATATTCTCTAGATTTGCTGGGAAATCTAAAAATTAAACAGATTATAAAAAACATGATGTACAAATATCATTAGAATATAATCTTTAATATATTTTACCATGATATAACACTATTTTTTTCCTGCATGTATTATTATCAAAAATGGTTATTTACTGAAGGGTCAGGAAAATGATCCATTACAATACGTGTCGAGTATTTTATAGGGTTCCGAGTAAAGTAAAGCATTTTACTGACAAGTCTTGCATTAATATTTGTCTAAAAGCTCAAATTTCGAATTTTCAACTGTGATAGCCAAAATTTGTCAAGTTTTTATGTAATATGTCATACTTTCAACTGAAATTGTTCAACACTGTCAATTTTTGTCTTAAACTATCATACTCACAAAACTACAAAACGGCTACAAAATCTGTTACTTGCAACTGTATTGCAAATCTCAAAATTCGATAAAAGTGCTTTTTTGTCCGGGATTAACTTATTCAATGTAGAAAACGCAACTATAAATATTAATATTTAATAATACTTTAGAAAATAATGTGTAAATGTTTTTGTGACTAGTCAGGGAAATGCAATTTTCGTGCTTTGTTGTCCCGGATTAACATATCCAATGTAGAAAATGCAACTATAAATATTAATATTCAATAATACTTTAGAAAATTATGTGTACAATTTTTCGTGTTTAGTCAGGGAAATGAAATTTTCGTGCTTTCTTGTCCTGGATTTACATATCCAACGTAGAAAACGCAATTATAAATATTAATATTCAATAATACTTTAGAAAATAATGTGTAAATGATTTCGTGATTAGTCAGGGAAATCCAATTTTCATGCTTTGATGTCTTTCATTAACATATCCAATGTTGAAAATGTAACTATAAATATTAATATTCAATAATACGTTAGAATTTAATGTGTAAATGGTTTCGTGATCAGTCAGGGAAATGCAATTTTCATGCTTTGATGTCTAGGATTAACGTATCCAATGTAGAAAACGCTACTATAAATATTAATATACAATAATACTTTAGAAAATAAGGTGTACATTTTTTTTCGTGTTTAGTCAGGGAAATGCAATTTTCGTACTTTCTTGTCCTGGATTTACATATCACATGTAGAAAACGCAATTATAAATATTAATATTCAATAATACTTTAGAAAATAATGTGTAAATGTTTTTGTGACTAGTCAGGGAAATGCAATTTTCGTGCTTTGTTGTCCCGGATTTACATATCCAATGTAGAAAATGCAACTATAAATATTAATATTCAATAATACTTTAGAAAATAATGTGTACATTTTTTCGTGTTTGGTCAGGGAAATGAAATTTTCTTGCTTTGTTGTCCCGGATTAATATATCCAATGTAGAAAATAAATAAATAAATAAAGAATATTTATTAGCAGAAAAGCCACATAATATACAAAATGTAAATATATACATGACAACAAACAACACAACAAAACAACAAAACAGATACAGTTTTCATAAATATTAAACTATAAATATTAATATTCAATAATACTTTAAAAAATAATGTGTAAATGATTTCGTGATTAGTCAGGGAAATCCAATTTTCATGCTTTGATGTTTTTCATTAACATATCCAATGTTGAAAACGCAAGTATAAATATTAATATTCAATAATACTTCAGAAAATAATGTGTAAATGTTTCCGTGACTAGTCTGGAAAATGCAATTTTCGTGCTTTGTTGTCCCGGATTAATATATCCAATGTAGAAAATAAATAAATAAATAAAGAATATTTATTAGCGGAAAGCTACATAATATATAAAATGTAAATATATACATGACAACAAACAACACAACAAAACAACAAAACAGATACAGTTTTCATAAATATTAAACTATAAATATTAATATTCAATAACACTTTAGAAGTTAAGCAGAAGTTAAATATTAAGAGCTGCTATTACCTACTTATTAAATGGTAAATCAATTTTAATTTTTTATCGCCACAATTTCGATTTTTTTTGCATTTTCGTCAAACAATTGGTAATCTATTTGAAATATTGACATGATATTTTTAAAGTACTTTATTGAGTATATTCAGTATTCATTTATTTTTCAAGAGTATTACACATTTCATAATTTGTAAATGTTTCGTGACTAGTCAGGGAAATGCAATTTTCCTGCGTTATTGTCCCGGATTAACATATCTAATGTAGAAAACCCAACTATAAATATTGTTCAATAATAATTTAGAAATTAAGAAAAACTTAAATATTAAGAGCTGCTATTAGCTACATATAACTGATAAATTAATTTTAATTTTTTATGGCCACAATTTCAATTTTTTTACATTTTCGTCAAAAAGTTGGTAATCTATTTGAAATTTTGACATGATATTTTTACAGTACTTTATCAAGTATATTCAGCATTAATTTATTTTTCAAGAGTATTACACATTTCATAATGTGTAAATGTTTTCATGCCTAGTCAAGTAAATGCAATTTTCGTGTCGCATTTCCGAAGCGAATATAGTACTTTCAATCCGGTTGCAGAAAAACATGTTTTTTTGGTTTTGAATATTCAAAGGAATATTTCCAGCTAATTTTAGAGCATAAATGAATGCATTTTGACAAAACAAAAACAATGTAAATATTGGGAAAATACGCAAAAAAATTAGTAATTGGTTAGTGTTAATTTCGTTTTCATCCTACAAACAATGGCGAGTAATAAAAATAGGTAATAAAAAAGATAAGTAACAACGAACATTAAGGTACATTATGAGTAAAAAATAAGCTATACGTGTTCCAGCATTTTTTCCAAACAATGTTTTCCTGTTTTCCTGAATTTTATTGTATACTTTATCTCACGTGTATTTATTATTAAACAGTCATACGTAATAAATTGATTTATTAGGTTCAACACGATTTAATTTATGCAAACATGTGTAAACTGTCAATGATAATCATTTCCAAGTAAAACTGAGTCTATGAGGTACAGTATAGTACGGTGTATCACAGGTGCATGCATTTATTACTGAACTGCCGCATTATTAAATAATTAATTTTAATAATTATGTACACATGCGGAAATCATATCGATTGAAATACTATACAGGTAAAACTGCCCTAACGAAGTAGATCATAGCACATAATTAATCATTAATAATTAATCTAAACGTCTAATTAGGTGAATTTGTGAACAAACCCTGAAAGATAATAATTTCCAAGTAAAACTGCCTCAATTCCGCTATATATAAACTCCTCAGTGTTATCTTGTGGCTTATGAAATCGTATGTTTATGTTACACTGCATGAATGATGAAAACAGCTGTAGAATTGAATGCCTGTAACTGACCAACGTTAGATGTTTCTTGCGTTTGGCAATAATCAGCACAAGGGTGATAACACACAGTACTTACCAATGATATAGTGCTGCAACATCTATTAATGTTCTCATTCTTATCCTGTTATTTTATCACATATTAAAAAAATTTCTACTCCATGTACAAAATACTAATATTATTACTTAGAGTTGATAGCCTATTCTACTTGCATACAAAATATTTATAGTTTTCAGTTTTACTAACATTTTACAATTTCCATAAAAAGCTTGTAATTTCCATTCAACTTTTTCAGTTTACTTTGATAATTTTGTAATTTTCAGTCCAAAGTTTGAATTTCCTTAAAGAATTTGAAATAATCATCCAAATTTTATAGTTTGCAAGAGAAGATTGTTGTAAGATTGGTTATTCCCATAACCTATGATAGATAATTACTCCTATTTCAAAGTTTTCGTGAAAATTTCGTAATTTGGATTCCAATTTTGGGATTCCACATTTATTCCAATTCAACATTCCTATATTCATACAAATTTAATGACAAAATATTTACAGTTTTCAGTTTGACAAACATTTTAAATTTCTATAAAAAGTTTGTAATTTCCATTCAGGTTTTCGAGTTTACTGTGATAATTTTGTACTTGTCAGTCCAATTTTTGAATTTACATGAAGAATTTCATGAGAAGTTTGTAACAATTTCCAAGTAAACTCAGAAAACTGTAATGGAAATTACAAAATATAATGAAAATTGTAAACTTGAAGTATACAAGATAATTTTTAATTATCAAGTTATAACTTATGATATATGATTACTCCAATGTTATATTTTCCATAGAAAATTCGTAATTGTATTTTAAATTTGTAATATTTACACAAATTTCCCTATATTATATTTTCCACTAGAAATTTGTAAATTCCATCTCAATTTTTGCATTTGCAGGAACTTTTTCTAATTTCAGAAAATATCCAGCTTAAGCTAAGCCCCGAAAACTAAAAACTATGTATAATATTTCCAACTCAAGTTTACAATTTTCATTATATTTTCTAATTTCTATTACAGTTTTCTGAGTTTACTTGGAAATTGTTACAGACTTCCCATGAGAACTACAAAATTTGACTGAATGATTGCAAAATATTGCAACTATAAAAATGACTGATTATTGCTGCAAATAAATTCAAAATTTGGACTGATAAGTACAAAATTATCAAGTTATAACTATAATAGATAATTACTTCAATGTTATAGTTTCCATAAAAATTTCGTAATTGCATTTGAATTTTGTAATATTCACACAAATTTCCATGAGCAGTTTATAATTTCCATAAAAATATGTGGAAATGTCAATCTCATTTTAGAATTTTCATAGAAAAATGTTATTTCCTTCCCTATTTTATAGTTTCCACTAGAAATTTGTAATTGTCATATCGATTTTGGCATTTGTAGGAACATTTTATAATTTCAGAAAATATCCAGCTTAAGTTAACCCCCGAAAAATAAAAACAATGTATAATATTTCCAACTCAAGTTTACAATTTTCATTATATTTTGTAATTTCCATTACAGTTTTCTGAGTTTACTTGGAAATTGTTACAAACTTCTCATGAAAACTATAAAATTTGACTGATTATTGCAAATACTTCAAATGAATTCAAAATTTGGACTGAAAAGTACAAAATTATCCAGTTATAACTTATGATAGATAATTACTTCAATGTTATAGTTTCCATAAAAATTTCGTAATTGTATTCGAATTTTGTAATGTTCACACAAATTTCCATGAGCAGTTTATAATTTCCATAAAAATATGTGGAAATGTCAATCTCATTTTAGAATTTTCATAGAAAAATGTTATATCTTTCCCTACTTTATAGTTTCCACCAGAAATTTGTCATTTTCATATCGAATTTTGCATTTGTAGGAACATTTTCTAATTTCAGAAAATATCCAGCTTAAGCTAACCCCCGAAAAATAAAAACTATGTATAATATTTCCAACTCACGTTTACAATTTTCATTATATTTTCTAATTTCTATTACAGTTTTCTGAGTTTACTTAGAAATTGTTACAAACTTCTCATGAAAACTATAAAATTTGAGTGATTATTGCAAATACTTCAAATAAAATCAACATTTGTACTGAAATGTACAAAATTATCAAGTTATAACTTATGATAGATAATTACTTCATTGTTTTAGTTTCCATAAAAATTTCGTAATTGCATTCGAATTTTGCAATATTCACACAAATTTCCATGAGCAGTTTATAATTTCCATAAAATATGTGGAAATTTCAATCTCATTTTGAAATTTTCATAGAAAAATGTTATATCCTTCCATATTTTATAGTTTCCACTTGAAATTTGTAATTTTGATATCGATTTTGGCATTTGCAGGAACATTTTCTAATTTCAGAAAATATCAAGTTTAAGCTAACCCCAGAAAAATAAAAACTATGTATAATATTTCCAAATTAAGTTTGCAATTTTCATTATATTTTGTAATTTCCATTACAGTTTTCTGAGTTTACTTGGAAATTGTTACTCATGAAAACTATAAAATTTGAGTGATTATTGCAAATACTTCAAATAAATTCAAAATTTGGACTGAAAAGTACAAAATTATCAATTTATAACTTATGATAGATAATTACTTCAATGTTTTAGTTTCCATAAAAATTTCGTAATTGCATTAGAATTTTGTAATGTTCACACAAATTTCCATGAGCAGTTTATAATTTCCATAAAAATATGTGGAAATGTCAATCTCATTTTAAAATTTTCATAGAAAAATGTTATATCCTTCCCTATTTTATAGTTTCCACTACAAATTTGTAATTTTCATATCGATTTTGGGATTTGCAGGGACATTTTCTAATTTCGGAAAGTACCCAGCTTAAGCTAACGCCAAAAATTTTAATACTATGTATAATATTTGCAACTGAATTTTACAATTTTCATTAAATTTTGCTTTTTCCATTCCAGTTTTCCGAGATTAATTGATGATTTTGTACTTTTCAGCCCAAATTTTCAATTTCCTTGAAGAATTTGTAATATTCACTCAAGGTTCATAGTTTTCATGAGGAGTTTGTCACTATTGCCATAACTTATGATAAATAATTACTCCACTTTTATAGTTTTTCATGAAAATTTCGTCAAGTTTCGTAATTTGCAATTTGAATATTCCAATTTGGGATTAGCGGTTTTCAATATTTTAAATTTCAGTAATCTAATTCAAAATTCTATTAAAGAACTAAAAATTTCAAAATATTTCAATTTAAAAAAAATAAAAATTTATGTCAAAGCCATACAAGTCAATACAAATTGCCATATTTTTATTCATATAAACTATAAAAGTAGAAATTCTGCATTATCTGCAGAAATTGTTAACTATCTATTAAATTACAACAAATAAAATTGTCTCAAACTCTATGAAAAGTCTACATTTTCTATAATAAAAGGATAACTAAATAAGTATAAAGGA
Organism: Othius punctulatus; assembly: GCA_951805005.1. NCBI lineage: Eukaryota > Metazoa > Arthropoda > Insecta > Coleoptera > Staphylinidae > Othius > Othius punctulatus. Next base: position 6,569,497 of record OX638141.1, on the reverse strand, counting down.
TAAATTTAAAGGATAAAGGATAAATTTATAAAACTTTTTTATAAATTTCGATGAAAGTTAAAACCAGTAATGAAAGTTTCCAAAAATACCTATTTGAACAAAAGTTACCTTTTATATTACTATTTTACTAAATTACTGCATTTGACTTGTTAATTTGTAATGCCCATTCTTCAAATTCAAATGTTCGTGAAAAGGTTGAAATTTCCATTCCAGTTTTAGATTTTCCAAGAAAATTTTTTCATTTTCATTCCGATTTAAGAATCATTACAATATATTTTAATCATTTTCAGTTCATTCCACAATGTTGCGGCCAATTTTGTAGTTTCGCCACCCATTTTAAAATGTTCATTAAATAATTGCATTTTTGTATTAATATTAAAAATTGTAATCCTCAATCCAATGTTATAATTGTCTTGCAAAAATTTCAAGATATTTCATAACAAAATAACATGTCATGTGCTGGCCACATAATTTAAGGTTTGTCTCTATTGCCATAACTTATAATAATTGATTGCTCCACTTTTATAGTTTCCATTGAAATTTCGTAAAAGTTTCGGAATTTTCAATTTGAATATTCCAATTTTGGATCAATGGTTTCAAAAATCTTAAAATTCAGTAATAAAATTCAAAAATCTATTAAAGAACTGCAAAAATTTCAAGATATTTCATAACAAAATAACATGTCATGTACTGTCCACATAATTTAAGGTTTGTCTGTATTGGCATAACTTATAATAATTGATTGCTCCACTTTTATAGTTTCCATCGAAATTTCGTAAAAGTTTCGGAATTTCCAATTTTAATAACCCAATTTTGGATCAATGGTTTCAAAAACTTAAAATTCAGTAATAAAATTCAAAAATCTATTAAAGAACTGCAAAAATTTCAAGATATTTCATAACAAAATAACATGTCATGTGCTGTCCACATAATTTAAGGTTTGTCTCTATTGCCATAACTAATAAAAATTGATTGCTCCACTTTTATAGTTTCCATTGAAATTTCATAAAAGTGTAGGAATTTTCAATTTGAATATTCTAATTTTGGATCAATGGTTTCAAAAATTATAAAATTCAGTAATAAAATTCAAAAATCTATTAAAGAACTGCAAAAATTTCAAGATATTTCTTAACAAAATAACATGTCATGTGCTGTCCACATAATTTCAGGTTTGTCTCCATTGCCATAACTTATAATAATTGACTGCTCCACTTTTATAGTTTCCATTGAAATTTCATAAAAGTTTCGGAATTTTCAATTTGAATATTCCAATTTTGGATCAATGGTTTCAAAAATCTTATAATTCAGTAATAAAATTCAAAAATCTATTAAAGAACTGCAAAAATTTCAAGATATTTCATAACAAAATAACATGTCATGTGCTGTCCACATAACTTAAGGTTTGTCATCATTGCCATAAGTTATAATAATTGATTGCTCCACTTTTATAGTTTCCATTGAAATTTCATAAAAGTTTCGGAATTTTCAATTTGAATATTCCAATTTTGGAACAATGGTTTCAGAAATCTTAAAATTCAGTATAAAAATTCAAAAATCTATTAAAGAACTGCAAAAATTTCAAGATATTTCATAACAAAATAACATGTCATGTGCTGTCCACATAATTTAAGGTTTGTCTCCATTGCCATAACTTATAATAATTGATTGCTCCACTTTTATAGTTTCCATTGAAATTTCGTAAAAGTTGCGGAATTTCCAATTTGAATAACCCAATTTTGGATCAATGGTTTCAAAAATCTTAAAATTCAGTAATAAAATTCAAAATTCTATTAAAGAACTACAAAAATTTCAAGATATTTCATAACAAAATAACATGTCATGTGCTGGCCACATAATTTAAGCTTTGTCTCTATTGCCATAACTTATAATAATTGATTGCTCCACTTTTATATTTTCCATTGAAATTTAGAAAAAGTTTCGGAATTTTCAATTTGAATATTCCAATTTTGACCAATGGTTTCAAAAATCTTAAAATTCAGTAATAAAATTCAAAAATCTATTAAAGAACTGCAAAAATTTCAAGATATTTCATAACAAAATAACATGTCATGTGCTGGCCACATAATTTAAGGTTTGTCTCCATTGCCATAACTTATAATAATTGATTACTCCACTTTTATAGTTTCCATTGAAATTTCGTAAATGTTTCCGACTTTTCAATTTGGATATTCCAATTTTAGATCAATGGTTTCAAAAATCTTAAAATTCAGTAATAAAATTCAAAAATCTATTAAAGAACTGCAAAAATTTCAAGATATTTCATAACAAAATAACATGTCATGTGCTGGCCACATAATTTAAGGTTTGTCTCTATTGCCATAACTTATAATAATTCATTGCTCCACTTTTATAGTTTCCATTGAAATTTCATAAAAGTTTCGGAATTTCCAATTTGAATAACCCAATTTTGGATCAATGGTTTCAAAAATCTTAAAATTCAGTATTAAAATTCAAAAATCTATTAAAGAACTGCAAAAATTTTAAGATATTTCATAACAAAATAACATGTCATGTGCTGGCCACATAATTTAAGGTTTGTCTCTATTGCCATAACTTATAATAATTGATTGCTCCACTTTTATAGTTTCCATTGAAATTTCATAAAAGTTTCGGAATTTCCAATTTGAATAACCCAATTTTGGATCAATGGTTTCAAAAATCTTAAAATTCAGTAATAAAATTCAAAAATCTATTAAAGAACTGCAAAAATTTTAAGATATTTCATAACAAAATAACATGTCATGTGCTGGCCACATAATTTAAGGTTTGTCTCTATTGCCATAACTTATAATAATTGATTGCTCCACTTTTATAGTTTCCATTGAAATTTCATAAAAGTTTCGGAATTTCCAATTTGAATAACCCAATTTTGGATCAATGGTTTCAAAAATCTTAAAATTCAGTATTAAAATTCAAAAATCTATTAAAGAACTGCAAAAATTTCAAGATATTTCATGACAAAATAACATGTCATGTGCTGGCCACATAATTTAAGGTTTGTCTCCATTGCCATAACTTATAATAATTGATTGCTCCACTTTTATAGTTTCCACTGAAATTTCGCAAAAGTTTCGGAATTTCCAATTTGAATAACCCAATTTTGGATCAATGGTTTCAAAAATCTTAAAATTCAGTAATAAAATTCAAAAATCTATTAAAGAACTGCAAAAATTTCAAGATATTTCATAGCAAAATAACATGTCATGTGCTGTCCACATAATTTAAGGTTTGTCTCCATTGCCATAACTTATAATAATTGCTTGCTCCACTTTTATAGTTTCCATTGAAATTTTGTAAAAGTTTCGGAATTTTCAATTTGGATATTCCAATTTTGGATCAATGGTTTCAAAAATCTTAAAATTCAGTAATGAAATTCAAAAATCTATTATAGAACTGCAAAAATTTCAAGATATTTCATAACAAAGTAACATGTCATGTGCTGTCCACATAATTTAAGGTTTGTCTCCATTGCCATAACTTATAATAATTGATTGCTCCACTTTTATAGTTTCCATTGAAATGTCATAAAAGTTTCGGAATTTTCAATTTGAATATTCCAATTTTGGATCAATGGTTTCAAAAATCTTAAAATTCAGTAATAAAATTCAAAAATCTATTAAATAACTGCAAAAATTTCAAGATATTTCATAACAAAATAACATGTCATGTGCTGGCCACATAATTTAAGGTTTGTCTCTATTGCCATAACTTATAATAATTGATTGCTCCACGTTTATAGTTTCCTCTGAAATTTCGTAAAAGTTTCGGAATTTCCAATTTGAATATTCCAATTTTGGATCAATGGTTTCAAAAATCTTAAAATCCAGTAATAAAATCCAAAAATCTATTAAAGAACTGCAAAAATTTCAAGATATTTCATAACAAAATAACATGTCATGTGCTGGCCACATAATTTAAGGTTTGTCTCTATTGCCATAACTTATAATAATTGATTGCTCCACTTTTATAGTTTCCATTGAAATTTCATAAAAGTTTCGGAATTTTCAATTTGAATATCCCAATTTTGAATCAATGGTTTCGAAAATCTTAAAATTCAGTAATAAAATTCAAAAATCTATTAAAGAACTGCAAAAATTTCAAGATATTTCATAACAAAATAACATGTCATGTGCTGGCCACATAATTTAAGGTTTGTCTCTATTGCCATAACTTATAATAATTGATTGCTCCACTTTTATAGTTTCCATTGAAATTTCATAAAAGTTTCGGAATTTTCAATTTGAATATCCCAATTTTGAATCAATGGTTTCGAAAATCTTAAAATTCAGTAATAAAATTCAAAAATCTATTAAAGAACTGCAAAAATTTCAAGATATTTCATAACAAAATAACATGTCATGTGCTGGCCACATAATTTAAGGTTTGTCTCTATTGCCATAACTTATAATAATTGATTGCTCCACTTTTATAGTTTCCATTGAAATTTCGTAAAAGTTTCGGAATTTTCAATTTGAATATTCCAATTTTGCATCAATGGTTTCAAAAATATTAAAATTCAGTAATAAAATTCAAAAGTCTATTAAAGAACTGCAAAAATTTCAAGATATTTATTTCATAACAAAATAACATGTCATGTGCTGGCCACATAATTTAAAGTTTGTCTCCATTGCCATAACTTATAATAATTGATTGCTCCACTTTTATAGTTTCCATTGAAATTTCGTAAAAGTTTCGGAATTTCCAATTTGAATAACCCAATTTTGGATCAATGGTTTCAAAAATCTTAAAATTCAGTAATAAAATTCAAAAATCTATTATATAACTGCAAAAATTTCAAGATATTTTATAACAAAATAACATGTCATGTGCTGTCCACATAATTTAAGGTTTGTCTCCATTGCCATAATTTATAATAATTGATTGCTCCACTTTTATAGTTTCCATTGAAATTTCGTAAAAGTTTCGGAATTTTCAATTTGGATATTCCAATTTTGGACCAATGGTTTCAAAAATTTTAAAATTCAGTAATAAAATTCAAAAATTTATTAAAGAACTGCAAAAATTTCAATGGTTTCGAAAATCTTAAAATTCAGTAATAAAATTCAAAAATCTATTAAAGAACTGCAAAAATTTCAAGATATTTCATAACAAAATAACATGTCATGTGCTGGCCACATAATTTAAGGTTTGTCTCTATTGCCATAACTTATAATAATTGATTGCTCCACTTTTATAGTTTCCATTGAAATTTCGTAAAAGTTTCGGAATTTTCAATTTGAATATTCCAATTTTGCATCAATGGTTTCAAAAATATTAAAATTCAGTAATAAAATTCAAAAGTCTATTAAAGAACTGCAAAAATTTCAAGATATTTATTTCATAACAAAATAACATGTCATGTGCTGGCCACATAATTTAAAGTTTGTCTCCATTGCCATAACTTATAATAATTGATTGCTCCACTTTTATAGTTTCCATTGAAATTTCGTAAAAGTTTCGGAATTTCCAATTTGAATAACCCAATTTTGGATCAATGGTTTCAAAAATCTTAAAATTCAGTAATAAAATTCAAAAATCTATTATATAACTGCAAAAATTTCAAGATATTTTATAACAAAATAACATGTCATGTGCTGTCCACATAATTTAAGGTTTGTCTCCATTGCCATAATTTATAATAATTGATTGCTCCACTTTTATAGTTTCCATTGAAATTTCGTAAAAGTTTCGGAATTTTCAATTTGGATATTCCAATTTTGGACCAATGGTTTCAAAAATTTTAAAATTCAGTAATAAAATTCAAAAATTTATTAAAGAACTGCAAAAATTTCAAGATGTTTCATAATAAAATAACATGTCATGTGCTGTCCACATAACTTAAGGTTTGTCTCCATTGCCATAAGTTATAATAATTGATTGCTCCACTTTTATAGTTTCCATTGAAATTTCGTAAAAGTTTCGGAATTTCCAATTTGAATATTCCAATTTTGGATCAATGGTTTCAAAAATCTTAAAATTCAGTAATAAAATTCAAAAATCTATTAAAGAACTGCAAAAATTTCAAGATATTTCATAACAAAATAACATGTCATGTGCTGTCCACATAATTTAAGGTTTGTCTCCATTGCCATAACTATAATAATTCATTGCTCTACTTTTATAGTTTCCATTGAAATTGCGTAAAAGTTTCGGAATTTTCAATTTGAATAACCCAATTTTGGACCAATGGTTTCGAAAATCTTAAAATTCAGTAATAAAATTCAAAAATCTATTAAAGGACTGCAAAAATTTCAAGATTTTTCATAACAAAATAACATATCATGTGCTGGCCACATAATATTTTGTTCTATAAACTGAGATGACCCTAACTTCCTGTTGACCTTAGCCTTACGTAAACTCGTATTAACGCGCGCAAAAATTCTAATTAATGGAAGCTATTGAAAACTATTCAACTTATATTCTGGGCACACACCTGACTCATAGCTTCATTGAAAGGTGCTGGACGTAGATATTATACTTTTAGATTTATGAATATCGTGGAGCGATAACAGCTTGAGGAAATAGTTGGGATTCCTTCGATTAATGCTGGTGCACTATGAATTTATAATGGGCACACGTGTAGATCTGTATCTGTTGTTTAGCTGCATGTATATACATAGGATGGTAGCCTTCGGATTTGTTTTCATTTTTTTTTAACAGCAGCAAAGTTAAGAAAGAAATAGGCTTTGGGAAAATTCGTCTTTGCAGGAAGCTTGATGATATGCAACAAAACAACTTTACAAAATGATTTTTTGTTCTCAATGAGCAAACAAGCTTCTTTTTATTCCAAGGAGTTTATAAATTAAACAGTTCCTTAGTAAATAATAATTTAAAAAAAAGCAGTCGACTATTTTTTTTTTGGCTTAAGTTGAGCGCATGGTCATCAATGGGCATTAATGGTATGATGTCTACGCCTTTTCGAATTTCCCATACTTCATACATCATTTTAAGATTTCCTATGCTTCATATTTCATTTTAGGACTTGCCATGCTTCATACTTCATTTTAGGATTTTCCATACTTTATACTTCATTTCCCATACTTTATACTTCATTTCCCATACTTCATACTTCAATTTAAGATTTCCCATGCCTCATACTTCATTTTAGGATTTGCTACGCTTCGTACTTCATTTTATGATTTACCATACTTCATATCCCATACTTCATACTTAATTTTATTATTTCCCATGTTTCATACTTCATTTTAGGATTTGCCATGCTTCATACTCCATTTTAGGATTTCCCATGCTTCGTAGTTCACTTTAAGATTTGCCGTGCTTCATACTTCATTTTAGGATTTCCCATACTTAATACTTCATTTCCTATACTTCATTTTAGGATTTGCCATGCTTAATACTTCATTTTAGGATTTGCCATGCTTCACATTTCATTCTATGATTTACCATACTTCATATCCCATACTTTATTTTATTATTTCCAATGCTTCATACTTCATTTTAGGATTTGCTACGCTTCATACTTCATTTTATGATTTACCATACTTCATATCCCATACTTCATACTTAATTTTATTATTTCCCATGCTTCATACTTCATCTTCGGATTTGCCATGCTTCATAATCCATTTTACGATTTCCTATGCTTCATACTTCATTTTAAGATTTGCCATGCATCATACTTCATTTTAGGATTTCCCATGCTTCTTACTTTATTTTAGGATTTGTCATGCTTCATACTTCATGTTATGATTTCCCATACTTCATATCACATACTTCATACTTCGTTTTATTATTTCCCATGATACATACTTCATTTTAGGATTTGCAATGCTTCATAGTCCATTTTAGGATTTCCCATGCTTCATAGTTAATTTTAAGATTTACCATGCATCAAACTTTATTTTAGGATTTCCCATACTTCATACTTCATTTCCCATACTTCATTTTAGGATGTCCCATGCTTCATACTCCATTTTAGGATTGCAATGCTTCATACTTCATTTTATGATTTCCCATACTTCATATCCCATACTTCATACTTAATTTTATTATTTCCCATGCTTCATACTTCATCTTAGGATTTGCTATGCTTCATAATCCATTTTACGATTTCCCATGCTTCATACTTCATTTTAAGATTTGCCATGCATCATACTTCATTTTAGGATTTCCCATGCTTCTTACTATATTTTAGGATTTGTCATGCTTCATACTTCATGTTATGATTTCCCATACTTCATATCCCATACTTCATACTTCGTTTTATTATTTCCCATGCTTCATACTTCATTTTAGGATTTGCAATGCTTCATAGTCCATTTTAGGATTTCCCATGCTTCATAGTCCATTTTAGGATTTCCCATGCTTCATAGTTCATTTTAAGATTTACTATGCATCATACTTTATTGTAGGATTTCCCATACTTCATACTTCATTTCCCATACTTCATTTTAGGATGTCCCATGCTTCATACTTCATTTTAGGATTTGCAATGCTTCATACTTCATTTTATGATTTCCCATACTTCATATCCCATACTTCATACTTAATTTTTTTATTTCCCATGCTTCATACTTCATCTTAGGATTTGCCATGCTTCATAATCCATTTTACGATTTCCCATGCTTCATACTTCATTTTAAGACTTGCCATGCATCATACTTCATTTTAGGATATCCCAAACTTCATACTTCATTTCTCATACTTCATTTTAGGATTTCCCATGTTTCTTACTTAATTTTAGGATTTGTCATGCTTCATATTTCATGTTATGATTTCCCATACTTCATATCCCATACTTCATACTTCGTTTTATTATTTCCCATGCTTCATACTTCATTTTAGGATTTGCAATGCTTCATAGTCCATTTTAGGATTTCCCATGCTTCATGGTTCATTTTAAGATTTACTATGCATCAAACTTTATTTTGGGATTTCCCATACTTCATACTTTATTTCCCATACTTCATTTTAGGATGTCCCATGCTTCATACTTCATTTTAGGATTTGCAATGCTTCATACTTCATTTTATGATTTCCCTTACTTCATATCCCATACTTCATACTTCGTTTTATTATTTCCCATGCTTCATACTTCATTTTAGGATTTGCAATGCTTCATAGTCCATTTTACGTTTTCCCATGCTTCATAGTTCATTTTAAGATTTACCATGCATCATACTTTATTTTAGGATTTCCCATACTTCATACTTCATTTCCTATACTTCATTTTAGGATGTCCCATGCTTCATACTCATTTTAGTATTTGCAATGCTTCACACTTCATTTTATGATTTCCCATACTTCATATCCCATACTTCATACTTCGTTTTATTATTTCCCATGCTTCATACTTCATTTTAGGATTTGCAATGCTTCATACTCCATTTTAGGATTTCCCATGCTTCATAGTTCATTTTAAGATTTGCCATGCATCATACTTCATTTTAGGATTTCCCACACTTCATACTTCATTTCCCATACTTCATTTTAGGATTTCCCATGCTTCATAGTTCATTTTAGGATTTGCCATGCTTCATACTTCTTTTTATGATTTCCCATTCTTCATATCCCATACTTCATACTTCATTTTATTATTTCCCATGCTTCATACTTCATTTTAGGATTTCCCATACTTCATACTTCATTTTACGATTTCCCATGCTTCATACTTCCTACAGCTGACCATTATCGTCCACCAAAGTGTGTGCAAATCACAATCTTTACGCAGGCCACCAATTATACTGCTATCAAGCATGGACCAGCGTATCAACATCATTCGTTTAACTCGTGAAAGGCACGCGTCACACAGTTTGGCTCTAATTGTGCCGCAATCTGGTCCAGTTTAATAACAGCTCGTGATTTTCTTTTTGCACAATTGTATAAGTTGTAGTGTTTACAGTCGTCCATCATAACTTTGATAAGCCATGTTTTTAAACAATGCCATTTTCTCAGTTTTGATAGAAGAGCTGACGCACGAGCACAGTTATGAAATGTGTTTGTTTGTTAAACACTTCGTTGCTAGGGATGAAGGAAATGATTGAACCAGAAAAAGAATAATGCGATTGTTGGGATTAAACGGTGTCAAAGTTGAACGATTATTATTGCTTTGTTGTTTAACTGTGTTAACTAGAATCGCTAATAATAAACATAATCAAACAAAAGTTTGATAAAGTTTGTGTAAGTGAGAAAATCGAAAGTATAACTTTCTGCATTGACAAGTATGGGTTAGATACTATTGAAATTTCTGAAACTGTATTAATAGCCTATTTAATATTAGATTTATGTTTAGCACACCTGAAGCTAATTCTCCTGAAAATTTGATACAGTTTCTGTATTAAATAAGTCAGAAAACTGAAAGTATAACTTTCTGCATTGACAAGTATGAGTTAGCTAATACTGAATTTTCTGAAAATTTATTAATTGTATATTTAAATATTAGATTTGTGTTCAGTTCACCTGAAGCTAATTCTCTTGAAAATTTTTCAAAGTTTCTGTACTGAATACGTGAGAAAATCGAAAGTATAACTGTCTGCATTGACAAGTATGGGCTAGCTATTACTGAAATTTCTGAAACTTTATTAATAGCATATTTCATATTAGATTTGTGTTCAGTACATTTGAAGCTAATTCTCCTGAAAATTTGACATAGTTGCTATATTAAATAAGTGAGAAAATCGAAAATATAACTTTCAGCATTAACAAGTATGAGTTAGCTATTACTGAAATTCCTGAAACTTTATTAATAGCATATTTCATATTAGATTTGTGTTTAGTACATCTGAAGCTAATTCTCCTGAAAATTGGACACAGTTTCTGTATTAAATAAGTGAGAAAATCGAAAGTATAACTTTATACATAGACAAGTATGAGGAGGCGATTACTGAAATTTCTGAAAAATACTGAAAAAAACGATATAAATGATTGAAATATGACTGAAATTGTACAAAAATAACCAAAAACCTAACTAATAATTGATTTTTTAGCAGTAATAATTGAAATTTTGATAAAATTAATTGAAATTTTGGTGAAATTAATAATGAATTCAACAGTAATTATTAAAATATATCAGAGTATTATATTTTTTTACAAAAATAGAATCAAACTAATAATTCAATTTTTTACATTAATAATGAAAATTTTCATAAAAATTATCAAAATTGTATCGGAAATATTAGAGAATTCGGTAGAAATGATTGAAATCCTGATGAAAGACTAATTAATTAAAAATTTTACAAAAATAATTTAAAACTTAACTATGCATTCATTTGTTGATAGTAATATTTACACAAATAATACAAAAATACATTAATCAGTCAGAAATTTTGTATTGATAATTACATTTTCGATATTACAACGATAATTTAACGCTGATCATTGAAATTTTTGAACAAATAATGGATATGTAAAAAAATTATAGGAATCATTCCAAAGTTTTTAGTAATAATTAAAATTTTGACGAACAACAATATTTTTCTTAAATTATTTTTTTTAATTGAATAATACTCTTTATTACGGTAATACCAATTTAGCCTACATAGAAACAAGTACTAATTCTAAATATAGAATTTAACAGCAAATATAGAAAAATTGGCAGTAATAATTGAAATTTTAGTAAAAATAATGGATATTCAAAAAAATTACAGGAATTATTGAAAAGTTAATAGTAATAAATATTTTTTTTACGGAATATTACAATTTTTATAGCAATAAATAAAATGTAAGCAGCATTCATCGAAAATATGTCAGTAATAATTAATATTTTCGTAAAATAATGGATATTTGAAACAATTACAGGAATCACTGAAAAGTTCATGGATACAACTAAAATTTTAATTGAACAGTAAAATTTTTACAGCTCATATTAAAATGTTTACAATAGTCATCGAAAATTTGATATCAATTATTGAAAATTTTGCAGGTATTATGGAATTTAAAAAAAACACGAATTTTTATGGTAATTATTACTAATAATTCAATGTTTGACATTCTGTTTGTCTTCATAAAAATTATCATAATTTAATCAGAAAATTTAAAATAGATCATAAATATTATTGAAATGTGGCCTAAATGAAATAAAGTAACTATCTATTTGAGAATTTGATAAAATTGTTGAAATATGACAGAATAATTAAATTCTTGACAAAAATAATTAAAAATGTAACTAACAATGTAATTGTTGGCAGTAATAATTAATTTTTTTGTGAAAGTAATCATGAATTTAATAGTAATTATTCAAATATAACAGAGTATTTTAAATTCTTACAAAAAATATTTGAAAATTATACTAATAATTCAAATTTTGACATTATTAATTAAATTCATCATATAAATTAACAAATATTTTTCGGAACTATAATAGAATGTGATATAAATGAATGAAATATGACTGAATAATTGAAATTTTTACAAAAATTATTAAAAACCTAACTAATAAATAAATTGTTGACAGTAATAATTGAAATTTTGATCAAAATCTGTAAAATTTTGGTGATAATAATAGTGAACTCAACAGTTATTATTAAAATATGACATAGTAATTTAAAATTTTACAAAAATAATTGAAAATCATACTAATAATTCAAATTTTGACATTAATAATTAAAGTCATCATATAAATTATCAAATATTTATCGGAAATATGATAAAATTTGATATAAATGAATGAAATATGACGGAATAATTGAAATTTTTCAAAAATAATTAAAAACATAACTAATAATTGAATTGTTGATAGTAATAATTGAAATTTTGATCAAAATCTGTAAAATTTTGGTGATAATAATAGTGAACTCAACAGTAATTATTGAAATATAACAGAGTATTTTAAAATTTTACAAAAATAATTGAAAATCATACTAATAATTCAAATTTTGACATTAATAATTAAAATCATCATATAAATTATCAAATATTTATCGGAAATATAATAAAATTTGATATAAATGAATGAAATATGACTGAATAATTGAAATTTTTACAAAAATAATTAAAAACATAACTAATAATTGAATTGTTGACAGTAATAATTGAAATTTTGATCAAAATAATTTAAATTTTGGTGAAAATAATTTAAATTTTGGTGAAAATAATAGTGAATTCAGTAATTATTCTAATATAATAGAGTATTTTAAAATTTTACAAAAATTATTGATAATCAATTGTTACTGTCTGAATTTATATGACTACTGCACGATCTTTGATTATTTTTTACAAATATTCAATGATTTTGCTAAACTTAGAGTTATTAATCACAAATTTTCAATTCTGTCAAAACTTTCATGATTTCTTTAAAATTATCAATGATTATGCCAAAATTTTCATTGGCACTGTCAAAATTTCTATGATTACTGTAAGTTGTTTAATTATTTCTGATAAATTTTCAATTATTCGGCTAGAATTTTAATTATTACGCATAAATTGTCTATTATTTTATAAAAATTTAAACATACTTTAAAATTTTCATGGTTTCTGTATAAAATAAGTGAGAAAATCGAAAGAATAACTTTTTGCATTGACAAGTATGAGTTAGCTATTACTGAAATTTCTGAAAATTTATTAATTGCAAATTTAATATTAGATTTGTTTTCAGTACACATCATGCCATTCTCCTGAAAATTTGACAAAGTTTCAGTATAATATAAGTAAGTTAAAAGTATAACTTTCTGCATTGACAAGTATGGGTTAGCTATTACTGAAATTTCTGAAACTTATTATCAATAATGCTATTATCAATAGCATATTTCATATTAGATTTGTATTCCGTACATTTGAAGCTAATTCTCCTGAAAATTTGACATAGTTGCTATCTATTGCATATTTATTACTGATTCATGAATACCAAGAATTATTCCATGATTTTGTAAACATTTCTACTTTTATACAAATTGTCATTTCTGTCAAAATTGTAATGATTACTTTTAAATTGTCGGTGATAATGTCAAAATGGCATATATTACTTTTAAATTATCGATGATATTGTCAAAATGTTCATTGTTACTGTCAAAATTTATATGACAACTGCATGCTCTTTGATTATTTTTCACAAATTTTCAATTATTCTGCTAGAATTTTAATTATTTCGCATTAATTTTCAATTATTTTATAAAAATTTCAACGTCTACTTTACAATTTTCATAATTACTTTAAAATTATCAATGCTTTGCAAACATTTTCATTGTTATTGTCAAAATTTCTATGATTACTGTAAGTTCATTAATTATCTCTGACAAATTTGTAATTACACTGCTAACATTTTTATAATTACTGTATGTTCTTTAATTTTTTTTTCACAAATTTTCAATGATTCTGCTAAATATCTACTAAACTATTAACCACAAATTTTAAATTCCGTCAAAACTTGCATGATTACTTTAAAATTATCAATGATTTTGCCAACATTTTCATCATAATTGTCAAAATTTCTATGATTACTGAGAGTTCTTTAATTATTTCTGACAGCATTTTTATTATTCTGCTAATATTTCTATAATTACTGTATGTTCTTTAATTATTTATTACAAATTTTCAATGATTCTGCTAAAATTTTAACTATTAATCACAAATTTTCAATTCTGTCAAAACTTGCATGATTACTTTAAAATTATCAATGATTTTGCCAAAATTTTATATGTCACTGTCAAAAATTTTATGATTACTGTAAGTTGTTTAATTATTTTTAACAAATTTTCAATTATTCTGCTATAATTTTAAATATTACACATAAATTTTCTATTATTTTACAAAAAATTCAACGTCAACTTTACAATTTTCATGATTATTTTAAAATTATCAATGATTTTGCCAACAGTTTCATTGTGACTGTCAAAATTTCTATTATTACTGTATGTTCTTTAATTATTTCTCACAAATATTCAATAATTCTGCTAAAATTTTAACTATTAATTACAAATTTTCAATTTTGTCAAAACTTGCATGATTACTGAAACATTATCAATGATTATGCCAAAATTTTCATTGTACTGTCAAAATTTCTATGATTACTGTAAGTTGTTTAGTTATTTCTGCAAATTTCCCATTATTCTTCTAAAATTTTAATTATTTCGCATTCATTTTCTATTATTTTATAAAAATCTCAATGTCTGCTTTAAAATTTTCATGATTACTTTAAAATTATTAATGATTTTGCCAACATTTTGATTGTTACTGTCAAATTTTCTATGATTACTGTAAGTTCATTAATTATCTCTGACAAATTTGTAATTACACTGCTAAAATTTCTATAATTACTGTATGTTCTTTAATTATTTATCACAAATTTTCAATGATTCTGCTAAAATTTTAACTATTAATCACAAATTTTCAATTCTGTCAAACTTGCATGATTACTTTAAAATTATCAATGATTATGCCAAAATTTTCATTGTCACCGTCAAAATTTCTATGATTATTGTAAGTTGTTTAATTATTTTTAACAAATTGTCAATTATTCTGCTACAATTTTAGTTATTACACATAAATTTTCTATTATTTTATAAAAATATCAATGTCGACTTTAAAATTTTCATGATTACTTTAAAATTATTAATGATTTTGCCAACATTTTCATTGTTACTGTCAAAGTTTCTATGATTACTGTAAGTTCTTTAATTATTTGTGACAAATTTTTAATTATTTGCTAATATTTCTATAATTACTGTATGTTTTTTAATTATTCTCACAAATTTTCAATGATTCTGCTAAAATTTTAACTATTAATCACAAATTTTCAATTCTGTCAAAACTTGCATGATTACTTTAAAATTATCAATGATTTTGCCAACATTTTCATTATTACTGTCAAAATTTCTATGATTACTGTAAGTTTTTTAATAATTTCTGACAAATTTTCAATTATTCTGCTATATTTTTTTAATTATTACACATAAATTTTCTATTATTTTATAAAAATTTCAACGGCTACTTTACAAATTTCATGATTACTTTAAAATTATCAATGATTTTGCCAACAATTTCATTGTTACTATCAAAATTTCTATGATTACTGTAAGTTGTTTAATGATTTCTGACAATTATTTAATTATTCTACTAAAATTTGTATAATTACTGTATGTTCTTTAGTTATTTCTCACAAATTTTCAATGATTCTGCTAAAATTTTAACTATTAATCACAAATTCTCAATTCTGTCGAAACTTTCATGATTACTTTAAAATTATCAATGATTTTGCCGAAATTTTCATTGTCACTGTCAAAATTTCTATGATTACTGTAAGTTGTTTAATTATTTCTGACAAATGTTCAATTAATCTGCCAGAATTTTAATTATTACACTTTTTTTTTAATTATTTTATAAAAATTTCAACGTCAACTTTAAAATGTTCATGATTACTTTAAAATTATCAATGATTTTGCCAACATTTTCATTGTTACTCTCAAAATTTCTATGATTACTGTAAGTTCTTTAATTATGCCTGACAAATTTTTAATATACTGCTAAAATTTCTATAATTACTGTATGTTCTTTAATTATTTCTCACACATTTTCAATGATTTTATATTTTATAAAAAATTCAACGTATAATATTATTTTTAGTACACCTTCAGCTTATATTTCTGAAAATTTGACAATGTTTCAGTACAAAATAAGTGAGAAAATCAAAAGTATAACTTTCTCCATTGACAAGTATGGGTTAGCTGTTTCTGAAATTTCTGAAAATTTATTAATTGCATATTTAATGAGATTTGTGATTTAGATTTGTGTTCACTACACCTAAAGCTAATTGTCCTTAAAATTTGGCACAGTTTCTGCATAAATTAAGTGAGAAAATCTTAAGTATAACTTTCTCCATTGACAAGTATGGGTTGGCTATTCCTGAATTTTTTGAAAATTTATTAATTGCATATTTCATATTAGATTTGTGTTCAGCACATATGAAGCTAATTCGCTTGAAAATTTGATACAGTTTTTGTATTACATAAGGCAGAAATTTGAAAGTACAACTTTCTGCATTGAGAAGAATGAGTGAGTTCGCTATTACTGAAAATTCTGAAAATTTATTAATTGCATATTTAGTACGAGATTTGTATTTAGAACATCTGTCGGTTTCAATTGTTTTTGAAAGCATTCGCGATTTTATAAATTATTTCAGCAAATTACAGTTAGCGTACAAAGTACAGTTTTTATTTAGGAAGGTAAAGTTAAGTTAGTTACAAACTTGAAAACCTCTTCTGTCTGTCTAATAAAGATGTGAAATCAAATATGGGGGCACAATATATATATATATATATATAAAAAAGGGAAAAAATACTCGCAACTTGAAATCCAAAAAGCCTTTCACAGAAATCTTCTGTGTCTTCTAGATTTCGAGTTGCGATAGTTTTTTTTTTTTCTATTATTTTTATCTCAAAAGTCAAAAACATAACGTTACCAACTTTGATTAAAACAGCGTCAATGGTTGGCAACATTTTTTTTTTCGATTCCATAATTTTCGCGAAAAATGTGCGCGCCAAAAACATAACGTTACCAAGATTGATTAAAACAGCGTCAATGGTTGGTAACATTTTTTCCCATTCCATAATTTTCGCGAAAAATATACACATGTGCATTAAATTGCTCTGCATTATGTCATGCAGCGCGTGATGGCAAAAAAAAAACAAAAAACATCGCGCAGCAGGAAATCTAGTGGCATAAATCATCAAGCACTGGCACATATAATTATGCAACAATTATATTAGCGCCGCTGACGACGAAGCTGCAATGCAATTGCCTTCTAATTATAGACACACAATATTACATATTATCAGCATTTACGTGTGACCCCTGAGCTCTATTCGCATGACCTACGCCCGTGAACGTCAGAGGAAAGTGTATGGCCAAGTTATGTTTATTATAAGATGATGGTGTCAACAACACATCAGTTTTTAAATTGGTGCTTCTGTTGCGTAAAACAATGACGGAATGGGAAGATCCATGGCGTTTTCGAGAAAATCGCGCAGTTTTCAGCGAATCGCTGCATGCAAAGGTGAATTGCCTCAAGGTCGCTGATTTGCGCTAATGTGTAAATGTTGAAGATGCTTCCACGTAAATAGCTCTGGTTTCTGCGAAGATGTGTTTTCTAGAAGCACCTAGACGTGTCTAATCGAATATTTTATTCATCCACATAACCAGTAAATTATTATATCTATAGCGAAATTTATGATCGTTTTCACAAAAAAAAATGTAGTCGACTAGCTTCATAACGCTATGTTTGTTATAGAGAAAATCATTCTAATCAAATATTTTATTCATCCACCTAACCAAACCAGTCAATTATTATATAGCTAAATGTACATCCTTATAAAAAAAATATTTTGTAGTCGACTAGCTTCATATTGCTATGTTTGTTATAGAGACAATCATGCATAAGCACCTACTTTATGGCATTGTGCCGTAAAGTGTGCCATAAAGTAGCCATAACAAGAAAATAAGCACAGTCAAAGATTACGTTGTCTTTTATTAGTAGCATGCATCTCAACTTCGAGAACATACACCAAAACGAAGAAGACTTGTCAAGTTTTGACTAATAAAATAAAGTACGACGAATTAATAGATAAGTAATATAATCCAAAAAAAAATCTACAAAATATCTCCCAGGTCGCAGTGCAGGATGTCCTAGCTGGCCTATCGCCCCCGAAATACAAATACAAATACAATATAATCTAAAATCGAAGAATTTACCTGATCTAAAAAGTGTAATAGGCCCAAATATACGCCCAGTATAATACGCAATAAAGTGACTCATATTTTAAAAATCATGAATACAACCAAATTATTAAATTAATTCATTTACAAATAATCCCAGGGTGAAATGTGATAAATAGCCATCGCAAGTCGCGCCAGAGCGTCGCCAAATATCTCAAGAGCCGAGGCCTGCATATGCACGGTTCTGGAAGATTCCATGTCGTGGTGTCACATAAACAATTTGGGTTTCAGCGCCCCTTAGAAACGAGCAAGCGCCAGGCACGTTAAAATCACCTCGAATGGCAACTCTTTAAGTTAAGTGTAAAACTCTGCGCTAAAAACGCATTACTACCACACGTACACTCAAGATTAATAATCACCATGATAACTAAGGGATGGGGGCGAATATTTAGCAGTAGATATGTGAGGGGAGTGAAGATTTGAAGCTGGAAAAAACCTATTTAAGCACAAGCCACACACGAACGGGATCGTTAAGAAAGTTGCGTCGGCCACGCGCAACGCACACGACATTCGCGGTTTTGAGTATATAAATTCACGTCGGGTTATAATTAAATTAACGATTGCATATAACGTTGTAAAAAAAAAACGCGAAGTAGAATAAAAATTTGAATAAATCGAAAAACGTACAATTCTAGGTACAAAGTAATTTATTTTTTTATTATTAACGATAATATAAAGTTGTCAAACCAGTATCATTATAAATTCACGGGAGTGCTTATTCCTTTCAATCAACCCTAAGTTACCTATAAATACCAAACACCGATTACCTATTCCTATCAGTAAACAAAGGCGGCTCGTACGCTATTCGTGTTTACGAATCACTAGAGGAAGCAATAACAGGTGTAATTGACGCCCACCCGCGCACTTCGTTCACACACCTGTTATTGTGAAATCAAATTCCCGCACTAGATTCAAATTGATGGAAAATAGGGTATTTAACCAACCACAAGTTACCTAGAAAAGCCAAACACCGATTACCTATTCCTATCAGTAAACAAAGGCGGCTCGAACGCTATTCGTGTTTACGAATCACTAGAGGAAGCAATACCAGGTGTAATTGACGCCCACCCGCGCACTTCGTTCACACACCTGTTATTGTGGAATCACCTCCTCCACTAGAATCAAATCGTCGTCAGCATCATAACATTTAAACATATAAACTCATCATACATCGCGCCCGCGATCGCAAACTAACGTGGCTGTATTCACCATAACTATAACAACTAATCAAGGCATTCAGTGTTACCCCCGACATACATCATCATATTCAAATCAAAATAATTCATAAAAATTATGGCTTCTTCATTTTAAATCTTAAATGAGCACACAACGTGCATATTATTGGGCAGAGTGATTTATAATTGTATAAATAAATAAGTTGGATTAAATCATAATAATTTAAAAACATAATGTATAAAAATACTGTTTTTTTTATTTCAAATCATAAAACAAGCACATAACGTACCTATTATTGGGCAGAGTAATTTAGAATCGAACAGATAAAATAGGCTGGATTAAATCTCAATAATTTGAAGACATAATGACAATTTATGGTTAAATATCGTAAACAAGAAATAAGTGGAATTATTAAAACCCCGTATAAACAGAGAAAATGATAAACGAGATAATGAAGCTTGGTATAATCACAAGAGAAGTTATTAATAACCTCCAATGTTCCTAATAATAATATATTATAACATTACATAAACATTTCCGATTGAGGTAGCAGAACTGTTATTTGACACAACTTGTAACATGTCTGACGGTGATGACTACTTGTGACATTGGTGCTTGCTGTGGTCGTGGGTAGAATTACTAATTTACCTCAATCAACGTAAACAAAGGGGCTCCAATAATTACATTATTGTGTGGACACCGACACAACCATGAAATTCGGGAAGATCGCGAGATACCTTTAGTAATCATTCATGAATTATTGGGGATATTTCAACATCTTTAAATAGTTCTATTTTTGATCATATCACTTTCCCTAGTTAAATGGAGTGAAAGAGCATGGTAATAAATGGTCTAAGAGAAGCACGTGCATGTATACAAACTCTCGTAAATAAACTTCGTAGTAATAACCATTTTCAAACTATCAATTGAATAAATAAAAGAATTTACACATTCATTATAAGGTCAACGAAATCTAGAAAACAAATCAATTCATGTCATAATCGTCCACCTGTGTTTTATTTCCCTGTACGTTATAATTATATAAATTAATTTACATCATCATCAACCTGTGTTTTATTTCCCTGTGTCTTACAATTTCAGCGTGTCTATTATTAAATAAACAAAACAAATCCTTAAATTGGTGCTTTCTTGTATTAATCCATCATTAGTGTACGTTAATTAACACATTACCAATAGCAAAGAACCTTGAGAGTAATCACGGTAGTTAAATTAAACGTCACGATGTGTAAGTACTAAATACGATCACAAATCACGAGCCAAAAATAATTATAACATTATATAATAAATCACGATCCAAAAATAATTAAAACATTATATAATAAATCACGAGCCAAAAATAATTAAAACATTATATAATAAATCACGAGCCAAAATAATCAAGAAATTATAAAATAATTTCACGATAAAAACGACGAATAATAAAATAAATATAATAAAATAATATCGGAGCGTTACAAAAGTACGCAAGCATAACCATTTCTGTAACTGCGTTTTTGATCCTCAGCCATTGCCAAATCTTATCATACTCTTTCTTATAAACATTTTCAGACTTTTTAGGAATCAGACTCAGCTCAGCTTCTGCAGCTTTTTTCAAAATTTTATCACTTATTAAATCTTCGTCACAACCATTCATTTTGGCAGAATTTCAGAAAAATGGTTACCATAAACCACAGCTTAGTAACCACATCAATCATAGGAAAACTATGTCAGCATAAGCCACCTCTTGTGAATTTCAGAAAAATTGTTACCATAAACAACAGCTTAGTAACCTCATCAATCATAGAAAAACTTTGGCAGCATAAGCCACCTCTTATAAGTTTTTTATACGCGGATTATTGTTGAACAATTATTTATCAGAAATTTCTAATAATGCTCTAGTCGACTATAAAATTATATATGAAATTCGTTTATAATTCCGGATTTTGGCATTTGTGAAATCAGCCACTCATGCCATAATCCTATGAATTATAAACTAATTGCATAATATACTATTATAGAGTACATAATACATAAATATTACATAAAAAAAAGATATTACATAAAATTATGCATTCGTGCGTTATATCATCAGATGATTAAATGAAAGCCAGTAACTTGTAAGTCCCACATAAAATGCAAGTACAAGGCAAGTCTTCCGTCTGCCAAATGACGTATGCCAATTGTGTTAAAGACGTTGCACATCCAACTAAGGCCAGGCGAGGCCAGCAAGAGTTTTACGTGCCATGGGAGGAAATATCTGCGGATATCCATGCCGAACGATAAAGGTAAATGTTCAATGTCTGATTTTATAGCAGCATAAAAATTTACTGTAAGTAAATTGCAGTATCTTAATCCTTAATTACAATCATATAATGTTGCATTTAACAGTCCCTAGGAGTGTTAAATCACTTAAATCAAAAAACGATATGCATGAAGCAAATTCATAGAGGCAAAGTGCAAAGATCGTTTTTTGGTGACTGAATTATCCAAAGGGGCAGAAATAAGCCTGAAATAAACATAAGTAGTGGCGAATTTACCATCACAAATTTTGACAATATTTTGAAAACAATTTTGACAAATTTTGACAATTTTGACATTTAAACTTGAACAAGCGTTTTGATAAATATGTATTTTTATACACAAATTATGCAAAATACGCACACAAATGATAAACGTGACAGAAACTTTTCAAGATGAAGCAGAAATTTCTGAAAAACAAAATCAAAAAGTGTTTAAATTTGAACGTACTAACTAGAAAACACGTGCCTCAACTTGTTTAATCGCGTAACCTAAGATTAGCCTACTTTGTTTTAAATGATTGTTGCAGTTTGTTAAAATTTATCTTGTAATTCAATTTGAATAAAAACTTTTTAGGACTGATCGAAAAAAATGTTTCAGACAAATGTTATAATATAATTTAAGGATTTTATAAATGTTTTAGTTTCAAAAATCAATCGAGTGATTTTCAAAATATCTTGTGTCGAAATTTTTGATCGGTCGCCATTTCGTTATTTGATAAAATAGAAAATAATTGTAAATACAAATGTTTTAGAGAACCGAAAGCGCATGTTGAACGTTTTTGTAATTTTTAAATATTCCTTAAAATAAGGGAGTAATGACGATTTTTCGAAAAACAAAAGAACGCCAATAACTATGAACTTGGGCTCCAACTCAAAGATTTGAACTAAGAAAAGTTGTTTGTTTCAATGAGTTCTAACTACCATTTTCGGGTGTTACAACTTAGTCTTAACACCCTGTATATTAAATTATAGTATTAATTATATTCAATAATTGGTTATTAATATATGTTGTGGTCGCATAAGATTTTGTTAGATTGTAAAAATACACAGACTTATTAAAATATTTATCCCCAAATTGATATCCATAAACATCTGAAGTTTAAAATAATCAAATAATACGCGAAATAACAACTTTGCTGAAATAACAAACACTCGTCAATTTAAAGACGTCGACTTTTAAATAGATCAATCGATCTAATTATAAGATGTGAGCAATTCGTGTACGATCACTTACCCTGAGCATTCGTACTATGTACACATTTGCTCGGCATTGCTTACTCAAGAGGATCTATTTCCGAAGGCCTGTGCGATTTTTCATGATTTTTATCGTCTTAATAAGGATTTTTCGCGTACGTGCATAGTAATTTACGTTGTATGAATAGGAAATGATCTTATTCGGCTGAGAAATAAACACATTTTCAACTTAAAGCTGCCTAAATACTTTTTTGTAATACCTCTGTGTTATTGACATTTATCAGTACTGTCGGCTTGATCGATATGACAGGCGTAAAAGCCTTGGCCGTTATAATAACGGCCGTGGACGTTATTTAAATGACAACGCAAATTTATGAGCAATAAAGTCTTCATATTCTTTCTCATTCCTGCTGCCGCTTTTTTGGGGAAGTAAATCGATTGTGGCAGCATTTGCTTCATTTAGTACATCTTCGGGGATACCACAAAACAAAGAACTTTGCACATCTGACATTATTTTTCTAATTTCACTTTGATTTGTTTGTTTGTATTTGAACCGTTGATGTTGCTATGGTATCAAATTGCGCCTGGATAACTAGTTTATTAATTTTGAAATTTAATATTGATAAATTGACCAGTTTTTGTAATTTAGGTATTTCAAAAAGTATCGAACAACATACGGCCGATATGCAAATAACAGGCTTGGTTGAATATAAACCTCGGCTGCGCTCCGCTCCGCTTCGCTTCGCCTCGGTTTACAAACTTCAACCCGCGCCTGTTATTTGCTACATATCGGCCTAATGGCGTTATATACTATTACTGCCTAGGCGACATTAATAAAATACAAGTTAAATATTATTGGTACATTTGGAATAACAAATTTTCTAAATCTCAGATAATATTTTTTTAGTAATAATATTATTAAAGTTTGGAAAATTATCTATTAGTATCCATCGTAGAAGTTAACACTACTTTCTTGAACGCTCTGTATGGTTTCTGGTGACAAATCTCATCTTTTCAGGGATAAATTATGTGTGTTTCTACATATATCATTTAGCACCAAAATGTTCAACCGAAATCTGGCATAAAATATTCAGACTATCCATCAGATAAATTTTCTGAAATTTCAGTAATAGATAACTTATACTGGTCAACTCGGAAAGATAACAACTCGATTTTCTCACTTATTTGAGACATTCTTGCGGTCAAATTTTCAGAGGATTTATCTTCAGGCTTACTGTATACAAATCTGACATAAAATATTCAAACTATCCATCAGATAAATCTTCTGAAAGTTCAGTAACAGATAACTTATACTGGTCAACTCGGAAATATAACAATTCGATTTTCTCACTTATTCGAGACATTCTAGTGGTCAAATTTTCAGAGCATTTATCTGCACACATACTGTATATAAATCAGGCATAAAATATTCACACTATCCATCAGATAAATTTTCTGAAATTTCAGTAACAGATAACTTATACTGGTCAACTTGGAAAGATGACCAGTCGATTTTCTCACTTATTTGAGACATTCTCGTGGTCAAATTTTCAGAGAATTTATCTTCAGGTATACTGTATACAAATCTGGCATAAAATATTCAAACGATCCATCAGATAAATTTTCTGAAATTTCAGTAACAGATAACTTATACTGGTCAACTCGGAAAGATAACAACTCGATTGTCTCACTTATTTGAGACATTCTCGTGGTCAAATTTTCAGAGGATTTATCTGCAGACATACTGAATACAAATCTGGCATAAAATATTCAAACTATCCATCATCAACTATTTTTCAAATATATTTTTAAAATCATCGATAATATCACAAACTGTGGCACTTGCTGATGCGGGTTGTTTTTCGAGATTCAAGACTCGGTTCCTTCGTCGCCTCGTCTTTACTGTGAAATATGAGTACCAGGACTACTTATAACGTTAATTACTATTTGGGTAATATGGCTAATTTAGATCTTATTTGGATAGTACATAATGTGCCTCATGTATTTATTACGAAAAAGTTACTTTTTTTACAACTAAAAAAAATGACAACAAACAATAAAAAACAACCAAAATAAATAATACAAATTGATAAAATTATCTAAAATGACATGCCATGCAACAAATCAAACCAAGGTATGATACTGTGAATCAAACCCAGTAATTGTAAACTGCACAGTGCGATCAATATTGATCTTGCATCATCATATATTTTATTTATATGCACGACCAAAAAACGACAAGTCAGTAGTAAATCTAAACATAGTCTTTCAATCGCACTTGAAAATAATGCGTCGAATGTCCTGACCTCTTCGCAACCTTTCGTCTGCCGAAACCAGAAATATCCGGACGAAGCATGTATGCACTTAGTACTGTACATCACGTACTATCACGGTACAATTTTTTATCAACGAATATTGATAAACAGTGTCCGGATGCTGTATTTATCATTACGCAGCGAAAACTCCACGCAGAAATCTAGCATGTCAGTAAATGGTGAGAATTAAAGATTGTAGAAAATTTAAGTGTATTTTGCAAGTCACCATCATTTGGTGCACTCTTTCAGTTTTTCGGCGATGTTTCAGGAACTGTGCAAGATATCCCGGATTTCGTTTCAGAATATTGAAAGGCACAAAAATGAGAAGCTTTTATCCCATTTGACTAACTCAGTATATATTTCCGTTTAATAGATCTTAATGGTGGGCGTCGTAAAAGTGACCACCCTGTATACAGGGGCGGATGGGCCATACGGGAAAATGGGAAATTTCCCGGTGGGCCGGTAGCCATCCCGAATGTTGGGCCGGAAGCCCCAGAATTTTGGGCTGGCAGATCCGACGACAAGTTTATTAATAATTTTGATTTAATGTATTAACACAAGGCGGCAAGACCCCATGTGGTCGATAGCCCTATACAGATTGTTTATATATGTATTAACACAGTGGTTCCTAAACTTTTTCGCGTCGCAGCTCCCTTTTTGAACTAGGATTTTCCATGAATCCTTTTCGTTTCCATAATATTTTTTGCAAATTTTTATGAAATATAAAATAATTTGGCGAGGAATATAAATTGTGTAGATAGCCGTTATAATTTTCAACTAAAAATTGGCAGGTTCCATTAATCTTTGTAATTTATAAAAAAAATGGTATTTCTAATAAAAAAATGTATTGAAAATTTTGAAGCTTTTGTAAATTTAATTTACAATCGACATGATATAATTTTAATATGTTGTGGTTTGATTAGCTTTTTGCAATTTTTAATAAAATTTTCTAATTTGTAAGGAAAATGTATATGTAGTAAAATTTTGGTATTTATAATAAGTACTTCATAATTTCTAATAAACATTTTGTAATCTCTAATGAACAGTTCGTAATTTCCACCTAAGTTTATTTTCATAAAATTTTCTGCAAATAACTATAAACATTTTATCAACTCGATACAAATTTTGGAAATGCCAATGACATTTTGCATTTTATAGTGAAATTTTGGCAATTTACAATAAAATTTTAATAATCGCTACTGAAATGTTGTAATTTATAATACGTATGTTGAATATTTTACATTTTACAGTGAAATTTATCAATTAACAATAAATATTTCTTAAATGTATTGCAATTTTTTAATTTAGAATGATGAATGATGAAAGTCGCAACTAAAATTACATAATTCCAATAAAACTTATATATTTCTTTATTTACTTATTAACTTATTTATTATTGTATTTGTTATACTGTTAATGTAAACTTATTTATACTTTAAAATTTATCAAATAACAATGAAATTTTCATAAAGTTATTGCAATTTGGTAATTTAGAATGATGAATGATGAAAGTCACAACGAAAATTACATAATTCCAATAAAACTTATTTATGTCTTTATTTACTTATTTGCTTATTTATTATTGTATTTGTTATAGTGTTAATGTAAACTTATTTATACTTTATGATTGTTTTCTAATTCCATTGAAATATTGTATTCATAATAAAAACTTACAAATTCTAAAACATTTGAAATTTATAATTAATTCTCCATCATTTCTATTGAAATACTGAAATCCATCATCAAAACTTCGTAACATTCCTCATAATGCTATTACTATTTATAGGATTTTTGAAGAAATTTCTGTAATGTGTAGTTAAAATGCGAAAATTTCATTGTTTTTGTTGAATTTAAAAACATTTTAATCAACATTTTACAACATCCATTATAGTTTTTGCCATTATGAAATGGTTAATACATTTGAAAGGAATATGATTTCTGGGGAAAGACGTTATAAATTAGAATAAAAAAAGTCGCAGATTCCATTGATCTTTACAATTTATGAATTAAGTCTAGTAATTATATTAATAAATTCTAACGAAAATTTTGTAATTTCCAATTAATTGCAGTTTACAAGCGAGATGTTTCAATGAGAATTTTATGGTTTGATGAACTTGCAATTTGTAATAAAATATCAAAATTTGACATTTGCAATAAAAACTTCATGGCGTCTCTTTGTAATTTTGTACATAATTTTGTATTTTGCATTAATATTTTTGCAAATTTCTGTCTTCAAAAGAATATTAATAACTTAGTGAGTTATATGTTTTGAGGATAAAGTTTTTTATAATTTATACTAAAAATTTCAAATTTTAATTTAACATTGAAATTTATAATTAATATTTTCGTATTTACTATAAGAATTTTATAATTTCCAACTAAATTCTATCATTTATCATGATAACTTTGTTATTTCATTTGAGTTTCGGAATTTATAATTTACATTTCTTACTTTCATGTAAAATCTCAAATCAAGTTTCAAATTCATTTTCATTTAGTAAGTTTTAATTTTTAATTTTTATTTGTATATTATGCAGGTTCTCCCGCTGGTAAATATTATTATTATTATTATAATTTTCAATATAAATTGTATAATGCAAATGACGATTTTGTGTTTTGATTAATATTTTACAATTTAAATTATAATGTGTAATGTAAAATTTGTAAAAGTAATAATGTTGAAAATTACATTTAAATTTTTTTAATTATAAATTTTTTTCTTTCATGTTCAATAAATTTTCTGTAAATAACTCTGAACATTTTAACAACTGTGAGAGGGATATGCTTTCGGAATAAAACTCCAATAATTAAAAAAAAATGCTGGGTCTATTAAACCTTTGTAATTTTAATGAAGATTTTATAAAATATAATTAAATTTTCTTAGTCAAAGCATGAATTTTAATTACCTAATCTTTTTCATATTTTATTTAATATGATAGAAAGCAGAACAGTAAACGCACACTTTAGGAACCTCTGTATTAATAAATAAATAAGTATTATGAAAAACTTACGGTATTTAATTTTATATTGATTTTTTCTTTATGGGGAGTACTTTCTCTTAGTTATGTAATCTTTTTATTTGATGTTCTTCCACCAACTTGTTTCGGCTTTTATTAGCCATCCTCAGAGGTGTTATGTCTCTGATAATACATTTTAATATATATTAAAAATAAAAATAATATATTCAATTTGAAATTATTTATTGTAAAGTATTTTTGATTTTTACATATTTGTCAAATTTTGAAGTATGATTATTATTTTGATTATATGGTATTATTGCAATTTTATGGGAATGCAAAATGGGCCGATAAAAGTTTGTTCCCGGGCCGTTTGTATGTTCCCCATCCTCTCCTGCCTGTATACTACCAGTACGTAGGTAATATTTAAATTAAAAAAATGTATCTTCATTATATTTTGTTTACTCCTGACTAATTTCGGCGGGTTATGCCATCTTCAGATGATAATTATTTTTTTATATTAAAAAATAGAATTATATTCTAAATTATAATTAAAACCTTTTTGACTTTAGCATTTCAAATTTGAAGTTTACAATTATATCATTTTTTTGGTGTTATAATAACACAATATTCGATATCGGGCGATATCATTAGTGATATTAGAGAGTTTTGGTTACTATTTAAAACTCGTATGCTTAATTTTTGTGGTGAAAATATCTTAACTGAGGCAATCATGACACTGGCGAGACATTCCTTCAGAATTATCTGCACTGCCCTAGTTTGGATTTATAGTTATGGCTTCGACCCGAACTTTTCGACATGGATCCCAGAACTATTTAATTGAATTGACGCAATTAATTATTCAGATAGCGGCAGGTCGTCATTCAGTAACCTCGTGAAACTCGAACCATGCTCCACAAAAACATGCAATTAATATGCAAGAGTTTTAATTGGCAGCTCATTGTTGTCAGGCCGAAATGAGACGAAATAATAGGAAACTAATTCGCAAACAAGAAGTCGTCAAAAAAAAACGGCCGGTTGTTTGCGTGAACTGCACGATAATTGGTAAAATCTATTTGACGGGATAAATATAAATCCAAAACACACCACTGCTGAGACTCTAATAGATTGATATAGGCATACTCTTATACAGTGCGGAATAAATTCAGTGTGTCGGAAATTGGAAATATTTTGGATAAATCCTCGAACACGTCGATTTCTAATTTTGAAAACACACATTTTGATATGATATTACATTATATTTTGATAATAAAAGTTTTTACTAAAGTTTTTCTCACATAATCTATTCTATGATAGAAAATATTAGTTAAAGAAAACAATGAGAAGCGTAAGTGAAAATATTCATAAAAGAATTTAATGAAAAGAGTAAGTGATACTAGTTACAGTTAAATGCAGTTTACTTAATGACTATTGTAAAGCTGGAAAGCCAATAACATGAACAAACTTTTTGTCTCAAAACAAATTAATGTTCATTTTGTTACCAACAAATTTAATATTTTGATTATTAGTATAACAACCAGACGGTTGTGGCCAGATCAAACGTTACTCATAAATTTTTATCATTAAAAGTTTTGAATTTTCTAAAGAAATATTTTCATCTTTTTTTAATAAAAACTACATTTTCTTCAAATTTTGTATCTATTGTTTGATTTTGTAATAATTTTAAGTAAGAAGAACAAAGTCATGAGGTAGCCACATGAAATTTGGTTTCACTTTTACTTTTATTGAGTCCAAAGTGTAAAACACATAATCTATTCTATGATAGAAAATATTAGTTAATGAAAAGATAAGTGAAAATATTCATAAAAGAAAATAGTGAAAAGAGCAAGTGATACTAGTTACAGTTAAATGCAGTTTACTTAAAGACAATTGTAAAACTGCAAAGCCAATAACATGAATAAACTTTTTGTCTCAAAACAAATTAATGTTCATTTTGTTACCAACAAATTTAATATTTTGATTATTAGTATAACAACCAGATGGTTGTGGCCAGATCAAACGTTACTCATAAATTTTTTTCATAAAAAGTGTTGAATTTTCTAAAGAAATATTTTCATCTTTTTTTAATAAAAACTACATTTTCTTCAAAATTTGTACGTATTGTTTGATTTTGTAATAATTTTCAGTAAGAACGACAAAATCATGAGGTGGCCACATGAAATTTTGTTTTACTTTTACTTTTATTGAGTCCAAACTGTAAAACACATAATCTATTCTATGATAAAAAATATTAGTTAATAAAAATAATGAAAAGAGGAAGTGAAAATATTCATAAAACAAAATAATGAAAAGAGTAAGTGATACTAGTTACAGTTAAATGCAGTTTACTTAATGACAATTGTAAAGCTGCATAGTCAATAACATGAATAAACGTTTTGTCTGAAAACAAATTAATGTTCATTTTTTTACCAACAAATTTATTATTTTGATTATTAGTATAACAACCAGATGGTTGTGGCCAGAGCAAACGTTACTCATAAATTTTTATCATTAAAAGTTTTGAATTTTCTAAAGTAATATTTTCATCTTGTTTTAATAAAAACCACATTTTCTTCAAAATTTGTATGTATTGTTTGATTTTGTAATAATTTTCAGTAAAAAGAACAAAGTCATGAGGTGGACACATGAAATTTTGTTTTACTTTTACTTTTATTAAGTCTAAAGTGTAAAACACATAATCTACTCTATGATAGAAAATATTAGTTAAAGAAAATAATGAAAAGAGTAAGTGAAAATATTCATAAAAAAAAATAATGAAAAGAGTAAGTGATACTAGTTACAGTTAAATGCAGTTTACTTAATGACAATTGTAAGGCTGCAAAGCCAATAACATGAATAAACTTTTTGTCTGAAAACAAATTAATGTTCATTTTGTTACCAACAAATTTAATATTTTGATTATTAGGATAACAACCAGATGGTTGTGGCCAGATCAAATGTTACTCATAATTTTTTATCATTAAAAGTTCTGAATTCTCTAAAGAAATATTTTCATAATTTTTTAATAAAACCTACATTTTCTTAAAAATTTGTATGTATTGTTTGATTTTGTAATACTTTTCAGTAAGAAGGACAAAGTCATGAGGTGGCCACTTGAAATTTGGTTTTACTTTTACTCTTATTGAGTCCAAAGTGTAAAACACATAACCTATTCTATGATAGAAAATATTAGTTAAAGAAAATAATGAAAAGAGTAAGTGAAAATATTCATAAAAGAAAATAATGAAAAGAGTAAGTGATACTAGTTACAGTTAAATGCAGTTTACTTAATGAAAATTGTAAAGCTGCAAAGCCAATAACATGAATAAACTTTTTGTCTCAAAACAAATTAATGTTCATTTTGTTACCAACAAATTTAATATTTTGATTATTAGTATAACAACCAGATGGTTGTGGCCAGATCAAACGTTACTAATAAATTTTTATCATTAAAAGTTTTGAATTTTCTAAAGAATTATTTTCATCTTTTTTTAATAAAAACTACATTTTCTTCAAAATTTGTATGTATTGTTTGATTTTGTAATAAATTTCAGTAAGAAGAACAAAGTCATGAGGTGGCCACATGAATTTTGGTTTTACTTTTACTTTTATTGAGTCCAAAGTGTAAAACACATAACCTATTCTATGATAGAAAATATTAGTTAAAGAAAATAATGAAAAGAGTAAGTGAAAATATTCATAAAAGAAAATAATGAAAAGAGTAAGTGATACTAGTTACAGTTAAATGCAGTTTACTTAATGAAAATTGTAAAGCTGCAAAGCCAATAACATGAATAAACTTTTTGTCTCAAAACAAATTAATGTTCATTTTGTTACCAACTAATTTAATATTTTGATTATTAGTATAACAACCAGATGGTTGTGGCCAGCTCAAACGTTACTCATAAATTTTTATCATTAAAAAGTTTTGAATTTTCTAAAGAAATATTTACATCGTTTTTTAATAAAGACTACATTTTCTTCAAAATTTGTATATATTGTTTGATTTTGTAATAATTTTCAGTAAGAAGAACAAAGTCATGAAGTGGCCACATGAAATTTGGTTTTACTTTTACTTTTATTGAGTCCAAAGTGTAAAAAACATAATCTATTCTATGATAGAAAACATTAGTTAAAGAAAATAATGAAAAGCGTAAGTGAAAATATTCATAAAAGAAAATAATGAAAAGAGTAAGTGATACTAGTTACAGTTAAATGCAGTTTACTTAATAACAATTGTAAAGCTGCAAAGCCAATAACATGAATAAACTTTTTGTCTGAAAACAAATTATTGTTCATTTGGTTACCAACAAATTTAATATTTTGATTATTAGTATAACAAGCAGATGGATGTGGCGAGATCAAACGTTACTCATAATTTTTTATCATTAAAAGTTTTGAATTTTCTAAAGAAATATTTTCATCTTTTTTTAATAAAAACTACATTTTCTTCAAAATTTGTATGTATTGTTTGATTTTGTAATAATTTTCAGTAAGAAGAACAAAGTCATCAGGTGGCCACATGAAATTTGGTTTTACTTTTACATTTATCGAGTCCAAAGTGTAAAACACATCATCTATTCTATGATAGAAAATATTAGTTAAAGAAAATAATGAAAAGAGTAAGTGGAAATATTCATAAAATAAAATAATGGAAAGAGTAAGTGATAATAGTTACAGTTAAATGCAGTTTACTTAATGACAATTGCAAAGCTGCAAAGCCAATAACATGAATAAACTTTTTGTCTCAAAACAAATTAATGTTCATTTTGTTACCAACAAATTTAATATTTTGATTATTAGTATAACAACCAGATGGTTGTGGCCAGATCAAACGTTACTCATAAACTTTTATCATTAAAAGTTTTGAATTTTCTAAAGAAATATTTTCATCTTTTTTTAATAAAAACTACATTTTCTTCAAAATTTGTACGTATTGTTTGATTTTGTAATAATTTTCAGTGAGAAGAACAAAGTCATGAGGTGGCCACATGAAATTTGGTTTTACTTTTACTTTTATTGAGTCCAAACTGTAAAACACATAATCTATTCTATGACAGAAAATATTAGTTAAAGAAAATAATTTAAAAAAATAAGTGAAAATATTCATAAAAGAAAATAATGAAAATAGTAAGTGATACTAGTTACAGTTAATTGCAGTTTACTTAATAACAATTGTAAAGCTGGAAAGCTAATAACATGAACAAACTTTTTGTCTCAAAACAAATTAATGTTCATTTTGTTACCAACAAATTTAATATTTTGATTATTAGTATAACAACCAGACGGTTGTGGCCAGATCAAACGTTACTCATACATTTTTATCATTAAAAGTTTTGAATTTTCTAAAGAAATATTTTCATCTTTTTTTAATAAAAACTACATTTTCTTCAAAATTTGTATGTATTGTTTGATTTCGTAATAATTTTCAGTAAGAATAACAAAGTCATGAGGTGGCCACATGAAATTTGGTTTTACTTTTACTTTTGTTGAGTCCAAAGTGTAAAACACATAATCTATTCTATGATAGAAAATATTAGTTAAAGAAAACAATGAGAAGCGTAAGTGAAAATATTCATAAAAGAAAATAATGAAAAGAGTAAGTGATACTAGTTACAGTTAAATGCAGTTTACTTAATGACAATTGTAAAGCTGCAAAGCCAATAACATGAATAAACTTTTTGTCTCAAAACAAATTAATGTTCATTTTGTTACCAACAAATTTAATATTTTGATTATTAGTATAACAACCAGATGGTTGTGGCCAGATCAAACGTTACTAATAAATTTTTATCATTAAAAGTTTTGAATTTTCTAAAGAATTATTTTCATCTTTTTTTAATAAAAACTACATTTTCTTCAAAATTTGTATGTATTGTTTGATTTTGTAATAAATTTCAGTAAGAAGAACAAAGTCATGAGGTGGCCACATGAATTTTGGTTTTACTTTTACTTTTATTGAGTCCAAAGTGTAAAACACATAACCTATTCTATGATAGAAAATATTAGTTAAAGAAAATAATGAAAAGAGTAAGTGAAAATATTCATAAAAGAAAATAATGAAAAGAGTAAGTGATACTAGTTACTTAAATGCAGTTTACTTAATGACAATTGTAAAGCTGGAAAGCTAATAACATGAATAAACTTTTTGTCTCAAAACAAATTAATGTTCATTTTGTTACCAACTAATTTAATATTTTGATTATTAGTATAACAACCAGATGGTTGTGGCCAGCTCAAACGTTACTCATAAATTTTTATCATTAAAAAGTTTTGAATTTTCTAAAGAAATAATTACATCGTTTTTTAATAAAGACTACATTTTCTTCAAAATTTGTATATATTGTTTGATTTTGTAATAATTTTCAGTAAGAAGAACAAAGTCATGAAGTGGCCACATGAAATTTGGTTTTACTTTTACTTTTATTGAGTCCAAAGTGTAAAACACATAATCTATTATATGATGGAAAATATTAGTTAAAGAAAATAATGAAAAGAGTAAGTGAAAATATTCATAAAAGAAAATAATGAAATGAGTAAGTGATACTAGTTAGTTAAATGCAGTTTACTTAATGACAATTGTAAAGCTGCAAAGCCAATAACATGAATAAACTTTTTGTCTCAAAACAAATTAATGTTCACTTTGTTACCAACAAATTTAATATTTCGATTATTAGTATAACAACCAGATGGTTTTGGACAGATCAAACGTTACTCATAATTTTTTATCATTAAAAGTTTTGAATTTTCTAAAGAAATATTTTCATCTTTTTTTAATAAAAACTACATTTTCTTCAAAATTTATATGTATTGTTTGATTTTGTAATAATTTTCAGTAAGAAGAACAAAGTCATGAGGTGGCCACATGAAATTTGGTTTTACTTTTACTTTTGTTGAGTCCAAAGTGTAAAACACATAATCTATTCTATGATGGAAAATATTAGTAAAAGAAAATAATGAAAAGAGTAAGTGAAAATATTCATAAAAGAAAATAATGAAAAGAGTACGTGATACTAGTTACAGTTAAATGCAGTTTGCTTAATTACAATTGTAAAGCTGCAAAGCCAATAACATGAATAAACTTTTTGTCTCAAAACAAATTAATGTTCATTTTGTTACCAAAAAATTTAATATTTTGATTATTAGTATAACAACCAGATGGTTGTGGCCAGATCAAACGTTACTCATAAATTTTTATGATTAAAAGTTTTGAATTTTCTAAAGAAATATTTTCATCTTTTTTTAATAAAAACTACATTTTCTTCAAAATTTGTATGTATTGTTAGATTTTGTAATAATTTTCAGTGAGAAGAACAAAGTCATGAGGTGGCCACATGAAATTTGGTTTTACTTTTACTTTT
Source organism: Othius punctulatus (assembly GCA_951805005.1). Classification (NCBI taxonomy): domain Eukaryota; kingdom Metazoa; phylum Arthropoda; class Insecta; order Coleoptera; family Staphylinidae; genus Othius; species Othius punctulatus. The sequence goes on along the minus strand of OX638141.1, from coordinate 6,533,510 downwards.
ATTGAGTCCAAAGTGTAAAACACATAATCTATTCTATGATAGAAAATATTAGTTGAAGAAAATAATGAAAAGAGTAAGTGAAAATATTCATAAAAGAAAATAATGAAAAGAGTAAGTGATACTAGTTACATTTAAATGCAGTTTACTTAATGACAATTGTAAAGCTGCAAAGCCAATAACATGAATAAACTTTTTGCCTCAAAACAAATTATTGTTAATTTTGTTACCAACAAATTTAATATTTTGATTATTAGTATAACAACCAGATGGTTGTGGCCAGATCAAACGTTACTAATAAATTTTTATCATTAAAAGTTTTGAATTTTCTAAAGAAATATTTTCATCTTTTTTTAATGAAAACTACATTTTCTTCAAAATGTGTATGTATTATTTTATTTTGTAATTATTTTCAGTAAGAACGACAAAATTATGAGGTGGCCACATGAAATTTTGTTTTACTTTTACTTTTATTGAGTCCCAAGAGTAAAGCAGATTATGGTAGAAACAAAAAATCACGCCTGAAGTACCAATCAATCAATCAATCATTTTATTAGTATTATTTTTATTATAGTAGTACATAATTATCTTTTATGTAGCTAATTATTGAGTAATGATCTACTTAAAGTTAATGCCATTATTAATCATAAGATGCTTACATTTTTTTATGTTCAAGATTTGTACACCAATCTTTGTAATAACAACCATTTACAACCTACCAATATTATTTATAAGAAGCTTACTTTTTTTGCCTTCAAGGTTTCCAACACCATAAATTATTATCAAAGTTTGTAATAGTTACGATTCACAACTGTCTGCCAATTCTTACTAAATTGTATGACTGCACTAACTGTTTGCTGATAATAACTTTGATTTATATCAAAATATCTTTGATTTATATCATTTTATTATAACACTCAGCTTAAATTACAACCAAACTTTATAATAATTATGATTTTTAATTATCAGCCAATATTATTCATATGTAGCTTACCAATATTTGTCTTCAAGGTTTCCAACACCATAAATTATTATCAAAGTTTGTAATAATCACGAGTCACAACTGTCTACAAATTCTAACTAAATTGTATGACTGCACTAACTCTTTGCTGATAATAACTTTGATTTATATCAAAATATCTTTGATTTATATAATTTTATTATAACACTCAGCTTAAATTACAACCAAACTTTATAATAACCATTATTTTTAATTATCTGCCAATATTATTCATATGTAGCTTACCTATTTTTGTCTTCAAGGTTTCCAACACCATAAATTATTATCAAAGTTTGTAATAGTTACGATTCACAACTGTCTGCCAATTCTAACTAAATTGTATGACTGCACTCACTGTTTCCTGATAATAACTTTGATTTATATGAGCCTACTGCACGATATACTTTTTGAACCTTCCAAATACTAACACAAAACTACACAAACTGAGTCTATAGTACGAAAAACGCTCTGAACCTTCCAATTACTAACACAAAACTACACAAACTGAGTCTATAGTGCGATAAACGTTCTGAACCTTCCAAATACTAACACAAAACTGCTCAAACTGGCAAAAACAAGGTGCATGATTGAGGAACTGATTTTAAAATTCGAACGTTTTTATAAGCAAAGAACTTGTTTATCTACGGCTCAACACTCGGATTTTTTTACGGCTTTATAATGTGCTCAGTTTAAAAGCTTCTACGTCAGTGATGGAATTTAATTGGAATTCCAGAGCAGTCCAAGTGAGAGTTCTGGTAATTATAATAATCCTAGAGCAGTCTGAACTTTAATTGCCACAGGAAGAATAAAAAAATTAACAGTTTCATTCACAATTCTTTTTAAATGCAATTTTCATCGAATTTATTATATTTGTTCAAGTTTTGGTAATTATAATAATCCTAAAGCAATCTCAACTTGAATTGCTACAGGAAGAATAAAAAACGTCCCAGTGTCATTCATAATTGTTTTTAAATGTAATTTACATCGAATTTATTATGTTCGTTAAATTGTAAATCTCTGTTTTTACCCCTAGGTGAAACATTTTTGAATTAAGTAAAATAGAATAAAACACTTGGTTAAGTTTCACTGACTTTAATTGATTTCTTTGTAATTTAATTGATTGATTTTGATTTAAAACAATGATTTATTTAAAAAAAAAAACAGTTGATTTAAATCATAACAACCCTGTTTTTACATAATTTTGAAACTCGTTAACTCAAAAACGAGAGGAAATTCGTTAAAAGTGTATTCTCTCATTTCAACTTAGAATGTGATTCTGCTTACGTCATTTCATTTTTGCACACCTGTTATAAAACACTCTGTATATAAATAGTTAAAATATTGCAGCACTGACTGAACACGTGTTAAGATACTGTAAATATTTTTACATAATCAGCTCTTGCATATTGATCATAAAATATGTTAGTGTTGTGGTAAATATTTGCAGAGATGTAACTAATTTGGGATTCATAAAATAAATAGTAGTGAAGTAACATAAACAACATTTTAAGTTATAACTGTCCATTTTATGGTGTAAACTATGAGCAAATTTTAACATGGATGTAACTCAGTATCAGCTCAAGCATGACTGAAATAATCAAAACAAAAATAATCAAACTTTTTGATGAGTTTCGACATATTAATGTACGTGTATTTGTTTTGTTGTTGTTTTAAAGAACCTAAGACCTCTGCCTTGGTAAGCAAGCGCTTAAGCGATAATACTAATAAAAAAATTCAAAAAGTTATATCCTCGATTTTCTCACTTATTTAATACTGAAACTTTTCTAAATTTTCAGGAAAATTAGTTACAGGTGTATTAAACACAAATCTACTATTAAATATGCAATTCATACATTTTCAGAAATTTCAGTAAAATCTAACTAGTACTTGTCAATGCAGAAAGTTATCAACGGTATAAAATGTTACATTTGAACAAAATTTAGGTCATATTTCTGGTTACTGCTAATCACGTATCCTTATGGATAATTATTTGTTCTTTGTGGATATTTTTTTCACTATGGATAATGTTAACCGTCAGATAACTATTCACAACTATTTACAAGAGGCTGGAAATACACCGGAATTTTGCGATCTTGATTTATCTCAGTCAAATTCTAAGAATTATACACTTTTTTGTATCTTGATTACGCGCGAATTATTACACAGCGTAAATTACCTGTGGTAATACATAATTCAGCGAATTTGCCTCAATGGATTTTCCACCAATAAACATTTTTCACCAAAGCCTTGTTGACATGAAATGCTCTATAAATGGAAAGTGTGACATAAACTGCTCTCGTTATGGACATCAAATTTCTTCGAATGATCGTGCGAATTTTCACGATTAAACCATAGCATTGATTCAATTACGATGGTATGTCATTGCAAATTAGATCAGTATTTCTCAAAATGTGGTCCTCCAATCCAAATCTCCTGATTTGTATCCTAGGAGATCGAGCAATGAAATATATACGTATTTTTGTTTAATTTCAATTTTAATTGTTACAAATGTCCAATTATAGAAAAGCGAAGGCAAATGGAAATTTTAAATGGAAATATCCATAACATGTCACAAAATCATTAATTTAATGTTGTTGTAATTGAATACATGGGAATAACATGGGATTTAGATGGGAGAGAGATGGGAGAGCATTTAGATTGAATACATGGGAATAACATGGAATTAACATGGGATGATGTTTTTGGAAAATACTGCTTACCAAATTTACGTACAAGCATAAAAGTGGTATAAATCGAATGATACTATTATTGGGAATTATTTGATACCAAATATTTACTAAAATGGTATCAATGTGCAGATATCTGTTTTACCTTTAATTCAAAAATAAAAGATGATCCATTCTTATGAAGAACGAATATTTATTCTAAAGACATTAACAGATTAATGATAAACTTTTTTTAACTTATTTACCACTAAGTATTCAATTACAACAACCTTAGATATAATTAACTGGTATTAAGGATAAAACCTTAAATTTAAAATCATTAATGTTTTCCAGTGGATCAAAATAATGTACAACATCTGACTGCACGAAACTTAAATTAAAAGTGTTATGGTTGATTTTCATAATCAAAGAATGAAGGTAAATATGATCAATATGATAATCAAAGGATGAAGGTTTTATAATATTGTTGTATTTGTTGCACTTCGTTAATGCACATTTTTATATTTTTATTTGCGATATCTTTTAAAAACTATTATCTAAAAATCTAAATCTATTATTAATAATGATAACGATAATAAAATAATAATAATAGAGCACCATCAAGTTAGTGCTGCGAATTTGAGTACCATGAAGATGCAATTGTTTATCTTTAAATTATTTCAATGATCAAGGATTTTGAAATCATTATTGCAAACAAGTATGTAGTCAAAATTTCAATCTTGATTCGATCATCTTTAGGCAAGGTTTTTACCTGAAGATGAATTTGAGTACCATGGAGATTCAATTGTTTATCTTTAAATGATTTCAATGATCAATGATTTTGAAATATTTTTTGTAAAAAAATATGTAGTAAAAGTTTCAATCTTGATTCAATCATCTTTAGGCAAAGTTTTTGCCTGAAGATGAAGACTGAAATACAAAAGATTCAAAAAATTGAATAAAGATTGATTAGTACAAATGAGAATATAAAAAATTTCGTTAAAGAAATGCAACCAATACAACAATATTATAATTATATTAAAAAGTTTCCTGAGTAGTTGAAAAGCATTACCTTCAGAGTGATAATTATTTAAATGATCAAGAATTTTGAAATAAATATTGTAATAAATATCTAGTCAAAGTTTTAACCTTTACCGAATTTCGAATTTGAGTACCATGGAGATTCATATGTTTATCTTTAAATTATTTCAATGAACAACCATTTTGAAATAAATTTAATAAATGCAAAAAATATGCATTTGTTGTATTTCTTAATGAAAATTTTTATATTCTTATTTGCGACCGGTTTCAATCTTTATTCGATCATATTTAGGCAACAACTTTTCCTGAAGATGATCGAATAAAGATTAAAATATTGACTACAAATTTTTTACAAAATTTATTTCAAAATCGTTGATCATTTAAAGAATTTAAAGATAAAATCAAGCAAAGTTGTTGCCTGAATATGATCGAATTAAGATTGAAATCGGTCGCAAATAAGAATTTAAAAATGTTCATAAGAAATAGGTACAACAAATGCAACAATATTATAATTTTATTAATTATGCAACAAAAAAAAAATGATAATAACTCGTATAATCGTAACAATTGTCACCTTAAATCAGCAAGAAATATTACTTTATGTAATTTTGTTGTTGTTCTTGTATTGCTTGAATCATCGTAACAACTAAAACCTTAAATCAACAAAAAAATACACGTTGTACTTTTTGTAATTTTGTTGTTGTTCTTGTATTGCTTGAATCATCGTAACAACTAACACCTTAAATCAACCAACAACAAAAAATACTTTGACCTTGTGTAATTTTTTCATTGCTTGAATCATCGTATCAACTAACACCTTAAATCAACAAAAAAATATAGTTTGTACTATGTGTAATTTTGTTATTGTTCTTATATTGCTTAAATCATCGTAACAACTAACACCTTAAATCAACAAAAATATATTCGTTGTGTAATTTTGTTATTGTAGGTGTGTTGCAATTAATGCAACACACCTACTTGTGTTGCATAACACAATTAATTACATTAATTAATACTTAGTTTATTAAACTACACATGAATTGCTTTGAAAATTAACAAAGAATGAGAAGAAGCGAACAAAAGAAACAAAAATGTACAAATGTGAACAAAAAATTAAAGAGCTTGCCAGTCTGTGGACGAGTAGTAGGGATTATTATTATTATTATTGTTATTATTAGTACTAGTCAGCTATTACAGAAATTTCTGAAAATTTATAAATTGCATATGTAATATTACATTTATATTTGATACACCTGAAACTAATTCTCCTGAAAATGTGACAAAGTTTCAGTACTAAATAAGTGAGAAAGTCGAGGATATAACTTTTTGCATTGACATGTACTAGTTAGCTATTACTGAAATTTCTGAAATTTTATTATTTGCATAATTAATATCAGATTTGTATTAAGTACACCTGAAACTAATTCTCCTGAAAATTTGACAAAGTTTCAGGATTAAATAAGTGAGAAAATCGAGGATATAACTTTCTGCATTGACAAGTACTACTTAGCTATTACTGAAATTTCTGAAAATTTATTATTTGCATATTTAATATAAGATTTGTGTTTGGTACACTTGAAACTATATCTCCTGAAAATTTGACAAAGTTTCAGTATTAAATAAGTGCGAAAATCGAGGATATAACTTTTTGCGTTGTTAAGTACTTGTTAGCTGTTACTGAAATTTCTGAAAATTTATAATTTGCATAGTTAATATCAGATTTATGTTTAGTACACCTAAAACTAATTTTCCTGATAATTTGACAAAGTTTCAGTATTAAATAAGTCAGAAAATCGAGGATATCCCTTTCTGCATTGACATGTACTAGTCAGCTATTACTGAAATTTCTAAAAATTTATAAATTGCATATTTAATATTAGATTTGTATTAAGTACACCTGAAACTAATTTTCCTGAATATTTGACAAAGTTTCAGTATTAAATAAGTGAGAACATCGAGGATATAACTTTTTGAATTGACAAGTGCTAGTAAGCTATTACTGAAATTTCTGAAAAATTATAATTTGCATGGTTAATATTAGATTTGTGTTTAGTACACCTGAAACTAATTCTCCTGAAAATTTGACAAAGTTTCAGTATTAAATAAGTGCGAAAATCGAGGATATAACTTTTTGTATTTACATGTACCAGTTAGCTAATACTGAAATTTCTGAAAATTTATTATTTGCATATTTAGTATCATATTTGTGTTTAGTACACCTGAAACTAATCCTCCTGAAAATTTGACAAAGTTTCGGGATTAAATAAGTGAGAAAATCGAGGACATAACTTTCTGCATTGACATCTACTAGTTAGCTATTACTGAAATTTCTGAAAATTTAAAAATTGAATATTTAATATTAGATTTATATTTAATACACCTGAAACTAATTCTCCAGAAAATTTGACAAAGTTTTAGTATTAAATAAGTGAAAAAATCGAGGATATCATTTTCTGCATTGACATCTACTAGTTAGCTATTACTGAATGTTCTGAAAAATTATTATATGTATATTTAATATCAGATATGTGTTTAGTACATCTGAAACTAATTCTCCTAAAAATTTGACAAAGTTTCAGTATTAAATAAGTGAGAAAATCGAGGATATAACTTTTTGCGTTGTTAAGTACTAGTTAGCTGTTACTGAAATTTCGGAAAATTTATTATTTGCATAGTTAATATCAGATTTGCGTTTAGTACACCTGAAACTAATTCTTCGGAAAATTTGACAAAGTTTCAATAGCTAACAAAATAAAACATTAACAACTGAATTTTAAAAAAAAGGGAAATTTTACTAAAACGTTCATCTTCCACTTTTGTTGTTTGAAAATGGCTTTTAAAAATAGGTTAGAATTATTTGAGATTTGCGATTTTTGAAGTGGAGATGTATGCGTTACTTTATTTCCACATTGTATATTTATCCAGACTAATATTTTCAATCTGTCTCATTTGTTTATAAATGTATGTTATAAACATTTTCACATAAATTACTATGTTTCTTGTGCATCCTGGGTTGTAATTTACTATTTCCGTTAGAAACCCAACAGCTTGCGCGTACATAACACATGTGTGTTTTCGTGAATCCTCTTCGAATCATACAGAATGGAACCTTGAAACGCTGCGTAGATTTTCGGGGAGACAAAACACACGTGTTTCGCACGGTGCTCAAAAATTTCCCAATGCGAAGTGTTTCTGTGAAACTTTTTCTGCGGCAAACAAACGTCAGGAATGTACCAAACATGAGCAAAACATTACTAGGAAATTATTACGCAGAAGTACGTATGTGGTGGTACTTCACAACGTAATTAGTCTGTGCCAGCAGTAACTTAAGGCTCCGATTAATATCGATTCCTTTATTACTTAAATGAAATAACTTTACATGCTTTATGGCACTATACCTTTTCAAGTTCAAATTGAGACCAATCAAGTTCAAATTGAGACCAATCAATTTCAAATTGAGGCCAATCAAGTTCGAATTGATACCAATCAATTTCAAATTGAAACCAATTAATTTCAAATTGAGACCAATCAATTTCAAATTGAGACTAAACAAAATCAATTTGACAGTAAACAATATCAAGTTATCATAATATTTTTTTTTGTTTACTTATCAACTTGATATTGTTTAGTGTCAACTTGATTTTATTTAGTCTCAATTGGAAATTGATTGGTGTCAATTTGAACTTGATTGGCCTCAATTTGAAATTGTATGGTCTCAATTTGAACTTGATTGGTCTCAATTTGAACTTGAAAAGGTATACATATTTATTGTAATAGCTACAATATTCACACCTATAACTATAGTTTCTTTTTCATCATTTTAGTTCTAAGCTCATTAAAAAATATCGACATCGATATAAACTTATAGCATATTTTATTTAACACATTTCTGTTCTAAGCTTTTTACAATCTAGAAACTGAAAAAAAAATGATACCCAAAAAAACTTACAGCATTTTTTACTTTACGTATTTTAATTCTAAGCTATCCTTACAGTCAAGAAAAAAAAATGACAGTCATAAAAACTTACAGCATTTTTTACTTAAAGCATTTTAGTTGTAGTTAGTAGCTTCTTCCCGTTATATAATAATTGCGCATATTCATGAGTATCAACATCGTGGTTTGTTGATATTGTAGAATTTCAATGAAATGTTATTGAAGAGTTTTAAGACATATGTTATTACAACTGTTTATAGTTTATAATATATGCGTTTACGAAGTTGCGCAAGTATGAATGAAAAGCTGAACAACGTAATTTATAAAAAAAAACTCTAATGACTTTCTTCATACTACTTAATATGATTAAAATAATAATAATAACATATTTCAACGTAGTTTTGTCACGCAAGAGTACAGTCATGATCATATAAATCTAGTACAAGAAATTAGGTTACAATGGCAGTTTTATATGGCAATGTCTAATTGTTTGTACTAGATTTATATCATCATGACTGCATGTACATTCATTTTTTTTGCTACATGAAATATGTTTTATCTTATCTCGTATATCTTTATACATAGAATGTATCACAACACTTTTTTTTTTAATGGTGAAAGTTGATTGTACAGGGTATCCCAAAAATAGTGGATAAGCTCAACAGTACGCCAGTCGGGGATGTCAACTAAGTCCTTGAAAAATACAAAAAAAAAATTTGGAATATTGCTAGTTAAAAATATAACATTACAGCAAGTTTAGAAAAGCTCTTAGAAGGAATTAAATAAAAATCATATGTTAATTTGTTTAATTATAATTTTTTTAATTATATTGTTGGGTTATTTCCATTTGTAATAGAGTTGAGATGTTTCAAAATTAAAATTGTTCAAAAATCAACGTGGTAACAATCTACTGTACAATTCAAAAACTAATAAATAATCAGATAAATAATCGTCTATGATAATGGTTTTTTGAAAGCTTCATTTTTTTTTAGTTTTAATTTTTTTTTTAATTTCTGCTTTCTAAACTTTACTAAGGAGTCACTGGCCATCCTTGAGTGGCGTCCTGCTGAGCTTGACCACTATTTTTGGGACACCCTGCATGTTGATATTAGTATTGTTTTCTGTTATTTCAATAACTTTTTCAGTTTTTTCAATTTTTTCGCTTATAGAATCCTGTTATAAGTTTTTCAGGTTTTTGGGGCTTGTTGCGGTTATTACAATGTATAAAAATTCAGAACTTTTGAAATTTTTTTTGAAATTCTGAGTTTTTTAACTTTTAATATTTTTATTGCACATTCTAGAAATTTTCATGAAAATTGGTGGCAATTTCTGAAACTTTTGTGTAGTTTGGATAAACATCATTAAATTTGTTCAAAAATCAACGTGACAACAATCTACTGTACAATTAAAATACTGATAAAAAATCAGATAAATAATCGTCTATGATTTTGGTTTTTTGAAAGTTTTATTTTTTAAATTTCTAATTTTAGTTTAATTTATGTTACTACTTTCTAAGGAGTCAGTGGCCATCCTTGAGTGGCGTCCTGTTGAGCTTGACCACTATTTTTTGGACACCCTGTATGTTGATATTAGTATTGTTTTCTGTTATTTCAATAACTTTTTCAGGTTTTTCAATTTTTTCGCTTATAGAATCCTGTTATAAGTTTTTCAGGTTTTTGGGGCGTGTAGCGGTTATTACAATGTATAAAAATTCTGAACTTTTGAAATTTTGTTTGAAATTCTGAGTTTTTTAACTTTGTACAGTATTGCACATTCTGGATATTTTAATAAAAATTGGTGGCAATTTCTGAAACTTTTGTGTAGTTTGGTTAAACATCATTAAATTTGTTCAAAAATCAACGTGACAACAATCTACTGTACAATTAAAATACTGATAAAAAATCAGATAAATAATCGTCTATGATTTTGGTTTTTTGAAAGTTTCATTTTTTTTTATTTCTAATTTTTGTTTAATTTGTGTTACTACTTTCTAAGGAGTCAACGGCCATCCTTGAGTGGCGTCCTGTTGAGCTTGACCACTATATTTGGGACACCCTGTATGTTGATATTAGTATTGTTTTTTGTTATTTCAATAACTTTTTCAGGTTTTTCAATTTTTTCGCTTATAGAATCCTGTTATAAGTTTTTCAGGTTTATGGAGCTTGTAGCGGTTATTACAATGTATAAGAATTCTGAACTTTTCAAATTTTGTTTGAAATTCTGAGTTTTAGAATTCTGCTGTTAAGTTTTTCAGGCTGTTGAGGCTTGTAGCGGTTATTACAATGCATAAAAAATCTGAACGTTTGATATTTTGTTTGAAATTCTGAGTTTTTTAACTTTTGCCTGCACATAATTTTGATTGCACATTCAAGAAATTTTCATAAAAATTGGTGGCAATTTCTGAAACTTTTATGAAGTTTGGTTAAACTTCTATATTGTCTTGCATATTTTAATATTATAATTAAATTTTCTGCAGTTTTTTAACTATTAATTAGTTAATTAATATTATGCTGGCAATTTCTAAAATGTTTGGGAAATTTGGTTAAAATTTTGATTGCACATTTTAGAAATTTTCATGAAAATTGGTGGCACTTTCTGAAACTCTTGTAAAGTTTAGTTAAAAGTTCTATATTTACTTGCATATTTTAATATTATAATTAAATTTTCTACAGTTTTTTAACTTTTCATATTTTGAGTGCATATTCTAGAAATTTTCATAAAAGTTGGTGGCAATTTCTGAAATTTTTGCGAAATTTGGTTAAACTTCTATAGTTACTTGCATATTTTGATATTAAGCTTAAATTTTCTGCAGTTTATTAAATTTTAATATTTTGATTGCATATTCTAGAAATCTTCATAAAAGTTGCTGGCAATTTCTAAAATTTTTGGGAAATTTAGTTAGATTTCTATAGATACTTGCATATTTTGATATTATAATTACATTTTCTGCAGTTTTTTAACTTGCACATTTTGATATTAATTGATAAAATATGCAACTTGCATATTTTGATACTATAATTACATTTTCTACAGTTTTTTAACTTTTATTATTTTGATTGCATATTCTAGAAATTTTTATAAAAGCTGCTGGCTATTTCTAAAATTTTTGGGAAATTTAGTTAGATTTCTATAGATACTTGCATATTTTGATATTATAATTACATTTTCTGCAGTTTTTTAACTTGCATATTTTGATATTATAATTACATTTTCTACTGTTTTTTAACTTTTATTATTTTGATTGCATATTCTAGAAATTTTCATAAAAGTTGGTGGCAATTCCTGAAATTTTTGTGAAATTTAGTTAAACTTCTATAGTTACTTGCATATTTTGATATCACAATTAAATTTTCTGCAGTTTATTAACTTTTAAATGATTTGATTGCATATTCTAGAAATTTTCATAAAAGTTGCTGGCAATTTCTAAAATTTTTGGCCAATTTGGTTAGATTTCTATAATCACTTGCATATTTTGATATTATAATTACATTTTCTGCAGTTTTTTAACTTGCATATTTTGATATTATAATTACATTTTCCACACTTTTTTAACTTTTATTATTTTGATTGCATATTCTAGAAATTTTCATAAAAGTTGGTGGCAATTCCTGAAATTTTTGTGAAATTTAGTTAAACTTCTATAGTTACTTGCATATTTTGATATTATAATTAAATTTTCTGCAGTTTATTAACTTTTAAAATTTTGATTGCATATTCTAGAAATTTTCATAAAAATTGGTGGCAATTTCTGAAATTTGTGTGAAATTTAGTTAAACTTCTATAGTTAGTTGCATATTTTGATATTATAATTAAATTTTCTGCAGTTTATTAACTTTTAAAATTTTGATTGCATATTCTAGAAATTTTCATAAAAATTGGTGGCAATTTCTGAAATTGTTGTGAAATTTAGTTAAACTTCTATAGTTACTTGCATATTTTGATATTATAATTAAATTTTCTGCAGTATATTAACTTTTAATATTTTGATTGCATATTCTAGAAATTTTCATAAAAGTTGCTGGCAATTTCCAAAAGTTTTGGCCAATTTGGTTAAATTTCTATAGTTACTTGCATATTTTGATATTATAATTACATTTTCTGCAGTTTTTTAACTTGCATATTTTGATATTATAATTACATTTTCTACAGTTTTTTAACTTTTAATATTTTGATTGCATATTCTAGAAATTTTCATAAAAGTTGGTGGCAATTCCTGAAATTTTTGTGAAATTTAGTTAAACTTCTATAGTTACTTGCATATTTTGATATCACAATTAAATTTTCTGCAGTTTATTAACTTTTAAATGATTTGATTGCATATTCTAGAAATTTTCATAAAAATTGGTGGCAATTTCTGAAATTGTTGTGAAATTTAGTTAAACTTCTATAGTTACTTGCATATTTTGATATTATAATTAAATTTTCTGCAGTATATTAACTTTTAATATTTTGATTGCATATTCTAGAAATTTTCATAAAAGTTGCTGGCAATTTCCAAAAGTTTTGGCCAATTTGGTTAAATTTCTATAGTTACTTGCATATTTTGATATTATAATTACATTTTCTGCAGTTTTTTAACTTGCATATTTTGATATTATAATTACATTTTCTACAGTTTTTTAACTTTTAATATTTTGATTGCATATTCTAGAAATTTTCATAAAAGTTGGTAGCAATTTCTGAAATTTGTGTGAAATTTAGTTAAACTTCTATAGTTAGTTGCATATTTTGATATTATAATTAAATTTTCTGCAGTTTATTAACTTTTAAAATTTTGATTGCATATTCTAGAAATTTTCATAAAAATTGGTGGCAATTTCTGAAATTGTTGTGAAATTTAGTTAAACTTCTATAGTTACTTGCATATTTTGATATTATAATTAAATTTTCTGCAGTATATTAACTTTTAATATTTTGATTGCATATTCTAGAAATTTTCATAAAAGTTGCTGGCAATTTCCAAAAGTTTTGGCCAATTTTGTTAAATTTCTATAGTTACTTGCATATTTTGATATTATAATTACATTTTCTGCAGTTTTTTAACTTGCATATTTTGATATTATAATTACATTTTCTACAGTTTTTTAACTTTTAATATTTTGATTGCATATTCTAGAAATTTTCATAAAAGTTGGTGGCAATTTCTGAAATTTTTGTGAAATTTAGTTAAACTTCTATAGTTAGTTGCATATTTTGATATTATAATTAAATTTTCTGCAGTTTATTAACTTTTAATATTTTGATTGCATGTTCTAGAAATCTTCATAAAAGTTGCTGGCAATTTCTAAAATTTTTGGGCAATTTGGTTAAATTTCTGTAGTTACTTGCATATTTTGATATTATAATTACATTTTCTGCAGTTTTTTAACTCCCAAAATACTAGCCAAAATTTAGGAGAATAGCCTCCTAAATATTGGCACCGATTGGTTGAGGTTAACACGTGCCTCAAAGTGAAAAACTAAAAAATAAAAACAGCCAAAATCGCCAAATATGCTGAAAGATCAAAACTCTTAAGAGTGTGCTCGGGATTTTTTTAATTTTTACAAGATACGAACACTTGCTAGCTCCGTAATAAAAAAAAAATCGACAATTTTTTTTTATAACGGACGCCCTAATTTACAGCTAGATTTTAAACGAAAAGCTAAAGTTAGCTCCATCTGAATCTGCAGTCTGGAGCTAAATATTTGGGTTTGGAGGTAAACATAGCTCTGAGGTTCACTTCAGTGCTATTTAAGAATCAAGTACTAACCAGTGCGATGTTGTAGTCGGAATCTAAATATTCATATCCGCAATTATATTTAGCTCCGTTTTGAGAATCCGGATTATGATGCAAGAAATGCAAATAAATATTAGCAAGTGATAATTTCAAATTTAAATTATAAAAAAAAATTCATTGTAATACTGATAATTTATGGAGTATGTTTATTTACATCACAAAATGTACAGCAAACATACACAATCGAACACGAATTGTTTTATATATCCTGTTATACAATTTTTGTTATCACTTCCAGTAATGCAAACTGCGCAAATGCCAATCACTTACCCGACGATGAATTCGAAGCATGCATTGACGTGGTTTGAGTTTTTGCGCATACGCAGCTATAAATAAGGAATTTTTGCAAAATTCTGAATTACAATGACCGTTTTATACAAATTATCGCATGTTGTGGGCGTTGCACGTCCATTGGCGTGCATAATTAAACCGGTTAGCCATTGCGGGGTGCCTTTAACATTACGACATCGGCGCACTTTAGATAATTAATGTGTTTATTCATGTGAGAACTTAAGTAAGGCGACTTATGTTAACACGAAATCGGCAATAAGTGTTTTGTTTTTGCGGCCGTTGAGTCAAGATTTGTGTCTTCATTAGTCCAAAAGTACTTGGAAAGCAGAAATTCTTCTGATGTTTAAGTAAATAGGGTATTAGTTGGTGTAATATTGACTGGATAGTAGAATATGTGAGGACCAAAACACATTTCTTTCAAATAATGCATTAGTTGGTGTAATATTGGCTGCATAGTAAAATATGGGAGGACCAAAACACATTTCTTTCTACGTATGTTTGGAATAGTTCTACATGTTTGTATATTATTTAGTTAGAAAGTTGTAATAGGCCCAAATATACGCCTAGTATAATACGCATTTACGCAATAAAGTGACTCATATTTTAAAAATCACGAATACAACAAAATTATTAAATTAATTCATTTACAAATAATCCCAGGGTGAAATGTGATAAATAGCCATCGCAAGTCGCGCCAGAGCGTCGCCAAATATCTCAAGAGCCGAGGCCTGCATATGCACGGTTCTGGAAGATTCCATGTCGTGGTGTCACATAAACAATTTGGGTATCAGCGCCCCTTAGAAACGAGCAAGCGCCAGGCACGTAAAAATCACCTCGAATGGCAACTCTTTAAGTTAAGTGTAAAACTCTGCGCTAAAAACGCATTAATACCACACACACACTCAAGATTAATAATCACCATAATAACTAAGGGATGGGGGCGAATATTTAGCAGTAGATATGTGAGGGGAGTGGAGATATGAAGCTGAAAAAACCTATTTAAGTATGTCACACACGAGCGAGATCAGTAAGAAAGTTGCGTCGGCCACGGGCAACGCACACGACAATCGCGGTTTTGAGTATATAAATTACGTCGGCTTATAATTAAATTAACGATTGCATATAACGTTGTAAAAAACGCAAAGTAGAGTAAAAATTTTAATAAATCGAAAAACGTACAATTCTAGGTACTGAGTAATTTAATGTTTTTATTATTAACGATAATATAAAGTTGTTAAACCAGTCTCATTATAAATTCACGGGAGTGCTTATTCCTTTCAATCAACCCTAAGTTACCTATAAATACCAAACACCGATTACCTATTCCTGTCAGTAAACAAAGGCGGCTCGTACGCTATTCGTGTTTACGAATCACTAGAGGAAGCAATAACAGGTGTAATTGACGCCCACCCGCGCACTTCGTTCACACACCTGTTATTGTGAAATCAAATTCCCGCACTAGATTCAAATTGACGGAAAATAGTGTATTTAACCAACCACAAGTTACCTAGAAAAGCCAAACACCGATTACCTATTCCTATCAGTAAACAAATGCGGCTCGAACGCTATTCGTGTTTACGAATCACTAGAGGAAGCAATAACAGGTGTAATTGACGCCCACCCGCGCACTTCGTTCACACACCTGTTATTGTGAAATCAAATTCCCGCACTAGATTCAAATTGACGGAAAATAGTGTATTTAACCAACCACAAGTTACCTAGAAAAGCCAAACACCGATTACCTATTCCTGTCAGTAAACAAAGGCGGCTCGTACGCTATTCGTGTTTACGAATCACTAGAGGAAGCAATAACAGGTGTAATTGACGCCCACCCGCGCACTTCGTTCACACCTGTTATTGTGGAATCACCTCCTCCACTAGAATCAAATCGTCGTCAGCATCATAAGATTTAAACATATAAACTCATCATACATCGCGCCCGCGATCGCAAACTAACGTGGCTGTATTCACCATAACTATAACAACTAATCAAGGCATTCAGTGTTACCCTCCGACATACATCATCATATTCAAATCAAAATCATTCATAAAAATGATGGCTTCTTCATTTTAAATCATAAATGAGCACCTAACGTGCATATTATTGAGCAGAGTGATTTATAATTGTATAAATAAATAAGTTGGATTAAATCATTATAATTTAAAAACATAAGGTATAAAAATACTGGTTTCTTTATTTCAAATCATAAAACAAGCACATAACGTACCTATTATTGGGCAGAGTAATTTAGAATCGAACAGATAAAATAGGCTGGATTAAATCTCAATAATTTGAAGACATAATGACAATTTGTGGTTAAATATCGTAAACAAGAAATAAGTGGAATTATTAGAACCCCGTATAAACAGAGAGAATGATCAACGAGAGAATGAAGCTTGGTATAATCACTAGAGAAGTTATTAATAACCTCCAATGTTCCTAATAATAATATATTATAACATTACATAAACATTTCCGATTGAGGTAGCAGAACTGTTATTTGACACAACTTGTAACATGTCTGACGGTGATGACTACTTGTGACATTGGTGCTTGCTGTGGTCGTGGGTAGAATTACTAATTTACCTCAATCAACGTAAACAATGGGGCTCCAATAATTACATTATTGTGTGGACACCGACACAACCATGAAATTCGGGAATATCGCGAGATACCTTTAGTAATCATTCATGAATTATTGGGGATATTTCAACATCTTTAAATAGTTCTATTTTTGATCATATCACTTTCCCGTAGTTAAATGGAGTGAAAGGGCATGGTAATAAATGGTCTAAGAAACTAAAGAAGCACGTGCATGTATAACAAACACTCGTAAATAAACTTCGTAGTCATAACCATTTTCAAACTATCAATTGAATAAATAAGAGAATTTACAAATTCATTAAAAGGTCAACGAAACCTAGAAAATAAATCAATTCATGTCATAATCGTCAACCTGTGTTTTATTTCCCTGTACGTTATAATTATATAAATTAATTTACATCATCATCAACCTGTGTTTTATTTCCCTGTGTTTTACAATTTCAGCGTGTCTATTATTAAATAAACAAAACAAATCCTTAAATTGTTGCTTTCTTGTATTAATCCATTATTAGTGTACGTTAATTAACACATTACCAATAGCAAAGTACCTTAAGAGTAATCACGGTAGTTAAATTAAACGTGTAAGTACTAAATACGATCACAAATCACGATCAAAAAATAATTAAAACATTATATAATAAATCACGACCCAAAATAATCAAGAAATTATAAAATAATTTCACGATAAAAACGACGAATAATAAAATAAATATAATAAAATAAAATCGGAGCGTTACAAGCTCAGCTCCACAGAGGAAGGTCAGATGGAATCTGATCCACAAATGATTGAAGCCTTGTTTCGAAAGATCTAACATCCTCTGGGTAACGAGCAATTACCCCGTTAATTGCCCCCTACCCACTTAACATTATCATTTGAGATGCACTTAAAATAACACTTCTCTAGTCTCTACTTACTGAACCTTTTGTACTGGAAATCTCAATGTGGTTTACCTGAAAATAAAAATTAGATATAATTATTACAATTCATAATATGTATTGTGTGTGTGTGTAATTAATGCAATATGATAGAAACAATTTGTTCTCCTTGTTTCTAGTTATTATCTGAAAAAGTTGCTGTTGCCTGTTGCACGTGGTGAACGCAATTATTCCGCTCGTTTTTGCTACCTTGGGATTGCTCAAATTTCTCGTTGTTGCTATGAACGCAATAGTGCACGACTCTGTCTGTTATCATTTGCACGGCTGGATAAATATTGATCACCCCGTGCATGTTATTGTTCGATAAGGTACATGAGTGCATTTTTGTTGAATCAAAAAAAATTCAAACATTAAATTTCAGCAACTGCCGAAATGGCTATTCAGTTACTTTAAATTCTGATTTTGTAATTTGTTTCATATTCAATTTTTAATGATTATCATTTTCAAACCACATTGGATCAAAAAAAATGTAAACATTAAATTTCAGCAACTGCCGAAATGGCTATTCAGTTACTTTAAATTCTGATTTTGTAATTTGTTTCATATTCAATTTTTAATGATTATCATTTTCAAACCACATTCAATAAAAAAAAATTCAAACATAAAATCTCAGCAACTGCCGAAATGGCTATTCAGTTACTTGATTTTCTGAATTTGTAATTTGTTTCATATTCAATTTTTAATGATTATCATTTTCAAACCACATTCAATCAAAAAAATGTCAAACATTAAATGTCAGCAACTGCCGAAATGGCTATTCAGTTACTTTATATTCTGAATTTGTAATTTGTTTCATATTCAATTTTTAATGATTATCATTTTCAAACCACATTCAATCAAAAAAAATTCAAACATTAAATTTCAGCAACTGCCGAAATGGCTATTCAGTTACTTTAAATTCTGAATTTGTAATTTGTTTCATATTCAATTTTTAATGATTATCATTTTCAAACCACATTCAATCAAAAAAATTTCAAACATTAAATTTCAGCAACTGCCGAAATGGCTATTCAGTTACTTTATATTCTGAATTTGTAATTTGTTTCATATTCAATTTTTAATGATTATCATTTTCAAACCACATTCAATCAAAAAAATTTCAAACATTAAATTTCAGCAACTGCCGAAATGGCTATTCAGTTACTTTAAATTCTGAATTTGTAATTTGTTTCATATTCAATTTTTAATGATTAGCATTTTCAAATCACATTGAATCAAAAAAAATTCAAACATTAAATTTCAGCAACTGCCGAAATGGCTATTCAGTTACTTTATATTCTGAATTTGTAATTTGTTTCATATTCAATTTTTAATGATTATCATTTTCAAACCACATTCAATCAAAAAAATATTTCAAACATTAAATTTCAGCAACTGCCGAAATGGCTATTCAGTTACTTTAGATTCTGAATTTGTAATTTGTTTCATATTCAATTTTTAATGATTAGCATTTTCAAATCACATTGAATCAAAAAAAATTCAAACATTAAATTTCAGCAACTGCCGAAATGGCTATTCAGTTACTTTAAATTCTGAATTTGTAATTTGTTTCATATTCAATTTTTAATGATTATCATTCATGATATCATTCATGATATTATCAATTATCGTGATTTTATTTTTATTTTTTAAGGCATTTTTGGAGTAAATAACTTTATTTTGAAATGCCAGATATTGCATTTTTTACATCTACCTATACTTTTAGTGCCCTTTTTTTTTAAATTACTACATTACGTTTCAAATTAAACCACCCAATTCGCCATTTCCATCTACCAGAAGGCAATTATCTTTCTGTAGAAAAAAGTAAAAAACAGAACTCTGGCAACTGCGTAAATATTTAATTATTTCAAAGGTGACAGCTGTCACTGTCAGTTTAAAACAATTTCATATATTTACTAATCATGCCTTCAAATAATTTACTCAAACTAGCTTCAATTGTGAAGTGGTTGCATCAATTCCAAGTATAATAATAATAATAATAATAATAATAATCCGTACTACTCATCATAACATACAAATAACACCGATTTATTATAAAACTTGAAACCTAACTCATGACATTGACAGTAATGACATGATACTCGATCGGTATAACAGATACCTGTTCTGAATTTTTGCTTAGTTGCCAGATTTACTTATTCATATTTTACCCTAAATGGGCGCCATCTGGTGGATGGACATGGCAATTTGGGTGGTTTAATTTGAAACATCTTGTATATAAGAACAAGCGCCTTCACAAATTGTTCAAGAAAAATATTATATAAGCAATACTGTAAGTATTCTTTCCAAATCTTTCAGTAGTTATCTACTGTTTTCTTCATAAATTGCGCCAACACATTAAATTATATGGGTTCAAAATTTATTTCAAAATAAATATTACTGGCTTTTGAAGAAAAATTGAACAAAGTGAAACCTTTTCTCGGTAAACTACGAATTTGGACTCTTAATAATTACTTAGTAAGAATTACTTTACATTATGATAATTTTCTTTGTTTTCATAAAAAAGGACATTCTAGCTTGGCACTTTCAAAATTTCAAACCACATTTTCTGGGAATGGATGAAACATGATAAATATTTTGGCAAAACTTTTCATTATGATAAATTTCTTTGTTTTCATACATAAGGACATTCTAGCTTGGCAGTTTCAAAATTTCAAACGACATTTTCCGGGTAACATGATAAATATTTTTGGCAAAACTTTTCCTTATGATAAGTTTTTTTGTTTTCATAAATAAGGACATTGTAGTTTATATGGATGTGACATAACAAATATTTTTGGCAAAACTTTTTGTTATAATATATTTTCTTTGTTTTCATAAATAAGGACATTCTAGCTTGGCACTTTCAAAATTTCAAACAACATTTTCCGGGAATTGATGAAACATGATCAATATTTTTGGCAAAACTTTTCCTTATGATAAGTTTCTTTGTTTTCATAAATAAGGACATTGTAGTTTGTCAGTTTCAAAATTTTAAACGATATTTTCCGGGTAACATGATAAATATTTTTGGGAGAACTTTTCCTTATGATAAGTTTCTTTGTTTTCATAAATAAGGACATTGTAGTTTATCAGTTTTAAAATTTCAAACGACATTTTCCGGGTAACATGATAATATTTTTGACAAAACTTTTCGTTGTGATAATTTTCTTTGCTTTCATAAATAAAGACATTCCATCTTGGCAGTTTCAAAATTTCAAACCACATTTTCCGGAAATCGATAAAACATGATAAATATTTTAGGCAAAACTTTTCCTTATGATAAGTTTCTTTGTTTTCGTAGATAAGGACATTGTAGTTTGTCAGTTTCAAAATTTCAAACGACATTTTCTGGGTAACATGATAAATATTTTTGACAAAACTTTTCGTTATGATAATTTTCTTTGTTTTCATAAATAAGGACATTCCTGGCTTGGCAGTTTCAAAATTTCAAGCCACTTTTCCCGGGAATCGATGAAACATGATAAATATTTTTGGCAAAACTTTTCCTTGTGATAAGTTTCTTTGTTTTCATAAATAAGGGCATTGTAGTTTGTCAGTTTCAAAATTTCAAACCACATTTTCCGGGTAACATGGTAAATATTTTTGACAAAACTTTTCGTTATGATAAGTTTCTTTGTTTTCATAAATAAGAACATTCTGGCTTGGCACTTTCAAAATTTCAAACCACTTTTCCCGGAAATCAATGAAATATGATAAATATTTTTGGCAACACTTTTCCTTATGATAAGTTTCTTTGTTTTCATAAATAAGGACATTGTAGTTTGTAAGTTTCAAAATTTCAAACGACATTTTCCGGGTAACATGATAAATATTTTTGGCAAAACTTTTCCTTATGACAATTTTCTTTGTTTTCATAAATAAGGACATTCTAGCTTGGCACTTTCAAAATTTCAAATCACTTTTCCCGGGAATTTATGTAACATGATAAATATTTCGGGCAAAACTTTTCCTTATGATAACTTTCTTTGTTTTCATAAATAAGGGCATTCTAGCTTGGCACTTTCAAAATTTCAAACCACATTTCCCGGGAATCGGTGAAACATGATAAATATTGTTAGCAAAAGTTTTCCTTATAAGTTTCTTTGTTTTCATAAATAAGGACATTGTATTTTGTCAGTTTCAAAATTTCACACGACATTTTCCGGGTAACATGATAAATATTTTTGACAAAACTTTTCGTTATGATAAGTTTCTTTGTTTTCATAAATAAGAACATTCTGGCTTGGCACTTTCAAAATTTCAAACCACTTTTCCCGGAAATCAATGAAATATGATAAATATTTTTGGCAAAACTTTTCCTTATGATAAGTTTCTTTGTTTTCATAAATAAGTACATTGTAGTTTGTCAGTTTCCAAATTTCAAACGACATTTTCCGGGTAACATGATAAATATTTTTGACGAAACATTTCGTTATGATAATTTTCTTTGTTTTCATAAATAAGGACATTCTAGCTTGGCACTTTCAAAATTTTAAACCACTTTTCCCATGAATCGATGAAACATGATAAATATTTTGGCAAAACTTTTCCTTATGATAATTTTCTTTGTTTTCATAAATAAGGACATTGTAGTTTGTCAGTTTCAAAATTTCAAACGACATTTTCCGGGTAACATGGTAAATATTTTTGACAAAACTTTTCCTTATGAGAATTTTCTTTGTTTTCATAAATAAGGACATTCTAGCTTGGCACTTTCAAAATTTCAAACCACTTTTCCCATGAATCGATGAAACATGATAAATATTTTGGCAAAACTTTTCATTATGATAAGTTTCTGATAAGAAATAGCTATTGATTTTTTTCCATAAGTTTGACATTTGACAGATCTCATATTAAGTGCTTTTAATTTTCTAATCCAATTCTATTATAAACTCGAAAAAATCAATTAAGTTTGAATGTTGCTGTTGAATTTATCAATTTTTTACTATATATAAAATAATAACATTAATATTCTGCATTATGGGTAATAATAAATATATACGAATTTTCAGTATTGTTTACGTCCTATTGTACATTAAATTACGTATTAAGTTGAAGACTATCAGGTGCATGTACCTGGTAAGTTTTAACAAACATACATTTGCTGGATTGAATAAATATTATTCAAATTCTAGGGCACACAATTACGCGATAAGAATGGCATATTGTGTGTTTCAATATATCAAGTTGAAAAATAGACTAAACAAATACCACACGTTAGTGTTTTGTTTACACACTGGCGGCGGGCTATCAACAGGTGGCTCTGAACAATTTTGCGAACATTTGGACCATTTGAATATTATTATTTTGTAGACTATAAAAATATCGCCTTGAACCATTCAGTAATAAAATTAAATATATGTTATTGTATAAGTTACAAAAATATCAATCAATGCTTTCTTGAAATTTTAATAACTCTTTGTCAAGTTTTAAACATTCTTCAAGATTCCTCATTCATTAAAAAAAATATACATTTTGCAAAACTAACATGAAATTTTATTCATTTTATGCAACTTTCTTTACATCTGCATAGGATTGAACGAAATTTGATATATTTTGTCGAAATGTGATGGTGTTTTATGAATTATTTTTACATTTTTGATATTTTAGATGTATTATAAAATTTGATAGAAGATTATATGAAGATTTCTAAAAATTTATAGAAGATGCAGTAAAGATTCCAAATTTTATAGAACATTAATATATTTTGTGGAAATTTGATCGTATTTTATTACAATTTTGAGTACATTTTAGCACATTTCAGCAATTTCTAGCATTTTCTGAAGTTTGAAAATTGTAAATTTGAATAGAAAATTGTATAAAGAATTCTGAAAATTTATAAAAAATAATTGAAGATTCAAATATGTACTTACAGAAATTTTATGTATTGTGCGAAAATAAATTGGCTTTATTCTATCTTCTTTAATTAATATCCAATAAATTTTCAGCAAATACCTATTATTTCACCAAAACGTAAAAATATCAACTGAAATACTATGCCATGAAAAATTAGCAAGTTTATTTTGGTCCAAGAACATCTATAGTAATGCAAATTACAGCAAATAAACATAATTGGGCTATATAATCTAAGTGCATAAATCAGTTCAAAAATGTATAGCTAAGCCATTTCAATTATCGCTAACACATGAATAAACTTGGAACCTCTGTAGCACTTCATCATAAATAATTTCCACTCAAATTCGAAATGTCGTTTCTTAATCTTACCACTGCTTCTTGTATACATTCTTAGCAATCTGACCATAGAGCCGGTCTCACCGACGTCACTGACCGAAAAAAATATGAATGGAAAGTGCGTCATGATTTAGAGAGTCTGCTGAAGAAAAAAAACCGCTCGCGATTGTTTCGAAAGAGAACGTCGAGGAAACAATAATTGCGTTGATTTACTAGGTGCTAAATATAAACGGTCGACAGGAGAATAATGCGAATCGTGATTTCGACATTTTATGGTCGATTAATGGGATTATGTAAAGTGGCGCCTTCAAGGTTGGCCCGCTACAAATTGCCACGGTATAATTAATTGTCTCCTGATTGTTTAGAAACCATTATTCTGATAATTAGCAAACATGCGTTCATATTGTTTGATACTTTGAGGCATTAAAACAACTTTTTTTATATTTCGCTTATATCAATTCTAACTTCTTTGTTCTTTTTTGTATATATTTAGCTTATTGCTATTCAATTTCAACTTTGTTTGTTCTTCTCTAAAATTTGTTGTATAATATATAAATAGATATAAAAAAATATGTATCTTCTATCTTCTGCTGTAAGATAGTATTTGTTTGGCATTGACTACTTTAAAGTACTGCTTTAAAGTAAAATACACAGCACTTTAGTAGGTACACTATTTTAAAGTATACTTACTATGCTAAAAATATACTATTAATTAATATATAAGTACAATAAATAGAGGCTGGATTTTAAGCATTATGCCTATTTATTTAAATTGCAAGCATGAAAATTTCGTTTTTATATTTCCACACGTATTGATTGAAATTTTGAAACTTACAGAAAATTTAATAAAAATATGAACTTTGTTAAATTAGTAAGTCTCTGAAAACGAAGTATACAAGAAATTTTAGAAAAGTTACCCAATATTAAAAAAAAAATGATTCCGTAATTTTCCAAACAATCTAAAGACATTTATGAAAGTCTAATAAGAAAAACAAAAATCGCAGAAAATATATGCAAATTACAAAACAATGTTTTATAACATTGGCAGTATTGGTACATGGTATAACTTTGTACAAGTGAAAACAGTAATACAACGTGGATATTGCACTGTTGAAATAGAAAAAAAAGCATGACTTTATTTACACATCTCGTATGTCCAGTTTCAATGAAGTTACATAAAATTTCATAAAGATTTCAGAAATCGCCAACAATTTGAAAAGCAAACTATGGAAAAGGCTAAAAAAATGATTCCGTAATTTTCCAAACAATCTAAAGACATTTATGAAAGTCTAATAACAAAAGAAAAATCGCAGAAAATATATGCAAATTACAAAACAATTTTTTTCTGACGTTGGCAGTAATGGTACAAAGTATAAGTTTGTACAACTGAAAATAGATATACAACGTGGATATTGCAGTGTCGAAATAGGAATAAAAGCATGACTTTATTTATGCACCTCGTATGTCGAGTTTCAATAAAGTTACATAAAATTTTATGAATACTTCAGAAATAAGCCAAAAATTTGGAAAGCAAACTATGGAAAGGGCTATTTCACATAAAATTTCATAAATACTTCAGAAATCGCCAAACATTTGGAAAGCAAACTATGGAAAGGGCTACTACAAAAAGGTTAAATATCCGCTTTTTAGCCCTTTCCATAGTTTGCTTTCCAAATTTTTGGCTATTTCTGAAATATTTATGAAATTTTATGTAACTTTATTAAAATTAAAATATTAAAAAGTTAAACAATTACAACTACCAGAAGATTCAAAAATTGCGAACATTATATCAACTAAAGATATAAATAACAAAAAATGTCCCTAAAATTGTATTGTATAATTTTTTAAAAGTCTACAAAACCTCTGAAAAACACAATTCTCAGAAAATTGCACGAAACTTACAACAAATCTGCAAAAGTTAATAAAAATATAATCAAACCAAAAACAGCTAAAAATTCGAATGTTTTGGATGATGAAAAGTATCAGAAGATTCAAAACTTGCGAACATTATATTAATTAAAGTTACAACTAACGAAAAATACCAAAAAATTGTAGTGTTTAATTTTTTTTTAAGTCTACAAAACCTCTGAAAAACACAATTCTCAGAAAATTGCACGAAAGTAACAACAAATCTGCAAAAGTTAATAAAAATATAATCAAACCAAAAACAGCTAAAAATTCGAATGTTTTGGATGATGAAAAGTATCAGAAGATTCAAAACTTGCGAACATTATATTAATTAAAGTTACAACTAACGAAAAATACCAAAAAATTGTATTGTTTAATTTTTTTTTAAGTCTACAAAACCTCTGAAAAACAGAATGCTCAGAAAATTGCACGAAAGTAACAACAAATCTGCAAAAGTTAATAAAAATATAATCAAACCAAAAACAGCTAAAAATTCGAATGTTTTGGATGATGAAAAGTATCAGAAGATTCAAAACTTGCGAACATTATATTAATTAAAGTTACAACTAACGAAAAATACCAAAAAATTGTATTGTTTAATTTTTTTTTAAGTCTACAAAACCTCTGAAAAACAGAATGCTCAGAAAATTGCACGAAACTTACAACAAATCTGCAAAAGTTAATCAACTAAAAATTCAAAAGTTTTGGATTTTGCAATAAATAAAACAAATTATTATAACTATATTGTAATTCTGTAGGAAATTTTAAATTAGACCCTTCTTTCTGAATAAAAAAATAAGCACCAGAAGCTAAAAGTTAACAAATCTGCAAAAGTTATTAAAAATATAATCAAACCAAAAACAGCTAACAATTCGAAAGTTTTGGCTAATGAAAATATTAAAAGTATCAGAAGATTCAAAAACTGCGAACATTATATCAACTAAAGTTACAACTAACGAAAAATGCCACAAAATGTATTGTTTATTTTTTCAAAAGTCTAGAAAACCTCGGGAAACAGAATTCTTAGAAAATTGTACGAAACTTACAACAAATCTGCAAAAGTTAATAAAAATATAATCAAACCAAAAACAGCTCGAAATTCGAATGTTTTGGATGATGAAAATATTAAAAGTATCAGAAGATTCAAAACTTGCGAACATTATATCAACTAAAGTTACAACTAACGAAAAATGCCACAAAATTGTAGTGTTTATTTAAGTCTACAACACCTCTGAAAAACAGAATTCTCAGAAAATTGCACGAAACTTACAACAAATCTGCAAAAGTTAAACAACTAAAAATTGAAAAGTTTTGGATTTTGCAATAAATAAAACAAATAATTATAACTATATTGTAATTCTGTAGGAAATTTTAAATTACAGCCTTCTTTCTGAATAAAAAAATAAAGCACCAGAAGCTAAGAGTCAACAAATCTGCAAAAGTTATTAAAAATATAATGAAACCAAAAACAGCTAAAAATTCGAAAGTTTTGGATGATGAAAATATTAAAAGTATCAGAAGATTCAAAACCTGCGAACATTATATCAACTAAAGTTACAACTAACAAAAAAAGCCACAAAATTGTATTGTTTAATATTTCAAAAGTCTACAAAACCTCGGAAAAACAGAATTCTCAGAAAGTTGTACGAAACTTACAACAAATCTGCAAAAGTTAATAAAAATATAATAAAACAAAAACAGCTAAAAATTCTAAAGTTTTGGATTTCGTAATATTGAATAAAACAATTTTAGAAAAACAATTAATCATTACTATATTGTAATTCTGTAGAAAATTTTGAATACACCCTTCTTTCTGAATAAAAAAATAAAAGAATGAAGCTAAAACAGAGATAAAGGGGGATAAAGAGAGAAAGATTAAAAATTGTACATTATAAAAACCATAAATGTTTTATGATTGAATAAATTTTTGTAAAATAATTATTTTCGAATATATCTCCTTTGGTTTTGATTCACATGAGGCAAATCCGGTGATAGAGAAAGATGCCACAAACCAGGGTTGGAATAGCTAAACGGGAGATAAAGAGTGATAAAGAGAGAAAGATTAAAAATAGACTGTGATTGTTTGCATTTTGAAAAATATAATGTTACAATTTTGTAAAATAATTATTTACGAATATATCTCCTTTGGTTTTGATTCACATAAAGCAAATCCGGTGATACAGGAAGATGCCACACACCAAGGTTGGAATAAATCAAGATTTAAAAACAAATCAAAAATCAATGCCTAATTTAAATTTAAAAAAACAATGTATTTAAAAAAAATCACTTGAATTTGTTTTTAATCATGTTTTAAATCAAATTTAAATCACACCAACCCAAAAATCACTGATTATTTTTTTTAAATTGATTTAAATCAATTATTTATTTATAAAAATCATTTGATTTATTTTTAATCATGATTTAAATCAATTGATTTAAACACTGTCTAATTTCAAGAGAGGATTTTCTTGTAAAGAAAATTACGTTAGAAATTATACTTGGCCTTTTGAATTTCGAGGGACTCAAATAGTAGATAATTCATTTAGCCAAAAAAGGTCTTAGGACGGACCTATTCGAAATTCAAAAGGTCGAACGTAATTCCGAATGTTCGGTCATTATTGCAGTATTATTGCAGTACATTTTTAATATGTGCTAATATTTATTTTGTAAATCTTGACTTGTGTAAACAACTTATTGTACCATCGCCAATAAATTATGATTTTTTTAAATAAATGAATTATGAATTAACGACCACACAGACTTCATTTACTCCCCACTTTTCAAAGCTGTATTATAATATGTATAAATAGATGTTTTATTTGTATTTTATTGTACTCTAAATTTGATAATGATTAGAACGTAATCGAAACTATAGTCACTAATTTTAATAAACAGTGTGATATAAACAAAGAAAAGTGTTTGTTTTATTTAGTCTTATAATAGTTGTATGTAGACATAAAATATTGATTTTTTTCTTCTTTTTATTCTTCTTATTTAATGGATGAAACTATAACAGAAATAGACATAGAAAGCTAATATTTAGGCCCGTATCTGTAGTCCGTACTTGAGTATGAGTTCGACTCAAGTCGTATATCTGGTTGCGTATTTTCTATAAACTTTTATGCACCAAACGCAACCAAATATACGCAAATATACGACTTGAGTCGAACTCATGCTCAAGTACGGACTATAGATATGGACCTTAATCTGTTATGTTACATCCATACATATAATCAAATAGCACATGCAAAACAAATCGTTGCCATAACATGTCAGATTTAGTTTGTACATAAACCCCATCAAAATTCTAGTCACAATTTGATCAAACCCCTTTGGAAAATCTCAGTAAGTACCGTATCAAATGAAGTGCTGCGGACCTTGTGGGCCCTTCGGACCTTGCGGACCTTGCGGGCCCTTCGGACCTTGTGGACCTTGCGGATCTTTTGGATCTTGCGGACCTTTTGGACCATGCGGACCTTGCGGACCCTACGGATGTTGTGATAGCAATTGCATCCCGCCAATAGGAGGGTTTTGTTGCTGCAAACCTTGCGCCCCTACGTCATCCTGCGGACCCTGTGCGGCCCTTTTGCCCTATCCATCCTGCGGATCGCCTTGTGCACCTAGTGGACCCTGTATACCCACATTGCTGTCAAAACGAAAACCTTGCTATGTAAGCACAAATAAAATATCTAGAAGTAAATTATTTCCAACCTTTGCAAACACATGAGAATAGTCTGGTGATCAATGTTCTACGATTTTGGTTACTCTCGATATGAAGCAAATATAAGCTGAAGTCTGCTAAATCTAGATGCTAAAATTCGCATTGAGAAAAGCATTTTCTAAACGTTTTTAGTATCTACTAAGATGGATCGATGTTCTACGATTTTGATTATTCTCGGTATAAAACGAATATAGGCTTAAGTTTGCTAAGTCTAGATGCTAAAATTGGCATTGAGGAATGTACTTTCTAACCGTTTTTAGTATCTACTAAGATTTAGTAGCTACTATGGCCGATATCTTCAAAAGGAAAGGGATGGCTAATTCTTGTAAGGTTGATTAGGTCATGGAAGGTGTCCAAATTTATATTAATGCAACAAAATTTCGTTCTCGAACGGCGGCCATCTAAACTAACCCAACCTAACTTTACGTAACCTAACCTAACCTTACGCAACCTAACCTTAGCCCAGGTTCATTAATTGGAGATGCCAGAGATGCGACTAACCTAACCTATTATAATTCTAAGCCATCTAGCCTCCTTTCACCTCCTAATGGTCGGATTTTTTAATTTTATTTTTGTTTTGCAGGGAAAAATATTCCCTACAAACTTTTGTTTGAAACATTTTTAAATAGCTCTTAAGACAAAAAAATGAAGAAATTAGAATGAGAAAAACTAGAAACACATAACTTTTATTGGTACCTACTAAATAGACTAAAAATCAAACAAATTATTATAATTATATAAGCCATCTAGCCTCCTCTCACCTCCTAATGGTCGGATTTTTTTAATTTTAATTTTATTTTGCATGGAAAAATATTCCCTACAACTTTTGTTTGAAACATTTTTAAATAGCTATTATGAAAAAAAAATGAGGAAATTAGAATCAGAAAAATTAGAAACTATGTACTATACACACAGAAAATTTATTGGTACCTACTAAATAAACTAAAAATCAAACAAATTATTATAATTATATAAGCCATCTAGCTTCCTCTCACCTCCTAATGGTCGGATTTTTTTAATTTTAATTTAATTTCGCATGGAAAAATATTCCCTACAACTTTTGTTTGAAACATTTTTAAATAGCTATTAAGACAAAAAAGGAATACAGAAATTAGAATCAGAAAAACTAGAAACTATGTACTATACACACAGAAAATTTATTGGTTCCTACTAAATAGACTAAAAATCAAACAAAGGTAGCTTGAAAAACTTAGACGAATAAATATTTATTATTATAGTAAAAATTAGATAAATGCTACTCCTTAAATGCAACATTTCCTATTAGCAACTCTCTATAAGAGCAATTATTTTTGATTATTTTTTCC
Source organism: Othius punctulatus (assembly GCA_951805005.1). NCBI lineage: Eukaryota > Metazoa > Arthropoda > Insecta > Coleoptera > Staphylinidae > Othius > Othius punctulatus. The sequence continues at coordinate 6,502,136 of OX638141.1, read as the reverse complement.
ATAAGTATGACATTTGACAGATCCCACGTTAAGTTGTTTTAATTTTCAAATCCAACACTATTATAATGATGAAAAAAACAATTATTATTAGTAATACCATTTAGACTTTGGATGTCCAAATCAATCTATTTAGGCGTTCATTTGATTTTATCGGTGATATCGTTTAGATTTTGGATGTCAAAATCAATCTACTTAGAATAGTAATAATAATTATTTTCGGATAATAACAATTATTATTAGTAATACCGTTTAGACTTTGGATGTCTAAACCAATGGATTTGGGTGTTCATTTGATTTTATGCTAGGGAGATATCCTTCAGATTTTGGATGTCTAGATCAATCTATTTGGAATAATAACAATAATAATTTTATAATAATAACAGTTATTATTAGTAATATCGTTTTGACTTTGAATGTCTAAACCAATGTATTTGACTGTTCATGTGATTTTATGCTAGGGAGATAACGTTTATATTTTGGATGTCTTGATCAATCTATTTGGAATAGTAATAATAATAATTTTATAATAATAAAAATTATTATTAGTTATACCGTTTAGACTTTGCATGTCTAAATCAATCTATTTAGATTTTCATTTGATTTTATCGGTGATATCGTTTAAATTAATTATTAATTTGGATGTCAAAATCAATCTACTTGGAATAGTAATAATAAAAAAAATCTGATAATAACAATTATTATTAGTAATACGGTTTAGACTTTGGATGTCTAAACCAATCTATTTGGGTGTTCATTTGATTTTATGCTGGGGAGATATCGTTTAGATTTTTGATGTCTAGATCAATCTATTTGGAATAGTAATAATAATTATTTTATAATAATAACAATTATTATTAGTTATACCGTTTAGATTTTAGATGTCTAAACCCCAATATATTTGGGTGTTCATTTGATTTAATGCTAGGGAGATATCGTTTATATTTTGGATGTCTAAATCAATCTATTTGGAATAGTAATAATAATTATTTCCTAATAATAACAATTATTATTAGTAATACCGTTTAGACTTTGGATGTCTAAACCAATGGATTTGGGCGTTCATTTGATTTTATGCTAGGGAGATATCCTTCAGATTTTGGATGTCTAGATCAATCTATTAGGAATGGTAATAATAATTATTTTATAATAATAACAATTATTATTAGTTATACCGTTTACACTTTGGATGTCTAAATCAATCTATTTAGGTGTTCATTTGATTTTATTGGTGATATCGTTTAGATTTTGGATGTCAAAATCAATCTACTTGGAATAGTAATAATAATAATTTTCTGATAATAACAATTATTATTAGTAATACGGTTTAGACTTTGGATGTCTAAACCAATCTATTTGGGTGTTAATTTGATTTTATGCTGGGGAGATATCGTTTAGATTTTTGATGTCTAGATCTATCTATTTGGAATAGTAATAATAATTATTTTATAATAAAACAATTATTATTAGTAATAAAGTTTAGACGTGTGATGTCCAAACCAATGTATTTGGGTGTTCACTTGATTTAATGCTAGTGAGATATCGTTTATATTTTGGATGTCTATATCAATCTATTTGGAATAGTAATAATAATAATTTTAAACAAATAACAATTATTATTAGCAATATCGTTTTGACTTTGAATGTCTAAACCAATGTATTTGGGTGTTCATTTGATTCTATGCTAGGGAGATAACGTTTATATTTTGGATGTCTTGATCAATTTATTTGGAATAGTAATAATAATTATTTCCTAATAATAACAATTATTATTAGTAATACCGTTTAGACTTTGGATGTCTAAACCAATGGATTTGGGCGTTCATTTGATTTTATGCTAGGGAGATATCCTTCAGATTTTGGATGTCTAGATCAATCTATTTGAAATGGTAATAATAATTATTTTATAATATTAACAATTATAATTAGTTATACCGTTTAGACTTTGGATGTCTAAACCCCAATGTATTTGGGTGTTCATTTGATTTTATGATATGGAGATATCGTTTATATTTTGGATGTCTTGATCAATCTATTTGGAATGGTAATAATAATAATTTTAAAATAATAACAATTATTTAGATGTTCATTTGATTTTATCGGTGATTTCGTTTAAATTAATTATTAATTTGGAGGTCAAAAACAATCTACTTGAAATAGTACTAATAATTATTTCCTAATGGTAACAATTATTATTAGTAATAAAGTTTAGACGTTTGATGTCCAAACCAACATATTTGGGTGTTTACTTGATTTAATGCTAGGGAGATATCGTTTATATTTTGGATGTCTAAATCAATCTATTTGGAATGGTAATAATAATTATTTTATAATAATAACAATTATTATTAGTAATACCATTTAGATTTTGGGTGTCTAAACCAATGTATTTGGGTGTTCATTTGATTTTATTTTAGGGAGATATCGTTTAGATTTTGGATGTTTTGGAATAGTAATAATAATTATTATTACTAATGATAATATTTTGTTATTTCCAGCCCTGCATCCCGCCTCCCCCTTTCTGCTCATGCTGATCCCTGTCCCCAATTATAAGAGTAATATGGAACGAAACTACATAACTTGTCCACAATATGACGCACACATTTAAAATTCGAAAAAATATTATTTATTAATTACTTTTTTAAGATAACTATCAGTAGCATTAATTAGTACACTATTTAAAAAGCCTGGAATAGATATAACGTCTTGTTTGGAAAATGGGTATTTAGAAATTGATCAAATGTAAACTTCGTAAATAAAAAATCCATGAAAATTGATTTAATTATCTTTGAGTCAATTAAATGTATTCTTGATTAATTGATCGGAATTCATAATTAATGTATAATTATAGCTATAATTATATTAATAATCATCAGGATGGTTTCGACCTTTACTACGTGGTAGTTATATTAAAACACAGAGAAACAACTTGCTATGTTTTTACCAGAAAATGTTTATTGTTGTTGACATTATTATTTATTGTTTATTGATATTATTGATATTATAAACATTTTATGGCAAAATCATAGCAAGTTGATTTTCTTTTTTTAATTATATTAATTATTCAATTCGTTTAATTGCTAATATGTTTACTATTTTCAAGCTAATATGTAGTAGGTATCTCAGATTATAACATACTTTCTTAAAGATGACTTGTATTTAAGTTATGATGTCATCGTTTTTTTTTTAATGCCAACCCTAATATTTTATAGTTTTATTTGATAGAAATATTAGTTGCAATAATTTTTTTGTCAGAAACCATAAACAAAATTCAACAAAAAATATTTTCCAGCTTGGGATATTGTCAAGGTCAAAGAGGATTGAATTTCGAACACTTGCTGTCATTATATCTGTGATTTTTCGAAATAAATACCTATAATTTATTTATAACTTTCAATTGCTTTTTGAGTGAAATTTTTCTTATATAAGGTGTAAAAAAATGTATATCGTTATATTCAGATAAAAATAGTCCATCAAATAGAATTATAAAATATTAGGGTTGCCATTTAAAAAAAAAGTCTACGACGTCAAAACTCAAAAACAAATGGTGACAAAAAGTTTAGATTTATATCAAAAAGTGTATTTTCAAAATTCAATCAAAATCGACGTGTCCGAGGATTTTTTCAAAATAGTTTCAATTTCCGAAATACTGCATTTGGCTGTTTCACACTGTATTAATTTCCAACTATTGTAATATGTCTTAATTGAACTGGTAAAAAATAGCGACATGCAAGGCTCAATATGCAAACGCGTAGTAAAATATATTTTAATTTTCATCACATTTATCACAACTTATCAATTTGCTGATTTTTTTCACGGACTGCAAGGCCATGACGCACATCCACAATACCCCGGAAACAGATCCAGGCTCAAAACAAGTATTATTCAACGTGAATCTATAACCAGACAACGAAAAATAGCAGACTACAAATACACGATGACATTGTTTAAGTCAATTGTTTGCAAATTCGTGCAAGACATTGGCACGTGAACGAACTGCCGCATTGACTTAGTATGCAAAAACATCCTCTTCGTGGTCTAACCACATAACGCAGAACATTTGTTTCCAGTTAATGGTAATCGTAGAGGATGTATCTCTATTTTAGAGATACACTCATTTATTCAAAATAAAGAAACATTGAATCTGACTAATAATAAATTCTGAAAATTATTATAAAATAAGTATTAGTAATAATAATAAACATAGAATCTGACTAATAATAAATTCTGAAAATTATTATAAAATAAGTATTAGTAATAATAATAAACATAGAATCTGACTAATAATAAATTCTGGAAATTATTATAAAATAAGTATTAATAATAATAATACATTAATTTACTTTGCCACCTTAAACAAACTAGACAGCAAAACACATTAAAATAGTATTACATTAATATCATAGGTTGTGGTAGATTTATTAGTATTTACTAAATTGTACTTCTTCCAAGTTTTAAATTTGCGCAATTATCCTTTGGGATTACTTTCCCGAGTCAAACGTATACTTTATAAACAATTCGTGTCTTGCCTTAAAAAAATAATTAGTGCAAGTACACGTTATTGCAGTACTATAACAAGTATCGCGAGTGTGCGTTCAGATTACCTTCTGACGTTAAACGTTAAAGTAAAGCAATCAAAGCAAGCCACTTGTTTTGTTTACTTGGAGAAAGTATTTGTTTGTTGCAAGTAATATGTACATAGTACTTGTATGTTGAAAGTACGAATAATAATTAATAAGTGCAAGTATCGCGAGTGTGCGTTCAGATTACCTTCCGACGTTAAACGTTAAAGTAAAGCAATCAAAGCAGGCCACTTGTTTTGTTTACTTGGAGAAAGTATTTGTTTGTTGCAAGTAAGATGTACATAGTACTTGTATGTTGAAAGTACGAATAATAATTAATTAGTGCAAGTATCGCGAGTGTGCGTTCAGATTACCTTCTGACGTTAAACGTTAAAGTAAAGCAATCAAAGCAAGCCACTTTCTTGTTTTGTTTACTTGGAGACGGTATTTGTTTGTTGCAAGTAATATGTACATAGTACTTGAATGTTGCAAGTACGAATAATAAAATGTACACAGTACTTGTTTATTGCAAATACGAACAATAGAGTATACACAGTACTTGTTCATTGCAGGTATGAATACTATGATGAGCACAGTACTTGTTCTATTGCTAAATTATTTTGTTACTGCTGGAAATAGTATCCTTTGAAATTATTTTGTTACTGCTGGAAATAGTATCCTTTATCCTTTGAAATTATTTTGTTACTGCTATAAATAGTATCTTTTGAAATTATTTTGTTACTGCTGGAAATAGTATCTTAATTAACTTATTAATACCACAATATTATTTTTACTGTCGTATATTTTTAGTGGCAGAATTTATTTTTATATGCTGTTTTTCTTTAATGACGATAAATCATTTTTACCGCCACAATATAGCAATATAATAATATTTTGTTTAGTACACTTTGATACTGCCCAATTTTTTTTCATGCTGCCCAAATATATTTTAGCGTTTTATAACGACCTCATGATATAATACGATTATAATTGTGGCTTATAATTGCCGCACAGATAAAAATCAATCATTTGTCAACAAATTAACAAACATTGCTGTAATCACCATGTCAAAATCATTGATTTGAACATCGTATAATCCACGTCACACCTATCAATAGCCAATAGTAATCAATTACGTATCGACGTTAGTACCTGTCCAAATACACTTCAAATATTCGCAAATATTGATTAACATCATAGAGATATCTTTTACGCGTGTCATTGATTGATTGGTTAGGTAGCAATTACACGTCCATTCATATAGACATATCTATGTACACGTAGAGTGCATAAGGTATTAAATAAATGAGAAATTAGACGGTCATTTGAGTGCGTGTTTCAGCACGTGTTATGATTTTACATTCGCATTCGTTGCAAAAAATCGGGTGCAGCATTAACAATAACAATATATGAAAATACCACATGATCACTCTAAAAATCAAATATTTCATAAACCGCGTATTGGATATGAATCCAATTAACTAGGCCATATGTCTATATATCACTAATAATCAGTAATAAATTTTATTAATATTGATCCGGCAATTTTTTAAATATCAGTAATTTAGTACGAGCACAGTTTGAGAATAGTACCTAAGAACATGTGATGATATTATAAATAAAATATCTCATGAATCGCGCATTGGATATTACTCCAATAAAATATATTAGATGCCTATATGTTACTAAAGATTAATAATAAATTGCATTAATATTGATACACTAGTTTTTGAGATATGAGTAATTGAGGCAATGTCCCTAGAACTAATCCAATGGCTACATCTCAAAAAAGTGATCACACTAAAAATCAAATATTTCATAAACCGCGTATTGGATATTAATCCAATTAAATATATTATATGCATATATATCTCTAAATATCATCTCTAAATTTTATTAAAATTTTTACGCTGGTTTATAATATATCTCTAATAATGCACTAACAATATATGAAAATACCACATGATCACACTAAAAATCAAATATTTCATAAATCGCGCATTGGATATGAATCCAATTAATTAGGCCATATGTCTATATATCACTAAAAATCAGAAATAAATTTTATTAATATTGATCCGCCAATTTTTGAAATATCACTAATTTAGTACGAGCACAGTTTGAGAATAGTACCTAAGAACAAGTGATGACATTATAAATCAAATATCTCATGAATCGCGCATTGGATATTACTCCAATAAAATATATTAGATGCCTATATGTTACTAAAGATCAATAATAAATTGCATTAATATTAATACACTAGTTTTTGAGATTTGAGTAATTGAGGCGATGTCCGTAGAACTAATTCAATGGCTACATCTCAAAGAAGTGATCACACTAAAAATCAAATATTTCATAAACCGCGTATTGCATATTAATCCAATTAAATATGTTATATGCATATATATCTCTAAATATCATCTCTAAATTTTATTAAAATGTTTACGCTAGTTTATGATATATCTCTAATAATGTACTAACAATATATGAAAATAACACATGATCACACTAAAAATCAAACATTTCATAAATCGCGCATTGGATATGAATCCAATGAACTAGGCCATATGTCTATATATCACTAAAAATCAGTAGTTAATTTTATTAACATTGATTTGCCAATTTTCGAAATATCACTAATTTAGTACGAGCACGGTTTGAGAATATTACCTAAGAACAAGTGATGACATTATAAATGAAATATCTCATGAATCGCGCATTGGATATTACTCCAACAAAATAAATTTGATGTCCATATGTTACTAAAGGTCAGTAATAAATTGCGTTAATACTGATACACTAGTTTTTGAGATTTGAGTAATTGAGTATCAGCAATGTCCCTAGAACCAATCCAATGGCTACATCTCAAAAGAGTGATCACACTAAAAATCAAATATTTCATAAATCGCGTATTGGATATTAATCCAATTACATATGTTATATGCATATATATCTTTAAATATAATCTCTAAATTTTATTAAAATTTTTAAGCTAGTTTATGATATATTTCTAATAATGTAATAACAATATTTCAAAATACCACATGATCACACTAAAAATCAGATATTTCGTAAACCGCGCATTGGATATGAATCCAATTAACTAGGCCATATGTCTATATATCACTAAAAATCAGTAATATATTTTATTAATATTGATCCGCCAATTTTTGAAATATCACTAATTTAGTACGAGCACAGTTTGAGAATAGTACCTAAGAACAAGTGATGACATTATAAATCAAATATCTCATGAATTGCGCATTGGATATTACTCCAATAAAATATATTAGATGCCTATATGTCACTAAAGACCAATAATAAATTACATTAATATTGATACACTAGTTTTTGAGATATGAGTAATTGAGTATCGGCAATGTCCCTAGAACTAATCCAATGGCTACATCTCAAAAAAGTGATCACATTAAAAATCAAATATTTCATAAATCGCGTATTGGATATTAATCCAATTAAATATGTTATATGCATATATATCTCTAAATATCGTCTCAAAATTTTATTAAAATTTTTACGCTTGTTTATGATATATCTCTAATAATGTAATAACAATATTTGAAAATACCACATGATCACACTAAAAATCAAATATTTCATAAACCGCGCATTGGATATGAATCCAATTAACTAGGCCATATGTTTATATATCACTAAAAGTCATCAATAAATTTTATTAATATTGATCCGCCAATTTTTGAAATATCACTAATTTAGTACGAGCACAGTCTGAGAATAGCACCTAAAAACAAGTGATCACCTATAAATCAAATATCTCATGAATCGCGCATTGGATATTACTCCAAAAATATATATTTGATGTCCATATGTTACTAAAGGCCAGTAATAAATTGCATTAATATTGATACACTAGTTTTTGAGATTTGAGTAATTGAGTATCAGCAATGTCCCTAGAACCAATCCAATGGCTACATCTCAAAAAAGTGATCACACTAAAAATCAAATATTTCATAAATCGCGTACTGGATATTAATCCAATTAAATATGTTATATGCATATATATTTCTAAATATCATCTCTAAATTTTATTAAAATTTTTACGCTACTTTATGATATATCTCTAATAATGTAATAGCAATATTTGAAAATACCACATGATCACACTAAAAGTCAAACATTTCATAAACCGCGCATTGGATATGAATCCAATTAACTAGGCCATATGTCTATACATCAGTAAAAATCAGTAATAAATTTTATTAATATTGATCCGTCAATTTTTGAAATATCACTAATTTAGTACGAGCACAGTTTGAGAATAGTACCTAAGAACAAGTGATGACATTATAAATCAAATATCTCATGAATCGCGCATTGGATATTACTCCAATAAAATATATTAGATGCCTATATGTTACTAAAGATCAATAATAAATTGCATTAATATTAATACACTAGTTTTTGAGATTTGAGTAATTGAGGCGATGTCCGTAGAACTAATTCAATGGCTACATCTCAAAGAAGTGATCACACTATGCATATATATCTCTAAATATTATCTCTAAAATTTATTAAAATTTTTACGCTAGTTTATGATATATTTCTAATACTGTAATAACAATATTTGAAAATACCACATGATCACACTAAAAATCAAATATTTCATAAACCGCGCATTGGATATGAATCCAATTAACTAGGCCATATGTCTATATATCACTAAAAATCAGTAATAAATTTTATTAATATTGATCCGTCAATTTTTGAAATATCACTAATTTAGTACGAGCACAGTTTGAGAATAGCATCTAAAAACAAGTGATCACCTATAAATCAAATATCTCATGACTCGCGCATTGGATATTACTCCAACAAAATATATTTGATGTCCATATGTTACTAAAGGGCAGTAATAAATTGCGTTAATACTGATACACTAGTTTTTGAGATATGAGTAATTGAGTATCGGCAATATCCCTAGAACCAATCCAATGGCTACATCTCAAAAAAGTGATCACACTAAAAATCAAATATTTCATAAATTGCGTATTGGATATTAATCCAATTAAACATGTTATATGCATATATATCTCTCAATATCATCTCTAAATTTTATTATAATTTTTACGCTAGTTTATGATATGTCTCAAATAATATAATAACAATATTTGAAAATACCACATGATCACACTAAAAGTCAAACATTTCATAAACCGCGCATTGGATATGAATCCAATTAACTAGGCCATATGTCTATACATCAGTAAAAATCAGTAATAAATTTTATTAATATTGATCCGCTAATTTTTGAAATATCACTAATTTAGTACGACCACAGTTTGAGAATAGCACCTAAAAACAAGTGATCACCTAAAAATCAAATATCTCATGAATCGCGCATTGGATATTACTCCAATAAAATATATTAGATTCCTTTATGTTACTAAAGATTAATAATAAATTGCATTAAAATTAATGCACTAGTTTATGAGATATGAGTAATTGAGGCAATGTCCCTTGAACCAATCCAATTTCTACATCTTAAAAAGGTGATCACACTAAAAATCAAATATTTCATAAATCGCGTATTGGATATTAATCCAATTAAATATATTATATGCATATATATCTCTAAATATCATCTCTAAATTTTGTTAAAATTTTTACGCTAGTTTATGATATATCTCTAATAATGTAATAACAATATATGAAAATACCACATGATCACACTAAAAATCAAATATTTCAAAAACTGCGCATTGGATATTAATCCAATTAACTAGGCCATATGTCTATATATCACTAATAATCAGTAATAAATTTGATTAATATTGATCCGCCAATTTTCGAAATATCACTAATTTAGTACGAGCACAGTTTGAGAATAGTACCTAAGAACAAGTGATGACATTATAAATCAAATATCTCATGAATCGCGCATTGGATATTACTCCAACAAAATAAATTTGATGTCCATATGTTACTAAAGGTCAGTAATAAATTGCCTTAATACTGATACACTAGTTTTTAAGATATGAGTAATTGAGTATCGGCAATGTCCCTAGAACCAATTCAATGGCTACATCTCAAAAAAGTGATCACACTAAAAATCAAATATTTCATAAATCGCGCATTGGATATTAATCCAATTAAATATGTTATATGCATATATCTCTAAATATCATCTATAAATTTTATTAAAATTTTTGCGCTAGGTTATCATATATCTCTAATAATGTAATAACAATATTTGAAAATACCACATGATCACACTAAAAATCAAATATTTCATAAACCGCGCATTGGATATGAATCCAATTAACTAGGCAATATGTCTATATATCACTAAAAATCAGTAATAAATTTTATTAATATTGATCCGCCAATGTTTGAAATATCACTAATTTAGTACGAGCACAGTTTGAGAATAGTACCTAAGAACAAGTGATGACATTATAAATCAAATATCTCATGAATTGCGCATTGGATATTACTCCAATAAAATATATTAGATGCCTATATGTTACTAAAGGTCAGTAATAAATTGCATTAATACTGATACACTAGTTTTTGAGATTTGAGTAATTGAGTATCGGCAATGCCCCTAGAACTAATCCAAAGGCTACATCTCAAAAAAGTGATCACACTAAAACTCAAATATTTTATAAATTGCATATTGGATATTAATCCACTTAAATTGTTATATGCATATATATCTTTAAATATCATCTCTAAATTTTATTAAAATTTTTACGCTAGTTTATGATATATCTCTAATAATGTGATAACAATATTTGAAAATACCACATGATCACACTAAAAATCAAATATTTTATAAACCGCGCATTGAATATGAATCCAATTAACTAGGCCATATGTCTATATATCACTAAAAATCAGTAATAAATTTTATTAATATTTATCCGCCAATTTTTGAAATATCACTAATTTAGTACGAGCACAGTTTGAGAATAGTACCTAAGAACAAGTCATGATGACATTATAAATCAAATATCTCATGAATCACGCATTGGATATTACTCCAATAAAATATATTTGTTGTCCATATGTTACTAAATGTCAGTAATAAATTGCGTTAATACTGATACACTAGTTTTTGAGATATGAGTAATTGAGTATCGGCAATATCTCTAGAACCAATCCAATGGTTACATCTAAAAAAAGTAATCACACTAAAAATCAAATATTTTATAAATTGCGTATTGGATATTAATCCAATTAAATATGTTATATGCATATATATCTCTAAATATCATCTCTAAATTTTATTAACAAATTTATGCTAGTTTATGATATATCTCTAATAATGTAATAACAATATATGAAAATACCACATGATCACACTAAAAATCAAATATTTCAAAAACTGCGCATTGGATATGAATCCAATTAACTAGGCCATATGTCTATACATAACTAAAAATCAGTAATTTTTTTTTTTTAATATTCATCAGCCAATTTTTGAAATATCACTAATTTAGTACGAGCACAGTTTGAGAATAGTACCTAAGAACAAGTGATGACATTATAAATCAAATATCTCATGAATCGCGCATTGGATATTACTCCAATAAAATATATTAGATGCCTATATGTTACTAAAGATCAATAATAAATAGCATTAATATTGATGCACTAGTTTTTGAGATATGAGTAATTGAGGCAATGTCCCTAGAACTAATCCAATGGCTACATCTCAAAAAAGTGATCACACTAAAAATCAAATTTTTCATAAATCACGTATTGGATATTTATCCAATTAAATATGTTATATGCATATATATCTCTAAATATCATCTCTAAATTTTATTAAAATTTTTACGCTAGTTTATGATATATCTCTAATTATGTAATAACAATATTTAAAAATACCACCTGATCACACTAAAAATCAAATATTTCATAAACCGCGCATTGGATATGAATCCAAATAACTAGGCCATATATCTATATATCACTAAAAATCAGTAATAAATTTTATTAATATTGATTCGCCAATTTTTTAAATATCACTAATTTAGTACGAGCACAGTTTGAGAATAGTACCTAAGAACAAGTGATGACATTATAAATCAAATATCTCATTAATCCCGCATTGGATATTACTCCAATAAAATATATTAGATGCCTATATGTTACTAAAGATCAATAATAAATTTCATTAATATTGATACACTAGTTTTTGAGATATGAGTAATTGAGTATCAGCAATTTCCCAAGAACCAATCCAATGGCTACATCTCAAAAAAGTGATCACACTAAATATCAAATATTTCATAAATCGCGTATTGGATATTAATCCAATTAAATATGTTACATGCATATATATATATATATATCATCACTAAATTTTATTAAAATTTATGAACTAATTTGATAGCATTGATAGCATGATAGCAGCATTTATCAGTATTTCCGGCCTTTATGGTCCGAGCGAGCTTGCGAGCGAGGACTATAAATAGGGCAAATCCGTTTTACTTTATCATTACGTACTAGTACGAAATGTATAACATTCTGGCCTACACATATAAAAAGTAAATATTTACGGACAGTCGAGCATAAAACCATTTATAAGTATTTCCTTCGACTAGATGCAGGTAACACAAACAAACCGCGAATACGATAATCCCATTAACACGATATTTTGTTAATTACTAAACATTCAGATATAACTTTTAATTCGCTACGATTGTAACAAGATTAAATATTTGACATGAATATGGATAAATTCCGATTAATTTATTCAAGGCTGGACACCAACAGCCTCTCTAAATTATCCAACAAATTTGAGAGCGATTTGCGTCAACGCCAAATTGTAAGCCAGCATTGCGTAATTGCGTCGGCCGTTAAGTGCCTAATTAACATGGGACAATTGACCGATGAAGCCTGATAGTAGTAACAATATTTTACTGGCTATCGACTTTAATTTCGAATATCGAATTTAATTCTACAAGAAAATAAACATTATTTTGTAGAACAATTTACTCAGTACCTAAGAAACAAAAAAATGTGCGGAATCAGGACCTGCAATAAAAAAATCTACCTTGCCATTTAAAAAGTCAAAGTTGACCTTCAAAAATCTTGACAACTGTCAGATTCCAAAAAGTAGATACGTGCATCAGATTGTCCCCTTGAAATGGTACAACTCCTATGTAAAGAATTTTCGCAACAAATTTTATTTTTGGCGATATTTAGCTGTATCACTTAAAATGGGACACCCGGTATAGTAGTAAACCTCTTAGACATAAGCATTATGAAACTGATGAAAATGAAAACCGAAAAATGTTTTTAAAATCTCAAAAACTTAATAATAGTATTACTAATAATATAATATAATTATTATTAATAATAATATAAGTGAATACACAAACAAATGTACTAAACTTTTCAGCAATTTGAATGCTGCAATATGTTTCAATAAAGTTACTTAACATCATACAGACTTTAGATATTTCAAAACAGTTTTCCTGTGTATGTGCCAATCAAAGTGATTTGATTAGATTTTTTTAAATGTAATATCAAGAGTTTCTTAACAAATTTGTACTAATTTCATTATCCACTTCAAGTGATTGAAGGTGATAAGAACTGTCGCACTTTTTCACATTGCATGGTGATAGCGCGATATTTTACGACTTGATACTGGGTGTACTGACCGTGAGTCATTGACGTCATAAGCTCTGATTTGGAGTTGCATTTACAAGCACTGGTGGGCGTCGCTGTCGATTATACCACTGGTAGGTGTGCCAGCTGCTTCTGATGATATACACATAATTCAAACCCATGTCGGACGAAAAAAACAGGTGCGTGGTAATTAATTGGATTCAACCAGGAGATGACGTACATGAAATAGAAATGCCACCTAGCCACGGTCAAGGTGCTATTTTCGCAAAATTTGAATGGCATATGAATGGTCAGTTATAATGATTTTTTACCTGAGAGTGCATAAAGCATTTTACATTAAATCAAATTAACTCAGGTTAGGATCCATGCAATTATTAAGTTATAATGATGTTTATATAAATCAAGAGTTTGTGATGGGGAATACATAAAACGTTTAAATGCATGAATTTATTTGTTATTGATGTAGGAGTTCGTTTTATATTATTATTAGGTGCCTGTTTTCGGTATACCTAATATGCTTTATTTACGGATAAATCATAAATTGACAATTATACACAAATTTCTTTATCTTTATTGCCTGACCTGACCTCTTTATTGCCCGTGGGCTATAAAGAAACGTCAAACAACGATATCATACCTAATAAAAAAAACACTTCAAAAATCGATTATTAAACGCAATTTTAATGAAATTGGAAGCTTCTTTTAACATTTGTGCTACAGGTTTGTTTTAATTATTTCCAATTGAACTACGGTACAAACTCTAAAGCAAAAATTGAATTTTTGACGCTTGCACCTCTTAAAAAAGATTGCGTAGATAAGATCAATTTTATAGAAAGTGAAAACTTACTTCGATATTAAAATTTCTAAATATTACAATCAAATAATAAAGTCGATAGCCCATTCCATACATCATGTATCACATCATATATCAATCTATACCTTTTCAAGTTCAAATTGAAACTAATCAAGTTCAAATTGAGACCAATCGATTTCAAATTGAGGCCAATAAAGTTCAAATTGATACCAATCAATTTCAAATTGAGACTAAACAAAATCAAGTTGACACTAAACAATATGAAGTTGAGAGTAAACAAATAAAATTTATTATGACAACTTGATATTGTTTAGTGTCAACTTGATTTTGTTTAGTCTCAATTTGAAATTGATTGGTGTGAATTTGAAATTGATTGGTGTCAATTTGAACTTGATTGGCCTCAATTTGAAATTGATTGGTCTCAATTTGAACTTGAAAAGGTATAGTTATGAATCCGATGTTATATGTATTAAGTATGTTGTACAGTATTAAATATTAAGACGCGAATATTAAGATTTTCACGTTGTGATGGCGTTAGGATTAGTGATGTATGGCAGAACTGGTAAAACTGACAGAAAGTTGGTTTATCTAAATTTGTGCTTCAATTTGGGTTTCGTAGCTTCTTTAATTTTCATTCTGGAAGAATATCCATCATAATATGTTTTGCTTTAAATTTGATGTTTTAACCGAAAATAGAACTGGAGTGGTTTCCGTTAAAATAAAAAATGTATTTTGCTTCAAAAAACTGCAAAAATCGAAGCTCAATTGTTTTCGCTTTCTCTGTCTTAATGGGCGTTAAAATGGTTTGCTAATTTAAACAGTTTTGCATCTGTAATAATAACAGTTACCAGTTACAAGTTACCAATGTTCAAAACTTCATTTCGATCACTCTGTATATATTTAAATTCATCAATAGTTCTTGGATTTCTTTGGCAATATTTTTGTGTTTTTTTTGTAACATACAAGATTTTCTTCTATTTGTTCTAGGATTTATTTTTCAATTTTTTGTTCCTTATGGACTTAGGTGTCTTACAAAATAATTGCAGACTTTCTGGTATTTGCAAAAAGAAATTATGAATATTTGGGTATTTCTGAAGTTTTTATATGGAATTAGATGAACCTTCTTTTGTTCAAAATTCGGGAATAGATCAAGGATATCTTTTGATAGATAGAGATATAGATAATAGATAGATACATAGATAGGTATTATCAAAATATTCAAACTATCCATCAGATAAATTTTCTGAAAGTTCAGTAACAGATAACTTATACTGGTCAATTCGGAAAGATAACAACTCCATTTTCTCACTTATTTGAGACATTCTCGTGGTCGAATCGTGGTCGGCATTACGAAATAATTGTCATTTACCCACAAGTATATTTCAGACACGTGATCAGTGCGGGTGTAAAAAATAAATTAATACCTAGGTGAAATGTGAACTTATTTTACTTTTATCATTTGCGCATTGGCCATGAGGCAAGTTAGCTTCAAAAAAGAAATCAGCCAGAGTTTAGAGGATAAACAGGTAACAACGGAATTTTTTATGGTTATTTGTCTTTTAAATTACCGGCCGTAAAATTTTCCATGGAGGCGATCCATTGGTTGGAATTTCGGCGGTTATCCCCTAGCAGAAAACCAACCGCAACATCAATCTTGATGCACCGCAGCACGATGATATGGTATCAAGAAAAAATCGGAAACGAACCATAAATTAGCGTTTCGATCTAATCTAATCCCGTTTCTGCACGTCCCATGGCACACCGCGATGGTCTGGTAACTTTCCGAGAGAGAGAAAACGCTTTTGAAAACGATCATAATGCGGTTCTGATTGACGTCAATGCTGACCTCCGACGTTTAGGTCGCTGCCCCAAATTCGAAGCACGTCGTCTCTTCGTGCCCCTTCTTCGACGGGGGCAAGAGAGAGAGGGAAGGCATGAACGTGCGCCGATCGGCATGGGGATACAAAGACAGGAGCCTGCATATTAAAAACGTAGCTAACGCTGTCAACAATTCCTTCACGCCGCTGCTGATGCAAGAAAAACAGGCGTCTTCCCAGTGCATTTCGAAAGCCATCGGTGATGGTGTACCAAGAAACAATACAAGTATGATCCCATCATATGAAGAAAAAAACAATTACTCAGAAATGTACCTCCATACCATCAAACACAAGTATAGTTCATTTAGTCAAAAATGAAATTATACCTGCAAACATTGTTAAGTAACTTTTTAAGACTAAGTGTCTTACCTAGTCTTACCAAGAAACAATACAAGTATAATCTTATCATATGAAGAAAAAACCAACTACTCAGATATGGACGTCCGTACCTTCCAAATACAAGTATAGTTCATTTAGGCCCATATCTATAGTCCGTACTTGAGCATCAGTCCGACTCAAGTCGTATATTTGCGTATATTTGGTTGCGTTTGGTGCATAAACGTTTATAGAAAATATGCAACCAAATGTACGACTTGAGTCGAACTCAAGTTCAAGTACGGACTATAGATACGAGCCTTAGTCCAAAATGAAATTGTGCCTGCAAACATTGTTAAGTAACTTGTTAAGACTAAGTGTCTTACCAAGTCTTACCAAGAAACAATACAATTACAATCCCATCATATGAAGAAAAAGCAATTACTCAGAAATTGACCTGCGTACCTTCCAAATACAAGTATAGTTCATTTACAACATTTTCAAAATGCCAAACCTTAAATTAAAAAATTCAAAAATGACGTAAGATTGCCAAATAAATCCTAAATCTATACCAAAATTTCTCGATCGGGCATTCCTTTCAGTTCAACTTCTTATTCTCACTGCGAGATTTAAATCTGGTGGTGTGGGCGCCAGATGGTCAGCCGTTGCGACAGTTCGTGATTTCTGAACTTCGCTGACTGTCTGCCGTCCACCCACGCAGGTATAATAATAATAATATTTATTTGGTGTCAGTACAATAATGTTTACACAGGTCAGTAAGTACATATAAGGTACAAATATATAGTATAAGTGTAGAGTCAAACAAATTAAAGTTAGAACTAAAGTTATCAAATTTAAGTAATTAAAGTAGTGGTTATAAATAGGAGACGATTACAGACACGTTAAAATTAAAATTAGCGAATGATGCAATTGCAGCATAGCTGCCTACGCAATTACGTCAATGAACTAGGTAGGGTGGAGCCTCCCTTTGCGACTAAATAGGGACGGGGTTAAAATTACGTGGAGCCTTTTTAACCCCCCCAACTCTCTGACACCGAGAGCCTGGCCCTCGTCACTGCCTCGAAGGGACCCTCCACTCGCTCCACGGCCTAACGCGCTGATTGCCCTTCAGGCACGTCACAAGTATAATCCCATCATATGAAGAAAACACCAATTACTCAGTTACTCAGGAATTGACCTCCGTACCTTCCAAATACAAGTATAGTTCATTTAGTCAAAAATGAAATTGTACCTGCAAACTTTGTTAAGTAACTTGTTAAGACTAAGTGTCTTACCAAGTCTTACCAAGAAACAATACAATTACAATCCCATCATATGAAGAAAAAGCAATTACTCAGAAATTGACCTGCGTACCTTCCAAATACAAGTATAGTTCATTTACAACATTTTCAAAATGCCAAACCTTAAATTAAAAAATGCAAAAATAACGTAAGATTGCCAAATAAATCCTAAATCTATACCAAAAATGCAATCAAAATTATATGTTAATATAAAAAAATATTAGACAAACTAAATAATCTATAGAACTATCCGGATAAAAGATATACAAAAGATGGAGAATAACAACATTTAAGCCATAAGTCTATTATTTTGGAAAATATATAACAATAATAATAATAACATATTGTTTATTTCAAATGAAAGTCATAAATACAAGAAACAAACAAAAGAAAAATATCCCAATCCAGATATCCAGATAGCCAGATCAAGGATATCAAGGATTTCTTTATTATTGTTTGATTGACTAGACAAATATCATGTAAATGTGATCGATTGTTTAATAAATACCTATCTATGTATCTATCTATTATCTATCTCTATCTATCAAAAGATTTCCTTGATATATTCCCGAATTTTGTTAACTTATACTGGTCAACTCGGAAAGATAACAACTCAATTTTCACACTTATTTGAGACATTCTAGGTGTCGAATGTTCAGAGGATTTATCTGCAGACACACTGTATACAAATCTGGCTTCAAATATTCAAACTATCCATCAGATAAATTTTCTGAAATTTCAATAACAGATAACTTATACAGGCCAACTCGGAAAGTTAATATCTCGAATTTCTCACTTATTTGAGGCATACTAGGGGTCAAATTTTCAGAGTGTTTATCTGCAGGCATACTGT
Organism: Othius punctulatus; assembly: GCA_951805005.1. NCBI lineage: Eukaryota > Metazoa > Arthropoda > Insecta > Coleoptera > Staphylinidae > Othius > Othius punctulatus. The sequence goes on along the minus strand of OX638141.1, from coordinate 6,482,793 downwards.
ATACAAATGTGGCATACAATATTGAAACTATCCATCAGATAAATTTTCTGAAATTTCAGTTACAGATAACTTATACTGGTCAACTTGGAAAGATAACAACTCGATTTTCTTACTTATTTGAGACATTCTTGTGGGCAAATTTGCAGAGGATTTACCTGCAGACATACTGTATACAAATGTGGCATAAAATATTCAAACTATCCATCAGATAAATTTTCTGAAATTTCAGTAACAGATTAATTATACTGGCCAACTCGGAAAGATAACAACTAGATTTTCCCACTTATTTGAGACATTCTAAGGGTCAAATTTTCAGAGGATTTATCTGCAGACATACTGTATACAAATCTGGCATAAAATATTCAAACTATCCATCAGATAAATTTTCTGAAATTTCAGTAACAGATAACTTATACTGGTCAACTCGGAAAGATAACAACTCGATTTTCTCCCGTATTTCAGACATTCTCGCGGTCAAATTTTCAGAGGATTTATCTGCAGACATACTGTATACATATCTGGCATAAAATATTCAAACTATCCATCAGATAAATTTTCTGAAATTTCAGTAACAGATAAATTATACTGGTTAACTCGGAAAGATAACAACTCAATTTTCTCGCTTATTTGAGACATCCTCGAGATCAAATTTTCTGAGGATTTATCTTCAGGCATACTGTATACAAATCTGGCATAAAATTTTCAAACTATCCATCAGACAAATTTTCTGAAATTTCAGTAACAGACAACTTATACTGGTCAACTCTGAAACATAACAACTCAATTTTCACACTTATTTGAGACATTCTAGGGGTCAAATTTTCAGAGGATTTATCTTCAGGTATACTAGCCCTGTTAGTAAAATCTGGAAGTATTGAACACATGAACTTAATTATTTAATGTCCTATACAGTAATTTATATCGTAAACAATTAACCCATATTCAGTGTAGCAGATACACTAACAATACAAATTTGAAAATTTACTGTTATGAAGGTAATTAAGCAGATTATATTACTCACTCAACTGATCACAAGTCTACTAATCATAATTAGTCATCAGGCTTTAAAGGCACATTACAGATTAAACTCACATTCAAATTTCCAGGTATTGTTTTATATCGTAATGTATTAATATTAATTATTATATCTAATAGTAGTAAGTATATTTAGTACAGTGTTAGGCTTAATAATGTGTCATGTTTTTTTTCTCACATTATTAAGACAACGGTAATGTATGATGAAATCATTGTTGTATATTTGTTGGCACGGGAGGATGGGGAACATACAAGCGGCCCGGGAACAAACTTTTATCGGCCCATTTTGCATTCACATAAAATTGCAATAATACCATATAAACAAAATAATAATCATACTTCAAAATTTGACAAATATGTAAAAATCAAAAATATTTTACAATAAATAATTTCAAATTGAATATATTATTTTTATTTTTAAAATATATTAAAATGTATTATCAGAGACATAACACCTCTGAGAATGGCTAATAAAAGCCGAAACAAGTTGGGTGTAGAAGATCAAATAATAAGATTACATAACTAAGAGAAAGTACTCCCTATAAAGAAAAAATCAATATAAAATTAAATACCGTAAGTTTTTCATAATACTTATTTATTTATTAATACAGAGGTTCCTAAAGTGTACGATTACTGTTCTGCTTTCAATCATATTGAATAACATATGAAAAAGATTAGGTAATTAAAATTCATGCTTTGACTAAGAAAATTATATTTATAAAATCTTCATTAAAATTACAAAGGTTTAAATATACATTTTTAGCATTTTTTTTTTTTAATTATTGGAGTTTTATTCCGAAAGCATATCCCTCACAAAGTTGTTAAAATGTTCAGAGTTATTTGCAGAAAATTTATTGAACATGAAAGAAAAAAATTAATAATTAAAAAAATTTAAATGTAATTTTCAACATTATTACTTTTACAAATTTTACATTACAAATTAAAATTTAAATTGTAAAATATTAATCAAAACACAAAATCGTCATTTGCATTATACAATTTATATTGAAAATTATAATAATAATAATAATAATATTTACCAGCGGGAGAACCTGCATAATATACACATAAAAATTAAAAATTAAAACTTACTAAATGAAAATGAATTTGAAACTTGATTTGTGATTTTACATGAAAGTAAAAAATGTAAATTATAAATTCCGAAACTCAAATGAAATAACAAAGTCATCATGATGAATGATAGAATTTAGTTGGAAATTATAAAATTCTTATAGTAAATACGAAAATATTAATTATAAATTGCAATGTTAAATTAAAATTTGAAATTTTTAGTATAAATTATAAAAAACTTTATCTTCAAAACATATAACTCACTAAGTTATTAATATTCTTTTGAAGGCAGAAATTTGAAAAATATTAATGCAAAATACAAAATTATGTACAAAATTACAAAGAGACGCCATGAAGTTTTTATTGCAAATGTCAAATTTTGATATTTTATTACAAATTGCAAGTTCATCAAACCATAAAATTCTCATTGAAACATCTCGCTTGTAAACTGCAATGAATTGGAAATTAGAAAATTTTCGTTAGAATTTATTAATATAATTACTAGACTTCATTCATAAATTGTAAAGATCAATGGAATCTGCGACTTTTTTAATTCTAATTTATAACGTCTTTCCCCAGAAATCATATTCCTTTCAAATGTATTAACCATTTCATAATGGCAAAAACTATAATGGATGTTGTAAAATGTTGATTAAAATGTTTTTAAATTCAACAAAAACAATGAAATTTTCGCATTTTAACTACACATTACAGAAATTTCTTCGAAAATCCTATAAATAGTAATAGTATTATGATGAATGTTATGAAGTTTTGATGATGGATTTCAGTATTTCAATAGAAATTATGGAGAATTAATTATAAATTTCAAATGTTTTAGAATTTGTAAGTTTTTATTATGAATACAATATTTCAATGGAATTAGAAAACAATCATAAAGTATAAATAAGTTTACATTAACACTAGAACAAATACAATAATAAATAAGCAAATAAGTAAATAAAGACATAACTAAGTTTTATTAGAATTATGTAATTTTCGTTGTGACTTTCATCATTCATCATTCTAAATTACCAAATTGCAATAACTTTATGAAAATTTCATTGTTATTTGATAAATTTTAAAGTATAAATAAGTTTACATTAACAGTATAACAAATACAATAATAAATAAGTTAATAAGTAAATAAAGAAATATATAAGTTTTATTGGAATTATGTAATTTTAGTTGTGACTTTCATCATTCATCATTCTAAATTACAAAATTGCAATAAATTTGTGAAATTTTTATTGTTAATTGATAAATTTCACTGTAAAATGTAAAATATTCAACATTCGTATTATAAATTACAACATTTCAGCAGCGATTATTAAAATTTTATTGTAAATTGCCAAAATTTCACTATAAAATGCAAAATGTCATTGGCATTTCCAAAATTTGTATAGAGTTGTTAAAATGTTTATAGTTATTTGCAGAAAATTTTATGAAAATAAACTTAGGTGGAAATTACGAACTGTTCATTAGAGATTACAAAATGTTTATTAGAAATTATGAAGTACTTATTATAAATACCAAAATTTTACTACATATACATTTTCCTTACAAATTAGAAAATTTTATTAAAAATTGCAAAAAGCTAATCAAACCACAACATATTAAAATTATATCATGTCGATTGTAAATTAAATTTACAAAAGCTTCAAAATTTTCAATACATTTTTTTATTAGAAATACTAATTTTTTTTATAAATTACAAAGATTAATGGAACCTGCCAATTTTTAGTTGAAAATTATAACGGCTATCTACACAATTTATATTCCTCGCCAAATTATTTTATATTTCATAAAAATTTGCAAAAAATATTATGGAAACTGAAAGGATCCATGGAAAATCCTAGTTCAAAAAGGGAGCTGCGACGCGAAAAAGTTTACGAACCACTGTGTTAATACATATATAAACAATATTTATTGGGCTATCGACCACATGGGGTCTTTCCGCCTTGTGTTAATACATTAAATCAAAATTATTAATAAACTTGTGGTCGGATCTGCCAGCCCAAAATTCTGGGGATTCCGGCCCAACATTCGGGATGGCTACCGGCCCACCGGGAAATTTCCCATTTTCCCAAATGGCCCATCCGCCCCTGTTTGTAGGTATTTAGAATGCCTGCAAAATGTTTGTTACAAATGTCATTCAGTAAAAGTTCCAGTACAACTGTCATAAAATTGTCATATTTTGATATCTGTTAAAATTTATGCATGCAACTTGATATAAAATATCACTGCCAACTGTCACGATATTAGATAATGTCATAATGTCATAATTTACTGTAGTTAAGTTATGCCTGCAATACCTGAATTATTTGTATGAGCATATGCAACATTGTAACAAAGATATTTATTTGAAATCTTCGTTTTAGTAATTTTCTTTATACAGCCAAAAATTTAAATGGGTTCTCAATGTTGCTGTGTGCTATTAAATTTGTGAGAAGATTTCTCAACTAATTCAAGATTACAAAAGATATTTACTCAAAATCGTCGTTTTGGTTGATTTTTGCTTTAAATAGCCAACAAAAAAATGGGTTCTCAATCGCAATTACTAGTTAGCAAAATATACACTGTGTATCAGCCAAATGGAATAAATTCGATAATAAATAAATGGGGGCGTGTTCGAAAAAACGCTCGGACCCGTCGATTGTTATTTTTAGTTCCGCATTTTTTTCAACAAAAACTTTTTATACAGGGTGTGTCATGTGACCGTGGCCAATACCAACTTTCTTATTTTAAATGCAACACTTGGTATATTATTCATTTTTTTGATTCTTCAGAAAATTCTAGACATATTTCATGTACAATGTCCTATACCTATCTTCAACTGTTTCGGAAATATTAAGTGTTTTCAGATTTATTGCAAAAATTAACATTAAAAAAAGAAAATTATTTGATTACAGAAATTCGTTACAACACACTCAAAAACTAATAAGTAATACTGTTTATTTCTTGATAATGTAAAAAAACAAAGAAAAAACAATAAATTTCAATGGAGGAGATGTTCAAAATGCTCGCCGTGAACGTCTTGGCAACATCCTAATCTTAAATAGAAATTTCTTCTAACGTTACTCAACATCTCAGGCGTGACCGATCTAATCGCAAGCATTATTCGTCTTCTTAAGTCAGCTAAGTCGAGGGGTTTAGTTTTGTATACAATACTTTTGACATATCCCCATAAGAAGAAGTCTAATGACGTCAGATCAGGGGATCGTGCTGGCCATTCCATCGACCCTCGCCTCCCTATCCACCGATTTGGAAATATTCGGTTGAGGTAGTAACACTTAATATTTCCGAAACAGTTGAAGATAGGTATAGAACATTATACATGAAATATGTCTAGAATTTTCTGAAGAATCCAAAAATTGAATAATATACCAGGTGTTGCATTTAAAATAAGAAAGTTGGTATTGGCCACGGTCACATGACACACCCTGTATAAAAAGTTTTTGTTGAAAAAAATGCGCAACTAAAAATAACAATCGACGTGTCCGAGCGTTTTTTCGAACACGCCCCCATTTATTTATTATTGAATTTATTCCATTTGGCTGATACACCCTGTATACATGCAATCTCTAGAAAAACAAGCAGAATCTTGACGCACTTGATGTTAACGCAATCGGTGGCGTGGTTTTGACACGAGGATCAAAAATAATGTATCCAATCGTCATAAACTAACCCTTTCCTTGTACTCCTTCAATGCGATAACATTTTTATTAATAACAAAGTGATAACTGTCGCTCGCAATTTCCCAAATAGCAACAGATCTGCGTAGACAATTTTGTAATTACTACAACAATATTATCGCTAATCGTGGCTATATCTTTGAAAATACTCGCGGATTGACGTCAAGCTCCGTCCTCCAAGAAGCCCATTTTATTATAAAGAGCTGATACGCGCTCCAAATAACAAACAATGCTATTTTTAGCTCGTTTGTTCCAAATAAGTACTGCAAGAGGTTTTTATTGCACGAGCAGCAATAAATCCTGAGATATGTTTCTCGGGGACAATAAATTACCAAGACATCAGCTAAGATGGACCGCAGTAAATAGATTGCAAATAGCTTTTCATAATTAATAATAACAGGCGGTAATGTACCTGAATACAAATGAAAAGCGAGGAAATTAATACACGAGCAATATTTTCCCACAGATTGATAATTGTTTGTGATGCACAACTTAATACGTCCTCATTCAATGATGTCATTCAGGTGTATTGCGTATCAAAAAACTTAGGCAGCATCACATTCAAATCTCAATTGCAATTATAACATAATGTCATAATGCATTTGAATGTTGTGAGTAAATTTGAATTGATTTAAAACATATATGCACCTACCTGAGAGCATAGTTGCATACATTGTTTTACATCAAATCATATTAAAAGTTATTTAGGATTGTTATTTTGGGGACTGTTTCGCCAACATTGATAATTTTTTTATATGGAATGAGAACGAAAAAAATCGTTTAGGAGTTGATGTGTGCACCACTTCACTACCCTCCCCAGAAAAAGCCCAAAGAAAATAGCGATAGCTATAATATTACTATAAATGCCCTATAATACGTTCCTTCAAAAAGTTTTTCAAAATTTTATTAACGAAATTTTGGTGTTTTTTTTTATATATTCTGAAATTTTTAAGAATTTTAAGAAACGACTACAGTCCTTTAATTTCCAAAGCGTACTTCTCTTGGCGAGTACCATGAAGATGTTTGCAATGATGCAATGCTGTTTGCTGATGATTGATGCTTGATTTGATGATTGATGCTACATCGGTTGTGCTCTCTAATTTTGTGACAAGGCTTTTAAATAAGTAATGTAAAGTCTTTTAACTTCGAAAGCGTACTACTCTTGCCGAGTACCATCATGATGTTTGCAATGATGCAATGATGATTGCTGAGCATTTGAAGGTTGATGCCACATCGGATGTTCTCTCTAATTGTGTAAAAACAATTTAAAACAAAGAATGAAGCTCATTTAATTTTCAAAGCGTACTTCTCTTGGCGAGTACCATCAAGATGTTTGCAATAATACTGTTTTCTGATGATTGATGCTTGATTTGATGATTGATGCTACATCGGTTGTGCTCTCTAATTTTGTGACAAGGCTTTTAAATAAGTAATGTAAAGTCTTTTAACTTCGAAAGCGTACTACTCTTGCCGAGCACCATCATGATGTTTGCAATGGTGCAATGATGATTGCTGAGCTTTGATGCTTCATTTGATGGTTGATGCTACAACAGATGTTCTCTCTAATTGTGTGAAAACCCTTTAAAACAAAGAATGAAGTGTCATTTAATTTCCAAAGCGTACTTCTCTTGGCGAGTACCATCAATATGTTTGCAATAATACTGTTTGCTGATGATTGATGCTTGATTTGATGATTGATGCTGCATCGGTTGTGCTCTCTTATTGTGTGACAAGGCTTTTAAATAAGTAATGTAAAGTCTTTTAACTTCGAAAGCGTACTACTCTTGCCGAGTACCATCATGATGTTTGCAATGGTGCAATGATGATTGCTGAGCATTGATGCTTCATTTGATGGTTGATGCTACATCGGATGTTCTCTCTAATTGTGTGAAAACCCTTTAAAACAAAGAATGAAAAGTCGATTAATTTCCAAAGCGTACTTCTCTTGGCGAGTACCATCAATATGTTTGCAATAATACTGTTTGCTGATGATTGATGCTTGATTTGATGATTGATGCTACATTGGTTGTGCTCTCTAATTGTGTGACAAGGCTTTTAAATAAGTAATGTAAAGTATTTTAACTTCGAAAGCGTACTACTCTTGCCGAGTACCATCATGATGTTTGCAATGATGCAATGATGATTGCTGAGCATTGATGCTTTTTTTGATGGTTGATGCCACAACGGATGTAATCTCTAATTGTGTAAAAACCCTATAAAACAAAGAACGAAAAGTCCTAAAATTTCCAAAGCGTACTTCTCTTGGCGAGTACCATCAATATGTTTGCAATAATACTGTTTGCTGATGATTGATGCTTGATTTGATGATTGATGCTACATCGGTTGTGCTCTCTAATTGTGTGACAAGGCTCTTAAATAATTAATGTAAAGTCTTTTAACTTCGAAAGCGTACTACTCTTGCCGAGTACGACCATGACGTTTGCAATGATGCAATGATGATTGCTGAGCATTGATGCTTTTTTTAATGGTTGATGCTACAACGGATGTTCTCTCTAAATGTGTAAAAACCCTATAAAACAAAGAATGAAAAGTCTTTTAACTTCCAAGGCGTACTTCTCTAGGCGAGTACCATCAATATGTTTGCAATAATGCAATGCTGTTTGCTGATGATTGATGCTTGATTTGATGATTGATGCTACATCGGTTGGGCTCTCTAATTATGTGACAAGGCTTTTAAATAAGTAATGTAAAGTCTTTTAACTTCGAAAGCGTACTACTCTTGCCGAGTACCATCATGATGTTTGCAATGATGCGACGATGATTGCTAAGCATTGATGCTTCATTTGATGCATCAATGCTCTCTCTAATTGTGTGAAAACTCTTTAAGACCAGGAATGAAAAGTCTTTTAATTTCCAAAGCGTACTTCTCTTGGCGAGTACCATCAATTTGTTTGCAATAATACTGTTTGCTGATGATTGATGCTTGATTTGATGATTAATACTACATCTGTTATGCTCTCTAATTGTGTGACAAGGCTTTTAAATAAGTAATGTAAAGTCTTTTAACTTCGAAAGCGTACTACTCTTGCCGAGCACCATCATGATGTTTGCAATGATGCAATGATGATTGCTGAGCATTGATGCTTCATTTGATGGTTGATGCTACAACGGATGTTCTCTCTAATTGTGTAAAAACCCTATAAAACAAAGAATGAAAAGTCTTATAATTTTCAAAGCGTACTTCTCTTGGCGAGTACCATCAATATGTTTGCAATAATACTGTTTGCTGATGATTGATTTGATGATTGATGCTACATCGGTTGTGCTCTCTAATTGTGTGACAAGGCTTTTAAATAAGTAATGTAAAGTCTTTTAACTTCGAAAGCGTACTACTCTTGCCGAGTACCATCATGATGTTTGCAATGATGCAATGATGATTGCTGAGCATTTGAAGGTTGATGCAACATCGGATGTTCTCTCTAATTGTGTAAAAACAATTTAAAACAAAGAATGAAGCGTCATTTAATTTTCAAAGCGTACTTCTCTTGGCGAGTACCATCAATATGTTTGCAATAATACTGTTTGCTGATGATTGATGCTTGATTTGATGATTGATGCTACATCGGTTGTGCTCTCTAATTGTGTGACGAGGCTTTTAAATAAGTAATGTAAAGTTTTTTAACTTCGAAAGCGTACTACTTTTGCCGAGTACCATCATGATGTTTGCAATGATGCAATGATGATTGCTGAGCATTGATGCTTTTTTTGATGGTTGATGCTACAACGGATGTTCTCTCTATTTGTGTAAAAACCCTATAAAACAAAGAATGAAAAGTCTTATAATTTCCAAAGCGTACTTCTGTTGGCGAGTACCATCAATATGTTTGCAATAATACTGTTTGCTGATGATTGATGCTTGATTTGATGATTGATGCTACATCGGTTGCGCTCTCTAATTGTGTGACAAGGCTTTTAAATAAATAATGTAAAGTTTTTTAACTTCGAAAGCGTACTACTCTTGCCGAGTACAATCATGATGTTTGCAATGATGCAATGATATTTGCTGAGCATTGATGCTTCATTTGATGGTTGATGCTACATCGGATGTTCTATCTAATTGTATGAAAACCTTTTAAAATAAAGAATGAAGCGTCATTTAATTTTCAAAGCGTACTTCTCTTGGCGAGTACCATCAATATGTTTGCAATAATGCAATGCTGTTTGCTGATGATTGATGCTTGATTTGATGATTGATGCTACATCCGTTGTGCTCTCTAATTGTGTGACAAGGCTTTTAAATAAGAAATGTAAAGTCTTTTAACTTCGAAAGCGTACTACTCTTGCCGAGTACCATTATGATGTTTGCAATGATGCAATGATGATTGCTGAGCATTAATGCTCCATTTGATCGTTGATGCTACATCGAATACGTAAATAACTATTAGACCGCCATAGTTAAACCACCATTATAACATAAACACAAAAAAACTGCAAGTAAACCTGCAAGAAAAGTATTAATCATTTTGGTATCGTTTCATACGCAGCTATGCATATTCTCTATACAATTCAGTACTTATAATGTCTAATTGTCTATTATATGTGGGGGCCAATTACACCAATGAACAATTAAAAATCAGTTAACCATCGTGTAACTAATCTGTTTTTGATACTGATAGAGGTCATCGATGATATCTTCAGTCAACACAAATACTCGTTAATGCTGCACGAAGTGATTGCGAGCGGAACATTTCCGCGCCCAAAAACGGATCAACTTTTCGAAAATAGCATTTTACTTTCTAATCAAATTGCGCAAGAAGTGTCGTGCTCCTTTTGTGTGCTACTTGTCAATTTCATTAGTGTAAATTTAAGTACTTGAGATCATTGACCTGTTAAAACACATTCACTTCTTTGATACTAATATAATAATAATAATAATAATAATAATAATAATGCATATTGCTTTCGAATGTTCTCCAAGAGCTTACCCAGGGCCACAGTTGGTGTGGTTTCAATCAATTCTACCCTAGCAGATTTTTATGATTTAGACAAATAATGTATTTGTGATTTTTTCAAAAACTCATTCATTTGTGATTTTTTCAAAAAATCATTCATTTGTGATTTTTTCAAAAAATCGTTCATTTGTGATTTTTTCAAAAAATCATATTTTATTTAGTTTGATGAGAATGTTAACATTTGTTACCCTTTTTTATTTGCCGTGTTCTTCATTTTAAAATTCAATTCAAAGGTACCAAAACATTATTTGGTTCTTTCATTCGCAATAGAAAGTCTTAAAATGCAATTAACCCTAATTGAATGTTGCAACTACTGCACATTTTATAGAATAATCCGGAATAACAAAAATATCTCTCCTTATTTAAACATATTTCTTTAGTTCTTTCATTTGCTATAGAAAGTCTTAAAGTGCAATTAACACTAATTGACTGTTATGGTGAATTAGCGACGCATTTTATAGAATAATCAGGAATAACAAAGATTACTATCCTTATTTAAGCATCTATTAATCTAAAATTTGTGCTCCAAGGCAGCGAATTATCGCCTTGATTGACACTAAACGTGTGCGAGACTTTACAAATCATATATGCAATATTGAAAAGTTCGACATATCTCGTGCTGCAATCGATAGATGGTTGATTGATTAATCAATACATTTGTACAATACCATTACATGACGTTACAATGTAATCATTAATATTTTAAAGTGTGGAATTGAAAACGATACGGAAACTAGAAAACTTCAAACCTTGACACTTTAACTTTTTTTTATGAGTATCTTAATCCATAATCAGGTGTCAAGTGTTCGAGAAATCAGGAAAATGATTGAAGATCTTTCGGAATCTTGATAAAATTTTGAAATGTTTAGACATTTTAAGAAATATTTTTTTCAATTATCAACTCATTTGTAGAATGAAAAATGTGGGAAATAATCATGTCATTCTTTTCTAACTTTTATAATCTAAAAATTACTGAGTAATCTGTCAAAATCTTGGGAAGACAAAAGAATTATTCGAAAATTATTTGGAAAGATTCAGAATTATTCAGAAATCTCGGGAATTATTGATATTTATTGGGAAATCTGTGAAAATTTCGAAAATTATTGAGAAATCTTGGAAATGATTGGAAAATCTCTCGGAATCTTGATCAATTTAGAAATGTTTAGATATTTTAAGAAATATCAAAAAATTTGTAAAATGAATATGTACAAATGTAGAATGGATTTACATTTTTTATCTCGAAATTATTGAAAAGCTCCTGAAATCTTGATAATTATTGGGAAATCTGTAATCTGTAATTTAGGATGAAAATGTGTATATAATAATCCTATCAATTGTGTGTTTCAATCAATTTGGATTTTCTGATTGTAATGATCTCAAAATTAATGAAAAATCTTTCAAAATCTTGAGAATTAGTAAGAAGTCTGTATAAATGTCGAAACTTATTAACAAATCTTGGGAATTATTGAAAAATTTCTAGAAATAAGGATAATGATTGAAAAATGTTTCGAAATTTGACATTACTTAGAAATATCTTGATATTTTTTCAATAATCGACAAATCTGGAGAATGAAAAATGTGAGAAATAATCATGTCAATCATATCTGATTTTTATTATTTCAAAATTATTGAGTATTGTCTCAAAATCTTGAGAAGACAAAAGAATGATTGAAATATCTCTAGAGATCTCGAAAATTATTGGGAAATCTTGAGAATTATTCAAAAACTTGGGAATTATTGATATTTATTGGGAAAACTGTTGAGATTTCGAAAATTATTGAGAAACCTTGGAAATTTCATTTCATTTCATTTCATTTATTTATTCATGTAGGCCACCCTAAAGCGGATATGTATGTACAGTACAATAAAATTAACAATTAACAAATACAAAATAAATGATTAAAATACATTACATTAAATAAAATACATCTGCAATAATTATAGTATAAGCACATTATATTTATCAAAAATGGATTGGACATAAAATGATTGGAACATATCTTGGAATCTTGATAAAATTTTGAAATGTTTTAAGAAATATCGAAAAATTTGTAAAATGAATTTGTAGAAATGTAGAATGGATTTACATTTTATGGATTTACAAATCTCGTAATTATTGAATAACTTCCATAAATCTTTATAATTATTGAGAAATCTGTAATCTGTAATTTAGGATGAAAAACTGTATGTAATAATCCTATCAATCGTGTTTTTCAATCAATTTGGATTTTCTGATTAAAATTATCTCAAAATTAATGAAAATTCTTTCAAAATCTGAGAATTAGTAAGAAATCTGTATAAATGTCGAAAATTATAAAGAAACGTTGGGAATTATCGAAAAATTTCTAGATAATAATATATATTAAGAAAAAAAGTTCTAGAAATAAGGAATATGATTGAAATATCTCTCTAAATTTGATAATATTTAGAAATATCTTGATATATTTTCAAGTATCGACAAATTTGGAGAATGAAAAATGTGGGAAATAATCATTTCAATCTTTTCTGATTTCTAGGATCTCAAAATTACTCAGCAATCTCTCAAAATCTTGAAAATACTAGAGAATGATTGAGATATCTTTACAAATCTCGAAAATTATTCGAAAATCTTGAGAATTATTCAAAAATCTTGGGAATTATTGATATTTATTGGGAAAACTGTGAAAATTTCGAAAATTATTGAGAAATCTTGGAAATGATTGGAAAATCTCACGGAATCTTGATAAAATTTAGAAAGGTTTAGATATGAATTTACATTTTTTATCTCGAAATTATCGCAAAGCTCCCAAAATCTTGATAATTATTGGGAAATCTGTAATCTGTAATATAGGATAAAAAAGTGAATATAATAATCCTATCAATTGTGTTTTTTAATCAATTTGGATTTTCTGATTGTAATGTTCTCAAAATTAATGAAAAATCTCTCTAAATCTTGAGAATCAGTAAGAAATCTGTATAAATGTCGGAAATTATTAAGAAACGTTGGGAATTATCGAAAAATTTCTAGAAATAAGGAATATGATTGAAATATCTTTATAAATTTGACAATATTTAGAAATATCTTAATATATATATTCTCAATTATCGACAAATTTGAAGAATGAAAAATGTGAGAAATAATCATGTCAATTACTTATGATTTTTATGATCTCAAAATTATTGAGTCATCACGCAAACTATCGAAAAGACAAAAGAATGATAGAGATATCTCTAGAAATCTCGAATATTATTAAGAAATCTTGAGAATTATTCAAAAATCTCGGGAATTATTAATATCTATTGGGAAATCTTGAGAATTATTCAAAAATCTCGGGAATTATTAATATCTATTGGGAAATCTATGAAAATTTCAAAAATTATTGAGAAATCTTGGAAATCATTGAAAAATATCAACCGATTTGCATTTTTTTTAAATTATGGAAAAATCTCTCGATATATATAATCGATCTTTATTGGGCTATCGACCCCATATGGGGTTTTTCCGCCTTCTCTTGATATTATGATAATTATTTGGAAATCCGTAGAAATCTCGAAGAATATTAATGGTAATTATTAGAAAATCTGGCGTGATTTTATCGGAAAATCATCATGGAAAATCTCTCGGAATCCTGATAAAATTTAGAAAGGTTTAGATATTTGAGTATACATATATATTGGGTTTACAATTTTTATCTCGAAATTATTGAAAAGCACCTGAAATCTTGAAAATTATTGGGAAATCTGTAATTTAGGATGAAAAAGTGTATACAATAATCTTATCAATCGTGTGAACAACCAATTTGGATTTTCTGATTTTAATGATATCGAAATTATTGAAAAATCTTTCGAAATATTGAGAATTGATAGGAAATTTTCATGAATGTCGAAAATTATTAAGAAATCTTGAGAATTATTGAAAAATTTCTAGAAATCAGGGAAATGATTTAAAAATCTCTCGAAATTTGACATGATTTAGAAATGTCTTGATATTTTTTTTTAAATTATCGACTAATTTTTAGAATGAAAAATGTGAGAAATAGTCAAGTCTATCACTTCCGGCTTCTATGATCTCAAAATTATTGAGTAATCTCTCAAGATCTTAAGAATGATGATGATGATGATGAGTATCTGTAAAGTCACGAAAATTATTGGGAAATCTTGAGCATTATGCAAAAATTTCTTATATTTATGGGAAATCTGTGGAAATCTCGAAAATTATTGAGAAATCTTGGGAGTTATTGAAAAATGTCCACCCAAATTGCATTTTGTTATCTCGAAATTATTGAAAAATCTCCAGAAATCTTGATGATTATTGGGAAATCTGTAGAAATCACGAAATATATTAAGAAATCGTGGAAACTATAAGAAAATTTCTTGTGAACTTCACAAAAAGGTTAGATATTTTCCCTGTGATATCTCCATCACTTACGCAGGTATTAAATGATCTAATTTTTCCAAACCATCACAAAATGCAGAGAACTATCATTTTCAAAGCTACTTGATACATTGAATGCCACGATTATTTACTAACAAATGCATTGGTCGTAAAAAACGTCGCAAAATAGCACAAAATTTCCATCAATTAATTAGTGTTGCATATCACTTGCAATCACCCATGTTTATTTATTTGGCTTCAATTAAGTAAAAATGCGCTCACAATTATCAAAATCATTCATTGAGGGACTGCAATTTCAAGATATCATTACAAAAAGTGTAAATCACACTAGACACTTCTGATAACGCCCGTCTGGCTGCTTCCTTGGGCCTTTCATGGCTCCAAAGTCCAACGAGATTACCGAATTTATATTTATATTTCAAAAAATCATCCAAAGATTTGTTTTATCAAGTACGTACGGCGTACTTCACAAATTGTGTAATGGAATATGTAAATAATTATGTCCTCTAGCCAAAATATTACCCTAATCAGCAGAAATAGGCCAAAAATAACCAAACAGATAAATAATCTAAAGATATTTGAACACTCAGTAGAGTCATGTAATCATACTTTTTAGTTGCCACATTTATTTAAATAATTAAAATATTGCAGATTGAAAACCTTTAAAATACGCACCAAGCATTGTACACAAATATAAAAGCTAATCTTTTTTTCTAAATTGAAAATTCATAATTGTTAATAAAAACAAAACCAAAATTGTTATACAAGGGCTAAATTGAAAATATTAAAATAAAAATTCATAATAGGAACCACAGAATCACTATTTTTAAATTTCACCACATAAGCTAATAGAATTGAAAATTCCATACTTATTTACATTTAGTTTATTAAATTCTAAAATTTTAATTCAGAGGATATGAAAAAGCCATAGCAGAAATTTTAAATATTTTAGGTAAATATTCCAAATGGTCTACAAAATTAAAATAAAACTCGTAAGTGATCCCCAAAAAATCCATAAATGACAAAGGAAATAATCGTATCCAAATAAATTGAAGATTGTCCAATTAGTTCAAATTGAAAATTATCAAAAATATTTAATATTTTTAGTTAATAGTAATTTGACAGTCACACCCGCCAACAAACTTAATACACTAATATACAGGTGACCACGTGATTTAAAAAATTTGAATCTTTTTAATCGGATTCAAAATTTTGAAATGTTGACTAGCAATCGAATGATAGGTAGAAGAAAATCAGAATTTTGAATAAATCCAGACAGTGTTACCCAATTTTCTTACACTGTTAATTGATGCAAAATGTAAAACGATAAAAATACACATTAAGAATCGTTATTTTAAAATTAAATAGTCGAAATTGGACATTTATAAAAATGGAACAGTATTGATTCAAAAATTATGAAAAATTCAACGCTGGATTGGCTAAAAGGTAATTTTAACACTGTTAATTAATTCAAAGTGCAAAACGAGAAAAATACACATCAAGAATCGTTATTTTAAAATTATATATTCAAAGTTTGACATTTATAAAAATGGAACATTATTGATTCCAAAATTATTAAAAATTCAACGCTGGATTGGCCAAAAGGTAATTTTAACATCGTGGAAAAATTTGCCAATTGGCAAAGTATGCATTTAAAAATAAAATGCTTTAAAAAAATGAGTTTATAATGTGATGTTAAGTAGATTTAAATTATTTGTCAAAAAAAATAACCACATGCACTATATATAATATACACATTTTAATTACACCGATTAGATCGTAGTAATAAATCAATAATTAAGTATTGTACTAATTGAGGCACAAAATGGCTTAAGTAAAATATTGCAAATACAATGAATCAATTTCTTCTTCTGGGGTATAATAAAATAATAATAATCCTAATGCCCATCTTTCTAAGATGATCTTAGATCTTTCCATTCATTGATTCATTTGCTGACAAATATCTGATAAGAAACAAGTGAGGAGATTAAAAACGCATTGAACAGGTAATTAATATCATCGTAGGTACGATCATTAGGCTAATTACTCCCAAAGTTTGGAGAGATCGGCCCAAAGAGGCTCAGTCCACTGAAATTGAAATTTTGATAGAAATAATTACAAAATTGACAGTGATGATTAAAAATATAACAGATTACATGAATTTACGCAATTCCGCAATTATCATTGACATTTCGACAGTAATTGTTGCTTATTTTTAAAAAATGATAGAAATTTTCACAGAAATAAGTAAAAATTTGAAAATACTAAGTAGAAATTTTGAAAAACACTTTGAAATTTAGACAGATATAATTACAAAATCGATAGTTATGATTACAAATTTGACAGACTGCAGGAATTAACAAAATCCACAAAATATCATTGATATTTTCACAATAATCATTGCAACTTTTGTTAGAATGATTGAAATTTTCACAGAAATAAGTGAAAATTTGACAATACTAAATAGAAATTTTGAAAAACACTTCGAAATTTTGACAGAAATTATTACAAAATTGACAGTGATGATTAAAGATATAACAGATTACACGAATTAACAGAATTCCATAATTATCATTGACATTTCGACAATAATTATTGCTTCTTTTAAATAATGATTGAAATTAAAATATCATTGATATTGTCACAATAATTATTGCAACTTTTGTTAGAATGATTGAAATTTTCAGAGAAATAAGTGAAAATTTTACAATAATAAATAGAAATTTTGAAAAACACTTCGAAATTTTGACAGATAAAATTAGAAAATTGAAAGTGATGATTAAAAATTTAACAGATTACATGAATTAACACAATTCCACAATAATCATTGACATTTCGACAGTAATTGTTGCTTATTTTTAAAGAATGATTGAAATTTTCACAGAAATAAGTGAAAATTTGACAATACTAAATAGAAATTTTGAAAAACACTTCGAAATTTTGACAGATATAATTACAAAATTGACAGTGATGATTAAAAATTTAACAGATTACATGAATTAACACAATTCCACAATTATCATTGACATTTCGACAATAATTATTGCTTCTTTTTAAATAATGATCGAAATTGAAATATCATTGATATTTTCACAATAATCATTGCAACTTATGTTAGAATGACTGTAATTTTTACAGAAATTAGTGAAAATGTGACAATACTAAATAGAAATTTTGAAAAACACTTCGAAATTTTAACAGATATAATTACAAAATTGACAGTGATGATTAGAAATTTAACAGATTACATGAATTAACACAATTCCAAAATAATCATTGACATTTCAAATAATTATTTTACATTTACACATGTACATTATATATATTTCGAATAATTATTGCTTCTTCTTAAATAATGATTGAAATTTTCACAGAAATAGGTAAAAATTTGAAAATACTAAATAGAAATTTTGAAAAACACTTCGAAATTTAGACAGATATAATTACAAAATCGATAGTTATGATTACGAATTTAATAGACTGCAGGAATTAACACAATCCACACAATATCATTGATATCTTCACAATGATCATTGCAACTTTTGTTAGAATGATTGACATTTTCACAGATATAAGTGAAAATTTGACAATACTAAATAGAAATTTTGAAAAACACTTCGAAATTTTGACAGATATAATTACAAAATTGACAGTGATGATTAAAAATTTAACAGATTACATGAATTAACACAATTCCACAATTATCATTGACATTTCGACAATAATTATTGCTTCTTTTTAAATAATGATCGAAATTGAAATATCATTGATATTTTCACAATAATCATTGCAACTTATGTTAGAATGACTGTAATTTTTACAGAAATAAGTGAAAATGTGACAATACTAAATAGAAATTTTGAAAAACACTTCGAAATTTAGTCAAATATAATTACAAAATCGATAGTTATCATTACAAATTTGACAGACTGCAGGAATTAACATAATCCACCAAATGTCATTGATATTTTCACAATAATCATTGCTACTTTTGTTACAATGATTAAAGTTTTCACAGAAATAAGTGAAAATTTGACAATACTAAATAGAAATTTTGAAAAACACTTCGAAAGTTTGACAGAAATTATTACAAAATTGACAGTGATGATTAAAAATTTAACAGATTACATGAATTAACACAATTCCGCAATAATCATTGACATTTCGACAGTAAGTATTGCTTCTTTTTAAAGAATGATTGAAATTTTCACAGAAATAAGTAAAAATTAGACAATACTAAATAGACATTTTGAAAAACACTTCGAAATTTAGATTGACAGATTGCATGAATTAACACAATTCACCAAATTTCATTGATATTTTCACAATAATCTACTTTTGGTAGATTGATTGAAATTTTCACAGAAATAAGTGAAAATTTGCAAATAAAAAATTGAAGTATTGGTAAAGTCTTCGAAATGTTGGCAGAAATTGATGAAAATCTGGCTGTGATGAATGAAAATTTCACAAATTGCATTATTCAAGAATTCCCCATTAATCACTGAAAATTTGACAGTGTTTGACATTTTCATAGATATAACAAAAAATCGACAGTAATAATTACAAAATCGATAGCTATGATTTATAATCATTGCTACTTTACAGTTTTGCAGATATAAATAAACTTTCGGCAGTAATAATAATTGAAATATTGGAACAATTTTTCGAAATGTTGGCAGAAATTAATGAAAATTTGACAGTGATGAATGAAAATTTCACAAATTGCATTATTCCAGAATTCCCCATTTATTACTGAAAATTTGACAGAATGTTTGACATTTTCATAGATATAACAAAAAAATTGACAGTAATAATTACAAAATCGTTAGTTATGATTAAAAAATTAACAGATTGCATGAATTAACACAATTCACCAAATATCATTGATATTTTCACAATAATAATTGCTACTTTTAACAGAATGATTGACAATTTTACAGAAATAAATAAACATTCGGCAGTAATAATAATTGAAATATTGGAAAAATCTTCGAAATGTTTTCAGAAATTAATGAAAATCGGACAGTGATAAATGGAAATTTCACAAATTGCATTATTCAATTTATTTCCCTAAAATATTTATATTTACATTTACATTTTATATAGAAATATTGAAAAACACTTCGAAATTTAGACAGAAATAATTACAAAATCGATAGTTATGATTAAAAATTTGACTCATTGCATGAATTAACACAATTCACCAAATACCATTGATATTTTCACAATAATCATTGCTACTTTTGACAGAATGATTGACAATTTTACAGATATAAATAAACATTCGGCAGTAATAATAATTGAAATATTGGAAAAATCTTCGAAATGTTGGCAGAAATTAATGAAAATTTGCCAGTGATGAATGACAATTTCACTAATTGCATTATTCAAAAATTCCCCAATAATCACTGAAATTTTGACATATTGATTGGCATTTCACAAATTTCATTATTCAAGAATGCTCCATTAATCACTGAAATTTTGACAGAATGTTTGACATTTTCATAGATATAACAAAAAAATCGACAGTACTAATTACAAAATCGATAGTTATGATTAAAAATTTGACAGATTGCATGAATTAACACAATTCACCAAATATCATTTACATTTTCACAATAATCATTGCTACTTTTGACAGAATGATTGACATTTTTACAGATATAAATAAACATTCGGCAGTAATAATAATTGAAATATTGGAAAAATCTTCGAAATGTTTTCAGAAATTAATGAAAATTCTCCATTAATCACTGAAATTTTTACAGAATGATTGACATTTTCATAGATAGATAGATGTTTGAAATATTGGAAAAATCTTTGAAATGTTGACAAAAATCAATTTTCAATAAATTTTCAATGATACCACAGCAATTTTTGATAGAATGATGTATACTGTAATAATAAAAACGACAATAATAAATTGAAATATTGAAAAAAATCTTCGTAATAGTAGAAATAATTAAAAAAAATGACATTGAAACAAATTAATGATTTATTTATGTATAATAAAACATTTGGTTTACGTTTCAGAAATTTATTACGTGTTGAATTTTGCTTTTGTAGCTGCCTTAATTGAAAACCAAACAACGATAATGCTTGAGTAATAAGTTTGTTAATAAATAATTAAGGTTTTTTAATAATAATAAGTTATATTATAGTTATTATTCATTGATTAGGTATAGAATAGAATACGTTTTTCATCAACTGATGGAACAGACAAGAACAGACGAGATTAGAAATATATTGGGCAAGCAATTTTCAACCGCTTTGTAGATATGTTTATCCGGCAGATAAAGACATACCCAAATAAATAATTAAATTGTAGAAAATCTAATACAGATACTAGATTTTTGGTACAAGACTTAATTGTACAGGATATAATAAACGAAACTTTCAAATAAATAATTAAATTGTAGAAAATCTAATATAGATACTAGATTTTTGTTACAAGACGTCTCAATTGTACAGGAAATAATACGAATCTTTTAAGTCAATGCGCTAAGTCAACTTAAATATAACACTTTGCGCCATCTATACACCAAACGCTCAAGCAGTAGCATGAAACTGACCGAGTTACAGAAAACACAAAGTAGGGGAATGAATATATATATACATATATACATACCTTATCACTGTTGCTGCTAGATGGCTCCTTTGTAGTCCTCTTATTGCCGGGAAGAAACTGAAATTTTAAGATAGTATTTAATTATTACCTTCTCTTGAATTTTGTTGATAATAGTTTCTAGTTTTATCGAATTTTGTCGAAAAGCAGTTATCTGATGATAACTAATGATAATAATGCGACTAACAATAACACTTATACAAATAATAATACTAATAATATCACAAAATAAAAAACTGGGTGTTTGAGAGTGCAATTAAAACAAAGAATGAAGCTTCATCAACAAATGAATCTCTTCCATTTTTTTTTCTTTTGAGTGTGCACATCTGAAGCTTTTCCAGTATAGATAAAATAGATTGATGAATCCCAAAAGTATGCATTTTTAAAATAAAACTGGAAGGTGAGATAAAATTACGTGGAGCCCTTTTAGCATTTGGAATGATATTTTTAGCAGTGGAGCATTTTTAAAATAAAACAGAATTAGTTATTATTTATTACCGATAGGAAATTCAGGGCCCTGAAATATCGTTTCATATAAAAATGTACAGTCTATGACTTACAAGGAGGGCGCTGGCTCTCTATGTCGGAGAGTGGGGTGGGTGAAAAGGGCTCCACGTAGTTTTATCTCGCCTCTTTAACATATTTTTAAAACTATTTTAAAAATAATAAATATTATTTAATAAAAATATAGCAGCATATATAAAACAAATATTGTTAAAATTCTGAAGTGAGAGCAGCATATATAAAACAAATATTGTTAAAAATCTGAAGTGGTCGCAGAAAATAGCCTCATTTATTCAATAAAATTAATACAACAATGTTAAAAATTTAACATTGTTTAATTTCAATTACCTTTATCAGTTTTTGACTTATGTCTACGTAGTTTTGTAAGAAACGCAAGACTGCTATGAAATTTTGTTACCTACAAAAGATATGCATTTAGGATTGCCTTTTACTTTTCTTAAAATATTTTTTAAATACCTGCAATTTTCAAGTTTAAAAAAAACAAAAATATGCCACGAGTAAACGCACTACCGATTTTAGATTTGTTCCAAGACTTTTTCAAATCTAAATTTTATTCTAAAAATCCCAATTACACAAATTGATTCAATTATCTTTATCAGTTTTTGACTTATTTCTACGTAGTTTTGTAAGAAACGCAAGACTGCTATGAAATTTTGTTTCCTACAAAAGATATGAATATAGGATTGCCTTTTAGAAATAAATCTAAATGTTATTGAAAAAATCTCAATAACATAATTTGATTCAATTATCTTTATCAGTTTTTGACTTATTGCTACGTAGTTTTGTCCGAAAAGCAAGACTGCTATGAAATTTTGTTTCCTACAAAAGATATGAATATAGGATTGCCTTTTAGAAATAAATCTAAATGTTATTGAAAAAATCTCAATAACATAATTTGATTCAATTATCTTTATCAGTTTTTGACTTATTGCTACGTAGTTTTGTCCGAAAAGCAAGACTGCTATGAAATTTTGTTTCCTACAAAAGATATGAATATAGGATTGCCTTTTAGAAATAAATCTAAATGTTATTGAAAAAATCTCAATAACATAATTTGATTCAATTATCTTTATCATTTTTTGACTTATTGCTACGTAGTTTTGTCCGAAAAGTAAGACTGCTATGAAATTTTGTTTCCTACAAAAGATATGCATATAGGATTGCATTTTAGAAATAAATCTAAATGTTATTGAAAAAATCTCAATAACATAATTTGATTCAATTATCTTTATCAGTTTTTGACTTATTGCTACGTAGTTTTGTCCGAAAAGCAAGACTGCTATGAAATTTTGTTTCCTACAAGAGATATGAATATAGGATTGCCTTTTAGAAATAAATCTAAATGTTATTGAAAAAATCTCAATAACATAATTTGATTCAATTATCTTTATCAGTTTTTGACTTATTGCTACGTAGTTTTGTCCGAAAAGCAAGACTGCTATGAAATTTTGTTTCCTACAAAAGATATGCATATAGGATTGCCTTTTAGAAATAAACCTAAATGTTATTGAAAAAATCTCAATAACATAATTTGATTCAATTATCTTTATCAGTTTTGGACTTATTGTTACGTAGTTTTGTCCGAAAAGCAAGACTGCTATGAAATTTTGTTTCCTACAAAAGATATGCATATAGGATTGCCTTTTAGAAATAAATCTAAATGTTATTGAAAAAATCTCAATAACATAATTTGATTCAATTATCTTTATCATTTTTTGACTTATTGCTACGTAGTTTTGTCCGAAAAGTAAGACTGCTATGAAATTTTGTTTCCTACAAAAGATATGCATATAGGATTGCCTTTTAGAAATAAATCTAAATGTTATTGAAAAAATCTCAATAACATAATTTGATTCAATTATCTTTATCATTTTTTGACTTATTGCTACGTAGTTTTGTCCGAAAAGTAAGACTGCTATGAAATTTTGTTTCCTACAAAAGATATGCATATAGGATTGCCTTTTAGAAATAAATCTAAATGTTATTGAAAAAATCTCAATAACATAATTTGATTCAATTATCTTTATCAGTTTTTGACTTATTGCTACGTAGTTTTGTCCGAAAAGCAAGACTGCTATGAAATTTTGTTTCCTACAAAAGATATGCATATAGGATTGCCTTTTAGAAATAAATCTAAATGTTATTGAAAAAATCTCAATAACATAATTTGATTCAATTATCTTTATCAGTTTTTGACTTATTGCTACGTAGTTTTGTCCAAAACGTAAGAGTGCTATGAAATTTTGTTTCCTACAAAATATATGCATTTACGATTGCCTTTTACTTTTGTAAATGTTTTTAAATACATGCATTTTTTAAGATTTAAAAAAAACAAAAATATGGTACGAGTAAATGCAGTACCGATTTTAGATTTGTTCCAAAACGTTTTCAAATCTAAATTTTATTCTAAAAATCCCAATTACATAATTTGATTCAATTATCTTTATCCGTTTTTGACTTACACCAAAAAGGTATCAGATACACAAAGTTATTTTTTTTCCGTTGAAATCATGGATTCAAAAATTTGTTCGAAAACGATACGTCCCTAAGACATAATTGTAATTATGTCTACGACTTATCTCTATGACTACTGTGGATATGTAAATCTACTCTATTGATGAAATTTATGTAAAGACTATTAGGAATAAAATTAACGATTTATAAAATGTAAATATATTTCATAGATATAATATCATACAAATATCAGAGAGCATATAATTAAAATCACAAACATTATAAAACAGATCATAACGGATTCGAACTGGGCAAAAGCCTTATATTCTCTACACTAGTGTTATCATAGAGTAAATCGTCTGGGCCTCTAAGGCTGTCCAGTAGCCTCTTCAAGATGCCACTCCTCACAACAATGTCCAAGATGACCAACAGAGTCACGAACACTGATAAATAAACTATGACCGACCTCAAACTTGAGATGGCCGCTAGCACTTCAGAGTTATCAACATAAACCCTGGTTGTGTTGCTAGCCTTTGTTTCAGCTTTAGCAGTTGTTGTGGTCGAAGCCTTAGCAGTTGTTGTGGTCGAAGGCATTGTGGTGGGGCTTGTTATTATTGGTGAAGTTATAATGCAGTCAATCCCCAAAATATTGATTTCTGTTTTATTGTGCGATGTGTACGTAATTCGGGAATCGCTTAAAACTTTCGTAATGTACCCCAAAACACCGCAAGACCAAGGATTACCATTCAAAGTAAGAAGGGCTAAGTGTGGGGCTAAGTTCCTAATATTAAAAATGTTCAATTGCTTCAGCTGATTACCAGCCAAAAGCAATCGCGTCAGTTCAGTAAAAATAAAATTAACAGAAAAATCCAATTTCGTAAAGGAGTTGTAAGACAAATCAAGCACGGTCAAGTTAGCCGCACCAGTCCAAAGATTCAAGTTAAAGTAAGTCAACTCGTTATGGCTCACATTAAAATGAGTTAGATGTGGCTTATTAGTCATAATAGCATCAAAACTTTTGAGTTTGTTGAAGGACAAATCCAGAGATTTTAAGTGGCTCATGTTGGTAAACACGTCTGGCAATTGTCGCAAACTATTGGAGCTCAGGTTTAGGTATCGGAGGTGCTCCAGTCCATCAAACGCATTCGCTTCAATCAACATGATCTTGTTCCCTTGAAGCTCAAGTGACTCAAGGCAGAATAACTCCAAGAAAGCCCCGTCTTCTATGATGTTGATGGCTTTCTTGGGCAACGTCAGGCGCACCACGAAGTTCGACTCGAAGGCCATAAAGGCGTTCTTGTCGAGGACGTAGGGGACTTCTTCGATCTCCACGCAGTTTCCTTGGAACTTGGGGTTTTCAGGGTTGAAGGAGATCTTGTTTCCCTCGTAGGAGATGAGGTTCGGAAACGTGCGGACTTTTGGTTTGCTGAGCACTGAACACTGGTAGCAGGAAACCACCGCCAAGCATTGCAAGGATAGTAAAAGAATGAAGAAGTTTCTGCAGTGCATCTGAAAAGTATAAAAGTTTAGCAGGAAGAATATTTTAGAACCTATGTTGTTATTAAACAGCCGTTTGAAAGTCTGATATTCTTCGAAAATTATGGAAATTTTGTATGACTGAGACAATTTTGTATGACTGGGACAATTTTGTATGACTCTATTCAGTAACTGTGAAATTATCAATTATTTCTACTAAAATTTCAATCATATCATATTTAACAAAATAATATTGTCAAAATT
This sequence comes from Othius punctulatus, assembly GCA_951805005.1. Classification (NCBI taxonomy): domain Eukaryota; kingdom Metazoa; phylum Arthropoda; class Insecta; order Coleoptera; family Staphylinidae; genus Othius; species Othius punctulatus. Next base: position 6,456,303 of record OX638141.1, on the reverse strand, counting down.
TCACTCATATTTAACAAAAGATCATTATTTACTGTTTAAATTTCAATAATTACTGTAAATGTAAGATGATTATAAATTTCTGTTAAAATTTCGTTAATTACTGTCATATTTTCAGTCATATTTAACAAAATACTGCAAAAATTTCAATTTCTGTATATTTTCAATTAGCTCTGCCTTAATTTCAATCATATTGAATACAATTTCATCAATTACTGTTAAAATTTCAATAACTACGGTATTTTTTTATAGTTTGCTTGTAAGTTTCAGTAACTATACATTTTTTAATTATTTCTATCAAAATTTCAATCATATTTAACAAAGTTTCATTAATTATTGTGTAAATTTCAGTCGTATTTCCCAAAAGATCTTTATCTACTGTCAAAATTTCAATAATTACTGTAAATGTAAAATGATTATAAATTTCTCTTAAAATTGCAGTAACTGTCAAATTTTCAATTATTTCTTCTATAATTTCAACCATAGTTAACAAATTTTCATTAATTACTCTCTATATTTCAATAATTGCTGCAAAATATTTTCATTTCTGTGAAAATTTCAATTACTGACATATTTTCAAATATTTCTACCTAAATTCAGTCATTCTTAACATTAATGTAAAATGTTAATTCGATTCTCATAAAATTTCAATAACTGTAAAATCTTCAATTATTTCTATTAAAATTTTAATCATATTTAAGAAAATTTTATTAATTACTGTCAAGATATCAATAATTCGTGTACATTTTTTATCTTTTCTAAGACAATTGCATTCTATTCAGTAACTGTGAAATTATCGATTATTTCTACTAAAATTTCAATCATATCTAACAAAATTTATCATTTATCAAAATAATATTGGCAAAATTTCACTCATATTTCACAAAACATCGTTATTTACTGTTTAAATTTCAATAATTACTGTAAATGTAAAATGATTATAAATTTCTCTTAAAATTTCGTTAATTACTGTCATATTTTCAGTCATATTTAACAAAATACTGCGAAAATTTCAATTTCTGTATATTTTCAATTAGCTCTGCCTTAATTTCAATCATATTGAATACAATTTCATCAATTACTGTTAAAATTTCAATAACTACGGTATTTTTTTATAGTTTGCTTGTAAGTTTCAGTAACTATACATTTTTTAATTATTTCTATCAAAATTTCAATCATATTTAACAAAGTTTCATTAATTATTGTCTAAATTTCAGTTGTATTTCCCAAATGATCTTTATCTACTGTCAAAATTTCAATAATTACTGTAAATGTAAAATGATTATAAATGTCTCTTAAAATTTCGTTAATTACTGTCATATTTTCAGTCATATTTAACAAAATACTGCGAAAATTTCAATTTCTGTATATTTTCAATTAGCTCTGCCTTAATTTGAATCATATTTAACAAAATTTTATTAATTACTGTAAAAATTTCAATAACTACGGTTTTTTTTTGTATAGTTTGCGTGTAAGTTTCAGTAACTGTACATTTTTTAATTAATTCTATCAAAATTTCAATCATATTTAACAAAGTTTCATTAATTATTGTCTAAATTTCAGTTGTATTTCCCAAATGATCTTTATCTACTGTCAAAATTTCAATAATTACTGTAAATGTAAAATGATTAGAAATGTCTCTTAAAATTTCGTTAATTACTGTCATATTTTCAGTCATATTTAACAAAATACTGCGAAAATTTCAATTTCTGTATATTTTCAATTAGCTCTGCCTTAATTTCAATCATATTAAATACAATTTCATCAATTACTGTTAAAATTTCAATAACTACGGTATGTTTTTTATAGTTTGCGTGTAAGTTTCAGTAACTGTACAATTTTTAATTATTTTTATCAAAATTTCAATCATATTTAACAAAGTTTCATTAATTATTGTCTAAATTTCAGTCGTATTTCCCAAAAGATATTTATCTACTGTCAAAATTTCAATAATTACTGTAAATGTAAAATGATTATAAATTTCTCTTAAAATTGCAGTAGCTGTCAAATTTTCAATTATTTCTACTATAATTTCAATCATAGTTAACAAAATTTCATTAATTACTCTCTATATTTCAATAATTGCTGCAAAATATTTTCATTTGTGTGAAAATTTCAATTACTGACATATTTTCAAATATTTCTACCAAAATTCAGTCATTCTTAACATCAATGTAAAATGTTAATTCGATTCTCATAAAATTTCAATAAGTGTAAAATCTTCAATATTTCAAATTTTAATCATATTTAAGAAAATTTTATTAATTACTGTCAAAATATCAATAATTCGTGTACATTTTTTATCTTTTCTAAGACAATTGTATTCTATTCAGTAACTGTGAAATTATCAATTATTTCTACTAAAATTTCAATCATATCTAACACAATTTATCATTTATCAAAATAATATTGTCAAAATTTCACTCATATTTTACAAAAGATCATTATTTACTGTTTAAATTTCAATAATTACTGTAAATGTAAAATGATTATAAATTTCTGTTAAAATTTCGTTAATTACTGTCATATTTTCAGTCATATTTAACAAAATACTGCAAAAATTTCAATTTCTGTATATTCTCAATTAGCTCTGTCTTAATTTCAATCATATTGAACAAAATTTTATTAATTACTGTTAAAATTTCAATAACTACGGTATTTTTTTTAATAATTTGCGTGTAAGTTTCAGTAACTGTACATTTTTTAATTATTTCTATCAAAATTTCAATCATATTTAACAAAGTTTTATTAATTATTGTCTAAATTTCAGTCGTATTTCCCAAAAGATCTTTATCTGCTGTTAAAATTTCAATAATTACTGTAAATGTAAAATGATTATAAATTTCTCTTAAAATTGCAGTAACTGTCAAATTTTCAATTATTTCTACAATAATTTCAATCATAGTTAACAAAATTTCATTAATTACTCTCTATATTTCAATAATTACAGCAAAATATTTTCATTTCTGTGAAAAATTCAATTACTGACATATTTTCAAATATTTCTACCAAAATTCAGTCATTCTTAACATTAATGTAAAATGTTAATTCGATTCTCATGAAATTTCAATAACTGTAAAATCTTCAATTATTTCTATTAAATATCATATTTAAGAAAATTTTATTAATTACTGTCAAGATATCAATAATTCGTGTACATTTTTTATCTTTTCTAAGACAATTGCATTCTATTCAGTAACTGTGAAATTATCGATTATTTCTACTAAAATTTCAATCATATCTAACAAAATTTATCATTTATCAAAATAATATTGGCAAAATTTCACTCATATTTCACAAAACATCGTTATTTACTGTTTAAATTTCAATAATTACTGTAAATGTAAAATGATTATAAATTTCTCTTAAAATTTCGTTAATTACTGTCATATTTTCAGTCATATTTAACAAAATACTGCGAAAATTTCAATTTCTGTATATTTTCAATTAGCTCTGCCTTAATTTCAATCATATTGAATACAATTTCATCAATTACTGTTAAAATTTCAATAACTACGGTATTTTTTTATAGTTTGCTTGTAAGTTTCAGTAACTATACATTTTTTAATTATTTCTATCAAAATTTCAATCATATTTAACAAAGTTTCATTAATTATTGTCTAAATTTCAGTTGTATTTCCCAAATGATCTTTATCTACTGTCAAAATTTCAATAATTACTGTAAATGTAAAATGATTATAAATGTCTCTTAAAATTTCGTTAATTACTGTCATATTTTCAGTCATATTTAACAAAATACTGCGAAAATTTCAATTTCTGTATATTTTCAATTAGCTCTGCCTTAATTTGAATCATATTTAACAAAATTTTATTAATTACTGTAAAAATTTCAATAACTACGGTTTTTTTTTTATAGTTTGCGTGTAAGTTTCAGTAACTGTACATTTTTTAATTAATTCTATCAAAATTTCAATCATATTTAACAAAGTTTCATTAATTATTGTCTAAATTTCAGTTGTATTTCCCAAATGATCTTTATCTACTGTCAAAATTTCAATAATTACTGTAAATGTAAAATGATTAGAAATGTCTCTTAAAATTTCGTTAATTACTGTCATATTTTCAGTCATATTTAACAAAATACTGCGAAAATTTCAATTTCTGTATATTTTCAATTAGCTCTGCCTTAATTTCAATCATATTAAATACAATTTCATCAATTACTGTTAAAATTTCAATAACTACGGTATGTTTTTTATAGTTTGCGTGTAAGTTTCAGTAACTGTACAATTTTTAATTATTTTTATCAAAATTTCAATCATATTTAACAAAGTTTCATTAATTATTGTCTAAATTTCAGTCGTATTTCCCAAAAGATATTTATCTACTGTCAAAATTTCAATAATTACTGTAAATGTAAAATGATTATAAATTTCTCTTAAAATTGCAGTAGCTGTCAAATTTTCAATTATTTCTACTATAATTTCAATCATAGTTAACAAAATTTCATTAATTACTCTCTATATTTCAATAATTGCTGCAAAATATTTTCATTTGTGTGAAAATTTCAATTACTGACATATTTTCAAATATTTCTACCAAAATTCAGTCATTCTTAACATTAATGTAAAATGTTAATTCGATTCTCATAAAATTTCAATAAGTGTAAAATCTTCAATATTTCAAATTTTAATCATATTTAAGAAAATTTTATTAATTACTGTCAAAATATCAATAATTCGTGTACATTTTTTATCTTTTCTAAGACAATTGTATTCTATTCAGTAACTGTGAAATTATCAATTATTTCTACTAAAATTTCAATCATATCTAACACAATTTATCATTTATCAAAATAATATTGTCAAAATTTCACTCATATTTTACAAAAGATCATTATTTACTGTTTAAATTTCAATAATTACTGTAAATGTAAAATGATTATAAATTTCTGTTAAAATTTCGTTAATTACTGTCATATTTTCAGTCATATTTAACAAAATACTGCAAAAATTTCAATTTCTGTATATTCTCAATTAGCTCTGTCTTAATTTCAATCATATTGAACAAAATTTTATTAATTACTGTTAAAATTTCAATAACTACGGTATTTTTTTTAATAATTTGCGTGTAAGTTTCAGTAACTGTACATTTTTTAATTATTTCTATCAAAATTTCAATCATATTTAACAAAGTTTCATTAATTATTGTCTAAATTTCAGTCGTATTTCCCAAAAGATCTTTATCTGCTGTTAAAATTTCAATAATTACTGTAAATGTAAAATGATTATAAATTTCTCTTAAAATTGCAGTAACTGCCAAATTTGCAATTATTTCTACTGTAATTTTAATCATAGTTAACAAAATTTCATTAATTACTCTCTATATTTCAATAATTGCTGCAAAATATTTTCATTTCTGTGAAAATTTCAATTACTGACATATTTTCAAATATTTCTACCAAAATTCAGTCATCAAAAAAGTTATAGTTGGTAATAAATTCTAGCTGCAGTTGATACACAGTCACTGATGAAATACAGGGTGTTTTGGGAGCACTTCGTCCTAAAATACCCTGTATTTTATCAGTGACTGTGCATCAACTGCAGCTACAATGTATTACCAACTATAACTTTTCTTGTAATATCATCTGTTTGCCCAAAATCATACTCTGAAGGAATCTGTCCCTTCTTCAACTCACACATTCAATTTGTAAACATTTTTGCAATTCTCTCACTTCAAGAATAAAACATGTCAAATTAACTTCCATCACTCGTAAACAAATCAAACTACGAACCTTGTTATGATGCTTTACTCACGTACTCAACGAATCAGTGCTGCTGAATGTTCTGATATCAGAGCCACACTATCACCCCAGCAGATACACCACGAATTGATAAAGCAAGCAGTAATCACCGAGCAGCTGAGTGTTCATGGTGGCAAATATTTATACAACTCTGTATACTTAACAGTAATCGATAAAGAGGAGGTTGTCCGCAATAATTTCTGCAAATTGCTGCGTTTAACTTGTGAACCTTTTGCAAACTGGTCTGCAGATTGATGCGTTTGTAATATACAATGCGTGTACAAATGGTGTTTAAGTTGGGAGTTAAAATGGAAGTTTAATCGTTTGGGCCTGCGATATGCTCTGCTAAAAATAGTTCTGTATAATTTATTGTGGTTTGTTTATGCTCAAAATAGCAGCGCAAAATGAACTGTAATCGCCTGAATACTGCGTACCAATATTGAAGATAGTATTAATTAGTATATATGTATGTTATAAAATTTTATTAAACTTTTTAATATGTAATTTTTTTTCTTTAACATGCAATAAATTATTATTATTATTATTATTATATAAGCATAATGCGCAGCAAGGTATGTGAATTTTCATTGGTACTTGGTAATTTCCATAAATTTTGGTAAAATTTAATCTCGAAAATGCAAAAATTTATTAAAAATTGTCGAAAAGTTGCTATTCAATTTCGAATCTTACCAGAAAGCCTTGATTTATGATAATTTAATCTCGAAAATACAAAAGTTTATCAAAAATTGTCGAAAAGTTGCTATTAATTCTCGAAGCTTTCCAGAAGCCCTGATTTATGATAATTTAATCTCGAAAATACAAAAGTTTATTAAAAATTGTCGAAAAGTTGCTATTAATTCTCGAAGCTTTCCAGAAAGCACTTATGATAATTTCGGTAGACAATCAGTAATTTCAATTAATTTTGCAAAATTTAAAGAGGAAAATAGAAAATGTCTATTGTGAAGTACAAAATATTAGAGAAAATTAAATGAAAAATGATTACAAATAAAATGCCATATTTCAATGGCTTTGGAGAACAGTTCTTTTGTTATATTTAAGTTCTATTGGAATTTCTAAGCAACTGCCATAATTTGTACTATAAATTACAAAATTTCAGTTGCAATTATAAATTATGTATTGGAAATTGCAAAAATGTTCACAGGAAATGGCAACATTTTTATAGAATCTATAAAATATTCATTGGAAACGACACAATTTCAAAACATATGAAAATTGTATTAGTAATTTATTAATTTCATTGGAGATTGGTTAAGTTTATTGGAAATTTCATAATTTTATTAGAAATTCCATAATGTCATTACAAATTCCAAAATTTCACAAATTATTATTCGCAATTGCAAAATTTTCACAGGACATTGCGAAATTTTGATGGATACTATAAATTTGTATTGAGTGAACATGGCACAGTTTCAAAACATATTCAAATGTTATTTGAAATTGCATAATTTTATTAGAAATTTGATACGTTAATTAGAAATTTTATAATATCATTAGAAATTCCATAATTTCATTAGAAGGTTCATGTCATTAGAAATTCCATCATTTCATTATAAGTTAATTAGAAATTTCATTATGTCATTAGAAATTCGATAATTTCATTAGAAATTCCATAATTACATTAGAAATTTCAAAATTTCACTGATTATCATTCGCAATTGCAAAAATTTCACAGGAAATTGCGAAATTTTGATAGAATCTATACATTTTTATTGAGTGAATATAACACAGTTTCAAAACATATTCAAATGTTATTTGAAATTACATAATTTTATTAGAAATTCGATACGTTAATTAGAAATTTTATAATATCATTAGAAATTCCATAATTTCATTAAAAATTCTATCATTTCATTATAAGTTAATTAGAAATTTCATTATATCATTAGAAATTCCATAATTTCATTAGAAATTCCATAATTGCTTTAGAAATTCCATAATTTTTGTTGTAATGTGCATAATTTTATTGGCAATTGTATATTTTTTAGAAATGAAATGTCCATAAATAACAATTCATCATCTTACAAATTATTTATGGAATGAACATGGCGAAATTTTGATGGGATCTAGAAGACTTGACACATTTTTTATGGAAATTGCGAAATCTTGATGGAATCTATAAATTTGTATTAAGTGAATATAGCACAGTTTCAAAACATATTCAAATGTTATTTGAAATTGCATAATTTTATTAGAAATTCTATACGTTAATTAGAAATTTTATAATATCATTAGAAATTCCATAATTTCATTAGAAATTTCATAATGTCATTAGAAATTCTATCATTTCATTATAAGTTAATTAGAAATTTCATTATGTCATTATAAATTCCATAATTGCATTAGAAATTCCATAATTTTTATTGTAATGTGCATAATTTTATTGATAATTGTATATTTTTTTAGAAATGAAATGTCCATAAATAACAATTCATCATCTTACAAGTTATTTATGGAATGAACGTGGCGAAATTTTGATGGGATCTAGAAGACACATTTTTTATGGAAATTGCGAAATTTTGATTATAAATTAGAATATTGCAGCGAAAGCGACAAAATTCATCATTATTAATTCGAAATTGACTGCAAATTGCAAACATTTTTAATGCAAATTATGGAGGCTTCTGACATATTTACCTGCATGTATAACATAAAATATTTATTAGAAATCATATAGTTTAAATAGAATAGAAAATATATTTCTGTGCTATTATCGAAATTAATATTATTTTTTGCCAAATTTATGATAATTTTCAGGATTTTTTGATATCAAATTTATATAAACCAAGATTTAATGAAAAGAGCAGTTTGCATGCCAAATTACAAGATTGTATTAGAAATTATAAAAGTTTCATTGGAAATTCTTATAAAAAAATTATTATAACTACCAAAAATTAATGGAAATTTCGAGGTTGTCATGATATTATGAAATTTAGTTGAAATATTACAAAAATTTCACTAGTGTTTACAAATATTTGAAGATTATAATGTAAACCAAAATTTGCATTATAAAGTATAACATTATTATTATAAATTGGCAAAACAATGTACTATAAAATGCAAAATATTATTCTCAATTGCAAAATTTTCACAGGAAATTGCAAAATTTCGATGGAAAAATTATTGGAAATGATTGGAAGTACGTCAAAATTTTATTAGAAATTGCACAATTTTATTAGATTTGCTTAATTTATTGAAAATAATATGATACAACATTCATAATGTTGTATAAATGATTACTATTATTTATTTTATATTTATACACGAATTTCTTTCTCATAAACTTTTTTTATAGCCCGTTTTCTAGCGTTTTTATAGCCCCTTTTATAGCGTTTTTTATAGTTGCCAAATATGTCAAAATTTTGTTAGAAATTGCAAAATTTCATTAGATTTGCATAATTTTATTGGAAATAAAATGATACAACATTTATAATAATTTATGAATGATTACTAGTATTTACTTTATGCACGGATATGTCATAAATTTGACAATTATACACGAATTTATTTGTCATAAACGTTTTTTATAGTCTACCTCTTTATTGCTCGTGGGCTATAAAGAAACGTCAAATAACCATAATCTACTGTTTGCTACTGTTTCTTGCTTTTTCTGCAGCCTCGTCAACTATGTGCATTATCCACCTTTTAAAGTAATATTATTATTATTATCAACGATATTGAGTAAAATGCAGTTTATCTGTTATTAGAATTATCTCATTATTATCCTGAATATTCGAAAAGATTTTACATTATTTGATTTATATCAGACTACTAGGATTAGTCTATTAGATTACTAGGTTACTTAGACATTAGATTTTACAGAATTATGTTGGAATATCAAAAGCAACAAGGTATCTAGATTTTACAGAATTATGTTTGATTATTTAAATAGCAACAAGGGATTCCTGATGCAGAAATAATAATTCGATGACTAACATAATTTGTGAAATTATCGAGTCAGCATTGATTGTTGTAAACAACCAACAAAACCTGCATGCAATCCCATTTGATATATGCTTTTACATACAACATGCTATTCTGCAAACTAATTAATTGCGGAATAAAATAACTCTGCAGCGGAATTTCCATATGGAGCTAGCATGGATATAGTCCATGCCATGGTAGTCCATGCCATGATGGCAAACCCAATCCATGTTAACAATTGTGGCTAAATAAAATTTTGAATGGTGTCGATCAAATTTTGATTATTTAACATTGCTGTAGTTACTGTTCAAATTTCAAAGATTGCTTCAATTATAATGCTAATGCTAAATAAAATACATTAAGTTATTCTGTTGATAGTACATTACTGTAATACGTTCATTGTTTGCCGTCAAAATTGCAATAATTCCTGTAAAATTTTGAATCATATCGATCAAATTTTGAATTCTTAACATTGCAGTGGTTACTGTTCAAATTTCAAATATTGCTTCAATTATAATGCCAATGCTAAATAAAATACGTTAAGTTATTCTGTTGATAGTACATTACTGTAATATGTTCTTTGTTTGCCGTCAAAATTGCAATAATTCCTGAAAAAAATTTAATTATGTCGATCAAATTTTGAATTGTTAACATTGCAGTGGTTACTGTTCAAATTTCAAATATTGCTTCAATTATAATGCTAATGCTAAATAATATACATAATGTTATTCTGTTGATAGTACATTACTGTAATATGTTCATTGTTTGCCGTCAAAATTGCAATAACTCCTGTAAAATTTTGAATCATGTCGATCAAATTTTGAATTCTTAACATTGCAGTGGTTACTGTTCAAATTTCAAATATTGCTTCAATTATAATGCCAATGCTAAATAAAATACGTTAAGTTATTCTGTTGATAGTACATTACTGTAATATGTTCTTTGTTTGCCGTCAAAATTGCAATAATTCCTGAAAAAAATTTAATTATGTCGATCAAATTTTGAATTGTTAACATTGCAGTGGTTACTGTTCAAATTTCAAATATTGCTTCAATTATAATGCTAATGCTAAATAATATACATAATGTTATTCTGTTGATAGTACATTACTGTAATATGTTCATTGTTTGCCGTCAAAATTGCAATAATTCCTGTAAAATTTTGAATCATGTCGATCAAATTTTGAATTCTTAACTTTGCAGTGGTTACTGTTCAAATTTCAAAGATTGCTTCAATTATTATGCCAATGCTAAATAATATACATTAAGTTATTCTGTTGATAGTACATCACTGTAATATGTTCTTTGTTTACCGTCAAATTTGCAATAATTCCTGTAATTTTTTTAATTATGTCTATCAAATTTTGAATTCTTAACATTGCAGTGGTTACTGTTCAAATTTCAAAGATTGCTTCAATTATAATGCTAATGCTAAATAATATACATAAGTTATTCTGTTGATAGTGCATCACTGTAATATGTTCATTGTTTATCGTCAAATTTGCAATAATTCCTGTAAAATTTTGAATCATGTAGATCAAATTTTGAATTCTTAACATTGCAGTGGTTACTGTTCAAATTTCAAAGATTGCTTCAATTATAATGCTAATGCTAAATAGTATACAATAAGTTATTCTGTTGATAGTATAGTACTGTAATATTCGTTGTTTACCGTCAAATTTGCAATAATTCCTGTGAAATTTTGAATGGTGCCAATCAAATTTTGAATTCTTAACATTGCAGTGGTTACTGTTCAAATTTCGAAGATTGCTTCAATTATAATGCTACTGCTAAATAACATACATTAAGTTATTCTGTTGATAGTACATTACTGTAATATGTTCAATGTTTACCGTCAAAATTGTAATAATTCCTGTAAAATTTTGAATGGTGTCGATCAAATTTTGATTATTTAACATTGCAGTGGTTACTATTGAAACTTCGAAGATTGCTTCAATTATAATGTTAATGATAAATAATATACATTAAGTTATTCTATTGATAGTACAGTACTGTAATATGTTCAATGTTTACCGTCAAAATTGCAATGGTGCCTGTAAAATTTTGAATGGTGCCGATCAATTTTTGATTATTTAACATTGTAGTGGTTACTGTTCAAACTTCGAAGATTGCTTCAATTCTAATGCTACTGCTAAATAACATACATTAAGTTATTCTGTTGATAGTACATTACTGTAATATGTTCAATGTTTACCGTCAAAATTGCAATAGTTCCTGTAAAATTTTGAATCATGTCGATCAAATTTTAAATTCTTAACATTGCAGTGGTTACTGTTCAAATTTCAAAGATTGCTTCAATTATAATGCTACTGCTAAATAATATACATTAAGTTATTCTGTTGATAGTACATTACTGTAATATGTTCAATGTTTACCGTCAAAATTGCAATAGTTCCTGTAAAATTTTGAATCATGTCGATCAAATTTTAAATTCTTAACATTGCAGTGGTTACTGTTCAAATTTCAAAGATTGCTTCAATTATAATGCTAATGCTAAATAATATACATTAAGTCATTCTGCTGATAGTATATTACTGTAATATGTTCATTGTTTATCGTCAAATTTGCAATAATTCCTGTAAAATTTTGAATCATGTCGATCAAATTATGAATTCTTAACATTGCAGTAGTTGCTGTTCAAATTTCAAAGATTGCTTCAATTATAATGCTAATGCTAAATAATATACATTAAGTTATTTTGTTGATAGTACACTACTGCAATATGTTCATTGTTTACCGTCAAATTTGCAATAATTCCTGTAAAATTTTGAATCATGTCGATCAAATTTTGAATTCTTAACATTGCAGTTGTTACTGTTCAAATTTCAAAGATTGCTTCAATTATAATGCTAATGCTAAATAATATACATTAAGTTATTCTGTTGATAGTACATTACTGTAATATGTTCAATGTTTACCGTCAAAATTGCAATAATTCCTGTAAAATTTTGAATCATGTCGATCAAATTTTGATTATTTAACATTGCAGTGGTTACTGTTCAAACTTCGAAGATTGCTTCAATTATAATGCTGCTGCTAAATAATATACATTAAGTTATTCTGTTGATAGTACAGTACTGTAATATGTTCAATGTTTACCGTCAAAATTGCAATAATTCCTGTAATTTTTTTAATTATGTCGATCAAATTTTGAATTTTTAACATTGCAGTGGTTACTGTTCAAATTTCAAATATTGCTTCAATTATAATGCTAATAATTGTTGTAAAAATTCTTATTTTTCCGCCAAAATTTTAATTTTAATGCCAAGATTTCAAAAATTACAGTAATTTTTCCCATGAAATTGGAACCCTAGTCTCCTAGTGCGTCCTAGTTTATTGAAGTACTAGTTGAAGTATGAGTTGAAGTACAAGTTGAAGTACGAGTTGAAGTACGAGTTGAAGTACGAGTTCAATTATTAAAGGAAATTTGAATATAAAGTTAATTATAGGATTATTAAGGGGAGATTAAGGGCATGACAAAACTTATAAAATTAAACATTTTGAATAAAATCCAGATTAAAAAAGTCCCTGAGTAATGCTGTTGCTTATTCCAAAGCACTTAATTTCTAAGGGATCAAAAGAATAAATTTATGGCTCATGGCTTTATGGCTCAAAATCATCACTAATTGTATCATTATCCACTAATAATATATTATGGTCAATGATTCATCAGTGTTCCCATTCGGTTGTTACTCGAGTCAAGAATCAATTGTGGGCTTAACGATACGATTATGTTTCTGCAAACATATACTCATTGTCAGGCTAATTAACATCAAAATATTTGTTGTTCCCAAAAGTATATTTTGTGCCATCTCAACCTTGAAAATTCCATTTATTAAGTAGATTATTGACTGTAGACTTTACCCCAATTTATCGGAATTGGTATCTCTTAAGATAAATAAGATCTCCATACATAATCTTGAAAAACATATGCACGAATAGTTAATTCCTCGTATGTTATTAATAATATACTCTTCGGTTGTGTGTGTATACGCAAACAGACCCGCCCAAGACTGTTGCCGTAAATACGTAAGACGTCATCCAACAATCTGTATTTACTTCATAACTGTGTACAGAACAGCTCCAGACTGAAATAAGTATGCACAGTTAATTAGCAAACCTGACGATTCGGTTGATCAGTAATGCCATACAAATGTCCCGTTAAGTGATCAAATCCGACAGGCGAATGATATTAATTTTGAGTCAATCAACGTCTGGAATTGACTTAATAAGTCGGGTGCTCTATCAACGGAGAAGTGCGTCAGCAATCTTTGACCTTTTCTGCTTCATACTCTGCTTTATTGTAATATTCTTCAAGCGACTGTAAGCACAGCAGCGTAAAAACACCACAAAAATTCAGTATTTGGAAAGTCGGATGTAAGGTTTTACACGAAGAAGTTGAGTGTGTTGAATTCCTTTCAGTAAATGTGGCAAATTCAAAACCAGGCGGATTTAGAACGGCTCAAACTTTTAGTTCAAGTTATTAATTTTTTTTTGAAAAATTAAAGTTTTGCAGTTAATCGATTCTCAAAACCCGATACTCTGGTATCTCAGCAATATTCGAGAATTGCATTTTGTGAACCCACATATCAGACTTCCATGGTTTCGATAAAAGATACTGCTGATGAAAGATAGGCATTTTTGGAAATGTATTATCTTTCATATTATACAGCGTGGCAAAATAAGGCACTTATAAAACGATAGTACATTCGACAGGACTGAGTGATAGAAATCTATACATAGTAATAGATACATAATAGAAATCGATTTGGAAAACAAAATATGCCTTAGAATCTACACTCTTTGGGATGTGAATATTAATAATGAATTCGGCAATAATTGACACCTGGTATTTAAAGAATTTTGTGCTCGGTGCTTTGTAAAAGTAAATTTAGATGTTAGTTTAAAACATGCATTTCATTTGAAATATGAGGACATCTAAGCAAGCAATTTAAATTATTTAATTTAAATATTTAAATTTTTAATAAATAAAATAAAATAAATAAAAATAATTCTTTACAGAGTTCTGCGCCTTCACCTTAAATTTAATGAGTCTTAAGAGCTGAATGTGCCTTATAAGGAACATCAAATAGTTAAATTATAAACTTTAGTAAAATTTACGAAATATTCATTTGAGTTTACAAAAATTTCATTAAAGATTATTATATAAACCAAAATTCTACTTACTATAAATTGCACAATTTAATTTTTACTTAACTAATTTTTACCAGAGGATGTTCTGATGGAAATTATAAATGTCTTAAGAGCTGAATGTGCCTTATAAGGAACATCAAATAGTTAAATTATAAACTTTAGTAAAATTTACGAAATATTCATTTCAGTTTACAAAAATTTCATTAAAGATTATTATATAAACCAAAATTCTACTTATTATAAATTGCACAATTTACTTTTTACTTAACTAATTTTTACCAGAGGATGTTCTGATGGAAATTATAAAGGTTTTATGTATAAAGCATGTCCCTCGCTAAGTTGCAAATTTAAATTTTTATAGTAATTAGCAACAGTTTTCGTGGAAATTACAATACTACAAATTGCATTGATATGAAATTTTCAATTTATATAATAAAATTTAAGTGGCAATTTGTAATTTTAACTAAGAAGAATCGGACCTATGTTCACATACCTTTTTTATGTTGGCATCGCCTTCTGTTCAGTGTACAAAAATGTCATTAAAGATTATTATATAAACCAAAATTTCCACTTGTTATAAATTGCACAATTTAATTATAACCAGAGGATGTTCTGATGGAAATTATAAATGTCTTAAGAGCTGAATGTGCCTTATAAGGAACATCAAATAGTTAAATTATAAACTTTATTAAAATTTACGAAATATTCATTTCAGTTTACAAAAATTTCATTCAAGATTATTATATAAACCAAAATTCTACTTATTATAAATTGCACAATTTAATTTTTACTTAACTAATTTTTACCAGAGGATGTTCTGATGGAAATTATAATGGTTTTATGTATAAAGCATGTCCCTCGATAAGTTTAAAATTTAAATTTTTATAGTAATTTATAAATTTTTAGCGGAAATTACAATACAAAAAATTGCATTGATATAAAATTCTCAATTTATATAATAAAATTTAAGTGGCAATTTGTAATTTTAACTAAGATGAATCGGACCTGTGTTCACATACCTTTTTTCATGTTGGCATCACCTTCTGTTCAGTGTATAAAAATGTCATTAAAGATTATTATATAAACCAAAATTTCCACTTATTATAAATTGCACGATTTAATTATAACCAGAGGATGTTCTGATGGAAATTATAAATGTCTTAAGAGCTGAATGTGCCTTATAAGGAACATCAAATAGTTAAATTATAAACTTTAGTAAAATTTACGAAATATTCATTTCAGTTTACAAAAAATTCAATAAAGATTATTATATAAACTAAAATTCTACTTACTATAAATTGCACAATTTAATTTTTACTTAACTAATTTTTACCAGAGGATGTTCTGATGGAAATTATAAAGGTTTTATGTATAAAGCATGTCCCTCGCTAAGTTACAAATTTAAATTTTTATAGTAATTAGCAACATTTTTAGTGGAAATTACAATATAAAAAATTGCATTGATATAAAATTTTGAATTCATATAGTAAAATTTAAGTAGCAATTTGCAATTTTAACTAAGAAGAATCGGACCTATGTTCAAATACCTTTTTTTATGTTGGCATCGCCTTCTGTTCAGTGTACAAAAATTTCATTAAAGATTATTATATAAACCAAAATTTCCACTTGTTATAAATTGCACAATTTAATTATAACCAGAGGATGTTCTGATGGAAATTATAAATGTCTTAAGAGCTGAATGTGCCTTATAAGGAACATCAAATAGTTAAATTATAAACTTTAGTAAAATTTACGAAATATTCATTTCAGTTTACAAAAATTTCATTAAAGATTATTATATAAACCAAAATTCTACTTATTATAAATTGCACAATTTACTTTTTACTTAACTAATTTTTACCAGAGGATGTTCTGATGGAAATTATAAAGGTTTTATGTATAAAGCATGTCCCTCGCTAAGTTGCAAATTTAAATTTTTATAGTAATTAGCAACAGTTTTAGTGGAAATTACAATATAAAAAATTGCATTGATATGAAATTTTCAATTTATATAATAAAATTTAAGTGGCAATTTGTAATTTTAACTAAGAAGAATCGGACCTATGTTCACATACCTTTTTTTATGTTGGCATCACCTTCTGTTTAGTATACAAAAATGTCATTAAAGATTATTATATAAACCAAAATTTCCACTTGTTATAAATTGCACAATTTAATTATAAGCAGAGGATGTTCTGATGGAAATTATAAATGTCTTAAGAGCTGAATTTGCCTTATAAGGAACATCAAATAGTTAAATTATAAACTTTAGTAAAATTTACGAAATATTCATTTGAGTTTACAAAAATTTCATTAAAGATTATTATATAAACCAAAATTCCACTTATTATAAATTGCACAATTTAATTTTTACTTAACTAATTTTTACAAGAGGATATTCTGATGGAAATTATAAAGGTTTTATGTATAAACCATGTCCCTCGCTAAGTTGCAAAATTTAAATTTTTATAGTAATTAGCAACATTTTTAGTGGAAATTACAATATAAAAAATTGCATTGATATAAAATTCTCAATTTATATAATAAAATTTAAGTGGCAATTTGTAATTTTAACTAAGATGAATCGGACCTGTGTTCAAATACCTTTTTTTATGTTGGCATCACCTTCTGTTCAGTGTATAAAAATTTCATTAAAGATTATTATATAAACCAAAATTTCCACTTATTATAAATTACATAATTTAATTATAACCAGAGGATGTTCTGATGGAAATTATAAATGTCTTAAGAGCTGAATGTGCCTTATAAGGAACATCAAATAGTTAAATTATAAACTTTAGTAAAATTTACGAAATATTCATTTCAGTTTACAAAAAATTCAATAAAGATTATTATATAAACTAAAATTCTACTTACTATAAATTGCACAATTTAATTTTTACTTAACTAATTTTTACCAGAGGATGTTCTGATGGAAATTATAAAGGTTTTATGTATAAAGCATGTCCCTCGCTAAGTTACAAATTTAAATTTTTATAGTAATTAGCAACATTTTTAGTGGAAATTACAATATAAAAAATTGCATTGATATAAAATTTTGAATTCATATAGTAAAATTTAAGTAGCAATTTGCAATTTTAACTAAGAAGAATCGGACCTATGTTCAAATACCTTTTTTTATGTTGGCATCGCCTTCTGTTCAGTGTACAAAAATTTCATTAAAGATTATTATATAAACCAAAATTTCCACTTGTTATAAATTGCACAATTTAATTATAACCAGAGGATGTTCTGATGGAAATTATAAATGTCTTAAGAGCTGAATGTGCCTTATAAGGAACATCAAATAGTTAAATTATAAACTTTAGTAAAATTTACGAAATATTCATTTCAGTTTACAAAAATTTCATTCAAGATTATTATATAAACCAAAATTCTACTTATTATAAATTGCACAATTTAATTTTTACTTAACTAATTTTTACCAGAGGATGTTCTGATGGAAATTATAAAGGTTTTATGTATAAAGCATGTCCCTCGATAAGTTTAAAATTTAAATTTTTATAGTAATTAGCAACATTTTTAGTGGAAATTACAATATAAAAAATTGCATTGATATGAAATTTTCAATTTATATAATAAAATTTAAGTGGCAATTTGTAATTTTAACTAAGAAGAATCGGACCTATGTTCACATACCTTTTTTTATGTTGGCATCACCTTCTGTTTAGTATACAAAAATGTCATTAAAGATTATTATATAAACCAAAATTTCCACTTGTTATAAATTGCACAATTTAATTATAAGCAGAGGATGTTCTGATGGAAATTATAAATGTCTTAAGAGCTGAATTTGCCTTATAAGGAACATCAAATAGTTAAATTATAAACTTTAGTAAAATTTACGAAATATTCATTTGAGTTTACAAAAATTTCATTAAAGATTATTATATAAACCAAAATTCCACTTATTATAAATTGCACAATTTAATTTTTACTTAACTAATTTTTACAAGAGGATATTCTGATGGAAATTATAAAGGTTTTATGTATAAACCATGTCCCTCGCTAAGTTGCAAAATTTAAATTTTTATAGTAATTAGCAACATTTTTAGTGGAAATTACAATATAAAAAATTGCATTGATATAAAATTTTCAATTTATATAATAAAATTTAAGTGGCAATTTGCAATTTTAACTAAGAAGAATCGGACCTATGTTCAAATACCTTTTTTTATGTTGGCATCACCTTCTGTTCAGTGTACAAAAATTTCATTAAAGATTATTATATAAACCAAAATTTCCACTTATTATAAATTACATAATTTAATTATAACCAGAGGATGTTCTGATGGAAATTATAAATGTCTTAAGAGCTGAATGTGCCTTATAAGGAACATCAAATAGTTAAATTATAAACTTTAGTATAATTTACGATATATTCATTTCAGTTTACAAAAATTTCATTAAAGATTATTATATAAACAAAAATTCTACTTACTATAAATTGCACAATTTAATTTTTACTTAACTAATTTTTACCAGAAGATGTTCTGATGGTAATTATAAAGGTTTTATGTATAAAGCATGTCCCTCGCTAAATTTAAAATTTAAATTTTTATAGTAATTTATAAATTTTTAGCGGAAATTACAATACAAAAAATTGCATTGATATAAAATTCTCAATTTATATAATAAAATTTAAGTGACAATTTGTAATTTTAACTATGATGAATCGGACCTATGTTCACATACCTTTTTTTTTAAGTTGGCATCACCTTCTGTTCAGTGAACAAAAATTTCATTAAAGATTATTATATAAACCAAAATTTCCACTTGTTATAAATTGCACAATTTAATTATAACCAGAGGATGTTCTGATGGAAATTATAAATGTCTTAAGAGCTGAATGTGCCTTATAAGGAACATCAAATAGTTAAATTATAAACTTTATTAAAATTTACGAAATATTCATTTGAGTTTACAAAAATTTCATTAAACATTATTATATAAACCAAAATTCCACTTATTATAAATTGCACAATTTAATTTTTACTTAACTAATTTTTACCAGAGGTTGTTCTGATGGAAATTATAAAGGTTTTATGTATAAAGCATGTCCCTTGCTAAATTTAAAATTAAAATTTTTATAGTAATTAGCAACATTTTTAGTGGAAATTACAATATTAAAAATTGCATTGATATGAAATTTTCAATTTATATAATAAAATTTAAGTGGCAATTTGCAATTTTAACTAAGAAGAATCGGACCTATGTTCAAATACCTTTTTTTATGTTGGCATCGCCTTCTGTTCAGTGTACAAAAATTTCATTAAAGATTATTATATAAACCAAAATTCTACTTATTATAAATTGCACAATTTAATTTTTACTAAACTAATTTTTACCAGAGGATGTTCTGATGGAAATTATAACGGCTTTATGTATAAAACATGTCCCTCGCTAAGTTTCAGATTTAAATTTTTATAGTAATTTGCAACCTTTTTTTAGTGGAAATAACAATATAAAAAATTGTGTTCAATTTAAATAATACAATTTAAGTGGCAATTTGTAATTTTAAGTAAAATGAATCGGACCTATGTTCACATACCTTTTTTTTATGTTGGCATCACCTTTCATCTGTCAAACTTGTCCCCGAGCTAATAGATCACCCTGTATAATCTTGTGTACAATTGAAATGCGAGTTTAGTTTTCTTAAAGGAATCGTTGATATACTGATTTAAATTGAACTAACCGCCAATTAAAGTTAATCGAACATTGAAATATCGGTATCCGTAAAGTACTTTTATTGTAGCAATACAGTTATCAACAGAAATGATTCGACGATTTAATTTACTTGTAAACAGTAAACCTGAGCCTCATCATCGAAACAATGGATGCAGCTATTACGACCGTAATTAGTCATAGCAGCAGATAAAGGGTGTCGTTAAGTAAATAAATATGCAAACGATAGCAATATACGATAACACATTACAATAAAGCATACAATAATATACTTACTTTTCTGCTTTTCGTCATGTACGGGTTAAAAGAAATAAAAGATCCAGTCCACTTCGCCGAAGGAGAGGTCACATACTGATAAAGTATTTCAATTTCACGTTGGCACTTTTTCAATTCCGTACGATTTAATAAAAATATTTGGGTTTTTAGTTTTCCGCTTTGTATTCCACTACATCGTACAATGTGCTAAACTATTTTTAAGTACACTAAATTGCAGTTTTTTTAAGTTTAGATTCCATTTTTATTTCCTATTTCATCGGCCATCAAGGCATTAATTCGCAAATTTCCAGGAAAAGAGTAACGCAAATTTCCAGGAAAAGAGTAAGTACATATTTTCTCCATAAAAACATATCATTATCGAATGTAAATACAACGTACTATAATCACAGTCGTGCCATTTTTTGTTTACCAGTACTCCGGCGATTGTAAAATACAATCATACATACACCTTTTCATACCACGATATCGATACATATGTATTGCCCATCATGTTAAATGAGAAAATATTCTTTTTCTACGGCAGTGCGAAAAGTAGTACTTTACGCACGGTTCGCAGTGCGTAAACTAAGTACTTTGCGCACTGTTCACAGAACGTAAACTAAGTATTTTGCGCACTGTTCAGTGCGTAAACTAAGTACTTTACGCACTGTTCACGGTGCGTAAAGTGAAACTTTTGCGCACAAGTACGTAAAAAAAATCACCTATGCGTAAAAACATGAACGGTGCGTAAAATAAGATTGACACGCATCTCATTCACTTGACCATTAAACAAAGATAGTATTTTGCATCAAATTTGACCTGATTTTCATAATAGCTGCAGTATAATAATATAACATAATATAATATAACATGTAATATAACTTTGTATAATACACTTTCATAAACTATTGCTTTACGAACTTGTATCAGGAAAAACTTTGTATGATACACTTTCATAAACTAGTGCTTTACGAACTTGTATCATAAATAACTATTAAGTAAAATAACTTACAGTTTTTATGAAGCAATCAATTATGGGCGAAGGCTCTTCTGCTTCTGATTTCTTCTTCACTTTAATCTTGTCGTTAACTTTGTCGTCCTAGAAATAAACAAAATACATCAATCATAACAATATGATATACATAAACCATAATCAAAATGGCATGTCAAAAATCTCTTTAGATTTTTGATCAGCATAAAAAAAATGCAACTTTGCCCCAATTCAACCGAAGTCGTATCTTTTAAGATAACCAATTCCCATGCTTGAATTCGAAAATAGGACACCCTGTAAATCTAAAAATCACCAAAAATCGTACAAAAATATACAGCTGCTCAGAATAATGGGTAACAAATGTGCAACTTTTTTGGTATGCATTTTACAGGAAAAAGTTGTTAAAAAAAATCATTCAATTTTTAAATTAAAAACTATCTTACATAATTTTTTAACTTTTCCAGTTTATCTATCTTATCTTAACTTATCCTAACTTATCTTTCTTAAATTTTTAACTTTTTCAGTTTTCAAATAATGCTATTATTAATTTGAGATAATGCAGTACATTTTTGCCAAAAAACTTTTTTCCTCTAAAATGCAGGCTAAAAAGGTTGTCCATTTGTTACCTATTATTCTGATCACGCTGTATAGTCCACTTTTTTTGTATATCTTTGTGATATTTACTCGACTTTTCTTACTGATCTTGAGTGAAATTAAGAATTGAAGCCTACAATTTCCCAAACATTGACAATTAAGTGGAAATCTGGAATGAAAATTGTGAAACTGTGAATGAAAACATTATTAAATGTTTCAGTTACTTTTCATATATACTAATATGAAAAATAACATTTTTCATTAACAATTTCCTTCACGTGGTCAAGAAACATATATTATATACTAATATGTACTACTTATGTACTAAACTAAAATTATGTACTAAAATATGTAAATGCTCATCAGTAAATGGCTCGCCCTTCGACTACTACATTTACCTAGAATATTGCTCTACAATTATAAATTTACTGATATGAAGTAATTACTGATAATAGCACATATTAATAAATGGTCAAACTATTAAGTTTTACAACCAACTACAAACTTGTAAATTGCAATAATTTGCGTCAATAGATGTGACATGCTATTTATTTAGTTCTATACATGTGACAAGTTTCGTATTCTCTTGTCGATAAAAATTGAAATTGATATCATAAAAATTAAGTGAGTAAACTTTGATGAGTTCGAATATATAAAAAAAACAATGAATACAAGTGGCATCAATCAAAAATAAAATTAGTTACATAAAACATAACATTATATGTGTAATTAATTCAAGTTCAAATTAAGTAATAAAATTTAAAATAATGTCATTCTCCAAGCACCTATAAATATTTCTTTCAAAAAGTAATAAATAATGTTGAAATTTACGTGACATAAATCACATTCCATGAATTACATTCCATGAAAAAAATAATTGTGAAAGTGACTGAAAAAACTCAAAAATTATAGCACTTTTCATTGCATAAAACACCAAAATTGATCCAAGACATTTAAATGAAAATTGTGGAAAACTAAACATGGGGTATTTGCCAATTTCCATATTTTCTAATAGTACATAGTTTACTTGATATGTACACAAGTTTTTGTAATTCTGAATCGATGAAAACTCAAATATTATAATAACTTTCATTGCATAAAACACCAAAATTGATCCAATACATTTAGGTGAAAATTGTGGAAAAACTGAAGATGGGATATTTTCTAATTTTCATATTTACCAGTAGTACATAGTTTACTTAATACGTACACAGGTTTTTTTAATTCTGAATCTACGAAAACTCAGAAATTATAGTACTTTTCATTGCATAATACACCAAAATTGATACAAGTCTTTTAGGAGAAAATTGGGGAAAAACTAAACATGGGGTATTTTCCAATTGTCATATTTACTAATAGTACATAGTTTTCTTAATACATACACAAGTTTTTGTAATTCTGAATCGATGACACCTCAAATATTATAATAACTTTCATTGCATAAAACACCAAAATTGATCCAATACATTTAGGTGAAAATTGTGGCAAAACTAAAGATGGGGTATTTTCCAATTTTCACATTTACTAATAGTACACAGTTTACCTAATACGTTCACAAGTTTTTGAAATTCTGAATCTACGAAAACTCAAAAATTATAGTACTTTTCATTGCATAATACACCAAAATTAATACAAGTCTTTTAAGAGAAAATTGCGGAAAAACTAAACATGGGGTATTTTCCAATTTCCATATTTTCTAATAGTACATAGTTTACTTAACACGTACACAAGTTTTTATAATTCTGAATCGATGAAAACTCAATAATTACAGTATCTTTCATAGCATAAAACGCCAAAATTGATCCAAGACATTTAGATGAAAAGTGTGGAAAAACTAAAGGTGGGGTATTTCCCAATTATCCCATTTTATAATAGTACATAGTTTTCTTAATACGTACACAAGTTTTCGTTATTCTGAATCAACGAAAACTCAGAAATTTTAGCACTTTTCATTGCATAAAACAATAAAATTGATCCAAGACATTTAGGTGAAAATTGTGAAAACACTAAAGGTGGGGTATTTCCAAATTTTCCCATTTTCTAATAGTACATAGTTTACTTAATACGTACACAAGTTTTTAGTACTCTGAATCGATGAAAACTCAATAATTACAGTATCTTTCGTTGAATGAAACGCCAAAATTGATCCAAGACTGCGGAAAAACTAAAGATGGGGTATTTTCCAATTTTCACATTTACAAATAGTACATAGTTTACTTAATACGTACACAAGTTTTCGAAATTCTGAATCAACGAAAACTCAAATATTATAGTAACTTTCATTGCATAAAACACCAAAATTCATCCAATACATTTAGGTGAAAATTGTGGAAAAACTAAAGATAGGGTATTTTCCAATTTTCATATTTACTAATAGTACATAGTTTACTTAATACGTTTACAAGTTTTTGTAATTCTGAATCTACGAAAACTCAGATATTATAGTACTTTTCATTGCATAATACACCAAAATTGATCCAATACATTTAGGTGAAAATTGTGGAAAAACTAAAGATGGGGTATTTTCCAATTTTCATATTTACTAATAGTACATAGTTTACTTAATACGTACACAAGTTTTTGTAATTCTGAATCTACGAAAACTCAGAAATTATAGTACTTTTCATTGCATAATACACCAAAATTGGTACAAGTCTTTTAGGAGAAAATTGGGGAAAAACTAAACATGAGGTATTTTTCAATTTTCGTATTTTCTAATAGTACATAGTTTACTTAATAGGTACACAAGTTTTTGTAATTCTGAATCTACGAAAACACAGAAATTATTGTACTTTTCATTGCATAATACACCAAAATTGATACAAGTTTTTTAGGAGAAAATTGGGGAAAATATAAACATGGGGTATTTTCCAATTTTTATATTTTCTAATAGTAAATAGTTTACTTGATATGTACACAAGTTTTTGTAATTCTGAATCGATGAAAACTCAAATATTATAATAACTTTCATTGCATAAAACACCAAAATTGATCCAATACATTTAGGTGAAAATTGTGGAAAAACTAAACATGGGGTATTTACCAATTTTCTTATTTTCTAATAGTACATAGTTTTCTTAATACGTACACAACTTTTTGTAATTCTGAATCTACGATAACTCAAAAATTATGGTACTTTTCTTAGCATAATACACCAAAATTGATACAAGTCTTTTAGGAGAAAATTGGGGAAAAACTAAACATGGGGTATTTTCCAATTTTCATATTTTCTAATAGTACATAGTTTACTTGATACGTACATAAGTTTTTATAATTCTGAATCGATGAAATCGTGATAATTATAGCATAAAACGCCAAAATTGATCCAACACATTTAGATGAAAACTGCGGAAAAACTAAAGGTGGGGTATTTCCAACTTTTCCCATTTTCTAATAGTACATAGTTTTCTTAATACGTACACAAGTTTTCGTAATTCTGAATCAACGTAAACTCAAATATTTTAGTAACTTTCATTGCATAAAACACCAAAATTAATCCAATACATTTAGGTGAAAACTGTGGAAAAACTAAACATGGGGTATTTTCCAATTTTCACATTTACTAATAGTACATAGTTTACTTAAAACGTTCACAAGTTTTTGTAATTCTGAATCTACGAAAACTTAAAAATTATGGTACTTTTCATTGCATAATACACCAATATTGATACAAGTCTTTTAGGAGAAAATTGCGGAAAAACTAAACATGGGGTATTTTCCAATTTTCATATTTTCTAATAGTACATAGTTTACTTAATAGGTACACAAGTTTTTGTAATTCTGAATCTACGAAAACACAGAAATTATTGTACTTTTCATTGCATAATACACCAAAATTGATACAAGTTTTTTAGGAGAAAATTGGGGAAAAAATAAACATGGGGTATTTTCCAATTTTTATATTTTCTAATAGTAAATAGTTTTCTTGATACGTACACTAGTTGTTATAATTCCGAATCGATAAAAACGTGATAATTATAGCATAAAACGCCAAAATTGATCCAAGACATTTAGGTGAAAACTGCGGAAAAACTTAAGGTGGGAAATTCCCAATTTTTCCATTTTCTAATAGTACATAGTTTACTTAATACGTTCACAAGTTTTTGTAATTCTAAATGTACGAAAACTCAGAAATTATAGTACTTTTCATTGCATAATACACCAAAATTGATACAAGTCTTTTAGGAGAAAATTGGGGAAAAACTAAACATGGGGTATTTACCAATTTTCATATTTTCTAATAGTACATAGTTTTCTTAATACGTACACAAGTTTTTATAATTCCGAATCGATGAAAACGTGATAATTATAGCATAAAACGCCAAAATTGATCCAAGACATCTAGGTGAAAACTGCAGTAAAACTAAAGGTGGGGAATTTCCCAATTTTCCCATTTTCTAATAGTACATAGTCTACTTAATACGTACGCAAGTTTTTGTAATTCTGAATCAACGAAAACTCAAATATTATAATAACTTTCATTGCATAAAACACCAAAATTAATCCAATACATTTAGGTGAAAATTGTGGAATAACTAAAGATGGGGTATTTTCCAATTTTCACATTTACTAATAGTACATAGTTTACTTAATACGTACACAGGTTTTTTTAATTCTGAATCTACGAAAACTCAAAAATTATAGTACTTTTCATTGCATAATACACCAAAATTGATCCAAGACATTTAGGTGAATACTGCGGAAAAACTAAAGGCGGGGTATTTCCCAATTTTCCCATTTTATAATAGTACA
The DNA here is from genome assembly GCA_951805005.1 of Othius punctulatus. NCBI lineage: Eukaryota > Metazoa > Arthropoda > Insecta > Coleoptera > Staphylinidae > Othius > Othius punctulatus. Next base: position 6,429,128 of record OX638141.1, on the reverse strand, counting down.
TAGTTTACTTAATACGTACACAAGTTTTTGTAATTCTGAATCAACGAAAACTCAAAAATTATAGTACTTTTCATTGCACCAAAACACCAAAATTGATCAAATACTTTTAAGAGACTCCAAGACTGTTGCTTGTTTTTTTGTTCACAAGATTACTTTGTTACTTTCGTCACTCGTTACACACAATATACTATTTTGCATCAACGTATATATTTTTTTTGTCTTCACGATGATTCGATGACCTTCTGTATCTTAATCTGGTGAAATTATTAATTATAATTTGTACCTATAACTTTTTGAGCTGTATGTAATTAAAATGCTCAAATAATATTTTTTGTTCACCCTCCAATTTAATACTATATTATTTATATTAATTATATACATTTCAGTGCTATAAAAATATAATATTCGCGTTTTACTGCACTGCATCCATCAACAGTAAATCAATACCAAAAAATAATCTGCAGGCATTATTTAAAATCCATGCACAAATACTTCAAGGCTGATATTAATTAAACTCAGCGACTGTTAATTGATGTTAATCAAAACGTGTTCTTACAAACAGGATATGCTTCAATACACAAGTGAAGTTGTTTTAGCTTGCCAAATATCAATGCTTTATTATTTGTGTGTATTAGCCGGATGCATTGTTCTGCTTGGATTAGTCAGAATGCGATAGAATACTGAAAACGATGAGGATAAGAAATATTAATTAATCACTTATTAGTGAAAACTTGTAGTATACATCATAATATATTATGGCAGCATTATTTGGCCATAGTAAAATTATATTGATTGATTTCCCAAAAATTCATATATTTACAACTTTTATTTTTACACAAAATGTATCGAGTTTATATTTACAACATACAATTAATATGTTATACAACATTTTAATACAACAAACTAAATGTCCACCATGAATTATATTCTAGTAACAATTGTAATTAATACGCGGCCAATTTTACATGCCATTCAAAATTAGTTAGGTTTGGCATTGAAAATCCTATTGTTAATTTTAGAACAATTTAATTATATGCAGTATTTATAAAGGTAAACAACTTATTAAATTTGTTATTTTCGCAATAAGAATTTATTATTTTTTTGTATAAAGTGTATTGCGACTATTTGCGAAATTATGTACATTGTATCAATCAAATTTTCTATCAATTTTAAACGGAACTAATTCTCTTTTTTACTTCACACTTAGAATTTATAGTGTTGTAAACGTTATTAAAATAAGCATGTGTCTGTGGCACACTTTTCGTGGACACAAAAAATTGAAAACGACTCTTGATAATGGATGAAACTTTAGAACAATATCGTTTTTTGAAAAGGTTTTAGAAAAAAAAACACCCCATTTTTTCAAAATCCTTTTCCAAAACATATATTGATAAAACTGATGAAACTTTAGACCGATCTATGTTTTTGAAATGGTTTTGAAAAATAAAGACTAATTTTGCATATTTTTATACTCTAACTGAATTACAAGAAGAATACGCTAAAATAATAATAATGTAGCAGATGCTATTATGCAGTAATCAAAAAACATATGTGAGGTCTAATATGAAGCGTCATTGAATATGTTGACACTAGTAAAATGTGTTATATTCGCTATTATTTCTAAAAAGAATGTTGCTTTAAGTAAATGGCAAAAAGCTATGAAGTATCATAAAAATTACCATTCAATTACTACAATTATTATGCATATTGTAGAAATTTGTAACAGTTTTACAGTATATGTGCAAAACTCACAGCAAAATAGTACAAATCTCAGAAAATTGCAGACATTGATTCATAAAAAGTTATATTTGAATTAAAAAATCTTCAAATTTTGAGGCAATGTTGGTCATTAATTTATTACTATTGATGTAATATTGATGTAATGAAATATTGATGTAATTTTCGCCGAGCTTTTTATGAAATTGTTTTAAATTTGCCATTTCTTTGTGTGTTTGTAGGTCATTTCTGCTATGTCCTAAGTTTTGTGCAATTTTCTGAGAATTTGAGGAATATGCTAAAACTATTTTGAAGAGATTTCGTAGACTGTTTTAAAAAATTGTACAGTCAAATTTTGCAACAATTTTCATTATTTATATAATTAGTTGATACATTGTTTCGAAGTTTTTTAACCTTCTGATACTTTTTTATATTTTGATTAAACACTCTGGACTAATCCTTTTGATATTTTGAAAATTTAATCTCCATAACACTTTTTGGCGATTTCCGAATTTTTTATGGAATGAAACTCATCATACTTTATTAAAATTTCTGACAGGTTTGCATACATTTTGATTTTATTATTAAAATTATGTGTATTAGAAAAGTATTAAGTATTAAGAAGTAAAATTGCATTATTCAGTTCATGTTTTTAGCTTCAATTTTTTCGTCTTTCACTTCAATGGTTAAACAAATTAACCATTTCTAATATTATTTAGGTATATTTACAATACAATTATATATATTTTTCTCAATTAATTTTGTTATTTAATATTGCTAAATCCAAAACTTTTTGAAATGTTAGTTTGAATTTTTTTAAATTAATTTTCGCAAATTTGTTGTGAGTTTCGTGCAATTTTCTGAAAATTTGAATAATATTCTGTTTTGTTGTGTTAACTGTTTTGAAGAGATTTTGTAGACGTTTAATAAAATTGAACAATAAAATGTTGCAACAATATTCATTATGTATATCATTAATTGATATATTGTTCACAGTTTTTTTTAACCTTCTGATACTTTTGAAATTTTCGATTCAAATTCTAGACTTTTTAGACTTTTAGACTATTTTCAATGGTTAAATAAATTAACCATTTCTAGTATTATTTAGGGATAATACAATTATAACTTTTTTTTTCTTAAATTAATTTTTTATTTAATATTACAAAATCCAAAAGTTTTTGAAGTACTACTTTGATTATATTTTTATTAAATTTCGGAGTTTTATTGCAAGTTTCGTGCAATTTTCTGCGAATTTGATGAATATTCTGAAACTGTTTTGCAAAGATTTCGTAGACTGTTTAAAAAATTGAACAATAAAATGTTGTAATAATTTTCATTATGTATATCATTAATTGATATATTGTACGCAGTTTTGGAATCTTCTGATACTTTTCCATATTATAATTAAACATTATGCACTTTTTAAACGTTTGATACAAAAAAGAACAATCTCCTTAAAACTTTTTGGCGATTTCTCAAATTTTTATGGAATGTAACTCATCATATTGAAATTGCTGAAAGTTTTGCAAACGTTTATATCATTAGTTGATATATTGTTCGCAGTTTTGGAAACTTCTGAAACTTTTAATATTTCAATTAAACATTTTGGACTTTTTAATCGTTTTGATATGTATTTTGAAAATTAAATCTGCATTAAACTTTTTGGCGATTTCTAAAATTTTTATGAAATGAAAATCATCATATTTTATTGAAGAAAATACTTTTAAAGTGTTCTGCTTCAATTCTCCAATAATTGAAAAATTTGAATCTTAATCATTGAATGATAATAATAATCAATAATTGAAGAATTGAAGCAGAACACTTCAAAAGTCATAACATTTCTTCAATAAAATATGATGAGTTTCATTTCATAAAAATTTCAGAAATCGCTGAAAAAAAGTTTCATGCAGATTAAATTTTCAAAATACATATCAAAACGATTAAAAAGTCCAAAAACTTTTTGTCGATTTCTGAAATTTTTATGGATTGAAACTCATCATTTTATTGAAATTGCTGAAAGTTTTGCAAACGTTTATATCATTAGTTGATATATTTTTCGCAGTTTTGGAACCTTCTGATACTTTTACATAGTATAATTAAACATTCTGCACTTTTTAATCGTTAGATACAAAAAAAAACAATCTCCTTAAAACTTTTTGGCGATTTCTCATTTTTTTATGGAATGTAACTCATCATATTAAAATTGCTGAAAATTTGGCAAACGTTTATATCATTAGTTGATATATTGTTCGCAGTTTTGGAACCTTCTAATACTTTTAAGATTTCAATTAAACATTTTGGACTTTTTAATCGTTTTGATATGTATTTTGAAAATTAAATCTGCATTAAACTTTTTGGCGATTTCTGAAATTTTTATGAAATGAAACGCATCATATTTTATTGAAGAAATTTTATGACTTTTGAAGTGTTCTGCTTCAATTCTTTAATAATTGAAAAATTTGAATCTTAATAATTGAATGATAATAATAATCAATAATTGAAGATTGAAGCAGAATACTTCAAAAGCCATAACATTTCTTCAATAAAATATGATGAATTTCATTTCATAAAAACTTCAGAAATCGCTGAAAAAAAGTTTCATGCCGATTAAATTTTCAAAATACATATGAAAACGATTAAAAAGTCCAAAAACTTTTTGGCGATTTCTGAAATTTTTATGGATTGAAACTCATAATTTTATTGAAATTGCTGAAAGTTTTGCAAACGTTTATATCATAAGTTGATATATTGTTCGCAGTTTTGGAACCTTCTGATTCTTTTGATATGTTAATTAAACATTTTGGACTTTTCAATTGTTTTGGATATGTATTTTGAAAATTTTAATCTGCTTAAAACTTTTTTCGATTTCTGAAACTTTTATGAAATGAAACTCATTGCATTTTATTGAAGAAATGTTATGACTTTCGAAGTGTTCTGCTTCAATTGTTCAATAATTGATTTTTCAAATGTTATTATTTGTCATTATTTCGTCAAAGCTAGTTGAAAAAGTTGACACCACTTTCTTGAACGCTCTGTATAATTATGCGATAATAATTCATTTGGATACATAATTATAGAAAATTTAAGACTTTTCGTTTTTATACGATCACGATAACGTATAATTTAGATTGAGTTCACGTAGAGTTAATTAATATGTCATCCCAAGCAGTACAGATTATATCGATTTATAAATAACGCGCTGAATCAATTGCAGAAAACATATCAATGATTGGCAATTAAAACCAATTTTGGGACAACAATTTATATCAAGGCTTATTGATAGTACAGATTCCTTGCAGTAACAGTCTCGAAGATGTATAGCTCATTAATTACACATGTATAACTGTTTAATTAATGTATAATTAATTACATATGTAATAATTAATCACGTCAATTACACACCTACCTTTCCACAACAGGCAAGTTAATAGACAGCAGATATATTAAATCTAAGAAAATTATCAAGGAAGTCAAAGATATACTTCCTATTTTTATCGATAATAGTTTTTTTTTTAAATATTATAATTTATTTAATTCTAATATGAAATACATTAATAGTGGATTGTTGTTTCTTAATCTAATATATACTTATAATAATTACCTAAGCGTACATTATTTGTACTTTCTAATTTAAGAAATTAAGGCTAATTAATTTAGTAAATTATTGATTACATATTTTCATCTCCGCTACATATTGTAAGATTATATTATATTGTAAGAATATATATATATATATATTTATGCAATAAGAGCTCTAAGTGGCATTGTTGCTTTCGGGGGAAAGTTTCAATTCCCCGAGAGCAACAATGGCACTTTGCGCTCGAATTGCACACAAGATTTTTCCTATAATTTATTGTTTCACAATACAATTGTTAATTGTGCGTATGGCAGGATACAATAATTAATAATTATGATTGACTTTTTAAATGACATGTAATTGACCGAACTATCAGGTTAAGGCCCTGACATTTGCGAAAACGTCTCTATTTGCATTATTCGCAAGCGACAAGGTGTTTACGCGAACTTTTCGCTCGTTGTCAATAGCAACGCGCGACAAAGTGTTTACGCGCGAACTTTTCGCTTGTTGTCAATAGCAACGCGCGACAAAGTGTTTACGCGCGAACTTTGCGCTTGTTGTCAATAGCAACGCGCGACAAAGTGTTTACGCGCGAACTTTTCGCTTGTTGTCAATAGCAACGCGCGACAAAGTGTTTACGCGCGAACTTTTCGCTTGTTGCCAATAGCAACGCGCGACAAAGTGACGGATAGTTGAAAACAATTAGCAAATAATCGATAATAGATTAGTAACCGATTATTATCTCATATTGATACACATTAAATAGATTAATAAGACCAAATGAAGTGGAATATTCGATTCAGATCTACTTCTGTGTAGGTACAGTGCCCTACAGCAGGCAAGGTCATCAAAAATATGTTGATGTAGTGTTCTGGTGGTTATGATCTAACGCAACCTGACGGCGCGTGCCGAAGAAAGTGAACGCTGCAGGTATTTTTAGAACTGGGTCATCGCACTTGGTTATCACCTCCGGACGTAAATAATGCCATGAACTGGATCAAAACCAACAGCATAACCTGCAAACCTACCTCCGGTATCGAATTCAGGAAGAACGAGGAGGAGTAAGTTTGCGGAGGGAAGTGCGTCAACGCCTCCGCCATGGTGGACACCCTGGGGCCCGTTATCACCTGGAGAACGTTCTCAGAGGATAGTCTTGGAATCGAGCGAGGAACGAAGCCGAACGAGAACCGAACGTCACCTAACCCAGGGACAACCGCAACTGATTGAGGATTTGTACGGACATGTGTGAACCGGCGCACGCCGCCCCTGTTTTCTAGCGATTCTGATCCGTGAAGACTCTCCCAGCGCGAAATAATCGTAACTACAGTTACAACTCTGAGCTACAACTTACGAGATTTTGCTAAATTTAGAGATTAATCACCGAATTTTTCATTTTCTACAGTAACTTGTTTTAATTCTTAAAAAAAAAACAAAATATTAACATGTCATTATTCCTTTTTCTTAATCAGATTCATCTGTTTATCTGTAATCAGTAAAGTAAGAGAATCGGCAATAAACTACCCCATTGTTGTACGATTGTGTGCAAATTGGGTTGCCTATATCATATAATACAACTAACATAACCTAACACATATTACTGTACGATTATGTGCAAATTGGTTTGCATATATCATATAATATAACTTCAACATAACCCAAACACCTATTAGTGTACGATTATGTGCAAATTGGGTTGCCTACATCATATAATATAACTTCAACATAACCCCAACATAACACATTAAACAAATGCAATCACAGTAACAATTCAGTGCGAGTGTTACCTAGGAGATAGTGAACAAATTAGCTGTCCAGAGCATCATTCTTGTGATTATTGTAAGCAGTAATTATGAATGGAGAAGATAATTTTGAAATTCCTGCAGAAAAAATACAAGAAGCATCTAAGGTAAGCATCAATTCGCTACCCAAGAAAACTAAAGAGCATTATGAGAAAGAATATGAAGATTTTGTTACATGGCGGACATGTAATGAAGCTGTATTACAAGCGTATGTTAAAGGAAAATTAGGGGTCTGTTCTCCCAATTCCATGTGGACTAAGATTTCAACATAATATAACTAACATAACCCAAACACCTATTACTGTACGATTATGCAAATTGTTTTTACATATATCATATAATATAATTTCAACATAACCCAAACACCTATTAGTGTACGATTATGTGCAAATTGGGTTGCCTACATCATATAATATAACTTCAACATAACCCCAACATAACACATTAAACAAATGCAATCACAGTAACAATATCAGCGCGAGTGTTACCTAGGAGATAGTGAACAAATTAGCTGTCCAGAGCATCATTCTTGTGATTATTGTAAGCAGTAATTATGAATGGAGAAGATGATTTTGAAATTCCTGCTGAAATAATAGAATAAGCATATAAGGTAAGCATTATATTGCTACCCACAAAAACTAAAGAGCATTATGAGAGAGAATATGCAGATTTTGTTACATGGCGGACAAGTATTGTATTAATGAAGCTGTATTACAAGCGTATGTTAAAAGAAAATCAGAGGTCTGATCTCCCAACCATGTGGACTAAGATTTCAATATAACTAACATAACCCAAACACCTATTACTGTACGATTATGTGTAAATTGTTTTTGCATATATCATATAATATAACTTCAACGTAACCCAAACACCTATTAGTGTACGATTATGTGCAAATTGGGTTGCCTAGATCATATAATATAACTTCAACATAACCCCAACATAACACATTAAACAAATGCAATCACAGTAACAATTATCAGCGCGAGTGTTACCTAGGAGATAGTGAACAATTAGCTGTCTAGAGCATCATTCTTGTGATTATTGCAAGCAGTAATTATGCATGGAGAAGATAATTTTGAAACTGAAATAATAGAAGCATCTAATAAGGTAAGAATTAGTTTGCTACCCAAGAAAACTAAAGAGCGCTATGAGAAAGAATATGAAAATTTTGTTACATGGCGTACAATTATTGTGTTAATGAAGCTGTATTATTCAATGTATTATTGAATGTACACAATTCAATTTATAAAATATTAATCCTTGAAATCTTTGGCGCTTGTATCTTTGGAACCTAACCTAACCTAACCCTAAAGGATTTCGAAGATACTGGCCAGAATGTTCTGTTTACACTAAGGTGTACCAAAAACAAGAAAAGTAGATCATTTGTCATTGCAAAGGAAGGCATTCCTTTCGATGCATACGGATTGTACAAAAATATATGCTACGACCCGTCAAACTGGAAAATCGTCGATTTTTTATTGGGTACAGAAACGGGTGTTATGGAAATTGTGGGCTATCATACCATGGGAATGTGCCAAAGAAAATTGCAATGTACTTGAAATGTGAATATTTAATCCATAACGACGTAGGAGTGTATTTTCACAATTTCATTATAGTATTAGTTCCGGATGGTGTTATTTAATTTAAACATTCATAGATTATATTGACAGCTCTGGTATCGATGCAACAAGAACACACGATTTTACAAAAATATCACTACTTTAATCCAATATATACATTAAAATTCATTTAAGTTTAAGTAAACATTATTACAATAAATTAATTATATATAAGAACAAGCGCCTTCACAAATTAACCGAGAAAAATATTATACAGGGTGTCCAGAAAGGTTTAATTTAAACATTCATAGATTAGATGGACAGCTCTGGTATCGATGCAACAAGAACACACGATTTTACAAAAATATCACCATTTTAATCCAATATATACATTAAAATTCATATAAAAATAAGTAAACATTATTACAATAAATTAATTATATATAAGAACAAGCACCTTCACAAATTATCCAAGAAAAATATTATACAGGGTGTCCAGAATCTTCATAGATTATATGGACAGCTCTGGTATCGATGCAACAAGAACACACGATTTTACAAAAATATCACTACTTTAATCCAATATATACATTAAATTCCATATAACAATAAGTAAACATTATTACAATAAATTAATTATAAATAAGAACAAGCGCCTTCACAATTTATCCAAGAATAATATTATACAGGGTGTTCAGAATTTTCCTGCCAAACGGAAATCCCACATACTAGATGTTATTTTATGTCGATTTAATCTAAATTACCTTACTCCAAAAATGCTTCCTAAGAAATCTAGAGTTCTTTGAAAAGTACAATGACTAAGCCGCTAATGACATTTATAAATGTCAAATTATTTTGATTTCAAAAAGTGTTTGTTCTTTGTGTTGTCTTAGAAAGGTAAAATAAGTCTAACTGTTATTCAAAATGGACAACTTTTCTAATGAATGTTGACCTTAGGAAGCATTTTGATAATTTTATCAATATTTATTATTTGTTTTGGTTATTTTTTTTATTTAAGAGTTATTTATTTTTTTTGAAGATTTGTTTTTTGTGTTTTCTTAGAAAGGTAAAATAAGTCTAACTGTTATTCAAAATGGACAACTTTTCTAATGAATGTTGCCCTTAGGAAACATTTTGATACTTTTATCAATATTTATTATTTGTTTTTGTAATTTTTTTTATTTAAGAGTTATTTATTTTTTTAGAAGATTTGTTTTTTGTGTTGTCTTAGAAAGGTAAAATAAGTCTAACTGTTATTCAAAATGGACAACTTTTCTAATGAATGTTGCCCTTAGGAAGCATTTTGATGTTTTTATCAATATTTATTATTTGTTTTGGTTATTTTTTTTATTTAAGAGTTATTTATTTTTTTAGAAGATTTGTTTTTTGTGTTGTCTTAGAAAGGTAAAATAAGTCTAACTGTTATTCAAAATGGACAACTTTTCTAATGAATGTTGCCCTTAGGAAGCATTTTGATAATTTTATCAATATTTATTATTTGTTTTGGTTATTTTTTTTATTTAAGAGTTTATTGTTTTTTTAGAAGATTAAATTTATTGAGGCAATTTAAGTTAAATCGACATAAAATGACGTCTAGTATGTGTTATTTCTGCTTGGCTAGAAAGTTTCTGGACACCCTGTATAACCCATACTGTAGGTATTCTTTCCAAATCTTCCAGTAGTTATCTACTGTTTTCTTCATAAAGTGTGCCAACACTAAACTCAGTGTAAAAAATCCTGTGCTTTTAACCGCACCTAAACAAATGCTATCAATGCTAAACAAATGCTATCAATGCTAAACAAATGCTATCAATGATAAACAAATGTATAACCCATACTGTGAGTATTCTTTCCAAATCTTCCTGTTTTCTTCATAAATTGCGCCAACACTAAACTCGGTGTAAAAATCCTGTGCCGTCAACCACACATAAACAATTGCTATCTACTTCTTTCGCCTTCTCTCAGCAATGACAACACGAAATGCATTCTGCTCAGATCCTCCGAATGCGTCGTCGACGTGGATAACTGCAACATTTTGATTGCGTCCTGCAGCTTATTGTCGATCTGTGCACATTTGAAGACCAACTTGGCTTTCTGATTGTTCGCTGCCAGAGCCCAAATTATGGAAACAACGATGTTCTTCTCTACGATGGAACCACTCGAAAGTTTCGACGACAATATGCCCAAGAAGTCATCTAAAACATATATTATGATTAGCAACGATTACAACTCGACGCTTTACAAAGGCTATCAAAACTAAATTATTATGCGATTGATTTAATTCAGTTGTTCTTGGAAGGCAATTTAATATACAATTTGCCATATTTTCATATAACTTTATTAACTGATGAATGAAAATGACAATTCGGGTAGTTGATTTTGAAACACTCTGTGTATACAAAAATACTTCTATTACGATTTAATGAAATCGTGTATGATTTGGGCAAGTTTGAGCAAGTGTATTCTACAAAAGGATCTTCAGTGTCTCCCCGTATTGTTCTACTTCCGTGGTACAAATTGCAATTTGCAATATTTTCGTATAACTTTATTAACTGATGAATGAAAATGACAATTCGGGTAGTTGATTTTGAAACACTCTGCGTATACAAAAATACTTCTATTACGATTTAATGAAATCGTGTATGATTTGGGCAAATTTTGAGCAAGTTTATTCTACCAAAGCATCGTCAGTGTCTCCCCCTATTGTTCTACTTCCGTGGTCTGCGATCTCTTACCTGAAGTCAAGAATCTTGCCCGATTCTGTGGATAGAACGCCATGTTTCTAAGAACTTCCAGTGCGGTGTGTCTGTTCTCAGTTTTACTCGTTGACGTAAAAGCAACCAGGAGCTCCATAATATCTGGCAACTTGGCGAGCATGGTCTGCCCCTCGGGGTACATCGTAAACTCGCTCAAGAATGCCAACCACAGCGCCTCAATGCTATCCCACGGTTTCTGCCGTTTTGTTATCGCCGGATGTAACCTTGATAAACTCTGGAGTAAATTGTTCTAAAATTTAGAGCAGAAAAATTAAAACATAATTTTTGATTGTCAAAATTGCCGCATTTACCTTTATCAAGATCATCCTGCAATCGACAACAGGCACACAATTGTGCAAAAGATGAAAGCACAGCTGCAGCAAGGAAAGATTATGCGTTCTACTGATTTGCTCCATTTCTTTCACGATTAAAGAGGTAATCGCCTGCAAGAGCGAAATATTGCTGGGAGCTTTCCGAGGACCCGATCCGGCTATTGAGCTCGTTAAAGGAATTGATTGGCAAGCTGTAAGAATAAAAAAAGACACATTTTTTACTCAAAAGTTCAAATCATTTAGTGAAAACAAATGAGTTCACATTAATCATCTGCAACAAACATGGATATAAAATTACATTTCTTTATAACACAAAAAAAACTATGATAGTGCTTTAAAACACTTTTGTTTCGGCTTCAGATTATTGCTTAGGTTTACAGATTGCTTTGTAGTGGACGTAAAACGTTTGAGGCACGAGCTTCATCTTTGTGTTCAATTATATCTACTACACTGTCATTTACTGTAAAAACATCAAAATTGAGGTGTATATTTTGGAAAATTATTCATAAAAATAACAATAAAATTTGTTGAAATTCGTAATTTAGTGCTAATTTGTTTCTGGCAAAATAAAATGCAGGTTTAGATTATTTTGAACTTAAAATATTAAGACACTTGTGTTTTAAAGCACTATTATAATTTTTTGGCTTTAGCTTTATGAAACGAGTTTCTTATTAATTTTTTAATTTTTGTTTGCACATTTTCGAAAAAAAATATACCGGGTGGCCGAAAAGTCGCTTTACTGAAAATAATACAATTTGAAAAAAACAATACATATTTTGGAGATTATGCTATTTTCGGTAAAGCGACTTTTCGGCCACACTGTATATTTAACATAATGTTTCTTACAAAAAGTAATAATATATAATAAATTATTAATTAAATTTTTTTTTATAAATTATAAATATAAAATGAACATATTTATTTTAGATCGGTTTAAATTTTATTCAGAGGCTAAAACAGCAATTTTTATGTTGCAAGAAAAACAGGTGAACATTTGAAATTTGTTGTTTACTTTTTTTTTCTCACCTGGGTAACACTCATTAGTAAAAGTGCACAGCATCCGTAAAGCGCACTCCAACAACGATTTCTGCAATGAAAACCAGACCCACAGCTTGTGGCAGATGTCGGCCAGGCCCATGCAAGCAGCCGCGCTCTTGACTCTCTCATCGTTCAACAAAAAGTTAGTCAGCAATCCTAGCAGACACTCGAGCTCCTTCAGCACGGGGCACACGCGTTTCTTGTCGGCGACCCTTCTCAGGCAGTCGACGGACTCGACGCTCAGCTTGATGTGGATCTCTTTCATGGAAGTGAACAGTTTCGACAGCAAGTCGTCCTTAAGGGCGTAGCTTTTGGCTTCGCGCGATATCGAGAGCAAGCTCGTCAGGGCGTTGATGATGACGAACCGTTTTTTAAGTGTCGCCGGGGAGTTCCTCAGATTCACCACATCGTATAGATGCAAGACAATCTTGCACAGCTCCGCACCGGCCATTTCGTAGCTGTTGGTGTCGTGCTGTTTCTCCGCACCATCACATTTGCTCGTGTTGTAACTTCCAAAGTATATGTGCTCCAAAACGTTGAAACTTGTCAGTGGTCGGTCCTCAGTCTGCTTATTCTCCAGCCTCGGGGTTCGTGGTGTTCTCGTAAAATCAAGAAGGGTTTGCATTGATGTGCAACTTTCACCGTCACAATCCTCACCCGTGATCACACTGACGTGTAGTAACGAGATTAGAGATGATAAAGCTGATAATTGAAGATCTGAAAATTATTGAACAATAATAATGCATGAAAACAAATAACCAGTCCACACCTTATAATAATAATAATCCGTACTACTCCTCCACCTATGGCGTAATTGATTACTGTCATATTTTTTACCCAAAATAATATTTGGCGTAATCTATAACGAAGTAAAATTGTGTTTACCTTGTGACTCGGTTGTGTTTATAGACACACATAGGGATTGTAGAAATAACTCCTGTCCATTTTCCTCAATAATGCTAGCAATTACGGCGAAAAATTCATTGGTCTTCAATCTCTCAACGTCGTTTTCGGAACTAGCTAGGGTCGTTTCTAGTAGGTTGAAAATAGCACTCCATAATTTGTTTCGCAAGTATATAAGCTGAGGGAATGTTGTGTCTAAAAAAATTGTCGGTAAACCGGAATTAGTCGTAGAATGCACCATTTCATTCAATGGTTTATGGTTGTACATATTCTCTAAATATAGGCCGTCTAATCTACGTTCTGTAGCAAAATAACGTAAAATTACTTTTGTTTTACAATGTCACAACCTAGCCTAACCTCAACTTTCCGCTCAAACAGATGTTAGACTTTATCAAGATATGGGGGTCTCGAGCGACTGTTAAGTTTACAGTGGAAAGCATAATAGGACGCAGGAAAAAAAACCTAACCTCATTCATTCTAAGAAAACCGTTGTAATTAAGCCAAAAAGGGGGCTTTCGGTACTTTTGCAATGCAGCTTATTTTGCATTGTTTCAATAATTATTTTATTACGGTAAAAAGGTCCTCCCCGGCGGGGAATTGAACCCCGGTCTCCCGCGTGACAGGCGGGGATACTTACCACTATACTACCGAGGACTTGTTAGATATAATAACCACACTCTTCAAATAAAGCATAAAAATTGTCGTTGCGTAAAAAAAAAAATTTTTCGTTATTAAAATCCGCAATAGAATTCCATAAGTTGCAGAATCCAAGCACAAAATTCCACAACTTGCCGACTAATACACACGTGCGAAGTGTACGGAATCATATCACAAAAACAAATGTTCCACAACTTGCAGATTAATATGCAAAGGGTGTGAAGTTTGCACAACCGTAAGACAAACTAATTTTCTGGAATTTTCATAACTATCACATAATTATGGTAATATTATGGTTTAGTTATAATTAATATTATGGTAATATTATGGTTTAGTTATAATTAATATTATGGTAATATTATGGTTTAGTTATAATTAATATTATGGTAATATTATGGTTTAGTTATAATTAATATTATGGTAATATTATGGTTTAGTTATAATTAATATTATGGTAATATTATGGTTTAGTTATAATTAATATTATGGTAATATTATGGTTTAGTTATAATTAATATTATGGTAATATTATGGTTTAGTTATAATTAATATTATAGTAATATTATGGTTTAGTTATAATTAATATTATGGTTTATAAGGATATTTAAAAATACACCTCTAGTACTCTTGGTTGTAATAAATACGAAACTTACGATATAAAGAAGGATTCAACAAAGATATCATTACACTAATGCAGTCACGAGTGTTGCGTATGATGGTTAGGCATCCAGGGCTCTTGGAAGCAGTTATTCCTAGCAGCATACATATTGCGGTGTTCATCTCCAAAATCTCACAGTACAGCGATAAGTCTTTTGTTGTATGTATTTCAACGCTCGGCAAAATTAAGCACCTGCAATGTATAACAAAATATTTAGATTGTATGAATCTGTGGTTAATACTTGGCGAAACATAAAAAATACATGCACAATGTATACCTTAAAAATAACTTCACAAGTCCATATTCCTGCATCGCAATACAAACATTGTGTGGGGCGATTATAAGCAAGTTGTACACAAGGAGCCCTACGGCTTTGACCAAGCCGGGAGTGGCAAGCAGTAACGTCTCATTGTCACAATGTGCGCTGCTTGACTGGCTCGTTAATTCCATATTTCTCGAGTACAGAGATATTAAATCAACCTTCCTAGCTGTATCTGAAACGTTTAACTTATTATAATCTAAGGTTTTTGTTAAAAAAACATTAATAATAAAACTATAATAAAAAAAAATTAATGAAAAGTTTCGAAACTAAATATAATATTTTATTTCTTATTTTAGGATAAATTAATTATTTAATACTTTTAAATGCAACTTTAACTGGCAAAGGTAGCATAATAATATAACTTATTAATTATCTTGGCCAGAAATGATTACAAGTAATACTCAATTAACACTTGATCGATGTGGCTTTACTTAATTACTAATGTATGAAATAAAGTTACGCACTTTTTAAAATTTTCAAAATTGTTTTTTATTGTTCACGACAATTGTTTCGCCACACTTCTTCAGATTCTTCAGGTGAAGAAATGACCAATCATTTCTTCACCTGAAGAAGCCACAGTGTGGCGAAACAATTGTCGTGAACAATAAAAAACAATTTTGAAAATTTTAAAAAGTGCGTAAATGTATTTCATACATTAGCGATTAACACTTGTTTTGCCTCTAATGCCTCTAAATTGTATATTGTATTCACAAACGGAATAATATAGTAAATCAACAAAATTAAATCATGAAATATGGATACAACATTGCAATCAGCACAAAACACGGAAATTTGGAAGATATATTCTTCACATGTAAAATATGTGTAAATTACATGTATTACAAGAAACAAAATGTCAACAATTTACACTTTAATGGCCAGTTGTGTAATTATTATTACTACAAGGTACACAAATATGCGAATTTTATTACCTCTAATATTCTTGGCTTCGTTGGCGTACTTTAAATCGTGGAAATAAAAATAGTTGTCTGTGTACAAATTCGGCAACAACTTCGCCAGCTCCTTGTAGAAATGTTGCTCGTTCAGCATGTTTAATATAATTTTAACACCATGGGAGTTTTTGGCCTGCAGTGAGAAAACAATCGATTAAGAAATGCCAACAAAATAATTCGACAATCAGAATCTTGAATATCTATCATAAAATATAGTCTGCCAATATCCTAAGATAATGGGAACAACTGACAATTAAAACGCTCGACTTACTGCGGGGTTGCACATTACAATGATGAGTAAAATATGAAATATTATTTGGCGTTTTTGCATATTTATTAAAATGTGCCATAATTTCTTACCCATTTTGCGTTCGTTGGCAAAACGCTATTTATCACAGTAACTTCATCGCCAGCTTCGGTTGTATGGCTTATCAAGTTGGTCAAAACCATCGCCGCATTCTCCCTTATTGCACTGGCCTCCTCATGATTCAGAAGGGTTGATAAAGCCGCATCCCATATATCAAGATCTTCCAAAAATACATCTAAAATAGTAGACAAGTCTCTTTGGTTCATAAAATAAATTAATATTAATCTCGGCAAATCACCGAGTGGGCCCCAAAACTGCCTACCTTGCACAAGTTCGACCGAAGCACGTGGCGACATAGCGAGACCAGCAAGCAGATGGAAAACGCCTGCTCTTAGGATCACATCACAGCTTAAACGCAAACTACAAACGATCATCAAGTTGTTGTCACCGTCTATTTCATTCCTCATGAAGTACGTCTCCCAATGCTGAATAGAAATGCAATTTTTTTCAAGTAATTAAGTAAAATAACGAAACAGTAATTAAGAAAATAAAATAAGGAAGTAAAGAAAGTAAGTAAGTAAACAGCAATCAAGTAAACAAATAAACAGTAACTAGTAAATAAAATAAGTAAGTAAAGAAAGTAAATAAGTAAGTAAAAAAGTAAGTGAGTAAGTAAAAAAGTAAGTTAGTAAGTAAAAAAGTATGTTAGTAAGTAAAAAAGTATGTTAGTAAGTAAAAAAGTATGTTAGTAAGTAAAAAAGTAAGTTAGTAAGTAAAAAAGTAACTAATTAAGGTTGCAGAATTATTTGAAACTGACATACTGTTTAAAAATTAAATACCTTGACGTGAGAATGTTGCATTTCTGCCAGGACGTGATTCAAAATCAGTACCACATGTCTTATAATGCTCAAGCCCATGACGGAATCGGCAGCTGATGGCCCTTTTCCGCAATGAAATGCATCGATGAGCTCACAGAGGCCCACTGTTAGATGCTTTAACATTTTCCTGGGCGGCTCGTTGGGTTTGCTGCTGCTCCAACCGAACGCAGACGTCACATACACTAAAGTCGAGAGCAAATGATCCAAATACGCTAAAATTTTAATAGCCTTTAATATTTATAATCGAACAAAGTTGCAATTATTGCTAATTTTACAGTAATCATTAATGATGTACGAATTTAAATATTAATGACCCCATAATCGGAATTTGTGTACCTAAGTTATAGAAGTGTTCAAATACGCTAAAATTTTAATAGCCTTTAATATTTATAATCGAACAAAGTTGCAATTATTGCAAATTTTACAGTAATCATTAATGATGTAACTACGAATTTAAATATTAATGACTCCATAATCGGAATTTGTGTACCTAAGTTATAGAAGTGCTGAGTGTTGTTGAATTGGAGGTGCTCAACCATGACCTCGATGAGGTGCGCCCAGCTCTGGTGCGACTCGCTCTCACCGATCAGTTGAAAGTTCGCACGGTGTTGCTCCACACGGACCGTGATTTTGATTAAATCTAGCAGTGCGCGCATCAGCTGCTTCATCTCCGATTCTTTGAGGCAATCGGTGCCCAACAAGTCCGCGAAATAGTGATTTCTGTCCTTGAGAATCGTGGATACCCATGATGGCTTATCTGTTAAGAATGAAATAATAATAAATCCAGTGGCACAGTTGTTAAAATTAACGGAAAATATATAAAAATGTATATATGGTAATAAATCCAGTGTCACAGATGTTAAAATTAACGGAAAATATATAAAAATGTATATATGATAATAAATCCAGTGTCACAGATGTTAAAATTAACGGAAAATATATAAAAATGTATATATGATAATAAATCCAGTGTCACAGATGTTAAAATTAACGGAAAATATATAAAAATGTATATATGATAATAAATCCAGTGTCACAGATGTTAAAATTAACGGAAAATATATAAAAATGTATATATGATAATAAATCCAGTGTCACAGATGTTAAAATTAACGGAAAATATATAAAAATGTATATATGATAATAAATCCAGTGTCACAGATGTTAAAATTAACGGAAAATATATAAAAATGTATATATGATAATAAATCGAGTGTCACAGATGTTAAAATTACCGGAAAATATATAAAAATATATATATGAGGTCTAATCAAATAGTATTGAGATGCATTGTAATGCAAATTGGGTGGTATTTAAAAATTTTATAGTAGTTATAGTTATAGTAGTTATAGTAGTTGTTGCATTGAAATTTTTTTTAGTAATCATTGTTGCATTGAAATTTTATCAGTAATAATTCAATTTTTAACAATATTATTAAAATATTGGTCCTACACCAGAAATTGTATGTAGGATTAAGGTAATATACATATTGAAATATTGACAGAAACAATTGAAAACTTGAAACAATAATAATCAAAGTTTAATTTATTATTGTTTCAAGTTTTCAATTGTTTCTGTCAATATTTCAATATGTATATTACCTTAATCCTACATACAATTTCTGGTGTAGGATCAATATTTTAATATTAAATAAATTGTATTAAATCAATGTTTGCAGTCAATTCAACAAATTTGCAAAATTTGTTAAGCACGCTAACTTGGTATTCACAAATTTTTCACCTTGAAATTTTAAGTTTGGTATTAAAATGCATATAAATTGAAGAACATGGGCGAGCAACAAATTGTCTTCCGGGCCGGACGGTGGTGTCCTTAGATACCTCTCAAAACTTTCCTCCCACTGGAAAGCGTTGATATCTTTGGAGACAATCGTTAAATTATCCTTGACCAAATCATACAGCTGAACGCACCTAAAAATGAAAGACAGAGAGATCAATTACCGGCCTTATTGCTTTCGAGAACTCACTATTACATCAATGTCTTCCAATAATAAACAAAACACAACTTACGCAGTCAATTGGTTCACGGCGTTCATAACCTCTGTGCAGGAACTCCCGTTTTTTATCGTCTCCAGTTGGTCCCCGATGTTATATTCCAAAGATGTGGATTTTAAGGCACGTAGGTCGTTGCTGTTCATCTTGAGGATAGTGTTAAACGTTGCAGTTTTATCGTACTTGACCGAAACAAATTTCAGCATTTCCTCTAAGCCACCAAACCACTCCAAGTTCCAGTGGATTTGCAGCGTGCTCAGTGCCCACTTATCATTCATCAAATCTAAAAATTGGAACCCCCTTTTAGTGACAAGAGCATAGTGATAAGTTGATTGTCATTTTTTTTTTTTGGCGAGTTGCATGCATGAATTTTAATAGACGATAAAATGAGTCTGGGAAATAGTTGTGACATGTTATCCCTTTCCGCAAGAGTTGCAAGAATAAATTAAAACGTACCAAGTATCTATGGGAAATAGTGCATTGCTTCACTCTTGAGAAATATTTCACTAGTGTACATATATTAATAAGAGTATGGCAAAAAGCGAGATCGAATTTGATTGGTGGCTCACTTTTACCGCAACCTATAGTTTATAACATTAAATTAACTTAATTTTGGACCAAAAAAGCTGTCACTTGTCAGTATTATATTCCAGAAATATTTAATTTTCTGGAAGATGGCTTTTAATATGCAGTTTTACATTGTATAGTTGCTACAAAAGTTGGGAATTACCATTTAGTGATGGTAATGAATTCTTGCTCGCTTTCCAATGGGTGTTGCTCTGAAAGGGGCACTTCAACTTGGTTGCCACTAAATCCGGTACCGATAGATCATTTTTTATCGGCGTCCCCAATATACAAGACGAAAAAATCAGGAGGAAGAGAAGAATGCTTCCATCTTGCTTCACCCGTTCTTCTGTGCAAAACATGAACATACCTGAAAGATACAGGTATATTACAGGCACTAAAATTAATAAACACAGTGATTAAAGCCAATGTTATAACTTTCTAGTCCCGACACAAAAGGAAATTGGTCCAAATCCAAAAGAAATTGGTGCAAATCCAAAAGAAATCCAAGAGAGTAGGTG
This sequence comes from Othius punctulatus, assembly GCA_951805005.1. Taxonomy (NCBI): domain Eukaryota; kingdom Metazoa; phylum Arthropoda; class Insecta; order Coleoptera; family Staphylinidae; genus Othius; species Othius punctulatus. The sequence goes on along the minus strand of OX638141.1, from coordinate 6,408,576 downwards.
ATAAATAATTCTGATGGAAATATTTTTCATATCAGCAAAGTCACTCTCTGTTTCGATGACGATAACTATAACATACCTCTTAATAAATATATGTACATATCGACATCATTCGATAATTCCTGCCTGACAGTGGCATTGTACAAGCAAACGTACTTTAATGTTGATATGCAGGCTATAATCGAATCCGGATAATCGCAATAATCATCTTCGGTCAATGCTGAGAGCATGATGTTCTTAATAGTTTCCACACCATTCCTCTCAATAAATGTTTGATGTAGTATCGGGTCTTCCATCATGACACTTATTTGTGTGGTCGCCGAGCGCCTGATCACCGGCTCCACATTCTCGGAGTTCAAGAGATCAATGACTTGTTGCAATCCACTTGGCTAGTCATATAAGAAACAAAATTTTACATTATATCAGGGTAATTTTTTTCGGGGTCCAACTATAATTTCCGAAAAAAAATGTGCAGATGATATAATGAAATTGATACTTCGGTAAACAAAGTGGGCTCGATTGAAAATAGTAAACAGCTGCACTTTTAATCAATTTGATGTTTTATTTTTAAATAGATTATAAATTGAAGTTTTATATAAATTTTGGTCAATTTGATGTTTTATTTTTAAATAGATTATAAATTGAAGTTTTATATAAATTTTGGTAAAATTTCCTGCTTTTCCACTAATTTTGACTTTTAATCAATTTGATGTTTCATTTTTAAATAGATTATAAATTGAAGTTTTATATAAATTTTAATCAATTTGATGTTTTATTTTTAAATAGATTATAAATTGAAGTTTTATATAAATTTTGGTAAAATTTCCTGCTTTTCCACTAATTTTGACTTTTAATCAATTTGATGTTTTATTTTTAAATAGATTATAAATTGAAGTTTTATATAAATTTTGGTCAATTTGATGTTTTATTTTTAAATAGATTATAAATTGAAGTTTTATATAAATTTTGGTAAAATTTCCTGCTTTTCCACTAATTTTGACTTTTAATCAATTTGATGTTTTATTTTTAAATAGATTATAAATTGAAGTTTTATATAAATTTTTGTAAAATTTCCTGCTTTTCCACTAATTTTCAACAGTTCAATAATAAGAGACTGATAGATAAATAATCAAGCCGATGCCAAAAATAGATGTATGAATTTTTTACATGCAGCTGTACAATAACAGTGGCAAATAAAGTTTCCTCATTTAAAATGTAAATCTACACATTTTCATAATTAACGGCTAAACCAGTAGTTCCCAAAGTGTGATTTCTTTGCTTTTCATTATGCCTACCTGATAAAAATGTTGCGTGCTTTTGTACCTACTATAATCTACAACTCTATTGACTTGACAAATCAGCCCCAGCGCTCTGTCATGCAAATTGTTTATGTGTGGCAACAGGCTCGAGCCTTTATTCCTCGACGAAAGTAGCCAGCACAGCCGAGACACGGCTTCTTCCCTGACCTGCGTGTTATCTGCAAATAACAGGGCTGAGTTTCCCCGAACCACCTACAAATAATCATTTTATAATTCATCCGAATTGTAAAATATCTGTGCCTTACTTCACAGATTGGAATGTTCAAAACGTTGCTCCGGTCGGGATCCAGTATATTTAGCAACGTCCGTCCCAGGTTAGGTATATCCACGTGACAAATCAATAACGGAAGCACCGGGAGGATGGCCTCTATGGCTTGTCCCCAAATGTCGTCGGGGACGAGTATTTTGCACTTCAAAATATGTATGAGGATGTCCTCTGCGTGTTCTCTAACCTAAAAATATGACAATATACAACAATGACCTGACTCTAATGGTATATTTTTTCTTTTAACTTGTGTAAAACTGTACAGTTACTGAACACCAATAAATACTATTACTATTACTATTACTATTACAACAATACGACAATAATATGAAAATATGAAAAATAAAAATGGTCATTCCATCGTGACGTCACACGAGTTTGATTTTCCTGCAACTGCAGGGCAAAACAAAGCACGACCTAGAATTTATGTAGATTCATTCTAAGGCACCACAGCACATGCTAAACTACTAGAAGGTACCCTCGGACAAGTTGGGTTGTCTGTGGGATATTAGAAGATCTAACTAGTGCCTTTTCGTTCAGTTACATTAGTTGTGGTTTGAATAATCCAACTTACGGTATATTTACCTCAATAATAGCGTCGGTACAGCCATGAGTTACAATTTCTTGCAACACTTTGGACTCTTTTCGTTCAGTTACATTAGTTGTGGTTTGAATAATCTAACTTACGGTATATTTACCTCAATAATAGCGTCGGTACAGCCATGAGTTACAATCTCCTGCAACACTTTGGGCCGCAGCAGGAACAATATTTGACTGCCAGGCATGCTGGATTTGGAAACATTCGTCTTCGCCCCAATGGTGGACACCACTTTCTTCTTACACAGCTTGTACATCTGTAGCTTGAGTTCCTCAGATTTATGTGCCAAACAACCAACGATAACATCTGTAACATAACATCAATTGAATAAACCTTGCTATACCACATATCGCATTTAAATAGATTTATCATTTCTTCACCTGAAGAAGCCACAGTGTGGCGAAACAATTGTCGTGAACAATAAAAACAATTTTGAAAATTTTAAAAAGTGCGTAACTTTATTTCATACATTAGTAAATAGATTTAGTCATGCAATTCTGGAGATTTGAGCAGGTTTCAATTGTTTTTCTATAATTGCAAACAAATATTTTTATCCTTACAATCAATATCATCCAAGATGTCCTCTTCAAAGCTTCGCATGCTTAACTTATTGCTGCAAAGTTCTACAAAGTTTGTAAGAAACGCAAGACTTTCATGAAACTCTAGGCACGGGAGGGACTGCCTTGCCAAGCAAATATTTTTCACCGTGGGCAGAGATTTCCAGTTCTGTAAAAATGTTATCGTGGCCGACATGCTGCTGCACACGGCTTGGACTTGCTCGTATTTTCTAAAAGAATGGGTCTCGTATGAACCAATAAATCTCTAAAAGTAGAAAAAAAAAAGCTTCAAAAATGTGCTTCATCAATACAATAATTTAAGGTATTATTCTATTATTAAATATATTGAAGAAAGTAAAAAATCTATTTTAAAATATCAATGTCATACCTTCGTGATTAAGACCAGACTTTCGTGAAAACTGGGGAACAGCCTGGAAAATGCGGGATCGAGCAAACTATTTGCAATGGCGTTCTTTAAATTCTTAGGAAGGATTGAGTCGCAGCTTGCTGATGCTGGCACCAAACTTTCAAAAAAATCCACGAAACTGCACAGCAGGTACAAATGCGTGGTGCGCATGTCTTCCTTCCAATCGCTTGACATTACTTCTAACCTGAAACCAAAGAAGTTACATTATAATAAAGTTCGCGGTGATATTTGTTTTGTTAAGTTACATGCACGGATTTTAATAGACGTCAAAACGAGACAATTTTATGACGGATGTATTGACAGTACTAAGGCCACATTTTTGTTGGTATGCATGAAAAATAACCCGACAAGAAAAAAAAAAGTTATATAAATAGATTAAAACGAAAAAAAAAATGTGGTTTTCGGAAGTACAATATACAGGGTGAGTCGAGAGGAACGGACCAAACTCCAGGAGTGTATTGTACACGTGAAAATAATTTTAAAAAAATCATATGTTGTTATCCGATCTTCATTTGTTTAAAAGTTATTTTCAAGTTATATTTAAGTTTCAAATCTTGAATATGGAAATGTGGTGTTTGTCTATGGTTATTGTAATGGGAGTGTTACAGCTGCTGTTGAAAGATATCGTCAACGGTTTCCACATTAAAAAACTCTGGATAAAAATGTATTTATCCGACTTTTCAACAAACTATTCGAAACAATCACTTGATTACATCGGATAACAACATTTGATTTTAAATCATTTTTTCGTGTACAATACACTCCTGGAGTTTGGTCTGTTCCTCCCAACTCACCCTGTATAAAAAAAACTCCATGCTTAAATGTTTTCTGATTTTATCTGTTTCTGTTAATTGCGAATTGCCATAAAAATAGTTCTAAGGAAACAATACACTCACCTAAAATGCTCCAAAACTTCGCCAAACTTCACAAGCAAGTCGTTCATTTTGTTCACATGAGGTGTGAGAGCGTCCTGCACATCGTTGCTCCACAAGTTGCGCTTCATGCACATTTTTAGCAGGAGCACGCACCGGTTGAGAAGCAATAGGGAAGTATTGATTCCGACCTGTAAGTCGTTCAGTGAAATGGTAGGCAGTTAAATTCTTAGAAAGTATATAGGGCGATCATGAAATCTTCTCACAGATAAGTCAAGTTAAATTGACAGTTAATCTGACAGTTAAAGTGGCGTTAAAATGACATTGGTACAAAAGTAAATATCACCTAAGCCACTGCTAAGAAACTTATCATAAGCAATTTTACTTCACACACAAAATAAGCTTCTAAAATTATAAATATAAATTATTAAATTAGTATATTATTATTAATATTAAATAATTATAAATTATTAATTATTAAATGTAAATTACACAAAAAAAAATCACTATTCCTTTTAATTAAAAAAAGTTGCAGGTTTTCGAAATTAATTAATACTTATTTCAGAATCGTGTATACAAAATTATAATTTTTGGGACGAAAGATAAGAAAATTCTTAAAATATCTAAAATTATAAATATAAATTATTAAATTAGTATATTATTATTAATATTAAATAATTATAAATTATTAATTATTAAATGTAAATTACACAAAAAAAATCACTATTTCTTTTAATTAAAAAAAGTTGCAGGTTTTCGAAATTAATTAATACTTATTTCAGATAAGTATTAAATACTTACTTCAGAATCGTGTATACAAAATTATAATTTTTGGGACGAAAGATAAGAAAATTCTTAAGATATCTAAAATTATAAATATAAATTATTAAATTAGTATATTATTATTAATATTAAATAATTATAAATTATTAATTATTAAATGTAAATTACACCAAAAAAAATCACTATTCCTTTTAATTAAAAAAAGTTGCAGGTTTTCGAAATTAATTAATACTTATTTCAGATTAAGTATTAAATACTTATTTCAGAATCGTGTATACAATTATAATTTTTGAGACGAACGATAAGAAAATTCTTAAGATATCCATCTAATATCATTATATTCTTAATGTTGACCAATACCTGGCACTTTTTCCTCTTAAATCCATCACCAGAACCGGGCGGAATGTAGAGGTAATCGAAGACGGAACTAATTGTGTTCATGCAGTAACTTAAGATATCGATCTAATATAATTCTATTCTTAATGTTGACCCATACCTGGCACTTTTTCCTCTTAAATCCATCACCAGAACCAGGCGGAATGTAGAGGTAATCGAAGACGGAACTAATCGTGTTCATGCAGTATTGGGGCAGAGTCATTTGCTTCTTCATAAGAAAGGCCGTCTCCTCCAACTGCTCCGGAGTCACAGTCGCGTGGTGTCCAACGGACCCAGCCGATATTGGAGACGAATTCGTTGAACCAGTAATCATGAAATACTAAAGAACTACATTAGGAACAAATCAAAGCTTTTTAAGACGCACACAATTTAGTTTCTTTACATTTCTTAGACATAAAATATTGCTCAATTGCTAGAAAACCAACCAAAAACGCACTTACAAATTATTATACTTACAAGAGTGATTACAATTGAGGGGTCTAGAAGTAAAACGGTTGAAGTACATTTTTGGTAGTTCTGAGATAATCGCTTTAAAGTTAACTTGAATTTAAAAATTTCAGGAATAAGTTTAGAAAACTGTTAAAATTTTAGTCTAAAACTAAGTCAAAAATATTAACACGGTTTTCTAAACTTATTCCTGGAATTCTGAAATTTAACTTTAAAGCTATTTATCTCTAAAACTAAGTCTAAAATACTTAGTTAGACTTAGTGAAATTTAACTTTAAAGCTATTTATCTCTAAAACTAAGTCTAAAATACTTAAATACTTCCTGGAATTCTGAAATTTAACTTTAAAGCTATTTATCTCTAAAACTAAGTCTAACTAAGTATTTTAGACTTAGTTTTAGAGATAAATAGCTTTAAAGTTAAATTTCAGAATTTAAGTATTTTAGATTTAGTTTTAGAGATAAATAGCTTTAAAGTTAAATTTCAGAATTCCAGGAATAAGTTAGAAAACTGTGTTAATATTTCCGACTTAGTCTTGGACTAAAATTTTAACACAGTTTTCTAAACTTATTCCTGGAATTTTGAAATTCAAGTTAACTTTAAAGCCATTTATCTCAGAACTACCAAAAATTCACTTAAACCATTTTACTTCTAGACCTCTCAATTATAATAAATATTATTAATACAAAGCGTTCAAGAATGTGGTGTCAACTTTTACATTTGGATACTAATTGATGACAAGGTTCAAGATGCAAATCAAATATGTTTTGCAACGTTGCTGAAATATTTCCTAGGATACAAGCAAAAAAATTTTTCAGTTGTCATTATTTGTTATTATTTCGTTATAAAAAGTTGACAGCACTTTCTTTAACGCTCTAAAATTATCATAAATCCTCTATCAACAAATTAATTATTGTTCTAAATATTCAATAATGTTATAAAAACATACATTATTTTTCAAATCGTAAGTGCAAGGATCACTGTAGTAAAGAATCCTTGTTTTCAAACTCTCCGTTAGCTTCTCTAAGCACATCAAAATTGCAGTCGTTATTCGGGAAGATGGGCTTGACCACATTAAATCGTGGAATAACTGAAACAAAAGAAAAATTTACCGATTACAAATTATGCAAAACACTTTTAACAACACCCAAACCCACTAAACCTGACGAATGTTTAGTTCCTAAAGTTGTTTATCTGCAGGGGTAATCTATACCACCCTAACCCAAAATATTCTAACGAGGAAACATAGCAACAGGTGCATACCTCAAATTATTGTGTATGCACAATACAATGTTTTTACTTGATTTTCTCTAAACGTATGAATGTGAATGTCATACTTCGATATATTCAGAATTTCAACCTCTAACAAAAATCATAGAGCAACTTTTTTTGTTGTTGATGTCATAGTGTAAAAACAAATGCAATCCAACCAATGAAATTAACTGAAAAGGTCCACCTTTAAAAAACAAGCAAACAAATGCAATCCAACCAATGAAATGAACTGAAAAGGTACCACCCTAACCCAACCTATTCTAACGAGGAAACATTGCAACAGGTGCATACCTCAACTTATTGTGTATGCACAATACAATGTTTTGACTTGATTTTCTCTAAACGTATGAATGTGAATGTCATACTTCGATATATTCAGAATTTCAACCTCTAACAAAAATCATAGAGCAACTTTTTTTCTGTTGATGTATAGTGTAAAAACAAATGCAATCCAACCAATGCAATGAACTGAAAAGGTCTACTTTTAAAAATCAAGCAAACAAATGCAATCCAACCAATGCAATGAACTGAAAAGGTCTACCTTTAAAAATCAAGAAACTAATTTGATCAAATTTGTACTCATATAGTGGTACTGTATACTACTATGACTCTGATTTGATCATACTTTTATTATGGAGGGCCGCTGCAGGAACACCTCGGCGGGGAAATCGTGCAGCAGGACGTTGTTGAAAAATTCGCAGGAATTCAAAAGGATAGACGGCTCCGACGGATTCCTCAGGGACTCCTCCACAGATTCCAGAACATGTCTATCAGGCGCAACCAACCTTTGCCACGGCAGCGTATAATACGGAAGCTCTGAAGCGGGTGTATAACATTCGGTACTCATCGACTTTGGATTTCTAGAAAGATAAAATGTTTATGTGATGGAAGTAGTGGTTCAGTGTTATGGCAACCGATGACAATTTTGCTGGGTGTACATGGTAATCTCGACGAATCTTTAGTACCTGCTTCCTGGCTCAATTGATGCACTTTCCCTCATGAAGCCTTCGATGGGTGAAGCTGTTGTGCCAACCATCCCGTTACGTAAAGAATCTTCGGACCTGTAGCTCAAAGGCACGTCGAGCTGCAAGGGGGGCACGATATTGGCATGGCAGGAGTTTGAATCGAGCAAATCCAAGATGTCTGCAACGGCATCTTGGCAGCCGGGAGGTAACAACGGTTTCAACTGGAGCACTTCACGTTTCAAGTCTGACGCTCCAAATAAGTTGATCAACAGACGCCCAGTTTCGGTCTAAAAAAAATGCTGATAATAAAAAATTATGCTACAAACTTCTGATAATAATAACAACAAGGTGAAACAAAATATCCACATTATTTTATAATCGTATTTCGTATCTATTCGTAATGGTATTTAATAATACCGGGTGGCCGAAAAGTCGCTTTACTGAAAATAATACAATTTGAAAAAAACAATACATATTTTGGAGATTATGCTATTTTCGGTAAAGCGACTTTTCGGCCACACTGTAGTATAATATAAGCGTAAAATACAAGTGGCTTTTAAGAACTCACACACCCATAGTAATTTTTAATGGAATTAAAAAAGCTGCAAGAGTTGCAATTTTAACGGGATTAAAACTCTGCACCGAAAAATTGTCATGTATCGATCTCCACTGGCCGATAACGCAGCCAACGTGTTAATAGAGCAATTACCTTTAAAATGCACATCATAAGCTCCAAAACAAGACTCTCGTGACTAAACTCGTCGAACTTGAACCAACGCAACAACTTGACCAGCACCTCCTTGCACCGAGCCAGCTCATTGTCATAAACGAAACCACGTTCCAGTTTAGTGACGATGTTCAGCAGAGCTCTCTCCCTTATTTCTTGTATGTGGTGCCCTGAGGAATGAAATGTTTGATTCTAATAACCGTTTGGTTTTGATTTTTGGAGGTTAATGACAACAAACGCTCACCAAGTTTTTCGATGTGCACAGACGATATGTACTTGTCCTCCATCTCTTCGCGTCCACGAGGCCACAATTAACAACAATTATGTGATTATTGTGCTCTCAGAGAAATTAAAAAAGCCCTCATTTACGAAACGTCATATTTGAAAATAACGAAATTTTCAAACTCTTCAAGTTGAAGTTTGCATTCTTGTAAAACACTTTTAGATTTCGATAATTTGATTTTATGGACTATATTCTCATCAGTATACACTAAATATTATTAGTAATACGTATTTGTTAAGTTAAAATTAATATTTCGGTTAGAATTTCCTTCCTACCATATACAGGGTGTTTCTGAAAAAGCGCCTTTTAAGGCAAAACATCTTATTTTAGGGAAATTACAAACTATACAGTTGTCAACACTGTATTTTGACTGACGCTGGCATTTATTCCAAGCTAATTGCCAAACTTGAGTACTCTGAAACGAGTGATCATAGTTAAACGGTTTCAGTTAGTTAGAGGCGAACATGAATATTTTTAAATTCTTAAATTGTTGCATGCTGTTTCCATCTTTCTAATTTAAATAATACCCTGAGTAAGTGCTATCTATAGGTAATAAATGGAATAAGGGTGTTTTTTTAAACACCCTGTATACTTATGTGTCCTTAAACATTTGACATTTGGTATCACTACATGATACGGTTTTACATACGAACTTCACTGTTATTTGTGATGTCAATTTCTAACTGTATACACTGATGAAAAAGTTTCTTCTTCCAATTATGTTAATCAATTGCATTCTATGAACGTTCAAATAATCGCGAAGTGCTGGAAAATACGTGTTTCACCTTCAATTAAATATGTGAACTACAACGACTGCTTGCCAAAGGGACCGTTGAACTGTAATCGGAGTCAGCGGAGTGTTCCAAGGTAATGGTCCTGTAAAATCCTGAGTAGCCACCATGGAGTCGCTGTGAGCACATCAAATTTGAGCCGTGATGGAGTGGACGAGGGAGCTCGTGATCTCCCTGATAAACCAGGTCCACAGCCGCCCGTTGCTCTGGAACTCGAAGCTCTCCGATTACAGGAACAAGTTGCTTAAGCAAGACGCCATCGAGGAGATCGCCCTGGCAATGCACATCCCCTCGTACGAGATCACCAAGAAGCTGCACAACCTGAAGGTGCAATTCAGCCGGGAGCACTGCAAAGTGCTGCGGAGCAAACAGTCGAGCAACGGAAGTGATGACATTTATGTTCCGAAGTGGTTTGCCTACAAGCCCTTGCTGTTCCTGCGGGACACAAACACGCCGTTCGTCCGCACTTCACTTTACGAGGTAATTATAGCACCCACAAACGCCCACAATTTTTTTAACGTGTTTAAAACCGCAGTATTCCCCGAATGAGTATTTAGACATGTTGCCGAAGAGGGAGAACGAGGAGGAAGACCAGTCGGAGCATGACGAGGCGCATCTCCGCCATCAGATGCTCACCATCATACCGAAGACGGAGTATGAGGATGAAGAGGAGCAGAGCCCTCTGAACGAGGACGCGCAGCTAAGGCCGCCGCTGCCGAAAAAGAGGAAGTCTTCGGATGCTCGCCCCGACGAAGCTCACGGACTGCCGAGGAAGGCGGACGTGCCATCGGACGAGCTCAACATTTTCGGGCAATACGTCGGGGAGAAGCTGCACAATTTAGACGAGTACCTGCAGTGCTGGGTCAAGCGGGAGATTAACGAGATCATATTCAAGGCCGAGATGAAACACCTGCAATCACGGAACTCCACGCAGACGCCCCTGTAGGTTTTAGTGATCGACTTTGTGTAACTCGCAGTGGTCATTTCGAATAAGTCGTGTAGCGCTTTGTATCCATTTCAGTAATTGTCTCGCCCCGTATTATATGCTTGTAGGAATCAAAATATAGTAAATATTTGATTAATATAAGCTACGTTTTTTTTTTTACAAAAAAATACCGTTTCTTACTACTCTGGTAAGAGCACAATCGGAAAGTTATTTGCCTCCGCTTGGTGTGCAATACCAGGCGAGAATATTTACGTACTTAAATTTCCGGGTTTGCATGGCAGTCCCCAATTTTTTGGACTTTAAGAAGTATTTTTTTACATAGAAAACAGCCAATAAAATGGTTTTTTATACAAAAATTGTCTCATAAATTTGAAATGCATCAGTATCATCCGAAAAATATGGTAACTTGAATACCAAATTTTCTGTAGAAAAAATGGAAAAGCAGTAATTATTAATTATAAATAAAACACATTACTGTTTTTTTAATAATTAATAAAATGTATCACGAAGTAGACACCACCACCAATCAAAATACTAATTTTACTCAAAATATAAAGTTTTATGTTGTAAATAAGACTCATGTTTGACACAAATTGTTTAATTTTAGATATACATATATAAGTATTGCAAATTAAAATAAGTATATTAGAATTATTTAGTTTCAATTGGTAACTTTTATTCCACTTACAAAATTATAAAGAGCTTCTCTATGGTATACACAAAATAGGTAAATTAAACGCAGATTACTTTGTTTATATCACTATTAAATCGTGACTATAGTTTCGACACTTAGCGTGTCATTTTCGAACGTACAATGTTGAAATACAACGTACAAAAATGACAGGCTAAGTGTCGAAACTATAGTCACGATTTAATAAACTCAAGTGATATAAACAAAGTAATCTGCGTTTAATTTACCTATTTAACAATGTATCACAAAGTAGAGCCGTCAACAGTTACTCGTATACACAAAACCTTATAAGAAAATACTTGTTCTTAAGCCTTATCCCAAGTTACGGATTCTCGTAGCTTAGCGATTGAAAGATGAATGCCATAAAATTGCATTAAATCATCCAATGCTTTGAGCGCGATCTTTTTGGGAAATCTCACTTGCAGGTTTCCTCGAAGATCAGTCAAAAATCGGAGCAAGTCTTCCAATACATTCCTAAAATGAAATTTCAACAATAACATGTAATTTAATTTACCAATTCGCATTATTAAAATGCTCATTATGTATATTGAACTCATCGTTAAAACTACACTTTAATTGAATAGGTGAATCAAATGTTTACATTATTACTTTATTCACTAGAATAAATAAATAAAGTGAATAAAGTAAAAAAATAGATATACTCGCACTATCCTTGATATTTTCGTTGTCACCTAACAATGTGATACTTCACGAAAATTCTTCGATTCTGAGAACGAATTGGAAAACATCTAATATGATATACGTGAAAAATTTTGCTAAACACCAAAACAACGCAAAAAAATTTAGAAATCTGTTTACTAAAATTATTTAGCTATTTATGGTATAAGTGAATAAAGTGAAACAACTGAAACAATTGCAGAGTCTCTAAATAATTTATTTTTCCAATTTGCATTATTAAAATGCTCATTATGTATATTGAATCTCGTCGTTAAAACTCCACTTTAATCGAATGAGAGAATAAAATGTTTACATTTTCACTTTATTCACTATAACAATTGACAACGTGAATAAAGTAAAAAAATAGGCAAATTCGCACTATCCTTGAAATTTTCGTTGTCACCTGACGATGTGACACTTCACGCAAATTCTTCAATTCTGATAACGAATTGGAAAAAATATTGTATGAAAATAAATCAATTTTATCCACTTGAAAACATTATAGCACTTGTTTCGCCTCTTACGCTAAACTGTTTTTCGTGGATAAAATTCGACTTTATTCACTTATACCATAAATAGCTATTAACGCTGTATATACATGCAAATAATTGTGGTTATACATAAAAACAGTCAAACAGTACGAAAGAAAAGGCAGTATTACATTGAACATCCTAACTAAATGTTAAATTGTTACATACCTTTTGAACTGAATATTGAATCTTGTTTGGGCTTGATAGATTTTTTTTGTATACTCTTCAATGGCTTTATATATACCCAGAAAATGCGGCAAAACAATATTACTCTGCAAGTTTCCAATTTTATCCAAATGTTGAACGGCTTGTTCCAGATTGCCTGAAATTACAACAGAGTATTGTATAAAATATCTTTATCTAACATATATTAAGACGACTTTTTACATACCCGTGGAAATTTCGTGCTTTATAAGGAATGAGTAGCAATCCACAAAAGGTGGACACTTTGGATTCAATTTAACGTCCTCTATTATCTTAATTGCACAGTAAATGTATTCTGTGTTCCCAGTTGACCTAACTAAAATACAAAATTAACAATCTTTAACACTGTCAGTTTTTATATTCTTCCGCAAATATAAAACTTAACAAAACCCGGTTTATCGTGTGAATAGTATTTAACTTCATCCGAGTCTCGGCAGAACCAAGCAACAGAACCTAGAAATTCTATGAGCTATGAGGGAAAATTGCTAACTGTTTTAATTTTCTGGACGATTTTGACCTTTACTACGTGGTAGTCCATATTAAAAAACATAGAAATAACTTGCTATGTTTTTACCACAAAATATTTATTGATATATAGACATATATCAATTGTAGTTGCTATTTATATGTTTTCTTTTGTTGTTTTTTGTTGAAATTTTGTATATTATGTAGCGTTATTTGCTAATAAATATTCTTTATATATATATATATACATATACAATAAAATAACAATATTTATTGTTATGTCGTATGTATACATTTTGTGGTAAAAACAGCAAGTTGTTTATCTGTATTTTAACAACTGTTTATTTTCAAATGTTGCACAATTTCAATTATAAAACTTTTATTTTATTATCCTTTATCTTAAAATGGCAACGATTACTTCCAAAATTTCAATGAATTGTGTCAAAATTGCAATGATTACTGCCAAAGTTGGAACTGATTTCGTACTGAATTTATTTTTCATCCCAACGCATTTAAAATAATAAAAACAAACAACCGAATGCTCAGAAAATTCATAATAGAGGCAAATGCGAAAATATTCTTACACAAATTATATGAATCGACAATATTTTTATGCTTGAGGGTTATTTCCACGGGAAAGATGTGTCCACAACCATCGCAAACCAATTGCTGCTTTTCTAAATTAGGGGAACCATAATCATCACATTTGGGGCATGGAACAATGCCATGTGAATTCTAAAAAGAACAAGAAGTAACTATTACTAATTTAATACAATACTTTATATTTATTGCAACATCTTGACATCAAACTGGAGGAAAACCAGACTGATCCACCATACTTACATAGACTTCCATGCAAAGCTTGCACTCGCAGGTATATCCGTAACGTTCTTGTAAATGGGAAATTCTTTGCTCAGTTGACTTCATCTGATTTATAATAATGTACGAAGTAAATATCTGATCCCCAGCTTCAATATCCTCCGAAGCGACCATTACTAAATTTGCTCCGGACACGCTGCAAAGATTTTCCGATTTTAAAGGAACCGATGAATGCAACATACTCACTATTTCGATGTGTTCGGAGCACATGAGCCGTTAAAAAGACTGTATGACGGATGTAGGATAAAGTTAATCTCGTTTAAAGTCGTATGTATGTAGGCATTATAGTAGCACATTATATTCAACCGCAGCAATTGCTTTCCGATAATGTGCTGCAGGTCTACATCCCTGTGTACATCACCAAACACCTTTCTCTCCTTAATCCAGCTCAGGAGATTAGTGTGATCCACCAAGTAGGCCATCAACATGCAGGTGCTCTGAAACGGGATTACATAATGAATAATAATATACAGCATGTTAGAGAACCATTTTTGTTGAAACGCATTAAAACTACACTACTCACAAGAATTATCGCATATTTTTATTTTTTTTGTTGGTCCACCTACACACAAGTCACACAGGAAACTTAAAAAAAATTATAATGGTGTTTTTTTTTTTGGAATATGCGATAATTCTTTTTAGTAGTGTGGATGAGAAAACAAAATTGTTATTTAGGGAAACTAAAGCTATAAGATGCATTTAGTAGTGCATAATTTTTAAACCAAAATACTTGTATGTCCTCAATCTATACCTTTTCAAGTTCAAATTGAGACCAATCAAGTTCAAATTGAGACCAATCAATTTCAAATTGAGACCAATCAATTTCAAATTGAGACCAATCAATTTCAAATTGAGGCCAATTAAGTTCAAATTGAGACCAATCAGTTTCAAATTGACACTAAACAAAATCAAGTTGACACTAAACAATATAAATTTTATTTGTTTACTCTCAACTTGATATTGTTTACTCTTAACTTGATTTTGTTTAGGCTCAATTTGAAATTGATTGGTATCAATTTGAACTTGATTAGCCTCAATTTGAAATTGATAGGTCTCAATTTGAACTTGATTGGTCTCAATTTGAACTTGAAAAGCTATAGACAAGATTCCAACAGCCGTATATGACTCACCAAAACAGAGCCAAAAATATGAAGCAATCACTTATAGCTATTGCATGTACTAAGCAAACTATGCTACCTCCAAGTCAAGTCAAGTGCACTTACTGAATTTTGTTTAAAGCTTAAAAATCAGTGGTTTGACCACCGTTAATGCAACTGTTCTAAGTGAGCCACGACTTCCTCCAGTCTCACCGAACTTGCAACAATTTCCCACGCCAATCTTCGTTGCGCAAGGAAGAGTCAATTGTTATTCACAAATAGAAACATCTTAATCTGGAAATTATGCACTCACCACAACGGAAGGAACCAACTCCATAGAGTTGCCAGCGTATAAGCCGAAATCGGCGAAGAGTTTCTGCACGTGCGGGTAGTTATTATCGGCATTGCCAAAGCTGAGGCTCTCCTCGATGTCGGGGATTTCCTCGCTGTTGGTAACCAGAAGGCCTTTTAGGAAGATGCGGAGCCCGAGCATTGCAAAATCTTTGATCTCTTCGACCAACTTCATCTGGCACAACTTACATTCCCATTTGTGGATGGTTTTCCTGTCGTATTCTCGGCAATTCTCCGAGCAGTACACAAAGATAAAGCACTTCAAACAACTGAAACAAAGGGTATAATAAAAAACAATATACAAAAATAAAACATTTTTTGTATCAGCAACAAAACTTTATAACATTTTTTATAAGAAATCTTTGGAAACAAAGTCAACATTTTCTTACATTTTAATTTTTTTTTAAAGATGTCAAAATAGTGTATTAAATTAATACTACAGGAAATACAGAAAAATGTCAAAATTATTTGAAATTCAATTATTAAAAATAAAAATTTAAACGGTACAAAATGGAACTAGATACATTTCAATTAGAACATTCTCGTGAGCTTTTTATTTGAGGTGTTAAAATCAACATGCGTAATAGAGTAGTTATCTTGAAATACTAATAATAATAATAATACATAATGAGTTTTCAAGTCATTGGATTACTCGGAATTTTACTCGGAATGGCTCAAAGCTAAATGTAAGATACTTACGGATAAGGAACAATGTTTGGTTTAAAGCAATTGGCGCACTGACTTATGCCATAGGATGCATACGGATAATCGACAAGAACAGCGTCTCCTTTCTTGATTTTGTTCTTGGCGAAAACATGACGCCCAAATTGTTGATTGTACCTAAAACAATACACAAACAATTACAAAAACAATCCATAAGAAATGCCAAAAAACTTCGGAAAGGCAATAAAACAAATGCCAAGATGTTATAAAAATTATTAGCGCTAGGAAACAAATGCAAAAATGTTATAAAAATTATTAACTTGGAGAACTTATTTTGGCAAATTGATGAATTTTTGATAATTGAGATACGACAAATATCAAAAAACAG
The DNA here is from genome assembly GCA_951805005.1 of Othius punctulatus. Lineage (NCBI taxonomy): Eukaryota > Metazoa > Arthropoda > Insecta > Coleoptera > Staphylinidae > Othius > Othius punctulatus. The sequence goes on along the minus strand of OX638141.1, from coordinate 6,391,986 downwards.
AGAAACAACTTGCTATTTTTTTACCACAAAATGTATATTGATATATAGCCATATACAATAAAATAACGATTTGAGTTTCGACTTCTTACGGTCATTTTCAAGTTCAAAACAAATGAGTTTCGACTTCTTACGGTCATTTTCAAGTTCAAGACAAATGAGTTTCGACTTCTTACGGTCATTTTCAAGTTCAAGACAAATATCAGTAATATGCACCAAAGCAAACAGGTCTGCTAAATTCTCAAGTGCATTAGAGATTGCTGCTGGGCGAGTTAATTAGTTATAGCAGCTGTTTATAATTAAAAAGTTAAAGATTAATTGCGATCTTAAAATTTTTTAGTATGTATTTGCAAACACTTCAAATTAAACTTACTTTAACTCGGCATTTTCTGACACATTTAAAAAGTTTGGCTGCTGGGCGAGTTAATTAGTTATAGCAGCTGTTTGTAATTAAAAAATTAAAGATTAATTGCGATCTTAAATTTTTTTAGTATGTATTTGCAAACTTTTCAAATTATACTTACTTTAACTCAGCATTTTCTGACGCATTTAAAAAGTTTGGATTCATATCCATATTGGGAACCAGTAAAACGTTATTTTCTTCATCATCTATATTCTCATCGGGAGGCAGGTTCAGAGTTTGCTGCGCCTCTAGTAGAAATTTTTCTAAAAAATGGTCGTAACAAAAGTATTAATTTGGATGAACGCTACAAGCGGAGTTGTGAAAAAATCTAAACGAAATTTTATTGATTATTATAATATTTTTCACAAAGCTGTGATAATAATATACAAATTTTTCTAAAAAAATAGCCATAACAAAAGAATTAATTTGGATGAACTACTGTCAATGCTACAAACAGAGTTGTGAATAAATCTAAACGAAATTTTATGGATTATTATAATATTTTTCCCAAAGCTGTGATAAAAATATACAAAATTTTCTAAAAAAATAGCCATAACAAAAGAATTAATTTGGATGAACTACTGTCAACGCTACAAGCGGAGTGGTGAAAAAATGTAAATGTAATTTTATTGATTATTATAATATTTTTCACAAAGCTCTGATAATAATATACAAATTTTTCTAAAACAATAGCCATAACAAAAGAATTAATTTGGATGAACTACTGTCAACGCTACAGAGTTGTGAATAAATCTAAACGAAATTTTATTGATTATTATAATAATATTAATATTATATTATATAATAATTGATTAAGTTTAAGGTTTTATCCATATTAGCAGTTATTTATTTAAGGTATTATTCTGTATTTACTGGTAGAGTTATTTTTAATTTTATTTTATTATTTATTTATTTTTATTTTCCCTATTTAATTGATTACAATATTTTTCACAAAGCTCTGAGAATAATATAGCTACAAATTATATATAAAAATGGTGTACCTTTTTCTAGATTGGAATGCTTCGATGTTTGCAAATACTTATTAAGCCTTTTCAACACTTGCTTTGCGCCAGCCATGTCCCCGTTTTTAACCCACGCTCTTATCTCTCGCACGTACATTTTCGCAAAAGATTCCACATTTGCAGTTTTCATATGTGCGTGAATCAAATCGATACAAGTCTAAAATGAGAATCGGCTAGTATTACAATCATCTGCGATGATAAGCATACTTTATATTGTTTCTGCTCCAATTTAATGGCTGACAAATTAGCCAAGACCTTGCCGTACATCACACTGTTCGGAACAGCCAGGCATAAAGCCCTTCGGTAAAGGTACTCCGCTTGCAGGAGATCCTTCAGTCGGTAAACGGTGTTGGCATTGTCCTTCAACTTCGAGGCAACATCGTCAGATTTTTTGTTGATTTCGGTGTCGCCAAAGCTGCGCCGAAGTTTCCTGCGCAATATAAGTTGTAAATGCGGCAAATCAAAATTATTTACGTACCTGGACATTTCCCTCCAGGAAAATGTAAAGGCCTGCGCCTCATCTTTGAAATGGGTTTTGCCTGTCAAGAATGAAACAAATTTTGTATATTGATACCGATAGTAATTTACGGGTCTGTTGCATCCAGATATATGAATACAGCAAAACCTCCAAACAATGCACTTAAAATATATCGGACAAGAATTACTGTTGGGAATCACTGGGAAATATTAAGAGGTTTCGATGTATAATATTCCACTTAAATGTATAAATTAAACTTTAAATACACTGTGTAAACACCATTCATGATCAATTCTTAGCAAAGTTAAAAATATCAAGACAAAAAAAAATTTTAGTTTCAAGTTTAGTTTTCAATTTGTGGAGGATATCTATGGACTCTAATACTGCCATCTTATTTACTGTGGTTAAACTTGCTGAAATGTATCTCTTCATACCCTAATACTTTTTTAACTTTTTAATATTATAGCATGAGATTACTATTCGGATTTCCGTTCCAACACAAAAAAAAATCAATTATATTTGCAGCAGTAATCATTTAATTTCCTATATATTAAATAATACAAAACATCTTGGAAAAAACACATAACTTGATTGGGTAACTACTAAGCCTTTTGAGTAATTTGTTAGGATAATTAACTGCACAACAGATTTAGAGAAAATAATGGGAGTGTTGTAATTGGTCTACATTACAAGTATTCACCTTCTAACATCTACTTACCTTCAATCTTGAAGGAAGTCATGATGAACGTTCGATTATCGGATTATCGGTCAGAGATGTGCTGATCAAGTGCTGATGTGCTGCAATGCAAACTATAAAGGGCAGTTTTATACAAGAGGGGGAAACCCACAGAACATTTGTAGATTACGCGTTTTTACAGTTGCATAAATGGTTTTTTTAATGTATTGTTTTATCAAAAGCCTTTTAAAACACTCAACGCAAACAATCACATTTTTATGATCTTATCAGTATGCTGATTGCTCCAATTGTTATCATTTTTTAATAAATTATAGCGATGATTTGGTGGTTGCTTACAATATTCTAGCAGGTAGTTGTCCAATTTTTAATAAGTTGGTATAGGGCAGTGTCGCCATCTGAGTAAAAAAAGCGCGCGCGCAGACTCAGTGTTGTCACCTGAAGGGATATATCCATAGATAATATCCATGGATATATCCCTTTAGAAGGATATATCCATGGATATATCTTTTCTAGGTCTTTCGACTTTAGCAAGGCACAAACAATCTTTAGTATATTCTGTGGGCACAAAGGCATGTAATCTTGGAGGTGAATCCGAGGAGAACGCACTGAAACTTTATCCCAGGTCACATTCAGGTGTCTTTGTGAACTAGTTTACATTTCCCTTATGGAAATATAAATCTATTCTAAACGGAAATGTTTTAATTTACAAAGTGTATTCTTATTTTAAAGTAGATAAGTAAAATATACTCGTGTATCATAATTACTGCTTAATTAGTTTATTAAATTAAGAACTATTTCAGTAAAATGTTCTTAAAATGACTGGGTTCGTGTTGTATTGATTTTTACTTGCTCAAATTTTTACTATACAAAATATTTTGAAATGGAGACGACTGGTGGTGACGTCAGACAGGCGGGAATATATGAATGAGTTGCATAAAAACAAAATTTGTGACAGCGCGTTAACTAGGTTTTTTCGCACTCTTCCCAGTGCGTAAAGTAATACTTTTTAGCAAAAGTGAGTAAACTAATACTTAGATTAGTGAGTATTAGACCTTTGACCTTCGTTGGCAGTTTGAATGACAGTACTGTATAATACAACACCAATAATAATCATAGGAACATGATTTTTTTTTCTGAATGAGAGGACTTGTAAATGCATATGTCAGCAAAAATGTCGGTTTCGAAAATGTTCAGGAAGGTAAAATAGAAGTCATTTAAAAGATATATTTATCAAAGATATCATTTGTTTTTATCGAGCTTACCACTTTAACACTTATATTAATTAGTTTAAGATAGTTTCCAGTATCGTATTCAAGTATCGTTACGTTCGGATTTATCGACGAGTTTACTATCTTTGACACTTTAATTTAGTGAGTATAAGAGAGTTTTTAGGCATTAATGTTGCATCATTTGTATTTTTGACGAGTTTACTATCTTTAACACGCAGAAAAGACATTATAAGATAGTTTTTAGGCATGAATATCGTATCATTTGTATTTATTGATGAGTATATTCTAATACTTAGATTAGTGAGTATTAGACCTTTGACTTTCGTTGGCAGTTTGAATGACAGTTCTGTATAAAACAACACCAATAATAATCAAGCCGAACATGATTTTTTCTTTCTGAATAAGAAGACTTGTAAATGCATATGTCCGCAAAAATGTCGGTTTCAAAAATGTTCAGGAAAGTAAAATAGACGTCATTTAAAAGATGTATTTATCAAAGATATCATTTGTTGTTATCGAGCTTACCACTTTAACACTTACATTAATAAGTTTAAGATAGTTTTCAGTATCGTTTTCAAGTATCGTTACGTTTGGATTTATCGACGAGTTTACTATCTTTGACACTTAAATTAGTGAGTATAAGAGAGTTTTTAGGCATTAATGTTGCATCATTTGTATTTTTGACGAGTTTACTATCTTTAACACGCAGAAAAGACATTATAAGATAGTTTTTATGCATGAATATCGTATCATTTGTATTTATTGATGGGTATATTCTAATACTTAGATTAGTGAGTATTAGACCTTTGGATTTCGTTGGCAGTTTGAATGGCAGTTCTGGATAATACAACACTAATAATAATCAAAGGGAACATGATTTTTTTTTTCTGAATTAGAAGACTTGTAAATGCATATGTCCGCAAAAATGTCGGTTTCGAATATGTCCAGGAAAGTAAAATAGAAGTCATTTAAAAGATATATTTATCAAAGATATCATTTGTTTTTATCGAGCTTACCACTTTAACACTTATATTAATTAGTTTAAGATAGTTTCCAGTATCGTATTCAAGTATCGTTACGTTCGGATTTATCCACGAGTTTACTATCTTTGACACTTAAATTAGTGAGTATAAGAGAGTTTTTAGGCATTATGGTTGCATCATTTGTATTTTTGACGAGTTTACTATCTTTAACACGCAGAAAATTCATTATAAGATAGTTTTTAGGCATGAATATCGTCACATTTGTATTTATTGACGAGTTTACTCTAACACTTAGATTAGTGAGTATTAGACCTTTGACCTTCGTTGGCAGTTTGAATGACAATTATGTATAATACAACACCAATAATAATCATGCGGAACATGATTTTTTTTTCTGAATGAGAAGACTTGTAAATGGACATGTCCGCAAAAATGTCGGTTTCGAAAATGTTCAGGAAAGTAAAATAGACGTCATTTAAAAGATATATTTATCAAAGATATCATTTGTTTTTATCGAGCTTACCACTTTGACACTTATATTAATTAGTTTAAGATAGTTTTCAGTATCGTATTCAAGTATCGTTACGTTGGGATTTATCCACGAGTTTACTATCTTTGACACTTAAATTAGTGAGTATAAGAGAGTTTCTAGGCATTAATGTTGCATCATTTGTATTTTTGACGAGTTTTCTATCTTTAACACGCAGAAAAGACATTATAAGATAGTTTTTAGGCTCGCATATCGTATCATTTGTATTTATTGACGAGTTTACTCTAATACTTAGATTAGTGAGTATTAGTACTTTGAACTTCGTTGGCAGTTTGAATGACAGTTCTGTATAATACAACACCAATAATAATCAAGAGGAACATGATTTTTTTTTCTGAATGAGAAGACTTGTAAATGCATATGTCCGCAAAAATGTCGGTTTCGAAAATATTCAGGAAAGTAAAATAGACGTCATTTAAAAGATATATTTATCAAAGATATCATTTGTTTTTATCGAGCTTACCACTTTAACACTTATATTAATGAGTTTAAGATAGTTTCCAGTATCGTATTCAAGTATCGTTACGTTCGGATTTATCGACGAGGTTACTATCTTTGACACTTAAATTAGTGAGTATAACAGAGTTTTTAGGCATTAATGTTGCATCATTTGTATTTTTGACGAGTTTTCTATCTTTAACACGCAGAAAAGACATTATAAGATAGTTTTTATGCATGAATTTCGTAACATTTGTATTTATTGACCAGTTTACTCTAACACTTAGATTGGTGAATATTAAACCTTTGACCTTCGTTGGCAGTTTGAATGACAGTTCTGGATAATACAACACCAATAATAATCAAGTGGAACATAATTTGATTTTCTGAATTAGAAGACTTGTAAATGCATGTCCGCAAAAATGTCGGTTTCGAAAATATTCAGGAAAGTAAAATAGACATCATTTAAAAGATATATTTATCAAATATATCATTTGTTTTTATCGGGCTTACCACTTTGACACTTATATTAATTAGTTTAAGATAGTTTCCAGTATCGTATTCAAGTATCGTTACTTTCGGATTTATCCACGAGTTTACTATCTTTGACACTTAAATTAGTGAGTATAAGAGAGTTTTAGGCATTATGGTTGCATCATTTGTATTTTTGATGAGTTTACTATCTTTAACACGCAGAAAAGATATTATAAGATAGTATTTAGGCATGAATATGGTATCATTTGTATTTATTGATGAGTTTATTCTAATACTTAGATTAGTGAGTATTATACCTTTGACCTTCGTTGGCAGTTTGAATGACAGTTCTGGATAATACAACACCAATAATAATCAAGCGGAACATGATTTTTTTTTCTGAATTAGAAGACTTGTAAATGGATATGTCCGCAAAAATGTCGGTTTCGAAAATGTTCAGGAAAGTAAAATAGACATCATTTAAAAGATATATTTATCAAAGATATCATTTGGTTTTATCGAGCTTACCACTTTAACACTTATATTAATTAGTTTAAGATAGTTTCCAGTATCGTATTCAAGTATAGTGACGTTCGTATTTATCCATGAGTTTACTATCTTTGACACTTAAATTAGTGAGTATAAGAGAGTTTTTAGGCATTAATGTTGCATCACTTGTATTTTTGACGAGTTTACAATCTTTAACACGCAGAAAAGATATTATAAGATAGTTTTTATGCATGAATATCGTATCATTTGTATTTATTGACGAGTTTATTCTAATACTTAGATTAGTGAGTATTAGAACTTTGATCTTCGTTGGCAGTTTGAATGACAGTTCTGGATAATACAACACCAATAATAATCAAGCGGAACATGATTTTTTTTTTCTGAATAAGAAGACTTGTAAATGCATATGTCCGCAAAAATGTCGGTTTCGAAAATGTTCAGGAAAGTAAAAAAGACGTCATTTAAAAGATATATTTATCAAAGATATCATTTGTTTTTATCGAGCTTACCACTTTAACACTTATATTAATTAGTTTAAGATAGTTTCCAGTATCGTATTCAAGTATCGTTACGTTCGGATTTATCCACGAGTTTACTATCTTTGACACTTAAATTAGTGAGTATAAGAGAGTTTTTAGGCATTAATGTTGCATCATTTGTATTTTTGACGAGTTTACTATCTTTAACACGCAGAAAAGACATTATAAGATAGTTTTTAGGCATGAATATCATATCGTTTGTATTTATTGACGAGTTTACTCTAATACTTAGATTAGTGAGTATTAGACCTTTGACCTTCGTTGGCAGTTTGAATGACAGTTCTGGATAATACAACACCAATAATAATCAAGCGGAACATGAATTTTTTTTTCTGAATAAGAAGACTTGTAAATGGATATGTCCGCAAAAATGTCGGTTTCGAAAATGTTCAGGAAAGTAAAATAGACGTCATTTAAAAGATATATTTGTCAAAGATATCATTTGGTTTTATCGAGTTTACCACTTTAACACTTATATTAATTAGTTTAAGATAGTTTCCAGTATCGTATTCAAGTATCGTTACGTTCGGATTTATCCACGAGTTTACTATCTTTGACACTTAAATTAGTGAGTATAAGAGAGTTTTTAGGCATTAATGTTGCTTCATTTGTATTTTTGACGAGTTTACTATCTTTAACACGCAGAAAAGACATTATAAGATAGTTTTTATGCATGAATATCGTATCATTTGTATTTATTGATGAGTTTATTCTAATACTTAGATTAGTGAGTATTAAACTTTGACCTTCGTTGGCAGTTTGAATGATAGTTCTGGATAATACAACACCAATAATATCAAGCAGAACATGTTTTTTTTCTGATTAAGAAGACCTGTAAATGGATATGTCCGCAAAAATGTCGGTTTCGAAAATGTTCAGGAAAGTAAAATAGACGTCATTTAAAAGATATATTTATCAAAGATATCATTTGTTTTTATCGAGCTTACCACTTTGACACTTATATTAATTAGTTTAAGATAGTTTCCAGTATCGTATTCAAGTATCGTTACGTTCGGATTTATCCACGAGTTTACTATCTTTGACACTTAAATTAGTGAGTATAAGAGAGTTTTTAGGCATTAATGTTGCATCATTTGTATTTTTGAAGAGTTTATTATCTTTAACACGCAGAAAAGACATTATAAGATAGTTTTTAGGCTCGAATATCGTATCGTTTGTATTTATTGACGAGTTTATTCTAATACTTAGATTAGTGAGTATTAGACTTTGACCTTCGTTGGCAGTTTGAATGACAGTTCTGGATAATTTAACACCAATAATATCAAGCGGAACATGATTTTTTTTTTCTGAATGAGAAGACTTGTAAATGGATATGTCCGCAAAATTTTCGGTTTCACAAATGTTCAGGAAAGTATAATAGACGTCTTAAAACCGCATGAACTTTACTTACAGGCTCAAGCCGCAAATAGAACGGAGTTTATGTGCAAATATGTGCATTATAACGCATTATGAACATTTAAAAAATGTTCTTATAAATCATAAAATAATATCCCATTCATAAGCGCCAGTTACACGTGACCTAAACATGTTCAAACGAAGGTGATTGATTAGCCACGTTAACAAAATAGGACGTTGTTAGATAACCGCAGGAGTGATATAAACAAAGCCCAATAGCAGGAAATTCCCACGTAGGCAAAAATCCGAACTCGATAAGAGTTTATTGTTATATGTTTATTACATAACATTCGCTGGTTGAATTCATAAAAAATAATCCGCTTGGGTTGCGTTATACGTGATAACATAACGCACTGGAATACAAGATAAACTGACCGCTGGACAGATTTTTAAATATCTTATCGTCCTCTTGTGATTAAATAAGTTGTTAATTTTTTATAATCAACTGCGGCCGATATTTGTGTTATTTAATATATACAAATGCATTAATATGCAAACGTTGCATTGTTCCTAGTTTCCAGTCATAAATTATGCAAACTTAACTAAGCCTTAGGCGCTAATTGTCCTTCGATTAAAACCGATTGACGTGCGTCACATTTCGGAATTTTTCATTTCTAATGTCGCGTCGGCGCTGTTAAACCCCCGAATCGATTTTCGTGCAAGATGTTCTAATCTCCGGTTCACGCGGGTCGTCTCAAATCTAACACACATCAACGAAGGACAAAATTTATGGTCCAGTCACGGACCAAGGCCCCAGCGGTTTCACATCGTGTTTACCAATTAGCGCACCCACAACGTGCCCAATTCGCACCTCCACCAAAAAATCCGGCGCCCCACACTGCTGCCAGAGGCATGACCATTTGAATTTCGACCGCCCAACGTAATCAAGGTGAGCAGCTCGGGCAGCTTCCAAGCAGCCAGCTTACGCCCATCCGTTACAGATTCGAAGATGTCCGGAGGGGACCACTGCGAACTGCCGCAGATCAACATCGACCAGCCCAGGTACAACCAGTACACGTTCTGGGGCAGGGCGAGGCACTTCTTCGAGATCACAAACCCGCTGAACCTCTTCGCATCGGCCAGTGCACTGGAAAACGCAAGGGCCATCGTCTTGAAATATAGGTACGTAGAAAATCATCGGTGGTAGCTTTTGATGCTTATAGCGGGGTAAATTTCATATCCCATGAGAGGATTTTTTTTAATATTTTACCAGATATAAGCTAACAAGTTCTTATCAAACTTTTTTCGTATCTTTAATATTTTACCAGATAGAAATAAGCTAACAAGTTCTTATTAAACTTCTTTTTTTTCGTATCGTTAATATTTTAGCAGATATAAGCTAACAAGTTCTTATTAAAAAATTTCGTATCCTTTTAGCAGATATAAACTAACAAGTTCTTATTCAACTTTTTCGTATCTTTAATATTTTAGCAGATATAAGCTAACAAGTTCTTATTAAAATTTTTCGTATCTTTAATATTTTACTACCAGATATAAGCTAACAAGTTCTTATTAAACTTTTGTCGTATCTTTAATATTTTACCAGATAGAAATAAGCTAACAAGTTCTTATTAAACTTCTTTTTTTTCCTATCGTTAATATTTTAGCAGACATAAGCTAACAAGTTCTTATTAAAAAATTTCGTATCCTTTTAGCAGATATAAGCTAACAAGGTCTTATTAAACTTTTTCGTATCTTTAATATTTTAGCAGATATAAGCTAACAAGTTCTTATTAAAATTTTTCGTGTCTTTAATATTTTACTACCAGATATAAGCTAACAAGTTCTTATTAAACTTTTTTCGTATCTTTAATATTTTACCAGATAGAAATAAGCTAACAAGTTCTTATTAAACTTCTTTTTTTTCGTATCGTTAATATTTTAGCAGATATAAGCTAACAGGTTCTTATTAAAAAAATTCGTATCCTTTTAGCAGATATAAACTAACAAGTTCTTATTAAACTTTTTCGTATCTTTAATATTTTAGCAGATATAAGCTAACAAGTTCTTATTAAAAAATTTCGTATCCTTTTAGCAGATATAAACTAACAAGTTCTTATTAAACTTTTTCGTATCTTTAATATTTTAGCAGATATAAGCTAACAAGTTCTTATTAAAAAATTTCGTATCTTTAATATTTTACTACCGGATATAAGCTAACAAGTTCTTATTAAACTTTTTTCGTATCTTTAATATTTTACCAGATAGAAATAAGCTAACAAGTTCTTATTAAACTTCTTTTTTTTCGTATCGTTAATATTTTAGCAGATATAAGCTAACAAGTTCTTATTAAAAAATTTCGTATCCTTTTAGCAGATATAAACTAACAAGTTCTTATTAAACTTTTTCGTATCTTTAATATTTTAGCAGATATAAGCTAACAATTTCTTATTCAAATTTTCGTACCATTAATATTTTACTACCAGATATAAGCTAACAAGTTCTTATTAAACTTTTTCTCGTATCTTTAATATTCCAGCAGATATATGCTGAACAATAAAAACCTGCCCACCATGTATATAAAATTTTACAACCTATTATCTTTGGAAAAACGTGGGTTCTGTGTCCTAAACCGTCGAATTCTTCAGGTGCAAAGAGCCTCTGCCCGAATGCATCACGGAAGAAGAGTTGTGGCGGGCGAAGAGCCTTTACGACTCCGCCTACCACCCAGATACGGGCGAAAAGATGATGCTGATCGGCAGGATGTCGGCGCAGGTGCCCATGAACATGCTGATAACTGGCGGCATGGTGGCGTTCTACAAAACTGTGCCGGCAATCATCTTCTGGCAGTGGATCAATCAGTCATTCAACGCCCTCGTCAATTACACTAACCGCAGCGGAGATGCTCCGCTCACTGATAAGTATGTAACACGTTTAATAATAATAATAATAATATATATATTTGGTGTTAATACAAATAACAATGTTTACACAAGTCAGGTTTACAATATTTATCAGCGCCATTTAAATTATAATATCAAATGCCCTATGTGAATGTATGATCATCAATAGCAGTACATGGAGTGCTAAACGGTTCCAGATGTTATTCAAAAATATTGAAAACGCCGATGAATTTAAAAATAAAAATAAAATAATAAAAATCAAACTTTTAGCAACTCGATCACAGAATTTTATGAATTTGGTGTTTAATTATGGCCCATTCATAGTCATCCTAACACATGGGCATTTTTAATGTACCATCGTGATCATAAAAAATGACTACAACGAAGTCAACGTACTCTCATTAAAAAACAATTAGTTGTGTGCTATTAACTTTGACAGTATTTATCAACCTACTAAACGAACGGTTTAACGAATTTTGTTCTTTGCTCGTAAGACAGTATTGGTAATAACACAAAATAAGTGAGAAAATCGAGTTATTAACTTTCCCAGTTGGCCAGTGTAAGTTATCAGGCAATGAAATTTCTGAAAATTTATCTGTTGGATATTTTGAAAATTTATGCCAGATTTGTATATAGTATGTATTAAGATAAATCTCCTAAAAATTTGACCGCGAGCATGTCTCAATTAAGTGAGAAAATCGAGTTATTAACTTAATTTAATATATTTAATATTTAATTTTAAATATTTTAATCAAATATTTAAGTATATTATCAATTTTGATAACGTGAAATGTGAAAAAATGCAAAATTTTCGACTCCAACTATCAAATTTTCAATACCAACTGTTCCATTACATCAACATCTTTCATTTTTTTAAATGCAAAAATTTGTCTAATTTTTATTTGCTACTGTCAAAATATTTAGAATATTCAATTGAAAACGACTAAATCCACCAATTTTTTATCTGGAAATGTCAAAATATGTCAAATTTTAAACTGCAGCTGGTTAGATCCATCAAGTACTAGTAAAAATCGACCAGTTTTATATAGCTACTGTTAAAATCAAAATATTAATATCACTAACTATAGAAATGTACGAAATTTTAAGTATCAACTGTGAAAACTTCTTAAATTTTCAACTCGAAGAATGACATTTTCATTAGCAACTGCCTCATTTTGTAAATATTGTAAATCAAGGTGTGATATTGTAAAAATCAGTCTAATTTTTAGTTCCAACAGTCAACTTTTCAAATTTTAAATTTCAAGTGTCTGTATTCATGATATTATATCAATTTTGATAACAAATTTATGACAGAAATGTCATAGCAATTACGACATAATAATTGAAATCCTACAGAAATAACTAAATTTGGTTGGAATAATTGAAATTTTGAAAGGCTAATTGAACATTCGACAAGAAAAAATTCAATTTTCTTAGAATAGATGAAATTTGTGTAAAAGAAAATAAAAATTTGACACAAAGCACTCAGCCAGAAATCATTAAAACTTTTAGACAGCAATTGCAATTTTAGCAAAAAATATTGCAACGTTACAATATTCTTCTTGCATTGCATTGCAATGTGTATTGCAATGTACAAAAATAATTTAAATTTTGACAGGATAATTGAAATGTTTGCAGGATAATTCAAATTTTGAGAGGAAACATTTTTATTTGAACATGATACTTTATTTTAATTAAGAAACATTAACAGTTTCACAAAAATTATTGTTATTTCGACAGAACCCGTTATATCTTTTGAAGAGTAATTTAAATTTCGGATTTTTTTTTTGTAATTTTGATACAACATTTAATTTTAAATATTTTAATCAAATGTATAAGTTATTATCAATTTTGATAACGTGAAAATGCGATAAAACTCGTCATCAAATGTCTCAAAATAAATAAGAAAATCGAATTATAAATTTTCATAGCTGGCCAGTATAAGTTATCAGCCAATAAAATTGATGAAACTTTATCTGTTGGATATGTTGAAAATTTTATGATAAAATGCAAAATTTTGACTCCAACTATCAAATTTTTAATACCAACTGTTCCATTATATCAACATCTTTCAATTTTTTAAATGCAAGTGTGAAAATGCAAAAATCTGTCTAATTTTTATTTGCTACTGTCGAAATATTTAGAAAATTCAATTGAAAATGACAAAATCCACCAATTTTTTATCTGGAAAAGTCAAAATATGTCAAATATTAAACTGCAGCTGGTTAGATCTATCAAGTACCAGTAAAAATCGACCAGCTTTAAACAGCTACTGTTAAAATCAAAATATTTATATCACTAACTATAGAAATGTACGAAATTTTAAGCATCAGCTGTGAAAATTTCTTAAATTATCAACTTGAAGAATGACATTTTCATTAGCAACTGCCTCATTTAGTTAATATTGTAGATCAAGGTCAATTTTAATTCTAATAGTCAACTTTTTCAAATTTTCAATTGCAAGTGTCTGTATTCATGAAATTATATCAATTTTGATAACTAATTTATGACAGAAATGTCACAGCAATTACGACATAATAATTGAAATTCTACAGAAATAACTATATTTTGCTGGAATAATTGGAATTTTGAAAGGCTAATTCAAAATTCGATAAGAAAAATTTCAATTTAATATTCTGAGATATTCTGTTTTTAGTGTCAACAAGGCGATTTTATGTAGTATTTATCTCAAAAACTGGCGTATCAATATTTGTTAAATTTTTCGTGCCTAGCTAGTGGTATATTAAAAGATAATGTGCAAAACCTAATTATAATCCAATACGTCATTCTTGAGATAGATCGCTAATTATAAAACTGTACGAAATTTTAAGCATCAGCTGTGAAAATTTCTTAAATTTTCAACTCGAAGAATGACACTTTCATTAGCAACTGCCTCATTTTGTAAATATTGTAAATCAAGGTGTGATATTGTAAAAATCAGTCTAATTTTTAATTCCAACAGTCAACTTTTAAAATTTTCAATTTCAAGTGTCTGTATTCATGATATTATATCAATTTTGATAACAAATTTATGACAGAAATGTCATAGCAATTACGACATAATAATTGAAATCCTACAGAAATAACTAAATTTGGTTGGAATAATTGAAATTTTGAAAGGCTAATTGAAAATTCGACAAGAAAAAATTCAATTTTCTTAGAATAGATGAAATTTGTGTAAAAGAAAATAAAAATTTGACACAAAGCACTCAGCCAGAAATCATTAAAACTTTTAGACAGCAATTGCAATTTTAGCAAAAAATATTGCAACGTTACAATATTCTTCTTGCATTGCATTGCAATGTGTATTGCAATGTACAAAAATAATTTAAATTTTGACAGGATAATTGAAATGTTTGCAGGATAATTCAAATTTTGAGAGGAAACATTTTTATTTTAACATGATACTTGATTTTAATTTAGAAACAATAACAGTTTCACAAAAATTATTGTTGTTTCGACAGAACTCATTATATCTTTTAAAGAGTAATTTAAATTTCTGAAAAAAATGTTGCAATTTTGATACAATTTAATTTTAAATATTTGAAACAAATGAACCATAGTCAAACTGATCTACGTTCGTACAACTGGGCCTAAATTGCATTTAATTGTCGCATTTTATTTGATTTTATGTTTTGATATAAAAATGAGAGTCGTTTTCTATGATCAAGACTGTATTGAAACAATACAATTGTCACAATTTTGCCAAGACATATTTTGATATCTATTAAAATTCATGCATTCAACATGACAAAACCACATATCTACTAGAAACTAGACCGGGAATAGTACATACATAAATATGGATTAAAAATCGCAATTGCATTTAAATCGTGTATACTAAATAAAAAATATTTGATATTAGGTTCGTTTGAGCTTGTGAAATGTGAAATATAATTAAAACACGAATTAACCCTTTTTCACAAAAACATTTATTAATTTTAAATGTACATTTCAGTCGTGATGCGACCATCTTCAGTAAATATAAAATACGTACGTATTTTATATTTACTGAAGATGGTCACATCGTGACTGAAATGTACATTTAAAATTAATAAATGTTTTTGTGAAAAAGGGTTAATCCCTGTTTTAATAATAAATAATTGATACTTTATTTATATTTTTTAATCTTATAATATTTTAAGATGTTAATAATAACTAGCGATAAATAAATCTTATAACGTCACGAATAAATAAAACTAATCTTTGTTAATGTGACATTCATTATCACCATACTAGATTAATGATGAATTAACACTGCTCTACAACTCTACGCAAATAATATACTTTATATCAGCTCAATGATAATATTCATAATGGGCATGGCAAATATTTGTCAGGGCAAATAAATTATGAGTAGACTAAGCAAACAAATAATTTGATTTGGACACACAAAATTCATAATGGCTAAAAATGATTGCACAAATAGATAACGCTCCGATATCACAGCTATTATTCAGTATCGGAAATTATCACACTAGTAATAAAACATATTTGCTGCACTAATAGATAACGCACCAGTATCACAGCTATTATACGGTATCAGAAATTATCGCAAAAGTAATAAAACATATTTGCCAACAGATGCATATAAAAATTTGTATAAAAAAAATTGAGATAATTTTAATAAATAAAAACAAATATAATTAGGTTGTAATATAGTTTGTGATAAGATTAGTTTACGATTTAATAAGCAAATGTTCAATGCTGGACATATGTTTACAAGCCAACAATATAATTAATTTTATTCCTCTCGAGACGTTTTTAATGGTGAAACATTAGTAATTGTAAGATAAATTTCAATGATATTTCCCTAAATATGCTAACTTTTTAAATTGTTTATTGCAAAAAATAATCTGAGAAATTTTGTTTTTTGCACATATTTCAAAAATATTACCAAAGCCAGCCATACCAATGATTGGTATTACCAAAGCCAGCCATACCATTCAGATATTTCCCTAAATATGCTAACTTTTTAAATTGTTTATTGCGAAAAATAATCTGAGAAATTTTGTTTTTTGCACATATTTCAAAAATATTACCAAAGCCAGCCATACCAAACATAATTTTTAAAAAGTTTGGGACAAATCATCGTTGCTTAAAATATTAATGTCAATCTTCGGCAACTGATTTTTAATTTTCTGAAAATTTACTGCAGGCAATTGCTCAAAAATCTGCAACTTTTACCCGACATCTCCAGAAAATGCAGAAGGTCCTATCTATCGTTCAACCGATCAAATGCTGCATTAAAATGGAACAACAATGACCCAATTGCAAAATGAATTTTCCAGGAGACGAAAACGATTGTTAATTGGGCAGTTTTAGTGAATACATTGTATGGGTAGTAATTTTAATCTAAAATAGGTTAAATGATTAGCAATAAAATTTATTCACTTCTATAATACCCAATAATTAACGAATATTTGTCAGGGCAAATACATTATGAGTAGATTAAGCAAACAAATCATTTGATTTGTACACACAAAATTCATAATGGCTAAAAATGATTGCACATTTTTTAATCTTATAATATTTTAAGATATTAATAATAATTAGCGAAAAATAAATCTTATAACGTCACGAATAAATAAAACTAATCTTTGTTAATGTGACATTCATTATCGTTTTTGTCACTCCTGAAAACAAAATATCATTTTGCAGTTGCACCATTGTTGCTCCAGAAATGCGATATTACTTTTTTATTTGCAATGGCTAATTAATTTAACTCGATCGATGTATGCTTCCAATATTAAAAACTTTAGCCAAACCAAACATGATTGTAAAACAAAAATCTGCAAACATGTTATTAATGCATGTGTGTAAATTTCTATCGACATCAAACATTATTGATCACTCTGTACTTATATCGTTCTATTGCTGTACAATCGACTTGTTCTTGCAGGCAAATCCTTGCTTCCTACATAGTGGCAACCGGTGGCGCCGTGGCCACAGCCATCGCCCTAAACAAGGTGGCAGAAAGATCACAATCGCCCCTCCTGGCCAGACTGGTTCCATTCATAGCCGTTTCCGCTGCCAACTGCGTCAACATCCCTTGCATGCGGGCGCAGGAACTCAAGGAAGGCACCCCTGTGTTCGACAGCAACGAAAATCGCCTGGGAAATTCAAAAATTGCGGCACAACAGGGCATCAAGCAGGTTATTTTAAGCAGGGTAGCGATGGCGGCCCCCGGAATGGGTAAGTGGCGTTCACCCACTAAAAAAGTTGAACGGTTATTGCAAACTCAAAGAAACCACCTCTGCGATGGTAATCATATGGTATATGTCGATATCATCACTGCTTTAAATATGATCCAACAAGATCCATCATTCAGCTTATTTTTTTTTTTTAGTATGAGCAACAATTATGCAACAAGATACAAAACAACATCTTCGGTGTTTCATTTTATAAAGTCTTTATAACTTATTGCTTTTGATTGACATTGAGTTTTTAGTCGAAATTAATTTGTTATTTCTGACTAATAGACTTAATTTCTTGCACAGTTCTCGCTCCATTTATCATGAACCACCTCGAGAGGCGCGGCACGCTGTGTCGTTACCCTTGGATGGCGGTTCCGCTTCAGCTGGCCATTATTGGGCTGTGCCTGACATTCGCCACGCCTCTGGCATGTGCTGTGTTCAAGCAGCGGGCCGAGCTGCGCTACTGCGACTTAGAGCTCGAACTCAGGGTAAGAAACGGCATGTTTTAACCGATTGCACATTTTATCGCATCTGCTTACAGGAGAAGACAGAGCAAAGAGTGGGCAAAGATGTGCCCTACATGGTGTTTTACAACAAGGGCCTTTAAATGGAAACCCGAGTTTTCGAGCCCATTGTAATTTAGTGTTGTCCTAAGTGTGTAACCTCATATCAGTGCGACAAATCTGAAGTAATGGGGCACAATATGTACAAATATATCTCAGAAGCAAATATAATTTATTCATGTTAACGGATCTTTTCAATCACACAATGAACACGTTTTCCAAGTCGAAGATGTCTGGGTATGTGGCGTTCCAAGCGGCAGAGAAGACCATGCTCGGAGATTTTACTAGGGCGATTGTGTCAGGAAGTTCCGGCAAGGCAAGATAGTAACCTAAGGGGAAATGACGGTTAGAATTTAGTGACTAGTGGAAAATTAAAGAACGATTTTTGTTCAAATGAGTATTATTAGTGTTGCCAGCTGTATTTTGTGTGTAAATTGCAATATCCTTATCTTGGACACCCTGTATATTCATAGAAACAGAAACTATCAATTTCGGGTTTTCACAACATAAATTTATGCAGAGTTATGTGCGGTTGGTGGTTTGTTTGATTAATAGACAGGGTATGAGATTTAAACATTTTAGGCATTTAAGCATCAAGTTATGCAAAGAATGTTTCATACCTGGAAACCAGGAAGGTTTCTGTGATCCTCGCAGCTGCACCCGAGAAGTGTGACGCGGGTTTTCCATGGCCAGCATGAACTCTATGCCGTCCCCACCCACATCAGCTTCTGCTATGGCCTCTTCGCTCTGACTCTCTGCCGGGGCAACAGTTCCCGCTGGGCTCGCACCAATTAAATCAATCACGGAATCCACATCTAAAAATTCACCGGCAATACTACATGCGCCTTTAATGAGCATAGTCGTTACCTGTCATCCCCCATGGTGGTACCTCAGCAGACAGCATCGGAGCCTTCTTCCTTTTCTTTTTTGGGGGCCCTAAAACAAATTATACCAGATGGTTCTAATATACATTGCAGACTCGATTATGAGTAGATTTTTTATTGAAGCACATTGCTGACCTTTTCGCGCCATATTTGTACATTTGTTACTAAAACAAATTATACAGGATGGTTCTAATATACATCGCAGACTCGATTATGATTGGATTTCTTACTGAAGCACTGCATTACTGACCTTTCCGCGCCGTATTTGTAGATTTGGGGTCCTCCTTGCCGACGCTCTCCACATAAATGTTCTCGGGTATGGGCTCTCCGACTTGGCGATCGACATTGATGCTCACCTGGAGCACCTCGGGGTTGTTGAGGGTCTCCTGAGTCTGGTTTGGCATCTCTAGTGGAACGACGACGTCCTGCATGGGTGCGGGCGCAACCGAACATACATCGACTGTCGCCTCAGCCCCCCTCTGCTCGGCAAAGAGGTAGTTGTATACGTTGCTGGGCGCCGAGTCCATGGCCAGGCCGCGCTCCTCTGTGTTCAGGATGCCGGCGATCATCTCCGGCTCAGCCTCTTCTTGCTCCTCGTCAGCGGACGGATCGTGGGGTACTTGCGCCTTGAAGAAAGTAATAAATCAACGATGATACAATGAAATTAAAGTTCAAGTGAAATTATTTTTATGTGCCATTACAATTTCTGAAATTACCAATTTGTCCTGGCGACAAAAGAAAATGTAAGAGAGAGCAACAATAATTGTGGTTTGATTCACATACATTAACACATAAACTAATAATAATAATACAATAATAATATTTAGCTTCAGGTTTTATCCATATTAGCACTTATTTATTTAATGTATTATTCTCTACTAACTGGTATAGTTATTTTTTATTTATTTTTATTATTTATTTTTATTTTGTCTGACTAGTTTCAGTTTGTTTAGCAATATACACTGCTCAACAAAATTAGGGGAACACCTATAAAAAAGGGTAAAAATGGTTAATTTCTTTTATAGTAGGTGGTATTTTTTTGCTTATTTTGAGCACATGGTTTTAAAATGCCTCTTTCTGTTTAAATAAACATGAATTAAGATTAATCAGAAATAATTAATTTCGTATAGTTGTTAAATTTATATTTTAACCCTTTTTTAAAGGTGTTCCCCTAATTTTGTTGAGCAGTGTAATTTGCTTATAATTTACATACATCCGCATGTAATTGGACAGATTCTTTAGTCAACATCTCAAGCTCCACTTTCTTTTTTAGTCCGTATGTAACAGGACGGGATGCCACCAGCTCCGGTACTACCAGCGTCCTTGCCTTTACAATGTCTTCTGTTTCTTCAGCTATAAGCTGGGCTACTTCGGCTGGACTCGGGAGAGGAGGTTCAGGCTGTGGCTAAAATTATCAAACCATTAATAAATAATCGTAATTAGCATATAATCTTAACCAAAAATTTGTAATAGATACAGTAATCACTTATGCTATACACATTTAGGTGATTTTATATCGGTGATTCAAACTTCAATTTCAAAGTCAACAATTTCAATCGTCAAGTGTACAAAGTCAGTGTAGTTTTTAAAATTTTCAACTTACAGCTGGTGCATCATACGTCACAGTTTTTGTCGTCTGCTTATATCCCGGGGCAATTATAACTGAGCTCAACACTTTCACAACTTCTTGTCCTGTAACCTATAACAGAATAGAATCTATAATAGAATATAACAGAAAATAGTAAAAAAGCATCTGATATTAGGCATGATCCAAGTTTACCAATAACAGAATAGAATCAATAGTAAAAATGTTTGGCATTTGACTTTTCAAAGCTATCAACTTTGAAAATATAAGTTTTACAAGGCGATTAAGGCAAATAAACGCACTCATTTGGGGGCTTTTTTATAGACGTGAAAGAAAAAGAATTAAAAAACCAAGTCTTACCTGTGTACTAGTCTTAACTTTCGGTGATCTAGAATACAAAAATTGTATTAGTAATAATCGAAATTCTAATGTATGAAATAAAGTTACGCACTTTTTAAAAAATTTGAAATTTTTTAAAAAGTGCGTAACTTTATTTCATACATTAGTAATTATGAATTTTCAACAAATAAAAGCCACATCGATCAATCAATCGAAATTCTATCTTCTTGGAAGTACGAGTAGTAAGAATTATTGTACAGATGTGGTACAAAATATGACAACTTTACAAACAGCCAATATATTTTGTCGCAGCGCAAAATATAATAATAATTGTTACTAATTCACTAATTTTTCATTTTCCCCTTTCATTTTCGTGTTGGCACGATAATTTCCGAGGAAAATTGCGGCTTTGATGGATCATTGATATGTGAACAGAGTCTAGATTTAATTATGTTATATGAAAATAGTTCAGCAAAGTTTTCTTACAATTTCTGTATTTCGAGATCCGTTCTCACTGCCCTCCCAGGACTGACGGTCTCAACACCAGAAACGCTCCTGCTGACGACCTCAGGTTGCCCGGGGGATCTTATAACGGTCTGGGAGGCAGTCACCTCCAGAGTACCCTCAACGGGCCCCTGCTGGGTCATAATCACAGGTGGTGAGGTGGCTGATTGCCTCACTCCTGTAGCCTTAAGATTCCTGTCCTTTGATTTCGATGCGCTACGCACCAACTCTGTGTGGACTTCAGTCTGCAGTGAACATGCACCGTCCCCCTCTGTAATAAAAGGCGAAGGGTAAAAATATGTAGGATTGCCTTTAAGGATAAACTACCATCATCAGAGAATTCAGGCAAGTCGTCACCAATCTACAAAAACAATTAAAATTAAAAATCTGGAATTAGAGATATTCAGGTGTATTGCATATAAAAAAACGTTAACTGAGGACTGCGGTGGAGTGAGCGTTCGCTTCTAGACCGCAAGGTCCCGGGTTCGATTCCTGGGTCTGCATTTCTGTGGTGGTTTTTCTGTAGTTTTCCCACTTCCTTGCAACAAATGTTGGAAATGTGCCTCTACCATCTATAAGTCGCATGCAGGCGCAGGTGGGCAATAATAATAATGCCCCTCTCCTCTCAACGCCCGCATAACTATTTATAGTTCAGGGGCCTATGGTAAAATAAAATGTAATTGGGTCAGAATTCTCTGTCAAAAATATGACAGTAACCAATTACGCCATAGGTGGAGGAGTAGTACGGATTATTATTATTATTATTAACAGTGTAAACGTTACTTGATAGCATCACATTGGTATTACTGTTGCAATTGTTTTATATGTTACTGTTAACATTTTTTGATACCCAATACACCTAAATATTTGAAAGACGACCGAAAATCAGTCAATTTTTTAATCCAGGACAAAAATTCAATTATTTTAAAATTCCCTACAAGTGAAATTTCCAGTACCTCTTTCCCACCTTTTAACACTATCCTACTTGGAGCATATTGAAACATTATTAGTAGCAAAATTTAATTTCACATATTTGATCAACATCGTCGGGAAATAAACAAAGTTCTTTAAAATCTCTTAGAAATTATTAATTAATGAACTTACATTTCTTAGATTTCTCATATTAAGATTGTCAATATAAATAAAAAAATTCTTTAACTTTCTTAAAATTTTTATTTGCAATTTATTTTATTGTGTGAATTAAATTTATAAAAAATGTACATTTTATGAAAATTAGCATGTAATATTTATATTAAAATCTATTTTAGTTTTGCCTGAAGATGGTTTAAAAACCGAAACCGGTAGCAAATATAAATTTGAAGAAAATTAAGGAAGTACAGATTTTTTTTATTTATATTGACAATCTTAATATGAGAAATCTAAGAAATGTAAGTTCATTAATTAATAATTTCTAAGAGATAAAATTTAAAATGAACCTACAGTCCGATTCAGAAGTGATGTCATGTCCATATCCTCTTGATATTTCTTTTTGCGTCCAGACACTTCGATATTCCCAGCAAATGTATCTTTAAAACCCTGCCGCTTCATGAGCCTCCGGTAGTCCTGTGATTGGGCCTTGCCGGGTAAAATCATTGTGCTGGAGAGCTCAGGCGGCAGCTTGTACTCCATTTTATGGCGTATTTCTGGCGGACTCGAATACTGGTTATATTTTCCTGGAGAACAATTCTCTAGTGGTTTAAAGAGGTTTATGATTGCTCACGTTGTCATCACCTTGCTTAGTTCGAGGCCCGTCCCGCATGGGAATGAAATACCGTCCTTCAGGTATTTCTGGCACCATTGACGCTGAAAAAACATTCGCCAATTGTAAGAGCTGGAGGTGGAAGCCGGAAAATTGGAAAAACGTGGAATAGCATGATGACATTTAAGCGGAAAATGTGCAAAGCATGATGACATTTAAGTGGAAAATGTGCAAAAATATGCGGATTTATTTTTTTGGTGGGTAGCTTTTTCAGAAACACCCTGTATAACATAATTAAATAATTTGTTTACAAGACATACCGGAAATAAGGGAAGAGAAAGACTTGATCATGCACATGCAACCACCACAATAAAAAAATTACAATCAATATGTTGCAATTTTTTAGCAGAATATTCTAGAATTTTATTTGTAAGAATAATATGTAGAATTCTAATTTTAGGTGCTGATATTTATTCATGATTTTTTTTTTCTAATATACTGAAAACGAACACGGAATACATTTTCTACGGTAACTGTAAGGTTATCACATTATATTTAAACAATTTGAACAGTACCTTGGCTCGGAATTGTTTTCGTAACTGTCTGTTTTTTGGTCACCTCCCTTCCATCCACAATTGTGGTCTTTGAAGTTGTAGTTTTTGATGTTCTACAAATGAAAAATAGATGAATTGATACTATACTTAAAATATCCTGATACAGAAATCGAATTCTGAAAAACTATCGGAGTAGTACCAAATTTGATTGAATTGAATTGATGATTGAACAGTTTTCTTTCTGTGTAGTGCCTGAAAAATTATCAATGTCTAAAACTTTTATAATAGACTTTGGACTGTCCAGTGGCAATGTGCACTGATTGTTTTGCAGGAAAGGTGGTCCATACCTCGAAATATCTCCAGTTGATCTTTTCGGGACTGAACCTGAAACAGAAGAAAAATAGTATTGTGAGCTTTCTTGTTCAGCAAAATTCACAGTATTTGACAAAAAATATTTCTCAAAGAATTTCTAAAGATTATTCAGTAAGGAACAGCAGATTAAGCAACCTTTATTTAGAAGTGACAAACATTAAAGCCATGCCTTACTAATTTAATATACCACAAACTACAATGACATCAGTATTTTATAATTTTTATAACATTTTTTTTTTAATAATATATATAAAAAAATCAAAATATTTAAAAATGTTAAATTAAAATAATATGCTGTTGGATTTTATTGGCTATTATTGGTTCATTTACTCATCGCTTGAAAATTTAGCAAATCATGCAGCTATGATTTTTTATGTCATTGCGTGTACTCGAAAAAATAGAGAAAACCAATTGCTGCTGCCGAGTTGAATAATCAATAAAATTACATTCAAAAATTAGTAAAGTTATAGTGGAATGACTATAAATACCTAGTGCCTTTGTGGCTACAGTTCTTTGGCCTTCCACATCCACAGTGGTTACTGCTGGTGTCCTAAAAAAATTTTCCCAATGTATTAAATAACATATCAATTATACAATACTCACATCTTCGATGGAAGAGCTAAGAGTGTCCCTAAACAAGGCAAAAATTACAATTAATAACCAGTTTATATAGTCTCTAGCTAAAACAACTAATTTTTTTGAGCCCATTTTTAGATCCTATTATCAGTTACTACAAAAAAATCTCTTGTAACAGTCACAAAAGTAAAGAAACTTTAAGCAATTTGTAAGTTTAGGTAATGAATTTGGCAAAAGTTATGGGCTGCCCTCCAGTTACTACAAAAAAATCTCTTGTAACAGTCACAAAAGTAAAGAAACTTTAAGTAATTTGTAAGTTTAGGTAATGAATTTGGCAAAAGTTATGGGCTGCCCTCCAGTTACTACAAAAAAATCTCTTGTAACGGTCACAAAAGTAAAGAAACTTTTAAGTAATTTGTAAGTTTAGGTAATGAATATGGCAAAAGTTATGGGCTGCCCTCATCAAATTGTTTGTAATAATTATAAACTTAAGTGATTGCTGAACATATTACTTTCTACTACTGGTGGTATTGACATACAATTCATAGTTAATGAAATTGTTGATTCTCAATGAATATAATTTTGTGGAGTATAATCATTATCTAGTTATAAAGTTATATTAAAAATTGAATATTACTTGCTGCAGGAGGCATTAAGCCGGGAAGCCTTGCAGTGGGTACTCCAGGGGGTTGCAGGCCTGTCGCAGTAGGTGGTCTCATGCCAGACCCGCCGGGTGGCCTCAGGCCTATCGAACTGGTTGGTCTCATGCCAGACCCGCCAGGCGGTCTCAGGCCTGACCCACCAGGTGGTCTCAAACTTGACTCACCAGGTGGTCTCAAACTTGACTCACCAGGTGGTCTCAACCCTGACTCGCCAGGTGGTCTCGGGCCTGATTTGCCAGGTGGTCTCAGACCTGACCCGCCAGGTGGTCTCAAACCTGACTCACCAGGTGGTCTCAGGCCTGACTCACCAGGTGGTCTCAGGCCTGACTCGCCAGGTGGTCTCAGACCAGACACGGTGGGTGGTCTCAGACCTGAACCACCTGGTGGTCTCAGACCGGAACCGCCAGGTCGTCTAAGACCAGAAGCCGTGGGAACCTGAAGCCTAGAACCTGCGCCACCTGACCGATCAACCATTGTGGTAGTTGAGGTGATGCTCGTCATGCTTGGTGTGACCATCTTTGTTGTCCTCGTTGTTCTCGTTATTGTCCCTGGGACACTTGTCGGCCTTTTTGGAGGGCCAAAAGACATCTTGCTCACTTTAATTTAGCCTCGGGGGTTGTTGATGCCTAACAGTTACAAATTATTGTAAAATGACATTGGCATGAGTGATCTTGGATATAAATAATTGAATTATACAAATTATGAACTTTTAATAATCTAGTCCAGAATAAATACTGATAGGAGTTTGGCAAAGTTCTCTCTTTCTGCAATGTTTAAATTAATTTAGTCTTACCGCTTACAAGCAGCGCAGTATTTATAACAAGGATCAATGCAAGCTAGGCGCCTTACCTTTTATACCTAATGCCTCATTCTCACAAGGCCGCACTTTAAAAGCTAAACTTAATACAAAAAAAGGGTAGTTTCATCTATCAATGCAGTGACTTATGCTACAGATTAAAATTTAAATGTACTGTGGATTATAAATAAATAAATCCAATTTTGAAATTTCTAAATTTGAAATTCTAACCAAATAATAAAATCATCAGGTAAACATAAAATATATTTAATTCTTAGTATACACCTCACATGATCGTATATTTATTGGGTTAGGGCTTACAGACCAGGCATAATAAAAGCCACGTTATCTAGTATTTTTGTCAGCTGCTCCGGCGAGCAACAGTCTTGTTGGAGCTCAGGAATCTGCTGAGTCAGACACAGAAGAGGTCCAAGCGCGCATAGGAGCGAATCCAGCAGCACCGACAGACTCCCAGACACAGCAATTTGTCCCTAAAAATAATTTCACACTTATAAATTAATAACCGTAACTAGAATAATCGTCCATATAGAATGCTTTACAAAGCTTCGTTCAGTACAAATTCAATCACCTCATGCTCCTTAAGCCTCTCGCCAATGATCGTCAGGCTTTCCCCCAGCAGCTTCAGATGTGCAGCGACATCGATCGGCTTAATTCCAGTGGCCTTGCTGACGGTGTTGTTCTGCTCCTTCCCGCTCACCGCCGACGGTGAGACGATGGTGTTGCCCGCAAAAGACGTGCCCAGCTGGTACGACGACAGCGGCCCCGGCGTCGTCTTCCTGTTGATGAATTTGCTGCCGCCGCCTGCGCCTCCCTTCGCCGCCGCAGCCTTAACGTCCGACTGCTCTGGAAATGGTTTTGAGTTCAAGCGTTTGGCCCGACGGCGCCAGGTGAATTTCTCGCTAGACGGCACGACGGCCCACAATTCGCCTAGGCGCTTGGAAATCTGCGAGAAATCCATCTCGGGACTCTCCCGGAGGAGGTCGGCGCGAATGTCTCGCGCCCAAAGCATGTACGCTGTGAACCGCGTTTTACCTGGAATGTTTAAAGGACACTCGTATAAGCCGCAAAGAGGCCATACAGAAGGCACACAGATTAATAAGCGTTTGTTTTTTGGGGGTTTTTGGTTTTAAAGCAGTTGCTCTTCGTAGGTTTCTTCGTTTCGAGTATGACCAAGTCTGTTTTCCATGCAAGTTAAATATTTACGACGAAACTTTCGTACAGTCAGAATCATATCGGCATTTATATTTCAAGTTTGAAAATTTGAATATCAAAAACGATTATTTTAAATAATAAATTTGAGCGGAAAGAAAGTTTACGCTTGTTTTATTGTAACTGTTATAATACTGTCAAATTTTGAGGGCTATTAAAATTCAAGCATGCAAAATGTCACAACTTAACAGCACTCACAATAATTTTTTTAAATCATAATCAGTGTCATAATTGTATGAAAACAGACTCGGTTATCTGAAAAACATGTTAGTTTCCACATAAACAGACATACTTGTCGTTATCGAATTACCAATTCGTAAGCTTTAATCATTTTCCTTCTTACCCTTGTCCTTTCTAGTCTTCGACTTCCCCATGATCTTCCCATCTTTGATAACAAGCCGCTTCTTCGGGGCCTTCTCCATCATGTAAAGGCTCTGCTGGGTGGACGTGTCCGTATCGTCCAGCCTCCTGAACCCGCTGCTGTCACCATCATCGTAATCACTCTGTGAGCTGTCCATGCTTTCGCTGCTTGCCGCCTGCGACTCGTCGAACGGCTCGTTCTCATAGTCAGAGGTGCTCTCCTGGCTGCCCAGCTCGCCAAAGTCATATTCATGCTTGATATCATCCTCCGCCTTTAAGTAGGACTGGAAAATAACAGCACGTTAGTCAAGCAAAAATGACGGCGCAACGTTGTTCGTACTTCTTCTTTCTCCTTGAGGGGTGAACCGAAATCCGGTTGCTTCCGTGAAGATGGCTGCCTCTTGTAGGAGTCGTCAATTAAATCATCATAATCGTAGTCCATAGGCTACAGATAAAAAAATAAATTACATAAATAATTTTCAAATAAATAGGAAATACTTATATACTAAATTAACTAATTTAATACCAAAATCGCTTGCCCACCTTAACTATTAAAATTATAACTATTTTAAGCTACGGCTCAGTAATAAATGATCTGATTAACATTTATATACATTTATATTTCCACATATTGGGCTTCGGAAATAAGTTATTTGGCCAGAATTTCATATTTGGGACATATT
Source organism: Othius punctulatus (assembly GCA_951805005.1). Taxonomy (NCBI): domain Eukaryota; kingdom Metazoa; phylum Arthropoda; class Insecta; order Coleoptera; family Staphylinidae; genus Othius; species Othius punctulatus. The sequence goes on along the minus strand of OX638141.1, from coordinate 6,363,403 downwards.
AATAGTAATTATTGATAAAATTATTTTATTAATTACCTCTGCTTTTATTTTACGTGGTGAAGTGTCAATCGTTTCGGGTTTCTTCGGTGTTGCCCCAGGCTGCCTCTTGAAGTTTCTTTCAATATCGTCTGGTGACTCAAAGTCCATCAATTTGGACGACTTTTTACGTACTCTTCCACTTCTGGATACTCCCGTCACCTCCAAGTCTTAAGGAACAAAATTATTAATTATTATTAATTAAACATTTTAAAAGTTGCAGACTCAAAAATTACCAAACTTCAAACTGACATTAAAATATTGTCAATTGCAAGTAGAAAATGACAAAAGTTATTAAGAGAAAAAGTCAGAATTGATGGTGGCATTGATTTGACATTAAAATATTGTTAATTGCAAGTACAAATTGCCAAAAGCTATTTAGAGAAAAAGTCAGAATTTATGCTGTTATTTAACTGATCAAATTCTGAACTAATTTCAATGGCAATTTCATGTTTGCACCCAAGATTTTGATATATAAAAGAAAACAACGTAATCTTATAAAAATTTATTTATTTCTTAAACAAATCATCAATAGTCTTGCATCCATCCATCATCATCACTTAAAAATCTTCTCTTCACAGTTGTATTCATGTAAGGCCTCAGAGCCCATTCGGTGTCCGCTGAATCTGCATTGTCCATAGTTCCCAGTTTAATCTCGTATAATCGTAGCTGAAAACGGGGGCCTACCTCTTCCATCTCAATCTACAAAATTCGACACGTTAATTCACAATTTCTCAATAGACCCCAAACATTAAGTAACTGTAAATCGCTTATACAGGGTGAGTCGAGAGGAACGGACCAAACTCCAGGAGTGTATTGTACACGTGAAAATAATTTAAAAAAAATCATATGTTGTTATCCGATCTTCATTTGTTTCCAAGTTATAGTTTCAAATCTTGAATATCGAAATGTGATGTTTGTCTATGGTTTTTGTAATGGGAGTGCTACAGCTGCTGTTGAAAGATATCGTCAACGGTTTCCACATTAAAAAACTCCGGATAAAAATGTATTTATCCGACTTTTCAACAAACTGTTCGAAACTATCACTTGAAAACAAATGAAAATCGGATAACAACATTTGAGTTTTTTTAAATCATTTTTACGTGTACAATACATTCCTGGAGTTTGGTCCGTTCCTCCCGACTCACCCTGTATAGTATTCCAGATAGATCTACACACATACAAATCATGATTAAACAGATCTTTACCGCCATGAAATTTTGTAGGATACTAAATACAACTAGTGTCGAGGAAATTATGATTTCAATAAAGATAAGACAACACTTACTTTCCGCTCCACAGTTTTATACGTGTGATGCCGGAAACTGATGTAATCATCGTGGTTTGCAAACGTCATAATCCTCTTGGAATCCTCCTTGGGCACGGGGAACAAATACTTAAGCACAGACATCGTCCTCTCCCCCAATGGAGTCTTGAAGTTATGGAAGATTAGATGAGGGTACTGCTCGGACATGGTGCCGATATCAGGAATATCGTGACGCATGACCACATCGGTCAGCGTGAAGTAGGCCGTGGGGCCGTACGGCAGATGGCAAACTATCAGCCCGTCCGGGATGCCTCTGTGCTCGTGAACGATGATGAAATCGGTGACGTCGTTGGCACGGCAGGCGTGCATCAGCTGCTTCATCTCGTAGTTGCCACGGTTCATTCTTTGCGCATTCGGGAACATGAGCCGCAGCTCTTTCACGAACTGCTTGAGCTTGGAGCTCGGGTCCCTGGACGTGGTCAGCACGATTTTCGGGTCTTCGACGCCCGCGTATCGGTACTCATCGTCCTGGGAGTTGGCAAACGTGCCTCCGCTCTCACCACCTACACAGAATATAAATGATTATTAAGATGTCGGATTAAATATCTCAGAGATGTTGGTTAAAACTTACGAAAATGTAGCGACTTATAACGTACCGATTTCTGTGGCCCTTTGCGGTCCATCGTCTTCCCATTCGATTTTCTTCTGGTAGTGCAGCGCTTTCTTCTGCAGATCTCCGTGGATGGCGGTGTTGTTCTCCAAGTTCTTGCGTATTCTGTCCTTTTTATCCTGGATGCTTTTCTGTTTGTCTTCTACGGTTTTCCTGTAGAGGTACTCCCTGCGTAATCGCGCTTGCCTCCTCAGCATCGTAATGGGACTGTTTCAGTACTACCACTGATTCTAACCTCACTTTTCAAACGAGCACACAAAACACTACGCGACCTCCGATATCTAACTAACTCTATCCATAAACAGTGAGTAAAGAATTATCCTCTACCATTTTACACACAATATATGCAAAGGAACTTCTATTTTAGCGTGTTCGTGATCGTTTCAAATAGGTTAAGGCAGAATTGCCAACTTGATTTATTGTTGCCAAAAAATTTGCCAAGCAATAAAATTCATTCATAAAACCTATTTAAAATGATTCAACAGATTGCAGCGCATAAAATGTATCATGTTTTTGATTGAAATGATCGTGTTTCGTTAAATGAAACAGTTATTAGTTAACAAGTAACTTACCTTCAGCTTTCTGCTTCTTTGCTTGAAAATCCATTACTTGAGCGGTTGTTCCCGGCTTAGCAATTAATTTATATCAAATACAATATCATTTCAATGCACCAGAAGCACTATTTTAGAAGATTTTTATGTTTATCCCCCAACATTCTAGGTTAGTATTGATCTTGGTCATGGCAGAGTTGCCAACCTGAAAGAATACACTAAAGATGGCCAACCTGATGAGGATCTTTGAATATAAGGTACCAGATTTTTTCTTGTAATCTGACCTCACAGTCTGACCCACAGACCACCAATTAGGTTAGGTTAGACCTAACTAGGTCTGACCTAATAATTAACAGACAATTATGGCAAGGAGGGATTCTTCAGGTAAATTTTGTTACAATTAAATTATACATTTTCATATGTATTTCCAACGAAACATTCACGCTTTTGGTACATTAAAACGTAACATTACGTTCTTGCCGACTTTAATATTCTTGTAGTTAGTCGGTAGAATCGCGGACATTCAATTTATGTACCTTCGACAGGATTTCAGTGTTCTAATGTATCTAGATACATTTCAAGTATTTAGATACGTATCTAGATACATTCTTGGTTGAGTACCTAAAGTTGTATCTAGATACATTTTTTCTGAGTAACTGTATTTGTATCTAGATACAAAAGAATGTATCTGTTACAATACTGCATTTCACATTAATTATATACAATTAGCTATCGATTCATTATTGAGAGCATCATTATTATTTTATTTATTTTTACCTTGGGGCTTCGATTAATTTTCTCGTATTTAATTTAAGTTTGAGTCAGTAATTTGCTATTTCATTGTGTATTATTCTTGTATCTATTACGTATAGTAGCCCGTCAAAAGCTGACAATGACGCATGCTTTTTCGAATAAACAATCGCGTTTTTAATGCTGGTTGGTGTGCTTAAGCTAAATGCAATAGAATGAAAGGAAATTAGAAACGTATGTCAAATTCGTGCAATATGGATCGGTGAGTTATTGTCAGGATGGGAGGAGTATACCTATAAATATAAGCAGACGACAAAAAATAAATTTAGTTTTGCACATTTTATTTCATATTTATGAGCATTTTCTTTTGCATATAAAATGCTATTGTAAAAAGAAAATAATTTTTGGTTTGGTTTTCCATGTATCTGAAATGTATCTAGAAGTATCTAGATACTTTTCAAATGTATCTATAGCAGACACATTTTATCTAGATACAATTTTTCTAAAGTATCTCTAACTGTATCTAGATACAAAAAAAAAATGTATCTGTTACACTGCATGATTCAATCGACAGGATTTAAATTAATTTGAAAATGAGTCGGGAACACACATTTTATGACTATTTGAACTATCTGTATTTGAACACTATTTCGTACATTCGTATTGTATTGTTTTATTGTTATTGTATTATTGTTATTGTACATTTCGTACAACATTTTTGTTATTACTAAAGTTAATTAAGATAAATAACGGTAATGATAAATAAGTATATGAAACCAAGCTGCTGAAATCTCTCTTTCAAGAAACTATCCATTATTCGTTGGTTTCATTAACTGCATAAACGCCATAAAACTCTTAATACCATCAAGCATATTAGGCATAGGCGAGATGAAAGTAGATGAGCCCTTCAATATGAGTTTCGGAGTTTCTCCAGAAGTTACACCTGCAGATTGAAATATGGACTGAAATAATTTCATTGGATCATTGGCCATTGCATTTGCAAATATCTGCGTGAAGGTTTTATTGAAAAAATCTGTGCCGTTTTGTAAAGCTTGGAGTACTGGAGACTTCGCAGTTGTAGCAGCTGCCCTTAGAGATTTTTCGTGCAGTAGAGGTCCTTTACCATTGTAGCTTGTGACATTTTGTGGCTCATTGATCGGTACCGATTCGTCGTTTGCAGAAATTGATTGCAATGCAGGATCTGGACCGTCTACAATTATAGCTTCTCTCTTTATCTTCGCTGCTTCATTTCTCATATTTGATTTGTACTTATCAAATATTTTGTCATGCTGTAGAGCACCTAAGCGCTGATTATTATAGTTCAGTAGTGGCGGAAAGTTTTCGATATTAAAAATGTCTTGGTTTGTTGATTTGTAGCTACCTAAACCCAGTAAGGAATGTATGCCTGAAAATTATTATATTAATAGCAAACGTAATATGTCAATTACAAATATTCTAGCAGGAACCAAATACAATGTAATAATTATTTTCAAATTCTTACCTAATGTAAATAGTATGCAGGAACCAAATACAATGTAATAATTATTTTCAAATTCTTACCTAATGTAAATAGTATGCTAACTGCAATTTTGAACACCATGGTGGTAACTGACGTTGATCAAGTTATGCAAGAAACAGTGCTGCTTATATAGCAATTAGAATTTGCATATCACATTGTGAGGAAGGAATATCGCTGAAACCACCCGTCGGCTAATTTAACTTATAAAAAATAAGTGCAACGAACCCATATTCTGAAAATAATATCTCAAATTTATGCGGGAATAAGACTGATTGGCGATCCAGGTAATGGTGGTGATACGAATTATCATGGTATAATTCATCGTATATCGTCTCTTTAACTAGGTGGAAATGGTTGGGGCCACCGCAACCTTTAAATAGAGCTCCCAGTGTATAACAATCTAAGATGAATTATATTGAACACTCGATGTTTCTCGGAGACTATTCTTCAAGCATAGAATTCAGCTAAATTTTAACATAATTTTCTTCAGCTTTCATAAAATGTTCTTCGATTATTATCAAGCAATGTAAATTAACTTGTTCAAAGTTAGAAGTACAATTTCAAAGTATGGAAGTGCGAAATTTTGCGTTTGCTTCTTACATATACAACTAGTACCATTGATTACTAGTACCATTACCATAGTACCATAGTAGTAAACCATTGGTTTACTAGTACCATTGATTATAATAGCCTTATAAGGCTATTATAATCAATGCTAGTACTGATTCATAAATCACGTCAACGCAAAGGCGCGTCCCAGTTCTCCCAAGAAATTTCCTACAAGAGGCTTCAATAATTTCACAGTTCGACGAACAAGGGGGCTATCCTTCACCACCCGCAAGAAGAATTTCAAAAATTCGCTTTTGCAAACTTAAGAACTTCAAAAACCTCCACCCACGCATCTGCGGGCACTAGAAACCAACCGTGGAAGGCTTCAATTGGCTTCAAGGGACGAGGGATGTATTTTAAAGGTAGGATTTTATTGTATTTCGTTGAAATTGCTCGTTCAAGAAACGTTTAATTCCATTTTTTTAATGTACAATTAACAAATTCACGTGTAATAATTGTTCCAAACGACTTTCAAATCCAATTAATTATTTCACGCAATTTGTGTTAAGTGCGTAGTTTGAAATTACGGCGTTTTAAAATGAATTGGCTGCACACTTTTTCGGTACTATTGTGAGTGTCTGACAAAAAATTTCCAAGGCTAGACGAATTTCTTTGCAATATTTCTAAACGTTTTCATACAAAGGATGGGTTGTTGAATACTGCATTGTTCAATATTTAACTGCGCGTCATTTAAATATTATAATAAGTTGAACATTTTCAATTTAATTTCTACCATCAATTCTACTATCGTCTTAATTTGCAGAAATTTCAGTAATTGATAATTCATGCTGGTCAAATCAAAAAGTTATATATTTGATTTTCTCACTTATTTAAATCAAAATCTTTCTCAAATTTGTAGAAGAATTGTCTGCAGGTATACTGTATACAAATCTGGCATGAAATATACAAAACATCGATTAATTAAATTTGCAGAAATTTCAGTAATTTATAATTCATGCTGGTCAAATCAGAAAGTTATACATTCAATTTTCTCACTTATTTAAACCGGAAACTTTCTCAAATATGCTGGAGAATTGCATGCATGTATACTGTATACAAATTTGGCATGAAATATAGAAAACATGAATCAGATAAATTTTCAGAAATTTCAGTAATTGATAATTCATGCTGGTCAAATCAGAAAGTTATATATTCGATTTTTTCACTTATTTAAATCAGAATTTTCCTCATATTTGCAACAGGATTGTATTCAGGTATACTCTAAACATATCTGGCATGTAATATACAAAACATAAATTTGATAAATTTTCAGAAATTTCAGTAAATGATACTTCAATTCAATTGCTGGTCAAATCAGAAAGTTATACATTCGATTATCTTACTTATTTAAAGCGGAATCTTCCTCAAGTTTCTTCAAATCTGGCAGGAAATATACAAAACATGAACTGCAACATTAAATTTGCAGAAATTTCAGTAATTTATAATTCATACTGGCCAAATCAGAAAGTTATATATTCGATTGTCCCACTTATTTAAAGCAGAATCTACCTCAAATTTGCGGAAGAATTGAATGCAGGTATACTGTATACAAATACTGTATACAATTCTGGTATGTAATATAAAAAAAATATGAATTAGATAAATTTTCAAAAACTTCAGTAATTGATAATTCATGATGGTCACATGAGATGGTCACATTCAATTTTTTCACTTATTTAAACCGGAAACTTTCTCAAATATGCTGAAGAATTGCATGCATGTATACTGTATACAAATTTGGCATGAAATATACAAAACATGAATTAGATAAATTTTCAGAAATTTCAGTAATTTATAATTCATGCTGGTTAAATCAGAAAGTTACATATTCGACTTTCATACTTATTTAAAGCAGAAACTTTCTCAAATTTGCAGAAGAATTGTCTGCCGGTATACTTTATACAAATCTGGCATGCAATATTTTATACAAATTTTCAGTAATTTATACAAATCTACAAATATACAAAACATGAATTTATTAAATTGCAGAAATTTCAGTAATTGATAATTCATGCTGGTCAAATCAGAGAGTTGTATATTCGATTTTTTCACTTATTTAAATCAGAATTTTCCTCATATTTGCAGAAGAATTGTATGCAAGTATACTCTGTACACATCTAGCATGGAATATACAAAACATAAATTAGATAAATTTTCAGAAATTTCAGTAAATGATAGTGAAAGTTGAGTCTATTCGAAGATTATTAATTAGTGTATATATTTTAGTTGGTGTGTTACATTTTTTTACAAATTTACAGGTCGGTGCAGGCTTAAAAAAATCAAGTTAAGTTAAGATATTGCCAGCATGGCCATATTCACGTTACAATTGTAAAATATCAATAATAATACTGATGGGCACTAGTTTGAATATCTTGCCGTTTTCGCGCTACAAAATTTTAAATATAGGTGAATTTTCCAAATGATTTGTTTAAAAATATATTCAAATATAACACGATGTTGAGTCTATTCGAAGATTGAATTAATGTATATATTTTACTTTGTGTATTACATTTTTTTCGATGCAGGCTTATCTGCTTATCTGGAATGCATTGTGTTCTCGCTCGGCGAGTGCAGAATTTTGGCAAAAAACTGCCCGGTGCGGGGCTGCAGTTGGCCCGAGGGCCGAGCGGGGTAATTCGTGCACCGCAGCAGTCGCCAGTGAATCTTCCACGTTGTAACGTCTCTGCCCTTGCCAGGTCAATTATTCACAACGAAATCAATTAACAAAGTTACTAATTAATAATTTCTTGTTTCAGAACGATTGGCGGGATGCGTTGCCACTGCAAACTGGAAGTTCCCCCCCCGGATTGACGCCCACGCACCCATTAGAGCCCCCAAAGTTTCACAGAAGACACGAATTCGTCTGGAAGATGTTATTAAGGTAATAGCAATTGATTATTTTGCGAAATTTGCGTGGTTTTCTGCACGTTTTTTTTTTTAGCGGTGCATAAAATCACTCCACATTTCCAATTATCATAATTTCACACATCCACATGAAAACCTTTTCTAATTACCCCAAAATTAGCTTAAAATTTAATTAAATGAACGCGGAATATTCGAGAATTTTTCCTGTTCAAAGCGAACCCATTGTATTCGCTTTAGCTGGACAAAAAAGTGAGTCTCATTTCAATAGCATTTGAAAACATTCCTCAAATCTTTGTGCGACTCGCTTAAAATAAATCTAATAAATGGCGCAACATTAAAAATGCAATAAAATATATTTAATATTAATTAAATTGCATTTGTATTTTTTTATAAAACTTTTCACTCAAAATCACAAGAATATTAATTTGAATAATACTTATCCAACCTAATTTTTTATATTTCATACAGATTTTTAAAACTTTCTTTTAAAATTAGTAGATGTTCTCATTACTTCCAAAATTTTTGTCCAAATTTAATTTCAATGTGCTTACTAAAAAGCAACCAAACATGTGTCACTGTTAAAATAATTTTTAACATTTCAGAACAGCGAATACCTTGGTTGAAAATTGGTAAATGTGAGTCCGTTTGTACTGGCGAGGAACAGAAATCGTCTCCGATGGTAACTTCAACGACCCAAAATCGTCAAAGGAATTATAAGGTAGGAATTTTTATATTTATTACTAACTTTATCATCTAGTTATGAATAATGTTGTTGTATTACAAACAACGTGTTCTTCATTAATCAACATTATTCAAAACTATTAATTACTGTGTTGATATTGGCTGCACATGCACTGAATGCTTTTCCGAATGTTGAATGCTGTATTGTTCGATATTTAAATGCCTGTTATTTAAATATAACAATAATAATAATTTGCAACATTTTAATAACAAATTTTAACCATCAATTTTGCTATTGTCTTAAAACATTACATTAATTACGATCCGATATTAAAACGAAAACATAGAAACATTTGCATTATTGGCGTTAAAATAATTCCAATGGTGTGTACGCTGACCGCAACAGTATATAAGTCATTAATTCGATTATATCGGATTCCTAAATTGAGCCGGGCCTGCACCAGTTAATTATGTGGGCGAGGACTAAGATCGCATACAAACGGTAATTGTTGGAATCTTCCAATTATGGATGGGACCAGATTAACTTGGTAGGACCTATTGCAGTTATGTATCAGAATTGATACATAACCAAATGTCAATACGTGACCAAATATGTTTTCAGGCGTGGCGTTACAGACATACAGATTATGTTACATATAAATTTGCAAGTAACGATGGTACAAAATATTTTGAGCCATCGATACAAACAAATAACTGCAACGGTCGCATCCAAACGTGTCTGCTTGAAGTGTACGTGCACTTTTAAAATTTGCATAAATTCATTTAAAATTAGTCGACACAGGTAAATTCTCTCGCTGTTGCCTGCAAATTTTTCCAACTTTAATTTCAATTTGCTTCCAAAAACCAACCAAATCAGTATCGATTTTACAATAATTTTTAATATTTCAGAACAACATATACCTTCGCTGAATTGGTAAATGGACCATCTGTTAATGCAACGCAGAACTTACGTGAATTTGTTTACCTGCCTACAGTTTTTCAAATCATCGGAGGAATTATAAGGTAGGATTTTTTTTATTTATCACCTAGTTATGAATAATGTTAAATGTTTCACAAGTTTTCTGTATTAAAAATAATTTGTTTTCGATTTACCAACATTATTCAAAACTATTAATTAGTGCGTCGATATTTTTCAATCTTCGGTCATAAACTTTGTTTATATCCAACTGAAATTTAATCGGGGGCAATATTTAAACAGTTGTTAATTTTAATTGTGCATGCATAAATGTTGCAATTTCATTACTTCAATTATATTTGTATTCAATTAAGATTGATTCAAAGTCAACCACACCCCTATACCCATTTTGACTGCTTACCACAATATTGCATCGCTCGCCTTACATCTGCCTTTATACTAAATTTAATGCTTGGATCAGATTTGAGCAAAATAGCATTTATTAATTTTGTGTTCTAAACGAAGTAACATTAAAACTTTAGCATACACATTGAATCACATATTTCAGAAACAACTCAAGTCACACATCACACATCTAGTTTTGAAATAATTAAATAAATATTAATTACTCACGAAGTAAGATTATTTCTGCTCCCAGTTGATATTTTCATAGAATAAGGTTTTATAGAATAAGGTTCTTTTTGCGCTCAATCAAAAGAACTACATCTTTTATGCGCCATTCTATGTATAATCAAATACGTATTACCAAAAGTGGACTTGGGCGGTTTCTGCAATCAGCGATTCTTGTAATATTTCACTATTTTAATAGGTGTTCATGTTTTAGGAAAGAATAATTGCTTCGTATGGAGAGACGAAAGTATATGCAGCCTTCTAGTACTGCCGGCACCGCAGAAATCGTCATCGGAGCCAATTTCTCAGCAACGATCTTCAAGACTGCCAGTGGATTCTAAAGGTAGGAACTTTCATTTCTAATAACCGCAACTAGTTATGAATAATGCTGTAATATTTTGTCTCCAAGACAACTGATTGTATCCAAGTTTGGTTTAAAACATTCATCCAGCAGCCAAGAAATTGGCCTCAAATTACTAATTATTGGTAAATATTTATACCAATACAATAATTTTTGTTCTGCAATTTACAAGCATTATTCATAACTAGAAATATTTGGAGCGTTAATATTTTAATTGTTGGTTCAAAAATCTACCAGTGTCCATATCAAATTCAATTGACGATAATTGCTTTTATAGTCATATTATTAAGCGCGCTTTTAAATCAAACAATATACACATATCAGATTTCTGATCAGTTTTGTTTTAAATTATTTGCGTTGACTAACCAGACGGTCAGAAATAATTATTAATTAAATTGGGTACCGTGCCTCACATCACATTATCATTTCTCCAACAGTTCAATTTAGTGGCGCCGATGAAGTCATGATAGTTGCCTCTTGGCACGGCACGGTATTGACTAATTCATACTTGTCATTGCATAAAGTTATTAAAGTTATAGTGTTGATTTTCTCACTTATTTAATACTGAAACTTTGTCAAATTTTCATGAGTTAGCTTCAGGAATACTGAAGTGATATCTGATAATTAATACGCAATAATTAAATTTTCAGAAATTTCAGTATTAGCCAATTCATTCTTGTCATTGCAGAAAGTTATTAAACTTATAGTGTTGATTTTCTCACTTATTTAATACTGAAACTTTAATCAAATTTTCATGAGAATTAGCTTCAGGAAAACTGAACAGGAATTTGTTAATTAATATGCAATAAATAAATTTTCAGAAATTTCAGTATTTAATAATTTATATATGCCATTGCAAAATGTTAGTGTTAATTTTCTCACTTATTTAATACTGAAACTTTGCCAAATTTTCAAGAGAATTAGCTTCAGGAATACTGAACAGATATCTAATAATTAATATGTAATACATAAATTTTCTGAAAATTCAGTTTTGACTAATTCATACTTGTCAAAGCAGAAAGTTATACTGTTGATTTTGTGACTTATTTAATACTGAAACTTTGTCAAATTTTCATGAGAATCAGCTTCAAGAAAACTGAACAGATATCTTATAATTAATATGCTATAAATATTTTTTTCAGGAATTTCAGTATTGACTAATTCATACTTGTAATTGCATAAAGTTATAGTGTTGATTGTCTCACTTATTTAATACTGAAACTTTGTCAAAGTTTCTCATGAGTTAGCTTCAGGAATACTGAACAGATATCTGATAATTAATATGCAATAAATAAATTTTCAGAAATTTCAGTATTGACCAATTCATACTTGTCATTGCATAAAGTTATTGTGTTGATTTTTCTCACTAATTTAATATTGAAACTTTATCAAATTTTCGTGAGAATTAGCTTCAGGAATACTGAACAGATATCTGATAATTTATATGCAATAAATACATTTTCAGAAATTTCAGTATTGACCAATTCATACTTGTCATTGCATAAAGTTATTGTGTTGATTTTCTCACTTATATAATACTGAAACTTTATCAAATTTTCATGAGAATTAGCTTCAGGAATACTGAACAGATATCTGATAATTTATATGCAATAAATACATTTTCAGAAATTTCAGTATTGACAAATTCATACTTGTCATTGCATAAAGTTATTGTGTTGATTTTCTCACTAATTTAATATTGAAACTTAATCAAATTTTCATGAGAATTAGCTTCAGGAATACTGAACAGATATCTGATAATTTATATGCAATAAATACATTTTCAGAAATTTCTGTATTGACTAATTCATACTTGTAATTACTTAAAGTTATTAAAGTTATAGTGTTGATTTTCTCACTTATTTAATACTGAAACTTTATCAAATTTTCGTGAGAATTAGCTTCAGGAATAGTGAACAGATATCTGATAATTAATATGCAATAAATACATTTTCAGAAATTTCAGTATTCATTAATTCATACTTGTAATTACTTCAAGTTATTAAAGTTATAGTGTTGATTTTCTCACTTATTTAATACTGAAACTTTATCAAATTTTCGTGAGAATTAGCTTCAGGAATAGTGAACAGATATCTGATAATTAATATGCAATAAATACATTTTCAGAAATTTCAGTATTCATTAATTCATACTTGTAATTACTTCAAGTTATTAAAGTTATAGTGTTGATTTTCTCACTTATTTAATACTGAAACTTTGTCAAATTTTCATGAGAGTTAGCTTCAGGAATACTGAACAGATATCTGATAATTAATATGCAATAAATACATTTTCAGAAATTTCAGTGTTTACTAATTCATACTTGTCATTGCATAAAGTTATGTGCCAATTTTCTCACTTATTTAATACTGAAACTATGTCAAATTTTCTTGAGAATTAGCTTCAGGAATACTGAACAGATATCTGTTAATTAATATGCAATAAATAAATTTTCTGAAATTTCAGTGTTTACTAATTCATACTTGTCATTGCATAAAGTTAAGTGTCAATTTTCTCACTTATTTAATAGTGAAACTTTGTCAAATTTTCTTGAGAATTAGCTTCAGGAATACTGAACAGATATCTGTTAATTAATATGCAATAAATAAATTTTCAGAAATTTCAGTGTTTACTAATTCATACTTGTCATTGCATAAAGTTATGTGCCAATTTTCTCACTTATTTAATACTGAAACTTTGTCAAATTTTCACGAGAATAAGCTTCAGGAATACTGAACAGATATCTGTTAATTAATATGCAATAAATAAATTTTCAGAAATTTCAGTATTGACTAATTCATACTTGTCATTGCATAAAGTTATTAAAGTTATTGTGTTGATTTTCTCACTTATTTTATACTAAAACTCTGTCAAATTTTCATGAAAGTTAGCTTCATTTTCAGAAATTTCAGTGACTTATAACTTATACAGGTCAACTCGGAAAGTTAATAACACGAATTTCTCACTTATTTAAGACATATTCGTGGTTAAATTTTCAGAGGATTTGTATTCAGGTGTACTGTATACAGATCTCGTATAAAATTTTGAAAATATACGACAGATAAATATTCAGAAATTTCAGTGAAAGATAACTTATACTGGTCAACTTGGAAAGTTAATAACACTACTTTCTCGCTTATTTAAAACATATTCGTGGTAAAATTTTCAGAGATTATGTATTCAAGTATACTGTATACAGATCTGCATAAAATTTGGAAAATATCCATTTGATAAATTTTCAGGAATTTTAGTGACTGATAACTTATACTGGTGAACTCGGAAAGTTAATAACACGAATTTCTCACTTATTTAAGACATATTCGTGGTTAAATTTTCAGAGGATTTGTATTCAGGTATACTGTATACAGATCTGGCATATAATTTTGAAAATATCCATTAGATAAATATTCAGAAATTTCAGTAACTGATAACTTATACTGGTCAACTCGGAAAGTTAATAACTCGATTTTCTCACTTATTTGAGACATATTCGTGTCCAAATTTTCAGAGGATTTGTATTCAGGTGAACTGTATACAGATCTCGCATAAAATTTTGAAAATATCTATTAGATAAATTTTCAGAAACTTCAGTTCAATATACATAACATGAATTAATTAAATTTACCGAAGTTCAAGTTATGTTTGAAATATAAGTTGCTGAGATAAAGACATGACCATATTGCCACCACTGCCATATTCACCTTACAATTTGAAAATATTAATAATAATACTGATGGGCACTAGTTTGAATATTTTGCTGTTTTAGAGCTACAAGATTTTAAATGTAGGTGAATTTTCCAAATGATTTTATTAAAAAAAAATCAAATTTGCATATATTAACACAATGTTCAGTCTATTCGAAGTTTATTAATTATTGTATATATTTTAGTTTGTGTTGCATTTTTTAGCACGGAACATTCATTTTCAGGTCCTTGCACGTTTGCTGGCTTGCATTGTTATTTTCGCCGAGCGAGCGAAGAATTCTTGGCAAAAAACTGGGCCTGTGAGGAGCAGCGATAAGCCGATGGTCGAGCGGTGAGGCGGGGACGTGCGTTGTCCGCAGTCGTCCGAGCATCTTCCATCGTTTAACAGCTCTCCACTTGCCCGGTGAATTATTCACAACGAAATCAATTAACGAAGTTACTAATTAATAATTTCTTGTTTCAGAACGATTGATGGGATGCGTTTCAACACTCCGACTTGCGAAATCCACTGCAAACTGGAAGTTTCCCCCCCGGATTGACGCCCACGCACCCATTAGAGCCCCCAAATGTTCACAGAAGACACGAATTCGTCTGGAAGATGTTATTAAGGTAATAGCAATTGATTTTTTTGCGAAATTTGCGTGGTTTTCTGCACTTTTTTGGTGCATAAAATCACTCCACATTTCAATTATCGTAATTTCACACATCCACATGAAAACCTTTTCTAATTACCCCAAAATTGGCTTAAAATCTAATTAAATGAACGCGGAATATTCTAGAAATCGCTCTTTTTCCTGTCCAAAGCGACCCATTGTACTGCGATCACAATGAGTTCGCTTTAGCCTGGCAAAAAAGTGACCCGTCTCATTTCAATAGCCTTTGATGCTCAAATCTTTGTGCGACTCACTTAAAATAAATCTAATAAATGGCGCAACATTACAAATGCAATAAAATATATTTAATATTAATTAAATTGCATTTGTATTTTTTTATAAAACTTTTCACTGATAATCACAAGAATATTAATTTGAATAATGCCTATCCAACATAATTTCTTATATTTCATACAGATTTTTAAAACATTCATTTAAAATTAGTAGATGTTCTCATTACTTGCAAAATTTGTCAAAATTTAATTTCAATATGCTTCCTAAAAAACAACCAAACGTATGTCACTGTTAAAATAATTTTTAACATTTCAGACCAGCGAATACCTCCGTTGAAATTTGGTAAATGTGAGTCCGTTTATACCTGCGAGGAACAGAAATCGTCTCCGATAGTAACTTCACCGAACCGAAATCGTCGAAGGAACTATAAGGTAGGAATTTTTATATATGTATCACATTTCGTTATGAATAATGTTTTTGTATTACAAATACTTGTTCTTTTTTAATCAACATTATTCAAAACTATTAATTACTGTGTTGATATTTGCTGCACATGCACTGAATGCGTTTCCGAATGTTGAATGCTGTATCGAACAATACAGCATCCTACATTCGGAAACGCATGAAAATTTATTTAACTGCCCGTTATTTAAATATAACAATAATAATAATTTGCAACATTTTAATAACAAATTAATTTTAATCATCAATTTTGCTGTTGTCTTGAAACATTACATCAATTACGATCTGATATTCAAACGAAAACATAGAAACCTGATTTGTTGAAGTGAATTTTGCATTATTGGTGTTAAAATAATTCTAGTGGTGTGTACGCTGACCACAACGGTATATAATTCATTAATTCAATTAAAATCGGATTCCTAAATTGAGCCGGGCTTGCACCAGTTATCATGTGGGCGATGACTAAGATCGCATACAAACTGTAATTGTTGGAATCTTCCAATTATAGGTGAGACCAGATTAACTTTGTAGAACCCATCGCCGTTATGTATCATAATTGATGCAACTAAATATTTTTCAGCCTTAGCGTTACAGACGTACAAATTATGTTAACATATAAATTTGCAAGTAACGGTGGTACAGAATATTTTGAGCCATCGATACTGACAAATAACTGCAACGGTCGCATCCTTACGTCTGCACAAAGTGTACTTGCAGACTTTTAAAATTTGCATTGCTAATAAATTTATTTAAAATTAGTAGGTACTTGCAAAATTTTTACAACTTTAATTTCAATTTGCTTCCATAAAACGACCAAACATGTCTCACTGTTAATATAATTTTCAATTTTTCAGCACAAATACCTTCGTTGAATTGGTTAATGGACCATCTGTTAATGCAACGCAGAACTGATGTGAATTTGTTTACCTGCCGAGGAACAGCGATTATCTCCTATGGTAACTTCACCCAACCAACCGTCGCTTCACAGTTTTGCAAATCATCGGAGGAATTATAAGGTAAGATTTTTTTTATTTATCACCTAGTTATGAATAATGTTAGTATTTCACAAGTTTTCTGTATTAAAAATAACTTGTTTTCGATTGACCAACATTATTCAAAACTATTAATTAGTGTGTCGATATTTTTTTACTTTCCTTTATTGTTATCCAATTGTATATCCAAATTAAATTTAATCGGGGGCAATATTTCAATAGTTGTTAATTTTAATTGTGCATTCATAAATGTTGAAATCTAAACACTTCAATTATATTTGTATTCTATTAAGATTGATTCAAAGTCAAACGCACCCCTGTATCCATTTTGACTGGTTACCACAATGTTGCATCGCTCGCCTTACATCTGCCTTTATACTAATTTTAATGCTTGATCAGATTTTAGCAAAATAACATTTATTAATTTTGTGTTCTAAACAAAGTAACTTTAAAACTTTAGCATACACATTGAAACACATATTTCAGAAACAACTCAAGTCACACATCTAGTTTTGAAATAATTAAATAAATATTAATTAGTCACGAACTAAGATTATGTCTGCTCTCAGTTGATATTTTCAGAGGGTCCAATACACCTTTTAAATATTAGAATAAGGTTCTTCTTGCGCTCAATCAAAAGAACTACATCTTTTATGCGCCATTCTATGTATAATCAAATACGTATAACCAAAAGTGGATTTGGGCGGTTTCTGAAATCAGCAATTCTTGTAATATTTCACTATTTTAATAGGTGTTTATGTTTTAGGAAAGAATAATTGCTTCGTTGAATTTGTAACTGGAACATCATTGAGAGACGAAAGTATATGCAGCCTTCTAGTACTGCCGGCACCGCAGAAATCGTCATCGGAGCCAATTTCGCAGCAACGATCTTCAAGACTGCCAGGGGATTCTAAAGGTAGGAACTTTCATTTCTAATAACCGCAACTAGTTATGAATAATGCCGTGTAATATTTTGTCTCCAAGACAACTGATTGTATCCAAGTTTGCTTTGAAACATTCATCCAGCAGCCAAGAAATTGGCCTCAAATTACTAATTATTGGTAAATATTTATACCAATACAATAATTTTTGTTCTGCAATTTACAAGCATTATTCATAACTAGAAACATTTGGAGCGTCAATATTTTAATTGTTGGTTCAAAAATCTACCAGTGTCCAAATCAAATTCAATGGACAATAATTGCTTTTATAGTCATATTATTAAGCGCGCTTTTAAATCAAACAATATACACATATCAGATTTCTGATCACTTTTGTTTTAAATTATTTGCGTAGGTACTTTAAGTAAATATTCCTCTAAGCTCTGAGCTTCATTTTTTCTGCATCAATAATCACCCAATTTCTTAATTTATCTAATCTAACGGTACAGAGACGGACCACGATTAGAAATAATTATTAATTTAATTGGGTCGCATATCATGTATTTTACTTGGAACACTTACCGTTTTGCTTCACTCAGAGCTTTCGAGGATAGCCTATAGTGTTTAAGATAGTTTGCGTAGGTACTTTAAGTAAATGTTCCTCTCTGTGTGTCCGAGTAATATGCTTGTGCAGTTTGTACAAACTACCCAATTGTTATCTTCAGTTATCTAATCTAAAGGTACAGAGACTGACCACGATAGAAATAATTGTTTAAAATGATCGGGTACCGCGCCGTGCTTCAGATTATTCATCTCTCCACTAGTTCATTTCAACCGCACTAACGTAACCAATACTTGGGCCCAGCTGGGGCTTGTCCAGCTATCTAACCGGACTGGTGTCTCAAGGGATATCGATTCGGCTGTTTTTACTGATGAAGAGATGATGATTTGCCACTCCTTCTGAAGCGATCGCAAAGAGGTGCCGTTGTTCACAGGGAAGGCAGATATTCTCGTTACGGATTCAACATTTAAAAAAGTGCAAAAGGCGCTAAAGTTGCAAAAGTTGCAAAAGTTACTGCTTTGCTTTACTCGGACACTCACAGGACAGCCTCCTTTCACACAATTTTTGTAGGTCACTATAAAACAATTGATCAACTTTTGAACAAAGTCGTAACCTCATAAAATTTTCATAATTTAAACTTTATTGATCAATTACGAGTATATATTGAAATTTTGAGAAGGCATTCGATTAATTTCTCGGCTATGAAGATGGTAGAATACTAGATTTGTTATCTAGAGATAGCTGGTGCGAATCCAGTTTGGGGAATTAATTTTCTGCGTACGTATTATTTCATTCAATTTTGCGCATTGCTTTCTATTAATATCAATACTCTTTGAGTAAACAGTAGAGTTGTGAGAGCTGTCGATGCAGAAATTTATTGATTATTATAGTTAATTCTGCAATCATGAAGATGGATAAAGCTGGATTAAATTCCAGGCGTTGCTGGTTGAAACCCAGCTTGTAGAAATAATGATCTACGATTTAATGAATTTAACTTTCATTTAAAGCGCAAATGATTGCGCTGACAACATGTAAAAATTTACTCCTTTTAATTCCAGAACTCGGCGCTCAGTTTTACTTTATTTGTTTTATTAATCTGTGCTTATTTGTTTGTTTATTTTGTACACTTCAATTAAATAATTTCACATAAAGATTATTATTGGCGTTAACGACATAATTGCACATTTTGTATTCGCACTAATGTGTTTTAGTCAACAGTTCATTTTTATTTGCTTCAAACTTGCTTGGCTGTTGACATTCATACATTTTGTTCTGTTGTGAACCTTAATCACAAGTTATTAATCATTTAGTTGTTATAAAAATTCGTTTGTAAGTTTATTTCCTTTTAATTATTATAACAAAGAACCACATTATACAATCCTTGCATTTATTAATATTATTCACATTAAATATATGACGCCTCTGTCATGTATCTTATTATTTTACATATACATATGCTCCTCTCTGTTTCCGAGAAATATGCTTGTGCAGTTTGTGCATAATAATTTGCCAAAATTAATGTTTTATTGTCAATTTTTTTGGGTTTAATGGTTATTAGTCGGTTCATATTAAAAACATTCATTTAAAGTAGTCGATTTTTGATTAGAAGTAGATTTAACTTGCCATGTTAAACTACCCCTCAAAAATTATCTAGTTTTTAAACATATTTTCAAATGCAACTTATACAATGCAATTATTTTAAATAATCATATTCTTGCCACATTACTAGGTGTCATAAATACAATGAGAAATGTGATTATACATTCGTGATGCATGTCGAAAAGACTTTAGGTATTGTGTGAGTGTTGATGTTGAGACTGATTGTTAATTAGGAAAAAGGCGGCCGCCGACTTTAGCGTTGTTTAACACTATAGCAATTTACTTGCTTAATTTGTCTCTCAGAAGACTCCTTGGTGTGTATGCTTGTTGTTATGTATATATGATAGAACCAGTTGCTGGTTTGTAGGTTCTGATATCTTAATGATATCATAGGTGTGGGTACAATTTCGTCTGAAATTGGTTGATGGGGTGGGATTTTCTTAGACGTATGTCTTTGATATTATATTTGATATTAGCTTACTCCTGCGCTTATTATATTCGACCCGTCTAGGAAACAAGTTCATCTTGTTTATGTAACATGTATGTAAACGCATTTCTCATTGATAAAATATTTTCCATAGTGGGAATAAAAGTTGCTGATCAATTTATATGAACCAATTCATTGCCAATAATCTATTCAAATTTCAATTAATATGTGCAAGAATTTATAAATCACAGTCATTACGCGTTATATTTTTATAATTTTTTTACTTTTTTAAATTGTTTACTTTATATAACAAAACTTGTCTTACTGCAATATTTCAAAGCAGTAATGTGTCACAGTTTTGATATTAGGAACTCGTAATTCGAAATGTTGTAATTGTATAAATGGTACAAATGAATTTTACGAATAATTAATAGACTAATAAATATTCAATAACCAACAATTCATTTAAATTGAATTGTCATTGACGCTTTTAATTATCTACCAAATCAACGTAAGTAACACATTATTGATTAGACCTAGCTTGCATGTGTTACTTTATCAATAAACATTATAAACAATTAACAAAGCACAGAAATATAATGCATTCATTATTATGCATTCAAAATTTCAATTTTTCAATTAGTTTTCATGGAGTGTTAATTTTTCCATGTTTTTTGTTTTAATAATATATCTTTCACCCTAGCCAAGTGTTGGAATGTATTATTAAATTTTTTGTCAAAAAAAAACAGTGTTGGTTCAATTTAACACTGAATTAAATCGTGGAAAGCAATTTTTAAATTGCTGTGCCGATGGTTCTCAAAATTCTAAATTGCATTCATTTATTCAATTTAATGATTGAATGAGTTAATAATTATACAGAAAGAGAAGCTGGACAACTAATTCAATATAAACTAGATGTTTTGTTATTATATGAGCCAGTATAATAATGAGATTGATTGTTCTTGTAAGTTTAAATTTAATTTGTCGCTTAATAGACTAGCCACCTGTTAAGCATAGATTCACGCGCTTATCAATTGTTAATACAGTGAACTTACAGTTTAGATGGGGGGTGCAGTATTCAGTATACTAGATTAGGTTATAGGATGTATTCATTTTAGTCAACTTGGGGGTAAAGCGCACTTCAAATGTTTTTTTTTTGTTTTATATGTATTTAGCTATAAGTTAGTTAACCACAAATTCTTGTATGTCTTAAATTTTTTACTGCTTCTCAGTACTTTTTACCCAATTGTTATCTTCAGTTATCTAATCTAAAGGTACAGAGACGGACCAAGATAGAAATAATTGTTTAAAATGATTGGGTACCGCGCCGTGCTTCAGATCATTCATCTCTCCACTAGTTCATTTCAACCGCACTAACGTAACCAATACTTGGGCCCAGCTGGGGCTTGTCCAGCTATCTAACCGGACTGGTGTCTCAAGGGATATCGATTCGGCTGTTTTTACTGATGAAGAGATGATGATTTGCCACTCCTTCTGAAGCGATCGCAAAGAGGTGCCGTTGTTCACAGGGAAGGCAGATATTCTCGTTACGGATTCAATATTTGAAAAAGTGCAAAAGGCACAAAAGTGCAAAAGTTGCAAAAGTAACTTTGCTAATGTAATTAGTAAATTACAGACATACCAGTACTTGTGGTCACGCATAAATGAAATTGGACAGAAATCTGAAGTTGTGTATGTTGATTAGTTAGTTGTTTTGGTAGTTCTTAATAATCCTCGTACATACAGTTCACTTTTTGTACACCTCTTTTCTGTTTTCATGATCCATGCAATTGCGAGATGATGGTGAAGAACTTCTGATTGCCACCAACTTTCGAGGAACAAGACACAGGACTGGCTGGTAGCTGCAATGCAGACAGGACTCCACCCTTTCGTGCCGAAGTTGAAGTACATCAATGAACCCGCATCTTGGCAGATGAAGAATTGCAGTCGGATCCTCGAAAGACCTGCAGATATAAACGGTAAGTTATTTTCCTCAAATGTGCAAGCACATAGGAGCTGTCAACCGACTTGGTTCAATTAATGTGTTTATGCATATTGGTCACAAGAAGTCTAATAATGACGATATTACAAATATATTTTTTTAATCATTTGTGATTTTGGACGGCAAGTTATATAGGAAAAATAATTTTATTTTACGTTATTATTTCATGATAGCTAAAATCTTCGTCAAGTATTCACAAGACTACATAACTTGTTGTTAGTATTAATGCAATATATACAGGGTCCGTCATTTCACCTCCCGTTTTCTATAGCTCAGTTACTAATTGAGTTAGGATTTTGATATTTTGCAGGCCTTACTTACATTCTGGGGCGTATTTCAGGAAAATATTTTTGATTATACAGGGTGTCCCAAGAAAGTATGACGTCATGATGATGTATATTTTTAAATTGCATGGTATATATTTTGTTGCAAACATTTTTCCTAATTACAACTCTATCGTAATTCCTAACACATTAAAAGTTATGTGGAGATGTTTTTTCAGTTTTTATTTTTTTGTGTTAATATCACTAAACTGATTTCAATACAATTTTATGGGTATGTAGGCACCCATAAAAGGCACCCAAATAAGCAACAAAAAATATACCATGCAATCTAAAAATATACATCATGGTGACGTCACACTTTTTTGGGACATCCTGTATATTCAAATATATTTTCCTGAAATACACCCCAGAATGCAAGTAAAGTCTGCAAAATATCAAATTCCTAACTCAATTAGTAACAGCTATATAAGACGGGAGGTGACATGATGGACCCTGTATATATACAGCATTTGGAATGAATTGTACTATATTTATTCACGTAAAATTTACAAAAAGTCAGATCATTTCGGCTGCTGAATATTTGGATGGAAGTTCTTTTGTTTCATCGTCGCACACCTTAAACCAATTTGAAAAAACCAGAATTTTAATATGTTTGTATTATTTTAGGGCTCTTCATATGGCAACAAACTTACAAAGAACTAGACACCAAACTGGTAATTGCAGTGTAGACGGGACTCAACCCTTTCTTCCCGAAGTTGAAGTACATCAATGTTAACCAAAAGCTTACCAGATGGAAAGTTGCAGTTGGATCCAGAAAGAGCTTCGGATATAAAAGGTTAATTATTTGTATTTTCCTCAAATTTGCAATCACTCAGGAGCAGCTGTCAACGACTTGGTTGAAAAAATGTTTAAGCAGAACTGAGCTATATAAGACGGGAGGTGAAATGATGGACCCTGTATATATACAGCATTTGGAATGAAATGTACTATATTTATTCACGTAAAATTTACAAAAAGTAAGATCATTTCGACTGCTGAATATTTGGATGGAAGTTCTTTTGTTCCATCGTCGCACACCTTAAACCAATTTGAAAAAACAAGAATTTTAATATGTTTGTATTATTTTAGGGCTCTTCATATGGAATTGCAACAAACTTACGAAGAACTAGACACCAAACTGGTAATTGCAGTGTAGACGGGACTCAACCCTTTCTTCCCGAAGTTGAAGTACATCAATGTTAACCAACAGCTTACCAGATGGAAAGTTGCAGTTGGATCCAGAAAGAGCTTCGGATATAAAAGGTAAATTATTTGTATTTTCCTCAAATTTGCAATCACTCAGGAGCTGTCAACGACTTGGTTGAAAAAATGTTTAAGCACATCGGTCACAAGAAGGCTAATATGTTACAAATATATTTTTTAATTATTTATAATTTTGGACGGCAAGTTACAGAGCATATTCAAGAAAGTGGTGTCAACTCTTCCAACAACGAAGTTATGACAAGAAATCACATTTTAAAAATTCTGGTTATATTATTTGCTTGTATCCTAGAAAACATTTCTGCAACGCTGCAAAACATATTCGATTTGCAGCTTGAACAGTGTCATTTAATAGTATCCAGCATTAAAGTTGACATCACTTTCTTTAACAGTCTGTATGTACGAAAAATTATTATGTCATGACATCTTAAATTTACTTAAGTTTCACAATATAAAATAATTTGTAGTTAGAATTAACCATTTATGTTATTTTTGCTAATTAAACCATTAATTAATCCATTAATGCAATATGTTTACGGCATTTAGAATTAATTGTAATATATTTATTCACATAAAATTTACTTAAAGTAACACAGCATTAATTTTGTTTAAGAATACCGGTTTAAACTTGTCCATTACGAATAACATTTTCATTCAGTGATATATTGCATTAAACGAAAGAAATTTATAAACCCTTTTACTATTTGAATGATATTTATTCATTTCGTAGCAGCATGAATTGTATTGTATTTACTCTAGACAAACCGTAACTCTGTATAAATAGTTTAGGCCAGTGGTTTCGAAACTTTTTCCGCTCACAGCGCCCTTTTTGAACTAAGGTTTTTCCAAACCTTCTCTAAGTTATATCATGACTAACTGTAATGCATCTTTTAAATATGTTATTTGCTATTATTGAAAGCCATCTCATTGTAAATGATGTCAGTCTGCAAAATACCCGGGTTAATTTTCTATTAGTTTATTCAACTTAATTATAAACCTTTTGCAATATTCTGCGGCACCCCTGGAAAGAGGTCTCCAGGGGTGCCCCGACGCACACTTGGGGAACCACTGGTTTAGGCAATACCTTGGTATGGTTTATTAATATTTGTTTGATACTAGCAGTAAAAGGATTTATATTCTTAACATTTTCGCAATCTAAAATTTATTGTATTTTTAGCTAATGGGCTTTTGCTGGAACCAGAATATCTGCAGGTGGATGACTACGATGACACTACTTCAAGTTCTGATTACGATCCACTCGGATCTTGAACAACGAGGGAACCTAGATGACTTTGGATAGAAGACATCGGATCAAGAACATCGCTGAGGAGACTTTAGAAAATAGTTTAGTTGTAACCAAGTGATAAACTATTTTAGTATTGCATTCATACATTGCATTAAGTGTTCTTGAAATTTCCATGCAATAATAATTAATTAGTTATAGATAAATAGACAATTCTTTGTTTATTACTTGGTTGTAGCTCGAAACTTATCCACACAAACTAATTATATGTAGATTTAATTCATAATATAGAGATAATAAGATATAATTCGTAATACAGAGATACTTGATAACATGAATTAGATTTTGTGGATAAGTAATTTTATTAATAGAATTAAATAATTTTAAGTGTAGGTATCCCCAAATTTGCGTAACCAACGACTTTTGTAATTTGCAGTTGCGTATGAAGGGTGGAAATTGCAGTTGCGTATGAAGGGTGGAAATTGCCAGAAAACTGCATTTCTCTTCATAACCATACACCTCAAACATACCCTTTGTTTTTATATTCGTTCATAATTTTTTTTTTTTTATATATATAAAGTTGTACTTATGCAATTTTCTAATTCGATTAACTTAAAATTCAAGTTATTTAAAAGTTTACAGAACTCAATAGTTACGTAACTTGGGGGCATGCCTGTATGTAGTAATGTTTTGATGACACAATAATATTTAAAAAATTGATTCCTATCCCGTCCCAAATATAATTTTTTATTTATTCAAATGTTAATAACCCTGATGTGTTTTTAAGATTCCAAATTTGTTTATCCGATTTTGATTAATGGTTGTCCAACCATATTACTTTTCATGCTTCAGACAATTTCAAAATTGTCTCATCTTAAATCTTATTAAATTCCACATTTAGTCAATCGTTTGACCTTACTTTTTAATCCGAATTCAATTGTATTTTGCAAGGGTTATTGAGGTTTGAATATTTGATTCGTAATGTGACTTGGTACATATAAATATTTTTTAAGATTCTCCAAGTGCTATTTGTTCCGATTTTAAAATTATTTGCGAAGGTACTTTAAGTAAATGTTCCTCTGTGTTTCCGAGTAATATGCTTGTGCACTTTGTACAAACTACCCAATTGTTATCTTCAGTTATCTAATCTAAAGGTACAGAGACTGACCACGATAGAAATAATTGTTTAAAATGATTGGGTACCGCGCCGTGCTTCAGATCATTCATCTCTCCACCAGTTCATTTCACCGCACTAACGTAACCAATACTTGGGCCCAGCTGGGGCTTGTCCAGCTATCTAACCGGACTGGTGTCTCAAGGGATATCGATTCGGCTGTTTTTACTGGTGAAGAGATGATGATTTGCCACTCCTTCTGAAGCGATCGCAAAGAAGTGCCGTTGTTCACAGGGAAGGCAGATATTCTCGTTACGGATTCAACATTTAAAAAAGTGCAAAAGTTGCAAAAGTTACTGCTTTGCTTTACTGGGGACACTCACAGGACAGCCTCCTTTTACACAATTTGCTATTACAATAGCGGATATTCTCGTTACGTATCGCGGAATTTAGTTAAAACCATGCTTTGCTTC
Organism: Othius punctulatus; assembly: GCA_951805005.1. Classification (NCBI taxonomy): domain Eukaryota; kingdom Metazoa; phylum Arthropoda; class Insecta; order Coleoptera; family Staphylinidae; genus Othius; species Othius punctulatus. Next base: position 6,336,658 of record OX638141.1, on the reverse strand, counting down.
ACTCGGAGCCTCCGAGGATAGATTTCAAGCGCTATAGGCCCCGATTTTGAATTTAGTCGAAATATTTTTCATTTCATTTCATATTGTGATTATACATCTAGTATATATACATAGATATATAATTATTAATGAATTGGCAAAAATACCGCTTTGAGAATCGTGATTTAAGGATTTAGAGTTTTAAATTCGGTCCTAATGTTTAGAATTCCTCAGTGTTTTTTTTTAATCATTTTTTTTTTACCTTAGTCAATTTTTTGCCTGATTTTTTTTAAGCCAAGTCAATTTTTTTATCAAATTTAATTTTAAATCAATTTTTTTTTTTAAACCAAGCAAATTTTTTATCCTTTTTTTTTTTAATCAATTTTTTAAATAAATTGTGTAATTTATGAATTATCCGTGGAGTAGTTATTGGTAAGTGCGATTCACTTGTGTTTAAGAGAACGGTGCAGAGAGCTTGAACAGCATTTTAAGATTTGTTTCAATATATTGCATTACTATTTAACTACTCCACTGGCTATAGTATTTAACCATTAGTATAGTATAGGTTTAAAGGTGGTAACGGTTTCAAAATGATTACATTCTTAATCTACTGATTGATTTTCATTTCAATTAAATGATCATTCAGGTCATTATAGCAATAGTAGAAAGTGCCAAAACGTTAACGTTTCATCATTTTGCCTAAATAGTCAGATAGGGATAAAAAGGCGGCCGCCGCTTTTAGCTCTTTTTTAGTTTGGTGTGTGTGCATTGATTTCTATGATTTGTCTTTGTGTGCTGGTGTTTCGTACGCTTGTGATTAGATCGTCATAGATTCCTTACATGGCAATGCTATCGCTGTAGGCATTTTCAACGTGCATTAAACGCTGTTGAAAATGCCCGTAGCGATAGCATTGTTGCGTCGTGTATAAATCAATGATTCGGCCTTTAAGATTGTCCAATAGACATCGTATCTGAATAAAGGTGGTGCAATAAGGGTTGTCACCCAGTCAAGATCGTAAACTTACAAACGATCTTTATTTAGCGACAATATTTATGTGTATTTAAGTTTAGGTTGTACCGCACTGAATAAAATTCATTTTCACAAGTATATTAGAACGGCATGTAAGGCCTAGGGTACGATTCAAGTAGTAAGCGGCGCAGGTGACCGACAAAACAAGCGTTTTGTTCATAATTTGAATGCGCGTGCTGGATAAACTGCTGCTCCTAGCCCTTTAATATTCGCGGCCTCTCACCGCTTGCATCGTACCCGAGGCCATCGATAGATCGTCGCGCCATAAATACCTTGCCTAAATAAAGATTGTAACACAATTAAATCTTAATCCAATAAACATTATACCCTTTAATCGCACCCTTATAAACATTGTAACTAAATAAAGATCGTTTATATGTATTTAACGCTAGGTTGTACCGAACTGAATAAAATTCATTTCCACAGGTACTTTAGGACGGTATGTAAGGCCTTGGGTACAATTCAAGCTTTACACTAGTCGCTCACTGCTGCTCCTAGCCCCCTTTAATATTCGCGGCCTCTCACTGCTTGCATCGTACCCGAGGCCATCGATAGATCGTCGCGCCATAAATATCTTGCATAAATAAAGATTGTAACACAATTAAATCTTAATCCAATAAACATACCCTTTAATCGCACCCTTATAAACATTGTAGCTAAATAAAGATCGTTTATATGTATTTAAGGCTAGGTTGTACCAAACTGAATAAAATTCATTTCCCCAAAGGCCTTTGGTACAATTCAAGCGGCTGCGGTGAGCGACAAACAATCTGTATGTTCACGATTTGAATGCAGCATGCTGGAAAAATCTGTACGCTTCACACTTATCGCTCACTGCTGCTTCTAGCCATTAATATTCGCCGCCTCTTACCGCTCGCATCGTACCCGAGGCCAAAGGCATCAGAGTGCCTGTAATTCCGTAAGAGTGAGCAGTCCACTGTCCTTGTACGTATGTCTTGTCCTGCACTGTAGAGACAAGGATGCGGACTGTTCGGTCTTACGAACCGCGACATTCTCATGGCTGTACATCATCGATTAGATAATACTTAAGGTAATAAAGTATACGATTAGGTGTATTGCGGATCAAACAACGTACAACAGTAACGTGTACGTTTGTTGCAGTCAAGCGTCTGTCGCAATTTTGTTGTAATTCCATGGGACATTTGACTGTGATGCTGCGGCTAACGTACACTTTAATGCTAACGTTGTTTGATTCGCACTACACCAAATTATATACTTTATTACCTTAAGCATAATCTAATCGATGTTAACGTTCTTTGATACGCAATACACCTGTATAATTTATATGTAATAAACAGTAAAACTTGTGTAAATAAAGGAGTTTATAAAATATATAGTGTATAACTTAATATGTGTGCGTTTTCTTTCGGGCCCTCGTTAAATGACCAAGTCCCTATACCCGGCGCCTCCACTAGTTTCCACATTTTCGGGCAGTTCTCGCTGGTAAATTTTTACAAGTCCCTTTACCCGGCGCCTCCACTAGAAACATTTTTGACTTTTAAAAATTTTGATTGAAAAAAAATTGTAAAAGATTGCCTGTTTTTCGTATATCTTCCCCCCACTCCCTCGCTGCCAAATCTCACCCCACTAATTTTTCCAATTTTTCGCCCCCGCATCGCTGCTACCCCCGCTCCCGCTGCTTCCCCACCACCGGCGTTTCCGGCGCTTCCACCGGGCCGCTGCCCCCCATCCTGCATCCCGCCGCCGGGTACCTGCCTGCCGGGCCCCCCGGCTGCTGCCATCCGCCGCTCCCCGGCGCTGCCACCATCACAGCCCCGGCGGCACCCGCCGCCGAATCCCTGCCGCACCCCCCGCAGAACCGCTTCCTCCCGCCGCTACCCCCGGCGCTGCCACCAGCGCAGCCCCGGCGGCACCCCTGCCGGTCCGCAACCCGCCGCAATTTTTATTCGCCGGCTGGATTTGAACCCGCGGTTCGCTGCAGCGATCGGGGGCCACCCCATCGCTGCAGCGAGCTACGCTATCGAGCCATGGAAATCCATCGACCAAAATCTTCATCTCTTCTTACAGATTCGCGATAAGCGCCTGTGAGTGCGAGAAGGTAAGTAGACCCGGCCAACGAGTGGAAGTGAGACGGGACGATTTGCCTCGCGATTACTATAATATTGTATACTATAGTATACAATAGAATATCGGTGGGGGTATCTAGGGGTATAGATGTGGGGGGTGGGCAATATACACCTGCTAGGTACCACGTACCTAGCAGGTGCCCACCCCCCGCCCAGGTGAGAAGCTTAAAAAACGCGCGTCAGGCGTCAGGCGTCAGGCGGGCGGGCGTCGCGACGCCCGTGTGTGCGCCCACACACACACACGCACGCACACGTCATGTGACGCGCGTTTAAGCTTCTCTTCTGGAGCTCGACCGGTAGAAATTTTTCTATAAATCCAGTAGGGGTCCGTAGGACCCCTACTGGATTTATAGCAATATAGATATACTATATGTTTATATTACATTATATATACGCGCGCGCGCGCGAGGCTAAATTTTGCGGGTATTCGGGCTGTGGACACCCTGTATATATCGATTTTCGTGGGCTGCAAAATTCATCACTTTTTGGATCACCCTGTATATCGATTTTTGCGAGGAGCAATTTGATATATACAGGGTAAGTCGAAAATATTTTAAAAGTTTTTGGATCACCCTGTATATCGATTTTTGCGAGGAGCAATTTGATATATACAGGGTAAGTCGAAAATATTTTAATTGTTTTTGGATCACCCTGTATATCGAGTTTTGCGAGGAGCAAATTGATATATACAGGGTGAGTCGAAAATATTTTAAAAGTTTTTGGATCACCCTGTATATTGATTTTTGCGAGGAGCAAATTGAGAATATGTAGGCGAATATTTTCGATTTACATTGAGTGGGCACTATGAATAAAAGATCTCTTTGACCTCCTGTGATCCTGGTACGAAAACAGAAAATTATAAAATATGTAGACGAAAATTTTCGATTTACATTGAGTGGGCACTATGAATAAAAGATCTCTTTGACCTCCTGTGATCCTGGTACGAAAACAGAAAATTATAAAATATGTAGACGAAAATTTTCGATTTACATTGAGTGGGCACTATGAATAAAAGATCTCTTTGACCTCCTGTGATCCTGGTACGAAAACAGAAAATTATAAAATATGTGGACGAAAATTTTCGATTTACATTGAGTGGGCACTATGAATAAAAGATCTCTTTGACCTCCTGTGATCCTGGTACGAAAATAGAAAATTATAAAATATGTAGACGAAAATTTTCGATTTACATTGAGTGGGCACATGAATAAAAGATCTCTTTGACCTCCTGTGATCCTGGTACGAAAACAGAAAATTATAAAATATGTAGGCGAAAATTTTCGATTTACATTGAGTGGGCACTATGAATAAAAGATCTCTTTGACCTCCTGTGATCCTGGTACGAAATCAGAAACTTATAAATTATACTGCCCACTCAGTTTGAATCGAAAAATTTCATACTACTAGTGCTCACCTGAATTGCAGTTGAAGCTCTTTAACTTGGGAAGAATCTGGAACGACGTAAGCTGTTTCGTCCTTATAGGACTCATCAGCGCAGCTTTATCATAAGATATTCATATCGAATGTCAAATGATCATCTACGGACAGCTCTTACACTTACCTCAACCAAAGAAAAATTTCTGGAAATGAAGAATTATTCATCCCACAGTATAACATAATTGACGTAGAAACCGTCCTAAAATATCTGCGGAAATGAAGAATTATTCATCCCATAGTATAACATAATCGACGTATAAACAGTCCTAAAATATCTGTGGAAATGAAGAATTATTCATCCCTCAGTATAATTTAATCGACGTATAAACCGTCCTAAAATATCTGCGGAAATGAAGAATTATTCATCCCACAGTATAACCTATTCGACGTGTAAACTCTCCTAAAATATCTGCGGAAATGAAGAATTATTCATCGCGCAGTATACCCTAATCAACGTGTAAACCATCCTAAAATATCTGCGAAAATGAAGAATTATTCATCCCGCAGTATAACCTAATCGACGTGTAAACTGTCCTAAAATATCTGCGGAAATGAAGAATTATTCATCCCACAGTATAACTTTATCGACGAGTAAACTGTCTTAAAATATCTGCAGAAATGAAGAATTATTCAACCCGCAGTACAGCCTAATCGACGTCTAAACTGTGCTAAAATATCTGCAGAAATAAGAATTATTCATCCCGCAGTATAACCTAATTGACGTGTAAACTGTCCCAAAATATCTGCAGAAATGAAGAATTATTCAACCCGCAGTATAACCTAATCAAGGTGTAAACTATCCTATAATATCTGCGGAAATGAAGAATTATTTACCCCGCAGAATAACCTAATCCACGTGTAAACTGTGCTAAAATATCTGCAGAATTGAAGAATTATTCATCCCGCAGTATAACCTAATCGACGTGTAAACTGTCCTAAAATATCTGCGGAAATGAAGAATTATTCATCCCGCAGTATAACCCAATCAACATGTAAACTGTGCTAAAATATCTGCAGAAACAAAGAATTATTCATCCCGCAGTATACCCCAATCAACGAGCAAACCTGTCCTAAAATATCTGCGAAAATGAAGAATTATTTAAGTTGCAGTATAATTTAATCAACGTAACAACCGTCTTAAAATATCTGCAGAAAAGAATAATTATTCATCCCACAGTACAACCTAATCGACGTGTAAACTGTCCTAAAATATCTGCGGAAATGAAGAATTATTCATCCCGCAGTATAACCTAATTGAGGTGTAAACCGCCCTAAAATATCTGCTGAAATGAAGATTTATTCATCCCGCAGTATAACCTAATCGATGTGTAAACAGTCCTAAAATATCTGCGGAAAAGAAGAATTATTTATCTAGCAGTATAACCTAATCGACGTGTAAAGTATCCTAAAATATCTGTGGAAATAAAGAATTATTCATCCCGCAGTATAATTGATGTGTAAACTATCCTAAAACATCTGCAGAAATGAAGAATTATTCGTCCCGCAGTATAACCTAATCGACGTGTAAGCTGTCCTAAAATATCTGCAGAAATGAAGAATTATTCATCCCGCAGTATAATCTAATGGAAGTGTAAACTATCCTGAAATATCTGCGGAAATGAAAAATTATTTATCCTGCAGTATAACCTAATTGACGTGTAAACCGCAGTATAACCTTATCGACCTGTAAACTGTCCTAAAATATCTGCGGAAATGGATAATTATTTATCCCGCAGTATACCCTAATAGACGTGTAAACCATCCTAAAATATCTGCGGACATGAAGAATTATTCATCTCTCAGTATAACACAAGCAACGTTTAAACCTGTCCTAAAATATCTGCCGAAATGTAGAATTAGTTATGTCGCAGTATAATTTAATCAACGTAACAACCGTCCTAAAATATCTGCGAAAATATGAAGAATTATTGATCCCACAGTATAATCTCATCAACGTATAAATCGTCATAACATATCTGCGTAAATGAAAAATTATTTATCCCTCAGTATAACATAATCAACGAGTAAACCGTCTTAAAATATCTTCGGAAATGAAGAATTATTCATCCCACAGTATAACATAATCGACGTATAAACTGTCCTAAAATATCTGCAGAAATGAAGAATTATTCATCCCGCAGTATAACCTAATTGAGGTGTAACCCGTCCTAAAATATGTGCGGAAATGAAGATTTATTCATCCCACAGTATAACCTAATCGACGTGTAAACCATCCTAAAATCTGCGCAACTAAAGAATTATTCATCCTCAGTATAATCTCATCGATGTATAAATCGTCCTAAAATATCTGCGGAAATGAAGAATAATTCATCCCACAGTATAACATAATTGATGTATAAACTGTCCTAAAATATCTGCAGAAATGAAGAATTATTCATCTCGCAGTATAACCTAATCGACGTGTAAACCGTCCTAAAATATCTGCGGAAATGAAGATTTAATAATCCCACAGTATAACCTAATCGACGTGTAAACTATCCTAAAATATCTGAGGAAATGAAGAATTGTTTATCCCACAGTATAACCTAATCGACGTGTAAACCATCCTAAACATCTGCGGAAATGAAGAATTATTCATCCCACTGTATAATCTAATCGACGTATAAATTGTCCAAAAATATCTGTGAAAATGAAGAATTATTCATTCCACAGTATAATCTAATTGAAGTGTAATTCATCATAAAATATCGTTGGAAATAAAGAATTCATCCCACAGTATAATCTAATCGACCTAGTAATCGTCCTAAATATCTGCGGAAATGAAGAATTATTCATCCCACAGTATAAACTAATCGACGTATAAACAGTCCTAAAATATCTGCAGAAATAAAGAATTATTTATCCCGCAGTACAATAAAATTCACACATAAACCGTCCTAAAATATCAGTATAATCTAATCGAAGTAAAAACCATCCTAAAATATCTGAGGAAATGAAGAATTATTCATCCCGCAGTACAACCCGTTAAAAGGCGAGGGCATGGGATTGTTATTCAGCATGCGCTAACTACGTTACTTACAGATATCAGGGTCAAAATCGTGGGGCACCAAATTGTGCATCGCTCAGTAAGGCCATCAATATGTGGTGCAGATTTTTCAAATTCGTATGAAGAGCAGAATTGTAAACTTAAATTTGAGATTAGGGTTAGAACTACTGGGTTAGAAAACACACGATAATTAGTGATTTATAGTTACAATTAACTTACGTTATAGTTTGGTGATATGTGGAAGCGTTTGATTGAGGAATTCCTACATGTCTTGTTTAATAACGACGGTAAATTGTGAAATAAACTCACGAGCAGAAAGAGTTTGGCACAAATAACCTTGAAGTTCATGCAAATGCACCTCGGACTGCTCAGTCTTGAAATAGCTTAAATCGCTTTTAGGATCAATAGATACGTATATAAAACATATGTGGCGCATCTACGGCAGCATTAATCGTTGAAAGGCTTCAATTTTAAGCAGTAAATTAAATATTTCAGATCTGACAAGTACATTTATCCGAATTTTCGATATAACTAAATGGCTTTTAGTTGTATTGACAATTCGGAACATCAACTTTACCGAGAGATGACGCGCAAGTACGCGTCCGAACAGACGCATTAAACTGAAGTTTCGTGCACTGCACGCGTTTTAATTACGACGGGCCTCTGCAAGGTGTTGGAAAAATCTCGATTAACATGGAGTTGAATGGTAGTCAGTAATTGGTCCTAAATTTCGTTGCAAAGATAACTCTTTTAGTTGTAGCGAAAATTCGGAACAATTTTCAAAAAAGGAAGTTCGCAAGTGTACTACTAGATGGCGCCAACACAAAAATTGCGATAATTTTTAATTCCAGGTTTTTTCGAATATTTGAAGGAATATACATTGTATAATAAGTTTCGTTTCATGTTAAATATCTTTGGTACAATTACAAAGTTTTAGGAAAGTTGTTATAATTATAACGGACGCAACCAAAAGCAGAGCTGAGTGCTGCCAAACCTTTGCGATAAAAGTAATTTGGTTTTAGATAATCAACATTCCCAATCATTAAATTCCTATGAACCTGTTTAATTGTTTCATGCAATGGCTCAAATCAACTTTCATTTCGGCACGCGCAGCACGTCACACTCGCCTAAAAAACTCGACACATCGATAACTGTGGCATTAGAGTGGTATCGTGTCGTGCTGTGTTCGTGTCTATCCGTTGATAACGTCAGTTGCGTCAGTGTCAGGCTGGCTGCTGACACCCGTCAGCGTGATTGACAGCTGACTGTTTCCAGCTGGTGCAGTTTGCCAGCATGGCTGACCATAAACATACAAGGGAGATAGTGTCCGTCCTCTTTCTTTGTATGTTGTGGTATGTGGTCAGTTCCAGCAACAATGTCATCGGGAAGATGGTGCTCAATGAGTTTCCATACCCCCTGACCATGACGATGGTCCAGCTGCTGTCCATAACCGTGTACAGCGGGCCCTTCTTCAACTTGTGGGGTGTAAGGAAGTACGTGGACATCTCCTGGAGGTACTACTTCCGGCTCATAGTCCCCCTCGCCTTCGGGAAGTTCTTCGCGTCCGTCTTCTCGCATGTCAGCATCTGGAAGGTTCCCGTGTCATATGCGCACACAGGTAAAGCATCGTACATCAACACACAACAAACCGCCCCCAATTTAACGCTAGCGCTTAACTTTCAGTCAAAGCAACGATGCCCCTCTTCACTGTGATCTTAGCTAGAGTGATAATGAAGGAGAAACAGACCCTCAAGGTGTACTTTAGTTTAATCCCGATAATTGCCGGTGTGGCGATTGCGACAGTCACCGAGATCAGCTTCGACATGGTCGGCCTGGTGAGCGCACTGTGCGCCACCATGGGCTTCTCGCTGCAGCACATATTTTCCAAGAAGGTGCTTCACGACACCGGCATCCACCACCTGCGCCTCCTTCACATACTGGGCAGGCTGGCCCTGTTCATGTTCCTTCCCGTGTGGCTGTGCATCGACCTGTACAGCCTGATCTATCACGCCTCAGAGGTGAGCACGAACCGGCCGTTCCATTCGTGTAATTGGGGCTTTAGCTACGCTGATAACCATTTCATATCGAGATCACGTCGGCCGCTTTAATTGCTATTCGAATGTGAAAGTTTTATGTGATAATTTATGAATACTGTGTGGCAAATGGCCATGACTTTTAAATGATTGATATGGATACAGTGTTGGAGTCTATCTGGAATTTTTAATTTAATTGGGCCAACAGAATTTAAAGGTTGAACATTGCACATGATTTATATTTTGATTCATTCCACGATTTATCTCTTCAAAGTTTTGTCTGTGATATTTGTTTGACATTACATACATGAATATAAATAGACTCTCAAAATATTACTTGTTATCACAGTGTTGCCATATAAATTTTGAAATGAATCAAAATTATACCTAAAGTACGTTTATTTTAACATGAGTAACCATTAGGAATATTTCATAAGTTGCTATTTTTCGGGGGATTGGTAATACAGATTTAAAATAGACATTTATTAACAGCGAAATTTTAATTTTATTGTCCCATTTTTCTCGACCAATCTTTCTGAAAAATGAACAAACATATTCACAAGCAATTTCTACATTGATATTTATTTTCATTGGACCTAGAATATTTTGGCATACAGAGTGGCCGACTAAAAACGGGACAGCTGAGTACTACTGCCAAGTCAGAAATTTAATGCTGCAATTTATAGACATATCATAATTATTATCAATGAGCAGTCCAGAAATACAATTAGAATTTTAAATTTAAGCGAATAATTCAATTGCCATGGCCTGCGCTGGTAACAACAATAATTTTAATTATCAGCAAATAAACGACCTTTGGTTCATTGCTAAATTAAAATTGTTTATATTATGAACGAATGAAAATTTCACAAACCTAATGACATGGGTAAACATATTTTTTGCAGACTCTTAGTGACAGCAGAGTAGTCCTATTACTGTTCGTTGATGGTGTGCTGAACTGGCTTCAAAACATCATCGCGTTCAGTGTGCTGTCGTTTGTGACGCCGCTAACGTATGCGGTGGCCAACGCCAGCAAGCGAATATTCGTGATCGCCGTTTCGCTCTTCATCTTGGGCAACCCGGTGACAGGCACCAACATATTCGGCATGTTGATGGCCATATTTGGAGTGCTGCTCTACAACAAAGTAAGTGACCAGAATTTCAACCCGACCTATGTAAATTTGAATACAAATTTTCAGGCAAAGTACGATGCCAAACACGAGCAGCAGAAGGAGACGCTGCTGCCCTACAGTCAAAAGACAAGGCAGGACCGCAGCGGGTACGCGATGCACACAGCGAATAATAGTATTAGCAACGGAACATACACGAAGCCGGCGAGCAACGGCTTCATTACGAACGGCAATAGTGTACATAATGTAAATAATAATTATAACAGCAGTCCTAGTAAAAATGTTTTATTTATTTAAACGTGTTGTTTAACTTATTTTAGGGATAGTTAAATTGTTATTACATTAAATTTACATGGTCACATACTTCTCGAAGTGATCTACTTTATCTCATTACTGTACCTATTTATAAAATTTAAAACTGTTGTGTACATAGGCTATTATTTATTTTTAAAAGTAAAAGGAAAATATACAGTATTTGACAATTTGATGATTTTTTTTGTGTATTGACTTGTACATAAATTAAATAAATATTTTTATAGAAATCAACCTCGATTTTGTATTGCTGGTTTGATTTATTGCTGTTTAAAATACTTTTGTACTGGAGTATTTTGTGCAATCAGTCGGTACCCAAGCAAAAACCCCTATCTTACAGTCGATTCCATCTTTATTGAGATAATCTTTACATGAGGCAGTACTTATTTAGAAAAGTCTACGTTATCTACACGTTTACTCTCCGACTATTCCGGTGGGTTAAAGTAATGAAAAGAATTTTAATGTCTCGTTTATTTGGAAGACATTTCTTGTTATTAAAACCAGTATAAATTGATTGAGTATGAATTACAATTATTTAAAGTATACACAGAGCATATTGCAGACTGTAAAGCCGGGTACCTATTTTACAAGCATGGGGCACAGCATGGTTGCAGGTTCAACTATGTTTACAGGTCGCAATTCTATTTTGTTAACAAAAGAATAAAAACAAACAATTCATTCAGATAGATTTTTTTTTTGGTTCCTTATAATGTATCGTATGCCATATTATTTTGTTAATACTGTAGAACAGTTGTTATATTTTAAAAATGAGGACACTTCTCAATGTTTAAAATATAAAAAGAACACATTTATATTTTCATTAAAAATATATATTGAAGATTTGGTAACTACGGTTTGTGTAGAAATATACGTGTTTTTAAGATCACCCCGGTAGGTTAACGATGGGGACGCTTACTAGTTACCATCTCCTCTTACATTACATGGTCCAATCAATATCGTTTAAGATTAAAATAACAATGTTTATATATATATAAATAATAATTAAAAACAATCAAAACGTAATTGTATTTCATACAAGTGTCTCATTGTATGGAACGAATAACATCTGCACTACAAACACAATTGTAAACGAGAGACAATAAATAAAAGACGGCCTATGGTTTTTTCATATTCCCTCCAAGAAAAAGCACTAAACTGTGCCGTTTTGCACAATCAGTGATGTATGTATATATTATATTTATAACTAGCTATTTAAATAAAAACTAAATTACTCTATATATATGTACAATTTGATCAAGTGCTTTCAACATATTATGATTTACACCTACTATTTATATTCATTAACTCTGTGTAATAAAAAATCACGTATGTACAAAACAATTATACGATCACAAGTCCGGGTGAACATCCGGACCTGCCAGGTTCGCCAACCTGAGCTGAATAAGCAAACATGGGAAAATTGAGTCCTACAACTAAGCCCATCACAGAATTTAGTTTCTTCATTTCTACTAAACCTTGGAATTGTCAAGGCCTATGGAATCTAAAACATACATCAGTAATCAGCAAGTGACGATTACAAAATTTACTCGACTTACCTTGTCAGATGACGACTGTCGTCGTGCACAGCCATTTCCGAACTCTTAAACTCGTTTAACTCCTTCCTTATGGCAGCTTTATCTTTCGGCGTCAACCTGGTCCAAGGTTTATCCGCTCTTCTATCATAATCATGAGCCTGTGTAACTTCTATATAGTCATTAAATCTAATAATTTTCTTATCCTTTAACTCTTCCACGGTCGGTCTGAAACTCAGTTTCCGCAACAGGAACCTCTTCTTCTCCTCCTTCTGTTTTTTCTCCTCCGCAGGAGTGGTTTCTACAAAACAATCACAAAATCACAAAAATCACAAAATCACGCCGGACACTCACTCTTGAGAATGTTTCTCTCTTCCAACTCCTCCTGAGTGGGCCTCATACTCAGCCTGCGGATCAACCGGGCCCCGATTGCCTCCTTGCTCTCCTGCCTCTCGTTCTCGCTTTGCATCTGCAGTATGTTCCTGTTGATCAGTTCCTGTCGGTCTGGCCGCAGGGACAGCTTCAGTGAGAGGCTCTCTTTCCTGGCTATCTTTATCGCCAGCACGCTCTCCTCAGTCAGGTTCCCGTCCTCGTCCCTGTACAGTATTGGCCCGTCCCCAGATTCATCATCGTTATCTTCGCGGATAATATACGGTCTGGCATTCTCCTTGTTCTCTATGGTGCAAGGCAACCCAAATTTGCCCATTTTCCCGCTGTTAAAAAGACCGCTTTAAAGTCACTGATTAATAAATTGTACGATGTGTTATACAGGCTGTCAATTATTACAATACAAATTGCTTCATGCAAATTTATTTATTGTATGTATGATGATTAAAGCACCGGAAACCATCATTTCATCCTACAAGATATTATTGTAATCAATGAATTACCATCTAGTCCAACTTTTAAAACATTTTCACTGTGACGCATAAGTTATTAAGATATTAAATATAATATGGTATTGGTGTTTAATGATAAAAAAGAAACAAATTGTGGCAGTACAGCAAGCCGGTTAAAAAAAAGCACTTTAAAGTGAAATTAAATTGGGCTCCGATCCAGCTAAAGACGAGCTTACAGTTCCTATTCTCTATGGAGAACGAAAGTTCGCAGCTTTCTCGAGGTATTTTAGCAGTTTGTAAACTTAGGTAGAAAAATTCATCTTTTCGCTGTCACGCTCTGTGAGAGAAAAATAGTCGCACTTGATAGGGATTTTTTACCGTGCCCAGCTAGTACGGTATTCATCAGTGAATAGCAATCATTTTTATTTTTATATTTGTAAAATGATGGCCATTTTAATCAGCATGCATACAATATTATCAATCCACCTAGATATTATATTCCATGAAGCGATTCGATTGAATTAACATGATAATTACCAAATTCTTATCCTAGGCCTTAACGGTGGCCTTCTGTGTAGCAAGGAAAAACAACAACAAATTGGTATTAGATGGAAAAATTGTGCGACTACTCGACCGGAAGTGCTTGGCACACACATGTATTTACAATAACTGAAGGTGCAAACGCAAAAGCAGATTGTTGTTTTATTTTCGGTTTGTCCGCTCGGGAAAATCGTGCATGACTATACAATTTGCGGTCCGATTCGACCTCTTTGTTTACGTACCCATAGCTCCTCATCGTGGGTGGTACTGCTTGTATCCGCCAGGATCGATCAGATCTTCGGTGAGATAAAATACGACAAAATAGAATTAAGGGCACTCTGAGACGCATGAGAATGAACAGATGGGCGTGAAGTGGTTATGGTACGGGGACACACAGAGAGAGAAATAAGTTATCTACACACGGAGGTAAGACGGGCGGGTGGTTACATCTGAGAGATCCTAAAGGTCAAGCAGTACCAAGAAAAGATAGCATCGCCCAGCTTACAAATCTGATGTGGCAACGTTTGCAAAGTAGAAGATGATGCGAGTCGCAAACTCACTTGAAAGTGACGTGTTCGCCCTGCTGTCGGATGGTGAGCGGCCTCGATTCCTGCGTCGGGGTGTTCTGCGGCGTGCCCGGCCCTCCCTTCTTCTTTAGCGCGGACTTGAGCGGCATGGCGTTGAACTTGGGCTCCTTGGCCGGTATTTCGTCCACCCTAGAAGTGTCTATTGTCGGGTCTGGCATCGGCATCCTGTACATGCAATCGTCCATGTTCTCAGGGTCCACACCGTCATCGTCATCGTCTTGATCTACAAATTAGAATAAAGAAAAAGTTAGTCAAACTAGTGAAATAGCAAACAGAAAAATTGTAGTATTTATCGTTCATGATGTATTCTTACGAAATTCATGTTTTTTTTGTCAAGTTGCATGCTATATAGTTGTTTACAAAAAAAGCTGAGAAATTGTAGTATTTATCGTTCATGATCAATTCTCACCATATTCATGTTTTTTTTTTTTTAGTTGCATGCTATATTGATGTTTACCAAAAAAAATTCTTGATTGTTGTGATATTTACCATCGTAGTCGTATTCGCCTAGTTGCGATGGCAATGGGGAATGCTGTCGGTGGGGCACCGGACTGGGCGAGCTGAACATAGGCGGTGGAGGAATGGGCCCAATCTCGGAGACTGGTATGGGGGGCTCTGGCAGCTCGGACAGCATGAAGCTGGGCACTACCGGTGGTAAGACGTGGTGCACCTGTCGCTCGTGTGGCGGTGGCGTGCTTCCAGGAGGGCCCTGAGGGCCATCAGAGACTGAAACAAAGAGGCTTTGTTAAGAAATTTTTCACCAAATGTGCACAAAATATATAAACTTTTGGAATATCAGACCAATACATTCTGTTAAGAGGTTTCTAAAATAAATAAGTAAACTGACAATTAATAAGATTAAATGCGATAAAATGATTATTTTACGATGACGATCTACTGTTTTGTTAATATTTATAGTTTTATTGGAGAAACATTTGGAATATCAAACGAATACATTCTGTTACAGGTTTTTACTTTTATACTATATATACTTTCATACTAATGAAAGTTATACAACTTTTATACCAATTTTATTGGAAAAACTTGATTACAATGTAATTATTATGTTATGGTTTTGTATTAGTTGGGCTGATTACGGGTATAAGAAAGTTGTGTATATGCTTACAGTGTTCACTGTGGTAACATAGAAGTCTTCTGGTGAGTTTGCCGGGGCCGAGGGAGTTCGGCCGTTCCGGCTTGTTGGTTGTGTCTCCATAGCCAGGCGGCTGGAGGGTGGGCGAGGGCATGTCTCCGTTCGGCGACAGGGCCCCATTCTGTGCTGATCCATCAGTCTTATCTTTTTTCGGCTCTGCAAAAAAAAAAAACATAATAATTATCCAGGAATTCATCTGTTCTAATAATGAATAGTTTTGCTTCACATTTTAAATGAATATGGACTTATATATAATGAATCGTATTGCTTCACATAATAAATGTATATTGACAAATACATTATATTCTAAATTATAGTGCTATCTATTTAGGTATGATTTGAAATGTGGTGAGCCGAGATATGTTAATTACCACTCATCTGCCACATGAAACAATTGAGGTATTTATTTTTAAAAGTGCACATGTCCAAAAATCAGTTTTGTGGGAATTTAAAAAAAGGTACAGAGGAAGTTATACTCAAAGTACTGGGAATATACATCAGGCTGTTCAGTTGTATTTATTCCAACTTATTTAAAAATAAAATGATTGTAAATGAGAACTGTGAAACAAGAGAAAAAGACGGGTAAAAAGTTGGAATGTAACAGGCGTGTAACAGACAAATGAAAAAAAATATCATTTGCGTGTTACACGTGACTTGTATTGTTTTTTGAGGAAACGGGTTTGTTAGTGCATAGACATTGGTCTTGAGAGCCGTTTACTGTTAATAACTCAATTTGTGCATTTTTGGACTTGTGTTGTTTTTAAAATAAACGCCTCAATTGTTTCAGTGTTTAATGATCCTCATAATAAATCTGTGTGAACTCCCACGACAGTACTCGTAATTATATTTTCAGTGTAAACAAATATAGCTTTGTCACTTCAGTTTGCGGCGCATGCCAAGCTATGTTCGCCTTGATCAGCCTGGAACCGACAAATCTAGTGCTTCATAATAAATAATGTGCACTCTGGTTGGTTGACAAATTTACAGTAACGGATTGGAATATAAAATTGGTATTGATTATACTGTCAGCTATATTTTCATGTTATTTGGGACCAAAATACTGCTCGACAAAAATTGAAACTCAATAACGGTGTAAATTTATTCACATTCGATCCATTTTCGTCATCAGTGTAAAAATGTAAATGCATTTATAATTTAAATTTTAACAATAACAATTTACTAATCACTGCAATTTAATCACCAATGACCATAAAGATCCACAATCAAAAATCATTGGAAGAAACTTTCTACCTTATAAATCATTGGAAGAAACTTCGTTTTTTATAACAATCCACTGCCCAAAATAGTCTCAAACCTTCGAAAACAAATTACTACAGTGGAATCACCAAAGACCATAGAAATCCACAATCAAAAATCACTGGAAGAATCTTCCTTCTTCGTAAATCTTTGGAAGAAACTTTCTACTTCATGAATCATTGGAAGAAACTTTGTTCTTCATAACAATCAACTGCCCAAAATAGTCTCAAACCTTCGAAAACAAATTACTACAGTGCAAACACCAATGACCATAAAAATCCACAATCAAAAATCACTGGAAGAATCTTCCTTCTTCGTAAATCATTGGAAGAAACTGTCTTCTTCACAAATCATTGCAAAAAACTTCGTTCTTCATAACAATCCACTGCCCAAAATAGTCTCAAACCTTCTAAAATAAATTACTACAGTGCAATCACCAATGACCATACAAATCCACGATCAAAAATCACTGGAAGAATCTTCCTTCTTCGTAAATCTTTGGAAGAAACTTTCTACTTCATAAATCATTGGAAGAAACTTCGTTCTTCATAACAATCCACTGCCTAAAATAGTCTTAACCTTCTAATTCTAATTACTGCAATGAAATCACCAATGACCAATAACAATTTAAATAATCATAGTGTAATTTAATTTCATAAAGTATTTTGAGGAGTATTTTTAAATAGATTTTTTAATAAAATATAGTGAAAATTTCTTGGCCCAAATAACAATATAAAAATCAATTATAGCCAGTATTGTTAAATATTATGAATTCTGTTTTTGTTTTTTCGTTAATTTGCTTTCCAATTAAACGTAATTTAGCTCCTTGAGGGATGATTTAGAGTGGATGCCACTGAAAAACTGTTTTAAGTGGGATGAGTGGTATTGTAATTTAAAACAGTTTTGAGAGAAAAGTTTTAAAAATTCTGAGTTAAAAACATTTTTTTCTCAGGCTGATGATTTCCACCAACTTAAAACTGGGCTAGGCCTTGTACTGTCCAGTAACTTTAATCGGCTGTTAACTTGGTTTCCAATTAAACGTAATTTAGCTCCGTGAGAACGAGTTTTGGTCTTTCAGTCCCAGTTTAAGATTCCTCGCATAACTGCTATATTTTAAATGTCACTGAAAATGCTCAAAGACGAATTTTCAGGAATTCGCAGCTCGTCAATAATCTGGCGCCAGAAGTTTCAATTGCAAAACCGGCAGGTCTTGCGGCAATGGCTTTCGTGGCGATGTTTAATTAATCAAGTCCGGAATTTTTACTGTTGATTATATCTGTAGCGTCGTGTTTACACGCTGCGGCCGGGAAACATAAAACACTCGGCATGAATGAAATATTTGAGAGAGAATTCCTAGCCTCGTACCGCCTGGACCAGGTCCAAATCGATCGCATACCATCTCCGGCGAGGACGACGCGCATATTTCGCGGGATATCGACGAAAAATGGGAGTAATTCCTCCGGAAATCGCCAAAAATAAGTCGGAATTGCGCAGCTCGGATAAACAGATTTTCTCGCGGCATAACGTGCACGATGGTTCTTCGCACAAACGGTCCCACTTGGCACAGAACAGCTTCTTTCACAAGACAATGCGTGCCAAGTTCAACTATTATTACTTTTTTTTCGTAATTATTTACTAGTTCTAAATAGACCAGATGCATAAAGCTCGTGGATTTTTGCTCCAACTTTTTTGTCAAAAAAGTGTTAGAATCTAGTCTAAACACTAAGTGTCAGAATCTAGTGTCAACACTAAGTGTCAGAATCTAGTGTCAACACTAAGTGTTAGAATCTACAATCAACAATAAGTGTTAGAATCTAGTGTCAATCAAGTCTTGTCGTTTTTAGGCATTAAAGGATTTTTGTTCCAACTTCTCAAAACTTTAATCAGTACTTCGATTCTAACACTAAGTGTAAACACTAAGTGTTAGTATCTGGTGTCAACACTAAGTGTTAGAATCTAGTATCAACACTAAGTGTTAGAATCTAGTATCAACACTAAGTGTTAGAATCTAGTGTCAACACTGAGTGTTGACAAGTGTTGTCGTTTTTAGGCATTCAAGGAATTTTGTTCCAACTTCTCAAAACTTTAATCAGTACTTCGATTCTAACACTAAGTGTAATAATCTAGTATCAACACTAAGTGTTAGAATCTAGTATCAACACTAAGTGTTAGAATCTAGTATCAACACTAAGTGTTAGAATCTAGTATCAACACTAAGTGTTAGAATCTAGTATCAACACTAAGTGTTAGAATCTAGTGTCAACACTGAGTGTTGACAAGTCTTGTCGTTTTTAGGCATTCAAGGAATTTGGTCCAACTTCTCAAAACTTTAATCAGTACTTCGATTCTAACACTAAGTGTTAAATTCTAGTGTAAACACTAAGTGTTAGAATCTGGTGTCAACACTAAGTGTTCAATACACTAAGTATTGAGAAGTCTTGTCGTGTTTTAGGCACTAAATGATTCAACTTATAGTTTGTTTGCAGAGTCATTTAGCCATCGGAATAATTAAAAAGGGCATTACAAATTCTCGCCCGAAGATTGCAGCAGAACATAATGGTTAATTAACCTGCACTGCCATGCCGTGTTAAATAAGTTACGAACGTGAGGGACGAGATTTTACAATTTTAATTGACGTTAACGTAGGATGCAAATTTCGACCGTAAATTGTGACGAAAACCGCCATTAATCACCGTCACAGTCGGTAAAAATGGCGAACACCGACTTCCGTTGGTAAATCGCTGCGAATCCGAAGTTATCGTTAGCGAGAAACAGTCGCCGACTGATTAATCGTTTAAGTTTGTTAATAATCGAAGCGGAGGGGTTTGAAAATTTCGCGCGATGCATTAGCGTAATTGATTTGATGCAATTAGCCAGAGAGCGGCGATTAATGTCCGGGCTGCAGAGAAAACTGATTAATAGCGGCGAAAATTGAAAAATATCCAATCCAAGCGTGGTAATACTTAATGCCGTGAATTAAATTAAAATGTGTAGATTTGTGTGGCTGGACGTACAATAATAAATTGCGGAAATAATGAAGATTTTATAAAACAAACAGATTTTTTTTTACATGTTTTTACTTTTTTTTTTAATAATCATATTAATTTACAATTCATAACCAGCGAGAGAAATCTACTTGTAACATAATATGACCCATCGATTAAACAATATTTTTTGGTAATCAATCTTCTTAATAAAAATATTGAATCTTTGAAAATTTGGTGAGTGTCTGATTCCTTTAAACGCCTTAAAGGAATCATGTTTTCACTTTTTTTTATAATCATATTAATTTACAATTCATAACCAGAGAGAAAAATCTGCTTGTAACATAATGTGATCCATCGATTAAACAATAATTTTGGAAATCAATTTTCTTACTAAAAATATTGAATCTTTGAAATTTTGGCGAACGTCTGATTCCTTTACTGCGTTTAAAGGAATCAGACACTCGCCAAAATTTCAAAGATTCAATATTTTTAGTAAGTTCTAGTTCTCACGAATCAAGTTTTATCAATCGATTGCTGTTGATCAACAAAAGTTGAATAAAAACTATAGGGAGAACCTTTGTTTCACTAGAGTTGATCGACTTTTAACTATAGTTTTCAATTAACTTTTGTTGATCAACTAAAATGGATCAATTAAACTTGATACGTAAGAACGCATAAAGTCATATGAAAAGCGTTGGAATTATACCCAAGTATAGATTTTCCAGAAATTGGATTAAAAGTTGCCACATTAGTTTTAATAGTAACCATGAATACCCAATTTTACCCAACTAATGAAATTTTGAGAGAAATAATTGGAAATAATTATTAATTATTATTTTGTTTACATCTTTTCACATTTTTTGTTATAATCATATTAATTTACAATTCATAATCAGCGAGAGAAATCTGCTTGTAACATAATATGACCCATCGATTAAACAATATTTTTTGGTAATCAATCTTCTTAATAAAAATATTGAATCTTTGAAAATTTGGTGAGTGTCTGATTCCTTTAAACGCCTTAAAGGAATCATGTTTTCACCTTAATTTTTATAATTATATTAATTTACAATTCATAACCAGAGAGAGAAATCTGCTGGTAACGTAATGTGATCCATCGATTAAACAATAACTTTGGAAATCAATTTTCTTACTAAAAATGTTGAATCTTTGAAATTTTGGTGAGTGTCTGATTCCTTAAATGCGTTTAAAGGAATCAGACCCTCGCCAAAATTTCAAAGATTCAATATTTTTAATAAGTTCTAGTTCTCACAAATCAAGTTTAATTAATCGATTGCTGTTGATCAACAAAAGTTGAATAAAAACTATAGTGAGAACCTTTGTTTCAATAGAGTTGATCGACTTTTAACTATAGTTTTCATTCAACTTTTGTTGAGCAACTAAAATGGATCAATTAAACTTGATTCGTGAGAACGCGCCTTAAGTCATATGAAAAGCGTTGGAATTATACACAAGTATAGATTTTCCAGAAACTGGATTAAAAGTTGCCACTTAGTTTTGATAGTAACCATGAATACTTTTACCCAACTAATGAAATTTTGAGAGAAATAATTGGAAATTATTATTAATCATTATTTTTTTTACATCTTTTCACTTTTTTTGTTATAATCATATTAATTTACAATTCATAACCAGCGAGAGAAATCTGCTTGTAACATTATGTGATCCATCGATTAAACAATCATTTTTGGCAATCAATCTTCTTACAAAAAATATGAAATTTTTCAAATTTTGTGCCTGATTCCTATAAACGCCTTAAAGGAATCATGTTTTCACTTTTTTTTATAATCATATTAATTTACAATTCATAACCAGAGAGAGAAATCTGCTTGTAACATAATGTGATCCATCTATTAAACAATAATTTTGGAAATCAATTTTCTTACTAAAAATATTGAATCTTTGAAATTTTGGTGAGTGTCTGATTTCTTTAAACGCCTTAAAGAAATCAGACTCTCGCCAAAATTTCAAAGATTCAATATTTTTAGCAAGTTCTAGTTCTCACGAATCAAGTTTAATTAATCGATTGCTGTTGATCAACAAAAGTTGAATAAAAACTATAGTGAGAACCTTTGTTTCACTAGAGTTGATCGATTTTTAACTATAGTTTTCATTCAACTTTTGTTGATCAACTAAAATGAATCAATTAAAATTGATTCGTGAGAACGCGCCTTAAGTCATATAAAAAGCTTTGTTTCACTAGAGTTGATCGACTTTTAACTATAGTTTTTATTCAACTTTTGTTGATCAACTAAAATGGATCAATTAAACTTGATTCGTGAGAACGCGCCTTAAGTCATATGAAAAGCGTTGGAATTATACCCAAGTATAGTTTTTCCAGAAACTGGATTAAAAAATGCCACATTAGTTTTGATAGTAACTATGAATACTTTTACCAATTAATGAAATTTTGAGAGAAATAATTGAAAATTTGATATGTTTAATTCATGGGCACTTGCCCCCCCACCCCCTGGAATCCCCACTCTTTAAAACTAATGACATAAAAATTGTCGAGAAAATTTTAACTGACTATGACATCGATTTTCCTTTATATCGATATATTCAGAGTTTTTCATATATTTCTTATGAACTTACATTTAAATATTGTTCTAAATATATGATAGGTACTAACTTATTGAATAAATTAAATATTTCCAAATATTACTTTCTGTAGTCATAGTAATCTCAACATTAAAAAAAAAACAGAAAATATTGAAATTTTGACAACATTCTTTGAAATATTGACAGAAAGAATTGAATATAATATTAAGAACAAAAATGTTATTAAACTTGACAGAGATTATTGAAATTTTCATAGTAATCATTAAAATTTTGATAGTAATCATTAAAATTTTGATAGTAATCATTAAAATTTTGATTACGAGTAATTAAATATTGGCAGAAAGAACTGAACATTGTCAGTAATCACTGAAATTTGGATAGATTTGAAACTTTTACAGTTCTTAGAAAATGATAGAATGATAGAAAATTTGACATTAATATTTTAATACTTTATATTCTGGTAGAAATTAATGAAATTTTGATAGTGACATGAATATTTTAACAGATATAATGAAATAGTAATAATTGAAAATTTTGCAGTAATCTTTGAATGTTTAACTATAATAACTGACAATTTCCTAAAAATTGAAAATTTGGCTACAACTTTTGAAATGGTGACTATAATTACTGAAATTTTACTTTTACTTTTATTTTGTATTATTCGGAGTTCTGGTAGAATTAAAACTTTGGCAATAATCACTGCAATTTTAGCAGTACTAATTACATATAATATTACAAAATTTGCCGAAAATTGAAAATTTGGATGTATATTATTATATTATATATATTATTATTTATAAAAATACCTATGTAATGTGATATATCATTAGAATCGTTGAAAAGAGGCCATTAGAATTCCATTAGAAAAAACACAAGTTTGTGTCATAACTCGAAAATTATAGCTTAAATAAAATAATCGGTTAGACTGTATGATTAAGCATATAATTTCCTATAACTTTTTCCTTTACACATTTTTTCTAACGTCAATAATAACAGAGCAATATGCTCCGAACAAAATAACAAAAAATATATTTTTTCGAGATATCTAGTTAGCCATGCAATTTTTCCAAAAAACAAAAAGCTCATGAAATTGAACTCATAAAACTGCAATTCTTTCCCCATTTAATCGTCCCTCTATCTTCGCTAGTTTCCGAGATCCCCATACTAAACATATTTGTCAAAATATCAATGAATACTGCTATTTTTTTCATGATTATTGCTAAAACTATTACATGTTGAATTATGTGACTTAGCTGGCAAATCAGGAATTATGTTACCATTATGTCAATTCACTTGTAATAGTTTAATTTGCACCGTCAAAATGTCATTGATTATTCTCGAAATTACAAGGTTTAGTTGTTTTATGCAAAATTTCATTATTTCTCACTAATTTCACAAAAATTTCAATGATTATTGTTATATTTTGAACCATGTTTATCAAAAATTCAATAAATACAGCCGATAGTAACACTTTCGCTGCGCAAATATGGCACGAAAATAGCCTGTAAAATACTCGACACAGAGGGCCTTGTATTTCACTGTGGCTCCTCGTAAGTAATGGATAATTTTCATGACATTTTGGTAAATAACTATTAACAGCAATGATATAACACTTTTAGTCATTTTATATTGCATTTTTCAGTCAAGATTGATGTTTGGATGTTTACCCTAGTGAATACAATTATTTCAATATTGAAATTAAACTCGATCCAAAGTTTGTGGAATGCATAAAAACATTCTCCACTTGGCACAAATCGCGTGCCAACGATGACACATTTCTAGCTCTACCTGTCGAATCTCGCTACTTCACACGCCGGGAATTCTATAAATATACACGGATTGCCACCTAATGGCGAAATACTCATGGCAGACACTAAACGTCGGCATTCTCTCTCCACGTTTTATTTACTTAATTACTCATTGAAGCGGTATTTTACATATTTTACAGAAATTGTATAAATTGTGACGAAAGTTTACTTTTTCGAGCTTAAAATAGCGGCGAATTTAAATTACGACCTGCAAGTTTTAATAACTGCGTACGATTTTTCATGATATGGTAGAACAATTAATAAAGAAGTTGAATAAAATTTTACCACATTAATCACGGGGATGGCTTCGACCTTTACGTGGCAGTCCATAAAAACAGAGAAAGAAATATATTTGCTATATTTTGTCACAGTATATTCCACAAAAATATAGCAAAGTGTATTTGTTCCTCTGCTTTTATTTATCACATTATTACCTGGACTGTTTCTTCTTTTTTTGTGGTGATCAATGTTCTGCGTACTAATCTTCGATTCACGCGTTTTAGTATACAACTTCGCGTGAATAATCACCCACACGTTAGGTCTGTATTGTAAGACTGTGTAAACACAGGGTTCTGCCAAATTTTGCGCGTTACTCACCAGTTTAATTTGACGGAAAAAATATACACAATGTGTTTTAAGGGGCAGAGATTAAATATATTTCTGGCATTGTGACGCTGAGGGAAACTATTTCCACCGGCTTATGCTGTGTGTAATCAAATACGTATCTTAGGAGTTGCAGATGTAAGTCGTGCCAAAAATTCAAATGAACAAAGCTGGACTAATTGATATGATAATTATTATCAATTATAAATTATCATTGAATTATTGATTATATCGAATGCTTCGAAATTTTCGAAGTAAATGCTCATTTATCTCATTCATTTAATTAATGCAATGAGGTTGTATTTGCTTTTAAAGTAAATGTACGTGACGTATGTAACTTCAGCTTGCAATTCCTTAGAAAGTTTCTGTATTTCCGGTTAACTAGTTGATTTGAATTTGCAGCATGATTCAAAGTTCGCAACAGTAATTTGATTTCTCAATTTACTTTTAATGAGATTTATGTTTTAATACGATTCCTCACATAAATACGTAGATCTGAAGAGCTGAGTACAACAAATGCATGTTTCGATAATAGTACGGAAAGCTACTACGTACAAATAATGTACTATCAAAAATTTATACTTAAGTAGTATAATTTCTCATTTATTTTATAATATTGCTACAAAACAGGAATAATTACTGTCTAAGTTTCAGTTCAATATAATATTTCAGAAATTGCTGAAAATGTTCATTCTTTGGTATCAAAATTTCAATTATTACTGTCTAATTTTCAATTATTTCTATCAACGTTTAATTACTCTGATCAACAATTTAATTATTAATATCAAAATTTCAATAATTACTGTGAATTTTAACATTTTTGTACTATTATATTAAAGTATTTCCGTCAATATTTCAAAGAATGCTGACAAAATTTCAATTATTTCCGTGTTTTTTTTGTTTTAGTATCAACATTTTTAATTCCACCAGAACTCCATAAATATTACAAGAAACCGCTAGTTTGGCTGACAGGTTAGAACGCTTGCTTAGCATGCACGAAGACCTGGGTTCGAGCCCCAGTACAGGTAGTACATTTGTACTGAGAAACTAGTGCCATTCGCCGTTGGGAGCTCATTAACGGCGCTCTAGAGATCGGGGGCGAATTTCTAGAGTAACAAGCCCTAACTCAATACACACACTTACACAAAACACACGGCAGAAGGACCCCCGTTGGTCGATAGCCAGTTAGGGATAATATCCCTAACAAATACAGTCACTACTACTATTACAAGAAAAATGTCCCAAAAATCAAAGATTTCGTTCAATTTTCAATTACAATATTGAACGATTATTTATTACTATCAAATTTTCAATGATTTTTTTCAACATTTTATTAATCGGGTATAAATATTCATAGTAATGTACTATCAAAAATTCATAGTTATATATTAGTTATGTACTATCATTTCTCATTTTATTTTTTATAATATTGCTACAAGACTGGAATAATTACTGTCTTAAGTTTCAATTCAACATAAAATTTTAGAGATTGCTGAAAAATGCTCATTCTTTGGTATCAAAATTTCAATTATTATTGTCCAAGTTTCAATTCAATATAAAATTTCAATTATTACTGTCTAATTTTCAATTAATTCTTATCAACGTTTAATTACTCTGATCAACAATTTAATTATTACTATCAAAATTTCAATAATTACTGTCAATGTTAACATTTTTGTACTATTATATTAAAGTATTTCTGTCAATATTTTAAAGAATGCCGACAAAATTTCAATTATTTCGGTTTTTTTAATATCATTTTTTCTAATTCTAACAATACTCCTAAATATTACAAGAAAATTTTCACAAATTTCAAAGATTTCGTTCAATTTTCAATTACAATATTGATCGATTATTTATTACAATCAATATTTATTAAATAGTTAAATTTCTAATGATCTCTTTCAAAATTTTATTAATCGGGTATAAATATTCATAGAAATGTACTATCAAAAATTCGTAGTTATGTACTATCATTTCTCTTTTTTTATATAATATTGCTACAAAATTGGAATAATTATTGTCTTAAGTTTCAATTCAATATAAAATTTCAGAGATTGCTGAAAAATGATCATTCTTTGGTATGAAAATTTCAATTATTACTGTCTAATTTTCAATTATTTCTATCAATGTTTAATTACTCGTAATTAAAATTTTAATGATTACAACAAGAGTTGTAGCCAAATTTTCAATTTTTAGTAAATTGTCAGTCATTATATTTAAATTTTCAAAGATTACTATAACATTTTCAGTTAATAATTGTCAATCATTATAGTTAAATTTTCAAAGACTACTATAAAATTTTTAGTTATTACTATTTCAATATTTTTGTTAAAATTGTCATGTTACTTTCAAAATTTCATTAATTTCTACACAATTATAACATATTTATGTAAACTTTTCTGTCATTCTATCATTTTCAAAGAACTGTAAAGTTTCAAATCTATCCAAATTTCAGTGATTACTGCCATATTTTTATTTCCTGTTATAATGACAATTATTATGTACTGTCTAATTTTCAGTTCTTTCTGACAATATTTAATTACTCGCAATGCAAATTTTAATGATTACAACAAAAGTTGTAGCCAAATTTTCAATTGTTAGTAAATTGTCAGTCATTATAGTTAAATTTTCAAAGATTACTATAAAAATTTTAGTTAATAAATGTCAGTCATCATAGTTCAATTTTCAAAGATTACTATAAAATTTTCAGTTATTACTATTTCAATATTTCTGTTAAAATAGTCATGTTACTTTCAAAATGTAATTAATTTCTACCCTAATATAAAATATTTATATAAACTTTTCTGTCATTCTATCATTTTCAAAGAACTGTAAAGTTTCAAATCTATCCAAATTTCAGTGATTACTGACATATTTTTATTTCCTGTTATGATGACAATTATTATGTACTGTCTAATTTTCAGTTCTTTCTGCCAATATTTAATTACTCGTAATTAAAATTTTAATGATTACAACAAAAGTTGTAGCCAAATTTTCAATTGCTAGTAAATTGTTAGTCATTATAGTTCAATTTTCAAACATAACTATAAAATTTTCAGTTATTACTTGTCAGTCATTATAGTTAAATTTTCAAAGATTACTAGAAAATTTTCAGTTATTACAATTTTAATATTTCTGTTAAAATAGTCATGTTACTATCAAAATTTCATTAATTTCTACCTGAATATAAAATATTTATGTAAACTTTTCTGTCATTCTATCATTTTCAAATAACTGTAAAGTTTCAAATCTATCCAAATTTATTATGTTCTGTCTAATTTTCAGTTCTTTCTGCCAATATTTAATTACTCGTAATTAAAATTTTAATGATTACTATCAAAATTTCAATTATCACTGTCAATTTTATTAACATTTTTGGGGTAAAAACTTTCATTTCTATCAATATTTCAAAGAATTTGGTAAAATTTCAATTATTTCTGATTTTTTTAAATGCTGAGATTGCAATAGTTGCTCCAAAAATTTTCAAAGATAACAATAAAATTTTCAGTTATTACTATTTCAATTTTTTTGTTAAAATAGTCATGTTACTATTTTAATATGTTACTATAAATTTCAATAATCACTTTTAATTTTAATAACCTTTTTTGGGGTTAATATTACATTCAATTCTTTCTTTCAATATTTCAAACAATTTGGTCAAAATTTCATTTATTTCTGATTTTTTTTTAATGTTGAGATTGCAATAGTTGCTCCAAAATATTTGATTGTACTGAAATTTTACAGCTCATTGCCAAATTTTCAATTTTTGGTAAATTTTCAGTTATACCGTTAATGTTTTAAGAATCGCATCAAATTTTCAATTAGTACCTACTGCCAAAGTTGCAATATTTATTGCAGAAGCTGTAATACTACCAAAACTCCAAATATTACTGGAATTTTACTTTTAGCCAAATTTTCATTGTCATTATAGTTAAATTTTCAGAGATTACTATAAAATTTTCAGTTATTTATTGTCAGTCATCATAGTTAAATTTTCAAAGATTACTATAAAATTTTCAGTTATTAATTGTCAGTCATCATAGTTAAATTTTCGAAGATTACTATAAATTTTCAGTTATTACTATTACCAAAACTCCAAATATTACTAGAATTTTTCAGTTTTTAGCAAAATTTCAGTCATTATATTAAAAATTTCAAAAATGACAGTCAAATTTGCAGTTAGCAGTAAAATATCAGTCATTATAGTCTAAATTTCAAAGATTACTATTACATTTTCAATTATTAAAAATGCAATATCTAATTCCAGTTCAGCACATTTGATGCTTTTAAAATTTGGCTGTTACATTTTATATAAACATTTTTGGACACATGCTTTTTCGTTCCTTAGTGACAAAATTAATAAAATTTCTTAATATTTCTCATATTAAGGTGAGCAATTTAAATTAAAAAAATCAGGGCTTCAATTTTGTTCGTCGGTTTTTGATTTTGATACTTTTCAAATTTGGCTGTAACATTTTAAATAAACATTTTTGGACACATGCTTTTTCGTTCCTTAGTGACAAAATTAACAAAAATTTCTTAATATTTCTCATATTAAGGTGATCAATTTAAAATAAAAAATCAGTACATCCTTAATTTTGTTCGCCGCTTTTTGATTTTGATACTTTTAAAATTTGGCTATAACATTTTAAATAAACATTTTTGGATACATGCCTTTTCGTTCCTTAGTGACAAAATTAACAAAATTTCTTAATATTTCTCATATTAAGGTGATCAATTTAAATTTAAAAAAACAGTACTTCCTTAATTTTGTTAGCCGCTTTTTGATTTTGATACTTTTAAAATTTGTCTACAACATTTTAAATAAACATTTTTGGACACATGCTTTTTCGTTCCTGAGTGACAAAATTAACAAAATTTCTTAGATCTCTCATATTAAGGTGGTCAATTTAATTAAAAAAAATCGGTACTTCCTTAATTTTGTTATCAAAAAGTGACGAACAAAATTAAGGAAGTACAGATTTTTTTAAAATTAAATACACACAACTTTAGTTTCAAAGTTATGAAAAAAAAATCTGGCATGTTTATAAGAACTTTTTCACAGTTTTGTCACATAAGTCACCGTCGTGCAGTTTTTTTGTTCTCATATTAAGGTGATTAATTTAAATTACAAAAATCAGTGCTTCCTTAATTTTGTTCGTCGCTTTTTGATTTTGATGCTTTTAAAATTTGGCTGTAACATTTTAAATAAACATTTTTGGACACATGCTTTTTCGTTCCTTAGTGACAAAATTAACAAAATTTCTTAGATTTCTCATATCAAGGTGGTCAATTTAATTAAAAAAATTGTGTACTTCCTTAATTTTTTTATCAAAAAGCGACGAACAAAGTTAAGGAAGTACGGAATTTTTTAAAAATTAAATTCACACAACTTTGTTTTCAAAGTTATGAAAAAAAAAAAACAGGCATATTTATAAGAACTTTTTCACAGTTTTGTCACATACGTCACCGGCGTGTAGTTTTTTTGCATATCATCAGACTATTCAATGAATCGATCGAATCCGCTGATAAGAAGTAATTAATATATTTATAAATTCTTTAAGCAAATACCAAATAACCAATACTTTAAAGATTCCAAAGAGTGGAGTAACAAGTGATCGTAGAAAAAGTATAGTGAGTAACTTAGATTCAATGAACAATGTTCAACCTTCAACATTCAATATGGAAATTCAGTAGGGCTAGAAATGGCCGATATTGCAGTGACCGCTAAACTAAAAACGAGTTCAAATATCGCCATATTCCATTGCTATAGATTTAGGCCATCGATAAATACTAAAAAAAACAGACGACTATGCACATGGAGTGCACACCCGAAAGTACGAGAATTGGATTATCTGTGTCGATACAATTGGCTCGTACTTTTTCTAACGGGTATAACTGGATAACGTTTCCATTATAAATGTCAACATCACCGTATATTTTCGAATAATTTGTTAGCAAACTGGCACAATGCATAACTACATTGAAATTTTAATGTAGGTACACAATTTCGACGTTTTGTGGGATTTATATTACTTTTCCATAAATTTAATTCGAAATTCCAATAAATTTTTGTCGCGATACTTAAACTTTACTAATCTTTCAACTCTGCTGGCAAAGGTGTGTAAATTGAACGATATCTCAGAGTTTTGCACACATGTAAATCATAATAAGGGCCATTGGTTCGATACAGAGGGTTCCAAAATTTTCGACCGATTAACATTCTCTAACATCAAAGTGTTTTTCGTTTTCCTTTGGATGGGAACTGAAGCAGGCGATCCCATGTGCAGTTAAATTGTGCGTGCATACTATAGACTCAATAAGGGCAAACTTACAGAGTGTGGTGGTTCTTTGCCGACGGTAATTAGCTATAGCACAGATATAATCTGTTTTAATAAAAAATATTAATGAGATTAATATTTTGCAATTGATATTAATACTATTTAATTCAATTGTATTAATCATGTCATGATCAATGATTTGTTGATTAATGATTTAATGATGATTTTGACAAAAATGAAGTGTTTTCAACTGAAGTATTCTTAAATCTGCATATCTTTTCAAAATGACTCAATTGGTCTTTCAAACTGAAAAGCAGAGTCATTCAGAATGTTTAACTGAAAAGTGAAACCCAAAAAATACGAATTGAAGCACTGGAAAACTAATGTTCGCGACATGTCAAATCATGTTTAAGCTTATGTTTATGTTTATGTATGTATGTATGTATGAATGTATGTATGTATGTATGTATGTATGTATGTATGCATGTATGTATGTGCATGGGTATTTTTATGTATGTATGTATATAGGCATGTTTATGTACGTATGTATGTGTATGGCTATGTTTATGTTAGTTTTATGTTTACAGCCGTCTACGAGAATATTACAAAAAAGGTCAATATATGGGGGTGTTTTTTTATAGCATATCCACATTCCCAGAGGCACTCGACGGATATTTCAGTCTGAGTTAATCAGAAGTACGCATGCCAAATATAAAAACTTTGCAATTTATTTCGCTCAAAAGTTTAATTTGACTGGACGAATATGCAAATATAAATCCCAGTGAAATTCATGTGCGCAAAAAAATATGTCACGGATCATATGTGCGATGCCAGTTTAAAAGTCACAGACCATATTAACAAGTAATTTGCGTATGAACCATTACTTATAAATATGCGGCCGGTAAAAAAATAACGGACTCTGACCATTATGGTAAGCGTTTGACTGCAATGATTCATATTTTAAAATCAGAAAACTGTGTATACACATTCGCGAATATGTTTGCTCTGTGGACGTCAGTCTGTCTGTTAAATAGAAGCGTATTACGCGAGTAAACAGTTTAAACACGTAATTACGATCATTTTCTGGCTCCGGATGAAAAGTTTAATGTGCACGTCTAATTAGCGCGAAAATGCACGTCTGAAAATATTTGGGTTAAACATATGGGGTTTTTCAGATTGCCGGAAAGAGAAAATGTGACCTTCGTTTTAGAGCAAAACCAAAAAGAGCCATATTTGAAGAAATCAACTAATAAGAAATGGATTACTAAAAATATAATCTAAAAAATAATTCAAAATTTCAGATTAGTTGCATTTCCTAACTAGTTACGAAAAGTACGATATTTAGCAACTACGCTTTTGAAAAGTGATGCTGTATATGCCAAAATTCGAAAGAAAAAAAAACATTTCAAATACAAAACAACGTAAATGTAATATAATAATAATTATTATCAAAAGGCCCTTTACCTTTCGGTGTGGGCTATATATAATAATAATAATAATAATAATAATAATAATGATAATAATTACAATAATAATAATAATAATAATGATAATAATTACAATAATAATAATAATAATGATAATAATAATTACAATAATAATCCCTACTATATAGAGCACAATTTACGAGTTGTGCTGCTTTTTGCACCGGTTAGTTAAAATATCCACTCAACTTAATTAAAGAGAAAACGGGGAAATTTCAAGCGCCGGGTATTTAAAAGCCACTGCAATCGTTCTTAATTAATGTATTCAATTACGTCAGCGAAAGGTGAAAAATTGCCTCAATGGCCACCGCCACAACCCTCGCGTTAATACAGACTTTTATACTTTTTTATTTCCAAAAGCATTTACAGAAACTAAATAGAGTTGTGAAGGTAATTAAACTTCACGAGATATTTATTCTTAAATGGGATGTATTTACTCTCTGCAACAAAAATAACATTTATCTTTGATATTTTTTTTTTCCACCAAAAATAGTTCCATTCAAGTACGATGTGTTGATGTTAAACATTATAAATAGAAATGCGCCTTAAAACCCAATAAACAGAAAGTTGTCGCGAATATTGAATTAATATACAGCCAAATTTAAAAAAAAAATAAAAAAAAAATGACACGTTCTTTTTCATTTTAGGCATAGTTTGAACATGGTTTTTAGAAATAAGTTAGATATATTTGACAGTATGTCAGTTTATAAATAAATAGGTTATGTTTTAACAAATTAATTTCTTAATACTGTGCAACAAAACGATGCAGAAACAGTAGGGCCTACATAATACAATAATTAGTGATATTAATAATTATTACGTTTATTATTTATTACCCAAATTTTAGTAAATTTATTTCATTTAATTAATTAAATTTTTTGATAGGTACTGTCAAGTAGACAATTAATTGACAAATACTTGAAACCACATTTACGCTTAAAAAAATTTCATTTCCGGTTTTTTTCAGCTGTATGTCGGTTATTTATTAACCAGTACATATTTCTAAATATTGTCCATCAGTATTTTAAATAGGTGGTCAGAATTTGGGCTAAAATATTAGTGCGTGATATAAACGGGTTAAAAAAACGGCGAGTAAATGGGTCAGGATTGCACTAATGAGAACAAAGACTGTTGGTATTTTCATTATTACACTAATGAGAACAGAAGACAGTTGGTATTTTCATTATTGCAGTAATGAGAACAAAGACTGTTGGTATTTTCATTAAAAGTGTTGTAGGTAAATAGAACAATTTATAAGTTTCCAAAACCAACCAACCTAACCACAACTGAACGGACCCAATCCAACATAATTTAACCAATATTCCATGAAAGTGATAACATTTTATTTGATACTGATTATTGATATTGATACTGCCCAAAATTTTATTGTACAATCTTAATTTACAAATTTAGTCTCCTAAAAACGTCTCCAGCAAAATAATAATAAATATAATAATAATAATAATGGAGTTACCATTATTTATTGGCAGATTTCAATAACACAAACAAAAGTTAAATGACTCCAGATGTTCTACAAAAGGGCCCTAATTTTGTTTTTTTTGCCCACTTTCATTTCAGCGATAGTCAACTAATTTTTGTCGTCAAATGGTTACGTATATTATCATATTTTTTTCTGGTAGAGAGTGTTTGTAAAATTTAATGATAAAGATAAAGATAAAAGATAAAGAAAGGATAAATATAAGTAAAATGTAAAAATTTAGATGTAAAACAAGTTGGCTTTGATGATATATTCATTACAGAAAAAAAAGTTTATTAACATGAAGTTGTTATTTTATGAGATTATTCCAAATCCTGGCAGAATTAAAATACTAATTTTAAATTAATTTTGGGGCCCTAATTTTGTTTTTTTTTTTTGCAAAATTGGCTTTCAGCGATAGTCAACTTTTTTTGTCTTCAAATGGTTACATATATTAATCTTATTTTTTTCTGGTAGATTATTTGTAAAATGTAATGATAAAGATGAAGATAAAAGATTAAAAAAAGATAAAGCTAAAGATTAGCAAAATGTAAAAATTTATATGTAAAATAATTTGGCTATTAAATAATAATTAATAATTACAGAAGAAAAAAAAGTTTATTAACATAAAGTTGTTATTTTATGTGACTGTTCCAAATCCTGGCAGAATTAAAATACAAAGTAACGAAATTTTGAAAAAAAATTCAAGGTACCAAGGAAAGACTAAATGAATCGAATGAATCAAATGAAAGAACCAACTTTTTTTGTCTTCAAATGGTTACATATATTATCTTATTTTTTTCTGGTAGATTATTTGTAAAATGTAATGATGATAAAGATAAAAGATAAAAAAAATATAAAGCTAAAGATTAGTAAAATGTAAAAATTTAGATGTAAAATAAGTTGGCTTAGATGGAATATTCATTACAGAAGAAAAAAAAGTTTATTAACATAAAGTTGTTATTTTATGTGATTATTCCAAATCCTGGCAGAATTAAAATATAAACAAACGAAATTTTGAAAAAAATTCAATGTATCAAAGAAAGATCAAATGAATCGAATGAATCAAATGAAAGAACCAACTTTTTTTGTCTTCAAATGGTTACATATATTATCTTATTTTTTTCTGGTAGATTATTTGTAAAATGTAATGATAAACATAAAGATAAAAGATAAAAAAGATAAAGATAAAGATTAGTAAAATGTAAAAATTTAGATGTTAAATAAGTTGTCTTATATGGAATATTCATTACAGAAAAAAAAAAAAGTTTATTAACATAAAGTTGTTATTTTATGTGATTATTCCAAATCCTGGCAGAATTAAAATATAAAGTAACGAAATTTTGAAAAAAATTCAAGGTATCAAGGAAAGACCAAATGAATCGAATGAATCAAATGAAAGAACCAACTTTTTTTGTCTTCAAATGGTTACATATATTATCTTTTTTTTTTCTGGTAGATTATTTGTAAAATGTAATGATAAAAGATAAAGATAAAAGATAAAAAAAAGATAAAGATTAGTAAAATGTAAAAATTTAGATGTAAAATAATTTGGTTTAGATGGAATATTCATTACAAAAGAAAAAAAAAGTTTATTAACATAAAGTTGTTATTTCATGAGATTATTCCAAATTCTGGCAGAATTAAAATACAAAGGGGCCCTAAATTTGTTTTTTTTTTTTGCAAAATTGGATTTCATTTCAGCGACAATCAACTTTTTTTGTCTTCAAATGGTTACATATATTAATCTTATTTTTTTCTGATAGATTATTTGTAAAATGTAATGATAAAGATAAAGATAAAAGATAAAAAAAAAGATAAAGCTAAAGATTAGTAAAATGTAAAAAATTAGATGTAAAATAATTTGGCTTATATGGAATATTCATTACAGAAAAAAAAAAAAAGTTTATTAACATAAAGTTGTTATTTTAAGTGATTATTCCAAATCCTGGCAGAATTAAAAGATAAACTAATGAAATTTTGAAAAAAAATTGAAGGTATCAAGGAAAGACCAAATGAATCGATACATCAAACAAGACAGTTCAGAAACTTGAAAAACTTAAAAATAACTAAAAACTAATAATAAAAAAAAACTATGTTAATAAACATTTAGTTTTTTTCTGTAATGAATAGCCCATCAAAGGAAACTTGTTTTCTAATTGAAAGAGAAATCCAAAGATTAAATCCAATCTTTGGGAAAAGAGAAAGTAATCTGTACCAGAAAAATAAAATAAAATATAAGTAATCATTTAGAAAATAAAAACTCTGAATATAATACTTAGATAAATACTCGGAAAAATAATCTTTATCAGAAAAAAAAGGTAAGAAAATATAGGTAACGATTTGAAAAAAAAAAAGTTGACTATCGCTGGAATGAAAGTTGATTTTGCAAAAAAAAAAACAAAGTATGGCCTCTTTGCAGAACATGAATATCATTTGGAAAAAGGAAACTCGGAATATAATACTCAGACAAATATTCAGACAAATAATCTTTATCAGAAAAAAAGGTAAGAAAATATACGCAACCATTTGAAAAAAAAAAAAAATCATTATCGCTGAAATGAAAGTTGATTTTGCAAAAAAAATAAAGTATGGCCTCTTTGCAGAACATGAACATCATTTGGAAAAAGAAAACTCGGAATATAATACTCAGACAAATACACAGAAAAATAATCTTTATCAGAAAAAAAGGTAAGAAAATATACGTAACCATTTGAAAAAAAAATGACTATCGCTGAAATGAAAGTTGATTTTGAAAAAAAAAACAACAAATTATGGCCTCTTTGCAGTACATGTGAAGTCATTTAATTTTTTATTTTGTTTCATCGAAATCGTCCAATAAATAAAGCGGTTATGGCTAGCCGCGTTATTTAGGAGACACCCTGTATATTGACCATTTATTATTTAAAATACTGAAAGCTCAAGCTCAATTTGTACAAAATGACAGAAACGAAAGGAAATTTGTGCCGTGATAAAATTATGTTCTATGAAAGGTAAAACAATTATTGAGAGTTAAAGTGCTTAGCTCTAATCCACAAACAATACACAAACAACCAGTGCTTTTGCATGGTTGTAGAGTTATTATAGTCGTATACTTTTTATATATATATATATATATATATATATATATGTCTTTTTTTTTTAATGTTTTGCAATTTTTTGTGTAATTTTTTGTGTATTTATTGACTGACTTGTGCGAGGCTTCTTGTTTGTAATCTAGAGCATGAATAAAGTGAATTATGAATTATGAATTATTATAATCTCTGTAGCTGTTTTTAAATATGATTAAAAACAAAAACATTTTTAATCCAAAATTCTGGGTCACTGAGGATATAATTTATTATTGTAGAAAGAGAATTGGCAAAGTCAGATTATAATTAAACTAAAACGGATATTAAAATAAGGACTGAAATCTCTAGTGGCAATTTGATAGAATAGACGTATTCGCAATTATGGTGGATGCGCCGGGCAAAAAGGGTATTTTCTATATTACATATTTGTATAAGTTATATTTACATTTATATTAGAATATTTACTCACATAGTGAAAATTTACATGTATATGGGCTAGACTATGAATTCCATTAACATGACATAACATTAAAAAATCACAATATAAATTAAAAAAAATAAGAAAAAAATCACTTTTCAATCTACGATTTAATTCTTAATAAAATGACTGAAATAATAATAATAATCCGTACTACTCCTCCACCTATGGCGTAATTGGTTACTGTCATAATTTTTGACAGAGAATTCTGACCCAATTACATTTTTTTTTTACGAAAGCATACGAAAGATCGTATGATTCATTTATCGCAATTTTAAATTTATATTTAGTAGTGTTTTATCTATCTTTAACCAGTTATAATTATTATATAGATTTTTCTTGTTTTATTTTATATTTATTATATAAAATTATTTATTATATATATTATTATATTATATTTTATTTATTCTTTACTAGTTTCGGCGGGTTATGCATCTTCAGAGGATCCTATTTTATATAAAAAATAGATTCTAATTAAAACCTTCTCGACTTTCATATTTAATTTTTTTTAAGAAATTAGTAAGGAATAAATAAAATATAATAAAGATACTGGTATATTTCAATAAAATATTTTTTATGTTTATTATATTTTATTTATTCCTTACTAGTTTCGGCGGGTTATGCTATATTCAGAGGATACTTTTTTATATTAAAAATATATTCTAATTAAAACCATTTTGACTTTCATATTTAAAAATGTTAAGAAATTAGCAAGGAATAAATAAAATATAATAGAGATAAAAAATATGTTATTTAAATATACCAGTACTCATAAAATAAAACAAGAAAAATCAATATAATTTAAGTTTATTATTTTCGAAGCAAATTTAAATATACACTGTATATTATTTTCTACGTTTCACTCTATTATGGACCAGAGCTTTAAAATATTTGGAATATTTAATAATATTCCAAAAGAAGTCCTCTGAAGTAAGATGGAATAAGAATTTCCCTGCCATATTAAATACTTGTAAATTTTTGAATGTTTTAGATAATTTATTGGTGAAATGTTTTAGTCAGTTTTATTCCTTACTAATATACAAAGACAGAGAAGATCTTACAGGATTGCAGATCTTGCAGAATTTGTATTCAGTATAAAGAGGTTCGTTTTCGTTATAATTTAAAAAAGTGTATAGTTTGCAATTGTTGCCGTTTTTATGAATATTGTTGAATTTTCGGAAGTATTTTTAAGGAAATTTGAAGCATTTCTCTGTAATTTTACTGAACTTTAAAATTTTCTTCTGATATGTTTATCAACTTATATCGAGCGTTTGAAACTTTGATGGAAATGTTAATTAAGATGTAATTTTTTTGGATATATTTGGAATAATCTCGTAAAATAACAACGTTATGTTAATAAACATTTTATTATTTTTTCACTAACGAATATTCCATCAAGCCAACTTATTGGACATCTATGGATTTAGAAAAATAATCTCTACTAGAAAATGGTACGAAAATATAACCATTTGAAAAAAGAAGTTGTTCATTTTTTATCTGCTTATTTATTTGATTGAAATTTTTATTTGAGATCTCCATCATTTAATTTATCAAACATTTGGAACTGTGACAGAAGTTTTAATCAGAAGTTGCGCAAGTTTGTACAATTTACGTGTCTAAAAAATGAAAATATCTAAAAAAAATACAAAAAAAAGTTTCAAAAATAACCGTATATAAAGTGAAAGTAATACAGAATTGATGGTTTGCAGCTCATTGCAAAAATATTGATATTCGATTGTCTTTTATTCTTCATACCTTCCTTATTATTTATAATACAGTCCGTCCACGTCAGATATTTTGTCACTTTTCCCATAAAACCGGAATGCCACCCTGTCCCTATCGGACTGGACAATACAGTCGAGAGATGCACTTGCACAGGAAAGTTTGCAAGTGCAACTCTCGACTGTGTTCTCCAGTCCGATAGGGATAGGGTGCATCCGATAGGGAGGATGATAGCTTATTGAGGTTCTATTGTGAGCCTAAAGTTCCTGAGGAATTCGGTTGCTTACTCAAAAACACATCATTTTTAAAGGATGAAAGGGATAAATTTATAGTTTATGGCATAAATATCTGGCATAAATTTGACTCACTGCAATATCAGCACTTTCAATTTACATGTAGTAGGTATAAAATAGTGTTCGTATGTTATGTATTTAATTAATAAAGTTGTAAATGTAAGTAGAATAATTGACTAATTATTTTGACATTTGTTTTATGTTCTAGAACGAAAAAGACTTTGGCGTTGTAGAACATAAAAGTACTTCGCAGCTAGGTAACAAAAAATACTCATTTTGTCAACTGAAAATTCAACGCAATGTCAACGTTTGATGACAGTTTTCAAAAATGTATTTTTTTATGAACAAACAACATATCATAGAATCACCGACTTATTAATTTACAGCTACTCTTTTGTTTCGTTTAATTTTGTTTGTTTTGTTTTTGTTCTTTTCTATGTGGTTTTCACAGCTTTTAAAAATAAGTTTTCTAGGTGTATTCCAAATATGTAAAAAACATATACAGGTTACTTTGTAAGTATCACTTAGATTTATTTAGTAGTGACTATAGTTTCGACACCTTAACGCGTCATTATCAAACTTATAATAACTTAAAATTATGATTGATTGAAGTTGATAATGACCCGTTAAGATGTCGAAACTATAGTCACTACTAAATAAATCTAAGTGATACTAACAAAGTAACCTGTGTGTGTTTTTTTAACTACTTCAGAATGTATCACAAAGTACAGCTGTCAAGCGTTTCTCATCATATTCCAAATATGTTGACAATCTTCATCGTAATGTATTTGCAGATGGATAGCTTACGATTATTATTGTCTGTATATTATCTGTACATTGCATTATTCTTGAACAAAAAAATATTTGAAACTTTACTATTATTATTGCCTGCATATTGTTTGTATATTTCATTATTCTTGAATGAAGACAGATTTGAAACTTTTTTTATTTGTAAACAAATCTTAACACACCTTGTACCAACTAAAACAGAAATGGAACGTTTTCTCAGATGGGCTTACAGCTGCGCACAACTTGCATTTAACAAAGCAAATATTGACTGACATATCTCCAAAAGTACATAAAAATTTTACATGATTTAATGTAATGTCAAAATGAAAAATTGAAATAAATGAACAAAAAAATAAGCGGAAAGACAGCAGATCGATAGCCAATAAAATATTGTTGCTAATACTATTGGAAAAAAAGAAGAAAAAAAACAAATTGTCTTGCTACCTTGATGAAAGTTGAGTATGAAGAACATAAGTTTGCCAAATTGCCATGCATAGGCTCCTTAATTCGGACACAGTGTATATTGTAGTATATACAGGGTATATACAAACCATGACTCGCATAAACCAATATAAACAAAAATCGTGGATACTATTTCGAGTGGAAATTAGAATTCAAATTGATAGGTTTTCTAATTACAACTGTTTCGTTTTTGTACTGTTCATACAAAGGGGATAAATGGGATATTTGGTGATTGGTTGACGGTGAAAAGTAGGAATAATTGTTGTTGACAACTTCTCAAGTGATCAAGTCGTGTAAAAAAATAAATGAATCAGAAAATTTAATCAGAAAATTGAAGCAGTAAATTTGAGCTGGAAAATATTCATCGCAAACAGCGACTCCAGTGTGAGGACGCAAACACAACGCGCCATTGTCCTTGCGCGGCGGTTCGATACGAGTTAAAATCATTGTTATTTCATACAGCAAATCGATTCATTGAGCAACACAGCGGCGGCTATTAAACGTTTTCGAGCCCATTCAGGAGTTTAAAATTGCAAAGCGTATCCTCACCGAACCGCAGGCTCCTGGTGTACTCGGCCGGCAGGAAAGCAGCAGGTGGGGTGATGGGCGCAGCATTGTCCCAGAAGGGCACCACGTCCGGCTGGCACTGGGAGAAGCCGGCCAGCTCGAACTTGTGCTGCTGCTTCTCGCACCGGCGGCGGCGACGGCCGCTGGGCGTGAACGTCTTCACCAGGAAGCCGACGCCGCTCATCTTCGGCGTCTCATCGATCGGTCCACCGGTTCGAAACTGACGCCGAAAGGCGTGCAACAGATAGCCGCTGAGGAGCGCGGCGGGACCTTCGTGTCTCGCCGTTCACGGCGTGGAGCGCGCACGACGGCGATGAGCACCAGGTGCGATCGCCTGCAGGTCTCGCGGGGCCAACAGGTCGGTCTAGAGAGTCGATCGCGACTAAGGCACGGGCGCCGCGGCGCTCAGGACGCCATTGGCGTGGGCGTCGTGGGCCCGGTCCGATCGTTACCGTTCTGCAGCATCCGTGACGTCACGTGACTCCGAAGGGCCTTGACTGTGCCCCGCGCCGCCCCCCTGCGGCGGGACCTTCACGGGGATGGCGTGAAGGTCTATTGTTCTGTGGCGGATAGTTCAAACAATAATTACAAGAAGACCTGCACCCAATCGGACCTTCCACGTGTGCTGGTTTGCAGACGGCAATTGGCGCAGTTTTTAGTTGTTCAACAAAATTTGGAAATGTCATCAGGTCGTTTGATTCTACGCAATTAAATGTATAATTGGATAACGTTTTGTGCCAATTAACTTCTACACAAAACGGAACGCTCCAAGCATCTAGAATAATATTAATTAACGAAGCACCATTCATAAGAACGATCGATCAGCAAATTGAAAAAAAAACATTTCACTGAGAATATAATTCATACCTAAAACGGTTACAACATAACAATGCGGTTTCTGTAGTTATGCATACAGGGTGTCAATTTAAAAAGTTGCCACATACTTTTTCCATAGAACTAATGATTGCACTTTATTTGCACTTAATTCCAAAACTAGTTCACCAACTCATACTGTATTAATAATGACTGCAACGCATTTTTCAAGAGCTTTCCAACGATGTATCACAAGTAGGGGGGTGCCTTTTAATTATTTTAGATGCAGGTGGCTGTGGCTTAAAGGGTGGGTAGGGGGTCGATACTACCTACACCATTTTGCTTCCCCCTCCAAACCACCCAAACAGTTTTGAGCAATTTTAAAAATAATCATTAGTTCTTTGAAAAAAGTCGGTGGCAACTTTTCAAATTGACACCCTGTATATTAAAGTAGTAATATTGATAATGAAATTAGTTGTATTATCACGATAATACTCTCTACGCTCACAAAAACATATGACCGACGAGATGATTTTGTTTTGTTTTATATACTTTAACCTTACAATTTATTTATAGAAAATTTCAAGGATTAGAATTTTTTTACTAAAATGACTAAGATATATATTATTATTTTATTAATTTATTAAACATATTTGATTACTTTTCTAACTTTTCGAATTCTGTGCTTTGCTGCAGCTGTCAGAAATATCTGTCTTAAACTTTTGAAATTTTAATCATGAAACTCCTATCTACGCTTTTAACTTTCAGGTTTCAGAATTCTACATGAAAAAACTTTATTTTTTAATTTATATTCTTGTAAATGATTCCCTCGTGGAAAATTACATTGTAACAACTTCAGAATACTATATTTAGGGATTTTAAGAATTTTAAAAGTTAAATTTTAGAATTGTAATATCAAAATTATTTACTTAATATGTAGAGAATAATGTACTTTAAAAAATGTACGTTTTAAACCTTCACATTTTTTTTATAGAAACACTTCAAAATCAATTCATAACTTATAATAAATTTTCTGAATTGCGCATAAAATATTCAGAATTTATG
The DNA here is from genome assembly GCA_951805005.1 of Othius punctulatus. Classification (NCBI taxonomy): domain Eukaryota; kingdom Metazoa; phylum Arthropoda; class Insecta; order Coleoptera; family Staphylinidae; genus Othius; species Othius punctulatus. Next base: position 6,293,228 of record OX638141.1, on the reverse strand, counting down.
CCTCAATTATTTCAGAATTCTTGAAACTGTACTTTCACCTTACCAAATATTTATAGAAAATTTCTAGGATTCGAATTTTTTTATTAAAATAATATGTATGACTAAGATGTATATGACTGTTTTATTAATTTATTAAACATATTTGTATACTTTATACATAATACTATAAACTTTTCGAAGGCTGTGCTTTGCTGCAGCTGTCAGAAATTTCTGTCTTAAACTTTTGAAATTTTAATCACGAACCTCCTATCTACACATTTAACTTTCAGGTTTCAGAATTCTGCATGAAAAAAACTTCGTTTTTTAATTTATATTCTTGTAAATCATTCAGTCGTGAAAAATTACATTGTAACAACTTCCATATTTATTATTATTAATTCTATATTTAGGGATTTTCAGAATTTTAAAAGTTAAATTGTAGAATTGTAATGTCAAAATTCTTTACTTGATATGTAGAAAATAATGTACTTTAAAAAATGTACTTCCTAAACCTTCAGATTTTTTTTGTTGAAACACTTTATTCCATAATTATATCAGAATTCTTGAAACTCTATACTTTCAGCTTTCAGATTTCAGAATCTGCATGATAAGCTTCAGTGTTCTGAATTAAAAATTTCCTTAATTAAAAAAAAAAAAAATTCTCTACTTTAAACTTGTGTAATTTTTACTTCAAACTTTGAGAATTATCTACTTTACTCTTACTCTGGTTTATTTCTACACATTTAACTTTCAGGATACAGAATTCTGCATGCTAGACTAATTTGTTTTTTAATTTTTATTTAAATTCTTGCAAATGATTCCGTTGTGGAAAATTACATCGTTTGCATCTTAAAATATACCAATATTAGGAATTATAATTTTGTAATTGTTATAGTCATTACTATATTTAAAAATAGTAATATTAAAAATATTATAGTCATTACTTTTACACAAAATACATGAACACAAACACACACAAGAAGAGCTTCAGAATCCTATATTTAAAATTTTTCAGAATTTTGCAAGTTAAACCCCAGAATTGTAAAAAATCTAAATTCTTGACTTAATATTAATGACTATAATGACTTAATAATGATCAATATTAACAATTATAATTATGTAATTGTTATAGTCATTACTATATTCAAAAATAGTAATATTAAAAATATTATAGTCATTACTTTTACACAAAATACATGAACACAAACACACACAAGAACAGATCCAGAATCTTATATTCAAAATATTTCAGAATTTTGCAAGTTAAACTTCAGAATTGTACAAAATCTAAATTCTTGACTTAATATTAATGACTATAATGACTTAATAATGATCAATATTAACAATAATAATTATGTAATTGTTATAGTCGTTACTATATTCAAAAATAGTAATATTAAAAATATTATAGTCATTACTTTTACACAAAGTACATGAACACAAACACACACAAGAACAGCTCCAGAATCCTATATTCAAAATTTTTCAGAATTTTGCAAGTTAAACTACAGAATTGTAAAAAATCTAATTTCTTGACTTGAAACTTTCATAATTTTTATTTTAAATTTAGAAAGTCATGTACTCTAAGCGATCAGATTTTTTTTAAACTTTTCAAAATCAATTTATGACGTATAATGAAATTTCTGAGGTGGAAAGACCGCAGGTCGATAACCATTAAATATTGTTACTATTACTGTAATTATTATTTAATATTATTAGTTACTGTAATTATTATTTAATATTATTAATTACTGTAATATTGCTGTATAATTTCTGAATTCGTGCTTAAAATATTCAGAAATTTTTACTTCAGAATCTTTCAGAATTTTGTCCTTTAAACGTTTATAATTGTATACATTAAATGTAAATAATTATTTACTTTCTTTAAACTTTCAGAATATTTTTCTAGATATTTTTCAATAACATTTGATAGCACATAATAAAATTTAGGAATTTGTGCTTAATTGTTCAGAATTAAGTACTTACTTTAAATTTTCAGATTTCTGTACTGTAAACTTAAAAATTATGTAAGTACTTTAAACTTTCAGATTTTTCTTTGCTGAAGTTTTCAATAACAATTTACAACAAATAATGAGATTTCCGAATTTGTGCTTAAAATGTTCAGAATTGTGTACTTTGAACGTTCAGATTGTTTATGTAGAAACTTATCAATAACAGTTTATTACAAACAATTCTTTCAATAAACTTTCATAATTTAATAATTTAAACTTAAAAATTATGTAATATAGTTTTCAAAAACATTTGATAGCACATTATAAAATTTGGGAATTTGTGCTTAATTGTTCAGAATTAATTACTTACTTTAAATTTTCAGATTTCTGTACTTTAAACTTAAAAAGTATGTAAGTACTTAAAACTTTCAGATTTTTTGGTGCAGAAGTTTTCAATAACAATTTACAACAAATAAAGAGATTTCTGAATTTGTGCTTAAAATGTTCAGAATTTTGTACTTTAAACGTTCAGATTGTTTATGTAGAAACTTGTCAATAACAGTTCATTACAAACAATTCTTTCAATAAACTTTCATAATTTTATAATTTAAACTTAAAAATTATGTAATATAGTTTTGAAAAACATTTGATACACATTATAAATATGGGAATATGTGCTTAATTGTTCATAATTAATTACTTACTTTAAATATTCAGATATCTGTATTTTAACCTTAAAAATTATGTAAGTACTTTAAACTTTCAGATATTTCTTTGCAGAAGTTTTCAATAACAATTTACAACAAATAATAACATTTCCGAATTTGTGCTTAAAATGTTCAGAACTGTGTACTTTGAACGTTCAGATTGTTTATGTAGAAACTTGTCAATAGCAGTTCATTGCAAACAATTCTTTCAATAAACTTTCATAATTTTATAATTTAAACTTAAAAATTATGTAATATAGTTTTCAAAAACATTTGAGAGACACATTATAAAATTTTGGAATTTATGCTTAATTGTTCAGAATTAAGTACTTACTCTAAATTTTCAGATTTCTGTACAGTAAACTTAAAAATTATGTAAGTACTTTAAACTTTCAGATTTTTCTTTGCTGAAGTTTTCAATAACAATTTACAACAAATAATGAGATTTCCGAATTTGTGCTTAAAATGTTCAGAATTGTGTACTTTGAACGTTCAGATTGTTTATGTAGAAACTTATCAATAACAGTTTATTACAAACAATTCTTTCAATAAACTTTCATAATTTAATAATTTAAACTTAAAAATTATGTAATATAGTTTTCAAAAACATTTGATAGCACATTATAAAATTTGGGAATTTGTGCTTAATTGTTCAGAATTAATTACTTACTTTAAATTTTCACATTTATGTACAGTAAACTTAAAAATTATGTAAGTACTTAAAACTTTCAGATGTTTCTTTGCAGAAGTTTTCAATATCAATTTACAACAAATAATGACATTTCCGAAGTTGTGCTTAAAATGTTAAGAATTGTGTACTTTGGATGTTCAGATTGTTTATGTAGAAACTTGTCAATAACAATTCATTACAAACAATTCTTTCAATAAACTTTCATAATTTTATAATTTAAACTTAAAAATTATGTGATATAGTTTTCAAAAACATTTGATAGCACATAATAAAATTTGCGAATTTGTGCTTAATGGTTCAGAATTAATTACTTACTTAAAATTTTCAGATTTCTGTGCAGTAAACTTAAAAATAATGTAATTACTTTAAACTTTCAGATTTTTCTTTGCAGAAGTTTTCAATAACAATTTACAACAAATAATGACATTTCCGAATTTGTGTTTAAAATGTTCAGAATTTTGTACTTTGAACGTTCAGATTGTTTATGTAGAAACTTGTCAATAACAATTTATTAAAACAATTCTTTCAATAAACTTTTATAATTTTATACTTTAAACTTAAAAATTACGTAAGTACTGAAACTTTCAGATTTTTCTTTACAGTTTTTCAAAGTTCATGAAAACTTTTCACTTGAAAACTTCTGTTTTCAATAACAATTTACAACAAATAGTGACATTTCCGAATTTGTGTTTAAAATGTTCAGAATTGTGTACGTTGAACGTTCAGATTCAGATGTAGAAACTTTTCAATGGCAATTCATTACAAACAATTAAATTTCGGAAGTTGTGCTTAGAATTTTCAGAATATATTACTTTAAATTTTTAAAATTTTGAACCTTAAACTTTGTGAATTTAATTGTAGAAACTTCAAATTAATGAAATAACAAAATAAATGAAAATTTATTGACGTGAAATCTAATTTGATATTGAAAATCTTGAAAATTAAAACCTGTGAATGTCTCAAAATGGCTATAAAACAAGATACCACTATTGTGCTTAGCACGGCAGTACGTAATGTATCTAGAACGTCTAGAATCCAGGAACTATAATAATGATAAAATTATTCAAATTTCAGAAGAATTATACGAATTGGAAAAAAATAATGCAAACTGAAGAAAACGTATTTCAAACATTAAATTTAATTAAATTAAATCTAATTGAAAGTCTATAAGCAGTCCAGCAAAAGTTTTTGAATAATTGCCGAATTTACAGTAATAGTACATTGTTTAAAAAGTGTGTAGATTCACCTTCAGCAAAATTAAATGGAATTCAATTACCTAGTTTCAGCTGATCTAGAAACTATCCATATTATACTTAAAAGTAAAATTGGTCGTTTTCCAGTGAGTGTAAATGTACAATTGAAACACAAAATTTCACAAATGTTTCAGAATTTGCCACAAAGTTTTAAGGATCTTACTAGAAGGTGCAATCAAAATATCAAAAGTATCATATTTTTTTCAAATTTTTATTCCATCAGGAACCCCATTATTTTTTAACCAACGACATGCGGAAGACACCCTGTATAAATTACACCACAAATAGCCAATATAACTACGGGCTTATCCGATAATCAAGACAGATTACATGCCTGAGCAGCAGATTTTAACGATATCTTGAAATTAATTGTAATAATCAAGCGTGTGATCTACCCTAACCTGCACGCAATACTCCAACAGCAAAAAGAGCAAATAAATAAAACGGATTTGCCAAGAAAGTGAAATTTTTGTTTGTGTAACGACAATGCTAGAAATTAGATAATAACAACGTAAATACACACTGGAGAAAAAAAGGTACATTTTGGAAATATTTATATTTTCAATAATAATAATTAACGCATTCAATATTTCTTTGAAAAACAAAATGTTTACATTGCAAAAATGATAAATTGAATTTTTGAACAGTTTCATTATCGACGATATTTCAGATTAATGAAGGGTCTTGCAGTAGTTAAGCAACAAGAGTTCTAACGCAGGTTAGGTTAGTTTTCGATTAATTTAATCCGCGGTTTGATTGGCGGATTAATCAATTACCGCGGGCAGTAACAATGGGTTGATTGCGGAAATCGCGAGTAATTTAATCGAAAACTAACCTAACCTGCGTTAGAACTCTTGTTGCTTAACTACTTCTTGCATAGTTTATTTTTGCCCACTCTGTATATATTTCAGTTATACAAGGTGTCTCAAAAGTGATGCCTGTGCATTTGGGATTTGAATCAGAGGGCTAAAACAAATTGAACATTAAGACTACTAACTATCCTGCGTAGAATAGCCAATAAATAAAACGGATTTACTAAGAAAGTGAAAATTGTGTTTTATACCATTGTATATCATTGTGTATATCATTATACATTTGTATCATTTTAATTAAAACGATGGCACTACCATCCTGCGTAGAACAGTTTAATCATTTAGGCTGATCGAGGGGCAAGTTCAAGTTCTGCAGGAAATGTTTGAACTCAGTCAGTTAAAGGTTAACGCAAGGCATAAAGTATTAACGCCGTAAGTTACGGCGGCTTTCAAGGACGCGCTTGAATTTTTAGTTACATAATTATTCAACTTCAACAGGAACCAGGCCACGCCTCAGGCACGCACACAAAGCGCAGGCATATCGATTATCAAGTACATGTGCAAGTCAATAGTAACGCGGCAACAATCTCAATCTGACATGATTAAACTTTTTTTGCGTTATTTTTTTTTAATGTTGATGTTCACGGAATCCTATATTTTCGTGGGAAAACATTACGGTACTATTTTTATAGAATGTATTATTTTACTTTAAGTTGTAGAATATATTATTTTAATTTAATTTATAGAATGTATTATTTTAATTTAAGTTATAGAATGTACTATAGAATGTACAATGTGTGTAAGTGTACTCCTAGAATTAGATAATAAGAGTAATAGCTTTAAATACACTGTGGGCAAAAAAAACATAAAACATATTGGAAATATTCATATTTGCAATAATAATTAACGCATTAAATATTTCTTTAAAAAACAAAATATTTACACTTTGTAGATTGCAAAAATGTTAATAGATTAAAAAATATTATTTTTGAAAAGATTCATTATCGACGATATTTCATATTAATGAAGGTTCTGCATGGGAGCTTGAACAGTTTTTTTTGCCCACTCTGTATATATTTTAGTTATACAGGGTATCCCAAATGTGACGCCCGTGCTTTTGGGATTTGATTCAGGGAACTAAAAGAAATTGAAAATTAAAAGCGGAAAATTTCCCGTCTGACCCTCGTAATAGACTTATTGATAAAAATGTAAACAATAACTTTTTCGATCACTATACAAAACACGATCTGGATTTATACATATTGTCAAATCTGTCAACTGTATCAACTAATATAGAAATCTCGAAAAATAATGAGAAATTTTGGGAATTATTGGAAAATGTCTAAAATTTAAGGAATTTTAAAGAAATTTGGAGAATGAAAAAATTTATGTGATAATCATTATGAATTTTATGATTTTAATGATTTCGAAACGATTGATACATTTTTCTAAACTTATGAATTATTAATAAATCTGAAAGCATTTCTTTCACTCAGATTTGACAATTAGTTTGACAGATGTGGACAATATCTTGTTTTTTTAATATTATTAGTTTTTAATGAAGTTTAATAAATCTGAAAGAATTTCTTTCACTCAGATTTGACAATTAGTTTGATAGATGTGGACAATATCTTGTTTTTTAATATTATTAGTTTTTAATGAAGTTTAATAAATCTGAAAGAATTTCTTTCACTCAGATTTGACAATTAGTTTGATAGATGTGGACAATATCTTGTTTTTTAATATTATTAGTTTTTGAAGTTTAATAAATCTGAAAGAATTTCTTTCACTCAGATTTGACAATTAGTTTGATAGATGTGGAGAATATCTTGTTTTTTAATATTATTAGTTTTTAATGAAGTTTAATAAATCTGAAAGAATTTCTTTCACTCAGATTTGACAATTAGTTTGACAGATGTGGAGAATATCTTGTTTTTTAATATTATTAGTTTTTAATGAAGTTTAATAAATCTGAAAGAATTTCTTTCACTCAGATTTGACAATTAGTTTGACATATGTGGACAATATCTTGTTTTTAATATATTATTAGTTTTTAATGAAGTTTAAAGTCGAAATGTTATTTTTTTGTTTTTTTTTAATCAATAACTCTATCTATAAAAAGGGACAATCGGAAAAAATTTCACAAAAAAATAAATTAATATCCTCATAATTTAAGCATTCCAGTTATATATTTTCCATGTTTCTGTCAAATCTTATAATTAATTATTACACTAGACTTCCAAAAATTCCAGAAAAACTTGATATAGAGTAAACTCTGAATTTTGCAATTTCTAATTCTTGTGTTCTTAATAACCATGTAGATTTTTTTAATCTGTTAGGCTACTTAGTGTATTAAAGTGCATTAAAAAAACAAACTACAACTGCTCTAATATTTTTTTTGTAGAATGTGTATTTTAATGTGCATTATTATTTTTTCTTATTTTTGTGTATTATGCTCTTAATTGTCTCTGTAATGTATTTTCTGAATCTGGATACAATGAATGATATTATTATTATTATTATTGGGCCCATGATTCACTTGAAATGTTCCAGAAACCTAAATATACGGTATATTTTGATTTCATATTACAAGATAAACAAAAAAACTTATTTAATTAACAAGTTTTAATTAACACGTTAATAACTTGTTACTGAGAACAGAATTAGACTAAGTATTTCCAAATGTTGACTTATGGATTTCCAAATATTTTCCAAATGCTGATGTCAATTACAAATTGTTGAGAAATCTGTAGAAATCTCGAAAATTATTGAGAAATTTTGGCAAGTATTGAATTTTTTTTTAGAAATCTTAATAGTTACTGTAAAATCTATAGAAATCTCCAAAAATAATGACAAATTTTGGGAATTATTGGAAAATTTCTTGGAATTGCAATAAAAATTTATCGAATCAAAAAAAAGGTATGTGATGAATATTATGAATTTAATGATTTTAATCATCTCAAAATGATTGAGGAATTTCTCGAAATATTATGAATTATTGAAAAATCTAAAGGAATTTCCCTATATGACTACAGGGATTTTTTTCACTAGAATTAAGCGAGAATTTCGAACTATATTTTGGTTTTTTGAGACTATAGAAAATTTATTTTGAAGTTAGACTGAGCAATAATTATATTGTCCCTAGCGAGAAATGAGAATTGATCGGAGTCTTTACTCACTCCGATTTCCAATTCATATTATTATATAGGGTGTTAATGAATTGCAGGAACAAACTTCTAGGCCTTTCAAAACACAACAGAGCAGACAATTTTTTTGACAGTGCTGTTATATTCATATTTTCAATAATAATTAACGCATTAAAAATGTCTTTGAAAAAAAAAAACAAAAAACATAATATTTTGTAGATTGCAAAAACGATTAATTGAATTTTTGAAAAGTTGTATTATTGACGATATTTCACATTAATGAAGGCTCTGCATGAGAGCTGTGTAACGTTTTGTTTTTCGCCCACTCTTTATATATTTTAGTTGTATATTAAAATATCATGATCCAAATACACAAATACAGAATATTGTATTGTAGAATGTGAATGTAGAAATTCCGGAAAAACCTTGATTTTTGCAATATATAATTATTGTGTTCTTAACAATCATGTGGATTTTTAGGTGGATTAGGCTACTTAGAGTATATTAAAAATTGCAACTTGTGTAATATTTGTTATTGTAGAATGTATATTTTAATGCGTATTATTATACAGGGTGTTAATGAATTACAGGGACAAACTTCTAGCACCTGCAAAACACAACAGAGCAAACAAATTTTTGACAGTGCAGTAATTTTCATACATTAATATTTTCAATAAAAATTCACGCATTAAATATTTTTTTGAAAAACAAGAAAAACAAAATACTTTGTAGATTGCAAAAACGATTAATTGCATTTTTGAAAAGTTTTATTTTTGACGACATTTGACATTAATAACGGCTCTGTATGAGAGCTGTGTAACGTTTTATTTTTGGCCCACTCTTTATATATTTTAGTTGTATATTGAAATATCATGATCCAAATATACAAATACAGAATATTGTATTGTAGAATGTAGTATGTGAATGTAGAAATTCCGGAAAAAACTTAAAATTTCTAATTATTGTGTTCTTAACAACCATGTGGATTTTTGCAATTTATAATTATTGTGTTCTTAACAACAATGTGAATTTTTAGGTGGATTGGGCTACTTAAAGTGTACATAAAAATTGCAACTGGTGTAGTACTTTTTTTTGGTAGAATGTTTATTTTAATGCCAATTATTATACAGGGTGTTAATGAATTACAGGGACAAACTTCTAGGCCCTGGAAAACACAACAGAACAAACAAATTTTTGACAGTGCAGTAATGTTCATACATTCATATTTTCAATAATTATCAACGCATTAAAAATTTCTTTGAAAAACAAAAAAAACAAAATACTTTGTAGATTGCAAAAACGATTAATTGCATTTTTGAAAAGTTTTATTATTGACGACATTTCACATTAATGAAGGCTCTGCATGAGAGCTGTGTAACGTTTTATTTTTGGCCCACTCTTTATATATTTTAGTTGTATATTGAAGTATCATGATCCAAACACACAAATACAGAATATTGTATTGTAGAATGTAGAATGTGAATGTAGAAATTCCGAAAAAAACTTCAAATTTCTAATTATTGTGTTCTTAACAACCATGTGGATTGAATGTGTATTATTTTTTTTTTCTTGTTTCAGCAGTGCAATATTTTTGTGTACTATGCTCATATTTGACTCTATAATGTTCTTTCTAAATCTGGATACAATAAATGATTGTGATAAATATACAGGGTGTAGCAAAAATCATCACGACACATACATCCCTTTAGACCGTGATTAACTGCTGGTTCTATTTAAATTTTAAAGGGACTGGGTCATAAACCAGTCTTCGATAATTTATGTGTTGACACATTTATTGCAGATATCATTCACCAGCAGCGTCGGTCTCAATTTTATGTTAAGGTAAATGCGATTTTCAATATCTTATTTCCGAAAATTGAAATTTCAGAGCCCAGAAAAAGTTTCGTGCATGATTTTTTATACATCTTATACATATTTGTTAAGGTAAAGGCGATTTTCAATATCTTATTTCCGAAAATTGAAATATCACCCCCCAGAAAAAGTTTCGTGCATGATTTTTTATACACCGTATATAAATAAATAGCATTAAAAGAGACTAACATCAAGTAAAGTAAGTGATGCATCAACATTAACCCTAGTCTAATTATTTATTTATGCCATAAGTGGCGTACAAAGAAGCTTCATATGCATAAATAATCTACATTATAAGAAGCAATATTTACCAACAACTACACACACATTAATATTTGAGGTACACGCTGGTGATTTATTACGCAAACTTTCAGTTACATCCGTTAGATGCCTCCGCGACGCTTTTTACGGCCACCATAAATCCCTGGGGTAAGCACAAAGGACCACCACTTTTTGGTGGCGCGCACGAAAAGCCGCAATTCGGGGGGTGCACGAGACGACCCCATGTTTGGTTATTAATTCCGCCGCTGCGAGCGTATTTCACATAGCGACAAAAACTTCACTTCCTGCTTCCGGTCATGGTGGCGAATAGTTTGCCGACATTGTGCCTAATTGCAACCCCACAATCGGGGCAGGATCTGATCCTGGACCTTGCATACAAGCTTGCTGCAGTCGCCCACATTATTATTGTGAGAGCACATCGTGTTGAATTTTAAAAGTTTAAATATGCATTCATTTAGAATTCATCATTTTTTTATTGTCGTAAACTTGATATACGAGATATTTATGCAGTTTTTAATATTAGCCCTGCTAGGGTTGCAACCCTGGTAGGGATCATGGGAATTGTAATTTTGATTATAATAATCATAATCGATCGTGCGATGGACAATGTTGAACATGTTATGGCGCATCTACACATTCGCGACGAGTGTACGTGTGTGAACTAGGTTGAACACTCAGTGATTATGTAAACGGTCATTTCGCGCAATTCCCTTACAAACGAGCACTTCACACTTCAAAAAATGAACATTCCAATGTAATCGTGAACACCGGCGAAACGTCCACTAATTTTTAGACTTGTAATTTCAGTGCTTTGATTATAAATAAAAGGTGAAACCAAATAAGTTACGGACGATAAAAGTCGTCTCGTCCTTCGAAATAGTTAACACAGGCGATGGTGATCTTTAAGATCTACAGGTCCCCCATTAAGTGCGGAGATTAGGAGATCCGCTTATCGCTTATTTATGCTGATCCTAAAGATAGACCTGTGGAAAAGGCTTTTTGGGCGTGGAAATTGGGGTCGGTTAAAAAATAACTTCGAGATAAATACGGCAATATTTCAGTACAAAATGAAAATAGGTTTTCGCGCAGGTGAAGTATATCATGAATTGTTGACTGGAAAACATCGTGGGGTCCATTTTAAGGTCGGCGTAATTATTGCGCTAATTAGATAATTAGCTAATTATTTATCAAAAATAAAACGACGAATTTTTTTATTACTCTAAAACGTTTTTTTTCTTTCAAATATACAGGGTGTCTCTAAATTATGTGGACATGGCTTAACCACAGATTACTGGGATCAAAAAAAGACGATTTAACAAAACTTTTTAAAAAGATTTTTTTTTATAAATTTTTATTAAAGTAGCAAAAATTTTGTTCTATACATAATTTAATGAGGCTAAATAAATCGTTCCTTTCTTTTTTATTGGTTATGTTTGCATTTATAATTTTTTGTGTGTATGTAAGTTTTTCTTGGATTGGAATATTACTGTAGAGATTTATTATATCGAATGAAGCTGATGTGTAATTTGATGGAAGGTTTATTTTATTAATATTATTTATAAGTTCGTATCTATTTTTCTTCTTACCTTCTTCAGGTGAAGAATCTTATTTTTTTAAATAAGAAAAATAAGAACAGATTATTAATCATTAAGATTGTTTCTACCATTACTATTTGGTAGTCTGTGACATTTATATATTCATAATTAATTATTATGTTACTATGTTTTAATCACTTTATTAAATAAAGTGGTAAAAACATAGTAAGATAATAATTAATTATAAAGTAATGAATATCAGCCACTGACACATCTATAATTTTTTTGACGAATGTTAATTAGTATTTTTTTATACTGCGCAGTTTTGTTGGTGGATGAGTGACGTTCAGTTTCCATAAATAAACAGTTGCTAATCAATAAATTTACAAAGGCAACGACGCCATGAAGTTAGAAAACACTGCTTTCATGTTATGCGGTACGGTCGAGTGGCCATTCAGTGTTGCCAAATTGATTGATATGATAATACAACCGCAAAGAATATTACGAAGATAAAATTCAAAATTTGAACAGCACCGACGATTGCAGATTCAAATTTTTTCCGCAAAACTTACGTTTCATTTAATATCCACATAATATTCATGAAACTCTTAATTACTAATAATTATACGTTAAATTGGCAGAATATTACAAAGATAATATTCAAAATCCGAGCAGAATCGATTGCAACTACAAATTTTTACCCCAAAACTTACGTTTCATTTAATATCCACATAATATTCATAAAACTCTTAATTGCTAATAGTTGTACGCTAAATTGATACAAATTAAAATTTTACGTAAGTTTCTCTCTACAAATTTTGCAGTTGAAGATGATCTTTTATCAATAGCAATACTTTAGATATCTACAATGTTTAAGAAATGATTCATAAATTATAAAAAATTATAACACTTTTTTTTCAACTAGAAATTTTGTTTAGAATTCAATTTTTTTAATTCATTTATCTCGAACAGATTTTGACTTATTTTCTCTATAAATCAAGAGTGCTACAAATTTTGCAGTGATGCAATTTTGCAGTGCATGATCTTTTGGTAATAGCAATACTTTAGATATATACGATGTTTAAGAAATTATTCATAAATTATAAAACTTTGATAACAGTATTTTCTTTTTCAAATCTAAATTTTGTTCAGATTTTAAATATTGTATTCAATTTTTCTAGATTTCAAATTTAAATTTTGTTCAGATTTCCAAAGTATTATTAAATTATTTCGAACAGATTTTGGCTTATCGTGTCTACAGTTTTTTTTTTCAAACCTAGATTTTGTTCAGATTTAAAATAGTTTATTCAATTATCTCGTTTTCAAATCTAAATTTTGTTCAGATTTCAAAATTTTTATTCATTTATCTCGAACAGATTTTGACTAATTTTCTCTCTAAATCAAGAGTGCTACAAATTTTGCAGTTGAAGATGATCTTTTGGTAATAGCAATACTTAAGATATCTATAATGTTTAAGAAATTATTCATAAATTATAAAACTTTGATAACAGTATTTTCTTTTTCAAATCTAAATTTTGTTCAGATTTTAAATATTGTATTCAATTTTTCTAGTTTTCAAAATTAAATTTTGTTCAGATTTCCAAAATATTATTAAATTATCTCGAACAGATTTTGGCTTATCGTGTCTACAGGTTTTTTTTTCATATCTAGATTTTGTTTAGATTTAAAATATTTTATTCAATTATCTCGTTTTCAAATCTACATTTTGTTCAGATTTCAAAATTTTATTCATTTATCTCGAACAGATTTTGACCAATTTTCTCTCTAAATCAAGAGTGCTACAAATTTTGCAGTTGAAGATGATCTTTTGGTAATAGCAATACTTTAGATATCTACGATGTTTAAGAAATTATTCATAAATTATAAAACTTTGATAACAGTATTTTCTTTTTCAAATCTAAATTTTGTTCAGATTTTAAATATTGTATTCAATTTTTCTAGTTTTCAAAATAAAATTTTGTTCAGATATCCAAATTATTATTAAATTATCTCGAACAGATTTTGGCTTATCGTGTCTACAGTTTTTTTTTCATATCTAGATTTTGTTTGGATTTAAAATATTTTATTCAATTATCTCGTTTTCAAATCTAAATTTTGTTCAGATTTCAAAATTTTATTCATTTATCTCGAACAGATTTTGACTAATTTTCACTCTAAATCAAGAGTGCTACAAATTTTGCAGTTGAAGATGATCTTTTGGTAATAGCAATACTTTAGATATCTACGATGTTTAAGAAATTATTCATAAATTATAAAACTTTGGTAACAGTATTTTCTTTTTCAAATCTAAATTTTGTTCAGATTTTAAATATTGTATTCAATTTTTCTAGTTTTCAAAATTAAATTTTGTTCAGATTTCCAAAATATTATTAAATTATCTCGAACAGATTTTGGCTTATCGTGTCTACAGTTTTTTTTTCATATCTAGATTTTGTTTGGATTTAAAATATTTTATTCAATTATCTCGTTTTCAAATCTAAATTTTGTTCAGATTTCAAAATTTTTAATTCATTTATCTCGAACAGATTTTGACTAATTTTCCCTCTAAATCAAGAGTGCTACAAATTTTGCAGTTGAAGATGATCTTTTGGTAATAGCAATACTTTAGATATCTACGATGTTTAAGAAATTATTCATAAATTAAAATACTTTGATAACAGTATTTTCTTTTTCAAATCTAAATTTTGTTCAGATTTTAAATATTGTATTAAATTTTTCTAGTTTTCAAAATTAAATTTTGTTCAGATTTCCAAAATATTATTAAATTATCTCGAACAGATTTTGGCTTATCGTGTCTACAGTTTTTTTTTTTCAAATCTAGATTTTGTTTGGATTTAAAATATTTTATTCAATTATCTCGTTTTCAAATCTAAATTTTGTTCAGATTTCAATTTTTTTATTCATTTATCTCGAACAGATTTTGACTAATTTTCCCTCTAAATCAAGAGTGCTACAAATTTTGCAGTTGAAGATGATCTTTTGGTAATAGCAATACTTTAGATATTTACGATATTTAAGAAATTATTCATAAATTATAAAACTTTAGTATTTTCTTTTTCAAATCTAAATTTTGTTCAGATTTTAAATATTGTATTAAATTTTGTTCAGATTTCCAAAATATTATTCAATTATCTCGACCTGATTTTGGCTTATTGTGTCTACAATTTTTTTTTTCAAATCTAGATTTTGTTTAGATTTAAAATATTTTATTCAATTATCTCGTTTTCAAATCTAGATTTTGTTCAGACCTTAAATTTTTTATTCAATTATCACGAACAGATTTTGACTTATCGTGTCTAAAAACAAGATGTCATGATCACATATCGTTGCTTCGCTGCCAAAACCATTAATGTGTAGAATTAATATTTTGAGATAATTGAATTTGAAAGTTAAAAACTCTGCCAAAATTAAATTATTAAAAATAGTTGAATATTAGTGTTTAAAATTTAAAAAAATATGATCTTACCACCCTTCGTCTCATTTTAAGTGCTAAGAAGTTGTTGAAGCTCATAACTTACCTGAAAAGAAAGAAAAATATATTAGTAAACATAGATCATCCTAATTATTAGCTAATTATACCCAATTATAAAGTGTAACGTTATACTTTTGACGCACATCAATGGTTGAGAGGTTGCCTACGGAAGCGCCCCGGGCGCGATATTTAATTCAATTTCCTCTCCCCTGAGATCGAATCCATTGACTCGATCGTGATCGAAATCGAATCGATCGAGATTGATGAAATGGCCAATACGAGGTCATTGAATCGAATTTTAACTGTTGAAAGTTTAACTGCTTGCAATTCGAAGTTTCTGTCTGTGATGAAGCCGGTAAAAAACCTAGATTGCGACTGCTATTAAGCGTGTTTTGTTGAAGTGGGCAGCTGGGCCGTATATTCAACTCAGTCAAAAAACTGGATTAGACGATCTCAATTCATCACTTATCGGCCGTTTTAGATCTTTAGGTAAGCATTAGCGAATTTCGCGAAAAAGTAAGCGGCATTTTATTTTATCTATGTAAGTATATCAGTAAATTGGGAAAGTTTTGACCTCGTGAAACGAATAAACATAAATAACAGTTCAAGGAAGCTGAATTCTGCTTCCTGTACAAAAAAACATAAATGAATAATGCAATTTTTTACTTTGTAGGTATCACCGTTTATTTTATTAAATTGACTATAACGGTAAAATAACGGTAAAATAAACGGTGATACCTACAAAGTAAAAATTGCATTATTTATTTATACATAATGTATCATGAAGTAAAAGCCTCAAGTGTTAATAAAAAAAAAAAAAAAAACTAAATTAAATATAATATTATTATATTAAAAAAAAAAAGGGGAACATTGCATATATTCAACTCAGTCAAAAAACTGGATTAGACGAGCTCAATTGATTACTTATGGGCCGTTTTAGATCTTTAGGTAAGCATTAGCGAATTTGGCAAAAAAGTAAGCGGCATTTTATTTTATCTACGTAAGTATATCAGTACATTGGGAAAGTTTTGACCTTGTGAAACGAATAAACACAAGCCAACAGTTCAAGGAAGCTAAATTCTGCTTCCTGCACAAAAAACACATAAACTAAATTAAATATAATATTATTATATTAAAAAAAAGGGAATCCAGTCAAAAAACTGGATTAGACGAGCTCAATTGATTACTTACGGGCCGTTTTAGATCTTTAGGTAAGAATAAGCGAATTTGGCAAAAAAGTAAGCGGCATTTTATTTTATCCATGTAAGTATATCAGTAAATTGGGAAAGTTTTGACCTCGTGAAACGAATAAACACAAGCCAACCGTTCAAGGAAGCTAAATTCTGTTTCCTGCACAAAAAACATAAACTAAATTAAACATAATATTATTATATTTAAAAAAAGGGAACATTTCATATATTCAACTCAGTCAAAAAACTGGATTAGACGAGCTTAATTGATTACTTATGGGCCGTTTTAGATCTTTAGGTAAGCATAAGCGAATTTGGCGAAAAAGTAAGCGGCATTTTATTTTATCCATGTAAGTATATCAGTACATTGGGAAAGTCTTTACCTCGTGAAACGAATAAACACAAGCCAA
Source organism: Othius punctulatus (assembly GCA_951805005.1). Classification (NCBI taxonomy): domain Eukaryota; kingdom Metazoa; phylum Arthropoda; class Insecta; order Coleoptera; family Staphylinidae; genus Othius; species Othius punctulatus. The sequence goes on along the minus strand of OX638141.1, from coordinate 6,275,906 downwards.
GGAAGCTAAATTCTGCTTCCTGCACAAAAAAACATAAACTAAATTAAATATAATATTATTATTGAATATAATTCTACAATAGTAATGTATATTATATTCTATACACAACATTGCACAAGTTTGACTGAAGTATTGTGTTTTTAGTACCTATTTATGTGTAGCCTTAATTAAATCATTTTATTTATACATTAGCTGTATTTTGTCATATTTCATGTTTTTATGTCCATTGTATATATTTTTTAGATTTTTGATTTGTGTAAGTGCAAACTCTAACACAAATAAAATTATTATTATTATTATTAATTATTATTATGCTGCACAATATCTAGCTATTTAGTAACTCCATGGTCCTCATAATTTTAGTGCATTTACCATTTTTAATACCTGATTTTATTGATTTTAGCTGAGAATTATTGTAATTGATACAATACTTAAATTTACATATAAAATATGAGAATATTGTGATGTTACACACTATTTATTTTCCCCAGGATTATATCCGCAGTGCATCACAAAAGCCGTTAGTTTTCCATCCAAGTTGCATTTTATACGTGTACGTATTCAGCCATGTTTTGACATTTGCATGTTACCCATAATTTAAAAATAGCACGTATATCCGTAAGCGTAGTTTTTGTAATACTTTGCAAATTAAAACGCACAAACAATCGCGATGTTATTTGCATGTCGCTTTTGCCATTAATCTGTAGCAATTGCTGAATATGACTAAATCGGTCAGAAAAAAGTTTTACTAATAGGCAAGTACACAAAATCTAGCTGTTTAGTAATTCCATGGTCCTCATAATTTTAGTGCATTTACCATTTTTAATACCTCATTTCATTGATTTTTGCTGAGTATCAAGGCAGTATTCATGTTAATCGAAATGTATTTTTTGAAGTAATTTCTTCGAAAACGAATTCTTCTTAAACAACTCACAGAAATGAAAAAAGGGGAACATGTCATATAAAAAGCCAATGCATTTTCCGAAATATTTTAACAATGCTATTAATTCTTTGTCAAAATATCAGAAAATTTAGAAGAATTCGTGTTGGAAGAATTTGTTTATCCAGAATTCGCCTCAAGGAATGCCACTAATTATACATGAATTAGTCAAACATTTCAATTGAAAGTTTTAAATTCTGCACAATATCTAGCTGTTTAGTAATTCCATGGTCCTTATAATTTTAGTGCATTTATCATTTTTACTACTTTATTTTATTGATTTTTGCTGAGGATCAAGGCAGTATTCACGTTAATCAAAATGTATTTCTTTGAAGTAATTTCTTTGAAAACGCTTTCTTTTTAACAACTCACAAAAATGAAAAAAATGGGAACATTTCGTATAAAAATGTAATTCAATTTCGAAATATTTGAACAATACTATTAATTCTTTTTTGAAATATCAGAAAATTTAGAAGAATTCGTGTTGGAAGATTTTATTTATCCAGAATTCGCCTCAAGAATGCCACTAATTACACATGAATTAGTAATACATTTCAATTGAAAGTTTTAAATTCTGCACAATATCTAGCTATTTAGTAATTCCATGGTCCTCACAATTTTAGTGCTTTTGCCATTTTTAATACTTTATTTAATTAATTTTTGCTGAGTATGATAGCAATGATAGCATTTATTTTTCTGTTCACGAATATCTAAAATTACCATGAGGTTGCAAATAATTAGCCATCAAATTTTAGTTCATACCTTTTTTTTTTCAAATATAATAATCAAAGCTCCAGAGATTTAGTTCCTTACTTTGCGCACTCTGTATAAAAAATATAAAATGAAATTTTTCCAAAAAACCCAAGAGATCTGCATTATTACTACGATTATTAAAAAATCCGACATAATTGAGAGTTTTTCATCAAAAAAACCAAAATAAATATTCAAAATTCACTTAGATTTCCATAAGTTTGTACAAATTTATTGATAATGTTTGAAAATCTATAGAAATTCTAGTCATTTGCAAATAGAAATTGAGAATTTTGTAAGATCCAAAGAGATTTGAATTATTGCATTCGATTATTAAAAAATCTGAGATAATTGAGAATGTTTCATAAAACAATCCCAAAAAAATCTTCAAAATTCAATTAGTATTTTGTAAAATCCAAAGAGATTTTAATTATTGCATTCGATTATTAAAAAATCTGAGATAATTGAGAATGTTTCATCAAAAATCCCAAAAAAATCTTCAAAGTTCAATTAGATTTCCATAAATTTGTACAAATTTATTGATAATTTTAGAAAACCTATAGAAATTCTAGAAATTTTGCAAATAGAAATTAAGAATTTTGTAATAATCCAAAGAGATTTCAATTATTGCATACGATTATTAAAAAATCTTAGGAAATTAAGAATGTTTAATCAAAAATGCCAAAATAATCTTCAAAATTCACTTAGATTTCCATAAATTCGTACAAATTTATTGATAATTTTAGCCAATCTATAGAAATTGCAAAAATTTACAAATAGAAATGCCACAAATTACACATGAATTAGTCAAACTTTTCAATTGAAAGTTTTAAATTCTGCACAATATCTAGCTATTTAGTAATTCCATGGTCCTCACAATTTTAGTGCTTTTGCAATTTTTAATCCTTTTTTTATTAATTTTTGCTGAGTATGATAGCAATGATAGCATTTATTTTTCTGTTCACGAATATCTAAAATTACCACGAGGTTGCAAATAATTAGCCATCAAATTTTAGTTCATACCTTTTTTTTTTCAAATATAATAATCAAACCTCCAGAGATGTAGTTCCTTACTTTGCGCACCCTGTATAAAAAATATAAATTGAAAATTTTCCAAAAAACCCAAGAGATCTGCATTATTACTACGATTATTAAAAAATCTGACATAATTGAGAGTTTTTCATCAAAAAAACCAAAATAAATATTCAAAATTCACTTAGATTTCCATAAGTTTGTACAAATTTATTGATAATGTTTGAAAATCTATAGAAATTCTAGTCACTTGCAAATAGAAATAGAGAATTTTGTAAAATCCAAAGAGATTTCAATTATTGCATTCGATTATTAAAAAATCTGAGATAATTGAGAATGTTTCATAAAAAAATCCCCATAAATCTTCAAAATTCAATTAGTATTTTGTAAAATCCAAAGAGATTTGAATTATTGCATTCGATTATTAAAAAATCTGAGATAATTGAGAATGTTTCATCAAAAATCCCAAAAAAATCTTCAAAGTTCAATTAGATTTCCATAAATTTGTACAAATATATTGATAATTTTAGAAAACCTATAGAAATTTATAGAAATTTTGCAAATAGAAATTAAGAATTTTGTAATAATCCAAAGAGATTTCAATTATTGCATACGATTATTAAAAAATCTTAGGAAATTAAGAATGTTTAATCAAAAATGCCAAAATAATCTTCAAAATTTACTTAGATTTCCATAACTTCGTACAAATTTATTGATAATTTTAGCCAATCTATAGAAATTGCAAAAATATACAAATAGAAATGCCACAAATTACACATGAATTAGTCAAACTTTTCAATTGAAAGTTTTAAATTCTGCACAATATCTAGCTATTTAGTAATTCCATGGTCCTCATAATTTTAGTGCATTTACCATTTTTAATACCTCATTTCATTGAGTTTTGCTGAGTATCAAATCAGGATTCACGTTAATCGAAATGTATTTCTTTGAAGTAATTTCTTCGAAAACGCATTTTTCTTAAACAACTCACAGAAATTGGAAAAAAAAAATGAACATATCATATAAAAATGTAATGCATTTTCGAAATATTTCAACAATGCTATTAATTCATTTTCGAAATATCAGAAAATTTAGAAGAATTCGTGTTGGAAGAATTTGTTTTTCCAGAATTCGCCACAAGGAATGCCACTGCATTACACATGAATTAGTCAAACATTTCAATTGACAATTTTGAATTCGCATTTTTCGCAGATTTAATCTCGCAGAGTCACAGAATCTCAGTCACTCTCATCTCAGTAATATGAGTCACATCTGAGTCATTGCTTGAATAAATTAATAAATGGGGCTGGTATTTTTTGAAAATATAAAAAAAAACAAATTACTGGCATTTATTTGATAACTAAATTCTGGTATGTTTCTCATATTAAAGAAGTTAATTATAATTTTGAGTGAAAGTCGTACTTCCTTCATAAAATTTTATAACTTTATTAAGGAAGAAAGACATTTCGCTCAAGATAACTAAATGTTATGTAAAATTAAATTGCAAATTTTGGCTGGCTCGGTAATATTTCTATTTCACGACTTCTGTGGAGTGAGATCATTAAAATTAAATTGCAAGTTTTGGCTTGGCTCGAGATTATTTCTATTTCACGACTTTTGTGGAGTGAAATCATTAAAATTAAATTGCAAGTTTTGGTTTGGCTCGAGATTTTTTTTTTTCATGGCTTTTGTGGGGTGAAATCATAACATAACTTGATTTGTTGAAACGTTATCAGGTCAATATGCAAAATTGAACATCAAATAACCATAGCAGTAAATAACCTTAATGCACTCAGCTGATTAATAAATTGGGGATTGTGGCGGACCAATTTCAGCTGAAATATTACTATCGCATTGGAATTCATCGTTCAGTTCTTAACAATGGTCCGACTAATTGGATGATTGGTGCCATTTGTATGTGACACATATCTATTAATCACCGAATATGGGAAAATCTATAATTAAATACAAACATCGTACGAATACCATAATCACGAATTGCGATGCTATGAATGAATAATTTGTAAATTGCGTTAAGAATGAATACAGCTGGAATAAAATGTACATGCTTGCGATGTTCTGAATGAATAATTTGTACTTTGAGTTGGGAACGTATACGTTAGGAACGGCGTAATAAATGAAACATCTTGCTACAAGCACATCGCATGCTGGGAATATGGGCTAACAGGAATCGACGATTATTAGTCTTGTTAGTTGCGAGCGGAAAAAAGCTGCGGAAAACTTTAATACACGATTCCCTGCTACGGCAATTGTTGTTTTTCTCAGGCGATGGAGACACAATAAAACCCATCCTAGATAAAAACAAATAAAATTTAAGCGGCGAGTTTGGAGTTGAAAGGTCAGACGGAACTTATTCTGCGACAAAAAAAAGTTTCGCCATTAAAAAGAAATTACTTCGGAATTCAATTCTCAGAGACTTGGTTCGAGCCGGTAGTTTATTATTTTACCCCGTGGGGTTATAAATTTCGTACTTTGCTCATAAACACTGGTGATACTAATGGTCAATTTACAGGTTATTTAATACATATTTGAAGGTATTCGAGAAAAGTTTTTCGAATGTAAGTTGCATGTTAGGAGTAATGGATGCACCTAAGTGCCAGCAATATCCAATAAACACGACCAAGAAAGTCGTTTATGTTTGAAACTACTCAAAACAGTGTATGTGAAAAATAATACAGAGTGATCATTAAAATTTCAGGTCGCAAATGCCCATATATGGCGGTGCACTTATCCTAACAAAAAAAAACAAAAAAAAAACAAAAAAAAAACGGAAAACAAAACAAACAAAAAAAAAAAAAAATCAGGTCTAGTTTTCCATGGAAATTTTCACGAGATAACCAATCTCGCCTTTCTTATTGGCTGCGAAAATTTCCATGGATAACTAGAGCTGAAGTTTGAATGATCTCTCGGTATTTGTTCATCGAAACAGAGAAACGTATCTTTTGTGAAAATCGGCGGCAAACGCGATGAAAATTAAGTGAGCATTTGTGCGAAAGGCATGAAATTCGGTAGAATGACGGGAGAATGAGGGGCAACCGGCTGTGGTAACAAAATAGAGGAATCTACTGTATTAAATTCATTAAACCGCAAAGCTGTTTTGAAACGATAATATCTGTTATTCATTGCGTCTAAAACTCTGAAGTTTCAGCTGTTAAAAGACACTTCGGCGTATAAATTCGGGCTCACATTGGAACAAAAATACGATAACGACATGCTTATTTTTGGTTAGATATTACTATTATCTGTTCTTACTCTGTATGTATTATCTACTAAGATAATACAGTCATTTCACCTTACCGTTCCTAAAGACTTTTTAATCTAATATTTGCAAATATCTATAATTTTAGGAATAATAAAACACTTGGTTGACGTTTCACAGTATAGTTTATACTGTGAAACGTCAATCAAGTGTTTTATTATTCCTATACTAATATGTTTCACCAAGTGGTAACCACTCACACATCCAATTTTATTCTATAATTTTTATAGAATTCTGTAATTGTCAATTAATAAGTACGAATTTCTGGAATCCTAATTGAATTTTGAATGATTTTTTGAACATTGATTCCCAGATTTGTATTAATTCATATTTCAATAATCAATCTCTACGAAATTTTAAACAAATCGCCATTTTTCATACACTGAAATTGTTTAAAGTCCACGATTTTTTTTAATTACTCTATTTTTTCTACTACTAATATTTGCAAATTTCTAGAATTTTTAAAGAATATCTGCAAATATCAATAAATTTGTGAGACTTAGTTATCTGTGAGAAGAGATATTGAAACTTTGATTCTCCGATTTTTACTAATTCGTATTTCATTAATTGAAATCTTTAGACATTTTTCATACACATTCTAGTAGAATGATTCTACAGGTGTCTCTAAAGTCTGAATAGATGGAAAATTTCGTCAACTATAATTTTTTTGTAGTCTCATCGACTAATTTTTTTTGTAGAGTCTCATCGACTATATATTTTTTTGTAGAATTGTTTAAAGTCTACGCCTTTTATTGTTATTTTGATTCTATTGTACTACTAATTATTAACGTTCCTGACGATTTGGAATTTTTAATATGGGTTTTGCAAATGTCCAGAATTTTTATAGAATTTCTGCAATTACTAATAAATTTGAATTCATTTATGGAATTCTAATAGAGTTTAGAAGATTTTGTTCAACTTTCACTCTTAGATGGTTATTAATTCGTATTTCATTATTAGAATTGAAATGATTACGAAATTTTCGAAAAAATAACAACGTTTTCCAAAGATTTAGAATATTTAATCTAGTTTTTACTTTCTTACTGACTTTTATTAATCCAGTTTTTGCAAATATCCAGGATTTTTATACAATTACTGCATTTACAAATAAATTTGAATTAATTTATAGAATTCTAATAGAGTTTAGAAGAATTTTTTGAACTTTGACCTTATAATCATAATCATAATCATAATCATAATCATTTATTTCCACCTAGCCACAATATACAAAATATACAATACATACACAATATATACAAATACAATTACATTGAACCGCACAAATTGTTGTGGATGTGGTCGTCAGAATACTAAAACCTTAAATGGCCATTAAATCGTATTACATTAATAAAATTGAAATCTATAAAATTTTCAAAAATTCGTAATTTCTCATACATATTCTAGAATTATTTGAAGTCAACGATTTATATTACTATTTTTATTTTTTAGTGCTATTAAATTATTAATGTTAAATGTAACATTAGTAATATTATCTTATCTATTTTTATTTTTTAGTGCTATTAAATTATTAATGTTAAATGTAACATTAGTAATATTAGCTCGATGTTACATTAAAATAGTTCTACAAAATAAATATAGTAATAAAAATCGTAGACTTTAAACAAGTCTAGAAAAACCTAGAAGAATCCCAAAGATTTATTAGATATTAAGATTTGTTTTACTTTCTTACTTACTTTTATTAATCCAGTTTTTGCAAATGTCCAGAATTTTTATACAATTACTGCTTTTACAAGTAAATTTTAATTAATTTATAGAATTCTAATAGAGTTTAGAAGATTTTTTTGAATGTTGACCTTAGATGTTCATTAATTCGTATTTCATTGATAAAATTGAAATCACTATGAAATTTTCGAAAATTCGTCATTTTTCATATATATTCTGGAATTGTTTGAAGTCGACCATTTTATTACTATTTTTATTTTTTAGTGCTATTAAATGATTGCAACATTAGTAATATTATCTTGATGTTACATTAAAATAGTTCTACAAAATAAATATACTAAGAAAAATCGTAGTATTAAAACAATTTTAGAAAATCCTAGAAGAATCCTAAAGATTTACAATCTCATTTTTAATCTAGTTTTTGCAAATGTGTAAATTTTTTATAGAATTTCTACAATCACCAATAAATTTGAATGATTTTATGGAAATTTAAGTGAATTTTGATTTTGAATTTCTAAGTGAAATAAAGTTTCAAAGAATTTTTTTAACTTTGAATCTCTGATGCTCATTAATTTGTATTTCATTCATTAAAATCTCTATGAAATTTTAGGAAATATGCCATTTTTCATACATATGTTAGAGTTGTTTACAGTTTACGATTTTTAATCGTATAAAATAATTAATAATTAATAAAAATCGTAAACTTTAAAAATTTCTAGAAGAACCTTAAAGTTCCCAAAGATTCCGAATTTTTATCTAGTTTTGCAGATGTCTAGAATTTTTATAGAATTTCTGCAATAATCAATAAATTTGAATGAATTTATGGAATTCTAATTGTTTTGAAGAATTTTTTTAACTTTGACTAAGAAATCTCAGATTAAATCGTATTTGATTAATTTAAATCTCTGTGAAATTTTAGAAAAATTGCCATTTTCTATAGAATAGCCATTTTTTATAGAATTTCTGCAATTACTAATAAATTTATATGAATTTCTGGTATTCTGATTAAATTTTGAAGAATTTTTAGAATTACAATCCTTAGATTTTTATTATTTCGTATTTCATTAATCAAAATACTATGAAATAAAAAAGAAAATAAGTGTACGAATTTTATTACCTACTTTTTTTAGTACTAGTAATTAAAAAAAAAATCGTAGACTTTATAGAATTCTAGAAGATTATTATAATTCTGTTGAATTAGTTGTACATCCTTTGTTTTTTTTTAAACTTTTATATTCTTATTTGCAACCGGTTTCGCTGTTTATTGATCATCATCAGGCAAAAGTGTCAAGAATTAACTGTATAGAATTAATTGAAAAAATTATAAATTGAACTTTGAAGATTTTTTAGGGATTATTCATGAAACATTCTGAATTATCTCAGATTTTTTAATAATCGAATGCTCTAATTGAAATCTCTTTGGATTATTACAAAATTCTCAATTTCTATTTGCAAATTACTACAATTTCTATAGAGTTGCGAAAAATTATCAATAAATTTGTACATACATATAGATACATTACATGTGTGCACAGTATTTGTATGTGAAAGGCGATGAAAGTTTTATTGATCAACCTTAAAGTTCTACAAGAGACTATTTATTGTTGTTATTATATTGATTTTCCCTTTGTACTTTTGCCCGAAGATAGCTGAATGATCAGCTGAAACCGGTTGCAAATTAAAATAAACAATTTTATTAAGTAAGTAGACTTCACTCAAAATACCAGAACATACCAGAATTCTAGAAGAACCTAAAAGTTCCCAACGATATAGAATTTTTAATTTAGGTTTTGCAAATTTTTGAATTTCTAGAATTTTCTAAAGTTATCAATAAATTTGTATGAATTTATGAAAATCTAAGAGCAAAAGGCGGAAAGGCCGACGGCCAATAGCTTAATAAAGATCGTTATCTCTTTCTCTAAGAGCATATTGAAAATTTATTTTGGCATTATTGATGAAATATTCTCAATTTTCTGTTTTTTAATGTTTTAATAATCGTATGCAATAATTCAAATCTCTTTGGATTTTTACAAAATTGTCAATTTCAATTTTCAAATTTCTAGAATTTCTAGAGATTTCCTATAATTATCAATAAATTGTACGAATCTATGGAAATCTAATTGTATTGTGACGATTTTTTTTTGCCATTTATTATGAAACATTCTCAATTATCTCAGATGCTTTAATCTGAGCATATGCAATAATTCAAACCTCTTTGGACTTTTACAAAATTGTCAATTTCAATTTACAAATTTCTAGAATTTCTAGAGATTTCCTATAATTATCAATAAATTTGTACGAATCTACGGAAATCTAATTGTATTGTGACGTTTTTTTTTTGCCATTTATTATGAAACATTCTCAATTATCTCAGATTTTTTTAATAATCGTATGCAATAATTCAAATCTCTTTGGATTTTTACAAAATTCTCAATTTCTATTTGCAAATAATTGCAATTTCTATAGATTTGCTAAAATAATCAATGAATTTGTACGAAGTTATAGAAATCTAAGTGAAGTTTGAAGACTTCTGTTGGCATTTTTGATGAAAGATTCTAAGTTTTCTCAGATTTTTAAATAATCGTATGCAATAATTCAAATCTCTTTGGATTTTTACAAAATTATCAATTTCTTTTCACTTTTGTTAGTGTACAAAGTCCTCAAAGTAAACGTTTTGGAAGATTGTTCTTGTTTGAAACATTTATTTGCCTATTTGCAATTATTATAATTTCTTGTAAATGTAAATGATTAGAATTTCTATAGATTTTCTAAAATTATCAATAAATTTGTACGAATCTATGGAAATCAAATTGAATTTTGACGATAATTTTACCATTGAATCTTGTTGGATTTTTAAAAAATTCTCGATATCTGTTTGCAAACTTCTAGAATTTCTATAGATTTAAAAAAAATTATCAATAAATTTGTATGAATTTACGGAAATCTAATTGAAGTTTGAAGATTTTTCTTGGCATTTTTGATGAAACAAGCTCAATTTATTCAGATTTTTTAAGAATCATGAAATGAAAATGAAAGCATGAAATAATTAAAATCTCTTTGGATTTTTAGAAAATTCTCAATTTCAAATTTCTATACAGGGTGTTAAAAAAAGAGTGTAAAATATTCAAGGGGGTAGGGACCACAATAAACAGAAAAGTCTTGATAAACATGGGTCCTAAAAGTAAAGGTTTCGGCGACATGGAAGATTATTCTATTTTACCTCCTTTTTTTATTTTGCTACAACTTGTATTTTCTTATCATAGTTGGCTGATGTTTTGTGAAATAAACATTGAGTATTTAACAGTTGTTGTTAGTGCACAAAGTCCTCAAAGTAAAGGTTTTGGAAGATTGTTCTTGTTTGAAACATGTATTTGCCTATTTGCAATTATTTACTACTTATTGATTATGTGCAAAGAAACAAAGGGAGCTTCTAGCAAAAACAAAGAACAGAGTTATAGAAGATGTTCGAAGTATCCTCCTGCCATTTCTAAGCAGGCACGACATCTTTGTCTAAAGGATATTCGAACTCTTTCTAAAACACCCTCATTGGCTATTGGCTATTTACAGGAGACCATACGGGATATTTAATTGCTATATCACACGAGTCATCTTCCACTTATTATCATTCCTTCCAACAAATTCAATATCTCACCCAAGTTAAGCTGGTTTCAACTATAAGATCTGAATCCCAGAATGAGGATAAGGAAATTAAATACATTGCACTGTCCCAGATTTGAATCAACGACGAATAAGTACGATACGGGACATTTAATTGCCATGTCACACGAGTCCTCTTCCACTTATTATCATTTCTTCCAACAAATTGAATATGGGACAGCAGTAATAACTCCTGCGTTGCTCGTGACTTCACGATGCCGTAATCGAGCGCCATTATTGTTATTGGTAATTGCGAAAGATGTAACGTGCACGGATGGCGCCGATCGATGCCGTAATTACGGCCAATTAGTGTAATTAATACGTTCCGCGAGGGGTGGTGGTGGTGGGTTTCGTTTCGGCTAATTAAATAAATAGATCGTCCACTTCGATCGGTCTTTGGTGGCGCGTGTTTTATTGCATGTCACGACACACACGAGCCGCTTTTAATTGCGGGGTGGCACGCAAGATTTAGATTTGCTGAAAACAGGGGACACATAAGAGGAGGAAGGGAAAGAGTGCCTGCGAGCGTTTCGGGGAAGCCCTGCGTTTCGCGTTTTGAAAACCTTGTAATTTCCTGCACGCAACGAATGTGCAGTTTTTACACGATCCGCTCGTCTAAATGGCTCATTATCATAACAGCAACTATGCAAAGCACTTCCCGGACAAATTGCAGGCACCGTTGCTGCAATATCCTAGGTGCATGTGCAGCCGGCTGAAGAGTTCGCCCTATAAAGGCACTCTTTCCACGGATCCCGTTGGCAATTATTATTGTCATTTGGAGCCGGCGTCGCGTGATACTGCAAATGCATAGCTCCATGAGTTGTTCTTCGTTGAGAGGTTTCAGCGAGAAAACTGTCCCGTTTCAGCAGGAAAACAGTCCCGTTTCAGCAGGAAAACAAGGCGCATTCCGGGCTTCCGGCAGGAACTCATCTCGGTGTATGCAATTAGAGCGTTTTCGGGGCCCTACGGTGGGAATCTCATGGCGACGCCGACGCCGACGCGGGTCATTGACCCCATTGCCGGTGTACTGATCCGGCCGCCAGAGGGCCGCGTCGGGTCATAAGGGTCGCGGTGGCTCGTTGAAAGTGTTGTGCGACATTAAGGTCAGCGCAATTCACACCACCATTAAAAATATTAACGCAAGGTTAATGAGGTAGGTAGGCAGCCACAGATTACAAATTGAAAATGAAAACTACCCAAGCAAACATTTCTGTACATTCATGGCAAAAAAAAAACGTACAATCGCCTACATTTGAAGTGCAACGAAAAGCCAATGGTCCAAATTTGACGAGAACAGCACAAGACTATGTCAGATACAAAGATCAAAGAAATGGAGTCAAAAAGATAATAAAACAATCAAAAGAAACATCATGGGAAAAATTCGGAGACAAAATGGAAAAAATAGACATGAGAACCAAAAGCTTTTCTACAAAAATATCACAAGAAACAAGAAAGACAAAACGATGAAACTACACCACATAAAGGTTCAGAAGAGAAACATACTTACAAAGAAAGAATAAATATGAGAAAGACGGACACAATACTTTGAAGGTTTACTGGTAAAAGATGACAAAACAAAAGATAAAGGGAATACAGAAAGCACAATAGAAAACAATAACAATAAGAGGGACAAGGGGGTGGACTAAGCCTCATTTTGTTCATAATAGCAATGGACGAAATCACGAAGAAGACTAAAACCAAGACACAGAAAGCAATGATAGGATACAACAATTTAAAACCCACAACAATAACTGAATGTATTTTCGTCTACGTTGTGGCAATCATAGCACAAAATAAGACTTACAAACACATATTAACATATGGAAAACTGAACTGGAAAAAGATGGACTAAAATAAATAAATCAAAAACAAAGTTAATGAAAATTGAAGAAACTAAAGAAGCCATCAATACAATCAATAACGAGAAAATAGAACAAGTAGAACACATAAAATACTTACGATAAATTATTGAAAGGAAAAGGAATGTTCCATAAATAAACAACAGAATGCAAGCAACAACAAGAACCTTTCACACGATTAACAAAATTATACTAAATAACAACAAAATATCCCAAAAAACAAAACTTATAATATACAAAGTACTATTTGTACCTACCCTACTATACGGCTGTGAAACGTGGATACTCAACAAGAAACCAAAAACCAAAATCCAAGCACTTGAAATGAAATGCTTGAGGAAAGTATACAGAGTAACAAAACTTGAAAGTGTGAGAAATGTGGACATCAGAAATGAACAATTACAAAAAATAATAATGTACAAAGTACTATTTGTCCCTATCCTACTATACGGCTGTGAAACGTGGATACTCAACAAGAAACAAAAAAGCAAAATCCAAACCCTTGAAATTAAATACCGGAGAAAAGTATACGGAGTAACAAAACTATATAGTGTGAGAAATGTGGACATCAGAAATGAACAATTACAAATAAAAAATGTACAAAGTACAACTTGTACTTTCCCTACTATATGGCTGTGAAACGTGGATATTCAACAAGAGACAAAATAGCAAAATCCAAACCCTTGAAATAAAATACCTGAGGAAAATATACAGAGTAATAAAACTAGACAGAGTGAGAAATATGGACATCAGAAACGAACTAGGAATGGTAGAACTCAATAAACAGATAAAAATAGACAATTACAACGGCTGGGACACCTAATCAGGAGAGAAGGCAACAACCAAACAAAGAAGATATGGGAAACAAAGGTAACAGGAAAGAGAAGAGTCGGAAGACCAAAAAAGAAATGGGACAAAAATATTGGAAGCATATTAAATAAGAGGGGCATAACCAATGCAAGAGTGAAGGAAATAGCAAGAAACAAGAATCATTTGACCAAATGATAAAAGAAAATACATGAAGAAAAGATAACACCACTTCGACACCCGAAAGGGTAAAAGAAGAAAGATTATAATAATAATAATAATAATACAGAGTCAGCATTGAAATATATATATATATATATATATATATATATATATATATATATATATCACATTTTTATACTTAAACTGACAAACCTTGTGAAAGTTTCAAATACAACAATCAAAATCCGTCATCATTTTATTTACAATTACCTAAATTTTACAATTTTCTCATTGCTAAGGTCCAAATTTGACAAATTTTCAATTGAAACTATACATATTTGAAAATTTGATAGATGTCACATTTTCTACTAAACCTATAAAAATTCGACAATTATTTCAATAGCAACTGTCCATTTAAGTCAAATTTTAAGCTTGAGCTGAAAAATATGTAAATTTTCAACGCCAACTACCACAATGAGAAAATCTGCGAAATTTTTCAATCAATTCGATCAATATTGAAATATCTATCACATTTTTTAACTTATACTTATAAAATCTGTCAAAGTTACAAATGCAACAATCAAAATCCGTCATCATTTTAATTTCAATTAATTCAATAATTTCTCAATTTTCTCATTGCATTTGTCCAAATTTGACAAGTTTTTATATGCAACTATTCAAATTTGAAAATCTGACAGATTAAAGATTTTGTACTGAACCTATCTAAGTCCGCCAATTTTGTCATTAACAACTGTTTATATAGATCAAATTTCAAGCTTGAGCTAAAAAATATATAAAACTTTCAACTCGAACTGCCACAATGAAAATATCCATTGCAATTGTAAAAATTTGACAAATTTTCAATTGCAACTATTCAAATTTGAAAATCTGATACAAGATTTTCTACTGAACCTATCTAAATCCGCCAATTTTTTCAATAGCAACTGTTCATATGGCTCAAATTTCAAGCTTAAGCTGAAAATCTCTCAAATTTTCAACTCTAACTACCACAATAAGAAAATCTGCAAAAAAATTCAATCAATTCGATCAATATTGAAATATCTATCACATTTTTTAACTTATACTGATAAAATCTGTAAAAGTTCCATATGCAACAATAAAAGTCTGTCATATTTTTAATTATAATTATCGAAATTTCTCAATTTTCTCATTGCAATGGTCCAATATTGACAAATTTTCAATTGAAACTATACAAATTTGAAAATTTGATAGATGTAAGATTTTGTATTGAACCTATCTAAATCCGCCAATTTTTTCAATAGCAACTGTTCATATGGGTCAAATTTCAAGCTTGAGCGGAAAAATCTGCAAAATTTTCAACTACAACAATGAGAAACTCTGCGAAATTTTTAAATTAATTAGCTCAATATTGAAATATTTATCACATTTTTTAATTATACTCATAAAATCTGTAAAAGTTTCAAATGCACCAATAAAAATCTGTCATATTTTTAATTGCAATTATCTAAATTTCTAAAATTTCCCATTGCATTTGTTTTGAATTACAACTATCCAAATTTAAAAATCTGATAGATGAAAGATTTTCTACTGGAACTTTCTAAATCCGCCAATTTTTTTAATAACGACTACTCAATTGGTCATATTTCTGAGCTGAAAAATCTGTAAAAATTTCAACTACAACTGCAACAATGAGAAAATCTGCGAAATTTTTAAATTAAGTCTGTATTCAGTCAATACTGAAATATCATTTTTTAACATACACTGACAAACTCTGTCAAAGATTCAAATACAACAATCAAAATCCGTCATCATTTTAATTACAATTACCTAAGTTTCTCAATTTTCTCATTGCATTGGGCCAAATTTGATAAATTTTTAATTGAAACTATACATATTTGAAAATTTGATAGATGTAAGATTTTCTACTGAACCTATTTAAATCCGCCAAATTTTTCAATAGCAACTGTTCATTTAGGTAAAATTTCAAGCTTGTGCTGAAAAATCTATAAAATTTTCAACTCCAACTACGACAATGAGAAAATCTGCGAATTTTTTAAATTAATTAGCTCAATACTGAAATATTTATCACATTTTTTTATTTATACTCCTAAAATCTGTCAAAGTTTCAAATGCAACAATAAAAATCTGTCATATTTTTAATTGCAATTATCTAAATTTGTCAATTTTCTCATTGCAATGGTCCAATATTGACAAATTTTCAATTGAAACTATACAAATTTGAAAATTTTATATATGTAAGATTTTCTACTGAACCTATCTAAATCCGCAATTTTTTTCAATAGCAACTATTCATATGGGTTAAATTTCAAGCTCAAGCTGAAAATCTGTAAAATTTTCAACTTCAACTACCACAATAAGAAAATCAGTGAAATTTTTAAATCAATGTGGTAAATAGTGAAATATCTATCACATTTTTTAACTAAAACTCATCAAATCTGTCAAAGTTTTCAATGCAACAATCAAAATCTGTCATATTTTTAATTACAATTATTTAAATTTGTAAAATTTCCCCTTGCATTTGTCCAAATTTGACAAGTTTTCAATCGCAACTATTCAAATTTGAAAATCTGATGTAAGATTTTCTGCTGAACCTATCTAAATCCGCTAATTATTTTAATATCAATTGTTCGTATCGGTTAAATTTCAAGCTTTAACTGAAAAATCTGCAAAATTTTCAATTACAACTGCGACAATGAGCAAATCTGCGAAATTTTTAAATCAAGTCTGTATTCAATAAATACTGAAATATCTATCACATTTTTAACTTAAACTGACAAACTTTGTCAAAGGTTCAAACAATCAAAACGATGACAACAATCAAAATCCGTCATCATTCTAATTACAATTACTAAATTTCTCAATTTTCTTATTGGTTTAGTCCAAATTTGACCAATTTTCAATGGAAACTATACAAATCTGAAAATTTAATAGATGTAAGATTTTCTACTGAACATATACAAATGTTCCAATTTCTATAGCATCTGTTAATTTAGGTCAAATTTCAAGCTTGAGCTGAAAAAATCTATAAAATTTTCAACTCCAACTACCAAATTTTTAAATCAATTAGGTAAATATTGAAATATCTATCACATTTTTAAACTTAAACTCATAAAATCTGTCAAAGTATCAAATGCCATAATCAAAATCTGTGATATTTTTAATTACAATTATCTAAATTTCTCAAAATTTCCCTCGCAACTGTCTAAATTTGATAAATCTATAATTGCAACTATCCAAATTTAAGAAATTTACAATTACAACTGTCAAAATTTGAGAATTTTTCAAAATTTGACAATTTAGTATCTGTCGAAAACTGTTAAATTATTTTTATCGCCTTATATTTTGGTCTCGCCTTTCTTATTGGCTGCGAGTCATGACTTATATTTCCATAGATAACTAGAGCTGAATTTTAAATGATCACTCTGTATTATCACCAGAGTTTGCCCGAATATATTCTCCTAAATTTCGCCACATACGCTTATGTCTGCAATTACCTTATTGTGCAACTAATGAATTCGGCTGTGGCTAACAATGAATACATCTCATTAACTTTAACCGGCGGTTAGTTTCCATGGCTACCATTGTATTAGCAGTGGAATCCGAGGTAATTAACAGCTGATACAATGGTCAGCAGTGGAATCCGAGGTAATTAACAGCCGATTAAAGTTAATCAGAGACCGTGCCTTGGTTCTCTTCTGGAATTACCAACGAGTCACATGTACAGTCATGCTCACATAAATCTAGTACAAGAAATTTGACATTACTATATAAAATTGCTATTCTAACCTAATTTATTGTACTAGATTTATGTGAGCATGGCTGTACTTAAGCAATTTATTCATGAGAATCCTTCTATGACTTCTGGGAACCAGAAGTGAAAAGGAGCAGCTGATAAAATAGTTTACATATTACATTCAAGCAGCCTCGGAAAAATCGAACCCATTTAAACTGAATTTCCCACCGCCGCAAATATCAGTTGCGAAATCCGCATTTACCTCCATCAATTAAAGTGATAAATTTCCCCGCACAACCGTTGCTCTTTAAATGAGTGGAACGGGGAAAATTCGCCTGATACTCCCGTGCATAAATTACGACGACATTCACCTATTCCACGCCATTTAATAATTGAAATTTGGAAGTTCGCCTAATGCCCGATGAAATAACGCCGAGGGAAAATAAATTAAACTTCGCTCGATTCCTCCATCTACAATGGGATCTGAACGCTCCATGACCAAATATGTGGATATTCACCGGACTGTGATTTACGTTCAGTCGCTGAGTAGCTAAATGTTTGATAGAAATATATGAATTATTTCATCTCTTCGGAAAGTCGTCATTTTCGCCCTGGATAATAAACTTGAATAACCCAATATTTTTACTAAACGTGTGGAAAATATTTGCATAATCTGGACGTTAAATATATATTTTGCCCAATTTTGTATTTAATTAAAAAAAATGATCTCCTCTTTTGCATTGCTATTGGTACATGCAGACGTTTGTGAAAAGTCCGCGGAAACATTCAATTGTGGATCTGTATCTGTCCTCTGTGAGCCAATTAAAATGGGATCATGAGAAAATTGTAGGTTCAATTAAACTTTACGAAAGTAAAAAACCGTTTTGTGGAATCCCCTGGATGAAAATTATAAAAATAAATCTAAGAAAAATGATGCCGTAAATAAAATTGGAAAGGCTCCAGAAATTCATTCAGAGCAAGATAATAAAAAAATAATTTATTATTGCCGCAGCGTCGTGATAAAGTAAAAGTTCTATGGCTTGCATATTTATTAATTATGGATGACAAATGGAAGACATGTTCAAACAACATCAATTCGGAATCTGATTACGAATACGTAAATAATTAAACTGAAGCAAACTGCATTAAAAAAAAAAAAAAATTAAATGTAATGTAAATTTGTAACAATGTAAAACTTACAAATTTTAATTTTAAATTGCAAAATATTAATGGAAACAAAATCGTCATCTGAATTATACAATTTACATTGATAATAACATGGGAAGAAGTAGTAATAGGAGTAATAGTAGTAATAGTAGTAATAGAGTAATAGTAGTAATAGGAAAGATACTAGAAGAAAGAGGAACGACAAAAGAGGAGGAAATAAAAATGGCACAGTACCGAAAGATATGGAAAGAATTTGTGAAAAGATGAGCAAAATTAAACCCTACACCCAAATGGGTAATTGTTGAACAGATTGAACAGATATATATATATATATATATATATATATATATATATATATATATATAAATATTAATAATAATAATGTTTATTAGCGGGAAAACCTACTAAATTATAGCGAATTTGCAATTTTTTAATTGAAAGTACAAAATTTGCAATTTTTTAATTGAAAGTACAAAATTTGCAATTTTTTAATTGAAAGTACAAAATTTGCATTATAAATTCCAAAACTCAACGAAAATAACAAATGGTCATGATAAATGATAGAATTAAGTTGGAAATGATGAAATTCTTACTGTAATTACCAAAATATTAATTATATATTTCAATGTTTCATCAAAACCTGCAATTTTGAGTATAAATTATAAAGAATTTATCCTCAAAGCATATAACTCACTAAGTTATTAATATTCCGACAAAAATTTGCAACAGTTTTAATAGAAACCACAAAATTATTTGCAAAATTACAAATAGAAATTATGAAAATTTCGTTGCAAATGACAAATTTCGAATGCAAATTTTCCACAATTTCACTACAAATTAAGAAATTTTATTACAAATTGCAAGTTCATCAAACCACAAAATGCTCAATCTAATGGTATCATTTCGCTTGTAAATTACAATTAATGTTGCATTTCTATTGAAAACTACAAAATTTTCATTAGAATTTTTTAATATTATTACCAAAATTTTCATAAATTGTAAAGATCAATGGAACCTGCTAGTTTTTTAAATTGGAAATTATAGGTAATATTTTCAAAAAAACTTTCTAAATTTTGTAGTTGTTATTGAGGTACATGTTGCCTGGTTTCTGAATTTGCAACAAAAGTTCCTCATTAGTGATAAAATCGCCATTTTCATAATGATCATTACGGTACTGATCACCATCAGTACATTTTTTTTGCAAAAAAAAATAAGTCTCCAAACTTTTGAGTTGGTTAACAATTTTTAATGCCTGTTTGGCGTTGTTTTATATCAAATTGAATATTTTTGTATTTTTACAGTAATAATTTGCAAAATAGATCCAAATCTTATAAATTTTGTAACAATTGTTTTATACGCATTTGGTATTGTCTGGTGGCCACTTCAAAATTTTGTATAGTTGGTGTAATATTTTGCAATAAACTTTCCAAATTTTGTGGTGGTTGTTGTGGTGGTTTCTGGTTTTACAACAAAAGTATCTCATTAATGACAAAATCACCATTTTCATAATGATCGTCATCAGTAACTTGTATGCACCTTTTTTTGTATCTTATTTGCAATAAGAAAACATCGTAAGTACAATTTATGGTTCAATTTATGTACAATCGATTTTGATTACAATTCATTCAATAAAAATTGTAGGTTTCTTGAAGATTTTTTTAAATTTAATAAACATTTTGTACGTCTACAAAATAGTATAGAAGCCGACTAGTAGAATAGTATAGTATGGAATGTCTTAATTTATCCTAATTGTGAAATATTATTTAGTTTTCAACTGCTAAATAAAGCATATAACTCACTAAGTTATTAATATTCTGTCAGAAATATGCAAAACTTTTAATAGAAAACACAAAATTATTTGCAAAATTACAAATAGAAATTATGAAAATTTCGCTGCAAATGACAAATTTCGAATGCAAATTTTCTACATTTTCCCTACAAATTAAGAAATTTTATTACAAATTGCAAGTTCATCAAACCACAAAATGCTCAATCTAATTGTATCGTTTTACTTGTAAATTACAATTAATGTTGTATTTCTATTGGAAACTACAAAATTTTCATTAGAATTTTTTATTATTACCAAAAATTTCATAAATTGTAAAGATCAATGGAACCTGCTAGTTTTTTTTTATTGGAAATTATTGGTAATATTTTCAAAAAAACTTTCTAAATTTTGTAGTGGTTATTGTGGTACATGTTGCCTGGTTTCTGGTTTTGCAACAAAAGTTCCTCATTAGTGACAAAATCGACATTTTCATAATAATCATCATCAGTACATTTTTTTTGCAAAAAAAAAATAAAAGTCTTCAAACTTTTGAGTTGGTTAACAATTTTTTATGCCTGTTTGGTGTTGTTTTATATCAAATCGAATATTTTTGTATTTTTACAGTAATAATTTGCAAAATAGATCCAAATCTTATATATTTTGTAACAATTGTTTTATACGCATTTGGTATTGTCTGGTGTCCACTTCAAAATTTTGTATAGTTGGTGTAATATTTTGCAATAAACTTTCCAAATTTTGTGGTGGTTGTTGTGGTGGTTTCTGGTTTTACAACAAAAGTGTCTCATGACACTTTTGACGACAAAATCACCATTTTCATAATGATCGTCATCAGTATCTTGTATGCATCTTTTTTTGTATCTTATTTGTAATAAGAACATCGTAAGTACAATTTATGGTACAATTTATGTACACTCGATTTCGATTAGAATTAATTCAATAAAAATTGTAGGTTACTTGAAGATTTTTTTTAATTTAATAAACATTTTGTACGTCTACAAAATAGTATAGAAGACGACTAGTAGAATAGTATAGTATAGAATGTCTTAATTTATCCTAATTGTGAAATATTATTTAGTTTTTAACTGCTAAATAAAGTATATAACTCGCTAAGTTATTAATATTCTGACAGAAATATGCAATACTTTTAATAGAAAACACAAAATTATTTGCAAAATTACAAATAGAAATTATGAAAATTTCGTTGCAAATGACAAATTTTGAATGCAAAGTTTCCACATTTTCCCTACAAATTAAGAAAAATTATTACAAATTGCAAGTTGATCAGATCACAAAATGCTCAATCTAATGGTATCATTTCGCTTGTAAATTACAATTAAGGTTGCATTTATATTGGAAATCACAAAATAAACACATATATAAATAAATATAAAAACTTACTAAATTATAATTAAATTGCACTTTTTTATTGAACGTACAAAATTTGCATTATAAATTCCAAAACTCACAACGAAATAACAAATTGTCATGATAAATGATAGAATTTAGTTGGAAATTATGAAATTTTTATTGCAAATACCAAAATATTAAATATAAATTACAATGTTTCATTGAAACCTGAAATTTTGAGTATAAATTATAAAGAATTTATCCTCAAAGCATATAACTCACTAAGTTATTAACGTTCTGACGGAAATTTGCAAAACTTTTAGTAGAAAACACAAAATTATTTACAAAATTACAAATAGAAATTATGAAAATTTCGTTGCAAATGACAAATTTCGAATGCAAATTTTCCACACTTTCCCTACAAATTAAGAAATTTGATTACAAGTTGCAAGTTTATCAGACCACAAAATGCTCAATCAAATGATATATCTCGTATGTCAATTACTGATTGTTGCATTTTTATTCGGAATTACAATTTTCATTAGATTTTTTTAATATAATTACCAAAATTTTCATAAATTGTAAAGATCAATGGAACCTGCGAGTTTTTTTATTGGGAATTATAACATCTCTCCCCAGAAATAATATTCCTTGCAAAATTATTAACAATGTCATAGAAATTTGCAAAAAATATAATGGAAAGTGTAAAATTAATGTTGATTATAAATTATAAAAGATTCAACAAAAACAATGAAATTTTTGACAAATTACGTTTCTTCGATCCTCATAAATAATAATAACATTATGATGAATATTACGAAATGTTGATGATGGATTTTATTATTTCAATAGAAATTATGGAATATTAATTGTATATTACAAAAATTTTGTAGAACTTGTAAAATGTTGAATTTAAATTCGAACATTGTTAATAGCCAAAATTCCGCTATAAAATACAAAATGTCATTTGAATTTGAAAAATTTGTATTAATTTGTTAAAATGTTTGTAGTCTGTTATTTGTAGAAAATTTAATGAAAATAAACTTCGTAGGAAATTACGAACTTTACATTAGAGATTACAAAATTTTTATTAGAAATTATGAAATTCTTATTACGAATACCAAAATATATTTACTTCTAAGATCAATGGAGCCTGCGAGTTTTTTTTTTTTTGGGAATTATAACATCTCTCCCCCGAAATAATATTCCTTGCAAAGTTATTAACAATTTCATAGAAATTTGCAAAAAAATATAATGGAAAGTGTAAAATTAGTGTTGATTATAAATTTAAAAAAATGCAACAAAAACTATGAAATTTCTGTCATTTTAACTATAAATTACTTTGCTTCGGGAACCCCATAAATAGTAATAACATTATGATGAATATTAGGAAATTTTGATGATGGATTTCAATATTTCAATAGAAATTATGGAATATTAATTGTAAATTACAATTTTTTTTTGTAGATTTTGCAAAATGTTGGGTTTAAATTGGAACATTGTAGTGAAAATTGCAAAAAAATATTATAAATACAATATTTCAATGGAATTAGAAAACAATCATCAACTAATAAATAAGTTGTATTGGAATTATGTAATTTTCGTTGTGACTTTCATCAGTCATCATTCTAAATTTCAAAATTGCAATAGCTTTATGAAAATTTTAAAATGTAAAATATCATTGGCAATTTCAACATTCGTATTATAAATTACAACATTTCAGATGCGATTATGAAAATCTTATTGTAAATTTCCAAAATTTCACTACAAAACACAAAATGTCATTTGCATTTGCAAATTTTATATTAAGTTGTTAAAAGTGTTTATTGTCTGTTATTTGTAGAAAATTTAATGAAAATAAAGTTTTCTTGGAAATTACAAAGTTTTTATTAGAGATTACAAAATTTTCATTAGAAATTATGAAATTCTTATTATAAATACCAAAATTTTACTACGTCTACATTTTTCTTACAAATAAAAAAAAATGTGGGAGGTAATTTTGGAATTTTAAATAGGATGATGTGCTTTTGTTTATTAAAGTTGAATCTATGCAAAAAAATACGTATGAGTACCAATTTTATTTGCTCTGTCGGTTAGAGAATTGCGATTAAGTAAATTTTGATTGAATTTAAGGATAAATAAATTGCCAAAATTTCACTATAAAAGCTGTTTTAATTGAATCTAGTCTGTTGTTTGTAGAAAATTTAATAAAAATGAACTTCGTTGGAAATTAAGGGTTTTCAATTACAATATTTTCATTGGAAATTATTATAAATATTAAAATTTTCCACATTTTCCACATTTTCCTTACAATAAAAAAAAAAAAGTTTAACATTGCAAAAACCTAATCCAACCACAAAATTCTCATTAAAATTATGTCATACATATTGCCACGTACATCATAAACTGGGAATCTGCTTATGAAAGCATTTCCCAAGAAAATTTTAAGTTCGATTATATTCGTCAAAAGTATGTCTGCTTTTATGTTACAAGTAAACTCATCATTGTTGAACTAACGGAGCATTATTTTACCGAGTTCAGCGTGGGAGAGAATAAAAGAAAAACACTCGCAGTTGACGTGCCAAGTCCTCTGGGGAACAAGGGATGAAATACTGTATTTTCTGAAAATGTGCGAGTATTTGACGCAAACTTTATTGACAGGAGGAGATGGAACGGCCCGATCATCGGGAGCATACGCCTCCCTTTCTTGAAAAGAAACTTATAATTCCCAGGGCTCATTTTGCAGCGTATTAAACGGAAACGTATGTGTGTGATGTAAAACTGAACGGGAAAAGGGCTTTTAATGGATCGATGGCAATTACACGGGGGCAGAGTTCAAGGGGTAGTTAAATTTGAAAGCAGCAGTTACATTTCAATGTTTGCATTGAGTTGAGCAAACAGAGAGTGGCGATCCAACGTATATGGCGTCCGTATATTACGATAATGTCAGTAATGTAAAAACGCACGTACTGGTTTTTCTGTTGAAGCAAGTAAATTTGCTTTATTGGTAACCGCTGCAAAAATGTTGAGAGCAAAAAAACGAACAGGACTCTACATGATTGGGGATTCAACCGTCGGAATTAAAGTTTATCAATCCACTTAGCAAAACACCATTAAGGAAGCCCAACAAACAGCAATAAAATCAACATAAACCGGCGATAAATAAAAAGGGGGGAACACTTTCAATCTAGATCGGCTCACGGCCGAAGTGTTCCGCAGAAACCCTTATCTCGGACAACTCGATTCCCTGAGAACTTTCTGTCTGGCAGAAACGTGTCTCCCCCACCTTCGGAGGAAAAGTGTCTTCTTCAAGTCATTACGCCCCAGTTGTAAGGGTTTTATGTTCAAAAATGGCCGTCATGTTCACAGGTGACGAGAACGAGGCGCCGCCCTACCAGAGGTGGCAGTTTGGATGGGTTTTTTATTACACCGTAAAGTGGAGGCCCTAAATCGATAAGCATATTATTTTTCCCATGAATAAAATATATCAAGAAAATCGTGCATTTTATTTGTAGTTTTCCTGTAAACTTAATGCAAACAACAACCATCAATAATTACAGTAATTTCGAGTTTGGGCAATATTAAATGATTTAACGTCACACGAAATATAAGTTTTGTGGATAATATTAGAGGATATTAAAGATTTTAATACAGCGGCAGGCCATGCTAGTAAAAACAGGGTGCTCCAGGGATTAGTGGCAATAATTTGCCCGTTTGTGAAAAATAATTTACACAACTTTAATAAATCATTTTATAGATTCCTAAGTATAAGAGGTATATTCATAGCAGTGGAGAAAAAATGCATTTTTATGGGATTTAATTATTAATTGTACCAGATTGGCCGAAACTAATAGAAATCCTTTCAATTTTGCTGAAGGAGAATCTGAGTTACTTTCTGCATACTTTAATGTTGAGTATAGAAGAGGAGGGTTTGCTTTAATATTGTCTTAAACACAATGACGACACAATCGTGTGTATTATATTTCTGCTAGTGCATTATTTTTTTATCTTTAGAACACAAAAATGCAGTACGACATATATAAATTTCAGGTTTCAATCAGTCCCTGCTCGGGCGCCAATATGTAACACTCTTCTTGCTATAAACATTGACGATCATATCCACGAGATGACTATACTCTTAGTATTATTGTTATGTGGCCTAAATGATAAATACATATCTAATAGATATCTATAAACTTTTGCAAAATATCATCATACATTCAAAATAAATGAAGAAACGTCATATTTTGCAAGAATTACTCAATTTTTTTAATAAAGTACTATAAGTGAGTATTTTCGTTAGCAAAATAAAATTTAAGAAACTATGTATTGTGACAAAAATATAAAAATATCTAATACAGTTCTTTTTAACTTAATTTGAATTTTTTTTTAGAATTTATCATTTAAACATTTCGTCGATAATTGTAATAGATTGCATGCGGTTAATTAAAAAAAAATCCTAAATTAATCCATCAATTTGCGTTGGTGGTGTAACCGCTTTAATAATCCTGATCAAACAAAATCCCATACAAACACATACACGTAGTATTCTTAATAATAAATTGAATAGCGACGCGACGTGTGGAAATAATTAGTAACTGATTAGTTTGCCCAATCGATGGAAAAGTGATTAACGCCCGGGATTCATCACCAACGGGTTTTGCCACAAGGATGACCATTATTGGTGATGGATACAACCGGAAACGGCTCTAGATGCCCAAGGGATAATGGTTAATGCAGTACTTCATCCATGCGAAAATATGGATGCAAGGTGTAATAGTTATACAAAAACAAGTTATACAAACAGCATTCAAAATAATAACGTTGCACAGTTCAGTTAATAAACTACAACAAAACATACTCATCATTGCCAATTTACTACAAACATTGTAAAATACAGTAAAAAATCGATAAATGCAACAGCAACATTCACACTTAATTGTTTTATCGTCATTATAATGTTGTTTTATCGTCATTATAATAGAGTTGGATTAGAAAATTTAAAGCACTTAACATAAAATCTGTCAATGTAATACTTATGAAAAAAAAAAATGAAACAAAACCAGTTGCTCTTATAGAGAGTTCTTAATAGGAAATATTACATTTAGGGAGATGCATTTATCGAATTTTTACTATACATATACAAAAATAGTATAAAAATAATATCATTCAAATATAAAAATTAATGTTTCCACTTCTTATAATTTTTAGAATTTAGCTTTTAGAATTATAGATTTAATAACTATCATTCAAATCATCAAATCATTCAAATCATCATTTAAATGTATAAAACAGTTTTGAAGCTTGAAAATATGAATATCATATTAACGTGAGATCTGTCAAATGTAACACTTATGAAAAAAAAATGAATCAAAAATAGTTGCTCTTATAGAGAGTTGTTAATAGGGAATAATGCATTTAAGGAGTTTCATTTATCGAATTTTTACTGTACATATGCAAAAATAGTAAAGTAACTAGTGAATTAACAATTTTTTCAAAAATCTCAATTTTCAAAACTTAGGATCAGGAAAAAATTTCAGAAATGTACTCGCAATACTTATGAAAAAAAAATTGCTCATGAAAAAAAAAATTGCTCTTATAGACAGTTGTTAATAGGGAATATTGCATTTAAGGAGATGCATATATCGAATTTTTACTGTCCATATACGAAAATAGTAAAGTAACTAGTGAATTAATAAATTTTTCAAGTCTAGAAAGTCGAGAAATGTAGAGAGAAAAGAAAACAACTTGATATTAATAAACTTATTCAAAAATTTAAATTTTCAAAACTTAGGATCAGCAAAAATTTTCAGAAAAGTATTAATTTTCATCTTAATATCATTCGTATATAATTATTAATGTTTCCACTTCTTCTATATTTAGAAATTCCGATGTTAATTAATTAAATTAATAAATTTTATAAAAATCTCAAGTTTCAAAACTCAGGATCAGCAACAAAATTCAGAAAAGTGTCAATTTTCATCTTAGAATCATTCAAATATACAAGTTAATGTTCTTCTATATTTGGAAATTCTGATGTTTTTATTTTAAATGATTACGCTTGTTTCTAATCCCGAGAAACTAGTGCATTTATAAAATTTTCAAAAATCTCAATTTTCAAAACTTTTCAGAAAGCTATCAATTTTCATCTTAATATTATTTCAATATACAAATGAGGTGTTGTCACTTCTTCTGTATTTCGAAATTCTGATGTTGTTAAAATGATTACGATTGTTTGTGATTCTGAAACTAGTGAATAAATATTTTGTTTTTAATAATGAATTTTCAAAACTTAGGATCATCAAACATTTTCAGAAAAGTGTCAATTTTCATTTTAATATAATTCAAATATACAAATTAATGTTTCCACTTGTTATAGTTTTTAGAATTTAGCTTTTAGATTTATAGATTTAATAAATATAACAATTTATATTAGTATTTAATAATATATTTTGAAATTATGATGTTTTTTAAAATGATTACGTTTGCTTGTAATCCTGAAATCATTCAAATGTATAAAACAGTTTTGAAGCTTTAAAATATTAATATCAGTTTTCAAATTTGAAATAATTCAAATCTTACAAATATTGAAATCATAGAAATGTAGAGAGAAAATAAAACAACTTGAAATTAATAAATTTATTCAAAAACTTAAAATTTCAAAACTTAGGATTAGCAAAAATGTTCAGAAAAGTATCAATTTTCATCCTAATACCATTCCAATATACAAATGAAATGTTTTCACTTCTTCTGTATTTTGAAATTCTGACGTTTTTAAAATGATTACGTTTGTTTGTAATTCTGAAATTAGTGAATAAATATTTTGTTTTTAAATATCAATTTTTAAAACTTAGGATCAGCAAACATTTGCAGAAATGTATGAATTTTCATCTTAATATCATTCCAATATACAAATGAAATGTTTTCACTTCTATATTTTGAAATTCTCATGATTTTAAAATGATTACGTTTGTTTGTAATTTTGAAACTAGTGAATAAATATTTTGTTTTTAAATATCAATTTTGAAAACTTAGGATCAGCAAACATTTTCATAAAAGTGTCAATTTTCATCTTAATATCATTCAAATATACAAATTAATGTTTCCACTTGTTATAATTTTTAGAATTTAGCTTTTAGATTCATAGATTTAATAAATATAACAATTTATATTAATATTTAATCATATATTTTGAAATTATGATGTTTTTAAAATGATTACGTTTGTTTGTAATCCTGAAATCATTCAAATGTATAAAACAGTTTTGAAGCTTTGAAATATTAATATCAGTTTTCAAATTTGAAATAATTCAATCTTACAAATATTGAAATCATAGAAATGTAGGGAGAAAATAAAACAACTTGAAATTAATAAATTTATTCAAAAACTTAAAATTTCAAAACTTAGGATTAGCAAAAATGTTCAGAAAAGTATCAATTTTCATCCTAATACCATTCCAATATACAAATGAAATGTTTTCACATCTTCTGTATTTTGAAATTCTGACGTTTTTAAAATGATTACGTTTGTTTGTAATTCTGAAATTAGTGAATAAATATTTTGTTTTTAAATATCAATTTTTAAAACTTAGGATCAGCAAACATTTGCAGAAAAGTATGAATTTTCATCTTAATATCATTCCAATATACAAATTAAATGTTTTCACTTCTATATTTTGAAATTCTCATGATTTTAAAATGATTACGTTTGTTTGTAATTCTGAAACTAGTGAATAAATACTTTGTTTTTAAATATCAATTTTGAAAACTTAGGATCAGCAAACATTTTCAGAAAAGTGTCAATTTTCATCTTAATATCATTCAAATATACAAATTAATGTTTCCACTTGTTATAATTTTTACAATTTAGCTTTTAGATTCATAGATTTAATAAATATAACAATTTATATTAATATTTAATCATATATTTTGAAATTTTGATGTTTTTAAAATGATCACGTTTGTTTGTAATGTTTGCAATTTGTAATAATGAAATCATTCAAATGTATAAAACAGTTTTGAAGCTTGAAAATATTAATATCAGTTTTCAAATTTGAAATCATTCAAATCTTACGAATGTTGAAATCATAGAAATGTAGAGAGAGAAAAAACAACTTGAAAACTGTATACTGGTAATATGGTATAACAGTAATATGGTCTAAAATATAAATTTTCGTATCAAAACTATCGAAATATATTATTGTGTGTATTGATAACTGACACAGTTTTTTAAGAACATAGTTTTTTTTTAGTACATATTCCAAAAATCGGCCACTTTAGAGGTTTAGAGGAAAATCACTTTTCGAAAGTAAAATCTCGAAAATTGCGAGTCTTCGAATATCAATTTTCGATTATACATTCTTTGCCAACAAATTCGTACAGTGATCATGTTTTCAAATGTGTAGATTGCTAAAAAAAAAGTTACAACGTTTTTTTAATAATTCAAAGTGACTCTAAAGACTCTGATGACTCGATTACTCGCAGAATTCGTTTTCGAGATTTTACTTTCGAAAAGTGATTATGCCGTAAACCTCTAAAGTGGCTGAATTTTGGAATAAAAAAAGTTGAAATCAGTATAATGGTATGTAATATGGTATATCAGTAATATGGTAAGTCAGTAATATAGTCTAAAATATCAATTTTCGTATCAACACTATCGAAATATATTATTGTGTGTACTAATAACTGATGAAGAACATATTCCAAAAATCAGCCACTTTAGAGGTTTAGAGGAAAATCACTTTTCGAAAGTAGAATCTCGAAAACGAATTCTGCGAATTTCGAAAAGTGATTTTCGACGTTTGTTAAATTTCCCCCTAAATAGAAAGTGCCTTTGGATTTCTTATACCTTTTCAAATAACTTCAGAAAAAGATAAAAACGAAATCGCAAGATTTCAGATTTTGTCGAACATCTCCGGAAGTAAGCGGAAATTTCTCGTTTTCTCAACAGAATATTACTAAACCCAAAAACCAAAACCAAATAAACTTTCTCATTGACACTTTTTAAGCTCATTGTTTTAGCTTATTAAGCTTATCTTTATTCTGATCGGTATAGTACGAGTTCTAGCGTAAAATGCTTTCAAATTTAACCAATCAGAAGAAAAATCACAAATCGCAAATCGTTTGTGCATAAACTAGGCTTAAGAATGTCTACATTACAGGGGAATAATAAGCGTTTAATGCCCAGTTATGCAATCAAGGATTATCTTTGTTCGTGGCACATTTGCCTGGGATGCCATTATCTCTGTTCGTGGTACATATTCCTAGGATACCATTATTTTTGTTCGAGGTACATTTGCCTTGGATACCTTTATCTTTATTCGTGGTACATTTGCCTAGGATACCGTTATTTTTGTGCGTGGTATATTTGCCTAGGATACCACTATTTTTGTTCGAGGTACATTTGCCTAGGATACCATTATCTTTATTCGTGGTACATTTGCCTAGGATACCATTATTTTTGTTCGTGGTATATTTGCCTAGGATACCATTATCTTTATTCGTTGTACATTTGCCTAGGATACCATTATCGACACGATGGTATCTCAAGTAAATGTACCACGAACAAATGTAATTTAACGCTTGTAAAACTGGTCCTGAAACTCGCAATTTGTACGAATTTGGTGGTGCAATGTAAAATGGTGCGACTTGTTGTTCGGATGTATGTAATTAGGCCTAAGACATAATTACGAGTCCTGACACCCCCCTAAATTATTAAATATCACATCGCTTTAGGAAAGTTACAGGTTTATCTTTCAAACTGCTACAGCAGTAATTAGTGATAGCCATTATCTCGTCCCTGTTCAAAGTAACTAATTAGGGGCGCAACAAGTCCCTTCGGCATTTTGTCACAGTATTAACTGGCTCGCACAATTATGCCAACCGAAACGGTATATTTATTTGTATATTTGTATATTGTTGGTAAGAACCTTCTAGAATAATTAGGCGAGTTATATTTGATAGATTCTAAGCTTGAAAATGTACTGGGATATTCATAAAAAATTAAACTGTGGTTTGATGATATCTTAGTAACCTTAGCAACCCTTTATAAAACATCGCTAAACCATGGTTTAAATTTATATTAATAACGTTGTTAGGGTTTAATCTTTCAACCGTAGAATCGGCAATTATTATTGGTTTTATCCCTTCCTTGTGTCGTTTGTGGCGGAATTTAGTGGTTTTTGGACACTTGGAGAGTGTCCTTGATGGACGAAAGTAACTTTAACAATTTAATGCCATAATGGCCATGACCCTCCATGGTAATCAATGTGGTTGGTTCCCCCAAGTCCTGCCGAGTTGTAACCCAGTTTTGCAAACAGCACACCCCCTAAGAGGGCTAACGGGATCGAAGAACCATTTCTTCCCCAAATCCTTTAGCCAGACTCCGCTAATTATATACTTTGGGGAAACCGACGACGCGTTTGGCGATTTTGCATGAGCAGCCTCGCAAAGCCTCTATCGATTAGGGACGACTTCCGATGTGCTCGCCCTCAGTTAACCGGATTTGTGTATGTGTGAGGGTGTGTGGGTGTGTTGTGTGGGGGTTGGTGTGCGGTTACCGGGTTTATGAAACGCCCGCAGGATTTGGCGGTCGAAGGATGCGGCGGGATGGAAGCCCCCAGCTCACCTATTTACCTGCCGTGTGTTCCTTTTTTTTTGCTCGCAGGGAGGAACTTATAAAAAGGATTGTAGTTGGGGGTAGCAGATTCGGAACACCGAACCAATCGATAAATAAGCGGGGCCGATTTTTCCGGCGTGGAAAATTTTAATGCTGAAACACGCTACCACCGAGAGCTTTTTCTGGTTCCCATATATTCGCAATATTTTCACGTTGGTTTTAGATGCGTTTATTTATACCTTCTGTGGCCACAAAATTGAATATCATTCACACAATTGCGCTCTGTCAACGTGCATTTAAAACTATCCGCAAAACGCAAAAAACACTAAAAACACATCCACATAAACTATCATGGGTCCATCAGAATTCTAAACAAATACACACCTTTTATGGTTGACAACAATATTTGAGAGCACATCGAATATTTTCCAGAAAAATAAGATATTAAATAGATTAATTTAAGGTTGTTTTAATAAGTACTTACTGGTGTTATATAGACATCTAAATCCTTCAAATTTAAAATTACAATTCAAATAAATTCAGGATATATACACATTAAATACATATGCCTCTGAAGATGGTTTTTTATAAGCCGAAACTAGTTAGGTGATAAAAACAAATAGTAAAATAAATAAAAATAAATACCAGTAAGTACTTATTAAAACAACCTTAAATATATACAGGGTGTCTAAGATAAGGATAAACAGCATGAGGATCTCGGGAACCATAAAAGTTACTAAGGCGGTTAAATTACAAAAAAAAGTTGCGCAATTTAATGGTCAATAATATTCTATTGGGAAAATCAGTGATATTCAACAAAATCCGAAATCTTGCGATTTCGTTTTTATTTTTTTCTGACGTTATTTGAAAAGATATAAAAAAGGCATTTTGTGAATGCACCATTTTTAGCTCTACAAGATTATTATAATTAATTTAAAAAAACTTTTACTCTTTATCACAGTTTAAATTAATATTCACACTTTGAATTGTTAAAAAAGGTAAAACTTATCTAATTAATTACATAAGCAAGTTAAAACTTCTTTATGAACAACAAGATTATTATTATATGACTAGTTAGTACCTTACTATAAAGTTCATTATCCTCTGGGCTTTGTGAAAAAATTATTATAATTAATTTAAAAAAACGTTTACCCCTTTTCACAGTTTAAATTAAAATTCACACTTTGAACTGTTAAAAAAGGTAAAAGTTATCTAATTAATTACACAAGCAAATTAAATCTTCTTTGAGAACAGCAGGATTATTATTATATGACTAGTTAGTACCTTACTATAAAGTTCATTATTCTCTGGGAATTGTGAAAACATTATTATAAATATTTTTAAAAAACTTTTACCCTTTATCACAGTTTAAATTAAAATTCACAATATGAACACTTAAAAAAGGTAAAAGTTATCAAATTAGTTATATAAGCAAGTTAAAACTTCTTTAAGAACAGCAAGATTATTATTATATGACTAGTTAGTACCTTACTATAAAGTTCATTATACAGGGTGTCCAAGATAAGGATCAACATCACGGGGATCTCAGAAATCATAAAAGTTACAAAAACCGTTAAATTACAAAAAAGTTGCGCAATTTAGTGGTCATTAATATTCTGTTGAGAAAACAAAAAAATCCCCTTACTTCCGGAGATATTCGACAAACTCCGAAATTTTGCGATATGGTTTTTATGTTTTTCCGAAGTTATTTGAAATGGTATAAAAAAACAAATGGCACTTTCTCATTGCCACTTCTTTAGCTCTACAAGACAGCATTTATAAATTTTCAGTACAACGTTTCGAAACCATCATCAACTTTATATTTTTATATAGCCGGAAAATAAAGTACACTCTGTATTAAATAGCATTTCCTATTACAAATTCAACGATTTATATCACAGTATGGTTTCTCATGTTTTTATTCAGAAAAAAAGACTAGTTAATATATTTCGAACATTTTGGTGTAATAGGCGTTGAAATGAGGGACTACAAAATTTATGACCTAATTTTAAGATTCTTCGAAACGAAACGCTGTACTGAAAAATTATAAATGCTGTCTTATAAAGCTAAAAAAGTGGCAATAAGAAAGTGCTTTTTATTTTTTATACCTGTTCAACTAACTTCAGCAAAACATAAAAACCATAACACAAAATTTCGGATTTTGGTTTCTTCTAAACAAAACGTTGTACTGAAAATTTGTAAGTATTTGTGCTCTACAAGACAGCGTGAGCTAAAAAAAAAGTGGCAACGAGAAAGTGCGTTCGGTTTTCTTGTACCTTTTCAAATAAACAGAATAATTTTCAGAAAAAGATAAAACCAATATCGCAAAATTTCTGATTTTGTCGAATATCTCCGGAAGTAAGCGGAATTTTCTGGTTTTCTCAACAGAATATTACTGACCACTAAATAGCGCAACTTTTTTTCTAATATAACCACCTTTGTATAACTTTTAAGGTTTCCGAGATATCCACCCTGTTGATCCTTATCTTGGACACCCTGTATAAAACTATATATATAAACCTACCATATATGAACACTTTTATATTTATGAACTATGCAAAGTTTCAAACAGCCTGTCTTTGAGTTTTTTTTTTAATATTTGATTTAATTTTTGTATTGATGATTAAATTTTGTATAAAAGTTCATCCTCCGCCAAAATTATCCAAGAATTTCTAAACTAGGAAATAGTTCGTATCTCAGATATTAAAACTAAAATCGGAGAAGATTGCAAAAGCAGAAATTATGTTCATGTTTGTTTGATGATCGTCTTATCTGTCGTTATTTATGATATTTAAGATGTTCAAAATAGCCCAGAAAATGTCAATAAGTTAAAGAATAAAAATAGCAAAAATTTAATTAATTAGATACAGTCATGCTCACATAAATCTAGTACAAACAAATTGACATTGCTATATAAAATTGCTATTCTAACATAATTTCTTTCGAAATTCTTTCATAATTTTCTTACGAAAATTATTTCTTGTACTGGATTTATGTGAGCATGACTGTACATATATTATAAATAAGGAAATATATAAACTCGAAACGCTATTATTTAAATAAGAATTTGATAAATCCTAGAAAGTTTTTTTTCAATCATAACTGATCTAAATGAATCCAAATAATTTAAGATCATTATATGGATCCTATCCTGAGTCAATTTGAATTGATGTAAAACGATGTATGCCACTATCTCAGGTAAACAATTTAGATTCACGAATGTGAAATCATGTAGTTAAAAATTGAGAGTTTTGCAGAAGAAACTTTGCAGTTTATGATTTCACATTAGTGAATCTAAATTGTTTATCTGAGATAGTGGCATATATCGTTTTACATCAACTTTACGATCAGTTGAATTTTATATAATCTTTGCAATTTTCTTAACCTTTTGCCCCTATATTTCATAGAATATTAACAATTTTCTTTACTTTCAAATTTTACTCTAAGCATTACTTACAATGTTGAGAAAATATGCCGAATGTTTTCTCGAATTCAAAAATTACAATTATACAAAAATTTCAATTTAATTAGAATTTTGGTGGAGCATTTTGGCACTTTTACACCATGCAATCAAAATCTATACGTAAATTTTAAAAAATCAGCAAAATTTCAGCAAAAATCCAAAAAATTCGATAGAAATATTTTTTTAATATTTTTTTTTCTGTACGCTTTTGCTTCCACAATATAGGACCTTAAAGTCCCAAAAACCTTAGGCCCTAAAAAATCCTAAGGTCCTTCTAAGGTCCTTAAGTCCTAGGGACCTTCTAAGGTCCTTAAGTCCTAAAGACCTTGTAAGGTCCTTCAGTACTAAAAGGACCTTAAACACCTTATAATCAGTCTATCAGTTTATCAACCTGCCCGAGGATTTTTTTAAAATTTTATTGTTTTTGTTTGCTATTTTGACCTCTCACAGACCGCCTCAAAATTGACCAAGTTAGCAAGTGAGCAGACTGACCAAGTGAGCAAGTGACCAAAGTTTGAGTTGCACCAAAACCTTCAATTTTATAAATCAAACTTAATTCAATTTTTATAGAACACCTATTTTTTACAAATAATTTTTTTTCTAATCGCTTTTGTTTCCACAATATAGGACCTTAAGGTCCTAAAAACCTTAGGTCTTAAAAAGTCCTAAGGACCTCCTAAGGTCCTTAAGTCCTAAAAGAACCTTAAACACCTTATAATCAGTCTATCAGTTTATCAACCTGCCCGAGGTTTTTTTTTAAATTTTATTGTTTTTGTTTGATATTTTGACCTCTCACAAACCGCCTCAAAATTGACCAAGTTAGCAAGTGAGCAGACTGACCAAGTGACCAAAATTTGAGTTGCACCAAAAACCTTCAATTTTGTAAATCAAACTTGATTCAATTTTTATAGAACACTCATACCTATTTTTTACAAATATATATTTTTTCTAATCGTTTTTTTCCACAATATAGGACCTTAAAATCCTAAAAACCTTGGGTCTTAAAAAGTCCTAAGGATCTCCTAAGGTCTTTAAGTCCTAAAAGGACCATAAACACCTTATAATAAGTCTATCAGTTTATCAACCTGTCCGAGGATTTTTTTTTTAATTTTATTGTTTTGTTTGATATTTTGACCTCTCACAGACCACCTCAAAATTGACCAAGTTAGAAAGTGAGCGGACTGACCAAGTGAGCAAGTGACCAAAATTTGAGTTGCACCAAAAACCTCCAATTTTGTAAATCAAACTTGATTCAATTTTTATAGAACACTCATACCTATTTTTTACAAATATATATTTTTTCTAATCATTTTTGTTTCCACAATATAGGACCTTAAAGTCCTAAAAACCTTGGGTCTTAAAAAGTCCTAAGGACCTCCTAAGGTTCGTAAGTCCTAAAAGAACCTTAAACACCTTATAATCAGTCTATCAGTTTATCAACCTACCCGAGGATTTTTTTTTAATTTTATTGTTTTTGTTTGAAAATTTGACCTCTCACAGACCGCCTCAAAATTGACCAAGTTAGCAAGTGAGCAGACTGACCAAGTGAGCAAGTGACCAAAATTTGAGTTGCACCAAAAACCTTCAATTTTGTAAATCAAACTTGATTCAATTTTTATAGAACACTCATACCTATTTTATACAAATAATTTTTTTTCTACTCGCTTTTGTTTCCACAATATAGGACCTTAAAGTCCTAAAAACCTTAAGTCTTAAAAAGTCCTAAGGAGCTCCTAAGGTCCTTAAGTCCTAAAACGACCTTAAACACCTTATAATCAGTCTATCAGTTTATCAACCTGCCCGAGGATTTTTTTTTAATTTTATGGTTTTTGTTTGCTATTTTGACCTCTCACAAACCGCCTCAAAATTGACCAAGTTAGCAAGTGAGCAGACTGACCAAGTGAGCAAGTGACCAAAATTTGAGTTACACCAAAAACCTTCATTGTAAATCAAACTTGATTCAATTTTTATAGAACACTCCTATTTTTTACAAATAATTTTTTTTTCTAATCGCTTTTGTTTCCACAATATAGGACCTTAAAGTCCTAAAAACCTTAGGTCTTAAAAAGTCATAAGGACCTCCTAAGGTCCTTAAGTCCTAAAAGGACCTTAAACACCTTATAATCAGTCTATCAGTTTATCAACCTACACGAGGATTTTTTTTTAATTTTATGGGTTTTGTTTGATATTTTGACCTCTCACAGACCGCCTCAAAATTGACCAAGTTAGCAAGTGAGCAGACTGACCAAATGAGCAAGTGGCCAAAATTTGAGTTGCACCAAAAACCTTCAATTTTGTAAATCAAACTTGATTCAATTTTTATAGAACACTCATACCTATTTTTTACAAATATATTTTTTTCTAATCGCTTTTGTTTCCACAATATAGGACCTTAAAGTCCTAAAAACCTTAGGTCTTAAAAAGACCTAAGCACCTCCTAAGGTTCGTAAGTCCTAAAAGAACCTTAAACACCTTATAATCAGTCTATCAGTTTATCAACCTGCCCGAGGATTTTATTTAATTTTAATGTTTTTGTTTGTTGTTTTTACCTCTCACAGACTCTGTTCCGTCAAAAAAGGTTCACAACTATTTATGATAGGATGTTTATGATAGTATTGTATCATATTGAACTATTTCATACTTGTTCAATATGACAGGATTGTATCATATTGAACTAATGAATAGTTGTGAACCTTTTTTGACGGAACAATCCGAGTTATATTATTAAAAAAAAATAGTTGAATATTAGTGTTCAAAAATTTAAGAAAAATATCATCTTACCACCTTCATCTTAACTTAAAACTGCATAAGTAGTTGAATCTCATAACTTACCTGAAAAAAAAGAAATATAAATTAGTAAACATAGATCATCACATGTTAATTGTAAAGGTTAACAGTTTCAAAAGCATTTATCGAATCAGCATTTCATTAAGATAATAATAGTTTATAGTAACTAAAATTAATGTAAGAATTAAAATTACTTGTTTCAAATATAAAAAAAAAATGAATAAATTTAAAAAGCAACAGTAGAAAATAAAGAAAAGCTTTACTATAAATTAGTAAACATAGATCATCATTCATCACATATTAATTGTAAAGGTCAACAGTTTCAAAAGCGTTTCTCGAGTCAGCATTTCATTAAGATAATAACGATTTATAGTAACTAAAATTAATGTAACAATTAAAATTACCTTTTCAAATATTAAAAAAATTAATAAATTTAAAAAGCAACGGTAGAAAATAAAGAAAAACAGCCAAATCAGCGAATCTACTGCTCTTTAACCCTCACCTACTACCTACTAATTTTGCGGTTTCAAATACAAGTATACAAACTTTTCTCTGGTTATTTAGAGTGAAGACTAGAAATAACTAAGTGTATGTTTCCATAATTTTTATTTTATCGCCATTTCATGTGTAAACTTGTATGTATTAGATTCCTAGTCCTGTGGTCAAAAACTTTTTCTTTTTGAACTAAGGCTTTCCCATAGTATGGGAATTATATAACTTTTCTCTGGTTATTTAGAATGAAGAATAACTAAGTGTATGTTTCCATAATTTTTATTTTGTCGCCATTTCATGTGTAAACTTGATTTTAAAGAATTATTAACTTACCTAATTATTAAGAAAAGTGTAGTAGTTGAAAAAAGAGATTTGTTTTGAATTAAAAATGACAGATAAAAAGTGATATTTGAATCAAAAATTGTAAAAAATCCATGTTACCAAAATGAACATTTTGTCAGTGAAAAAAAAAAACATTTTGGTACATTTTTTAAGCGAATCAATATTTAGAAGTTTTATAGTAATGAAAACCAGTAAAAAGTCCAGTGGTCAAAAACTTGTTCTTTTTGAACTAAGGCTTTCCCATAGCATGGGAATTATATAACTTTTCTCAGGTTATTTAGAATGAAGAATAACTAAGTGTATGTTTCCATAAGTTTTATTTTGTCGCCATTTCATGTGTAAACTTGTATGTATTAGATTCCTAGTCCAGTGGTCAAAAACTTTTTCTCTTTGAACTAAGGCTTTCCCATAGTATGGGAATTATAATCATAAATTAAAAACCACCTGACATTTAGTTTAGTTTTAAGATTACCAACAAATACCAAATAGGTTTTGAATAATACACAGAATTTTCTGTGAAATAATGACAATAACCAATTAAGCCATAGGTTAAGCCAATTAAGCCATAGGAAGTAGGAATTATTTTTATTAGTATTATTATTATTAATAATAAACTTTTAGTGGCCGTTTACTACTAGTTTCGAGATGTAATGTCGAACAAATTCCAAATAGGTTTTGAATAATAAACAAAATTCTCTGTCAAATAATGACAGTAACCAATTAAGTCATAGATTAAGCTAGTTAAGCCATATGTAGTAGGAATTATTATTGTTACTATTGTATTGTATTGTATATTGTATGTTACTACAGTGCCTTTAAGAAATAAATGGAATTATTATTATTATTATTATTATTATTATTAATAATAATAAACTTTAGTGGCAGTTTACTACTAATGTATGTAATGTGCAACTTCATTGCCTCTTTGACCACTAATGCTTTCATTGAATATAAACATACTGAACTAATTTCTACTTCGCATGTGAATGCTGTAACAAACCTCTCTGGCTGTAAATCAATAGACTTATTAGACACAGTACATAAACCGCTACTAACTTCATTTAAGTCGCTCGAAACTTATTCATGAAATTCGTTACGTTTCAGCTTTTTGCTTTGATGTATTTCAAGCTTATATATCTGGAGCCCTTTTCATTGCTACTTACATTTAGTGCATTACTTATACCGTACTACATTTATCCGAACGAGATTTACTTGAGCCTTAATAATGAAAGACGTCGTGAAATATTTCTATATAATATCTGTACGATATTATGTATATGTAAACCCGTCGTGAAATTTTCGATTAATATCTGTACGATAGTTTGTATATGTAAACTCGTCGTGAAATAGTTATATAAATATTCCAGCCTTGGTTACTTAATAATGATCTGTCTCCTTTAAATATATATATTTTTTAAATTTATCGGGGTATCAAAACGCTTCCACAACAAATCTTTCAAAGTACATATGAATTAATGGTCATTAATCCCTCGCATATCGATGTTGTGCTGCTTGTTGTCGTCACACGGTTTTTTCCTAGCGGTGTTAACTTTTTAGCATCGCGCCCAGCAACAAGTGTTGCGCTAGGCTTGTGTATAATTTGCAAAGTAGAAGTGGCCCTTCTGCCAAAAAGTTTGTTGACCCCTGATATATGCGATAGCACGAATGCTAATCTTCTAGCAAAGGAGCAATAACAGAATTTGCATTATTGATTATCACATCTTCGTGCACGAATCGTATTTTCCAAGTAACAGTTTTCAGAAAAAGTCATTTGCTGCCCGCATCACATGTTTTTATTCGGTGCTTCGTGCAAGGCATAAGTCTACAGGGTGGATCTGGCGAAGACTTAATGCCCCTTTCGCATTCCTCTGGCGAAATCGAAGCGCTGAGAGACTGTTAAAAAACGTAAACGTGATTTATCTCCTCTTTGCCCGCCTGTGCCTGTGGTATCGCATATTTTTCACTTCTCCTTGTCGCCCCACGTCCTGATGGAAACAAACTCCCTTCGCCCTGCATCAATTTTAATGCTGCGATCCATCCGTCCGCGAAGGAGGAGGAATGCAGGATATCGATCGCGAATTCCGCCCTTAATTCGGGCAATTTAGGGCTCGCAACGGTTAGCGAACCCTCGGCGGCACGCGAGCGGCGTTTCTAAGGGAGGGAAGTTTCTTAAAAAGGTCATTACTGCGGGGGTGTAGCAGAAACGCGAGGGCTGTAAAGTGTCGCGACACGGTACGCGAGCATAACTTTACACATAATTTAGATAACTTAATTTAATTTTTAATCATGTTAGTGTGGAGGGCACATGACTTTGATGAACAAATTAGCAATCATAATCATAATAATTAAATTAGTACGTAGTACAACAATACGCGAATATTAAAATTAATAAAAGTTTATTAATTAATAATTGTTAGTACAACCATTTGGTCATCATATGGTACTGATATCTCAAATTCGGCCAAAAATGTACCCTAATCGTTTTTCTCCTATACCCTCAAATATATGTAATTTTAACGTTTCAGCGGTACTTTCACCAATGTCAGCCTCACAGATGATGAAACAATAATAGCATTGAATATATTGACAATGTAAGCCAGAAAAAAGTAATCTTAGCAAACATGTAATAAGTATTCAGTAATACGTTCGAAATTGGGGCACACTAATAGTCACCTACGCAAATTAAATCTGAAAATTAGTCACTTAAATAATTACGCAACCTTAATTAATCCAATTCGAAACGAGTATCCTCATGATCCGAGGAAACGACCTAATAATTATAGCCTGCCTGTTCACGTAGACCAATAATTACATAAAACGTATGTGGCACATCAATAACCCGGAATCGCTTCCTATATAATTACCGAAGAGCCGATAAAAAAAAATCCATTCCAATTGCACCTTTTCGGTTTTCATACATAATTAATATTTTCAACGTGGATTTTGGTGATGTACTAAATGCAATTTGCTCGACTAATGAAGCCCGACGTATCATTTGAGTTGACCTGTTTACGTTTACTTTTTATGGCTGCTCAAGCTGAAATCGATTCTAAATAGCAAATAGTTAACTATAATGTACCAACAGCAGCAGTTTTTAATTGTAAATGGCCAAGGGCCGTTTATTTAATTAATACATATTTTCTAAAATAGGAAAGGTAATTAAAAACATAGCATGCAAAAAGTTAATTGAAAAGTGCATAATTTTTATATATTTCTCTGAGCTTTGTGAAATGATTATTATAGTTAATTAAATCATTTTCACCTTAAAAAAATAAAAACATTTTAACATTTAATAATAATAATAACGCAAACTTTCAAACGTCTCCTGGAATACAGAGCAATTTAATATGTTTAATAAATTAATTTATTATTATTAACATTGTTTCTACCTTAATAATGTGGTAGTATAATTAATTATTGTATTGCTATGTTTTTAACGACTTTATTTTTCTTTTAAATTCACTACAAGTTTCGACATATTACGGTCATTTTCAAATGAGAAATTATTAAGATGTATTGTGATTTTATATAAAAAAATGAAAAGTTCGTACCAAATTAAGTAATTTTGTTCATTAGTAGATCAAATTTTTGATCAATTTTGTGCCTAAATATTTCTGCCGCTCGCAATCAATTGATTAACCAAAAATACCAGTTAATTTGACAGTTTCATGTATTTTATAAAAAAAAAAACACTTTTGTTGTGTATTTGTGAAATTTGGAAACCTTTTGAACAATTTTCATAGCTCTAACCCTTTAATAATTCACAAAATAAGAAAAATTACTTAGAAGCCATGAACAT
Source organism: Othius punctulatus (assembly GCA_951805005.1). Lineage (NCBI taxonomy): Eukaryota > Metazoa > Arthropoda > Insecta > Coleoptera > Staphylinidae > Othius > Othius punctulatus. Next base: position 6,232,197 of record OX638141.1, on the reverse strand, counting down.
TGTTCAAACGATTTCCAAATTTTTCAACAGCATGAAATTGCACAAAATGTACATAAATAAATCATAAAAATTCAAGAAAGAATTTGATATTCTTAGAATCAAAGATGATTCCGCAAAAAATACATGCAAACATGAGGACAAAAACATCGAAAATTCAACAGACGAAAAACAAAATTCTCCAAATACACTGAGAACTTTTGTAAACTGCATGAAATAACATGAAATTTGGATGAAAAATCATGAAAAATGAACCAATATTTTAGATTATTACCAAAACTACAAGTTAATTTGACAATTTCAGGTATATATATATATATATATATAAATTTCAGTTTTTTTGTGTGTATTTGTGAAATTTGGAAATCGTTTAAACAATTTTCTCAGCTCATGTACTCTAAACCTCTCTATAATACACAAAATAAAAAAAATTAAGAAGCCATGAAAATTGTTCAAACGATTTCCAAATTTTTCAACAACACGAAATTGAACAATATATACACAAACAAATCATAAAAATTCAATAAAGATATTGATATTCTTAAAAACATGAGAAATATTTTTTAACTTGCATGATGTTTCCGCAAAAATTACATGCAAACGTGGGGACAAAAACAACGATAATTCAACAGAAGATAAACAAAAACTCTCCAAATAAACAACAAAACTGAGAACTTTTGTAAACTGCATGAAATAACACGAAATTTAGATGAAAAATCATGAACAATGGACCAATATTTTAGATAATTACCAAAACAACAAGTTAATTGGACAATTTCATGTATTTTATAAAAAAAATAGTTTTGTTACGTATATTTGTGAAATTTGGAAATCGTTTTAACAATTTTAACAGCTCATGTACTCTAAGCCTCTCTATAATTCACAAAATAAGAAAAATTACCTAAGGAGCCATGAAAATTGTTCAAACGATTTCAAAATTTTTCAACATCTTGAAATTACACAAAATTTACACAAAGAAATCATAATAATTCAATAAAGAATTTGATATTCTTAAAATCATAAGAAATATTTTTTAACTTGTATGATGATTTCGCAAAAATTACATTAAAACGTGAGGACAAAAACATCGAAAATTCAACGGACGATAAGAAAATTCTCGAAATACACAACAAAACTGAGAACTTTTGTAAACTGCGCGAAATAACATAAAATTTAGACGAAAAATCATGAAAAATGAACCAATATTTTAGATTATTACCAAAAGTACAAGTTAATTTGATAATTTCAGGTATTTTATATAAATTTCAGTTTTTTTTTGTGTATTTGTGAAATTTGGAAATCGTTTGAACAATTTTCACAGCTCATGTACTCTAAGCCTCTCTATAATTCACAAAATAAGAAAAATTACCTAAGAAGCCATGAAAATTATTTAAACGATTTCCAAATTTTTCAACATCATGAAATTGCACAAACTGTACATAAAAAATAATAAAATTCAATAAAGACTATGATATTCTTAAAACCATAAGAAATATTTTTTAACTTGTATGATGATTTCGCAAAAATTACATTAAAACGTGAGGACAAAAACATCGAAAATTCAACGGACGATAAGAAAATTCTCGAAATACACAACAAAACTGAGAACTTTTGTAAACTGCGCGAAATAACATAAAATTTAGACGAAAAATCATGAAAAATGAACCAATATTTTAGATTATTACCAAAAGTACAAGTTAATTTGATAATTTCAGGTATTTTATGTAAATTTCAGTTTTTTTTTGTGTATTTGTGAAATTTGGAAATCGTTTGAACAATTTTCACAGCTCATGTACTCTAAGCCTCTCTATAATTCACAAAATAAGAAAAATTACCTAAGAAGCCATGAAAATTATTTAAACGATTTCCAAATTTTTCAACATCATGAAATTGCACAAACTGTACATAAAAAATAATAAAATTCAATAAAGACTATGATATTCTTAAAACCATAAGAAATATTTTTTAACTTGTATGATGATTTCGCAAAAATTACATTAAAACGTGAGGACAAAAACATCGAAAATTCAACGGACGATAAGAAAATTCTCGAAATACACAACAAAACTGAGAACTTTTGTAAACTGCGCGAAATAACATAAAATTTAGACGAAAAATCATGAAAAATGAACCAATATTTTAGATTATTACCAAAAGTACAAGTTAATTTGATAATTTCAGGTATTTTATATAAATTTCAGTTTTTTTTTGTGTATTTGTGAAATTTGGAAATCGTTTGAACAATTTTCACAGCTCATGTACTCTAAGCCTCTCTATAATTCACAAAATAAGAAAAATTACCTAAGAAGCCATGAAAATTATTTAAACGATTTCCAAATTTTTCAACATCATGAAATTGCACAAACTGTACATAAAAAATAATAAAATTCAATAAAGACTTTGATATTCTTAAAATCATAAGAATATTTTTTTAACATGCATGATGATTCGTGAGGACAAAAACAACGAAAATTCAACAGACGATAAATTATTGTACCTAAATAAACAAAATTCGCCAAATTCACAAAAAAACTGAGAACTTTTTTAAACTGCATGAAATATCACAAAATTTAGATGAAAAATCATGAAAATTGAACTAATATTTTAGATTGAGGGCGCAAAGATCCCCAGAAGGGATCGAAAGCCTTAATAAAGATCGTTATATATATATATCTATTATATATTACATTGTTACCAAAAGTACTAATCACTCTAAGCCTCTCTGTAATTCACAAAATAAGAAAAATGGTATTTAAGGTGTTATCACAATACCAGCTAATTATATTTAAGATTGTTGAATACTTACTGGTACACATTTATTTTTATTTAGAGAAATAATAATTACATATTTATTATTAATTATTACATTTATATTTATTTAAGGTATTATTATTGGGTACTACTGGTAGAATTATTTTTATTTGATTTTATTATTTATTTATTTTTTTCGCCTGACTAGTTTCGGTTTCTAAAAAACACATCATCAGAGGCATGATCAACATTTTTATAATAAACTTAACTTAAATTTATATTTAACCTAATTTTTGTATTCTTCGTAGATATCATGCCTCTGAAGATGGTAATTTAACCGAAACTAGTCAGGCAAAATACTTAAAATAAAATTAAAATAAATATTTACCAGTACGTAAGTATTCAATTACAACAACCTTAAATAAGAAAAATTACCCAAAAAGCCATAAAAATTGTACAAACGATTTCCAAATTACACAAATACACAACAAAATAGATTTTTTTATAAAATACATGAAATTATCAAATCAACGTCGTTTGTTTATCACCGTTTTGATTTAGAGTAGGTATGAGATATTGACATAGAGTAGGTCAAATTTTTAATGGCTACTGTTTGATTACTGTTAAAATATCAATGAACTGGCAAATTTTCAATTGTTTAAAAGATTATTGTCAAATGTTTTATGTGCCAAAATCCCAATTTTCTCAAATTTAACAATTTTTCGGGAATTACCTTCAAAATTTCAATAATAATAATAATTACTGCAGCAAAATTTATTTTAACACATTTTCTCTTTGTTGCTTGATCCACCTAACACTTGCAATATTTCCCTAGTGTTTTTTTGTATATACGGAGAAAGCAAATAAATTTATATAAATTCTACGTAGTTTGCAATATTTTATTTGAGATGACTGAAAAAAAGTCACAATCGTGTGACACAGTTTTCCAAATTAGCTCCCCAAACGCAGATTTCCGTACAAAAGGAGGGCAACAATGGCGAATTCCGCCCCCTAATTACCCCGGACCCCTTTCCACTCCTGCCAGGAGCATTATGTAACTGAGGAAAATTCTTAGCCGAGCGTAACAGACTTATTCAGCAAATTATTTAGCTATGGAGGAAGGCACGTGGTTGTGGCAGTACTTACAATACATCAGCACGTCCCTATTTAAAATGAATAGCTGAATAGTGAATAATGTCAAAACTAATAATTTTATATCTAAAAGGTGAAGACGTTTAAACTTAATGTTCTCGTTGCATGTCAGTAGTTGGATAGTTAATTTGAGATAAATTCTTAGTGGCGTACGAGTCTGAATTCATTTAATAGACCACCTATAAAATAAAGTCCCAGCTTTTATTTTATTTGGGTTACCAAACGGCAAGGAGGGCGATCGATCGCCTTCCATGTAGCTTCAGCGAGGTGCGATTGTTGTGCGTGCATCTGGATAAAGTGTACCGGCAGACGATGGGTTTATCGCTTTACCTTCCCCACCGCCAAACAACGGCGGCCTGGATTTAATGGAGGTGTGGGCAAAAATAGAAAACAACGCCCTTATGAAAGGGTAAACAAAGGCGCGATGGTAATGGATAGTTGTGTATGATTATTGGCTGTATTGGGGTTAACATTACAGGATACATCAAAGGGGGTAGTGCAGAATGTAGGTTAATGCCGTGTGCACGTGAAAAAAAAATATGTTAAACATACACGTTTTCGTGTACATTAGGAGAGTGGTTAGTACACTTCTGCTCCAATTTCCCGAAACGATTTACATAGGCTTCAAAATTTACGTCGAAAGAAGCCAGTAATCCACAAAATAGAGCAAGCCCTTGCACACACATCCTGAAATTTAACATTGGCACTCGGAGTTTTCGATATATCGCAACCAACCGATTTGTTACTATCATAAACACTGTGAACACTCTCAGGGGGCGATTCTAGAAACGAGAGGAAAATCGATTTCTATACGAGCAACATCCACATATATTGGAAGGAGGAGGGAAGGGTTTCATGAAATTTTGATAAATTTCGACTTTCAACGAAAATTTAATACGATAAGACAAAGTGACTATTATAATTAGTATAAATAACTCTAGAAATTATTGAAAATATATCTGCAACTGAATTTCGTGTCAGAATTTAAAGACATATTCATGATAGTAAAATTAAAATATTCATTTTCAGTTTTACCAAATATAAAAGTTTTATGATTTCTAAACTTTTTATTAAGTCATTCTGGTATTTCAATTTCAATAAGCATTTAAAGAATTTCAATAATACAGCATTTCTGGCAATTTCCTATCATAATTTCAAGACACTTTCATGATGGTAAATAAAATTTGAAAAAATCGATAAAATTTTTATTTCAGCCTTTATAAATGTAAAAGTTTTATGTTTGATGTTCTAAACTTTGTATTAAGTAGTTCTGGTATCTCACTTGCAATAAGCATTTTCACGAATTTCAGCAAAATTTTCAAGAAATTCAGTAATACTGGCATTTCATATTTTAAATGTGTTATTCGGCAACTGATTTTTTGATAATACTGGCAATTTCCTGTCATAATTTAAAGACATTTTCATGATGGTAAATAAAAATGGAAAAAATCGATAAAATATTCATTTTCAGCTTTTATAAATGTAAAAGTTTTGTGTTTGATGTTCTGAACTTTGAATTAAGTGGTTCTGGTATCTCAAAGTGTTATGATGTTCTAAACTTTTTATTAAGTCATTCTGGTATTTCAATTTCAATAAGCATTTTCAAGAATATCAATAATACTGGCATTTCTGGCAATTTCCTGACATATTTTAAAGACATTTTTATGAAAACATTTTCATGGCAAATAGAATTTGAAAAATCGATAAAATATTCATTTTCAGTTTTTATAAATGTAACAGTTTTATGTTTGATGTTCGAAACTTTTTATAAAGTCGTTCTGCTATTTCAATTTCAATATGAATTCAAAGACATTTTTATGATAGTAAAATTAAAATTAAAATTTTCAGATTTTATAAACGTAAAAGTTTTATGGTGTTCTAAACTTTTTATTAAGTAATTCTGGTATTTCAATTTCAATAAGCATTTTCAAGAATTTCAATAATACTGGCATTACTGGAAATTGTCTGCCTTAATTTATAAAACATTTTCATGATAGTAAAATAAAATTTGAAAAAATCGATAAAATTTTCATTTTCAGTTTTTATAAATGTAAAAGTTTTATGTTAGATGTTCTAAACTTTTTATTAAGTCGTTCTGGTATTTCAATTTCAATCAGCATTTTCCAGAATTACAGTAAAATATTCAAAAATTTCAATAATACTGGCATTACATTTTTAAGATGTGTTATTGGGCAACTGCGTTTTTGATAATACTGTCATGTTCTGTCATAATTTAAAGACATTTTCATGATACTAAAATTAATTTTTTAATTTTCAGTTTATATAAATATAAAAGTTTTATGATGTTCTAGACTTTTATTAAGTAGTTCTGGTATTTCAATTTCAATAAGCATTTTCAAGAATTTCAGTAAAATTTTCAAGAATTTCAGTAATACTGGCATTACATTTTTGAAATGTGTTATTGGGGAACTGAATTTTTGATAATACTGTCAATTTTCTGTTATAATTTTAAGATATTTTCATGATAGTAAAATTAAAATTTTCATTTCAGTTTTTAGAAATGTACAAGTTTTATGATGTTCTAAACTTTTATTAAGTAATTCTGGTATCTCAATTTCAATAAGCATTTTCAAGAATTTCAATAATACTGGCATTTCTGGCATTTCCTGTCGTCTTTTAAAGAGATTTACATAATGGTAAAATTAAATTTGAAAAAGATCGATACAATTTTCATTTTCAGTTTTTATAAATGTAAAAGTTTTATGATGTTCTAAACTGTTAAGTCATTCTGGTATTTCATTTTCAATAAGCATTTTCAAGTATTTCAGTACAATTTTCAAGAAATTCAATAATACTGGCATTACATTTTTTAAATGCATTATTGGGCAACTGTTTATTGTTAATTTTCTGTCATAATTTAAAGACATTTCCATGATGGTAAAATAAAATTTGAAAAAAATTCGATAACATTTTCATATTCAGTTTTCATTTTCATGTTCTAAAGTTTATATTAGATCGTTTTGGCATTTCAATTTCAATAAACATTCTCATGATTTTCAATCAAATTTTCAAGAATTTCCGTATTAATGAATGCATTTAAAGGTTAAATCGTTGTTTTTTTTTTTCAAAAAGACAATTGTTTTGCCCAAAAAACCAAAGTCTGTTTGAAAAAAGAAAATAAAACGATTTAACCCTTAAATGAATGATATTTTAGCGGATAATAAAAACAAAATTCATGCTGTTATTTGCTGTTCCCATAAACTTGTAATCTTTAGACAAGGAAATAATATTTACCCAAAATAAAACTTTTACTTTGCATTTTATTTACACTTAAGTCTTTTCGAAAAAAAAAAAAAAAAACGATTTAACCCTTAAATGCATTCATTAATACGGAAATTCTTGAAAATTTTATTGAAAATCATGAGAATGTTTATTAAAATTGAAATGCCAAAACGATCTAATATAAACTTTAGAACATCTAAATTTATAAAAACTGAATATGAAAATGTTATCGAACAAATGCCTGCTTGTTTTAGCTGATAAAAAATATTCATGTTAATTCTTTTAACTTTTATCAAGATTATTATTTTATTATTATATGCGAGTAGATAACATTAAAATACAAAAATCTAAAAAATAAAATCTTTAAAAAAATTTATCTACATTTTTTTAAACAAAAAAAAGTTGCTGAATGTTTTTTCCTTGCTTAAAGATTACAATGTTATGGGATCATTATACATTGTTATGATATTGTAAAAAAATTTGATTTACATGTTTTTTTATAAAAGGTATTTCTGAAAATTAAGGTGTTTTCTATTGTTAATATTTTTTTAAAATATGGAATTATAAGAAATCTTGCTTTTCTAAATAATTAAAAGAATTACGATCGCCATTTTTTTATATATATATATATTAATGGTGTATTAGAAAATTCATGTTTTTTTTAATGTCACTGTTTTATCTAACAAATTCAATTATAAATACTAATACAATGTTGAGAAAGTGTAAGCGTTAAAAACATTTTTACAAAATATATATTTCTGTAATGTACAGTTCGTTATTCGAGTATTGTTGTTTTTACCTGAAAGTTACAGTTTTAAGAAAACAAAGTTGGCTGGAAAGAATAACTTGTTTTTTTGTAAATTTATGTTTTACAACAAAAATATTTTTTATATTTGCGGATTTTTAACGATAATAAGTTATTTGAATGAAAAAAAGGTTATGGAAGTTATAAATCCTTATAGAATGTTGAAAAACTTAGCGATTAAAACATTTTTACAAAATATACATTTTAGAAATGTACAGTTTTTATTCGATTATTGTTATTTTTACCTTAAAATCACAGTTTTAAGAAAACATAGTTGGTTGGAAAGAATAAATTAGTATTTTATAAATTTGGAATTTGGGGAAAGTTGGGGATTTTACACTTTTTTACAATAGGAATTTCTGAAATGTACAGGTTTTGTCTGGATTATTCTTGCCTCAAAGATTATGGAAAAGTTATAAATTTGTAAAATTTTTGAGAAATTTGGGAAATTTACATGTTTTTACAACAAAGATATTTCTGATATTTACGGAATTTTTAAGGACAATTATCAGTTAATTGCATGAAAATTACTATTTTAGGGAGAAATTATAAATTCTACTAACTAAATTTGGGGAAAGTTTAACATTAAGTTTAAGTTTTACGTTAAGTTAAAAGTTATAGCAAAAATTTGAGGAAAGTTTAACATTAAGTTTAAGTTTTACGTTAAGTTAAAAGTTATAGCAAAAGGTTTTTTTAAAGGTTCATTTTTGGATTACTATTCTCTTGTCTGAAATTTAGTTTTATTGGATTTAGAAATCTTATGGCATTTTACATTTACACAGATTTAAAAAATGGCTTTGACGTACTAACTTCAAAACGTAGTGATGTCGAAAAATGAAATGCAAAAATCAAAATATTTCTTTAAAAAAAAACCATTTTGACCTGTTCGAGCGTTTTTCGGAAATTCCTACAGAGAAAAAATAAATCAAGGTTTTGAAACATTGTACGCTTCTGTATATTAAAATAATTCAAAACAAATAAAATTTTGAAACTTTATACGTTTCTGTATATTATATTAATTAAAATCAAATAATATTATATTAAAATAATAACACCAGGTGGTCCTTCGAACCGGATGGTGTCCAAACAAAAACTAAAATTATCGACTTAACTTGAATCTAATTTAACTTGCAAAAAATAATGTAAGTAATTAATTTTTAAGAAAATTGCTGTTAAACTTAATTAAAGTACTACTCTACTTGCTATACTAACAAATATGTGGAGACTCATGTGGTGGCCACATAGATTTTCGTTTTGTTTCCACTTTGATTAAGAGCTGCCAAAGGCCAAAGGTCATTTTACACTGCACACTCCACTGGAAATGTAATTTTTCACCATTCAATTTGTAAGCGTTCGGAATTTTTCGATTAAGGTTTCGTTTACCGCTACGGTGGGCTAAAATTACTTGACTGAAGAACTTTCAAGGTGGCGATTTTCCGATTATTACACAAACTATTTCGCGGATACATATTTAGACTTATACATGCCGAAAAAATGCCATTTAGTCACTGAAAATGTAACGTAATTAAATTTGAAAATTAATAATGCTGATAACAACTGAGGTAAATAAACCCAAAAATTTATGGTTTTCTCTCGGCTTGCAGTTTTAAATACTGTATGTGTATATTTGTTTAAATCTGTCTCCATTGGCTAGTTTTAATTATTATGTACTCTTTTTTATTGTATTGACTTGTGTTACATTACTGCCATTGCATCAATAAACTATTACTATTACTAGAATTACTATTGCTGTGGCAAACAATCAATTGTCGCATCGGCCGGGAAAATATCACTTCCTGTACTAACCACACAATATACTATTGTAAGCTAGCGACTAAGCATTCGCACACAGAGGCACATTTAATATCGTAACTTTTTGTGTTTGTCCCTCACAATCGTGAGGATTTTCAATTTCACAAGGCGAATGTCACTCATATATCCCAATTCTGCGCCCACACAACTGAAAATCGCAATTTTAACACTCACTGCTCACACGAAAATTGATTATTGCAAAGGCCCAAAGGAGCATGCGTGTAAAATGGAGGAAAGTTCATGTAGATACTGGCTTCAATAGCATTATCTTTGTTAATGTTTCGCCAGACAATTCAGTGCTTCAGATCGACTCTGCTGTTAAGAAATAATGTGAATACAGGGTGATTCAGAAATGGCGCATTTCCCGGGGTTTTCCCAGGGGTTGTTGGGGGCTACTAGCGAAGTACAGGAAAAATTACAAAAAATCTTTACAATCTGAAATATTAACTGCTGAAGATGCATTTAGAAATAAGCTATTTATCAACTTTAGTTTTTAAATTCAACGTTTGATTCGAAGATTATTATAGTTATTAAACATTCCAATTCAAAAAACTGACATTTTCATCCGTATCAAAATTTTCTGAATAGATCATTTTATCTTTCTCCGAATGTTTTGACTCTACAACTGACTTCCAAAACAGGGATTCATCTGCTTTTTTGAGATTATTTGCATCATTTAATTACTAATTACTACTTTAGGGTAAAGGTTAAACTCCAACATTCTAAACCTACATTTACACTGGTCACATAAATACTTTGAGCCCATATAAAGTTCATTAACTCATTACGTAATCACAAGAAGTTGCGGAATAAGCAGAAGTCCTGCACTTTATTAACACACCGGACGATTTATTTGGCACTGGAGAATGTGCGTTGTTAATTTCACAAGAAAACTGGACGCAAATGTCAACGAATTAATAAATTTATAATTGCATGCGCATTCTAAACTAAATTGCTGCTGTTGAAATTTACGTGGACATTACGTTTGTGCAGATGGTTCAAAAAGTTCTGGACGATTCCACCAGGCAATTTTGGCTTCATCCAATTCCGGACAACAGACAGAAAGAGGAGAATGGGAATCGCCGAATTTAATAAAATTAAACGCCAAAGTGGAAATTGAGTTACATTTGTCCGCGCGTTTGCCCTGAAGGTTATTCCGGAAAAACCTCGCAACACTTAAAAGCACTCGAATGACAGAATTGATGGATTTTATTTACAATCTGTAGAAGTGTATTTGCATAAAGAAAAATTGATAAATTATTTTACTTACAAAAATAAAAAAACGTAAATTTCCGCGCATTAATAGCAAATTTAATACATATTCTACAGAATATATGGACACTATGGATAATTTATACTGTAGAATATGTATTAAATTTACTATCAATGGCAGTAGAAATATTACAATGTTAATTTCCACTGCATTGATAGGAAATTTAAAACATATTCTACACAATATATGGACACTATGGATAATTTATACTGTAGAATATGTATTAAATTTACTATCAATGCACTAAAAATATTACAATATTAAATTCCAGTGCATTGATAGTACATTTAATACATGTTCTACAGAATACATGGACACTATGGATAATTTATACTGTAGAATATGTATTAAATTTGCCATCAATGCACTGGAAATAAACATTGCTATAAGTACCATAAGTAGAATAATTAATCAGCATTGGCAATAATAAAATGTGGCTGCATAATTCAATAATATTATGGTGTTGTCACGTGCTTAATTCACATTGTTAGAATATCGAATAGCGTTTTGACCCATTGAAGAATTGGGCCATTTCCTGTCATTTCATTGCAGCCACAAATCAATTGCCCCACCTCAAATGTTAATAAATAATAAGAGAAAAAATTAGGGAAACTTGAAGCCAGGGTTGGTGTGATTTAAATCAACTATTTTTTTTAAATAAATCACTGGTTAAAATCAAAATTGTTTTTATTTAATTAATCATTATCTTGGCACTGTTTGTGCATTCTAATAGGTATTACTATGAATTGCTGAAACTTTGACTGAAATCACTAAAATCTTGTGATAATTACAATTATGTGTACATTTAAAAATTTAATGTAACGATTGAGTTAGCATGCTTTAAAATAGATAATTGTTAGTAAAGAATTTTTCGTTTCTGCCATTTTTGGTCCATTACATAGTACAGTTACACAGTTTTTTTGTTTTAATAATCAATTGTTCAAATTCAAGATTTTATTAAAAACAAATCATACGATTTAAATCGTGATGTATATCAATTGATATAAATCACATCAAAACTAGCAAAAACTAATCATAAATATAAAAAAAATTAAATAAGTCCAATATCATGATTTGTTCGATTTTTCTTAAAATAATCATTGTTTATTATTTTATTTTTAAATTATGACTTTGAATGAAATCTTTGAAATACGATACAATAATCAAAATTAGTGTATGAAATGTTGAAATTTCAATATAAATAATTTAAACTTTGGAATTTTTTTGCCGCATCAAATCCCATGTTGGTTCAAAAAGTCGATTGATTAGACCTTCCTGCCTTGTCAGACTAATTAATAATTTTGTATAAATTGTTCACAATCTGATGGAAATTTAAATTTAAATTTAAACAGAAATCATTGAAATTTTGTCATAATAAATAAAACTTTGATAGAAACAAGTAAAATTGTGTCAGAAAACTTAAAATATTACTATGAATTGCTGAAACTTTGACTGAAATCACTAAAATTTTGTGATAATTCCCAAATCCCATGTTGGTTCAAAAAGTCGATTGATTAGACCTTCCTGCCTTGTCAGATTAATTAATAATTTTGTATAAATTGTTCACAATCTGATGGAAATTTTTATTTTAATTTAAACAGAAATCATTGAAATTTTGTCATAATAAATAAAACTTTGATAGAAACAAGTAAAATTGTGTCAGAAAACTTGAAATATTACTATGAATTGCTGAAACTTTGACTGAAATCACTAAAATTTTGTGATAATTAAAATTATGTTTCCAATTCCTAAAATTTGATAGAAATAATTAAAAATTTTGAATGAAATCTTTGAAATACGATACAATAATTAAAATTATTGTATGAATTGTTTAAATTTCAATATAAATAATTTAAAATATTACTATGAATTGCTGAAACTTTGACTGAAATCACTAAAATTTTGTGATAATTAAAATTATGTTTCCAATTACTAAAATTTGATAGACATAATTTAAATTTTGAATGAAATCTATGAAATACGATACAATAATTAAAATTATTGTATGAATTGTTTAAATTTCAATATAAATCCTTTAAATTTTGGAATTTTACTTGCCGCATCAAATCCCATGTTGGTTCAAAAAGTCGATTTAATAGACCTTCCTGCCTTGTCAGATTAATTAATAATTTTGTATAAATTGTTCACAATCTGATGGAAATTTAAATTTAAACAGAAATCATTGAAATTTTGTCATAATAAATAAAACTTTGATAGAAAAAAGAAAAATGGTGTCAGAAAACTTATTACTTATTACTTATTAAAATATTACTAGTAATTGCTGAAACTTTGACAGAAATCACTAAAATTTTGTGATAATTAAAATTATGTTTTTAAATCCTAAAATTTGATAGAAATAATTTAAATTTTGAATGAAATCTTTGAAATTCGATACAGTAATTAAAATTATTGTATGAATTGTTTAAATTTTGATATAAATAATTTAAAATATTACTATGAATTGCTGAAACTTTGACTGAAATCACTAACATTTGATAGAAATAATTTAAATTTTGAAAAAAAAAAAAATTGAAATACGATACAGTAATTAAAATTATTGTATGAATTGTTTAAATTTCAATAGAAATAATTTGAATTTTGTAATTTTATTTGCCGCATCAAATCCCATGTTGGTTCAAAAAGTCTATTGATTGGACTTTCCTGCCTTGTCAGAATAATTACTTTTTTTTAAATAATCATTGTTTTTTATATTTCTTTTAATTATGATTTATTCCAACCCTGATACCTACTAACTTCTTATTAATAACCAGGGCTGGTGTGATTACCCCACGAACAAAATAAAATCGCTTTTAACACACATATCACACAATATGTTTTTCTAAAAACACCTTTAAAAGAACAAAGTTCTTTAAAAATGTTGACATTTCAGTCAGTCTGTGGAATTTATAAAACAAATAAATCTAGTTTTCATATTGTATGACACACATATCATACAATATTAACACATATATCATACAATATTTGTTTTCTAAAAACACCTTTAACAGCACAATAAAGTTCTTTAGAAATGTTGACATTTCAGTCAGTCTGGGGAATTTATAAAACAAATAAATCTAGTTTACATATTGTATGACATACTTGTCAAACAAGAAATTATTTCTTAAATCATCTTTATGAATTCTAATATTGAAGAAAGTGAACTACTAATTGTCCAAATTGCACTATTGATATTAGTATTTCAAAATAGTTTGTACTTAGTTAACTTTGTTATGTTATTTCTTATTTTTGATTAAATAAATGTCATTTTGACAGATTATTGGTTGCTTACTTTTAACACTAGCATTAAAAGTGAAGCACTTTTTACACGCTTATGTCATTTCTCTATAATATTGATTTTTTAATTGAAGTGTTAAAAGTTCAACTTTTAATAGTGTTTTTAGAAAAAAATATTTTTCTTTTCGGCAATTTTTGATTTACCACATAGGTGCAGATACACCGATTTTTTGTAATCATCAATTATTGTTCAGATTCAAGAATTTATTAAAAAACAAATCATATGATTTAAATCGTGATGTACATCAATTGATATATATCACATCAAAACTGGCAAAAACTGATCATGAATATAAAAAATCAAATAAATCATTATTTTTGATATAAATCACATCAAAACTGGCAAAAACTGATCATAAATATAAAAAATCAAATAAATCATTATTTATTTGATTTTTTTAAATCATCGATTTTATTTTATTTTTTTAATTTAGGGTTATTCCAACCCTGTTTAAAACTGTCTTCAAATGTTAAAAAACCCGAATAATATGCACTATAAATTCTTGCAATCACAAATAAATGTTATCTATTAATGAACTGTTCGAAATGTATCTTGCCTCTAAATCACATCTAAATTGGCATAAACTGATTAGAAATTAAATAAAAATTGATTTTAAGTCTGGAAATTACAGTTTTAAGAAAACGAACTTGGCTGGAACGAATAAATTAGTTGTTTGTAAATTTATGTTTTTGCAACAAAGATATGTATGATATTTGCGGATTTTTAAGGATAAGTTTCTTGAATGAAAATTACATTATTATGGAAAAATTATAAATTCTTACTAAATCTTCCAAAAGTTTTATATTAAGTTTAAGTTTTACGTCAAAGTTATTGCAAAAGGTTACGGAAGTTATAAATCCTTATAGAATGTTGAAAAACTTAGCGATTAAAACATTTTTACACAATATATATTTCTGAAGTGTACAGTTTTTATACGATTATTGTTATTTTTACAACAAAATTACAGTTTTTAGAAAACATAGTTTTGGGAAACTGGCAAAAACTGATCATAAATATAAAAAAATCAAATAAGTTCAATAAATCATGATTTTTTTGATTTTTTTAAATCGATTTTTGATTTTTTTTAAATTATGGTTTATTCCAACTCTGCTTAAAACTGTTTTCAAATGTTGAAAAACCCCGAATAATATGCACTATAAATTCTTGCAATCACTAATGAATGTTATCTATTAATAAACTGTTCGAAATTTATCTTGCCTCTAAATCACATCTAAATTGGCATAAACTGATCAGAAATTAAAAAAAAAGTTTGGAAGTTACAGTTTTAAGAAAACGAAGTTGGTTCGAAAGAATGAATTAGTTTTTTGTAAATTTATGTTTTTACAACAAGGATATGTTTGATATTTGCGGATTTTTAAGGATAATAAGTTTCTTGAATGAAAATTACATTTTTATGGAAAAAATATAAATTCTGACTAAATCTCATCAAAAGTTTTATATTAAGTTTATGTTTTACGTTAAGTTAAAAGTTATTGCAAAAGGTTATGGAAGTTATAAATCCTTATAGAATGTTGAAAAACTTAGCGATTAAAACATTTTTACACAATATATATTTCTGAAGTGTACAGTTTTTATACGATTATTGTTATTTTTACCACAAAATTACAGTTTTCAGAAAACATAGTTTTGGGAAACTGGCAAAAACTGATCATAAATATAAAAAAATCAAATAAGTCCAATAAATCATGATTTATTTGATTTTTTTAAATCATCGATCTTTGATTTCTTTTTTAAATTATGGTTTATTCCAACCCTGCTTAAAACTGTTTTCAAATGTTAAAAAACCCGAATAATATGCACTATAAATTTTTGCAATCACTAATAAATGTTATCTATTAATAAACTTTTCGAAATTTATCTTGGCTCTAAATCACATCTAAATTGGCGTAAACGGATCAGAAATTAAAAAAAAAAATTGAATAAGTCTGGAAGTTACAGTTTTAAGAAAACGAAGTTGGCTGGAACGAATAAATTAGTTTTTTGTAAATTTAAGTTTTTACAACAAAGATATGTTTGATATTTGCGGATTTTTAAGGATAAGTTTCTTGAATGAAAATTACATTATTATGGAAAAATTATAAATTCTTACTAAATCTTCCAAAAGTTTTATATTAAGTTTAAGTTTTACGTTAAGTTAAAAGTTATTGCAAAACGTTATGGAAGTTATAAATCGTTATAGAATGTTGAAAAACTTAGCGATTAAAACATTTTTACAAAATATATATTTCTGAAGTGTACAGTTTTTATTCGATTATTATTATTTTTACCTCAAAATTACAGTTTTAAGAAAACATAGTTTTGTAAAACTGACAAAACTGGCAAAAACTGATCATAAATATAAAAAAATCAAATAAGTCCAATAAATCATGATTTATTTGATTTTTTTATCATCGATTTTTGATTTCTTTTTTAAATTATGGTTTATTCCAACCCTGCTTAAAACTGTTTTCAAATGTTAAAAAACCCCGAATAATATGCACTATAAATTCTTGCAATCACTAATAAATGTCATCTATTAATAAACTGTTCGAAATTTATCTTGCCTCCAAATCACATCTAAATTGGAATAAACTGATCAGAAATGAAAAAAAAAAAAATAAGTCTGGAAGTTACAGTTTTAAGAAAACGAAGTTGGTTCGAAAGAATGAATTAGTTTTTTGTAAATTTATGTTTTTACAACAAGGATATGTTTGATATTTGCGGATTTTTAAGGATAAGTTTCTTGAATGAACATTACATTATTATGGAAAAATTATAAATTCTTACTAAATCTTCCAAAAGTTTTATATTAAGTTTATGTTTTACGTTAAGTTAAGAGTTATTGCAAAAGGTTATGGAAGTTATAAATCCTTATAGAATGTTGAAAAACTTAGCGATTAAAACATTTTTACAAAATATATATTTCTGAAGTGTACAGTATTTATTCGATTATTGTTATTTTTACCTCAAAATTAAAGTTTTAAGAAAACATAGTTTTAGAAAACTGGCAAAACTGGCAAAAACTGACCATAAATATAAAAAAAAATCATATAAGTCCACTAAATCATGATTTATTTGATTGTTTTAAATCATCGATTTTTGTTTTTGTTCTAAATTATGGTTTATTCCAACCCTGCTTAAAACTGTTTTCAAATGTTAAAAAACCCGAATAATATGCACTATAAATTTTTGCAATCACTAATAAATGTTATCTATTAATAAACTGTTCGAAATTTATCTTGCCTCCAAATCACATCTAAATTGGCATAAACTGATCAAAAATTAAAAAAAAAAAAATTAAAAAAAGTCCAGTAAATCATGATTTGTTCGATTTTTCTTAAAAGAAAATTAAATAAAAAGATAATTCAATTGATTTAAATCATGAATTAAATCATGATTTAAATCAACAGATAAAAAAAAAGAGATTTTTTAAATTTAATCATTGTTTTTGCATTGTTTGTGCATTCCAATAAGTGAACATTGAAATATTTTATGTAACTATAGAGTTAGCATGGTTTAAAGTAGAGATAATTGTAAATAAGTAAAATATTTTGTTTTCTTCCATTTTTTTGGTTCATCATGTAGCACAGATGCACCGTTTTTTTTTTGTAATCATCAATTCTTGTTCAAATTCAAGAATTTATTAAAAAATAAATCATATGGTTTAAATCGTGATGTACAATTGATATAAATCGCATCAAAACTGGTAAAAACTGATCATAAATTTAAAAAATCCAATAAATCATGATTTACTTAATTTTTTTTAATAATCTGTTTTTTTTTTAAATTATGATTTATTCCAACCCTGATACCTACTAACTTCTTATTAATAACTAGGGTTGGTGTGATTTAAATCAATTGATTAAATTGTTAAATTTTATCAAATATAAATTTGCCCAATTTTCAATTCCAACTGTCAAAAACTGTTAGATTTTATCAACTCTGGGTAAAATTTCGGACGAAGGCATCAAAATTTATAATATTCTAAGCTTCAGCTGTACATTCAAAAGTTATAGTATAATTGGTGATATTAAAATATGTAACAAAAAAAAAAACGCCAATAAACTCACGTTCAATTCACAATGGTTTTTTCGATGCAATCATCAATTCTTATTGAAATTCAAGATTTTATTAAAAAATAAATCATATGATATAAATCGTGATGTAAATCAATTGATATAAGTCACATCAAAAGTAAAATATTTTAGTTTTCTACCATTTTTTGGTCAATCACAGTATAGATACACCGATTTTTTTTAATCATCAATTCTTGTTCAAATGCAAGAATTTATTAAATAACAAATCATATGATTTAAATCGTGATGTACATCAATTGATATAAATCACATCAAAACTGGCAAAAACTGATCATAAATATAAAAAAAAAAAAACAAACAAGTCTAATTGTTCATAAATCATGATTTTTTTGATTTTTTTAAGTAATCATTGTTTTTTATAGTTTATAAATTATGATATATTCCAACCCTGATACCTACTAACTTCTTATTAATAACCAGGGTTGGTGTGATTTAATTCAATTAATTTAAATCATGAATTAAATCATGATTTAAATAACTGATATTTTTAAACAAATCATTGATATAAATAAAAATTGAGATTTTTTAAAATTAATCATTATTTTTGCACTATTTGTGCATTCCAATAGGTAAAAATTGTAAAATTTCAAGTAACTATAGAGATAGCATGGTCTAATGTAGATAATTGTAAATAAGTAAAGTATCTTTCTTTTCTTCCATTTTTTGATCCATCACATGGTACAGATTTTTTTTTAATCATCAATTCCTGTTCGAATTTCAGAATTTATTAAAACAAAAATCATATGATTTAAATCGTGATGTAAATCAATTGATAAATCACATCAAAACTGGCAAAAACTGATTGCAAATATAAAAAAAAAATCAAATAAGTAAAAATTTCAATATTTTGAAATCTAGATTTTCTAGATACACCGATTTTTTTGTAATTATCAATCCTTGTTCAAATTCAAGAATTTATTAAAAAAACAAATCATATGACTTAAATTGTGATGTAAATCAATTGATATCACACACACATATCACATCAAAACTGGCAAAAACTGATCACAAATATAAAATTTGTGATCAAAGATAAGAAAATCAAATAAGTCAATATTTCAATATTTTGAAATCTTAAAATAGTTAATCAAATGACTCTTCTGATCATTTATTATCGTTAAAATACGCAACTTGTTCCACTATTACCGAATTCGTATCTATGAGATTACCAAGATCATCAAGCATAAGCTTGGATAACAAACGTAATAAATGTATATAATTCCCAATCTTACATACATACTAAATTTATTACTTCACATTACTTATGAATGGTTCATAATAAACTAGTACTTCAATTTTACACAAGTTTACAATTACTTGAGTTTTCTAACCATTACTTCAATTTTAATTGCGCAAGTACAAGTACAAGTTATCACAATCAATAACAAGTGTTTTTTTAAAATAAATTATGGAACCACTAGAAACTATCCAGGCTTAAATGGCGTGCGTAATTGCGAGGCTCGTCTGCTAATAAATAATACAGAGAATGCGATAACTGTAATGAAATATTTATACACTTACAGCAGGGCCGTATTCGGAATGGAATTTAATGAAGTGCCATAGAAGGAACGCGGTGGGCTTCTTTAGTTTCACATACGCACGCTATTTTATTTATCGCCGAGCGAGGGAAAATAATTAACGTGGGCACCTCAGGAATAATTAATTACTTCTACGTACGGCGCGAGAATTAAGTGATAAATTACAACAAAACTGCAAACATGTTATAATTAAGGACGTTGTACTAATCCCATCAATCAATACGTAACGTACAAGGTGAGCAAAATTCCTTTTCGCCATCATCAATTAGAATATTTGCAGATGTATTACCATTGTAAGGCCTCGGCTATGATACGAGTGGTGAGTATTCATGCCTAGGAGCAGAGAGGCAAGCGGTAAGCGTCAGAGAGGCAAGCGGTAAGCGTCAGAGAGGCAAGCGGTAAGCGTCAGAGAGGCAAGCGGTAAGCGTCAGAGAGGCAAGCGGTAAGCGTAAAGTTTTTCCAGCATTCAAAACGTGAACCTAATGTATGTTTTGTCGCTCTGCCGCTCGTTATCATTAATTCGAATATGTGCAACTGTATTACCATTGTAAGGTTTCGGCTACGATACGAGCGGTGAGCGGCGGCAAATATTAATGTCTAGGAGGCGGGATGAGCGGCAAGTTGATGGGAACCAAATTTTGATCAAATCTTACATTACAGTTAGTCATAAAAGCTATGGTACATAAAGCTATAAGCTATAGCTATAGTTCATAAAGCTATAAGCTATAGCTATAGTTCATAAAGCTATAAGCTATAGCTATAGTTCATAAAGCTATAAGCTATAGCTATAGTTCATAAAGCTATAAGCTATAGCTATAGCTATAGCTATAGTTCATAAAGCTATAGATCAAAAACCTCTAATTTTGAAAATCGAATTCGTGTAAGCTTTTATAGAACACTCTGTATTTAGCTGTGGAAAATGCCCGGATATGAATGAACGAATGACTCAGCGAAGTTGCACTATATCGAGGCTATTCATGCACCAGCAGCATTAAAACAGTTTTTCACACAAATCATGTGAGTGGAAAACGCTGTAAAGAAGCTTGATGCACGATGGGGAGCTAATCGTTGTTTACGCGTGCAGATAAAAATAAATATACATAAAATTTCAATTATTACAACCAGCTATGATGATGACACGACACATTATGATGGGCCTCATTCTGCCCATCATCATATGTCGAAGCTAATGCATTGCATGAAGTAAACAAGCTTCATGGTGCACGGAAGAACGGGAAAATAATAATTAATGTAGAAGCTTCTAGTCAAATAAGTTATATGTAGAACTACGAGGTCTTAAGTGTGCTAGATAAATGGTATAGATCATACACATAATGTGGAATATATGTTTTGTAGTTTCCGCAACACAAAATGTAGGCGTTTTTATGTAGTAGTTAATATAATATGTACAATAGTCACCCAGAGAAATAATAAGGAACACAGGCAGATCCTCAGTGCGTTGGATCAAAAATAAAAGTGTGAGTGGAAGTAACAAAGTAGTTTTATTTAATTTACTTAAAAATTTGGTTAGGAAATATTGAATATTTTGTTGTTCATTACATTTTTAAATCATACATGTTTTGTTAAACAAAATAGTTACTACTAAGAAAACAAGGTTACTAAGATTTTAACTTCTTTTTATATTTTGCCATAAAATGTATCTTAGATTCGATAGTAAAAATAATAGTTGTAGTTAAAATGTTTCAAAATTGCCAGTAATAATTGCCAAAAAAACTGATATTTGTCAAAGACTGTCAGAAGAAAAATGTCAGTAATTTTACTAAAATCGAAAAAATCTTATTTAGCAAAGATTTAATTTTTATTTACTACTATATTGTGCAAAAAAAAAAAAGGCTAACCAGACGATCTACAATTTACAATATATTTCAATAAGAAATGATGATTACTAATAATTTTAAGAAAATGTTGCAAAAAATTGCAATTCAGGGTACCAAAATGTCCTAAAATCAGCAGTAATTTTGCCAAATTGTAAAAAAGTTTCCAGATATAATATCGAAAATTGCCAGTAAATTAACTTGAATTGAAAAAAAATCAAATTTGGTTTGGAAACATTTCATCTTTTATTGTTTATTACATTGCACACATAAACAGATAATCTGCAATTTGATAATTCTTATTTTACATTACACTAGCTTTTGTTAAACAAAATAGTTAGAAATTCTGCAATTTTGGCGATCTTACACTTAAACTTTGCTATATTTTGCCATAATATCTGAAAATAATCAGTAATAATAGTCAAAATGTCTCCAAATTGCCTGTAATAATTGTCAACACAATTGATATTTGTCAAAAACTGTCTGAAAAATGTCAGTAATTTCACAAAAATCGAAAAAATCTAATTTATTTAGCAAAGCTTTAATTTTTATTTACTGATACATTGCACAAAAATGTCTAACCAGACGATCTACATTTTACAAAATAATTCTTATTGAAATATTATGAAATGATGATTTCTAATATTTTTAAACTGACAATATTAAGAAAATATTTCAAAATTGCAATTCAGGATACCAAAGTGTCTTAAAATCAGCAGTAAATTTGCCAAGATATTGAAAAATGTCCAGGAATAATTTCTAATATGTCGAAAATTTCCAATAAATCAACTATAATTGAAAAAAAATCAAATTTGGTTTGCAAACATTTGATTTTTTATTGCTAATAAAAATCTAAAATAACAATATTGAAAAATCAAAAGGTTAATAACAAATACTAATGCAAAAAAAAAATAGTAAAGGCCTATGTCTAGGAATGGACGAAAATGGGCTTAAAAGGAAGAAGCGTTGATAACACCAGATTTGAAGATTTCCGAAATTTTTTGAATAAACTGTTGGCGGATCTTTGGCCAGGTAAAGAACAAATATGAATAAAAAAAAAATAGTAAGGGCCGCCTATGTCTAGGAATGGACGAAAATGGGCTTAAAAGGAAGAAGCGTTGACACCACAAGATATGAATAAGTTTTCCGAACAATTTTGAATAAACTATTGACGGATCTTTTGTCATCAATTTTTTGTAAGTATTGCAATTTTTTAACGAAAAATGTATTTTTTCAATGGTTCTTATCTTACGTAGAAATTTCATTAATTTTTAGTATCGTTGGTTCCCAAGATGTATATGGCCAATCGACACCTCCGAGAGGTTCGTTTTAACTCAACAAAATTAGTAACTAAATAACTGGGTATATTGCGCATTTGTTTTCGTCTGTAAGAAGAAATGCATTCTTCTTATGCTGAACAGAAAGAACTAAGAAGAAATACATTCTTCTTCCAGTGAACAGAAAAACAAACGGAAAAACAATTTCTGTATAATTAATGCTTCCACTACTGCATTCTTCATAGAATTGATAATTGTATTGTATTGTATGTATTATTATTATTATTATTGATAATTCATTTTTTGAATTATAACACTTGTTTTAAATTGTTTAAATTGTTTTAAACAATTAAATTGTTTATTTACATCACTTATAAATCAGGTTCCTTACACGTCGTAACAATTGCTACTGAAAATGTGTACATTTTACTTTGATAAAATGCAACAATGATAAAAATAGGTTTAGTTTGCATAAAAAGTAAAGATGACAAATTCATTTAGGCTAAAACTTATGTGTTTTTTAATTGTGTTGTTCTTCCAGTGAACAGAAAAAACAAACGGAAAAACAATTTCTGTATAATTAATGCTTCCACTACTGCATTCTTCATAGAATTGATAATTGTATTGTATTGTATTATTATTATTATTGACAATTAATTTTTTGAATTATAACACTTGTTTTATAAATTGTTTAAATTGTTTTAAACAATTAAATTGTTTATTTACATGACTTATAAATCAGATTCCTGATACGTTGAAACAATTGCTACTGAAAATTTGTACATTTTACTTTGATAAAATGCAACAATGATAAAAATAGGTTTGGTTGTGCATAAAAAGTAAAGAAGACAAATTCGTTTAGGCTAAAACATATTTGTGTTTTTAATTGGTAGTTTTACTTGCCAACTAATTAATTAACTCAAGAGGAAGAAGCTTTAATACCACAAGATTTGAAGAAGTTTTATAGAAAATCTAGATCTTTGGTCATGAAATTTGATTATTAAAAATTGTTTGCGGATCTTCGACAGATCTAGATTTTTTTATAAAATTTATATAATTATATAATAAATATTATATATAATTTTTATAACGACAAAAAATCCGCCAGCAATTTATCAATTTATCAAATCGCAGGTAAAAACTGGTATCAAAAGGACCAGAGCAGATATGAACGAAAAAAAAAAATAGGAAGGGCATATGTCCAGGAATGGACTGAAATGAGCTCAAGAGGAAGAAGTGTTAATACCACAAGATCTGAAGAAGTTTTTCGAAAAATATTGAAATTGTTGGTGGATTTTTGATCATGAAATATTATAGAAATCTAGATCTTTGGTTATAAACATTTATTATGAAAAGTTGTTGGCGGATCTTTGGTCATGAAATTTTATAGAAAATTTCATGACCACAGATCTAGTTTTTTTATAAAATTACAAGACCAAAAATCCGCCAACAATTTATCAATTTATCTAATCGCAGGTAAAAACTGGTATCAAAAGGAACAGAGCAGATATTAATTTTTAAAAACAAATAGAAATGGCATAAAGAAAATGGGCTCAAGAGGAAGAAGCGTTAATCCCACAAGATTTGAAGATGTTTTCCGAAAAATATTGATAGATAGTTGGAGGATTTTTGGTCATGAAATTTTATAGAATATCTGAATATCTATGAAATTTATAGAATATCTTGTCATGAAATTTTATTCTGAAAAATTGTTGGCGGATCTTTGGTCATTCAATTTATTAGAAAATCTAGATCTTTCGTCATGAAGAGCTCAAGAGGAAGAAGCGTTAATAATTTTGATTTTCTATAAAATTCATGACCAAAAATCCGCCAACAATGTATCAATATTTTTCGGAAAACTTCTTCAAATCTTGTGGTATATAACGCTGAATCAATAATTGGTTTCGTATAACCAAAGTTGAATCTTTTCAATGGTTCTTATTTTACGGAGAAATTTGCATTTATTTTTTGTACTGCAGAAAATTTCATGACCAAAGATCCGCCAACAATTTTTCATAATAAAATTTCATGACCAAAGATCTAGATTTTCTATAAAATTTCATAACCAACAATCCGGAAACAATTTATCAATATTTTTCGGAAAACTTATTCCAATCTTGTGGTATTAACGCTGAACCAATAATTTGTTTTGTGTAACAAAGTAGAATATTTTCAATGGTTCCTATTTTACGGAGAAAAGTCATTTATTTTTTTGTACCCAAGGTGTAGATGGCCATTGAGAAACCTTCTGGGGGTTCGTTCTAACTCAAAATAACTGGGACTATTGCGCATTTGTTTTCCTCTACAGGAAGAATTACTTTCTTCTTCCATTGAACAGAGAGGAAAACAATTTCTATATAATTAATAATTCCACTGAATTCTTGAGGGAATTGATAAGTCATTATATGAATTTAATTGTTTGTTCTTGTTTCCATTATTTATAAATCAGTTTCTTGATACGTAGAAACAATTGCTACTGAAATTTTGTACCTCTTATATTGATAAAATTCAACAATTTGAATTTAATTATAACACTTGTCTGTTTCCATTATTTATAAATCAATTTCATGATACGTAGAAACAATTGTTACTGAAAATTTTGAAATCTTACTTTGACAAAATTCTACAGTTTGAAATTAATTATAACACTTGTCTGTTTCCACAATTTATAAATCAGTTTCCTGATACGTAGAAACAATTGCTACTGAACATTTTTACATCTTACATTGATAAAATTCTACAATTTTAATTTAATTATAACACTTGTCTGTTTCCATAATTTATATATCAGTTTCCTGATACGTAGAAACAAATGCTACTGAAAATTTTTACATCTAACTTTGATGAAAAATAATTAAATTTAAATATTGAAAATGTAATTATAACACTTGTCTGTTTCCATAATTTTTAAATCAGTTTCCTGATACGTAGAAACGATTGCTACTGAATATGTTTACATCTTACTTTGATAAAATTCTACAATTTGAATTTAATTATAACACTTGTCTGTTTCCACAATTTATAAATCAGTTTCCTGATACGTAGAAACAATTGCTACTGCAAATTTTTACATCTTACTTAGATAAAATTCAACAATTTGATTTTAACTAATGATAACATTTGTCTGTTTGTATAATTAATAAATCAGTCTCCTGATACGTAGAAACAATTGCTACTGAAAATTTTTACATCTTACTTTGATAAAATTCGAAGTTAGGTTTTGCATAAAAAGTAAAGAAGTAAAATTCATTTAGGCTAAAACCTGTGTATTATTTAATTGGTAGTTTTACTTGTGAACTAATTAATTTGAGAAGATTTATGTGTACTCTAGTGAATGTTCAAGACGGAATAATACCATATAAGATATACATCTTACTTAGATAAAATTCAACAATGATAAAGATAAGTTGGGTTTTGCATAAAAAGTAAAGGAGTAAAATTCATTTAGGCTAAAACCTGTGTATTATTTAATTGGTAGTTTTACTTGTGAACTAATTAATTTGAGAAGATTTAAGTGTACTATAGTGAATGTTCATTACGGAATAATACCATATAATAAGTCGTTGAAAATCAAAGTGGGGTAAGTCCTTTTTTTTCATTAAGTCCATTTTTTGCATTAAGTCCTTTTATTTCATTACGTCCATTTTTTTTTGCATTAAGTCCAGAAACACGCAAATAATATTGTCCCTTGTATATTTCAGGACATAACTCAATTGAAGAAAAAAATGCAATTACCTCACATTGTTTTCAAATAGTTGCTACGTTTTCATATGTATATGTAACAATGCGAATATCATAACAATAATAGTTATTTAGATATTAGTATCGAAACGTATCATATTACGATTGTATCATATTGAACCAATCAATAGTGACCCTTTTTTGACGCAACCATTAGAGATAAATTATTATACAATAGTTGAATATTAGTGTACAAATTTAAAAAAAAAAGATCATTTTACCACCTTTCATCTTATTTTAACAGCACAAGAAGTTGAATATCATAACTTACCTGAAAAGAAAGAAATATAAATTAGTAAACATCGATAATCACATGATAATTATAAGGGTCAACAGTTTCAAAAGCGTTTATTGAATCAGCATTTCATTAAGATAATAACTGTTTATAGTAACTAAAATTAATGTAAAAATTAAAATTACTTATTTCAAATATTAAAAAAAATCGATAAATTTAAAAAGAAACAGTAGAAAATTAAGAAAATAACAACTCATGACATAATAGTTGCGGTAGATCTAATTATCACTGTCTCACGTTTGAAAATCTGTAGAGGATCTTATGGCAGGCTGCATTGATTAGCTCATCAGCTTTTATGTATAGACCGTCCATTCATTATGTATGAACGGTCTAAACAGGTAGTTTAAGAGCGTAAAGTACCACTTTATGGCCCTATGGCTTTAATTGCCACGGCGCATGCTATAAACGCCTTGTTATGCCCTTGATATTGTACAGAGGTGAATTTTATAATAATTTATTCGATTGACGATTAATCATTTATTCCATTGACGATTAACCAATTTTACACTTCAACGCTTCTTTAAATGTACACCAAATTTGTGTCTGGTGTACATTTAAAGAAGCGTTGAAGTGTTAAATTGGTTAATCGTCAATCGAATAAATGGTTAATTGTTTGTTTGCTCTGCGTCTGACACAACGTTTACGAGCTTTAACGGAAAAGCCATAAACTGGGATAAGAACAGACATTCCGTGCATCTGCTCGGGGCAATGTCGGTAGGACCAATCGATTTGCCCTTGAGTTGGTGCCTTGTATTATCGGAGGCCCTTTAGATTGGTCGATTTGAATACGCATCGAACCATCCGATTGGTTCAATAGCTATTTCCCCGCACAACGCGAACAAATCCTGCAGGAGGCAGACCAAAGTAATGCTCAGATAACCTAACAAAGGACCTTACCAAACGCAACTTGATCATCATACATGCCAACTTACGGATTTTTGCTTACCTTGCGATTGGTTAAATTGCTATTTCTCTGCACAACGCGAACAAATCCTGCAGGAGGCAGACTAAAGTAACGCTCAGATAACCTAACAAAGGACCTTACCAAACGCAACTTGATCATCATAACATGCCAACTTACGGCTTTTTGCTTGATGGTTTAGGTTGGTTTAGCTTAGGTTATTCAATGTCGCAAAAGCTTCCGAACTCTAATCCAGCCGTTTCATAGTCGTAATCATTTCAGTTACGATGCCCAGCTATGAATTCATGATTTATGTGACTGCTTTCCTACAGAAACCCGCCATTTCACATCGTTACTATATAATAGTATATAAATAACATATTAAAACAATATATCTTCCGTTCCACGCACGCAGTTTTGGACGTATGATTACGCGATTACATTGTAATCAGAGAGCTTCTAACTGCATGGGATGAAAAGTTTACATCGAGATTCTTTCTGGGGTACGTTTATCTCTGCGAAACCAGTGCACACATTCCACTTTCGTAATTAGCCCCCGTCCCGTTTTCATATTTAACAGCTCATCCTCGTGAGCTCCGCCGTGCGTTCAGTGACAATTAAAAGAGCGCTGCTCGGTGCTCTAGCCTCAATTAGGAGGAGGCACGGTAACGTACTGGGGCTCTTATCCGAACAGGACGGTAAAAATGACATTACGGCATGCGACCGATGTAATTACGTGGGCGTAAGTAGTGCATAAAAGCGGTGACGTCACGCGGAATAACAGTTTGTTTTGACGACGTGTGGAGCGTATGGGTGTGATTGGGTCGGGGGTAGAGGGGGCGGCCGGTGTTTGCTGTTGTGGTCGTTCGGCTTAATCGAAGGAGTGTATGTGTGTGTTCTCGTAACCGATATATAAATCGAGGGCGATATTGGCCGCTGAACTTGATGAGGAAATTGCGATGACCGTCGGCAATCAAAAGTGGACACACAATGCAGACTTGAAAACTCACTTTTCAGTGTGTCTGCATTAAACCTGTATCATTGTAACAATTAAATTATAATGCTATTCATTAGTAATAAATGTAAACTAATGGATTCACAACTAATACAATATTAAAAAAAAATTAAAAAATCTACCATTCCCACCACAAATAATAATATGCAAGTATTATGCAATGGCTATATAATGATAGCTATTAAGACATAAGTAATATTATAAATTCAATTGTCTTCATGACAATCTAAACTAATGGATTCACAACTAATACAATATTAAAATAATATACAGGGTGTATCAGCCAAATGGAATAAATTCAATAAAAAATAAATGGGGGCGTGTTCGAAAAAACGCTCGGACACGTCGATTGTTATTTTTAGTTGCGCATTTTTTTCAACAAAAACTTTTTATACAGGGTGTGTCATGTGACCATGGCCAATACCAACTTTCTTATTTTAAATGCAACACCTGGTATATTATTCAATTTTTGGATTCTTCAGAAAATTCTAGACATATTTCATGTACAATGTCCTATACCTATCTTCAACTGTTACCGAATATTTCTGAACCGAATATTTACAAGTCGGTGGATAGGGAGGCGAGGATCGATGGAATGGCCAGCACGATCCCCTGATCTGACGTCATTAGACTTCTTCTTATGGGGATATGTCAAAAGTATTGTATACAAAACTAAACCCCTCGACTTAGCTGACTTAAGAAGACGAATAATGCTTGCGATTAGATCGGTCACGCCTGAGATGTTGAGTAACGTTAGAAGAAATTTCTATTTAAGATTAGGATGTTGCCAAGACGTTCACGGCGAGCATTTTGAACATCTCCTCCATTGAAATTTATTGTCTTTTTTTGTTTTTTTACATTATCAAGAAATAAACAGTATTACTTATTAGTTTTTGAGTGTGTTGTAACGAATTTCTGTAATCAAATAATTTTCTTTTTTTTATGTTAATTTTTGCAATAAATCTGAAAACACTTAATATTTCCGAAACAGTTGAAGATAGGTATAGGACATTGTACATGAAATATGTCTAGAATTTTCTGAGAAATCCAAAAATTGAATAATATACCAGGTGTTGCATTTAAAATAAGAAAGTTGGTATTGGCCACGGTCACATGACACACCCTGTATAAAAAGTTTTTGTTGAAATAAATGCGCAACTAAAAATAACAATCGCCGTGTCCGAGCGTTTTTTCGAACACGCCCCCATTTATTTATTATCGAATTTATTCCATTTGGCTGATACACAGTGTATAAAAAATCTGCTATTTCCACCACAAATAATAATATGCCAGTATTATGCAATGGCTATATAATGATAGCTATTAAGACACAAGTAATATAATAAATTCAATTGTCTTCATAAAAATGTAAACTAATGGATTCACAACTAATGCAATATTAAAAAAAAACTACTATTTCCACCACAAATAATAATATGCGAGTATTATGCAATTGGTATATAATGATAGCTATTAAGACACAAGTAATATAATAAACTCAATTGTCTTCATGAAAATGTAAACTAATGGATTCACAACTAATACAATATTTAAAAAAAAAACAAAAATCTACTATTTTCACCACAAATAATAATATGCGAGTATTATGCAATGGGTATATAATGATAGCTATTAAGACACAAGTAATATAATAAATTCAATTGTCTTCGTGAAAACAAAATCGAAAATCCACTATTTCCAGCACAAAAAATAGTAGGTATGGTAGTATTATGGATTGAGTCTTTAATGACAAATATTAAGATACGAGTAATACAATGAATGAACGTGTCTTAATGGCCATTAAATGTGAGTTGCATACACAATTTTGTCTAGGATCTTATCTTTTTCGTTGCAATCAATAAACTTCTATTTATATTCGTACTATACTACTTATGTTCACAAAGAAATACAAATTCTGGAAAAAGTTCATCTCAGTCATTATGGCCATTAAATGTGAGTTGCATACACTATTTTGTCTACGATCCAATCTTTTTCGTTCTAATCCATAAACTTTTATTTATATTCGTACTATACTATTTCTGTTCACAAAGAAATACCAATTCTGGCAAAAGTTCATCTGAGTCATTAAACTCGCCATAAATTTCGCAAAAACCCTTCAAAATTTCTGTTTTCATTAAGGCAACCCCTAACAGCAACAAATTAAAAAAAAATGTATTAAAATTAATTTAAAAAAAATACTAAAAAAATATCAAGATATTTGACTATGAATAATTTTCTAAATATCTATAATCTATAATATCTATAATATTCTAATAGCATAAGTTTCTTGGATTTAATAAATAAATTTAATAACACATTTTTTTTTGGCAAATTTTACATTCCTTTGTGAATATAAAAAAAACGTTACTATTTATTGTAATCTGTAAGACTGTTTGATGATTTTACAATTTATCTTCATTTCCTGGAATTTTTATAAATTTTCATAAAATTTGCTCTAGTTTTTGAGATTGTTTATCTAATAGCATAAGTTTCTTGGATTAAATTAATAAATTTAATAAATTTAATAACAAAATTCTTTTGGCATCATTTGCATTCCGTTGTGAATATAAAAAAAAAGTTATATTTATTGTAATCTGTAAGACTGTTTGATGATTTTACAATTTATATTCATTACCTGGAATTTTTATAAATTCTCATAAAATTTGCTCTAGTTTTTGAGATTGTCTAAATGTAGTACACTATAGTAGTACTTATATGTACTGGAATCTGTGTGATGGTTCTGAAATCTATCTTCATTTCCTGTAATTTTTATAAAAATATCACTAAATTTGTTCTACTTTTTGAGTTTGTCTGAACAATAGGTGCACAATTTGTAGGGCTTATTGTGCAATTTATTGAAAGTTTAATGATTGAGAATTACTTTATTACTTTATAATTTATTATTACTTTCTAAGAACTTTACTAAGAATTACTTTATATGAATATATGATAATTTTCAAGAATTTTGGAATTCTCCAAAAGTCACATTGTGACTTTGTGTCTTTTGTTTGAATTTTAATTGATTATGAACAATTTTCAAGCATCTTGGAATATTCCTCCATTTCCTTGATGTTTAATGAAGTTTCATGGTATTTTTAACATCATTTTTGTCATCTCGATATTTTTTTAGTAATTTTTTTGATTAATTTTAATTTAACTTCTTAAAATTTGTTCTGGTGTTTGGGGTTGTCAAAATGAAAACCAGAAATTTAGAAGGGTCCTATATCAAGTTGATTAAAAATATTCTGAAACTTCATTAACATCAAGGAAATGAAGGAAAATTCGAAGATACTTGACAATTATTCATAGTAAATTAAATTGGAAGCAACTTTGTGACTGTTGATGTATGTAATTAAAATTACATAAAAAATAAAGTACTTCGCGATCATTGAACTTTCAATAAATTTCACAAAAAGCCCTGCAAATTTTGCACTTATCGTTCAGACAATCTCAAAAACTAGAACAAATTTTATGGAATTTTATGAAAATTCCAGGAAATGACGATAGATTGCAAAACCATCACACAGTCTAACAGATTCCAATAAATATAATATTGTTTATATTCACAAAGAAATAAAAGTTAATCTCAGTCATTGAACGCTCCATAAATTTCACAAAAAACCGTTCCAAATTTTTAGTTTTCATTTAGGGAACCCAAAAATGTAAAACAAATTTCAAGAAACTGTATTAAAATTAATTAAAAAAATAAAATATCAAGATATTTGACTATGAATAATTTTCAAGTATCTTGAAATTTTCCTTCTTTATTTTCATGATGTTTAATGAAGTTCCATGGTATTTTTAGTCATTTCGATATTTTATTAGTAATTTTTTTGATTAGTTTTAATACCATTTCTTGAATTATGTTCTGCTGTTTGGGGTTGCCAAAATGAAAGAAATTTGGAAGGGTCTAATAACAAGATGACTAAAAATACCGTGAAAGTTCATTAAACATCAAGGAAATAAAAGAAAATTCTAAGATACTAGAAAATTATTCATTGTCAATTAAAATTCAAGCAAAAGCCACAAAGCCTATTAAAAAAAATACATAAAAAATTAAGTACTTCTCAATCATTAAAGTTTCAATAAATTTCACAAAAAGCCCTGCAAATTTTGCACTTATCGTTCAGACAATTTGGAACAGTTGAACAAAATTTATGGAATTTTAAAACTATCACTGATAAAACTATCAGCAAAACCATCAAACAATCTTCATCCAACAAATTCCAATAAGTATAACATGTTTTATATTCCCAAAGAAATAAAAATTCTGCCAAAAGTTCATCTCAGTTGCAAAACTTTCATAAATATCACAAAAATCCTTCAATGTCTTTTAGTTTTCATTCTGACAACCCCAAAATGGTTTAATTGCAAAGGGGAAATTGCAGAAAATTTATTAATAATTTCAAAATGCACAAATAAGTATACCAAACTTTCATCAACTTTCTAATATGATCAATGCAGACAACTAAAGATGTTACGAAGTTTTGTGGAGTTAAACGCCCAACAAAATAAAAATTAAATGTATCAGAATATTTAGAAACTGCGAACATTATATCACTTAATATTACAAATTATAAAAATTTGCAGAAAATGTAAGATTTTAATGTTTTACAAAATCTATCTAACATAGCGACTTATGTGTTTTAAGCAATGCACCATTTGAACTGTGCACGAAACACGAAATAATGTTGGATAATCTCCTCGAAAATTTCTTCAAATTTGGAGGAGATGATCTAACATTATTCCAAAATAGGAAAAAAAAAAGCAAATCCGAAAGAACAAGAAGAGTTCCGAAGGTTCGAAATAGCACTCAAATTTAGACAGCTTATTCTCGCATTCATTGGGAACATTTTAGTATAATGTGAAGTTTAACTATTACATAAAAAGTGTGAATTAGTTTAAGCCTCCTTAAAAGTTCCTTATAAACAATAGGAACTTTATTAGAAGGTGGATATCTCGAGCCTTCGTGAATTTTCCATGTTCTATTAGAAGCGGCAAAGAACGATTAAAATTTTACTTAATTATCTAATAATCATTTAAATTCAGTGCAAGGTTAGTTGATTTTAGTGCAAACTAAGTTGATTTTACTAATCGATAAACCAGTCAAATGCTATAAATATGATAAATATGAGAAAATAACTCAAATTAAAAAAAATGAATTAGTGTGTTTTTCAGTAAGCTCACGATATTTGATATTTTGTTTTGTTTAGTGTACTTTAAAAAAAATAAGTTTAAAAATAAAAAAACGTTATAGAAACTAAATTTTACGATCACATTAACTGTACAATTGGTGACAGTGACAATGACAATTATTTTCGGTATTAGATTTGCCAGAGTGACAATAATCGGCACCTATTCGATTTGTATGAGTGACAATTATTCAACCAATTATATGCGTGTATTTCAGTTGCTAAAAAGCCAAACTGTAATAATTTTTTTCCAACGTCAGAAAGACTTATACAAAAATTTCTAAATATTCTAAGTTTAGAATGATGTTTGCAGTAATTAGAATATCCCTCTGAAATTCTTTGCACTTCGTGCATAATTAACGAAGAATGGCGATTATTATGCAGGGTTGGTGTGATTTAAATCAACAGATTATAAATAAATAAATCATTGATGCAAATAATTTTTTTTTATTAATAATTGTTTTTGCACTGTTTGTGCATTCTAATAGGTGAACAATTAAT
This sequence comes from Othius punctulatus, assembly GCA_951805005.1. NCBI lineage: Eukaryota > Metazoa > Arthropoda > Insecta > Coleoptera > Staphylinidae > Othius > Othius punctulatus. The sequence continues at coordinate 6,197,477 of OX638141.1, read as the reverse complement.
AATAATGATCAGAAATATAAAATAAATAATAAAAAAACAAATAAATCGTGATTTTTATTTTCTAATTTTTTTTTTAATTTTTTTTTTTTTTAAATCATGATTTATTCAAACCCCCCCAAAAAAATGGATTTAATTTTAATTATGCATGAATAACAAAATTTGAATCAATTTATCCAATGGTGAATTTTGCTATTCGTGCACAATTTAAAAACAATCCATTAAGAATAATATGATTCGTACCAAAATATGAATATTCCGTGTGAAGTTAGAATTTTATAGAAAGTTGCAAAAATTTGTTACAAAATTTTAGATTGGTGCTATATTTGACTCAAATTTAAAAAAAATCCTCCAGAATGATGCAGATTTCTGACCAATTTTTCAATCATTAGAGAAGTTTAGCATACATATTCATATGAATATGAATATGAAAATATCATAGCCTATTCCCTTATTCTAAATACCAATTTCATAGAAAACTTAATTCGTGCATAATTAATGATGATTCATCACAAATTTAAGACTGTGATATAATTAGTAAAATGGGAAATATTAAAGCTAAATTAACTCGTGTACATTTGAAATTATGTGTGTGCAAATTTGAAAGTATGTGTATAAAATGAGGAACATTTATACAAACTTTAAACATGATCAAATCTGGTTGTGATATAATCAGTAAAATGGGAAATATTAAAGCTAAATTAACTCGTTAAATAGTAAAGTATGTGTATAAAATCAGGAACATTAACAAAATATTTAAAAAAAGATCAAATATGGTTAAGTGCAGAGGTGGAAAACCATAAAAATGATGATTTTCCAATCAAATGTAAACAATAACTCTTTCGAGCACTACGCAAAACACGATTTTGATGCATGCATCTGTAAACTAATAACTGTTAGATTTGACAATTAGTTTGACAGATGTGGACAATACATGTTATTTTTTAATGTTATATTGAGTAACTAGTACTGTATTATTACTGTATTACACTGGTAAGTAATATTTATTTTTATTTTATTTTATTATTTATTTTGCCTCACTAGTTTCGGTTTATAAATAACAATATTCAGAGGCATGCTATCTACGAAGAATACAATAATTACTTTAATTTGTTATTTTTTTTGTATTGTTATCTATAACTCTAACTGTAACTCAATAACTATATACGAGAGAACAACGGAACACAACGAACATAACGAGAGAACAACGGAAAATGTTCCACTCTTAATTTTTAATCTGTATTAGCCCCCTGAATGGAGTCCCAAAAGGACGGGCGTCACATTTGAGACACCCTGTATAAATTAAGAAAAATACTTACACCACTGTGGTTTTCAATTATTTCTTCTCAATTATTCAACATCCGTCATTGAAATGTTGATCGCCAGTTATCAGCCATGTCAGTATATTTATATTAAAAATTTAAAAAAATAAGTCATCGATATGTTGAAATCAATGTGTTGAAGGTGGTATATAATTCCGAAAATAGCTAAGCTGAGGCTGAGGAGGGAACGTGCATATTTTTCTATAATAATGGTGTAGTAAAAAATGAATAATTTATTTAATGTCATTTTCTTGTCTAAAAAATACATTTTTATGGAAGTTATAAATCCTAATATATAATATCAATATCAAGTGTAGTTCATATCAAAAAGCGTTAATAATAACGTGTTCATTATGTGGCAACATCACATTCAAATGTTAACTGCAATTATGACATAATAGCATTTGATATTTGAATGTGATGCTCTCAAATAACGTACACGTTAGAGTTTTGATACGCAATACACCGCAGCGCCTTTATTTTTAACTCATTCTTAAATATTTTTCATGACAGGCTTATTTTCGGTTCATCGTAAGTAAATATTTAATATAAAATTGGTAATATAAACTATCACGATAATTAATACAAAAACATTACATTCCTCTAGACTATGAGTATTTTTCTGCCGATCAATAATATGAAGATAAATGAGAACAATTTGGGGGTATCGAATGAAGATGCTTGTTTAGATGAATTCAGCACGAAAAATATTGCAACAAGTGCAAAAAATTGCATATTAGAATTCTAAAAAAACTTCCACTGAAAAACAAATTGACTTTGTTTTTGACTATTTACAAGTACTTCTTCACTTTCTTTTTCAAGTAGTCAACCTGGCAAGAAATTTGAAAATTTTGTGCGAATTTGTCCTTTGTTTTTAATATTGTCGAATATTAATAAATGGTGACGTTCTAAACATCAAGACTCTTGATTTTCCGAGATTAGAAGCTAGACTCTGTTAAATTTTTATTTTCAACTAAGTTGGCTCTGTTAGGGTGACAATTTTGTTGGCCAATGTCACTAAACTTGAAAAAAAAGGGTTATATAAAAAAATAGGTTATATTTTATGACAGTGGGCAATGTTGCCATCAAATTGAGTATCTATGGAGTACAGAATTTATTTGCTTTTTTTATTATTCTCATATGAATTAGGCAACGTTGTTCTAGAAATCTGACATTTAATTTTTTTTTCACTGTAAGATCTTTTTTGTGATCATGTGTAAAACTTTATAAAATGAAACCACATCCTACTTAGTTAAAAATAAAAATGGAACAGGGTACACAACGCAGGTGTATAAGAATTTCGATGCAACTTGCAACTAAATGGTTAACTTCTCAAATCAAATCCACAATTGCAGACTGGTACAACAAGAGGAGCCTAGAACGCGAAATTCGGACAATTAAAAGAAAAACATTTCAATTCTTTACTAATTCGGACAATTCGGACAATTAAAGGAAACATATTTCAATTGTTTACTATTTAAAGATATATTTTTTTCCTGGTGAAGATTAAATAGAGAACAAGTTTTGTCCCGTTGTTGCACCAAACGGAGAAGCAACATTTATTATTTTAATAACCCGTCATGTCTAAATTTATGGAATATTGACTTATCCGCGTGTTCCAGCAGAATCTTCAATTGTTAAAGAACATTTTTAGTCCAGAGAAATGATTTGAATAGTAGTCTTCTACTTAGACTTCCAAATGAAATTAAAAGTGAGTATACAACTGTAATTAAAAATAGTCGTTTAAGCGACCAATTTATTGTACATTGTTGATTTATTATTATTGTTCTTTATTTCCTTGAAAACTTATGATCACCATAAACCGATATTATATGAGAATTTTTATATGATTATATGAGATTATATGAGAACTGCGATTTTGCAAAAATTTACATAGATTCTTGTTTTACTTCCTTTTGCGATGTCACATTATAACAGAATTTTCATGTTAAGCTGCAACCAAATAAAAGTCGAGGAACAGACTCGATATGAACGTACTATTTTTTTACCAAGTATAAGGGGTGTCATGCTATGGTCCGTAGTAAACGGGTAGTAACGATAATGTAGGTATTATAATCAATGCGATACGATAAAAAAAAGTAGGTAAATGTTATGTTACATTTGTAATGCGCTCGTATATGTTGTATTGATTACATTATCCATTTATATAAGAACAGGTAAAACATCGCAACATATTTTGTACCGTTATGTTTAGATTTATAACTTTCGATAATAATAGGTGCACACAATATTATGAGGGTTTCTTTACTGCGCTGTTACATAATTTTGCTGGACATAAGCTTTTGTACGTTCCTAATGCAGTTGATGGTACTTTCTATTTGCTGGAGGAATTTTGGGTTATAGGATTCATTTGCATAAAATAATAATAATAATAAAAAAATAAACAAAAACAAAGCATACCTTTAAAGCAATTACAGGTAGGAAATAAACCAGCGATTCGGTTAAGCACTATGTGAACGCCTTCGAGAGTGGGACAGCGGAAAAACTGCGACACATCAAGGTACTGCATTTTGCGTCAAAATCATTACAAACACACAAAACAACGGAAACCGTATCGGCAGGGGGTTGGGGGCGTTACCATCGGGGGGTCACACCGCAAGATCACGTCGCACCGTACCTTTGAAGCAAGTACACCCCATGATGTATCCCATCATCGATGATGGACGGGGGCCGACCCGTCACTGCACTCTGACCACGGGCACGGGCAGGTCCGGTGCGGGGGCGCCCCACCTTCCGCACACGGGTCCACTCCTAACGGGCCGTGCACATGGCGGTGGTGGTGGAGGAGCCGCGGCGGCGGCGCCTGCGAGTCCGCCCTCCGGGGGCCGCAGCACAGCACAGCACCTGCACGCACACCGAGGCACAGCGCCCAGGGGGAGCACCACTGAGACGGTGGAGGGCAACTCCAGCTTGAAGGGGGCGCACCAGGTACGCACACAGACCGACGAGCGCGACTTCTGGCGGCGGAGTGACGCGCAGCACCGTACCGACGCCCGGCGTCGCCGCTTATCCTTCCGGCCAACCCCCTCCAGCCAGAGGGTTACGCAACGGCGGCGACGCGGGGGGATGCTCCGGGCCGCCGCGAAGAAAGGACGTCGGATAAGGGGGGATGATGCTAACTACGTGTGCATGTGTGCACGGTTTTTCAAATTTTGGGGCACATCAAGGGCGCCATTTTAGAATTACCTAGGTCCAGTTTTTCCGAAACAATATACCAGAGCAAGCTAATAAAAAAAAGTACCTAACTATGAAGGAGGCCATGAAAAAAAAATGTTTTTATTATATTCCTTAAACAGCAAAAAAAAAAACAAAATATCAATACTTCAAAATTACAACAACACACCAATCAAAAATAACAGAAGAAATGACATCGATGAACACACACTCTATAAACAGCTTCGAGAAGCTATCAAAAACGTTGCAAAGAATAATAGAAAAAAAAACAAAAAACAAAATAATATCAAAAATATCAATACTTCAAAATTACAACAACAAACCAACCAAAAATAACAGAAGAAATAACATCCACGAACACACACTCTATAAACAGCTTCGAGAAGCTATCAGAACGTTGCAAATAATAATACAAAAAAAAAGAAAAAAACAAACAAAATAATATCAAAAATATCAATACTTCAAAACTACAACTACAAACCAAATAAAAATAACAAAAGAAATAACATCGATGTATAAACACTCTATAAACAGCTTCGAGAAGCTATCAAAAACGTTGCAAAGAATAATAGAAAAAAAGCAACAAACAAAATAATATCAAAAATATCAATACTTCAACACTACAACAACAAACCAACCAAAAATAACAGAAGAAATAACATCGATGAACACACACTGTTACGTAATCGAAGGACCAGGCGGGTGGGTGTTCGCCAATTTAAATGATAAGGTAATTAAAACTCGTCGTTTTGGAAATAATGTGGACTATAATTTAATGCGTAACAATAATTAATACACAGCGATGTACACCGGTGAAGGTAACGAATTGAAGTGTCGTCTGCTCTGCATTCTTACAATTAAATCTTTGAGTTATTGGGGTGGGGTGCAATTTGAATTGTGCACCGCGAGGGGTGGCTTAAGATGATTCCTGATTGGTGCGGCTTTTCATTTCGATAAGCCATGTTGCCACACTTGGTTATCACAAGCCTTGGTTAATTCCTCTATCTGGCATTTCTGAGGATTCCTAATGCCGTCCAATAAATATATTTGGGATTTCCTGGTCGCTAATTGTATTTGCCGAAGTGGCAATCCTTGCTCAATAAGCGGCTTAATGTGCCTATTGATCTTCATGCGCACCGTACTTTACTTAAACACTTCTCGGTGAACATAATGGCTAAATAATAGCCACCCCAATAAATTGTCTTTACGTTAAATCAAACACTTAAAGTTTCACTGCATTGGAAGAATAAACCTCTACAATTGTTTCGGCCTCCCGACCATTATCAAGAGTACAGAGATACTGTAAATTGTCTTTACAATCTTAATACTACAAATGTATCGGCTGCAATAAAGGCCGACTAATGCGATTACACTTTAACCGATTTGGGGTTCGACGCTGTGCAATAGCGCCGAAACACACACTATATAAACAGCTTCGAGAAGCTATCAAAAACGTTGCAAAGAATAATAGAAAAAAAACAACAAACAAAATAATATCAAAAGAAGAACAGAAACCAGTATTTTCATTCTGTTAGATGTTAACATTCGGTAGGAGACGATACTTGAAGACGAAGAAGAAGAGGGTACTTATTTAACAGACCCTATATCTGTTACCCTTTGCGGGATTCCCATCGATGGATTCCTTAATCCAGACACCCTGTATAACGGAGGCCCCTTTTTGGTATCTAGGTCATGTGTGGGTTAAGATTTGCATGGCGCCCTTTTCAATCAGGAATCCCCCTCTCTACCGCAGGCAGGAGTTGGCTCCCACAAACGCCGCAGTAGGGAGTTTGTTTGCGCGCCCTTTTCGGTACGTCACTCAAAAAAATAGTCACTTACATTATAATAATAATAATTATTATTATAATCACTATACTAGTCACACCTACACTAATTGGTAGAAGGTGTAATGATAAATATATACAGGGCGAGTTTTTTCGGATGTTTAGCATGGGGATCTCGGAAACTAGCGGAGATAGAGGGACGATTAAATGGGGAAAGAATTGCAGTTTTAAGAGTTCAATTTCACGAGCTTTTTGTTTTTTGGAAAAATACAATGGCTAACTAGATATCTCGAAAAAATATATTTTTTGTTATTTTGTTCGGAGCATATTGCTCTGTTATTATTGACTTTAGAAAAAATGTGTGAAGGAAAAAGTTATAGGAAATTGTGTGCTTAATAATACAGTCTAACCGATAATTTTATTTAAGCTATACTTTTTGAGTTATGAAACAAACTTGTGTTTTTTCTAATGGAAACCATAGTCGGCCATGACTTTATAAAAAAGGCCTCGTTTCAACGATTCTAATGATATATCATATAACATAGGTATTTTTATAAATAATTAAATAATGGGATTTATTTCTTTTCAGTTTCGAACTATTCGAAGTAGTACGCTATAGAAACAATTGATAGATACAAACGATAATTATAGAGGCGGCCGATATCCCGATCTCTCTGTTTTAGATATTTATTTATGGGAAATGGTAAAATATAGAGTGAATCAAATATTGTACGTCACAGTAGATGACCTTAGAGAAGCTGTACTTAAAAGTTACAAGTTTTTGCTAATATTGATGGACGCTCTGTTAGAAAAGCAACAAATTCTGTTTTAAGAAGGTGTGCATTAATCATAATGGTGAACCTTTTGAACATATTTAGTCTTAAATAGTTTCCTAACTTTTAATTACGTTGTTTTGGTACTACTTTAATTACGTTATAATATGCTTGTATTGTTTCTCAATTTATCGTCTGTCATTCCCTGTTTAGTAGTTTTGTACTTATGTAATTTTGTTTTATCAGAAATAATTTTTATATAAAATTGTAACTCCAACGAAATAAACATTTTACACCAAAATAATAATGTTTATAATTTCGAAATGAAAAGAAAAATTTTAATAAAACTTGAATTTTATTATTTAACGCGTTGCGCATCTATCAATTATTTCCATAGCCTACTTCTTGAATAGTTCGAAAATAAAAAGTAAAAAATAACGATAATTTAATTATTTATAAAAATAACTATATCAAGTGATATATCATTAAAATAGTTGAAAAAGCGCCTGTTTTATAAAGTCATGGCCAAGTATGGTTTCCATTAGAAAAAACTCAACTTTGTCGCATAACTCAAAAATTATAGCTTTAATAAAATAATCGGTTAGATTGTATTATTAAGCACATAATTACGTACGACTTTTTCCTTTACACATTTTTTCTAAAGTCAATAATAACAGATCCATAGACACCGAACCAAATAACAAAAAAAAAATATTTTTTCGAGATATCTAGTTAGCCATGCAATTTTTCCAAAAAACAAAAAGCTCATGAAATTGAACTCGTAAAACTGCAATTCTTTCCCCATTTAATCGTTCCGCTATCTCCGCTAGTTTCCGAGATCTCCATACTAAACATCCGAAAAAACTCACCCTGTATATGTTGAAAGTTGGAATTCGAAAAATATAACAAGTACAATACTCATTATTTGTCATTCTCACAAAGCGTTTTTGAAAAATTGTAAAATTGTCTCTAGAGACCTCAAAACATATTTCCGTTGAAGTTTGGAATTCGAAAAATATAACAAGGACAACACCTACTCATTAGTTGTCATTCTCGCGAAGCGTTTTTGAAAAATTGTAATATTGTCTCTAGAGCTCAAAACATATTTCAGTTGAAATTTGGAAATCGAAAAATGTAACAAGAACCAATACTTGCAGTAAAATCAGTGGATCTATTCATTCCTTAGAAAATTGCTGTTGGATTACGTTCAAAATAGTTTTAAACATTCCAGTAAATATACATAATTAAGGCAACTGAATAATGCAAAAAAAATAAGAAAATTGTAGAAAATAAAATTTTAATAGAAAAATGTTCGAATAATGTCCAATTGGAATTTTTTTAATTTGTCCAAATTACACCAATTGTTTGCGACTTGCGACTTCTATGATCAGAATAGCTCCCCCTGACATCAGACAGGTCGTCTAATTAATAACATATAATATTGTGTAAATACTCCTAATTTACACACAACTTTAAATCGTATCCACTCCAGAATTTTGGAAAACTGGACGAAATTTTGAAATGTTTATTTGGAATTACGTTAATTCAACTTACATCTTTATATATCCATCCTTATATCATTACCTACATGCTATAAATACCACTTCCTAGAATTGCCGATAAATAAGAATAATGGAAAACGTACATAATGAAATGTTGTATTTTATGCGAGTTTTTTTCTGAAATTATAGCTGTAGTAAAGATAGATGATAAATGATAATTGAGAAATAATTTTTCATAAATATGCACAATAGACAAAATATGCAAAAATGCATGGTGGACCACCCTGTATATGGAATATTTTATATTTTGTATGTTCTATTTTGCAAACAAATGTTACTTTTCAGTTAAAGTAACATTTGTTTGCAAAATAGAACTTTGACAAAATAGAACCTGACAACTTCTGAAAAAAAAATTGAACTATTTACAGCCCTTAATTTATTAATCAGACAATTTTAGTGATAATGCATCACTGACAACCAATAAAATTTCAGGATTGCAGAAAAGCTAGCCAATGAAAACATTATAACATTTCAATTACTCTATGGTGAAATTATTACAGAAATAGCAGTATTATTAGGTTTGTTACTTACAAAAATCATTGAACATTTTACCGATTTTCAGTTAAAGTAAGATTTGTTTGCAAGATACAACATAAAATATATATATATATATATATATATACACTACTCAAAACAATTATCGCATAATCCAAAAAAACATGACTTTAATTTATTTTTTATATTTTTCAATTTATTATGTTAGTGGTTCAAAGAATAACAAAATTTTAGATAATGTTGATAAAATTTAAAGAAAATTAGGAACAGATATTTGAAGTTAACAAAAAATACTCAAAATATCATAAAACAAATTTTTCAAAATTACTGGTATCTGTTTAGAATTATAGTTTTAATACTCGGTGTTCCCTCCTCTGGCTCTTATTACTGCCCTACAACGCCTTTCCATGCTGAGAATTAAATTTTCCACTAGCTGCTGAGGAATGTTATTCCATTCTTCCACAAGTGCTTCAGATAACTCGTTTAGAGTTTGTGGTACATTTAGCCTACTTCTTAGTCATCTGCCAAGATTGTCCCACATGTGCTCTATAGGATTTAGGTCGGGTGATCTTGCTGGCCGACTGGCAATAGACTTATTGCTTCGATATTAACCCTCTGGAGATACTGTTGCACTATTTGTGCGGTGTGTGGGCGGGCATTGTCATGCATTAACAGAAAATCATGGCCAATGAATGGAGCAAAAGGCATGACATATTGTTCTAAAACATCTCGGATATACCTGTCTGCATTTAAAGTTCCGTTATGAAACACATGTAACTCTGTACGTGCTTGTGAGTTGATTGCTCCCCAAACCATGATTCCGCCCCCACCAAAGGCATCCAATTGGCGGATATTGCATTGGGAAAATCGAGTCCCTGGAGTTCTCCACACTCTGTGACATCGATCGTTGGATGAAAGAGTGAATCTCGACTCATCCGAGAACAAAATATTCGCCCATTGCTGGTGAGTCCAAACCACATGTTCTCTTGCAAAAGCAAGTCGCCGTACTGGATGTTCCCTGGTTAAACGAGGGCCCGTTGCTGGACATCTAACATTTAAATGGATTTCATGTAGTCGGTTTCTAACTGTTTGCTTTGAAATTATTGTATTGTGCACTCGGTGTAATGAGTCTTGTAAGAATCTAGCGGTAACTGTTCTATTTCTGCGAGCAGAAAGTGTTATGAAACGGTCTTCTATTGGATTTGTGGCCCTTAGTCGTCCTTGTCCTTGGCGTCTGGAATATCCATGCGTTTCTCGGAAACGTTGGTACACCCTACTAATGGAGGATTGGGCCACATTTAAAATTTGAGCCACTCTCTCTTGTGTCAGCCCTTCCCGGAGAAGAAGAACTGCAGATTGAGCTTCACCATCTGTTAAATGTCTTGTATTGCGTCTATTATTGTTTTCTATTATTTAAACGTAGTTTTAGAACACAGAACCGACGAAATTTCGAATTTAAAGTAGAACCGCACAGTTTGTTATTTGGACATTTAAAAGAAATTATTTTTCTAAACACTATCAAATTAAAGATTTTGATTATTAGTGCAACAATATTCTTAGACATATAAATGCACAAACTTTGTTTTGTTTTTCTTTCAATCTAAGCTTAATTAAATCCATTTCCATCAATATGCGTTAATTGTTTTGAGTAGTGTATATATATATATATATATATATATATATATATATATATATATATATATATATATTCCATATACAGGGTGGTCCGCCTAAGAAAGGTCAGTCCCTTTCTGACGTCATCGTTTAATTTAATAATTTGAAATTTGTGGTATATAATACACATCATTTGTGTTTATAATGGGTACATTTTACTTTGTTTTCGCATTGAGTAGTAGTATGAGCATTTATTTCAAATACAGGTATACATCTACATCATTTTATTTTATTTTGTATTTCCGTCTTTTTAAACATTGTTTATTTGTGCATCTATTGCTGTCCATTTTATTTAGTATTTATTTTATATAATTTTAGACTTGCTATTGAATTTTGGTAGTGAACTGTCTGACCTGTGTGAATAAATTTTTGTGAAAACACCAATAAAGTTTTATTATTATTATTATTATCATCATATTAATACATATAATTATATAATATTAATGATAGATAGATATATGATATACGATGTGATACATGATGCATGGAATGGGCTATCGACTTTCGTGTTTCGGCCCATGAACTGTTGTGAATGTGAATGATTGTCTAATATTAGTTCGTGAGTTAGTCACTGTCTTGATGGTTTGCCAGTCTTTTACAATTTTTCAATTTTAAATTTTGTATTACCGATTATAAAATTTTGTAATCAACATAGATCTAAATATTGTATTTATTTCTATTTAAAAAAAAAAGTCTCATCGTATTTAGATCGACCACTCTGTATATATATATAATATTATATAAAGATATAATTTAGATGCTAAGTTGTGAAGAATCTGATTAAAATTTTGCGTAATTAAAAAAAATGTACTAAAATATACCATAAAACTATGCTACTAAGTTAATAATTTTCTGGGCTCTAATACGAACACAATTTATTTATATGTCATAGTTGCCATTGTATGGCAATATCATCAAATTATGATTATTTTTGCATTAACATTTTATTAACTTTTTTTATAGTTTTACCCATTATACCAGTTGTATACAGTGTGGAAATTAAGTAGCGGATAAATTCGGTAACTCCGTGAATGTGTATGAGAGAGAAAAAATCTAAAAGGGAGATAACGATATAAATTACTGCGCATATGAAAAAAAAAATCAGATTTAATTTTTTTTTAAAGTTATGACGTCATTAATGTTTTTTTTTAATGACAACGTAAATTTTTTATTTTTTATTTCCGTAGAGTTTTAATTTCCACACTGTATATTATATTATGCTTCTTTTCTCGCACTCACTGGTAAAGTAATTAGGTTTTATAATTCTTTAAATGTCACTAGTTTGAAATGATTATGGCTATCTTCAAAAGCTATTTATATATTTATATTCCGTTTTATTACAATTTAAGTTTATTTCAATTGTAATGTTGGAGTGGTTTGAGTTTAATAGCAAATAAATAAATACATTTGAAAAACTATAAGACCTAATTACTTTACCAGTAAGTACCAGAAAAGAAACATAATATACATCTGACAATTCCGTATGCATGTATAATTGTTTTATAATAATAATAATATTACAAGTTTCTTGTAGGTAGAAATAATACATTAGAATTTGTATTGTATTTATATTATAAATAAAATTACAATACAAATTATAATGCAACCATAAGCATTCTTTGTACCTACAGCAGCCTTGTAATATTATTATTGTTATTATAGTTATCAATTTGTTTTTTTTAAATTTTAGATAGAACCTGTATAAACAAACCATGAACAACCTTATGTAATTATTTATACTTATTATCTGTTGCAAATAAATTACTATTATTAATAAATTATTATTAATACACATAACAGAAACATTTGAAATGCGAATTACAAAAAAAAAAATAGCGGACACATATTTATACGCAGCTATTAAAAATGCTTATGTGCAAAGACGGCGTAACATCGATCAGAGGATTTTATTGTAATTTTTCCGCTGATCTCTCACCAATTTCTACATTAAGTAGGGACTGCAATCTCGGGATTGCAATCCTGCAATCTCATCAATCGGAATCCCATCACCTTTTATGTCCAGAAATCGCTATTAAGAAAATTGGACCGAAGCAATCGGAACTGATAAAGCTAACCCACGCAAATGACTTTCTTTACAAAAGAAGCGATTTCAAATTATTTGTCTTGGTTTTTACACCAAGTTAGGTGTAACTTAAGTTGCTAAACCAATAAGATTATTAATAAGAAAGATATGAAATTTTGAAAATTTGTTCTCTGAAAATTTTACATAGAAATAACAGCGTGTATGTAAGTTGGTGGATAAATGAAATTTTGTAAATTTGTTCCCTGAAAATTTGATATGAAAAAAAACATCAGCGTTTAAATAGGACGATAAATGAAATTTTGAAAATTTGTTCCCAGAAAATTTGACATGAAAAAAAGCAGCATTTAAGTCGGAGGATAAATTATATTTTGAAAATTTGTTCCCTAAAAATTGGTTACGATAAAAAGTCACCTGGTAAACTTAGAGGCTAATTGAAATATAAACTTCGCGAATTTGTTTGTCCTGTGGCCGCATAGGTACATGCATTTTTATGACAAATTTTCTAAATTTAAAAATAAAATAAAAAAAAAAACCATTATATTACAGAAGTAGGGTAAACTATGATGGTTCTAACTCAGATTGATTGATCAAATTACACTCCCGATCTCGCGATTTGATCGCGCCGATTAAAAATCTGATTAAATCGGATCGAATCAATTTAATCGGGAGTTTAATTGGATCGATCAATGTGAGTTAGAACCGCCATAGTTTACCCTACTTCTTTGATATGTTTTTTTTAATCATTTGTTTGAAGTTTTGAAAATATATTTACTGTCGGACGGACCCGTCATTCTTAGAGTCCGTGGCTGTACATGTTTCATATTTGAAACTCAATCGTCAATTGAGTATATAAATAAACTTAATGTTTGTTTGTGATGCATCTGAGTTTTAAAATCGTTTTTATTAGTCTGCCTAATTTTGCATACTATACGTGTCAACGTCATTCGATAAATAAGATAAATGTACATAGAATTGAGTTTACTGAAAATTATTCGCACATAAATAAGTAAATTAGTCAGTACTAATTATTCACGTTGCAAACAACCAAGATGAGGTAATCAACAGCGAGGACCTTCAATGGATTATTTAAGGCAACTTCCTAGGCTAATAACATTACTGCCGCCGCCGTCGTTATTAATACAATCAACCTCGTCGCTGGAGGAAATGCACGGAGCCACGAGGCTAATATGGCCTAGAAATTTGAAAAAAAAAACAGCCTCAAGGCCGTCGGCGAAGACTAATTCGCAAAACCCCTGCAACTGGGGGTTGCAGGGCCCCCAGGACTCCACAATGTCCACCCCTCGGGGGCGCATCTACCAGGACTCCACAATTTCTACCTCTCGGGGGCGCATCCCCCAGGACGCAGCGTTTCAGTTTGAAATCCCCCCATCGTACACTCACACATCACACATCGATCGCCGCCCCCAACACCATCTCTATCCAGGAGGCGAACCTGAAGCGCCCGCATCCTGGACGCGAACCGCGCGGCTTCTCATTACGCCCCCCTCCGGGGGCGGCAAAAACATCCCCCGTGAGGGGGAGGGGGGACAAAAACATCGCCCCCCAGCCCCGGAGAATCGATGCAGCCTGCCGCCGCCACACCGACTGCTACCGTTGATTAATATTTCAGGACGGGGCCATTATTGCCGCCCCCCATTGGGGGCATCCGCAAAATCGACGGGGTGAAGAATGTGGGGGGGCCCGGACAATCGATAAGGGCAGGGGTAATAAATTTTTATTCGGGATTTATCGCATGTATGCGAACGTTAAGCGGGCGTTAAACGGGAGCAGTGTAAACGAAGGATACGGATTTCCAGATAATCTTGATAACTGTTCGCACTGATAAAGGAATATTCGTAGATATACCATTGTTCACCACTTTGATACAATTTATAGGTACATGTACCTACACGTAAATGCATAATGTGTGTTATAATAGTATATTAAAAAACAAGTGCCGTAAACCATGATTATAGCATGCGTCCAATCAGACCTGATCAATAAGTACCATTAGAACCATTACAAGTCCCATAAGAACATTATGTTTCACTTCACATAGAATACGAGATATGTAAACATGTCCGTAACAACCGGGGCGTAATAAGAGGGCGTAATGAATGCATTCCGCCCTGGAGTGTATTTTCATGTAAACATGTCCATAACAACCGGGGCGTAATAAGAGGGCGTAATGAATGCATTCCGCCCTGGAGTGTATTTTCATGTAAACATGTCCATAACAACCGGGGCGTAATAAGAGGGCGTAATGAATTCATTCCGCCCTGGAGTGTATTTTCATGTAAACATGCCCATAACAACCGGGACGTAATGAATTCATTACGCCCTGGAGTGTATTTTCATGTAAACATTTCCATAACAACCGAGCGAAAATAAGAGGGCACAATTACGCCCTGGAGTGCGTTTTCCAGATTAAGAAAAAAAAAAGTGAAAATAAAATCTTGTATGCACCACGGGCCTCCGAATGATTATGCCCATCGAACGACATCCATCTCTCGGGCTGAAGCCCTCGAGCTGCATTTCATCGTTCTCCGGGCGTAATCATCCTAGTAACGCCCTTGGTGCATAAATACCTGTTAAGGCATGTAAATCATCGATTTCAGATTCTATTTGCTTTCCAGCTGCGATTCAAATGTAATCAATTTTCCGGACGAGCTTCGTAAATGGCGCAAAACGAGAATAAGTAGCAGAGAAAATGAGAATAAGTAGCAGAGAAAATGAGAATAAATAGCAGAGAAACGACAATTAAGTAAAGCGTGGGACTTACCGGTATTGTTGTTGGCATTCGCTTGGGCAAACTGGGGGTTCTGCAGGAGCTGTTGCTGCAGCATCGAGTGCTGGAAGTGCGGGAACGGGGGCAGGTTGGGGTATGCAGGTGGCGGGCCCTGGGGGCTGGTGATCTGGTGGTGCTGCTGGTGATGCTGGTGGTGCTGCTGTTGGTTGTGGTGCTGCTGCGCTGGACTTGGCTGACTCGTTGGAGGGTAATGTGGCGGTGCAACGGGCTCACCTGCAACAACGATAGCAAATTTATTTTTAAAAAAAGCACGCAAATATAAAATAATTATAGTGACAGTTTCACTCATGCCACCGTCAACCAATAACATTGCAGGATTTTAGAAATTCTAAAAAAAAGTGAACGGCAGACATTTTTTTCTGTTTTGAAGTTGTTTTATCAATAATTTTGATCTACGAAATTTTAAATAATGAGAATCTAGTCGCAACTATTATGTTTTACTACGGTACAGTATAATATGACTATAACAGGATAGTAAAACAAAAAGTATTCGATAAATAAATAAAGAAATACACCCAATACGGCCAATAAACTACAGGAAAATAAGAACTTTACGCCATTTATTAACAACTACACGACATTTACCAAACGTCTTAATGTAATAAACCTCATCGAGCTTCTTGACTAATTAACATTATTGTGATTCTATATTTTGTGTTTATGAGTATGTGTAATCGTCGTCTATTGTTTTGTATATGCCTATATATGATATTTGTGTATTTTATATATATATATATATTAAAGGGAAGTTCCCGTAATAAAATATTATTATTATAATTGCATGTAAATAGCACGTAATTAGAATCACAAATTAAGAAAGATCTGTTTATTTAATCATTATTAAATTATATGATAAATTTAACAAAATTTGTACATTTGGACAATCTATTAGATTTCCCAACAATTATCCATGAAATTCCTCAACTTTTAATCAAACTTTCAACAATTTAAAAAAATATTTACTAATGTCTAAATCCATCAAATTTTCACATTTTGAATATTTTGAAATCAAATTTTTCAATTCATGATAATTTTAATGTCTAAATCCATCAAATTTTGACAATTTGAACATTTTGAAATCAAATTTTCCACAATTCAAGAACATTTTAATGTCTAAATCCATCAAATTTTGACATTTTAAACATTTTTAAATCAAATTTACTACAATTTAAGAAAAAAATAATTACAAATTATTTATTATAATCATTCGATAATATTCTACGAGACTTTCTATATATGCCATTTTCTTTAAGATATGTCGACTATTTTCCATGATATTCCTGGACAATATACACGAAACCTCCCAACAATATTCCACGACATTCTTCGTCAATTTTTCACGAATTTTCAATAAGATTTATCTCTATTTCCATGTGCGAAAACTGTGGATTTTTGTTGATTTTTGTATAAAATAAAATTGCTGAGAAATCTCATGGACAATTTTGTCAAGATATATCATAGAAACTTGTCTGGTATTTTTGTGTTTTGTTTTAAAAGTCTTTCAGAAAATTGTCCAGAATCACATGGATATGGAAATAAATCTTATCGAAAATTCATTAAAAATTGACGAAGAATCTCGTGGAATATTGTTGGGAGGTATATTATGGACAATAGTTGAGAGATCTGAAAGAAAATGGCATATGGCAAATGGCAAGTCTAATAGAATATTATCGAATGAATTGAATGAAATCTAATAGAAAATTTGATTTTAAAATGACAAAATTTGATAGATTTAGATATTTGTAATATATATATATATATATATATATATATATATATATATATATATATATATATATATATTTCTTTTTTAATTGTCATAAAGGTTTATGAAAAATCTGATAAGAAATTGACATGAAATTTTAATAACTGTTGTGGGAAAATATAGTAGAAATTTTATGGAAATTTTATTGAAATTAATGAAAATTCTTAGCGAAAACTGTAGATGTTTGTTGATTTTTCTATAAAATAAAATTGCTGAGAAATCTCATGGACAATTTTGTCAAGACATCTTATAGGAAAATTGTCTGGTATTTTTTATGTTTTGTTTTAAAAGTCTGAAAGAAAATTGTCTAGAATTACATGGAAAGGGAGATAAATATTATTGAAAATTCGTGTAAAATTGACAAAGAATCTAGTGGAATATTGTTGGGAGGTTTCGTGTTTCGTTCTAAAAGTCTCAATGAATCGCAGAATCGCTAAGAATTTTCAGTGATTTCAATAAAATATGCATGAAATTTCTACCAGATTTTCCCACAATATTTCATAAAATTTGATGTCAATTTCTTATCAGATTTTTTATAAAAACTTCATAAAAATAAAAAAAATATATTACAAATGTCTAAATCCAAAAAATCGTGTAAAATTGACAAAGATAGTGGTATATTGTGGGAGGTTTCGTGTTTCGTTCTAAAAGTCTCAAAGAATCGCAGAATCGCTAAGAATTTTCAGTAATTTCAATAAAATTTGCATAAAATTTCTATCAGATTTTCCCACAATATTTCATGTTAATTTCTTATCAGATTTTTTATAAAAACTTCATGAAAATTAAAAAATATATTACAAATGTCTAAATCCATCCAATTTTGACATTTTAAAATCAAATTTTCTATCAGATATCATACAATTTCTTTTGCAAATAATACATAATCAATCATTTTTTTAAAGTAAATAAATCATTGTATAAGACTTCATAAATTGAACAAAACTTTTCGACCATTTATGTTGAATTTTGTACATTTGTCATTCACACAAAAATTCAATGAAACTTTTTCAGGATATTATAAATTCAGCGTTGAAATTGTCAATTATTAAAACTAAAATGCGAATGTTCGGCAAAAATTATATAGTACATCATAAATTTATTGAAAACTCGTGTAAAATTGACAAAGAATCTAGTGGAATATTGTTGGGAGGTTTCGTGTTTCGTTCAAAAAATTTTAAAGAATCGCAGAATCGCTAAGAATTTTCAGTAATTTCAATAAAATTTGCATAAAATTTCTACCAGATTTTCCCACAATATTTCATAAAATTTCATGTCAATTTCTAATCAGATTTTTTATAAAAACTTCATGAAAATAAAAAAAAATATTACAAATGTCTAAATCCATTCAATTTTGACATTTTGAAATCAAATTTTCTATCGGATATCATTCAATTTCTTTTGCAGGTAAGACATAATCCAAATTTTTTTAAACTTATTACACAATCGACATTTTTTGAGGAATTTATAATTTATTCTACAATTTATGTTCAATTGATGTTGCAATAGACAGATTTAGTTGAATTTATTATATCGTTATCAATTCTTGATGATTGTATAACGTAATTGACAGTTTTTGTTGAATTGGTCATGACCTTGACAGCCTTTGTTGGATTGATGATGTCCTATACAATTTTTGTCTAATACTCGAATTTTTGTTTTAATAATTGATAATTTTCGTTGAAATTATAATATCGAAAACAAGTTAGGAAATTATAAAATCGTAAAAAAGTCCTCGAATTTTTGTTGAATTTATTACACAAGGAATCACAAATTCAACAATAAAAGTTGATAATTCTATAAGAAAAGTAGAATTCTATAGAATTTATTATAGTATTCACAATTTCTGTTTCAAATAAGACAATCATTTTTTTTTAAATATATTACACAATCGACTTTTTCTGTGGAATATATGATTTAATCTAAAAATTATGTTGAATTGATGTTGCATTCGACAGATTTAGTTGAATTTATTATCTCATTAACAATCCTTGATGATTTTATGATGTAATTGACAGTTTGTGTTGAATTTGTTATGACTTTGACATGTTTTGTTGAATTTATGATGCCCTATACATTTTTTTGTTGACTAATCGAATTTTTGTTTTAATGATTGACAATTTTCGTTGAATTTACAATATCGTAGAAAAGTTAGAAATCTTCACAAATTCAACAAAACTAGTTATCATAGACAATTCAACAAAAGTAGTTAATAGAATTTATGATAGCATTAACAATTTATTTTGCAAAAAGACAATCAATAACTTTTTTAAATTTAATACAAAATCGACATTTTTTGTGGAATACTTAATCTACAATTTATGTTGAATTGATGTTGCAAGCGACAGATTTTGTTGAATTTATTATTTCATTAACTATTCTTGACGATTTTATAATGTAATTGACAGTTTTTGTTAAATTTATAATGACTTTGACATATTTTGTTGAATTTATTATGTCCTATACAATTTTTTGTCGAATAATCGAATATTTGTTTTAATAAGTGACAATTTTCGTTGAATTTATAATATCGTAGAAAAGTTAGAAGAATTTTTGTTGAATTTATTACACAAGGCATCACAATTTCAACAAAGGAAGTTGATTATTCTATAAAAATAGTAGATTTCTATAGAATTTATAATGGCAATAACAATTTCTTTTGCAAATAAGACAATGATTTTTTTAATACATTACACAATCGATATCTTTTGTGGAATTTAAAATGTAATCTACAATTTATGTTGAATTGATGCTGCAATCGACATATTTTGTTGAATTTATTACACAAGGCATCGCAAATTTCTACAAAAGAAGTTGATTATTCTATAAAAAAAAGTAGATTTCTATAAAATTTATAATGGCAATAACAATTTGCAATCGACAGATTTTGTTGAATTTATAATCTTATTAACAATTTTTGATGATTTTATGACGTCATTGATAGTTTTTGTTGAATTTGTCATGAACTTGGCATCTTCTGTTAAATTTATGATCTCCTGTACATTTTTTGTCGAATAATCGAATTTTTGTTTTAATAGTTGAATTTATAAATTTATATACTAGAAAAGTTTCATTAAACTTTTTTACTTCATCGACCATTTTTAATATATTTATAATATGATCGACAGGTTTTGTTCAATTTATTGAGTCGTATACAATGATTCAATGAAAATTGTCAAAATTAAGTGGTATACAATGATTCACTGAAAATTGTCATAACTAAGTCGTATTATTCATAATTATAAATTAAATTTATATTAATCATATAAACAATGTTCTTTGAATCATTAATAATCAACACTTTTTGTTGAATAATCAACTATTTATATCGAATATATGATGTTAACTATAATTTTTATGTGAATTTACAATATAATTGATCATTGTACATTTCAATTTTTACTTAATTTATACTATTGTACTTTTCAATTTTAATTGTATATTATTTTTTTATTGACTTGTATAAAACTATTTTGTTTCTTAACACCAATAAATACTATACTAATTCATTTTTTAATTTATGGCATCGAAAATTATAGTTTTGTTAAATTGATGATGTCATCGAAAACATTTCATGATTTTATGACGAAATTTGTCATAACCTTGACATATTTTGTTGAATTTATGATGCCCTATAAATTTTATTTTTGTAGAATTTGTGATATCTTCAATTATTTTTCTTTTCATTGACAATTTCTGTTGAAAACATTTTTTATAATACAGTACTTATCAGTTATATTTTTCAAACTGTTGCTTTAAAAACAGCCATAAACCAATGTTGTAATTTAACTAAATTAAATAGAAAATAATGTTAATTACGTCATAAATCAACGTCAAGAAAGAACAAACATTGATGATATAATAAATTCAGCGAAAATTGTCCATGCCCGAAAAAAAAGTTAATATATTATAAATTTCCGTACTTATTTACTTGTCGATTATTCAACAAAAGTTGTCGAAGTTATCATGAACTCCACAAAAGCTGTGGCTGACATTACAGGATCAATGAAAATGATCGATAATTGTCGATTGTCCAGGTTTAACGAATATTGTCGTTAAACCGATGTTGAATGGAAATCTTATTTGAACTTATTTTATTAAAAGTTAACAAGCAATCTCATGTATAATTGTCGGGAAATCTCACACAATATTGTCCAGATGTATAATTTTTGTTAACTTTATGATATAATTGATAATATATCATGTTTATAATACATTAAAAATTGTAGATGACATCATAAATTCAACAAAAGTTGTCGAAAATTGTATTGAAAATTGTAGATTATTCAACTAATATTGTTTTATTAAAACTTAAGAACGAATCTCATGCATAATTGTTGGAAAATCTCATAGAGTAATGTGCAGATGTACAATTTTTTGTTTAATTTATGATATAATTGATAATTCATTAAAAATTGTAGATGACATCATAAATTCAACAAAAATTGTTGAAAATTGTATTAAAAATTGTAGATTATTCAACTAATATTGTTTTATTAAAAGTTGAGAAGGAATCACAAGTATACTAATTGTTGGGAAATCTCATAGAATATTGTCCATATTGTCCCAAAGTAGATTAATCTACAATATTCGTCAAATAATCTACAATATTTAATACAATCTTCGATAATTTATGCCAAATTTATGATATAATTGATAATACATTAAAAATTGTGGATGACATAAATTCAACAAAAGTTGTCGAAAATAGTATTGAAAATTGTAGATTATTCAACGAAAATTGCAGATGAACCTACGTTAGTTACATCTTGCACATTTAGTTGCATGTTCTTAGCCTGATTTTTTTGTAATGTTTACTGGTTACACCAATTCATGTGCCATAAATTTACACCACGACAGAAGTTAGGCTAGGAAATCTTATTGAAACTTATTTGATTAAAACTTGAGAAGGAATCTCATGTTTAATTGTTGGGAATCTCATAGAATATTGTCCAGATGCAGCTAAAGTAGATTAATCTATAATATTCGTTGAATAATCTACAATTTTCAATACACTTTTCGACATTTTTTGTTAAATTTATGATATAATTGATAATACATTAAAAATTGTGGATGACATAAATTCAACAAAAATTGTCGAAAATTGTATTGAACATTGTAGATGATTCAACGAAAATTGCAGATTAATCTACTTTAGTTATATCTTGCACATTTAGTTGCATGCGTTTAGCCTCATTTATTGTAATATTTACTAGTTACACCAATTATGTGTCATAAATTTACACCACGACAGAAGTTGACTGGGAAATCTTATTGAAACTTATTTGATTAAAACTTAGTTACATCTAGCACATTTAGTTGTATGCTCTTAACCTTGATTTTTTTGTAATATTTACTGCTTACACCAATTCATGTGTAATAAGTTTACACCAAGACAGTAGTTAGACTGCGACAGTTCACGGCCACTCCACCGCTAGTAGAGATCTCGATTTAAATAATCCGCGGTTTTATTCGGCGTCCTAATCGCCGCGTGCAATTATCCTGTTGTAAATGGTGTAATTGTAATTAGAGTGCTTGCAATTGTCGCACAATACGATAATGTACTATCGACTAAAATCATACAATAAGATAATGTAATTGCCCGCGACATTAAATATTAATGTGCATTAATAATTAATGCATTAATCTATATCAGTGCGTCAAGAATTACGATAGTCTAAATACATGACTTTCCTGTAATTGTCCCACTACCATTGAGTTAATTATTTATCAAAAGGGTATTAAGGATCGCAAAATGTGCAATTATCTGAATTAATATTTAATAACTAAATTTGCTCTGTGATCACCCTCGGAATAATACATAATATATTTATTCCGCATAATATAGATCGATTGTCATGTTTCAGGACAAACTAATATTTTCTGCTGTCAATATAAGTCTGCATCAGACACGAATCGATGGAATTACTAATGTATGTCCGGCGCTTGCCCATTTCTCAGCATCGAGGATAAACAAATCTGTGATTGATACGTGATGTTTCAGGAGATAAATGGGGACATGGATATAAATCTATGCAAGCACCTGTCCACTAATACAACGCATTCATCCATTAACAATATACAGGGTGTCCAGAATAAGGATACATACAGGATGTATCAGACAAATGGAATAAATTCAATAATAAATAAATGGGGGCGTGTTCGAAAAAACGCTCGGACACGTCGATTGTTATTTTTAGTTGCGCATTTTTTTCAACAAAAACTTTTTATACAGGGTGTGTCATGTGACCGTGGCCAATACCAACTTTCTTATTTTAAATGCAACACCTGGTATATTATTCAATTTTTGGATTCTTCAGAAAATTCTAGACATATTTCATGTACAATGTCCTATACCTATCTTCAACTGTTTCGGAAATATTAAGTGTTTTCAGATTTATTGAATTTTATTATTTTCAGATTATTTTCAGATAGGGAGGCGAGGATCGATGGAATGGCCAGCACGATCCCCTGATCTGACGTCATTAGACTTCTTCTTATGGGGATATATCAAAAGTATTGTATACAAAACTAAACCCCTCGACTTAGCTGACTTAAGAAGACGAATAATGCTTGCGATTAGATCGGTCACGCCTGAGATGTTGAGTAACGTTGGAAGAAATTTCTATTTAAGATTAGGATGTTGCCAAGACGTTCACGGCGAGCATTTTGAACATCTCCTCCATTGAAATTTATTGTTTTTTTTTTGTTTTTTTACATTATCAAGAAATAAACAGTATTACTTATTAGTTTTTGAGTGTGTTGTAACGAATTTCTGTAATCAAATAATTTTCTTTTTTTAATGTTAATTTTTGCAATAAATCTGAAAACACTTAATATTTCCGAAACAGTTGAAGATAGGTATAGGACATTGTACATGAAATATGTCTAGAATTTTCTGAAGAATCCAAAAATTGAATAATATACCAGGTGTTGCATTTAAAATAAGAAAGTTGGTATTGGCCACGGTCACATGACACACCCTGTATAAAAAGTTTTTGTTGAAAAAAATGCGCAACTAAAAATAACAATCGACGTGTCCGAGCGTTCTTTCGAACACGCCCCCATTTATTTATTATCGAATTTATTCCATTTGGCTGATACACAGTGTATAATTGTATGCATAAAATCATTCTCAAGTAATCTGAGTACTTCTTGAACTCATTGTATTTCATCTTGAAAAATGAAGCGTTTCCGAGATATTCGAGGTTAAACTTGCAGCCCTTGATTAACTATAAGGGCCTTACATGCATGTAAAAACAGACAACACATGCTAACGCAAGAAGGGAAGTCACCATACATCTGTCAAGGCATTAGGGCCACGACTGACAGACATTAACGTCTACATCCGGCTCGTGTATCATCAGAGGATGCTCGCCTACTGTAAAGCTTCATTACATTTACAGTTCGGGAAGGCAATGATAAAATCGCCTGTTTACTCTCGTGTGTGCGATAATCCGACCGGAACATGTTACATAATGTAAATGTAAATAACAGAACGCAATTGTAAATACAATGCTGTATATTGCGCGAAGAGGAAGGTCGGATGGGAAGGATGGATGTTGCGAGCGGTCGACTGGAGCCTTGGGACCCTAAAATGCATTGAATCGAGAAATCCCTTGGGTAGATATACGAGTAAATGCGATAATCGAAGAAAATAGAGACCGTTCTAGCGAATGCAGAAATAAGATAATGTTATGTTGATAATAACCTCTGAGGATGGCTTATAAATGCCAAAACTAATCAGGTGAAGAACATTAAATAAACAGATTATATAAACTAAGAGAAAGTCTTAATATACTATAAATATACCTACTACCTGTAAGTACTGCCCATAAAAGAAAAATCAATATAAAATATAGGAACTAATAGTAAATATTTACTACTAAATGTAGTTCTACTACTATTTAATAGGTAAATATAGTACCATATAAATTTTTCATAATACTTATTTATTTAAGTATAAAGTTTTATCTATATTATTTATTTGTTAATACAGAGGTTCCCAAAATAAATTTGCAAAAATTTATAATCTAGTCGAAAACCTCAAATCGAAAAAATTAACCTGTCTATTTTGCGATCTCACTTTTATCATTTCCAATGAGATTGCTTTCAATCAAATTTAATAAAATACGAAAAAGATTAGCTAATTAAAATTAGTCATGCTTTCACTAAGAAAATTTAAGTATAAATTACAAAGATTAATTAGATCCTGCATTTATTTTTAATTATTGGGGTTTTATTCAGAAAGCATATCCCTGACAAAGTTGTTAAAATGTTCATAGTTATTTGCAGAAAATTTATTGAAAAAAAAAAAAAATTATCAATAGGCCCTTTACTTAAAAATTAACTTAAAAAATTAAAAAATTAAAATGTATTTTTCAACATTATTACTTACAAATTTTAATTTTAAATTGCAAATTATTATTCGAAACACAAAATCGTCATCTGAATTATACAATTTACATTGAAAATAATAATAATGTTTATTAGCGGGATAACCTACATAACAAACACATCATTAAATAAATTAAAAAACTTACTAAATTATAATGAATTTGCATTTTTTTTAAAGTACAAACTTTGCAATATAAATGCCACAACTCAATGGAAATAACAAATTGTCATGATAAATGATAAAATTTAGTTGAAAATTTTGTAATTCTTATTGTAAATACCAAAATATTAATTATAAATTTTAATGTTTCATTAAAACCGGAAATTTTGAGTATACATTATAAAGAGTTTATCCTCAAAGCATATAACTCACTAAGTTAATAATATTCTGACAGAGCAAAACTTTTAATAGAAAATACAAAATTATTTACAAAATTACAAATAGAAATTATGAAATTTTTGTTGCAAATGACAAATTTTGAATGCAAATTTACTACATTTTGCCAACAAATTAAGAAATTTTATTATAAATTGCAAGTTCATCAAACAACAAAATGCTCAATCAAATGATATCATTTCGCTTGTAAATTACAATGAATGTTGCATTTCTTTTGGAAATTACGAAATTTTCATTAGAATTTTTTAATATAATTACCAAAACTTTCATAAATTGTAAAGGTGAGTGGAACCTGCGAGTTTTTTTTTTATTGGAAATTAATTATAACATCTTTTCCCAGACATAATATTCCTTGCAAAGTTATTAGCCATTTTATAGAAATTTGCAAAACATCTAATGGAAGGTATAAATTGGTGTTGATTATAAATTTTAAAAAAATCAACAAAAACTATGACATTTTCATCATTTTAACTACAAATTACAAAAATTTCTTCGAAACCCCATAAATAGTAATAACATTATGATGAATATTACGAAATTTTGATGATGGATTTCAATATTTCAATAGAAATTATAGAATATTAATTGTAGATTACAAAATATTTGTACAATTTGTAAAATGTTGAATTTAAATTGGAATATGCATTTTTTTTATTGAAAGTACAAAATTTGCATAATAAATTCCACAACTCAAAGCAAATAACAAATTGTCATGATAAATGATAGAATTTCGTTGGAAATTACGAAATTCTTATTGTAAATACCAAAATATTAATTATAAATTTCAATGTTTCATTAAAACTTGAAATTTTTAGTATAAATTATAGAGTTTATCCTCAAAGCATATAATTCACTAAGTATTAATATTCTGACAGCAATTTGCTAAACTTTTGATGGAAAATACAAAATTATTCACAATATTACAAATAGATGAAATTTTCGTTGCAAATGACAAATTTTGAATGCAAAATTTCTACATTTTCCCTACAAATTAAGAAATTTTATTACACATTGCAAGTTCATGAAACCACAAAATGCTCAATCAAATGATATCAATTCTCTTGTAAATTACAATGAATGTTGCGTTTCAGTTGGAAATTTCAAAATTTTTATTAGAATTTTTTAATATAATTACCTAAATTTTCATAAATTGTGAAAAGCAATGGAATTTGTTAGTTTGTTTATTGGAAATTATAACATCTTTCCCCAGAAATAATATTCCTTGCAAAGTTATTAACCATTTCATTAAAATTTGCAAAAAAATATAATGGAAGATGTAAAATTTAAAAAAAAAACAACGAAAACTATAAAATTTTCGTCATTTTAACTACAAATCACAAAAATATCTTCGAAAACCCAATGAATAGTAATAACATTATGCTGAATATTACGAAATATTGATGATGGATTTCAATATTTCAATAGCAATTATGGAATATTAATTGTAAATTTCAAAAATTTTGTAGAATTCTTAAAATTTTGAATTTAAATTGGAACATTGTAGCGAAAATTTGCTAAATCTTTATTATAAATACAATATTTCAATGGAATTGGAAATCAATCACCAACTAATAAATAACTGTTATTGGAATTATGTAATTTTCGTTGGGATTATCATCAATAATCATTGTAAATTACAAAATTGCAATAGCTTTATGAAAATTTTATTGTAAATTGCTAAAATTTCACTATAAAATGCTAAACGTCATTTGTATTTGCAAATTTTGTATGAAATTGTTAAAGTGTTTAAAGTCTGTTATTTGTAGAAAATTTAATGAAAATAAACTTCGCTGGAAATTACGAACATTGCATTAGAGATTACAAAATTTTCATTAGAAATTATGAAATTCTTATTATTAATACCAAAATTTTACAACACCTATATTTTCCTTGCAAATAATTTAAAAAAAATTACGCTACAAAAAAAAAAATCAAACCACAAAATTCTCATTAAACTTATGTCACGTGGGTTGTAAATTAAATATACAAAAATGTCATAATTTTCATGAGAATTTTTTATTATTAAATAATAAAAAAATCATAAATTTCAATGATTAATGGAACCTGCGAATTTTTAGTTTAGAATTTTAGAAAATTCACAAACATTTTACTAACAACTGTGAAAATCTATAAAGTTCTATGCTCAAGTTCTAAAAAATCTATAAAATTTACTATGGTACAGTTCGTAAATCGTAATATTTTGATTTCATAGCTTCTAACTTTGATATTTTTTTTAATTTCTCACATAAGATATCTCGCCTTAAAAGTTTATTATGATTAGTTGTCATAATTTTATTGCAACTGTCAAAATATGTCATTTTTTAACTACAACGGTCAAAATATGCCATATTTTCTGCGGTAACTGTCAAAATTTGTCAAATTTTCAACTACAGCTGTCGATATTTCTTATATTTTCCACTGTAACTGACAAACTTTGTTATATTTGCAACTGAAGCTGTCGATATTTCTAATATTTTCAATTGTGACTGTCAAAATGTCATATATTTTCAACTGTAACTGTCAAAATCTGCAACATTGCCACATTTGTAGCTTCATGTGAAAATTTATCAAGTATACAACTGTAATAAACAAAATTTGAAAAAAAAATATTTACCCTTATCAAAATCCATAAACATTTTACTAACAACTGTCAAAATCTGTCAAGTTCTATGCACGAATTGTAAAAATCATAAAATTAACTACGGTACAATTTGTAAATCGTAATATTTTGATTTCATAACTTCTAACATTAATTTTTTCCATTTTCTTACATAAGATATGTCACATTCAAAGTTCATTATGATTTTTTGTCAAACTGTCAACTGTCAAAATGTGTCATATTTTTATCTTTAACTGTCAAAATATGTATTTTTTCGGAAATAGCAGATAATCTAAAATCCTTAAATAATTACTTATGGCTGATAATACATCAATAAATTTGGTCAAAATTTGGCAAATGTTTAACTGAAACTGACAAACTTTGTGATATTTTCAACAGTAACTGACAAAATTTGTGATATTCTCAACAGTAACTGACAAAATTTGTGATATTTTCAATCGTAGCTGTCAATATTTTTGATATTTTCAACAGTCACTGTCAAAATGTCTTCTATTTTCAACTGTAACTGTCAACATCTGCGAGGTTGACAAATTTTCACATGTGAAGCTAAAAATGTGGTAAATTTTTAGCTTCACATGTGAAAATTTGTCAAGTATAAAACTGCAACAATCAAATAGCGATCAAATTTGAAAAGTAATTTTCCAATTTTAACGACTTACTAGTTATCACCTGTAATTTTTAAATTTTAACAATTGATAATAAATATTTTTTATTCATATATTGCAAAAAAAATAAAACTAGTAACGTTTGCTCGAAAGTTGTCCAGTTATAACTGAAATTGTATGAAAACTTATCAGATTCAAAGACAATTCAGAGATTTTAAGTGTAATTTGTAAATTACTATTAAATTTTAGACTGTTCTTCTTAGGTATTAATAATGAGAAATTTTGTTGAAAATTCCATCTGTAATTTTAACAGAAACTCTCAAATTCCATTAACCTAATGATTCTACATGAATTTCACAAATTTGGGCATTAAATGTTACAGACTCCAATGGTAACAATGATAATTATAAAATGCATTCTGAATTTTCAAATTATGGCTACAGTTATCAAATTTGATCTGAATTATCAAATATACAATTTGATCTGAATTATCTAATTATGGCTGCAGTTATCAAATTTGGTCCTAAATGTTAACATAACTTGTCAGATTTTAAAGGAAATTTGATGATTCTACATGAATTTCGCAAATTTGGGCAGTCTCCAATGGTAATAATGATAATTATAAAATTTGATCTGAATTATCTAATTATGGCTGCAGTTTATCAAATTTGATCCTAAATGTTAACATAACTCGTCAGATTGTAAACGAAATTTAATGATTCTACCTGAATTTCGCAAATTTGGGCAGTAAATGTTACAGACTCAAATGGTAACAATGATAATTATAAAATTTGATCTGAATTATCAAATTATGGCTGCAGTTATCAAATTTGATCCTAAATGGTAACATAACTCGTCAGATTGTTAAGGAAGTTTAATGATTCTACCTGAATTTCACAAATTTGGGCAGTAAATGTTAAATTTTGTATTTTTTTAAGCAGGGCCGGATTTAGGTATTGCGACGTTTCTGAGTGCAAATGTTTTTTTGAGAAATTGATTCTCAACAATATTAGTTTTTGTATTAAATAAATTGAGCAACTTAGAGCCACATTAAAAAATATTGAAGATTCCTGCAGACTTGCATTAGAATTGAAGAGTTAAGCGAAAACAAACAATACAAACAATAATAATCTAAAATTTAGTTCAAGTATTTTTATATTCATTCTAGTTCAAGTATTCATTTTGTATCAAATTTAGTTTAGTTCAGTACATTTGGGTGAAAGAGATAAAAAATGGATTTGTAATTTTTTTGTGGAAATTCTGTAAGATTGTAGATACCTACTTACAAATTATTCAGAAAAATTGTAGGTACAATCTTACAGAATTTCTACAAAAAAATTACAAATCCAATTTTTATCATGTGATTGAAAGACTTGCAACAAAAAACTGTGGAATCAAATTTTACTGTCAAAAATATATAACAGTGAAAAACAATTTTAGCCAAACTTTTAGTTTGATTATTTAAAATTTGCGCCACTTGATGATTTTGATTTTTAAAAATGTTTGCAATTTTATTACCAATTTCACCAAAATACGTTCATGTAACAAAATTTGTAATTTTGGATAAATGTGATTAATTGTGTTTTTATATATTTTTTTATTTATTAACTTTGAATTAATACTTATTGTAAAACCATTATTGTTTCCAATTGATATAATTTTGTTTAGTTCTATGGTTAAATTATTTTCTGATAATTCTATTGAAAAGTATGCTAATACATTTGGGTGAAAATGAAAAAAATGGATTTGTATTTTTTTGTGGAAATTCTGTAAGATTGTAGATACCTACTTACAAATTACTCAGAAAAATTGTAGGTATAATCTTACAGAATTTCTACAAAAAAATTACAAATCTAATTTTTATCATGTGATTGAAAAATTTGCAACAAAAAACTGTGGAATCAAATTTTACTATAAAAAATATATAACAGTGAAAAGCAATTTTAGCCTAACTTTTAGTTTGATAGTTTAAAATTTGCGCCACTTGATGACTTTGATTTTTAAAAATGTTTGCAAATTTTATTACCACTTTCACCAAAATATGCTAATGTAATAAATGATTGTTAATTTAAATTTTGAAATTTTGGATAAATGTGATTAATTGAATTTTTATACATTTATTTATTTATTAACTTTGAAATAATACTTGTTGAAAAACCGTTATTATTTCCAATTGATATAATTTTGTTTAGTTCTATGATTATATTATTTTCTGATAATTCTACCTGAATTTCACAAATTTTGGCAGTAAATGTTAAATTTTGTATTATTTTAAGCAGGGCCGGATTTAGGTATTGCAACGTCTCTGAGTACAAATGTTTTTTTGAGAAATTGATTCTCAATAATATTATTTTTTGTATTAAATAAATTGAGCAACTTAGAGCCACATTAAAAAAAATGAAAATTCCTGCAGACTTGCATTAGAATAGAAGAGTTAAGCGAAAACAAACAATAACAATATAAAATTTAGTTCAAGTATGCATATGGGTGAAAATGATAAAAAAATGATTTGTATTTTTTTTTGTGGAAATTCTGTAAGATTGTAGATACCTACTTACAAATTACTCAGAAAAATTGTAGGTATAGTCTTACGGAATTTCTACAAAAAAATTACATATCCAATTTTTATCATGCGATTGAAAAATTTGCAATAAAAAAAAAACTGTAGAATCAAATTTTACTGTCAAAAATATATAACAGTGAAAAGCAATTTTATCCAAACTTTTAGTTTGATAATTTAAAATTTGCGCCACTTGATGATTTTGTTTTTTTTAAATGTTTGCAATTTTATTACCAATTTCACCAACATATGTTGATGTTATATCTTATTGTTTATTTAAATTTTGAAATTTTGGATAAATGTGGAGTAGATGTATTATTTCTGATTGAAATGATGTTGTTGGGTCTTTATTTAGTAATATTAGTTTTTCTAAATTTGTAAATTTATTAGTATCTTTAATCTATAGTACTATTTGATTTATAGTGCAGATTAGCAATCTCTGACTGTATCAATGTATATTTATTTGTATTTTGTAATACAATGAAAAATGTGCAATATAACTTTGTAATGTATTTTTATGAATGTATTTTTACTGTAGAAATATATTCAAAGAGTTACTATACGATTATTAAATATTCTTGTGTGAGAAATGAACGCACGCCAATAACAGTCAGAGCCTAAACTCGCTACGGATGTACCTTTAATGCGCCAGTTTTGGACACATGCAGCACCGTGAAACCATCAAAACGCATCAAACTGCTCCATTGTGGGCCATTTGTATATGGAAATCACTTTTTCGCGCACTTCACACACTGACTGCAGACTCACAACTAAATCGGATTTTTAATTGCCGCAATTGGAGTAATCGAGATGGGAGATGTTACAATTTCTTTCGGAAATATATCCGAAATCGGCGCATTTTACCAATCGGAAGGTCATTGAGTGTAAAAGAAGATACGCGTGGCAATTGATTGGAGCGAGATGCACATATCGGCGCGAACAGCTGCATTTTAGGTGCTCGTAGATATTGAAACTTGTCAAGACACGAAAATAGTGGACAATGCGTCTTCGCTTAATTGGAATTCCCGAGGCTTTGTGCGTTTTTTTGTTGGAATGCATTGTAATGGCAATTCAAATCTGATAACGCAAAATGTATTCATGTGGCCCAATTAATGATATTTAAATGTGCACAGTTTTTACACAAGGTCCTGCATTTAACCTCCCGTCTTCTATAGCTCAGTTACTAATTAAGTTAGGATTTTGATACTTTGCAGACTTTATTTGCACACTAGGGCGTATCTCAAAATATTTTTGTTTATACAGGGTGTCCCAAAAAAGTCTGACGTCATGACGATATATACTTTTAGATTGCATGCTGTATATTTTGTTGCTTATTTGGGCGCCTTTTATGGTTACCTTCATACCCCTAAATTTTGATTGAAATCGGTTCAGTGATATCAGCCATAATAAATAAAAACTAAAAAAAAAAAAAAAAAAAAAAACAGTTTTGCGCCATAGGTTTAAAAAATTAATAAGTAATAAATATAGTGCCTCGTTAATAAAATTATACAAGGTACTTATTAAATAAGGTCCGACAGTCCTGTTAACCAAGTTTGATTGACATGAATTATACAGAGTGTCCACAATTTAGTGGCAAACTTTTCAAACTTTAAAGCACTTTAAAAGCAAAAGCAAGTATATTTTTTGTATGTCATTCCATGCGTAATTAAAAAATAAACATTTTCTCCTAATTACAACTCCATCGCAATTCCTAACACATTAAAAGCTATTTGCTGAAAATTTATGTCAGAAACTATTTCGATAGCCATTTTTATGAATAAAAATAGAATGTGACTTTGAAAAACAATTCACTGAGTGTGTGTGTGTGTGTGTGTGTGGATAATTTTGCATTGTGTTCTTCAAATCACTTTGTACTTATACAAATTGTATTTAGAATATTGGAAAATTTAAACTACTTTTCATGTAGACTATCTGCAGTTATTTCGAATTTTGATGTATAAAGGTAAAATATCTTTAGCGGCTATGACAAAAAGAGCTCAAATTCCTTTTTCTTATTTTTTCATATACAAAAACTGATTATTTTTTAAATTTCTGTATATAAAGAGTAAAGGCTTTATTTTTCTGCAGCAAGAGTTATTTTTTTTTATTGTAAAAGCTATGAACACTATCCTATCTGTATTGTAGAAAAATTTGATTGTTAAAATTATTTCAGTATAATAATACATAATAATAATAATTTTTCTTGTTTAATTCACCACTATCGCTTTGGTGTTTAAGTAGAGATTTAGTCACAGCGCATAGTCTATCAATCTTGCACACGTTCAACTTCAACGAAATGAGGAAAATGGGGAGAGGCGGTGAAAAATGGGCTTAATTACTTGTGGCCTTTTAATAAAAAACAAAAAAAAAACAGAGACGTGACTGCAAGCGATCCATTTTACCAATTTGGGAAGTATACGTTTAATATATTTTGCGACGATGTAAGGGAATAATTGGATTGCAGATGGATATGCATTTATTTCGAGAATAAGATTGGAACTGTGTAAGGTGATTTGAAAAGGTGTGGTAAACACAAATCTAATATTAAATATGCAATTAATAAATTTTCAGAAATTTCAGTAATAGCTAACTAGCACATGTCAATGCAGAAAGTTAGTTATATCTTCGAATTTCTCACTTATTTAATACTAAAACTTTATCAAATTTTCAGGAGAATTAGTCTTAAGTGTACTAAATACAAATCTAATATTTAATATACAATTAATTAATTTTCAGAAATTTCAGTAATAGCTAACTAGTACTTGTCGATGTAGAAAGTTATATCCTCGATTTTCTCACTTATTTAATACTGAAACTTTGTTAAATTTTCAGGAGGATTAATTTCAGGTGTACTATACACAAATCTTATATTAAATACGCAAATAATTAATTTTCATAAATTTCACTAATAGCTAACCTATACTTATCAATGCAGAAAGTTATATCATCGATTTCCTCACTTATTTTATACTGAAACTTTGTCAAATTTTCAGGAAAATTAATTTCAGGTGTACTAAATACAAATGTGATATTAAATATGCAAATAATAAATTTTCAGAAGTTTCAGTAATAGCTAACTAGTACCTGTCAATGCAGAAAGTTATATCCTCGATTGTCTCACTTATTTATTACTGAAACTTTGTCAAATTTTCAGGAGAATTAGTTTCAGGTGTACTAAAAACCAATCTAATATTAAATATGCAATTAATAAATTTTCAGAAATTTCAGTAATAGCTAACTAGTGTTTGTAAATGCAGAAAGTTATATCCTCAATTTCGTCACTTATTTAATACCGAAACTTTGTCAAATTTTCATGAGAATTAGTTTCAGGTGTACTAAACACAAATCTGCTAATAAATGTGCAATTCATAATTTTTTAGAAATTTCAATAATGGCTATCGAGTACTCATCAATGCAGAAAATTATATCCTCGAATTTCTCAGTTAATTAATACTGAAACTTTGTCAAATTCTCAGGAGAATTAGTTTCAGCTGTACTAATCACAAATCTGATATTAAGTATGCAAATAATAAATCTTCAGAAGTTTCAGTAATAGCTATCTAGTACATGTCAATGCAGAAAGTTATATCCTCGATTTTCTCACGTATGTAATACTGAAACTTTGTAAAATTTTCAGGAGAATTAGTTTCAGGTGTACTCAACACAAATCTGATATTAAGTATGCAAATAATAAATCTTCAGAAGTTTCAGTAATAGCTATCTAGTACATGTCAATGCAGAAAGTTATATCCTCGATTTTCTCACGTATGTAATACTGAAACTTTGTAAAATTTTCAGGAGAATTAGTTTCAGGTGTACTCAACACAAATCTGATATTAAATATGCAAATGATAAATTTTCAGAATATTTGGTAATAGCTAACTAGTACTTGTCAATGCAGAAAGTGATATCCTTGAATTTCTCACTTATTTAATTCTGAAACTTTGTCAAATTTTCAGGAGCATTAGTTTCAGGTGTACTAAACACAAATCTGATATTAAATATGCAATTAATAAATTTTCAGAAATTTCAGAAATAGCTAACTAGTACATGTCAATGCAGAAAGTTATATCCTCGAATTTCTCAATACTAAAACTTTGTCAATTTTCAGGAGAATTACTTTCATGTGTACTAAACACAAATTTAATATTAAATATCCAATTACTTAATTTTCAGAAATTTCTGTAATAGCTAACCCATACTTATCAATGCAGAAAGTTATATCCTCAAATTTCTCAGTTAATTAATACTGAAACTTTGTCAAATTTTCAGGACAATTAGTTTCAGGTGTACTAAACACAAATCTGATATTAAATATGCAATTAAATAATTTTCATAAATTTCAGTAAACGCTAAGTAGTATTTGTCAATGCAGAAAGTTATATCCATGATTTTCTCACTTATTTAATACTGAAACTTTGTTAAATTTTCAGGAAAATTAGTTTCATGTGTACTAAACACAAATCTGATATAAAATATGCAATTAATAAATTTTCTGAAATTTCAGTAAAAGCTAAATAGTACTTGTCAATGCAGAAAGTGAAATCCTCGATTTTCGCTCTTATTTAATACTGAAATGATGTCAAATTTTCAAGAGAATTAGTTTCAGGTGTACTAAACACAAATTTAATATAAAATATGCAATTAATTAATTTTCAGAACTTTCAATAATAGCTAACTATTACTTGTCAATGTAGAAAGTTATATCCTCGATTTTCTCACTTATTTAATACCGAAACTGTCAAATTTTCAGGAGAATTAGTTTCAGGAGTACTAAATACAAATGTAATATTAAATATGCAAATAATAAATTTTCAGAAATTTCAGTAATAGCTAACTGGTGGTTATCAATGCAGGAAGTTATATCCTCGATTTTCTCACTTATTTAATGCTGAAACTTTGTCAAATTTTCAGGAGAATTAGTTTCACGTGTTCTAAACACAAATCTAATATCAAATATGCAATTCATAGATTTTGAGAAATTTCTGTAATAGCTAACTAGTACTTGTCATTGCAGAAAGTTATATCCTCGATTTTCTCACTTATTTAATACTGAAACTTTGTCAAATTTTCAGGAGAATTCGTTTCAGGTGTACTAAACACAAATCTGATATTAAATATGCAAATAATAAATTTTCAGAAGTTTCAGAAATAGCTAACTAATACTTTATTTAAATCTGACGAAATACTTGTACTTGGCATTTTCAGTTATGAGTGAATTTTCAATTGATATTACACTTCAGTACTTTTAATTATTCCAGTTGAAAAGTTTATCATATTTAATAAAACTTGATGCAATATTTGTGACACTTTCAAATTATTACGTTTTTCAAACTTAATGTTTAAGGTCACACGTATAATTTGATTAAAATAGATTAGTTGTGATCAGAGTTTTCACCGAACTCTTGAAAATCGTTAAATTTGACGATAACTCTACTAAGTTTCAAAATTTTAAAAACCACTTCTTGAAATTATTAGAGATGAATCAAAATTTAATTTATTTTGTCTAAAACTTTTGACAGTCAAAGCTAATTAGAGCAAAAATGTGTAAAATTCAATAAATATTGATTACAAAAATGCACCAAGTCCTCAAATTATCATACTTGTACTTGGAATTTTCAGTCGTGAGCGGAGTTTCAATACCAATTAACAAAATCTCATGAAATTCAATAAATATTCATGACAATACTATATAAATCCTATTCAGGCAATTGTTCGTGGAATGTTTAGTCACAGATGAAATATTATACTATTGTGACAAAGAACTAAATAAAGTCATCACTGATGACTTTATTTAGTTCTTTGCTGATGACCCATCAGCAATTCATCGAACATTTAAGAAATTTCAAACTTATCAAACTAGTAAGTGATATTCCAGCACTTTATTTAAACCTGACGTAAGCTCGAAATTAGTAACACGAAATTTCAAAACTTTTATACTTGTTCCTGATTTTTTTTTAGAGATAAATCGAAATTAGTTTATTTTGTCCAAATATCCACTTGTACTTGGCATTTTCAGTCATTAATGTATTTTCAATTTCTATTACATTTCAGAATTGTAATTATTTCAGTCCAAAAGTTTATCACATTCAATCAAACTTAGTGCAAATTTTGTGACACTTACAAATTATTACATTTTTCAAACTTAATGTTTAAGGCAACACGTATAATTTGATTAAACTAGATTAGCTGTGATCAGACTGTTGATCAAACTTAACGAAAACCCTACAAATTTTCAAAAAAAAATCATGAAATTTTTAGAGATAAATTGAAATTTTATTCATATTGTCTAAATCTCTTGACAGTCAATGCTAATCTAACAAAAAAATTGTAAAATTCAATAAATATTGGTAAAAAAAGTGCATCAAATTATCATACGTGTACTTGGAATTTTCAGTCATGAGTGGATTTTCAATTCCTATTAAACAAATTCCATTATACTCACTAAATATTTATGGACTAACTTTAAAAATTCCAATCGTGCAATCATAAAAATTTTGAAATTTCATTAATTTTTGCTGAATTGCTGATCAATGTTTTTCAGTCCTAGGCGAAAGTCACGAGCAATTGCATGATTGAAATTTTTAAAAGTTAGCCCATAAATATTTATTGAATATAATGAGATTTTGTTAATATGAATTGAAAATCCACTCATGACTGAAAATTCCAAGTACAAGTATGATAATTTTATGCACTTTTTTTACCAATATTTATTGAATTTTACAATTTTTTTGTTAGATTAGCATTGACTGTCAAGAGATTTAGACAAAATGAATAAAATGTGTGTACAAGTGTGACGATTTGATGACTTGATGTATTATTTTGCGAAACTTTATTGCATTTACAAATTCTTCGTCGGATTAGGCTTGTCGAGATGTTTAGACAAAATTAACTAAATTTCTACTTATCTGCAAAAATTTCAAGAACCAGTATAATAACTTTGAAATTTCGTATTCGAGTTCAAGTTTTCATCAGGTTTAAATCAAAAACTGGAAAATTACTTCCTAGTTTGATAATTTAGTAATTTCTTTAATTTTCGATGCATGCTGATCAATTGTTTTTAGTTGCTTGTCAAAATAATATATTCCATCTGTGACTTAATATTCCACAAACAATTACCTGACTGGGATTTTTAGAGTTTTTTATAGAACCGACAAGAGGTATTGGCAAAATGAATAAATTTCGATTTATCTCTAATAATTTCAAGAAGTGGGTAATAAAATTTTGAAATTTCGTAGGGTTTTCGTCCAATTTAACGATTTTCAAGAGTAATCTAGTCCAACCAAATTATACGTTTGGCCTCAAACATTAAGTTTGAAGAACGTAATAATTTGAAAGTGTTACAAATTTTGACAAATATTTGTATATACATATTTGTATATAGGTCATGCATCTGTCTGATGCGTGACCTTTAATTTCATAATTTTTTTATGAATATTTATTGATTTTCACAAAATTGTTATTCGTCAGGTTTAAATAAATTTCTGTAAAATGATTTATCACTTCCTAGTTTGAAAATTTAGAAATATTATATTAGATAAATCAGATTGATTAAAACCATTTTTTTTTACTAATCAATAGAAAATTAAAAAAAAAAATTCAAACCAAGAAGTCATTTTCCAGAACTTTATTTAATCCTCATGAATAACGAATTTGTGAAAATCAATAAATATTCATAGAAAATTTATGAAATTAAAGGTCGCGTATCAGACTATGTATACATAAATATTTGCTCACCAAAATATCCTAAGACACACAGAATCCATAGTAGTCCGGTCAATGCAGAAAGTTATATCCTCGATTTTCTCACTTATTTAATACTGAAACTTTGTCAAATTTTCAGGAGAATTAGTTTCGGGTGTACTAAATACAAACCTGATATTAAATATGCAAATAATAAATTTTCAGAAGTTTCAAGAATAGTTAACTAGTACTTGTCAATGCAGAAGTTATATCCTCGATTTTCTCACCTATTTAATACTGAAACTTTGTCAAATTTTCAGGAGAATTAGTTTCATTACGTAGTTTTAACGTGCATATTTCTCGCGTCTTTTTTAGCTGGAACAATGGACGATTTACAATTCTCACGCAATGCGCAAAAGGTTATACAATTTGTGGGGTCGCTACTTATTAGCATACAGAAAAAAAAAACGAAAGTAAGTAAGAGTATGATTATATATTGAGAACAGCCATCGTGCACATTGTTTGTGCAAATGTGGGGAATAACGGGCATGTTACAAAATTTAAACTTTCATTTGCACCAATACGAAATGTTACACGTAATTTAAATTAATAGACGATAACAAGACATTGCAATATAAGGCAATTACACTGCAAATTTTAACAAATAGCAAGCAAATGAAACGAAAAGGAGGAAAAACCGCAGCTCCATAGCTAATAAAATATTGTTACTATTGCAATATTTGATTGATGTTATTTATATGTACTTGTACATTTTAATAAACACTACTACTACTACTACTACTACTACTACTACTACTACTACTACTACTACTACTACTACTACTACTACTACTACTACTACTACTACTGCTACATCTACTACTACTACTACTACTACTACTACTACTACTACTACTACTACTACTGCTACATCTACTACTACTACTACTACTACTACTACTACTACTACTACTACTACTACTACTACTGCTACATCTACTACTACTACTACTACTACTACTGCTACATCTACTACTGCTACATCTACTACTGCTACATCTACTACTGCTACATCTACTACTGCTACATCTACTACTGCTACATCTACTACTACTACTATATCGTCTGATTACATTTATATTAAATTTATTATATTTATATATTTATTTATTATATTTATATATTTATTTATTATATTTATATATTTATTTATTATATTTATATATTATATTTATTATAAATTTTATTTATATGGTTTAGTTTGTAACCTGGAACGTTTGTAACGTTCATATCTACACACAAGATCGTAAAGTGGCTTATATCCGTACAGTATAGTGTTTAGGAAATAACAAATATCGTAGGGAGTAGAAAAATAGTTTTTTCCAATTCGCATTATTAAAATGCTCATTATGTATATTGAATCTCATCGTTAAAACTGCACTTTAATGGAATGGGTGAAAAAAAATGTTTACATTTTCACTTTATTGACTATAACTATTGACAACGTGAATAAAGTAAAAAATACGTAAATACGCTCTATCCTTGAAATTTTTTTTGTCACCTGACAATGTGACACTTGCATGCAAATTCTTCAATTCTGATAACGAATTGGAAAAAATCTTGTATGAATAAAGCAATTTTATCCACTCGAAAATATTATCGCACTCAAATTCTTTAATTCTGATAACGAATTGGAAAAAATCTTGTATGAATAAAGCAATTTTATCTACTCGAAAATATTATCGCACTCGGATTAGCCTCTTGCGCTAAACTATTTTACCGTGGATAAAATACAACTTTATTCACTTATACCATAAATAGCTATTATAGCTATTAAATAACTACTTGATATGCATAAATATTAAATTTTATGTACGCGAAATTTGTATGGGTATTCTCTATAACACTTGCGCAAACTTCTCACTCATTACAATTGCAAATTCTGTGGCCGATAGACGTGAACGTATGACGTCTGGGTACAATATCAACGTAGGAAATGATAACCAAGTAATTCCCCTGTCGCAATTCTCCGCAGAAATCAACAACAATTAATACTTGATGAGTCTACGAAATTACTAGGACAAGAAAGACTACCACAAAAACCTAGTAGTTCAACAAAAATTTAGGAGTTCAATAGATTAGTCGATAAGATAGGAATTTTGAGTGCGGAGAGAGCTCTCGAAATCTGCCCCCTGGGAAAACGATTGGCGGCGTTAATCATTTTCCGGACCGGATACGGAAGCGCAAGGGCCATTGATTAATTATTAACGAAATAACGATGGAGCACGCGCGCCAAGGCGGGCTATTTATAACGTGCCAAACAGCTGCTGGCGGCATCTAACGGAAAATTCGTAAACGCTGAAATTCGAGGTTTTTCCGCTAGGCGACGCCACAGTGCAAAGAGC
Organism: Othius punctulatus; assembly: GCA_951805005.1. Classification (NCBI taxonomy): domain Eukaryota; kingdom Metazoa; phylum Arthropoda; class Insecta; order Coleoptera; family Staphylinidae; genus Othius; species Othius punctulatus. Next base: position 6,155,393 of record OX638141.1, on the reverse strand, counting down.
CGGCGAATACGCGCGAAAAGTAACGCTTAACATACAAAAATGGCGCGAAATGTAACAGGCCGAAAAATTTTAAGGTTATTTATTAACTCATATTTTTGTATTCATTTAATTTCTATTTTATAACAATTGCCCTATCATAGTTTAAATATTTAACAGACAATTATATTTAAATAAAAATAAATATTTACCAGTTAATATATCAATATTTAACTGCACCCTGGAAAGCCGTGTAATGAATGAACGAGCAATCCCACCACCATTATCAATTAAGCGCGTTTATAATTTAAGTTACCTAATATGAATTTGAATACATAAAACTGTACAACATACAAAACTGAATACAAATTCAGATTGTGTGAATTTGTATTCGGTTTTATCTCTCTTCAGAATGGCAGCAGTGCCGAAACAATTGTAGAGCAATTCTATAAAACTTGTGAAACTTTACCAAGTGTTTTCTTTATTAATCTACAATTAACTGGTATTATGCATAAAACTTTAAATTAAAAAAATATATATTCTACAATTTCTATGTATTTAGTTCTTTTGGGGTTTTAAAAAGGTTTTACCACAACATTTGAGGCTTCGGATACTGCTACTGCCAACGTGTGTCAAATGTCAAATGTCAAATTTGTTCAAATTTGTTCAAATTTGTTCTTATTTTGGTGTGTCTTATTAGTCTGTGTATCTTTCTTTTTAAATTGTTTGCCATTATATGACATTACTTGTAAAGTGACTCTGTAATATTCTCTTTGAATCTAACTACAATAAATGAAATTATTATTATTATTATTATTATTATTTACTATGTCGTATACGAATATACAACGTGTCCCAGAAAGTTTGCAACAAATGGAAAACATTTTTAATATCAATTTTTCAACGACAACAATAAATCTTTACAAAAAGTCGTGCTTGTTTTCAAACCACCAAAACAGATGAAAGTTGGTGAAAATTTATGTATTTATTTATTCTTTACAATCCTTGATATTTTTACTTAAAGAAGTTGAAACTTGATATATCGCCTTATGTTACAACAGAATCACGTATATTCGAACAATAACAAAAATATTTATTTAGTGGTAAGTAGTATCTTGGAGCTTGTAAAAAGTTCGTAGAAATAAGAAAAACAAAACACATTTTTCACAAAACACATATTCAATCTAAATGTACATTTCAATCGCTAGTCGACCATCTTCAGTAGAAACATTACTGAATAGTACTATAGAATAGTAATGTAACTACTGAATAGTAATGTTTTTGTATTCAATCTAAATGTACATTTCAATCGCTAGGCGATCATCTTCAGTAGAAACATTACTGAATAGTACTATAGAATAGTAATGTAACTACTGAATAGTAATGTTTTTGGCTGAAGATGATCGCCTAGCGATTGAAATGTACATTTAGATTGAATACATGTGTTTTATGAAGGAGGTGTTTTGTTTTTTCGTATTCCTACTTACTGGTATTTAGGTTTGTTTTATTTTATTATTTATTTCTATCGCAGTTCTCTTTCAAAATTAAATTCAAATGTGATCAGGATATATACACATTACAAAACATATACCTCTGAAGATGTTTTTTTAAATGAACCGAAACTAGTCAGGCGATAGAAATATATAATAAAATAAAATAAAAATAAATACCAGTAAGTACTTAATACAAAAACCTTAACTTGGTAATTATGGATAAAACCTTTACTTAATAAAAATATTTATATTGAAATTTAAAAAAAAAACTAAAACACTCAATGATACGTTGATTTGAGTCACTGGTGGCGTTATCTATGACATTTTATGACTTATCGATGACTTTTTACATTACTTCGAGGGTCAAATGACTATTCTAAGCTAAAAAAATATAAGTCGGATTTCCCACTGCATTATTGCACTGTCACATCTATGACTCTATGCAGAAAAGGCTAATATCAGGAAATAAAATCAATAGGCCAGTTGCAGTCAACAGAAGAGAAAGTGAAAGTCATTAGAGCAAATTACTACAATTATCTTACAATAACGTGTGAATAATATCCACATCAATGTTTTTAGTTCAGATTTTTTTTTTAATTTCTGTATCCGTATTTTGGTAAAGCAATATACGGTACTGAAAAGAATTATCTCATTCCAAAAAACACCATTATTATTTATTTTTAAGTTGCCGATGTGATTCGTGTTTGTAAATAGAAATAAAAAAATAAAAAAATGCGATATCTCTTTTGAATAGTGTAGTAATTTATTTTTTTTGTTAGAATATTCTGTATTCGTTATCAATTGGCCTATATCTACTAACTACGAAGAAGTGGCAAAAGGAAAATGAGAAGAAAAAGAAGAGGAAGAACAAGAATAAAAGGAAAGTAGAATAAGAAGAAAAGGAACGAAGAACAGAAGGTCTTTGGAAAACAATCTGCACCTCCTGAGACGAAGATACAGAATCTGACGAAGAAAATAGTACGTATTAATTAACTAAGAAGAATAAACTACGAAGAAGTGGCTAAAGGAAAATGAGAAGAAGTAGAAGAGGAAGAACAATAAGACAAGGAAAGTAGAATAAGAAGAAAAGGAACGAAGAACAGAAGGTCTTTGGAAAACAATCTGCACCTCCTGAGACGAAGATACAGAATCTGATGAAGAAAATAGTACGTGTTCGGAAAGCCATCAATTGGCTTACATCTACTAATCAACTAAGCCTATATCCACTAACTACGCAGAAGAAGTGACAAACGGAAAATAACAAGAAAAAGAACGGGACGAGAGCAATACGAGGAAGACAACAATGGGTATCTGGTAAGCCATCAATTGGCCTGCACCTACTGGCTAAAAGAAGAATATGAAGAATATGATGAAGAAAGTAGTGCCTCTTCGGAAAGCCATCAAGTGGCCTTTACCTACTGACTGAGAAGAAGATGAAGAATATGACGAAGAAAATAGCGCGCCTTTGGAAAACCAGCAATTGGCTTATGCCTATTAATTAACTAAGAAGAATAAATTACGAAGAAGTGGCAAAAGGAAAATGAGAAGAAGTAGAAGAGGAAGAACAATAAGACAAGGAAAGTAGAATAAGAAGAAAAGGAACGAAGAACAGAAGGTCTTTGGAAAACAATCTGCACCTCCTGAGACGAAGATGAAGATTCTGATGAAGTAAATAGTACGTGTTCGGAAAGCTATCAATTGGCTTACATCTACTAATCAACTAAGCCTATATCCACTAACTACGCAGAAGAAGTGACAAACGGAAAATGACAAGAAAGAGAAGAGGACGACCGCAAGACGAGGAAGAAAACAATGGGTCTCTGATAAGCCATCAATTGGCCTGCACCTACTGGCCAAAAGAAGAAGATGAAGAGCATGATGAAGAAAGTAGTGCCTCTTCGGAAAGGCATCAATTGGCCTTTACCTACTGACTGAGAAGAAGATGAAGAATATGACGAAGAAAATAGCGCGTCTTCGGAAAACCAGCAATTGGCTTATGCCTATTAATTAACTAAGAAGAATAAACTACGAAGAAGTGGCAAAAGGAAAATGAGAAGAAGTAGAAGAGGAAGAACAAGAAGACAAGGAAAGTAGAATAAGAAGAAAAGGAACGAAGAACAGAAGGTCTTTGGAAAACAATCTGCACCTCCTGAGACGAAGATACAGAATCTGATGAAGAAAATAGTACGTGTTCGGAAAGCCATCAATTGGCTTACATCTACTAATCAACTAAGCCTATATCCACTAACTACGCAGAAGAAGTGACAAACGGAAAATGACAAGAAATAGAAGAGGACGAGAGCAAGACGAGGAAGAAAACAATGGGTCTCTGGTAAGCCATCAATTGGCCTGCACCTACTGGCTAAAAGAAGAAGCTGAAGAATATAATGAAGAAAGTAGTGCCTCTTCGGAAAGCCATCAGTTGGCCTTTACCTACTGACTAAGAAGAATATGACGAAGAAAATAGCGCGTCTTCGGAAAACCAGCAATTGGCTTATGCCTATTAATCAACTAAGAAAAATATGTGACCTGGTCTACGAAATGGGACCGAATGTGCTATGATATCCATTTTAACTTTTTAGACGATTGTAATAGAGAAAAGTAAACACTTTCAAAGGAAACTGCTTGGTTTACAAATGGCTTCACAAATTATACTAGAAAATAAAAAATGAAAAAGAAATGAAACTTAAAAACGTGAAAAATTCTACAATCACAATTCTATAAACACCGATTGTTCTCTTGAGAAATATTAATAATAATATTATAAATAATAATAATAGATCTTCACAACTTAATTACACAATATATTTAGCAATGTACTGTAATATTACGTCGTCATCTTTTATTTCTGTTGTGAGAACATGAACAAATTCTTCACTTTTATTCCGCTTCCTCTTTTTAGTTGCTAATTTTTCTTTCGGTATTGGAGTCTTCTTCGTCTCCGTTTAACTCTTTGATCGTGGTTCATCAGAATAATAAAATAAAAATGCTTTCTGTAGCATCTGTTTTCTCGAAAACTTCATAATTTTATCAATTTGTATTATTTATTTCATGTATTTTTTATTATAATAGTAATTTGCTTTGTAGAAGATTAAATTTTCGAATGTTAGGTCCCGGTTCGTAGACTAGGTACATGATAAATAAAATAGTGGATTTTCGGAGCATTTCTTCCTTATCCCATATTTAATCTTCCTGGATTGAGGTTTGCTCTGCAACGATTCACTTTTTTCTTCCTCATCTTCCACTTACTTTTTTCTCCTGGAGGATGATATTATCATCCGTTAATACTGCCATTTGGTTTCTATAGTTAGTGCTTCACATTCTTTTGACATTTTATGCCCAGCTTATTCGTATTATATGCTTTTAGCGATATATTTGTTCTTGGTCCCGCTAATACTTTGAAATCTGTAATTTTCTAAAATATTCTTTCCACTTCTGAAAAAATGTATCTTTGTCCCTTAATACTAATACTGCCAATTTTTTTTATGTAGGTGCTGGTCTTTTATTTGGTGTTTCTATAGTTTGCGTCTTCATTTCTTATAAAATTTCTGCCCAGCTTATTTGTATTACCTATACAGGGCGTCCCAGGAGAAAGGTAACACGCTAAATACCTTGTGTTACCTTTCTCCCGGAACACCATGTATATTTTCTTAGAGCTATACTTGTTCTTGTTTCCACTATTACCACAAAATTTAAATAATTTCTTTTTGTAATACCTCTGTGTTATTGACATTTATCAGTACTGTCTGCTTGATCGAGATGACAGGCGTAAAGGCCTTGGCCGTTATAATAACGGCCGTGGACGTTATTTAAATGACAACGCAAATTTATGAGCAATAAAGTCTTCATATTCTTTCTCATACCTGCTGCTGCTTTTTTGGGGAAGTAAATCGATTGTGGCAGCATTTGCTTCATTTAGTACATCTTCGGGGATACCACAAAACGAAGAACTTTGCACATCTGACATTATTTTTCTAATTTCACTTTGATTTGTTTGTTTGTATTTGAACCGTTGATGTTGCTATGGTATCAAATTGCGCCTGGATAACTAGTTTATTAATTTAGAAATTTAATATTGATAAATTGACCAGTTTTTGTAATTTAGGTATTACAAAAAGTATCGAACAACATACAGCCGATATGCAAATAACAGGCTTGGTTGAATATAAACCTCGGCTGCGCTCCGCTCCGCTTCGCTTCGCCTCGGCTTATAAACTTCAACCCGCGCCTGTTATTTGCTACATATCGGCCTGATGGCGTTATATACTATTATGTTAATTAAATTTTGATGGGTTTTTTATTGTTTTTCGTATTTTTCAAAACATATTTTTATTGACAATTAGCCATTTCCGCATCGAGCCTTAACACAATTCACAGAACAAATTATTTATTCCTTGCGTATTCATTCTTATGAAAATTTGTTACATTTTAATGGTTGTCAGGTTTGTATGGTTGTATTGGCTTGTTTTAGGGGCGGAAATTTATCTACTTGCCACGGGGACTGCCAAAACCTTGTTAAGGCTCTGATTATAAGTACATACAGGGTGTTTAAAATAAAACATCCAAATCGCCATTTCAATCCACCAGATGGCAGTTATTATTCTATAGAAAAAAGTGAGAAAACAGAAATGCGTACATTTTTAATTATTTAATAAGGTGACAGCTGTCAATGTCCATTCAAAATAGTTTCATATATCTAATAAATATTATATTTATTAAAAATGGATAAAACACTACTAAAAATCTAATAAATTTTTACAAAACTTTAATTAATACTTTTAATTATTGAGAAAATTTACTTAAACGAGTTTCAATTGTGAAATGGATGTACCAATTCCAAATAGGGCATACGAATAACATTCTTTTATTATAAATCTTGAAACTCCAACTTATGACATTGACAATAATAATATGACATTCGATAAATATTACAGATATCTGTACTAAATTTTGGCTTAATTGCCAGATTTACTTTTTTAACCCCCAAATGAGCGCCATCTGGTGGATGAAAATGACGATTTGGGTGGTTTAATTTGAAACACCATGTATGATTGAAAAGAATATCTAACTTGTAAGTTTTAATTTCTGTATGTGTGTTTTAACTATTATGTTTATTATTATTACTTTATTGTTATTACACCAATACAAAGTATTATTATTTCATTATTGATATTACACCAATACAAATTATTACTACTATTATTTTTATAAATTTAAGGTTTTATCCATATTAGCAATTAATTATATTTAAGGTTGTTATATTGAGTACTTACTGACAAGAATATTTATTTTAATTCTATCTTATTACATTTTATTTATTAATTATTATTATTATAATTATTATAATTATAATTATAATAATTATTATTATTAGTGGTAGTAGTAGTATGTATAACCTTTAGCAATTTATAACCAGATTCCAACATAGCCAAGAAATAAATGTAAAAGTCATAAACATATAGCTTCACACTTATATGGTCCATCTATCACTTTTAATCGAAGCTTTATGTGTGTATAGCTTTTACTACATAAATATCATATAAATAAGCTTGATTTTGTTGGTTTGATTTAGGCGTTGTTTGCTGATGATTGAATGGGGCGCATTGGAATAGGGAAAATTCCGCTGAGTAAATACACTCGGGATCATATTAACTTGGATGTGATATATCGTAGTTATTTGTAAATATCAAGGCGAAAAATGTTTAGTTCGAATTAGCATTGTTTGTGCATTAAGAATAAAATTTACTTCGTGCGCCTGCAAAGTAAACAGGAAACAACATATTATTTTGGCACATGATACCAAAAAAATATCACGATGTGTCACATCCTAGGAAATCTGGTCTCCAATTACATACACATACACAGTAATCATCATTAAAATTAAATGGTGTTGGTGATCGCAATTATTTGTAATTATTTAATAGCATTACAGAGAACCAAGCTCTTCACCATATTATCCGGAATTATCTATATCATGTGACCTGTGTTTAACATTATTGTTCTTACATCAATACAATTATTACTATTACTATAATGAATGTCAAAATACAAATACAAAATTATGAAGAATGAGAAAATATGAAGAGAAAATGTGCAAAGAGTGAAGAGTCTATATTTTGGATACTTTTGGATACTCTTATGGATTTTTCTTCATTTTACGTGATAAAGTAATAAAATAATAAAAGTAAAAATAAATAATAAGTAAAATAAAGTGATGAAGTAATAATGAAGTGTGATGCCAAGAGAATAAAAATTGCATTATTTATTTTTTGGCTTTTTGACATTTTTTTAATATTTTGACTAAATTTTTACATAATTTGCGCCTAATTGTTGCCGTTTTACTGAAAACGTATGCATATTTGTGTATATTTATTCAATTATTTGACTTTTTTTTAATATTTTGACTAAATTTTATATAATTTGCGCCTAATTGTTGCCGTTTTACTGAAAACGTATGCATATTTGTGTATATTTATTCAATTATTTGACTTTTTTTTAATATTTTGACTAAATTTTATATAATTTGCGCCTAATTGTTGCCGTTTTACTGAAAACGTATGCATATTTGTGTATATTTATTCAATAATTTGACTTTTTTTTAATATTTTGACTAAATTTTAGGTAATTTGCGCCTAATTATTGCCGTTTTACTAAAAACGTATCCAAATGTGTGTATATTTATTCAATTAGAACTTCGGGCATTGACTATTTTGTGTCAGATGTAACGTACTTGCACCTATCTGTGACATATTAAATTGCTTGGCTTATGTGGTAATTGAATCGGTTCGCGTGTGGATATGACTCGAATGAGCATAATTACAATTTCATGGACGTGGCGAAAGTCGACTTCAACTTTATGAATGGCCAAAGCTAATGCTAGATGTCAAGGTGAATATAATTCAGTCGCGACAAAAAATGTTATTACATTTTAAAGTGGTTTAAAATTTTCAATATTATTTTAAACACAGATATAAATTTAAAAAAAAAAACAATTTTTAACCATATATTCAATTGCAAAGCTAATGACAGATGTCAAGGTGAATATAATTCAGTCGCGACAAAAATGTTATTACATTTTAAAGTGGTGTAAAATTTTCAATATTATTTTAAACACGGATATAATTTTTTTTTAAATCCATTTTTATCCTTATGTACAATTTTTTTTTTTTTTTTAATATAGAATAGCCCAAAATTAACCGTTTAATTCATGGGACCCAAATATTAAATCGGCATTTAAAACAATTTATTGGATTGTAATATTTGTATTACATTAGATTGTCTCCCATAAAGTAGAAAAGTCAAGTAGTTCAGATATTTATGACAACGATGTAATAACGTCATCAACATATCTATACCAGAATGATAAGTGTCGTTTACTAAATTCTAATTTAAAAAATGTGCCTTCTATTTCGGACATAAATAGATCTGCTAAATGTAGGCTTAAAGTAGATCCCTTTGCTAAACCTGTTGCTTGTTTATAAAATTTATTAAGAAAATAATTGTGATTTAAACATTAGCGTTATAAATTTCTGATTTAGTAATAATAATGTTAAGATTTTGTTTGTCTTACAAATTTTGAATGATTTTTGGGCGTTAGCAGGAATATTCAAAAACATATTTGTAACGTCAAAAGTTACAAGCTTTGAATTTTTGGGGTTTTGATCTCGCTTAAAATTGTAGATCGATTAATGGATAATTTTTTACTGAATATTTTGAAATAAAATTTGTACACTTTTTACATAAGATATTTAATATAACTGCAAATTTCCAGAATGGGCCATTAATATATGAAACAACTTTTCTAATTGGAAGATCTATTTTATGCCAAATTTAAGATTTTGTTTGTCTAACAGATTTTGAATGATTTTTGGGCGTTAGCAGGAATATTCAAAAACATATTTGTAACGTCAAAAGTTACAAGTTTTGAATTTTTGGGGCTTTGATCTCTTTTAAAATTGTAGATAGATTAATGGATTTTTTTACTGAATATTTTGAAATAAAATTTGTGCACTTTTTACATAAGATATTTAATATAACTGCAAATTTCCAGAATGGGCCATTAATATATGAAACAACTTTTCTAATTGGAAGATCTATTTTATGCCAAATTTAAGATTTTGTTTGTCTAACAGATTTTGAATGATTTTTGGGCGTTAGTAGGAATATTCGAAAACATATTTGTAACGTCAAAAGATACAAGTTTTGAATTTTTAGTGTTTTGATCTCTTTTAAAATTGTAGATAGATTAATGGAAGTTTTTACTGAATATTTTGAAATAAAATTTGTGCACTTTTTACATAAGATATTTAATTTAACTGCTAATTTCCAGGATGGGCCATTAATATATGAAACAACTTTTCTAATTGGAAGATCTATTTTATGCCAAATTTAAGATTTTGTTTGTCTAACAAATTTTGAACGATTTTTAGGCGTTAGTAGGAATATTCAAAAACATATTTGTAACGTCAAAAGTTACAAGTTTTGAATTTTTGGGGTTTTGATCTCTTTTAAAATTGTAGATAGATTAATGGAAGTTTTTCCTGAATATTTTGAAATAAAATTTGTACACTTTTTACATGAGATATTTAATTTAACTGCAAATTTCCAGAATGGGCCATTAATATATGAAACAACTTTTCTAATTGGAAGATCTATTTTATGCCAAATTTAAGATTTTGTTTGTCTAACAAATTTTGAACGATTTTTAGGCGTTAGTAGGAATATTCGAAAACATGTGTAACGTCGAAAGATACAAGTTTTGAATTTTTGGTGTTTAGATCTCTTTTAAAATTGTAGATAGATTAATGGATTTTTTTACTGAATATTTTGAAATAAAATTTGTGCACTTTTTACATAAGATATTTAATTTAACTGCAAATTTCCAGAATGGGACATTAATATATGAAACAACTGGTCTAATTGGAAGATCTATTTTATGCCAAATTTAAGATTTTGTTTGTCTAACAAATTTTGAATGATTTTTAGGCGTTAGTAAGAATATTCGAAAACATATTTGTAACGTAAAAAGTTAAAAGTTTTGAATTTTTGGGGTTTTAATCTATTTTAAAATTGTAGACAGATTAATGGAATTTTTTACTGAATATTTTGAAATAAAATTTGTGCACTTTTTACATAAGATATTTAATTTAACTGCAAATTTCCAGAATGGGCCATTAATATATGAAACAACTGGTCTAATTGGAAGGTCTATTTTATGTGTTTTGATTAAACCATATAATTTAGGAACATGAATATTCATTAAAAAAATCAAAACTATCAAATATTGCATATTCTGTACGTCCTATAATTTACGAGATTTTTAATAGAAACCAAAAAAATCACAGTTTATGATTAAATTGAATAATTTCCAATTAAAGAAATAAGATACCAATTTGACCACCCCGTAGGGTATTTTTACAGCATTGCGCGTTTTAGTGGTACAAAAATTGCCCTATTTGGCAAACGAGGCACTAAAGTTTAATTTTTTGTCACGATTATGGGCTATCGCCTATATGTGCTTTTCAATTCTGCCACCATTTACTAACTAAAATATCAATTATTCTGTACGTTTTGTAATTAACGAGATAACGTACTTAATTGCCTGAAACAAACATGTTCGGTAAATCACGCTTTGAACGGCGTATCTGCATTATATTTCCGAGTGACTTGCGGAACCCCACTTCACCTTGGGCTGCACAAGGACCGTTGTATAATGTCTTATTGTCTCTCGGGCGGTAATAGTTATTAGCGAGAAATACGTCCAGAGTACATTAGCAATTATGCTAATGGGAACACGCCCTAGCATGTACGCAAAAGGGCGCACCCATAGTTCTAGGAGCTATGAAAAATTCGAGGGCTCTTCCCATTACGTGGAGTGCGTTTCGGTTTATTTGCTCGTGTTCAGGTCAACGATGCAGGACTGTAATTTTGTATGTATTTTTACAGCATTGCGCGTTTTAGCGGTGCAAAAATTGCGCTATTTGGCAAACGAGGCACTAAAGTTTAATTTTTTGTCACGATTATGGGCTCGGAAAATAGCCACATGAATGATACAACTTTATCACAAGTACTATACACAATACACTAGTTGTTTGTTGATATTATGTTCTTTTCTGAAAACGTGAAATGATAGTTATTTGTATACAAAGGCCGTAATATCATTATTTAATGTACCGAAAGAGTTTTGAAAATTTTTAAGTGTATGTTATTACTCGATGTTTTAATTTAGATTCTGTAAATGTTTTTTTCTGGAAACGTGAAATGATGGTTATTTGTATACAAAGGCCGTAATAGCATTATTTAATGTACGGAAAGAGTTTTGAAAATTTTGAAGTGCATGTTATTACTTGATGTTATAATTTAGATTCTGTAAGGATTATTTAAAAATTTAGACAGTGGTTTAAAATATAATTCTGTTTGGTCGTTTAAACATTTTTTTTTTAGGTTAAGTGGTTTTCAATTTGAGGTTATATTTTTTAAATAACATTGTTGCCAGATGAAAGTTTAAATTAGAGATGAAAATGGAACGACAGGAAATTATAAATCTGACAATGTGGTAGGAAGCAAATGTCTAATAGACATCGACACAAAAAAATAATTAACTTCCGTTGCATCACTGAATCAGTTTGTCCAACATGAGAAAAAGAAAACCCAGCCAACTCGGTTGCAAAAAGGTCGTGAATGTATAACAGACGTATATTTACTGTTATAATATTTCGTGATCTATATATATATATATATATATATATATATATATATATTGTGATGGTATTTGTAGTATTTATTTAGATTAATTAGAATAGATTTATTGTTATTATTATATAGGTATTAGATAGAATTATAATCTTTAGGGCACAAGCTAAAAAAAATTATTGTAAATATTGTAAATGTGAATATGAACAAGTATGCACAAATATACAAAGCAATCCACGGATGGAGGTTGTTGATCGGTTACCACGGGTGACAGGTGACTTCGTGCATAGACGCTTGGGGAATTGAATAATGGAAAGTCGAAAATAATCAACAAGGAGATTGACGAGTGGGAGAGACGCGTGTGGATCGCGGGTGGAGATGTTGCGATACTAATACGAATACATTACAAAATATTAACGGGGTTTCAACGATTGGACATAGGACTGGAAGAAGACAGTCAACCAGGAGAGGAGTTCAACAAGATAGGAGCTGTGACGGAGATATTCAAAAATCAGGACTTCAAGCCGCTCAACTTCGCACACAAAAGTAGATGTTTACTTTTGTGGGAATCAACAACGGATCAGAAGGGAAAGCAGGGACAAGAGGACGACGTAATCAAGGAACCACAAGAAGAAAACTGCAAGTAGAAAGTTTTCGTAAAGTGCAAGAGTCATATTATCACATAAGTTGGCTTGTGTATATAGGATTTATTTTGTTAATATTGGCCATAGTTTATTATTTATTTAATAATTTAGTTTTCTATTGTTTCTGATTTGTTTGTTTAGTTCAGTCTATATTAGACGTTTTAATATTTTTGGTTATTTTCAATTCATTAAAGTATTTGAACAAAACTCTATTTAGTTATGATTGAACCTACTATTGAACCTGAGATAAGAGAAAGAACAAAAAGTTACAAAACAAGTAAATGCTTAAATATTCAACACTAATAAAATAGGCAGAGCAATACAAAACGTAACATTTGTAGTCCCCAAAATGGGGCAGTAAACACAAACGTAACAATATATATATATATATATATATATATATATATATATATATATATATATATATATATATATATATATATATATATATATATATATATATATATATTTAATATTATGATATTTCGTAATATAGACATATATTTTGCGTGTGCGTGATACAAATTCCTGAATAACTTTCGATATTCAGCTTATCTCAAAAACCGAGTAGGCGTAGTCGTAAGTCGGCGTATATTGGGCTGTTAAGGCGCCGTAAAAGTTTGCTCCTATGAATAATAATGTAACGTAGGTGCGTAAATTGAAATGTCCTCGATAAAAATACCCAAATGTGGATGTCTGTATTTTTAAAGTACCATGAAATTTACTGATTCTGGAGTCGTAATAAGACATAAATCAAGTTACAAAAGTCTTGACCAATGTGTTCTAACGGCTATGAAACCGAAACCTAAACCACTTCAATCCAAATACACTACTCAAAAAAATTATTGCATATATTGTTTTCTTATCTAATTACAAAAAAAAAACATCTGTAATATAAAAAAAAATGGTGGTTTTCATAATATGAGATAACTCTATTGATTATTGTATTTCATTTAAATGAAATAGTAATTTTGTGTAAACATCAATAAAGATATTATTATTATTATTATTATTAAATAACAATCATTGTTAAACACCCCTCTAACAACAATTATCAAAGTATCAACTTCAATGATGATACATTATTTATGGTATAAATAATTAGTATCAATTTCGATGATAATCGCTAAAATCTGATAAAAAGGTTATTTTTTTAAGATACAAGACTATTAAAAATATAATATCGATATCAATATCGATATCTAACTTATTTTATTAAAAAAATCTATATATACTTCCACGTTCATCTCTCAATATGTAATGCAAGTTTCAATTTCGATGATCATTTCTGATCGTCGAAACGATCAGAAATAATTTCTGATCATAATCTGTTACCAAAGATTCAATTTTGATGACAGTCAATATTGATGATCATTTCTGATCGTCAAAATGATCAAAAATCAAGTCTGATTATAAACTATCAAAGTTTCAATTTCGATGACAATCTGTTCGATTTTTTTTTTTAATTATTAATATCAATTTCGAAATAATCAGAAATCATTTCTGTTATCAAAGTTTCATTTTCGATAAAATGATGATAACATGATGATATATTAATTATGGTATTACTAATTAGTGTCAATTTCGATGATAATCTGCAAACCTATTATCAAAGTTTCAATTTCAATGATAATATAGTAATATAGATACATTATTTATGGTATAAATAATTAGTATCAATTTCGATGATAATCGCTAAAATCTGATAAAAAAGTAAAAAAATTAAGTTACAAGATTATTAAAAATATAATTTCAATATCGATATCTAACTTATTTTATAAAAAAAATCTATTTATACTTCCAAGATCATCTTTCAATATGTCATGCAAGTTTCAATTTCGATGATAATTTCTGACCGTCGAAACGATCAGAAATTATTTCTGATCATAATCTGTTATCAATCAAAGATTCAATTTTGATGACAGTCAATTTCGACGATCATTTCTGATCATCGAATTGAACAGAAATCATTTCTGATCATAATCTGATATCACAGTTTAAATTCCGATAAAATGATGATAAATTATATATCTTCGATTTTTTCTAGAAATATTGGTGTCACTTCCGATTATAACCTCTAGGAATTATTACCTAAGTTTTTAATTTTGATGATAATTACTAAAATCTGTTAAAAAAAGTTTCATTTATATTTTAAGTTACAAGATTATTAAAAATATTGATCTATTTATAAATTAAAAATATAATTTCAATATTGATATGTGATTTATATTATAAACATTTCTGTTTATACTTCGAAGATGATCTCTCAATATGTCATGCAAGTTTCAATTTCGATGATCATTTCTGATCGTCGAAACGATTAGAAATCATTTCTGATCATAATCTGTTACCAAAGATTCAATTTTGATGACAGTCAATATTGATGATCATTTCTGATCGTCAAAATGATCAAAAATCAAGTCTGATTATAAACTATCAAAGTTTCAAATTCGATGACAATCTGTTCGATTTTTTTTTAAAATTATTAATATCAATTTTGAAATAATCAGAAATCATTTCTGTTATCAAAGTTTCATTTTCGATAAAATGATGATAACATGATGATATATTAATTATGGTATTAATAATTAGTGTCAATTTCGGTGATAATCTCCAAAACTATTATCAAAGTTTCAATTTCAATGATAATATAGTAATATAGATACATTATTTATGGTATAAATAATTAGTATCAATTTCGATGATAATCGCTAAAATCTGATAAAAAAGTTATTTTTTTAAGTTACAAGATTATTAAAAATATAATTTCAATATCGATATCTAACTTATTTTATTAAAAAATATATATTTATACTTCGAAGATCATCTCTAAATATGTCATGCAAGTTTAATTTTCGATGATCGTTTCTAATCGTCGAAACGATCAGAAATCATTTCTAATCCTAATTTGTTATCAAAGATTCAATATTGATGACAGTCAATTTCGACGATCATTCCTGATCATCAAATTGACCAGAAATCATTTGTGATCATAATCTGATATCAAAGTTTCAATTACGATAAAATGATGATAAATGAAATATCTTCGATTTTTTCTAGAATTATTGGTGTCAGTTCCGATTATAACCTCTAGGAATTAATAAAAAAGTTTCAATTTTAATGATAATTACTTAAATCTGTTAAAAAAAGTTTCATTTATATTTTAAGTTACAAGATTATTAAAAATATTAATCTATTTATAAATTAAAAATATAATTTCAATATTGATATGTAATTTATATTATAAACATTTCTGATTATACTTCGAAGATGATGTCTTAATATGAAGTCTAAATGCATGTTTAAGTTTCAATTTTGATGATCATTTCTGATCGTCATCTAAATACTAAATAATTAGTATCAATTATGATGATAATCGCTAAAATCTGATAAAAAAGTTATTGTTTTAAGTTATAAGATTATTAAAAATATAATATCGATATCAATATCGATATCTAACTTATTTTATAAAAAAAATCTATATATACTTTGAAGATCATCTCTCAATATGTCATGCAAGTTTCATTTTCGATGATCACTTCTGATCGTCGAAACGATCAGAAATCATTTCGGATCATAATCTCTTATCAACGATTCAATTTTGATGACATTCAATTTCGACGATCATTTCTGATCATCGAATTGACCAGAAATCTTTTCTGATCATAATCTGATATCAAAGTTTCAATTTCGATAAAATTATGATAAATGAAATATCTTCGATTTTTTCTAGAATTATTGGTGTCAAAGATTCAATTTTGATGACAGTCAATTTTGACGATCATTTCTGATCATCGAATTGAACAGAAATCATTTCTGATCATAATCTGACATCACAGTTTAAATTCCGATAAAATGATGATAACTGAAATATCTTCGATTTTTTCTAGAATTATTGGTGTCAGTTCCGATTATAACCTCTAGGAATTACTACCAAAGTTTAAATTTTGATGATAATTACTAAAATCTGTTGAAAAAAAGTTTCATTTATATTTTAAGTTACAAGATTATTAAAAATATTGATCTATTTATAATTTAAAAATATAATTTCAATATTGATATGTAATTTATATTATAAACATTTCTGTTTATACTTCGAAGATGATCTCTTAATATGAAGTCTAAATGCAAGTTTTAGTTTCAATTTTGATGATCATTTCTGATCGTCAAAATGATCAAAAGTCAAGCCTGATCATAATCTATCAAAGTTTCAATTTCGATGACAATGTTCAAATTTTTATAAAACTATTAATGTCAATTTCGAAATAATCAGAAATCATTTCTGTTATCGAAGTTTCATTTTCGATAAAAAGATGATAACATGATGATATATTAATTATGGTAATAATAATTAGTGTCAATTTCGATGATAATCTCCAAAACTATTATCAAAGTTTCAATTTCAATGATAATATAGTAATATATACATTATTTATGGTATAAATAATTAGTATCAATTTCGATGATAATCGCTAAAATCTGATAAAAAAGTTAATTTTTTAAGTTACAAGATTATTAAAAATATAATATCGATATCAATATCGATATCTAACTTATTTTATAAAAAAAATCTATATATATATACTTCCAAGATCATCTCTCAATATGTCATGCAAGTTTCAATTTCGATGATCATTTCCTGATCGTCGAAACGATCAGAAATCATTTCTGATCATAATCTGTTACCAAAGATTCAATTTTGATGACAGTCAAGTTTCAATTTCGAACACAATCTGTTCGAGTTTCTATAAAATTATTAATGTCAATTTCGAAATAATCAGAAATTATTTCTGTTATCAAAGTTTCATTTTCTATATAATGACGATAACATGATGATATATTAATTATAGTATTAATAATTTGTGTCAATTTCAATGATAATCTCCAAAACTATTATCAAAGTTTCAATTTCAATGATAATATAGTAATATAGATACATTATTTATGGTATAAATAATTAGTATCAATTTCGATGATAATCGCTAAAATCTGATAAAAAAGTAAATTTTTTAAGTTACAAGATTATTAAAAATATAATTTCAATATCGATATCTAACTTATTTTATAAAAAAAATCTATTTATACTTCCAAGATCATCTTTCAATATGTCATGCAAGTTTCAATTTCGATGATAATTTCTGACCGTCGAAACGATCAGAAATCATTTCTGATCATAATATGTTATCAATCAAGATTCAATTTTGATGACAGTCAATTTCGACGATCATTTCTGATCATCGAATTGACCAGAAATAATTTCTGATCATAATCTGATATCAAAGTTTCAATTTCGATAAAATGATGATACATGAAATATCTTCGATTTTTTCTAGAATTATTGGTGTCAAAGATTCAATTTTGATGACAGTCAATTTCGACGATCATTTCTGATCATCGAATTGAACAGAAATCATTTCTGATCATAATCTGATATCACAGTTTAAATTCCGATAAAATGATGATAAATGAAATATCTTCGATTTTTTCTAGAAATATTGGTGTCACTTCCGATTATAACCTCTAGGAATTATTACCTAAGTTTTTAATTTTGATGATAATTACTAAAATCTGTTAAAAAAAGTTTCATTTATATTTTAAGTTACAAGATTATTAAAAATATTGATCTATTTATAAATTAAAAATATAATTTCAATATTGATATGTGATTTATATTATAAACATTTCTGTTTATACTTCGAAGATGATCTCTCAATATGTCATGCAAGTTTCAATTTCGATGATCATTTCTGATCGTCGAAACGATTAGAAATCATTTCTGATCATAATCTGTTACCAAAGATTCAATTTTGATGACAGTCAATATTGATGATCATTTCTGATCGTCAAAATGATCAAAAATCAAGTCTGATTATAAACTATCAAAGTTTCAATTTCGATGACAATCTGTTCGATTTTTTTTTTAAATTATTAATATCAATTTCGAAATAATCAGAAATCATTTCTGTTATCAAAGTTTCATTTTCGATAAAAAGATGATAACATGATGATATATTAATTATGGTAATAATAATTAGTGTCAATTTCGATGATAATCTCCAAAACTATTATCAAAGTTTCAATTTCAATGATAATATAGTAATATATACATTATTTATGGTATAAATAATTAGTATCAATTTCGATGATAATCGCTAAAATCTGATAAAAAAGTTATTTTTCAAGTTACAAGATTATTAAAAATATAATTTAAATATCGATATCTAACTTATTTTATTAAAAAAAAATCTATTTATTCTTCGAAGATCATCTCTTAATATGTCGTGCAAGTTTCAATTTCGATGATCATTTCTAATCGTCAAAACGATCAGCAATAATTTCTGATCATAATCTGTTATCAAAGATTCAATTTTAATGACAGTCAATTTTGATGATCATTTCTGATCGTCAAAATGATCAAAAATCAAGTCTGATCTAATCTATCAAAGTTTCAATTTCGATGACGATGATGATCGTCGAAACGATCAGAAATAATTTCTGATTATAATCTGTTATCAAAGATTAAATTTTGATGAAGTCAATTTCAACGAACATTTCTGATCATCGAATTAACCAGAAATAATTTCTGATCATAATCTGATATCAAAGTTTCAATTTCTATAAAATGATGATATATGAAATATCTTCGATTTTTTCTAGAATTATTGGTGTCAGTTCCGATTATAACCTCTAGGAATTAATACCAAAGTTTCAATTTTGATGATAATTACTAAAATCTGTTATAAAAGTTTCATTTATATTTTAAGTTACAAGATTATTAAAAATATTGATCTATTTATAAATTAAAAATATAATTTCAATATTGATATGTAATTTATATTATAAACATTTCTGTTTATACTTCGAAGATGATCTCTTAATATGAAGTCTAAATGCAAGTTTAGGTTTCAATTTTGATGATCATTTCTGATCGTCAAAATGATCAAAAATCAAGTCTGATCATAATCTATCAAAGTTTCAATTTCGATGACAATCTGTTCCAATTTTTTATAAAATTATTAATATCAATTTCGAAATAATCAGAAATCATTTCTGTTATCAAAGTTTAATTTTCGATAAAATGATGATAACATGATGATATATTAATTATGGTATTAATAATTTGTGTCAATTTCGATGATAATCTCCAAAACTATTATCAAAGTTTCAATTTCAATGATAATGTAGTAGTATTATTTATGGTATAAATAATTGGTATAAACTTTGATGATAATCGAAAAAATCTGTTGGAAAAGTTTTATTTTTGTTTTTTTTAATCTAATTACAAAAAAACATCTGTAATTTAAAAAAAAATAATGGTGTTTTTTTATAATATGCGATATCTCTATTGAGTATTGTATCTCATTTAAACAACCCTCATTGTTACGTAGTTCCCGTTTGTTTATTGTATATATGTAATATCTAGGGAAGCACTCTTAATTAAACATTACATTAAGAAAGTCAACAAGCAGCAATTGTCGCTGCTGATTTCTGTATTTGTAATATTGATGATAACATTGTGAATAAAATTCCATTCCGGTTGAAACAGAGCCTTTGTATCTATAAAACATGAACCCCTAAAAAATGTTCCTCATGTTACAATGAAAAGAAGAATTCATGAACACTTTTCAGATTGTCTGAAACATTTGTCCTAAACAATTGTATTTATTTTTGTATCTATCAAACATGAAGCCCTAAAAAATGTTCCTCATGTTACCACGAATAGAAGATTTCATGAACACTTTTCAGATTGTCTGAAACATTTGTCCTAACAATTGTATTTATTTTTGTATCTATCAAACATGAACCCCTAAAAAATGTTCCTCATGTTACCACGAAAAGAAGATTTCATGAACACTTTTCAGATTGTCTGAAACATTTGTCCTAACAATTGTATTTATTTTTGTATCTATCAAACATGAACCCCTAAAAAATGTTCCTCATGTTACTACGAAAAGAAGATTTCATGAACTCTTTTCAGATTGTCCGAAACATTTGTTCTAACAATTGTATCTATTTTTCTCTGCAAAGCATTCGGCTGCCTTCAAATTTTGCTACTTGAGTTTTCGGTCTGAAGCAATTAGTAGTACAATTTACAAATTTTGCTACTTGAGTTTTCGGAAACTCTGAAGCAATCAGTAGTACAATTTGCAAGAAAGACTCACCTGGCTCGGAAATTGGAGTGCACGGACTTTCTGGCGGCAAGATTCCCTTCTGCACCAGCTCGTCCCTATTGGCTCGGACTGAAATTTTTCGCTCTAATGCTGGAAGAAAAACGGCTTAGCGGTAAATATATGTAGAAGCGGAGACAGGCTAAGTTAAAATAATATGCAAAACTGATTCATGAAAAGTACTCCCAGGTTCAGGTATCTACAGGGTGTTAAAAAATGAATGTAAAATAATTAAGGGGGCAGTAGTATGAACCACAACAAAGAAAAAAGTCTTGATAAACATGGGTCCTTAAAGTAACGGTTTCGGAGATATGGAAGATTTTTTTTCCTCCCTTTTATATTTTGCTAAAATTTGCATTTTTTTATCATAGTTGGCTGATGTTTTGTGAAATAAATAAAAAAACAAAATAAAAAAAGGAGGTAAAAAGAATAATCTTCCATATGTCACATGTTTATCAAAACTTTTTTTTTATTGCAGTTCATACTACTACCCCCTTAAATGTTTTACACTCTTTTTTGTACACCCTGTATATGAGCCGGTGATTTTGGAAGTCCATTTTTTTTAAATTCAGGTTAAGTCCAGAAATACTCAAGGAATTCTGTCCCTTGTAGCATATATCTGGACTTTCCTCAATTTAAAAAAAAAAGGACTTATCCCACGTTCAAAATCAACGGCTCGTATAATTTTATTTATAATTATGTGTGTTAACTTTATTGTGTTTTGTTATCTCGTAAGAAATTAAAGGCAACGCTATAAAAATAATGTGTCCTTTGGAACTGTACAGGGTGTTTGTAAATTCGCAAAAAAACTATTCGAGGCGATGTTGGACATAAAATTTTGAGTCGAAAATTTTAATATCAAAATGTTTCGAAATGAAACATTTTTTTGTAGGTTTAAAAGTTTAAGGTTTTATCCATAAATTACCAGTTATATATTTAAGGTTGTTATATTATTATTTAGTACTTACAGGTAATAAAAAAAATATATATTTTATGATTTATTTATTTTATTTCGGATGACAAGTTTCGGTTATATACAACCATCATCAGAGGCATGTATTCAATGTTTATGCATTTTGAATTCACTTGAAATGTATTTTTTTAAATTTGAAATATAAAAATTACTATTCAATTAAACTTTTTTTTGATTGCCAAAATTTTATAACTTATTTTTATTTAATAAATGAATTATATATAAACCATCTTTATTTTACGCGTGTTGATTTTTGCTTTTTGTTTTTTTTTTTGCTTTTTCTAGTTTTGGGTTTTGCGTCTTATATTCTCGCGATATAAAGTTTTCTTTTAAATTGTAAGTGCATATATAGAAACGATAGTATATGTCATTATGGAGATCACAAAAATCATGGATTTAAAGAAATAAGATAACAGTCTAGATTTAAAATATAAAATTTTGGAAATTTGTACCAAACTTCAATGAAATCTGTCAGGACTAGATTTGACTAGAATATTTGCAAAAAATAATATGTAAAATTTTGGAAATTTGTACCAAACTTCATGAAATCGGACAGGACTAGATTTAACTAGAATATTTGCAAAAAAATAATATGTGTATATGTGCGAGTGTGCCAGAGCTGGATAAGGAACAGATGGAAGTCGATGATTCGACTGGACTTCGAAGCACACAAAATAAGAATTCCAGTGTCCAAAACAAGAATTCGACAAGAATTCCAAGACAAGAAAGTCCCCATTCGAATTAGGCAGACTTAAATAACTCATTTTCCACTGCATGTCACCACTGTAACTAACATAACACTTTCTCATATCGCTCGTTCTTATATTTTCTGTATCCGGCAGTCCTTGGTTTATACGATGTAGCTAAAAGTACTACCAAAGAGACAGTCTTTTCGTTCTTATATTTTCTGTAACAGGCTGTCCTTGGTTAATACGATGTAGGTAAAAAAGGTACTACCAAAGGTACCGTTTTTTATAAAGCATACAAATCGTATATAGTCGTTCCGACGAGAGCTGACAATGACTCATGTTTTATCGAACAAAGAATTGCGTTTTCTATGCTCGTTCGCATGTATAAGTAAAAGTTATAGAATGAAATGTAATAAGAAATAATCGTACGACGAATTCAGGCAATATAGAGCGATGAGTCACTGTCATTTCTCGACGGGACGACTATATGTATACCTTAATTACCAAAATATAGGTAGGTATATTACATGATATGCTACCAAGATACAGGTTTTATAAAAGAAATGGGTTAAATCATGTTGATGACAATTTACCTCTCATCGGAATGTACCCATAATACTAGATTCTTCAATAATAATAATAATAGTGAAATTAAATACAAGAAGAAATATGCAGACGAGTATGAACAATAATAATAGTGAGTTTAAATGCAAGAAGAAATATGCAGACGATTATGAACAATAATAATAGTGAAATTAAATACAATAAGAAATATGCAGACGATTATGAACAATAATAAATAATGGTATAATCGAAAGAGTAAATAAGCTAATAAGATGGAATCGAAAATGAAACAGATAAATGAGAATTAAGATAAAACCAGAAAATAATGTAATTTGTGGTTAGTGAAATTATATAGAAACATAAATATGTGTATGAACAATAATCAACAGTATTATAATCGAAAGAGTAAATAAGCTAATAAGATGGAATCGAAAATGAAATAGATAAATAAGAATTAAGATAAAACCAAAAAATCATGTAACTTGTGGTAAGTTTTGAAACCTGGAGAACCTACTGATGAAATGGAACAAAAATTAAATAGAAGAAGTAAGAAGGCAAAATAAGAAGACAGTAAAAAATGTGCAAGTATTGAAAGAAATTATGTCCAGATAAAAGTGGAAAACAATGAAGAATGGTTTAAACTATCGGAATATGGAAAATAATGAAGCATGAAGTAAGTATTAGAAGAATAAAGAAGAAAATTGTAAGAAGAAGATAAGATAAAAACAAAATTGATGAATAGATAAGTGATGAAACAACAAGCGCAATTTCGTCAATTATTTCCAAAAGAAGATAAGTTGGGAAAGATAATAAAGTACATAATGAAAATGAGCTACTATATAATAATTATTATGAAGAATAATATCAATATAAGAATTAGCTAAAATTACACCTGTTAATCCATGAGATCATGAAAATATAAAGATAATCAAATGAGAAAAGTACATATGGAGGATAAAGTAGAATGAAGATAAGAATATCGAAAAACGAAAGCAATAAAAATAAATGTAAACGAAAAAAAAAATGAAAACTGTAAACGAATAATATCAATATAAGAATTACCTAAAGTTTCTCCTGTTAATCCGTGAGATGATGAAAAGCTGAAGATAATCAAATGAGAAAAGTACATATGGAGGATAACGTAGAATGAAGATAAGAATATCAAAAAACAAAAGCCATAAAATAAATACTACATTAATATACAGAATTGTAAACGTTGTGATTGAACTAGAAAAAAAATGAAACCAAGAAAAATATACACAATTCTGGAAGCAGACAAAAAGCGAAGAATAGAGACCTTTTGGAAGCTGAAAATAAATATATGTTTCAGTTTCGGGTACAATCTCTAAAAACTATCACAATAGTATCAATTTTAATGATATTTAACTTATATTATAAATGCACGAGAGAAGCACGAAAGTGCCATCTCAATTTTGAAAACATAATTATGTTATAAAGTTTTGGTTTCAATTTTCGATCATATCTAACTTTTATTATGAAATTTTAGTTGCAATTGCGATCATTTAAAAGTTTAAATTTGAATATTACCAGCATTACCTAAGTACATGCATACCTAAGTGAATAATATACAGGATGTCCCAAATTGAGTAAGCTACCTTGTTTATCTTTCTTATTATTACCTCGGAAAGCGCCATATTGAATGTTATTTTTATATCATTTTTAAGTGTGTTTAATCAGCTCAATTAACGTTTGTCTGAAACATTTCTGCATAACTCTTCTAATTTCCATCACATTTGACTTGAAAAAAACTGCTATTTTCGAGTTTTTAGAATAATATTTAAATTGTTCCGATTTTTGAACTTTCTCAACAGCACATGTCCAACGCTAAAAACTGCACAACATTTAACTGAATCTGTATCGTTGATAATAAGAAAGATACCCATGGTAGCCTACTCAATTTGGGACACCCGGTATAATTTCTTTACAAAATTTTCGATTTATGTGTGATGTTTACGATATTTATTTATGATGTTTATTATGTCTATGATATTTATTTATGATGTTTATTATGTTTATGATATTTATGATACGCATTCTTATTTTTTATAAAAGTAACTTCTTCTAGTTTTTGATGATAATGTCTAAGAACTATTGCAAAAATATCAGTTTTTAATCTGTTAATCAGTTATCAGTTTAATTACGTTATATACTTTTATTTTTATTTTCAATATATCAATAAGTATCTATAAGTATAACTTTAATTACCCGAATTATGAAATATATAATTATAATGATGTGAAACTTCAGTGTCTGTTATTTCTTCAACAATGATCTCTTCATTGTTTTATGAAAATTTCAATTTTAATTTTAGTGATCATTTTTAGAATCATAGTTATGAAAGTTCCAACTTAGATGATAATATGTAACTAATGTAACATAAGTTTCAACTTAAATGATAATATGTAACTAATTTAACAAAGGTTTCAACTTAAATGATAATATGTAACTTGTTTTACAAAAGTTTCAGTTTATACATATATCAGTGCTGACCTTTGAATTTTTTTAAAAGTTTTAGTTTCAGTTCCGATGACAACCTGTAAGAACTATTACAAAAGTATCAATTGAAAGTATATAACTTATGGTATAAAGTTTTAGTTTCAATTTAGATGACAATTACTAAAATGTGTAAAAAGTTTATTTTATGTTTCATTTTCCAGGATTATTAAAGTATTGATTCCTGTTATGATTTGTATATTATCAATCAATCAATTATAAATTACCAATCACTTATCAATAAAAATATTGATAAGTGTTAGAGGATTAATTCTGGCAAACAATCCACATATTTTACAAAAGTTTCTATTTATACTTCGAATACAATAGCTACAATATTTATGAAAGTTTTAGTTTCATTTTCGAAATAACTTTACTTAACTTAATCTAACCTTCAATAAGATTTGTAAGCAGTGGGTAAATAATCAGAAATCATCTCTGATGATAATCTGTTATCAAAGTTTCAAAGTCTCTTCGCATTTTTACAAAATTATTAGTGACAGCTCTGATGATAACCTCTACTATTACCAAAGTTTCAATTTCAATGATGACATTTTATTAATGGTATTCATAATAAGTGAAAATTTCGATGAGAATCCAAAATTAACTAAAATTTGTTTAAAGTTACATTTTTAAGTTACAAAGTTATTAAAAATATAATTTCAATATTGATATGTCACTTATTTTATTAAAAAAATCTATTTATATTTCAAAGATGATCTCTCAATAGGTCAAGCAAGTTTTAGTTTTAATTTGATCATTGATCAATGATCAGATGATCATTTCTGATCGTCGAAATGATCAGAAATCATTTATAATCTGTTATCAAAGTTTCAATTTTGATGACACTTCGAATTTTTATAAAATTATTAGTAACAGTTCCATTTTTGCATCTTGTATCTTCGCATTTTTACAAAATTATTAGTGACAGCTCCGATGATATCCTTTACAATTATCAAAGTTTCAATTTCAATGATGACATATTATTTATGGTATTCATAATAAGTGAAAATTTCGATGAGAATCCAAAATTAACTAAAATTTGTTTAAAGTTACATTTTTAAGTTACAAAGTTATTAAAAATATAATTTCAGTATTGATATGTCACTTATTTTATAAAAAAAATCTATTTATATTTCACCGATGATCTCTCAATAGGTTAAGCAAGTTTTAGTTTTAATTTGATCATTGATGAATGTTAGTCATCAATGATAGAAGACTAGTGATAGTTCGATGATCATATTTCTGATCGTCGAAATGATCAGAAATCATTTATAATCTGTTATCAAAAATTCAATTTCATGACACTTCGAATTTTTATAAAATTATTAGTAACAGTTCCGATGATAACCTCTAAGAACTATTATCAAAGTTTCAATTTTAATGATAATCGCTAAAGTCTGTTAAAAAGTTTTATGTTTATTTGAAGTTATAATATTATTAAAAATATGGATCTATTTAAATTAAAAATATAATTTCAATATTGATATGTAACTTATTTTATAAAAACATCTGTTTATACTTCGAAGATCATCTCTTAATATCTCATGAAAGTTTTAGTTTCAATTTCGAGGATAATTTCTGATCATCATAATCATAATTCTGATCATAATCAAAGTGTCCTTTACGATGAGAATCTCTTAAAAAAATTATAAAATTGATACTGTCAGTTCCGATGATTATCTCTAAAAACTATTATCAAAGTTTCAATTTCAATGATGATACATTTTTATGGTAATTAGTTTCAATTTTGATACTAAACGCTAAAATCTGTTAGAAAAGTTTCATTTTTAGTTTTAAGTTACAATATATAACTAATATAATTTCAATATTGGTATGTAACTAATTTTTATCAAAATTTCTGTTTATACTTCGAAGGTGATCGCTCAATATATCATGTAAGTTTGACTTTCAACTTCGATGATCATTTCGAAAAATATTTATCAAAGTTTTCGTTAAAATGATGACAAGTAACTTGTTTTACAAACGTTTCAGTCTGTGCTTTATTAAATCATTGTGCGTTTTGGTTTGTTTAAATTTTCAGAGATCCTTCAAACGGCAAGCTGGACTTTCTGGTATAGACGATTAAATATGTGAAATCACTTGATTTTACGTCTTACGTTAAATTTTTGAGCTTTACTAATAGTTATAACTTTTCAATAATTGCATGTTTCATTGCTGATATCAACTGATAAGCGCCATCCGGTTCGAAGGACCAATTAATGAAGTTTGGTAGCACTGAAGTTATGACGTAAATATGTGAAATCCCTTGATTTTACGTCTTACGTTAAATATTTGAGCTTAACTAAAAATTTGTCAATAATTGCATGTTGCATTGGTAATTACAACTGGTAAGCGCCATCCGGTTCGATGGACCAAATATTGAAGTTTGATAGCATTGAAGTTATGACATCAGAGTCATTTGTTTTTAATCTCGGGAACTATTGGCCAGAAGTTGCATTGGTGATTACAACTGGTAAGCGCCATCTGGTTCGATGGACCAATTACTGAGGTTTGATAGCACGGAAGTTATGACGTAAATATGTGAAATCCCTTGATTTTACATCTTACGATAAATATTTGAGCTTAACTAAAAATTTGTCAATAATTGCATGTTGCATTGGTAATTACAACTGGTAAGCGCCATCCGGTTCGATGGACCAAATACTGAAGTTTGATAGCATTGAAGTTATGACATCAGAGTCATTTGTTTTTAATCTCGGGAACTATTGGCCAGAAGAAAGCCAAACATATGCATGCTATGCTGCTATGATGCTATGATCTAACCTATGCTATGATCTAACCTATGCTAATCTAACCTATGCTATGATCTAACCAATTGACCAAAAAAGGCCAAAAAAGACCATTTAAAAAATTAATGCTCCTGACGTCATAACTCCAAACTGAAAGAGGTGGAAACATGAAAATGGTCTCAAAATATTTCTCTTAAAAAAAATAATGTTGACATTTGAGACGCGTTTTTCACAAATTCCTACAGGGGTAATAATAAATCTGGATTTTGAAACTTTATTCGCTCTCTGTATATGAAATGAATATGTCTATGAATATAATAATATACTTGTTTTCATCAGGATCTGAACGCTTCAGAAATTTACAAACCTTGAGAGCAAGCAGCTTAACAAAAAGCCCCTTCGTGTGCTCCTTAATTAATTACGACGTACGGTATGGAAAAAAGCTACTCACTTCTTGACACCGCCTCTAGTTTATCCGACTTCTTTTTTCTCTTCCACTTCCACGGCTTGAAGAATTTCCCCAGGGCCGAGAACTTGCTCTTCCTCTCCAGCGGAGGCGTCCTCGTCCCGCTGCCGAGGCTGTTCGTCCTGAACGCGTTGCCATTTTGTTTTTTTGCTGAAACAACACAAAAATATATTTAGCATGACAAATTACAGTACATAAGAGATAAGTACATATATTACGATTCGTAATTGAGTATTAATGTTTTGCATTGGTAATTAAAAGTGGTAAGCGCCATCCGGTTCGATGGACCAAATACCGAAGTTTGATAGCACCGAAGAAATAATAATAATAATAATAGTAGTTAAGCAACACTGATTCTAACGCAGGTTAGGTTAGTTTTCGATTAAATTACTCGCGATTTCCGCAATCAACCCATTGTTACTGCCCGCGGTAATTGATTAATCCGCCAATAAAACCGCTGATTAAATTAATCTAACCTAACCTGCGTTAGAATCAGTGTTGCTTAACTACTAATAATAATAAAGAATATTTATTAGCGGAAAAGCTACACGGTCCTGCACTTTTAGGTCCTTCACTTCTTGAAATAACCTCTTGAATCAGAATACAGGTAGCAATTATTTGTAAGAACGATTCTGAATACTTTCAACTAAATACTGGGCCATAGACCACAATATAAATTTACCTCGTCAACCACCTTGCAAAATACAGTAATCGTGCAATTCTGTTTGCGTTCTAATGCGTAAACTCGTCCACTGTTCGGGCAGGTAAAACGCGCATTTCTGGTTTAGTACCGAGGCAAAAATTACACATTCCAAAACGGGCTCCTTAATTACACCTGTGCGCGTTCTATTTGCCCGTGTAATTTCATTTCGTCCGCTTGAAATCGCAGGTTTTAATGTACGGGTCGGCATATGTTATATGGTTGTTCTCTTCGAATTACGAATTAATATCCACACGCAGAGTGATACTGCTCAAGGTTAATGGCACTGCTGCTGACCATTTCCATTTGTACGCATGCACCTGTTCACCTACTCACTACTCATAAGTTCATAACACATCGTAATTTCTAAGCGAACACGTGTAATGAAAACCGAAACCAGTTTGTTAATTGGGATTTGTATTTTCTTGTGCATTTGTGAGACCAGCTGGATGTAATACTTCCAGGCGTATGTAAATAAATCATGTTGCGTGTTCCCAGTAAATCGCTGGTAACGATGGTATTTAATAAAATTTCATTGCAATTCATTTTTTTTTATATATAGTTATATTTAGCCATCTTCAGAGGTTGATTCTACAATATATATTTAAATATAGAAATTATATTAAAAATAAGTTTGAGTTTTCTGTGGTGTATGTGTATGATACATTATGTGTATTTTAATTTAATTTAACTTACTTTTAGAGTTTCATATATTTGATATTAGATTAGACTTTATATAAATGATTTGACTTTTTAATAATTTCTTTATTTGTCAAATTTTGAAGTTTATGTTTGTAATAGGCCCAAATATACGCCCAGTATAATACGCATTTACGCAATAAAGTGACTCATATTTTAAAAATCATGAATACAACCAAATTATTAAATTAGTTCATTTACAAATAATCCCAGGGTGAAATGTGATAAATAGCCATCGCAAGTCGCGCCAGAGCGTCGCCAAATATCTCAAGAGCCGAGGCCTGCATATGCACGGTTTTGGAAGATTCCATGTCGTGGTGTCACATAAACAATTTGGGTATCAGCGCCCCTTAGAAACGAGCAAGCGCCAGGCACGTAAAAATCACCTCGAATGGCAACTCTTTAAGTTAAGTGTAAAACTCTGCGCTAAAAAACGCATTAATACCACACGCACACTCAAGATTAATAATCACCATGATAACTAAGGGATGGGGGCGAATATTTAGCAGTAGATATGTGAGGGGAGAGGAGATTTGAAGCTGGAAAAAATCTATTTAAGCACAAGCCACACACGAACGAGATCGGTAAGAAAGTTGCGTCGGCCAAGGGCAACGCACACGACATTCGCGGTTTTGAGTATATAAATTCACGTCGGGTTATAATTAAATTAACGATTGCATGCATATAACGTTGTAAAAAACGCAAAGTAGAGTAAAAATTTGAATAAATCGAAAAATGTACAATTATATGTACAGAGCAATTTAATGTTTTTATTATTAACGATAATATAAAGTTGTTAAACCAGTCTCATTATAAATTCACGGGAGTGCTTATTCCTTTCAATCAACCCTAAGTTACCTATAAATACCAAACACCGATTACCTATTCCTGTCAGTAAACAAAGGCGGCTCGTACGCTATTCGTGTTTACGAATCACTAGAGGAAGCAATAACAGGTGTAATTGACGCCCACCCGCGCACTTCGTTCACACACCTGTTATTGTGGAATCATCTCCTCCACTAGAATCAAATCGTCGTCAGCAGCATAACATTTAAACATATAAACTCATCATACATCGCGCCCGCGATCGCAAACTAACGTGGCTGTATTCACCATAACTATAACAACTAATCAAGGCATTCAGTGTTACCCTCCGACATACATCATCATATTCAAATCAAAATAATTCATAAAAATTATGGCTTCTTCATTTTAAATCATAAATGAGCACAAAACGTACATATTATTGGGCAGAGTGATTTATAATTGTATAACTGAATAAGTTGGATTAAATCATAATAATTTAAAAACATAATGTATAAAAATACTGGTTTCTTTATTTCAAATCATAAAACAAGCGCATAACGTACCTATTATTGGGCAGAGTAATTTAGAATCGTACAAATAAAATAGGCTGGATTAAATCTCAATAATTTGAAGACATAATGACAATTTGTGGTTAAATATCGTAAACAAGAAATAAGTGGAATTATTAAAACCCCGTATAAACAGAGAGAATGATAAACGAGAGAATGAAGCTTGGTATAATCACAAAAGAAGTTATTAATAACCTCCAATGTTCCTAATAATAATATATAATAACATTACATAAACATTTCCGATTGAGGTAGCAGAACTGTTATTTGACACAACTTGTAACATGTCTGACGGTGATGACTACTTGTGACATTGGTGCTTGCTGTGGTCGTGGGTAGAATTACTAATTTACCTCAATCAACGTAAACAATGGTGCTCCAATAATTACATTATTGTGTGGACACCGACACAACCATGAAATTCGGGAAGATCGCGAGATACCTTTAGTAGTCATTCATGAATTATTGGGGATATTTCAACATCTTTAAATAGTTCTAGTTTTGATCATATCACTTTCCCGTAGTTAAATGGAGTGAAAGGGCATGGTAATAAATGGTCTAAGAGAAGCACGTGCATGTATACAAACTCTCGTAAATAAACTTCGTAGTCATAACCATTTTCAAACTATCAATTGAATAAATAAGAGAATTTACAAATTCATTAAAAGGTCAACGAAATCTAGAAAATAAATCAATTCATGTCATAATCGTCAACCTGTGTTTTATTTCCCTGTACGTTATAATTATATAAATTAATTTACATCATCATCAACCTGTGTTTTATTTCCCTGTGTCTTACAATTTCAGCGTGTCTATTATTAAATAAACAAAACAAATCTTTAAATTGGTGCTTTCTTGTATTAATCCATTATTAGTGTACGTTAATTAACACATTACCAATAGCAAAGTACCTTGAGAGTAATCACGGTAGTTAAATTAAACGTCACGACGTGTAAGTACTAAATACGATCACAAATCACGAGCCAAAAATAATTAAAACATTATATAATAAATCACGAGCCAAAAATAATTAAAACATTATATAATAAATCACGAGCCAAAAATAACTAAAACATTATATAATAAATCACGAGCCAAAATAATCAAGAAATCATATAATAATTTCACGATAAAAACGACGAATAATAAAATAAATATAATAAAATAATATCGGAGCGTTACATGTTATTACGTGATGATTAAATTTAGATTCTGTAAGGATTATTTAAAAATTCATATAATGATTTGAAATTTAGTTCTGTTTGGTCGTTTTAACATTTTGTTTTAGGTTCTGTATTTATTAATTTATCGATTTCAGGTGCCTCTAATAAAATTTGTTTGAGTCCTTTGTTAGTGTTGGGTAATAATTTTGTGTTGGTGTTTGTGTCGAAGGTGTGGTTGTTGAAATGTAAGTGTCTTCCAAAATTTGATATAGTTTTGTATCTGATGTGACCTGACAATGTGACATTTCACGCAAATTCTTCAATTCTGATAACGAATTGGAAAAATCGTGTATGATACACGTGAATAAAGCAATTTTATTCACTTATACCATAAATAGCTATATTTTGTAATGCATGAGAGAAACGTGTGAGCGCCATCTCTTGTTTCAAAATCGAATACTAAAGAGATATAAGAAGAGTAACTGTTGACGGCTCTACTTTGTGATACATTGTTAAATAGGTAAAATTAAACGCAGATTACTTTGTTTATATCACTTGACATAGATATAACTTTTCCCTGTTTTTTTTTCCTTCTAGTTATTGGCCATTATAATGCCAATGCTCAGTAGTCCCAATGAATCTCTTTGCTTTCAATTTCAATTGGGCAATAACTCTAAAGTCTCGTACACCAGGAAATAGGCAGTCAAATCTGTATTTATACCTAAGATGTTACGTTCGCATGTGCAGACTCCAGGGTCTCAATTCTCGCGTTATTATAGTCTCGGCGGTCGTATTTTTTACCTCCAGTTAATAAATTTCTGAGCGGAACGCAGATAAAACGCCCTGAAAGACGTATTCCCTTGGCGGGCTTTGTGCCTAGACGGCTTCCTTTCGCTGGGCTGGAAGAAGGGGGCAAAAATAACGGTGGAGGACACAAAAAGATTCCCTTTTAGCACCCGGACTGTGCAGGGCGATTGTGATGGGCCAAGATTGCGCCATGTGACCCTTTCAGCGCCCAGACTGTTTAGGGTGATTATGATTTTTCCAAGATTGCAGGGTGAAAAACCTTCCTAGATCAGAATTCGTAATGACGCAGCCGGAAAATTTTCTATTTCATTATTCAGAGTTATTACTCAGGGAATTTAGATGTAATTGCAAGAATGAAATGTCATATAAACCTAGGTCTATTTTTATAATACCGAATGATTCGAGTTTGTTGTCCAGGCGGATAAAACCTATTTAAATCGGAAATTTCAGAAACTGGTCAAGTGCAACTTTTCAAATTGTTGGGAAATAAAGAAAAACTGTCTTTGTTTCTCTTTCTTCGAAATATTTGAATCGGCTATTTCAGAAACTGGTCAAGTGCATCTATTCAAATTGTTGGGAAACAAAGAAAAACATTCTTTGTTTCCCAACAATATGAAAAGGTGCACTTGACCAGTTTCTGAAATAGAAGAAAAACATTCTTAGTTTCCCAACAATATGAAAAGGTGCACTTGACCAGTTTCTGAAATAGAAGAAAAACATTCGTTGTTTCCCAACACTATGAAAAGGTGCACTTGACCAGTTTCTGAAATAGAAGAAAAACATTCGCTGTTTCCCAACACTATGAAAAGGTGCACTTGATCAGTTTCTGAAATAGAAGAAAAACATTGTTTGTTTCCCAACAATACGAAAAGGTGCACTTGACCAGTTTCTGAAATAAAAGAAAAACACTCTTTGTTTCCCAACAATATGAAAAGTTGCACTTAACCAGTTTCTGAAATATCCGATTTAAACAGGTTTTATTCGCCTGGACAATCCTTGATATTGTAACAGATTATTGCCTAAAAAATGTCTAGTATTAGTTAACATCTTCCCGAAGTTGATGTTTCCTGTAATTAAACTAGAATATTTTTCTCTTAATTGAAAAAAAAAAAATTGAAAATGTACAAATATATATTTTTAATGGTAATTTCCTAAAAATTTTGTGGTATTATAATTTTTAACACACAATACACTATTATAAACTATATTTTTTATTTGAACACCGAAAACAACACAAAACGTTTCCGTGTTTTCATTAAAATACAAAAAAGAAATTTAAACTAATTTTCTGATTGTTAAATATACCAAACTAGTAAGCAATGGTAAGTAATGGTAAACCAATGGTATTAGTATTATACAGAATACTATAGGACTTTTACTGCAGAAATTTAAATTTAATAATAATAAAGAATATTTATTAGCAGAAAGGCCACATAATATACAAAATGTAAATATATACATGACAACAAACGATAAATTACCAACATATTAATAAATTTAACAATATTCGCGATATTCATTGTAAATTATATCCCATAAAACAGAATAGCAGTTGAAGTTATATTGCAAAAAAATATGCTCTGACAATAGGAGATACTGATTTCGCAAAAAAAGACAAATCCATAAAAATGTCTGTTGACCAGTTTCTGAAATAATCGATTCATTTACGGTTGTGCAAAAATTATAAAATTGTAGAATTAGATACCTACGATACTATTCTACCAATTGGTGGTTTAAAATTTTCAAAATCATTTTAAACACATCATTAAAAAAACAATTTTTAACCAAATGTCCATTTTTTTATACAGGCTATCTCCTAAAAAACGCCCTTGGCCATAACTCTTTTATTTATTGGCTAATTTAAAAAAAAAAAAGGTTAAATGGCTCCACATGTTCTACAAACAGGCCCTAATTTTGTTTTTTTCTTGCAAAATCAACTTTCATTTTAGCGATTGTCAACTTTTATTTTTCAAATGGTTAGATATATTTTCATTTTTTTTTCTGGTAGAGATTATTTTTCTGAATCCAAAGATGTATTGTTGCCTTTGATGAAATATTCGTTACAGACAAAAAAAGTTTAAATAGTTTTTCAAGTGTGAAAAACAAAGCAAACACAATGTGGAAAACACGAGAAATACCTTCTAATTGTATATTAAATACAACTTATGCAATAACGAGAAGATGTCAGTTGTGTATTCAACAAGATGGCCGTCAGTCTGAGCCCCGCCCCAATCTTTTTTTTTTTTTCGAGAACTTAATGGTGAAAACCAAAATTTGCTATTGTCTTCTGTTGTCGAGTTATTCGCAAAAGTTCGATTTTTTTTACCTTTCGTGAAAACCAAAATTTGCTATTGTCTTCTGTTTTCGAGTTATTCGCTAAAAATATCGATTTTTGTGACTTTTCGTTTTATAGCTGTAGTTGGCTTATTTATGGGAATAGAAAAAAAATTCTATGTTCTTCGGGCACTTATTTGATAAGAATGCAGTCAATTTTTCAGAAAAACAGTTCGAAATTCGATTTCTGGCATAATGTTGTGGATTTTTATGTGGAACTCATAGTTGGCTGTGAGTTAAAAAGAGGGACCTTTTCTCTTTTCAACAACGTACGACATATGGGACCAATTCTTAATTATCAATCTGATTTCAGAAAAAAAAAAAATTTAAGGTTTTTCTAGGTTTTCCAACTATGAGTTCCATATAAAAAACCACAACTTTAGGCCATAACTCGAATTTCGAACTGTTTTTTTGGAAAATTGACTACACCGCTGCATTCTTATAAAAAGAGCCTCATGAACGTAAAAATATTTTTTTTCTTGTCTCATAAATAAGCGACCTACAGCCATAAAGCGAAAAGTCAAAAAATCGAATTTTTGCGTCTAACTCGAAAACAGAAGACAATAGCCAATTTTGTGTTTCATCATTAAGTAGTTCTCGAAAAAAGAGATCAGGGCTGGGGGGTCCTTTTTATCATACCTGTTATAGTTAACGCTAGATGCTCATTTGTGTTTTTGATTATGGTCGATTATTGATGGCAATATCTATACTATCTTTAATATTGTGTTTCTTTCTTCTTGTTTTTCTAGTTATCGAGATTCTTTATTAAAATATCGAAATCTGCCCACCCTGTACATATTTCAACAAATTGAGACCGATCAAGTTCAAATTGAGACCAATCAAGTTCAAATTGAGACCAATCAAGTTCAAATTGATACCAATCAATTCCAAATTGAGACAAATCAATTTCAAATTGAGACTAAACAAAATCAAGTTGACACTAAACAACATCAATTTTATTTGTTTACTCTCAACTTGATATTGTTCAGTGTCAACTTGATTTTGTTTAGTCTCAATTTGAAATTGATTGGTATCAATTTGAACTTGATTGGCCTCAATTTGAAATTGATCGGTCTCAATTTGAACTTGATTGGTCTCAATTTGAACTTGTAAAGGTATAGATTCTTTATTAAAACATCGAAATCTGCCCACCCTGTACATCTTTCAATAAAGGCATACATTTCGCTCTAGTTTTTCTATACATTCTACTAGTTATTTGTTATGGATTAATACCGAGTGATCATTTAAATTTCAGCACTAGTTATCCATAGATATTTTCGCAGCCAAGAAGAAAGGCGAGATTGGTGATCTCGAGTTTCTCATTGGCTGCGAAAAGTTCCATGGATAACTAGAGCTGAAATTTATATGATCAGAGATTGTTGATCTCGCCATTCTCATTGGCTGC
Source organism: Othius punctulatus (assembly GCA_951805005.1). Taxonomy (NCBI): domain Eukaryota; kingdom Metazoa; phylum Arthropoda; class Insecta; order Coleoptera; family Staphylinidae; genus Othius; species Othius punctulatus. The sequence continues at coordinate 6,117,977 of OX638141.1, read as the reverse complement.
GAAAATTTCCATGGATAACTAGAGCTGAAACTTAAATGACCACTCGGTATGAGGGACAATCACAGCGACCTTGATCTCCGCAGAGTGCAGGAACACCGCTAATTGGGCACCCGAAAATATTTTCGAAGACTCGCTAATAGGTTTTCCGAATTCCCATTACTACCACAATAATTACATCAATTTTAACAATGCGACAACACCGTGGATGTTTACTGCCGTCCGTTTGTACGCGTATATGCCGAAGCAATTAGCATAAAATTAATGCCCCGTTTGCCACCAACGCCAGACTTACGAGGAACGTCGCAAAAACGAAAGTGTTACGTGCAGTCGCCAACACCAACAGAAGCATTTCCCTAACGGGGGCTTTATAATGCGGATTATGACACGGCAATTGTTACAGAACAATGGACCGCGATCAGACGAGTGTGAAGTGGATATGAAATGAAGCGACACTTTATTTGCAATGTTCCAGAATTCTGGCACGATCCTGGTGCTGCATTGAAGTAACTAATGAGCGATTCATTGGTGTAACAACAAAAATTCGTTTCATTGCAATCATTGAACCGTATAAGGTCTATATTTATCCTAATCTAACCTAACGTAATAGCTATTTGTAATCCTAGTCGAATTTTTCTTATAATACTTAGTTTTTTTTTTAAATCTGCTGTAAAATGTAAATGTAGAAAATAATATTTATAGTTGACTAGCTTCATAATGATATGTTTGTTATAGAAAAAATCATGCATAAGCACCTACTCTATGGCATTGTGCCGTAAAGTGTGCCATATAGTAACCATAACAACAAAATAAGCTGCCAAAGATTACATTGTTTTTTATTCGTAGCATGCATTTCAACTTCGAGAACATACACCATAGACTTGTTAAGTTTGACTAATAAAAGAAAGTACGATGAAGTAATAGCTAAATAATATAATCTAAAGAAAAATAACAAATTATCATTTTTCACATCGACATTTATTTCTGTAAATGTACATTTCAACCACTACGTGGTTTTGTCTTGTTTTCTCCTCAGTATAAATGTCTACTGAAGATGACCACGTAGTGGTTGAAATGTACATTTGGAGAAATAAATGTCGTTGTGAAAAAGGATAATTTGTTATTTTTTATAAGAATATTTTATATTTCACGCCTTCTTTAATAAAAATAGAATAGACATCTCTAGGGCGTAATGAATTCATTACGCCGTCTTATAACGCACCTACTGTTAATGACATGTTTACATATCTCGTATCCTGGGAGATATCATTTAATATTGATTAAGGATATCTTCAGTTTGTAAGAATGGGAAATAAATGTAATTATTTTCTATTATCCGAACCGATTTAGGGCAGGTTGAACGTAGACTATAGGAGCGCACTTAATAATTTTTGAAGTCCTGGTTTGCACATTCCCTGCCCATAGTTTGCTTTCGTACGAAACAATTGCAGGAAACATGCCCGAGACGTGTACAGCCGTGCACTCTGGGAATTACGCGCTCCGTAAGACCGAGCAGTCGGCTATCCTTGTCTACCGTGCCCCTACCGTGCGGGATCAGAAAGGATAGCAGACTGCTCGGTGTTACGGAGTGCATCATTCCCAGAGTCCGTGGCTGTATGTATCGTTGATGGTCGATTTTATTGCCCGCTGAAAGTAATGCACAGCGGAATGCACTCTCCTGGTTCCTGCTTTTTTTTTGCATTGTGCATTGTCACATCGGAGTGACTTTTTGTCAGTGAAAATTATTTATTCATGTGCGCTCCTTCTGGTGCGACACGAAAATCTGATAAATGTGAGTGCACAGAATTGTGCGGCAACATTTCAAAAACAAATTAAAAACAGTACCACTTTTATCTTGTTTGGCTATTCATGTTTTATCTGTGCCAAGGGCAAAATTAATTCCAGCATTCAAGGTTCATGTTCAAGTTGGAGCACGTTAATGGGAATAAAATTTCGATTCAAGACTGCATTAAGCATGCTTAATTTTGGGTGTTATATACCGGGTGATTCAAGTATATTGTCCATTATATCCTTGTACTTAGTATGTACAAGGACAAGGTGAGCATTTCATGCTCACATAAATCTAGTACAAGAAATTAGGTTACAAAAGCAATTTTATATAGCAATGTGATTTTTTTTGTACTTGATTTATGTGAGCATGGCTGTACTTAGTATCATAGTACTTAGTAGACAAATTGAACAATTTTTATATTTCTAGGAGTGACATTTAATGAAAAATAACTGCAAATTTAGAAACTTATGATCAGTCGTATATAAATATAAAAAAAATATTGACAATTTTCACCTTTTCTTTTAAATATTTGCTAATATCATATTCATTGTAAGTTATCCCGGGTGAATTAAATTTATTGTCCAGGCGAATTAAATCTATTTACGGTTGTTCAAAAATGATAAAATTATAGAATTAGATACCTACAATATTAATCTACCAATTGGTGGTTTAAAATTTTCAATATCATTTTAATCACGGCTATAAATTAAAAAAAAAACAATTTTAAACTCGGCAGAACACAAAATAATTTTAAAAAAATCTAATAATAATGCAGTTAGAAACATTCCATAATTGTTTAATATTATTAATTTACTTTAGAAAAAAACTGTTTAGCAGTTTAGCTTGTTTTAGCTGGTTTAGCTTTACTCTGTTAAGAAATGATGAATATTGAGTGTTATTCTGTAAAAGGCAAAAATCTTTCTTGAATAACTGAAAAATTACACCAAATTTCACAAATTACCTGAAGTAAAATAAAGGAAAATTACACCAAAGTGAATATACGGATATGCTTTTGATACTGGGCGATTACCAAGGAAATTCAGCAGCCGCAAGAAGTTTGCACACGGAAAGAATATTAATCTACCAATTGGTGGTTTAAAATTTTCAATATCATTTTAATCACGGCTACAAATTAAAAAAAAAAATTAAACCTATGTTCAATTTCTATTTTTTGATATAAAATATCCCAAAATAATCCTTTCAATTCATAGGACCCAATTATGCAATCGGCGTTTAAAAAAATTATTGGATTGTAAGTAAATCGCACATTTAATTTATCATTCTATGATTTATGGTCCGTCATGAAGTAGAAAAGTCAAGTAGTTGCAAAAAGGTCGTGAATATAATATACGTACGATAAAGTAAAAACACTTATAAAATTAATATTGCTGACACAAGAAGGAACTATGACTAGAACATATCTTGTAAAATCTTGCGGATATTTCTACTCATATATCATCAGGTTTTTGTATTTTTACTTTTCTGCACTGTCATGTACCTGCTTCTATTTTAGATTGTTTTGACCTATGTAAACATTTTTTTTTTATGTGTAACATTAATAAATTTGAATTTGAATTTGAATTTGAATTTGATATGGCAGCGCTGCTTTTGGGCGTAAATATGATATACATATTATGATATATTTTCCTGGTTCTAGCTGGATGTGTTTTCATTTGTTTATTATGTTTATTAATAATTTATTCTTCATTTAAATTATACGTTCCACTAAGTGGGTACGAAGTGCATTCATTATTTTAATTTGTTTTTAATAAATTGCATTATTTGCGATAAGTGTATTTTCCAGTTATTGTAAATAATTTAAATAATAACATATTATTGGTAAAGTTGTACTAATTAGTTTAATTAGGTCGGATAAATACGATGAAACTTAAATAATGTATTTATAAATTATTATTTTATTTATGAAGTATACAAGGTGTCCCAAAACTTGGTGGCATTAATCTAGGAGCATGCTAAGAAAAGCAAAATCAAATGAAAATACAAAATACTTTTTTTTAAATTCTAGTCGCTTTTGTTTCAAAAATATAGCGCTTTAAAGTGTTACTTAGCAAATCAGTCTTGTTTTTAACATAGCAATAAAAACAATTGTGAAAATAAAAATTGGCTATTGCCTTTTGTTTTCGAGTTATGGCCAAAAACTCATTTTTTCCATTTTAGATTTTTATCAATATTTCATTTATTCATCATTTTATTAAGGTACAGTAGTCATTAAGGTACAGTAAATGTTCTCTTCTTATAAGTAAACTTTGTTTTTTAAAAAATAACATTGAAGCTGAATACTGGCTAAACCAAACGCATTTGTATATAGATAAGTTCTGTTAAATCGTCTTCTTTTGATCCCAGTAATCTGTGGTTGTATATTAATTCTTCGAGAATTATACGGGGTTCTCTAAATTGTGTGGACATGGCTTCCACACAATTTAGAGAACCCTGTATAATTCTCGAAGAATTAATATACATGGTTCACTAACTTGTAATTTGTAATACTTTTGATCGCTTCTACATGCTCTATCCTAAAGCTCATATTTTCGCCTTATGGTATTCATCTGTGTATAATAATGCACGTGTGGGCACTTTAAAAGAAGTAACCTTCACATTTATATTCGTCTATGCGAACATGCATTTTTACTGCTTGACTTTGAGCCACAGCAGCGTGCATAGAGCCATTTCCATATTCCATTTTCATCTGCATATCTAACGTACCTACACCTATTGTTTCTTTTTCGGGCCTCCAAGGACCTTTCAAATATCACCGCCTTATGCACACCGTTGTCTTGCCGAGCGATCTTATGCTATCCGGAGTAAAGTTTGCGCGAGGCCCTTTGAAGTCTCGAATCATTTATTCACAAATATTTAAATTACCGCCAGGAAATCACTTTTTGAAGCATCTCCAATTCCCCCCGATACGAGATTAAAATTCGATGAACCGTAGCAGGAATAGTCGGTTTTTGCAGTTGGAACGGAGGAGAGTATTGAGAAGCGAGGAAGTTTTTTTTTTAGGAGGTGATTGTTTATGCGCCGGTGTTTAATTTACGTGAAGGCATCCCATTCTTTTCCGCAGAACTTGTGTCTGGTGAAAAGCAACATGCGGATATGGCGGTAAAAATAAGCGTGATGCAATCTAGTGAGGAGTTGTTACCGAGAGCATATTTTTTTGCAATTTATTAAGCAGTCCTCATCAGGTAGTAACAATTGTAGAAGCTATTCATGAAAATTTTGTAAATGTTATTTACAAACGACATGTCATAATTTTAATGAGAATTTTGTGGTTTGATTAGGTTTTAGCAAATATTCAACTTTAATAAACAAAAGAATATCATTCTAAAGACATTATTTGAAGCAACTTTGATAACTGTATTTTTATGTCAACAACAATATGTTTTCAATGTTCTGGATCCCCTTGTATACATGAATACATCCAGATAAGCAATTTGCAATAAGAAAGTGAGATGCCATCCTTGCAAGCCGAGCACAATGGGCTATGAATATTTTTATGGGGCTCTAAAATATTTCTGCTCCGTGGCAAAAAAGTTAAAAAAAACGCTCAACAATGGTCGGGTTTGTGCACGGAAGGATTAACTGGGTCATGTCAGTGTGTGCGGATAAGGAGTGTGTTTATGGGCAATTTGCGGTGTGCGAGCGATTGTCGTGCGTCTTGGTTATCGTTGTTTTATAGAGTTCGATCGAGTTATCTTTGGGGTCATTTATAGAGGTTTCGTGGTCACAAGAGAACAAACGTTTTCATCAGTAGCAAGTTTAGTACTGTGCCGATTTTGATTCATATCTTAGATAAGATAAAAAAAATATAAAATTGAATGTGTGTGTGTTAATCATTTGGTGAAACATTGATTAAGGAGATTTAAAAAAAATATATACCAAGTGTTTTTTTTAAATCTCCTTAAAAATTTTTAACAGGTCCTCAAGAATCATCACAGTACTAGTTAGATTGCCCGTTAAAGCATTGAAAACATAAATCGCAAAATTTTGTTAGATCATTATTTCTTCTAAAACTGAAAATATACTATTCTGTCTTGCCAAAATTTTTATGTACATTTTTTTATGCAATTAAATTAGAGATTTTTTTATCATTTTTTTTTCAATAAAGGACATACTTAAGTCAATTAAAATTTATTCAATCATTAAAAATACTTCTATTTTTAAGAATATTTTTTTCAAAAAAAGGACCTAATTAAGTAAGTCAATTAAAATTTATTCATTAAATAAAAACTTCTGATTAAAATTCCCAAAAAAAAACATGCCTCTGAAGATGGCTATTGAAGCCGAAACTTATACGGCAATGACTAAGGAAAAATAAAAAAGTTTAAATAACAACATCAAACTTTAAATAATATCTCATATACCTATAGTAACAATTTTGATCTACTAATTACACGATTTTCCACAAAAAAAAATCAATAACATTAAAAAATAATCGGTAAGACTGTCAGTTGTTTGGCATAATTATAACAGGAAGTACCAACAATCAAACTTAATACTAATATTAATAATTTAAATTCAGTGATTAGTTGGAGTGCAGAAATTGACCAATAAAATCAGGCTATGAACAATTTTGATCTTCTAATTACACGATTTTCCAAAAAAAAAACAAATAAACAATAACATTAAAAAATCGGTAAGACTGTCAGTTGTTTTGCATAATTATAACAGGAAGTACTAATAATCAAACTTAATACAAATATTAATAATTTAAATTAAGTGATTAGTTGGAGTGCAGAAATTGGCCAATAAAGTCAGGCTATGACAGAAACAAAACATATATTTCACCTGCTCGTTTCCGTTAGTCATCATGAGTTATTACATCAATGTACATCACATGTTGCATAGAAAACAGCATCACACGGCTCAAGGTAACACACGAATTGCCTGTGTAGACCGCAAATTACGCATCAGGTCAAAAAGGACGCAGATATCATAAACCGCTCAACAATGGTCCAGAATCACATGGCATAACAAGGAAATTTCGCTAAGATTATATTACAGGAAGTTGCGATATGTATAGTTTTATTATTGTCCAAGACGACGCGAAATGATATTGTTATAAATGTAAAACCAAACAAAATTTGAGTGCAAATAAAGTACAAATGTAAAAAAAATATTAAAAAGCCGTAATTTGATTGATGCTGCAACAAATAACTTAAATTTTTTTTTTCTTAAATTTAACGTTGTATGTATAGTTTGGTTATTGTCCAAGACAACGCAAAATGATATTGTTATAAATGTAAAACAAAACAAAACAATTTGAGTGCAAATAAAGTACAAATGTAAAAAAAGCCGTAATTTGATTGATGCTGCATGCTTAATTTATAAATAATTTAAGGTTTTATCATTGAAATGTTGATTTTCCGCAGGAGTGTTTTCTATTTTGAATATTTTTAGAACAATTTTATGTGCAACATTGACTAGTGCCGAAATGAAAGTTGATATTGAAAAAAAAAACAAAATTAGGGCCACTTTGTAGCCATTTAATTTTGTTTTCGTTTTATTGAAATCGGCCAAAAAATAAACGAGTTGTGGCTAGTGATGTTTTTTAGGTGACACGTTGTATAAAATAGGCCATACATTACAGTCATACGTGTATATCTGTACATCTGTACTGATATTCTCAAAACGACGGTTAATCATTATTGGCATAAAAATCTATAATTATAGTTAGTTATTAAGAGGGTTTTAAATCAGGATTTAAAAAAAATATCAAAAATCAATGTTTTTATTAAAAAACATAGATTTTGTGGAATGTTAATTCTGACCTTTTTTCTATGTTTGTTTTTTTATTTTTGAGTACTTAGAATAAGCAATTAAAGATTTAATATTAGTTTGACGTAAACAAATTAAAGAAATAAAAAAATACTGGCAGGGTTAGAATAAATCATGATTTAAAAAAAAATCAAAATTAGTCTTTTATTTAAAAAAAAAATCATGATTTAATAAGCGATGGTTGATCATTATTAGCATAAAAACCAATTATTATAGTTAGTTATTAACAGGGTTAGATTAAATCAGAATTTTGTATAAAAAAAAAATGGATGATTTTATGAAAAAAAAAAAGATTTTGTGGAAAGTAAGTGCTGACAATTCCGTTTGTGTTTTTTTTTAATTTTGAGTACTTACTGGCAGGGTTGGAATAAATCATGATTTAAAAAAAATCAAAATCAATCATTTTATTAAAAAAATTAAATAAATCATGTTTTAATCAACGATGGTTCATCATTATTAGCATAAAAAATAATTATTACAATTTCGTTTGTTTGTTTTTTTAATTTTGAGTACTTACTGGCATTGTTAGAATAAAACATGATTTAAAAAAAATTAAAATCAATAATTTTATTAAAAATATTAAATAAATCATGATTTAATCAACGATGGTTGATCATTATTAGCATAACAACCAATTACTATAGTTAGTTGTTAACAGGGTTGGATTAAATCAGAATTTTATAAAAAAATATCAAAAATCAGTGATTTTATTAAATAAAAAAAGATTTTGTGGAAAGTCCTGACAATTTCGTTTGTGTTTGTTTTTTTAATTTTGAGTACTTACTGGCATTGTTGGAATAAATCATGATTTAATTAACGATTGTTGATCATTATTAGCATAAAACCCAATTATTATAGTTAGTTATTAACAGGGTTGGAATAAATTAGAATTTTATTTAAAAAAATCAAAATTCAAAGATTTAATAAAAAAAAAAGATTTTGTGGAAAGTAAGTCCTGACAATTTCGTTTGTTTGTTTTTTAATTTTGAGTACTTACTGGCAGGGTTAGAATAAATCATGATTTAAAAAAAACAAAATCAATCATTTTATTATTATTTTTTAAATAAATCATGATTTAATCAACGATGGTTGATCATTATTGGCATAAAAACCATTTATTATAGTTAGTTATTAACAGGGTTGGAATAAATCAAGATTTTATAAAAAAATATCAAAAATCATGATTTTATAAAAAAAAGATTTTGAGGAAAGTAAATTCTGACAATTTATTTTGTGTTAGTTTTATTTTTTGTTTTGAGTACTTACTGGCAGGGTTAGAATAAATCATGATTAAAAAAAGCAAAAATCAATGATATTAAAAAAATCAAATAAATCATGATTTATTGCTAACTGTATAGATCCATTATTTTTTTTATTGTTCACCTATTGGAATGCACAAACATTGCAAAAACAATGTTTAAATTGAAAAAAATCTCAATTTTTATTTAAATCAATGATTTATTTAAAAATGATTTAATACATGATTTAAATCACACCAACCCTTGTTATTAATAAGAAGTTAGTAGGTGTTAAGGTTGGAAAAAATCATGATCTAAAAAAAAAACATGATTATTTAAAAAAAAAAATCATGATTTATAGGATTTATTTGATATTTTTTAATATTTCTGATCAGTTTTGACAGCTTTAGTGTGATTTATATCAATTGCTTTACATCACGATTAAAATCCTATGATGATTGATTACCATCATCAAATACTGGCAGGGTTGGAATAAATCATGATTTAAAAAAAAAACAAAAATCAATGATATTTAAAAAAAAAATCATGATTTATTGCTAAGTCTACAGTTCCATTAATTTTTTCAGGTTCACCAATTGGAATGCACAAACATTGCAAAAACAACGTTTAAATTTAAAAAATCTCAATTTTTATTTAATTCAATGATTTATTCAGAAAAATCAGTTGATTTAAATCATGATTCAATTCATGATTTAAATCACACCAACACTTGTTATTAATAACAAGTTAGTAGGTATCAAGGTTCGAATAAATCATGATTTAAAAAAATAATAAAAAACAATGATTATTAAAAAAAACAATGAAATCATGATTTATTGGATTTATTTGATTTTTATATTTCTGATCAGTTTTGCCAGCTTTAGTGTGATTTATATCAATTGCTTTAAAATTTAATTTATTAATTTGAAAAAGCTTAATTTTGATTTAAATCAATGATTTAATTAAAAACATCGGTTGATTTAACATAATTTAATTCATGATTTAAATCAATTGATTTAAATCAAAATATAGAAGTTAGTAGGTATCAGGGTTGGAATAAATCATGATTTAATAAATAATAAAACACAATAACTATTTAAAAACAAAATCAAATAAATCAAGATTTATTGTTTGTTTTTTTTTTAAATATTTCTGATCAGTTTTTGCCAGTTTTGATGTGATTTATATCAATCGATTTACATCACGATTTAAATCTTATGATTTTTGTTTTAATAAATTCTTAAATTTATATATAAATAAAGAGGAATTGATGATAAAAAAAATCGGTGTATTTGAACCATGTAATGGACCAAAAAATGGAAGACAAGAAAAATACTTTACTTATTTACAAGTATCTACTTTAAAGCATGCTAACTCTGTAGTTACATAATTACATTAAATTGTCATTGATCACTTATTGGAATGCTCAAACAGTGCAACAACAATGATTCATTTAAAAAATTCTCATTTTTTTGTTTAAATCAATGATTTATTAAAAAAAATGTAGTTGTTTTAAATCATGATTTAATTCAATTTTATTTAAATCAATTGATTTAAATCACATCAACCCTGGATATTAATAAGAAGTTAGTAGGTATTAGGGTTGGAATAAATCATGATTTAAAAAAAATAATGTTTATAAAAAAAACAAATTAATCCTGATTTATTGATTTAATTTTTTTTTTTAATATTTCTGATCAGATTTTGCCAGTTTTGATGTGATTTATATCAATTGATTTACATCACGATTTCAATCATGATTTTTGTTTTAATAAATTCTTAAATTTTAACAGGAATTGATGATCCAAAAATGTAAAAATCGCCGAATCTGTACATACATCATAGACAAAAAAAATGGAAGATTAAAAAAAAATCGGTGTATCTGTACCATGTGATGAACCAAAAATGAAAGAAAGGAAAAATATTTTACTTATTTACAATTGTCTACTTTAAAGCATGCTAACTCTGTAGTTACATACATATTTTCAATTGATCACTTATTGGAATGCACAAACAGTGCAAAAACAATGATTCGTAAAAAAAAACTTTATTTTGATTTGAATCAATAATTTATTTCAAAAAAAATCAGTTAATTTAAATAATGATTTATATCATGATTTAAGTCACACCAACCTTGGTAGGTATACACTTTTGGTTTATGATAAAACTTTTGAAAAGAATTTTGCAAACATGATATCAAAAGAATTTAGTTAGTTATATAATTTATGTACTTAATGAAATGGTACGATTCATGATAATATTTTTAATTAGACCCCATGGGGTCGATAGCCTAATAAAGATTGTTTATATATATATATATATATATATATATATATATATATATTTTTTTTTTAATTAACATATTTTAATTAACAAATTGTTACATTTATCCATATTTTATTTGTGGTGTGTGCTGTGATACATAATGTGCATTTAATTTTGGTGTGGTTTTGCAACCACACCTACTACCTACTAGTTTGCTGATAATTTGACAAAATTACTATTGAGCAAATACCTAATTAGATTATATTAGGTTTATTTCTCATTTTTATAATAAATATTTCCATTATAGTTCGTTGAAAGTATCATTTTTTACATTCCCCGAGAGCAACAATGGCACTTGGGCCAATGCACACAAGATTTTTCCTACAATTTACTCGAACTCGATTCAATTCAATTTGTAAAGAAACTGATTACCAAAAATATGATAAGTACATGAATAGTATTCAAAATTTTCCAAATTTGAGTTGTAATATTAAGGAGACGATATATATTTTTTAATAGTAATAATGAAAACTAAAAATATGTATTAATCAAACACGTAATTTGTAGAGCACGACTCGAATTTAACACAATTTCAAATGACAACTAATTCATTGATGGTGGATGTTGTGCAAATATGCACAGGAAATGATTTGAATACGTAGGTTGATCTGTGATCCCATGAGACTGCACGATTACAACGCGTGCCTAAGTAAAGACCGGAAATGGAAGTAGCAAAAATAAAAGCAGCACATTATGCTCATTAAAAACGAACGTTTGTTTTCTAGATCAAAACGTTTATCACTATATGAAACGAAAGTTTTCTAGATCAAAACGTTTATCACTATATGAAACGAAAGTGCCAACAACAGAAAGTTGCGTAGCAACGTTTTCTTTTTTTAAGTTATAGTTTCATCCATTTTTGGATACTAGTTGTAATAATTCTTTTATTTATTTAAGGTTGTTGTAAGAGCAATGTAAACAGATTTTCACATCTGATGCCAATACATTGAGAGTGGTAAGAAAATATAACAGATTTCAATTGTTTCAGTTGTAAATTTTACAAAATTTAACTAGCGGAACTCTGTAAAAAAAATGGACAAATTTTCAATTTATTAGCAAATTTATTGGCAGAGTTCAGCTCAAAATTTTTCAAACATCATTGTCATACGTGTAAAATTGACAAATTTTCGCAACTGGAAGTAATCATTTGGCAAATTTTGATATTATCACTCGAAATTTTGAAAACAGATTTTGAGCACACTTCATAATTTTTCAGATTCTGATAGTTGCAATTATAAATTATACAGATTTTCACATCTGATGCCTATATATTGAGAGTGGTAAGAAAATATAACAGATTTCAATTGTTTGAGTTGTAAAGTTTGCAAAATTTAACTGATGGAACTCTGTAAAACAATGTACAGATTTTGGCAGATCCATTTGAAAATTTGACAAATTATAAATATATTGGCAGAGTACAGCTGAAATTTTTTAAAACATCATTGTCATACGTGTAAATTTGACAAATTTTCACAACTGGAAGTAATCATTTGACAAATTTTGATATTATCACTCGAAATTTTGAAAACAGATTTTGAGCTCACTTCATAATTTTTCAGATTCTAATAGTTGCAGTGATACATTGTACAGATTTTCACATCGGATGCCAATACATTGAGAGTGATAAGAAAATGTAACAGATTTCAATTGTTTGGAGTTGTCAATTTTACAAAATTTAACTAGCGGAACTCTGACTAAAAAAAAAATTGACAAATATTGATATTACCACTAGAAATTTTGAAAACAGATTTCGAGCACACTTCATAATTTTTCAGATTCTGATAGTTGCAGTAATAAATTATATTGATTTACACATCTGATGCCAATATATTGAGAGTGGTAAGAAAATATAACAGATTTTGACAGATCCATTTGAAAATTAGACAAATTATAAATATATTGGCAGAGTACAGCTGAAGATTATGCTGAAAATCCATATTTAAACATTTAATAAAAATAAGGAGGCTCAATTGATATGTGGCTGAAATCAACGCTTTTTTTTAGTTATGGTTTCATCCATTTTTGGATACTGGTTGTAATAATTCTTTTATATATTTAAGGTTGTTATATTATTATTTTTATTGTTTTCTTCTTAAATGAAGTACTTTTTTTGTTGTTACGAAAGTGACGTTCAACGTTATTTGTTATTTAAAACATTAGCACTGTTTCAAAGACTCTTTTCGTTTCAAAGACACTGTTTCAAAGACCCTTTCTCTATAGAAGTGTATGGGGAAAATATTGTTTTCGTGAAAACTTTAGAATTTCAGATTTCAACGGAAATATAATTCATACTTAAAGCAGTGACAAAATAACAAAAGACTATGGACACCTTACCTAAGATAACCTAACCTAAAACAGTGCCAATATAACAATGCGGTTGCTATAGTTTCGCAAGTATCAACAAGTGATAATATTGATAATGCAACTAGTGACGATATACCTAAAACAGTGATAATATAACAATGGACTATAAAGACCATACCTAACATAACCTAACCTAAAACAGTCACAATATAACAATAGACTATGGACACCTTACCTAACATAACCTAACCTAAAACAGTGCCAATTTAACAATGCGGTTGCTATAGTTACGCAAGTATCAACAAATGACAACATTGATAATGAAACTAGTGACGATATACCTAAAACAGTGACAATATAACAATGGACTATATAGACCATACCTAACATAACCTAACCTAAAACAGTAACAATATAACAATAGACTATGGACACCTTACCTAACATAACCTAACCTAAAACTGTGCCAATATAACAATGCGGTTGCTATAGTTACGCAAGTATCAACACGTGACAATATTGATAATGTAACTAGTGACGATATACCTAAAACAGTGACAATATAACAATGAGGTTGTTATAGTTACGCAAGTATCAACAAGTGACAATATTGATAATGCAACTAGTTGAATTATCGCGATAATACTCTCTACGCTCATAAACAACTGGCAGGTGTAATTAAAAATATATATATATTAAAGCTGTAAAAGTTATGTAAAATATCATCTCCAGAATGAACCCTTGAACTTCCGGCTGCGGCGAGAGATAAATACAGTTAGCTGTGCTTAATCTGCTCCCCCATTACGTGCGCCCTTCCACGCAATTTTCCGGGAGAAAATTCAGGATTATGGGGCCAAAAGTGCAAAACCGGCACTTCCAAGCCTAATTACAATTACTACAATTACGCGGATTCGCGCCTGTAGGGTCGACCCGATCAAAGCGGAGGTTGCGTGTAATGGGGCCCTTTACGCACCTTCTCCACTTTACCGGCGACTTCCGATGCAAGGACAGAAAGAGAAACTGCAAAAAAATTCGAAATAGTTCCGGACGAATGTGGCTCGTAAATATGCAACGCAGTACTCAGAGGGGGAAGAGCATCTGGCGAAATGGAAAAGAATCAGGATAAGGGGGAATTCCGTGGAATGCAGCCGATTAAGTTTATCAAGAGAAGTGCGCAAATGGAGGTCTGTAATTACACTGCATGTTTGTGTAATGGGACGTCGCCTAGTGGTGATAAGGAGTTGTTCAAGTCGTGTCTTCCTATTCCTTTAGATTATGGGGTACGTCGCGATTGTAATTCTAGCTTGTAATGGCGGTGTTAAGTGGCGACGCGACGAGCTTTAAAACAATGATCAAAAGTAATACTGGAAGCGAACAAGAATTTAATGTATTAGATAATTTAATGAGAACTGCCTGCGAACAATACGCTTCTAGTGTGAAATGTCTACCCGGATGTAATGGGTTGTGGAAATCGTTATAAATTTGAAACAAATCTCAAATTGATAACCAGTATGTACTTCGAACTTCAATATTATTATTTATTTATTAAAAACAAAGTAGATCCGATAAAGGATCAGGCCCTTCAATTGGGAAATTTGATTCGCTCTCAGTATTGAACTTATAATCTACAAATTGAGGGCTCTAGAAGTAAAAGTGCATTTTTTTGTAGTTCTGTGGTAAATAGTTTTAAAGACATGAATTTCAAAATTCCAAGAAATAAGTTTAGAAAACTGTGTTAATATGTTAGGCTTAATAGTAGACCAAAACATTAACACAGTTAAACTTATTCCTAGAATTTTGAAATGCAAGTTAAATTTAAGGCCATTTCTCTCAGAACTACCAAAAATGCACTTAAACCCTTTTACTTCTAGACCCCTCAATTATATTATGTATGCAACCTAATTTGCCTGTAATCGTGCAATAATGGGCTACTTTAGTACCGATTTCTCTTT
This sequence comes from Othius punctulatus, assembly GCA_951805005.1. Classification (NCBI taxonomy): domain Eukaryota; kingdom Metazoa; phylum Arthropoda; class Insecta; order Coleoptera; family Staphylinidae; genus Othius; species Othius punctulatus. Next base: position 6,102,573 of record OX638141.1, on the reverse strand, counting down.
TCTTATTAACGATTTTAGAAAAAAACAGTGTTCGTAAGAAGCACAGCATCCAAGGATGTATCATATAAACTAGTATCTTTTCTGCGTTTCGAAGGGCGAACGAATTCACCGTCGGAATCGTTATTCAGTTTATCGTCCACTTTTTGCGGTTGTGGAGGCAAAGTATCGCGGCTTTATGATATGACCCACAATATAATATTTTATCTGGGCGTCATTTTATGGCGGGTTTAAAATTTCTATTTGAAGTGGCCCCAAGTGCTACTGCATGATCCCTTGGGGGGTCTTATTATAATTATATAATTAATAAATTGGTCAATGTTGGAGGCATCTACTTAGCGATACATGATGAAATTAAATAAAACAAACTCTTATCTTTGTTTATATCACACTGTTTATTAAAATTAGTGACTATAGTTTCGATCACGTTCTGATCATTATTAAATGATCTGATATAAACAAAGTATTACACTTATAATTTTAATAAACAGTGTGATATAAACAAAGAAAAGTGTTTGTTTTATTTAATATAATTAATATATTGCACACGGCAATAATTATGACAATGTAGATCTCCCAACTCATCAATAAAATAAACGGAGCGGATAGAGGTGCTTTAGTTTAATTGCGTGTTAATTAAGTGTTATTAATTGCATGTGTCAACAATGGACTGGTGTTAATTCCGATAATTTAATTTCGAATATCTTTATTGCAGCGTGCGATATGGATGCAAAACACATTCAACATTGCATTCACAATATCTCCCTTTTGAGCAGACGTATTTGTCCATCGACAAATGGGCCGACATATTTTATGGTAGTGCATAATATTATCAAACACATGCTTTGACTAAGAAAATTTAATTGTATATTACAAAAGCTTAATTATAAATTACAAAGTTTAATTATATCTTGCATTTTTTTAATTATTGGCGTTTTATACAGAAAGCATATCCCTAACAAAGTTATTAAAAGGTTCATAGTTATTTGCAGAAAATTTATTGAAAATGAAAAAAAATTATATACAGAAAGCATATTCCTAACAAAGTTAATAAAAGGTTCATAGTTATTTGCAGAAAATGTATTGAAAATGAAAAAAATTATATACAGAAAGCATATTCCTAACAAAGTTATTAAAAGGTTCATAGTTATTTGCAGAATTTTTTATGAAAATGAAAAAAATTAAATTAAAAAAATGTAATTTTTAACATTATTACTTACAAATTTTAATTTTAAATTGCAAAATATTAATCGAAACACAAAATCGTCATCTGAATCATACAATTTATATTCAAAATAATAATAATAATAATGTTTATTACAGGTTCTCCCACTCCTACATAATATACACATAAATAAATAAATATAAAAAATTACTAAATTATAATGAATTGCATTTTTTTTCTGAAAGTACAAAATTTGCATTAAAAATTCCAAAACTCAAAGGAAATTACAAATTGTCATGATAAGCGATAGAGTTTATTTGAAAATTATGAAATTCTTATTGTAAATACCAAAATATTAATTATAAATTTCAATGAAATTTTGAGTATAAATTATTAATAATTTATGCTCAAAGCATGTTCACTAAGTTATTAATATTCTGACAGAAATTTGCGAAAATTTTAATAGAAAATACAAAAATTATTTACAAAATTACAAATCGAAATTACGAAATTTTCGTTGCAAATGACAAATTTTGAATGAACATTTTCTACATTTTCCGTGCAAATCAACAAATTTTATTACAAATTGTAAGTTCATCAAACCACAAAATGCTCAATCAAATGATATTATTTCGCTTGTGAGTTACAATGAATGTTGCATTTCTATTGGAAATTGCGAAATTTTCATAAGAATTTTTTAATGTAACTACCAAAATTTTCATAAATTGTAAAGATCAATGGAACCTGTGAGTGTTTTATTGAAAATTATAACATCTTTCCCCAGATATGATATTCCTTGCAAAGTTATTAAGCATTTCATAGAAATTTGTAAAAATGATTCTGGAAGGTGTAAATTTGGTTTTATTATAAATTTTAAATCAATTAAAAATGTGCATGTGAATTACAATAAATGTTGCATTTCTATTGGAAATTACGAAATTTTCATAAGAATTTTTTAATGTAATTACCAAAATTTTCATAAATTGTAAAGATCAATGGAACCTGCGAGTTTTGTTATTGTAAATTGTAACATCTTTTCCCCGAAATAATAATCCTTGCAAAGTTATTAAGCATTGCATAGAAATTTTCAAAAAATATACTTGAAGGTGTAAATTTGGTGTTGATGAATATTCTGACAGAAATTTGCGAAACTTATAATAGAAAATACAAAATCATTTACAAAATTACAAATAGAAATTATGAAATTTTTGTTGCGAATGTCAAATTTTGAATGAAAATTTTCTACATTTTCCCTGCAAATTAACAAATTTTATTACAAATTGTAAGTTCATCGAACCACAAAATGCTCAATCAAATGATATCATTTCGCTTGTGAATTACAATGAATGTTGCATTTCTATTGGAAATTACGAAATTTTCATAAGAATTTTTTTAAGTAATTATCAAAATTTTCATAAATTGTAAAGATCAATGAAACCTGCGAGTTTTTTAATTGAAAATTACAACCTCTTTCCCCAGAAATAATCATCCTTGCAAAGTTATTAAGGATTTCATAGAAATTTGCAAAAAAATTATGTGTTGTGTGTTGATTATAAATTTTAAATTAATTAAAAATGTGCTTTAGAATTACAATGAATGTTGCATTTCTATTAGAAATTACGAAATTTTCATAAGAATTTTTTAATGTAATTAAAATTTTTTTTATAAATTGTAAATATCAATGGAACCTGCGAATTTTTTTATTGGAAATTATAACATCTTTCCCCAGAAATAATATTCCTTGCAAAGTTATTAAGCATTTGCGAAACTTTTAATAGAAAATACAAAATTATTTACAAAATAACAAATAGAAATTATGAAATTTTCGTTGCAAATGATAAATTTTGAATGAAAATTTTCTACCTTTTCCCTGCAAATTAACAAATTTTATTACAAATTGTAAGTTCATCAAACCACAAAATGCTCAATCAAATGATATCATTTCGCTTGTGAATTACAATGAATGTTGCATTACTATTGGAAATTGCGAAATTTTAATGTAATTACCAAAAATTTTATAAATTGCAAAGATCAATCGAACCTGCGAGTTTTTTCATTGGAAATTATTTTAATTATAAACATTAACATCTTGCCCCAGAAATAATATTCCTTGTAAAGTTATTAAACAGTTCATATAAATTTGCAAAAAATATACTCGAACATGTAAAATTGGTGTCATAAATTTAAAAAAAAAAACAACAAAATCTATGAAATTTTCGTCATTTAAACTACAAATTACAAAAATTTCTTCAAAAACCCCATAAATAGTAATAACATTATAATGAATATTACGAAATTTTGATGATGGATTTCAATATTTCAATAGAAATTGCGGAATATCTATTGTAAATCACAAAATTTTTGTAGAATTTGTAAAATGTTGAATTGGAAATGGAAATTTGTAGCTTTGAACATCCAAACAATATAATTCTGTTGATTTATACATAATGATTTTTCCCTAGTTTTTCAATTTTAAATATGGAAATTGTCAAAATTGATACCATTGCGCATCAAACATTACAGTTATATAGATCTAAATACTGAAATTCATGGTTTTCAAAACCATAACACAAAGTTTTGTAGTTGTGTTCGCAATACTTCAGAATTTTTAGCTTCAGATTTATTAATTTATCTTCAGTTTTTCGGTTCTGAAAATCGTAATAGTTCAAATTGATTATAATTTTGAAGATTTAAAGGTCGAAATTTGTAGCTTTGAACATCAAAACAATACTCTTCTGTTGATTTGTACATAATAATTTTTCCCTAGTTTTGAACATCCAAACAATTTAATTTTGTTGATTTATACATAATAATTTTCCCTAGTTTTTCAATTTTAAATATGGAAATTGTCAAAATTGATACCATTGCGCACCAAATATTACAGTTATATAGATCTAAATACTGAAATACATGGTTTTCAAAACCATAACACTAAGTTTTATAGTTGTGTTCGCATTACTTCAGAATTTTTAGCTTTAGATTTCTTAATTTATCTTCAGTTTTTCGGTTCTGAAAATCGTAATAGTTCAAATTGGTTATAATTTTGAAGATTTAAAGGTCGAAATTTGCAGCTTTGAACATCAAGAAGAAGTATATTGAACTTCTGTTGATTTGGGCATACTGATTTTTCTCCCCTAGTTTTTCAATTTTAAACACGGATATTGTAAAAACTGATACAATTGCGCATCAAACATTACAATTTTATAGATCTAATTACTTAAATGCCTAGTTTTGAAAACCATAATTCTAAATTTTGTAGTTTTGTTGTCAATAATTCAGAATTTTTAGCTTTTGACACGATTTACTAATTTACCTTCAGTTTTTGGGTTCTAATAATCGAATAGTTAAAATTGATTAAAATTTTGAGGATTTAAACAACAAAATGTGTAGTTTTGAACACCAAAACCATACACTTCTGTTGATTTGTACATAATGATTTTCCCCTAGTTTTTCAATTTTAAACACGGAGATTGTTAAAACTGATACAATTGCGCATCAAACATTACAGTTTTATAGATCTAAATACTGAAATGCATGGTTTTGAAAACAATAACTCTAAATTTTCTAGTTTTGTTCTCGATACTTCAGAATTTTTAGTTTTGGATACGATTTACTAATTTACCTTCAGTTTTTCGGTTCTGATAATCGAATAGTTAAAATTGATTATGATTTTGAAGATTTAAACAACAAAATGTGCAGTTTTGAACACCTAAACAATACCCTTCTGTTAATTTGTACATAATGATTTTTCCCTAGTTTTTCAATTTTAAATACGGAAAGTGTTAAAACTCATACAATTGCGCATCAAACATTACAGTTTTATAGATCTAAATAATGAAATGCATGGTTTTGAAAACCAGTACTCTAAATTTTGTAGTTTTGTTCTCAATAGTTTAGAATTTTTAGTATTGGATACGATGTACTACTTTATTTATGATTACGGTTATTTATGATTAAAAAAAATTAAATGATAAAAGTTCGTAAAGAAGTTTTTTTTTTCTTTAACATAATTGATCATAATTTTGCAGTTTTCAACAAACCTTTGTTTGATTTTTCAACAGTTTTTCAATTTTAAAAATGGAAATTGTCATAATTAATATAAATGCACATCAAACATGATTGTTTTATAGATCTAAAAACTGCAGTGCATGGTTTTGAAAACCATAACTGTACGTTTTGTAGTTTGGTTCTCAGTTGACTCATTTAAGAAGTTTTAGGTTTAGATTTACTAATTTATCTGCAGTTTTTCGGTTTTGTAAATCGCAATAGTTAAAATTGGTTATAATTTTGAAGATTTAAACGTCGAAATTTGTACGTTTGAACATGAAAACAATATTCTTCTGTTCATTTGTACATAATGATTTTTCGCTAGTTTTTCAATTTTAAACACGGAAATTGTCAAAACTGATACAATTGCGCTTCAAACATTACAGTTTTATAGATCTAAATACTGAAATGCATGGTTTTGAAAACAATAATTTTAAATTTTGTAATTTTGTTCTCAATACTTCAGAATTTTTAGTTTTGGATACGATTTACTACTTTCTTCAGTTTTTCGGTTCTAATAATCGAATAGTTAAAATTGATTAAAATTTTGAGGATGTAAACAACAAAATGTGTAGTTTTGAACACCAAAACAATACACTTCTGTTGATTTGTACATAATGATTTTTCCCTAGTTTTTCAATTTTAAACACGGAAATTGTCAAAACTGATACAATTTTGCATCAAACATTACAGTTTTATAGATCTAAATACGGAAATGCATAGTTTTGAAAACCATAACTCTAAATTTTGTAGTTTTGTTCTAGATACTTTAGAATTTTTAGTTTTGGATACGATTTACTACTTTCCTCAGTTTTTCGGTTCTGAAAATCGAAATAGTTAAAATTGATTATAATTTCGAACATTTAAACATCAAAATTTGTAGGTTTGAACGTCAAAACAATATACTTCTGTAGATTTTCTCATAATAAGGGAAATTTCTATTGTTACAACTAATTACCGTCGCCAAGGTGCAGTTTTTTTATTAAAGTTAATTAAAGCGCAGTTTTAATTAACAAACATTGTAATTATTCTCTTAAACGACAATCTAAAAAATGTGAATGTGAATTACAATAAATGTTGCATTTCTATTGGAAATTACGAAATTTTCATAAGATTTTTTAATGTAATTACCAAAATTTTCATAAATTGTAAAGATCAATGGAACCTGCGAGTTTTTTTATTGGAAATTATAACATTTTTCCCATAAATAATATTCCTTGCAAAGTTATTAACCATTTCATAGAAATTTGCAAAAAACATACTGGAAGGTTTAAATTTGGTGTTGATTAATATTCTGACAGTAATTTGCGAAACTTTTAATAGAAAATACAAAATTATTTATAAAATTACAAATAGAAATTATGAAATTTTCGTTACAAATGACAAATTTTGAATGCAAATTTTCTACATTTTCCCTACAAATTAAGAAATTTGATTACAAATTGTAAGTTCATCAAACCACAAAATGCTCAATCAAATGATATCATTTCGCTTGTGAATTACAATGAATGTTGCATTTCTATTGGAAATTACGAAATTTTCATAAGAATTTTTTAATGAAATTACCAAAATTTTCATAAATTGTAAAGATCAATGGAACCTGCGAGTTTTTTTTTATAGGAAATTATAACATTTTTCCCCAGAAATAATATTCCTTGCAAAGTTATTAAGCTTTTCATAGAAATTTGCAAAAACTATACTGGAAGGTGTAAAATTGGTGTTGCTTATAAATTTAAAAAAATTCTACAAAAACTATGAAATTTTCGTCATTTAAACTACAAATTACAAAAATTTCTTCAAAAACCCCATAAATAGTAATAACATTATGATGAATATTACGAAAATATGATGATGGATTTCAATATTTCAATAAAATTGCGGAATATTTATTGTAAATCACAAATTTTTTGTAGAATTTGTAAAATGTTAAATTTAAATTGGAAAATTTTAGCGAAAATTGCATTTTTTATTATGAATACAATATTTCAATGGAATTAGAAAACAATCTTCAACTAATAAATAAGTTTTATCGGAATTATGTAATTTTCGTTGTGACTTTCATCATTCATCATTCTAAATTACAAAATTGCAATAGCTTTATGAACATTTTATGGTAAATTGATAAATTTCACTATAAAATGTAAAATATCATTGGCAATTTCAACATTCGTGTTATAAATTACAACATTTCAGCAGCGATTATGAAAATTTTCTTGTAAATTGCCAAAATGTCACTATAAAATGCAAAATGTCTTTTGCATTTGCAAAATTTGTATTGAGTTGTTAAAATGTTTATAGTGTGTTATTTGTAGAAAATTTAATGAAAATGAACTTCGTTGGAAATTACGAACTTTTACAGAATTTTTATTTACTACTACTACTACTACTATTTATTTATTAGAGATTACAAAATTTGCATTAGAAATTCCTGTTATAAATACCAAAATTTTACTACATCTGCATTTTCCTTAGAAATAAAAAAAGATATATTTAACATTGCAAAAACCTAATCAAACCATAAAATTTTCATTAAAATTATGTCAAGTCGATTGTAAATAAAATTTGCAAAAATTTCATAATTTTCATTAGAATTTTGCCAAATATATTTTTTCAAATTTCCCACTTTTCCATATACGGCAAGTACATACTATTTTACATTATATTTTCTTATGGTCCTCATAAAACTTTTTTTGTTCTTTATAAAACTTTTGTTTTATTAACATTCCTCGGTGTATTGTCATCACTCTGTTTTGTCATCAATTTTATGTGGCAATGGTTTTTTTTTCCATAGAATCCTTGGTGCAGCATTAAAAATAATTCGTGTGTACTTCAAACGCCTCAGTCCTGAATGCCGGCCAGGAATAATGATCATTTATTACGCGAAAAAGTGGACGTTACTCATCGACTGCATTGCGGCAATTCGGGATATTTCAAAAGCACAAATAATTACACACTCTGCAAGTTAATTGCAGGTCCGACGAGTGTTTCGCAAGTGCGAAATTGATGTGAATGCTGTGCAAACCGGTCCATGCAGTTTTTGTGAGATATTTATAGAGAATGAGGCGGTTACTGGTAATACTGAGAATTTCGCACGGAATGCCTACAAAGTTATTAATTCGATTGCTATTTTTCTACAGTAATTTGTGGCAAAAAGTTATAATTCGCCACTTTAATACACACATCGTTTCCACTAAAGTTCTTACAATTTTTTTTCCAAATTGTATACTAATTTTGTTTTTCTTGTGAAATGTTCCGTTTAATTAGAAAACCTTTAAATATGATTTATGATCTCCCATGAAGTCCTTGGGACATCCTTACGAAATATTAATGCATTTATTTCAGAAACTGAAGCATATCAGTTAAATTTAATTGCGCTACCAAATGTATGAATAGCCAACAATATTATCAGACAAAAATCGATACACTAAACTTCACAATTACTGAGAAAATGAGCAAAAACAGCTACGCGGTTATAAAAGTGAGTGGAAAATATCAAATAGACTACTCAAATTAATAATCGCATATTTTTTATTTTTGGGTTTCTACCTACAAAAACAAAAAATCGACAACTTGAAAAAATAATAATAATTGTGTTTTTCGGAATATGCAACCATTTTTTTGAGTAGTGTAATATTCAATTTTAGATATAAAGTACGAAAAATTTATCTGTATGGGAAGTCGTAATTTTCGCCCTGGACAATAAACTTGAATCACCCGGTATATATGTAGGTGTTTTAAAACCTTAAAACACTGCACTTAAGCAAACAACATATAAATATTGTACAGGAGACCATCTTCAAAGGATAACTGGAGACCAGTTTCGGCCTAGCAGGCCTCGTCAGCCCAGTGCTGCCGGAGATGAAAGATTATAAGCCCCCACTAGGCCGAAACCGGTCTCCAGTTATCCTATGAAGATGGTCTCCTGTACAATATTTAAATGTTGTTTGCTCAAGTGCAGTGTTTTAAGGTTTTAAAACACCTACATATATACCTCTACAATATTTAAATATTGCTTGTTTACTGGAAGCAACATGAAAACAAGCTATTTCTTAGTACCAAGCTTTATTTGTTTTTGGCGCAGGCACAGCATAAAATACATATAAAAAAAAACTGTTTGAGACTCGTGCGCTAAATTTAAACTTGCAAAACACGAATTACAGGAACGCACAATCGCAACTGGGAAAATTTTGTTACGTAACAACCGCAAATGAATGAATTGTAGCCCATAAACTGGCTGCGTTTCGTTTTATTACACCAGTTTTATTAGCTTCTTATGGCGCCTGTATCCTCCTAACAGGTCCGGCTTAAGGGGGCAGCTAACGTCTGGTCAGCGAAGAGAGTTTTCTTTTGCCGATCACATAACTTGTTTCTTGTAGTAAAAATTTAAATTTATAATTATTGGTAAATTAATGCCATAAAACGTATGTCATGTATGGGAGACAAATTATCCCATGTAAATGCCGTTTTTCAGTATTAAATAAGTGAGAAAATCAACACTATAACGTTATGCAATGACAAGTATGAATTAGTCAATACTGAAATTTCTGAAAATTTATTGATTGCATATAATTATCAGATATCAGTTCAGTTTTCTTGAAGCTAACTCTCTTGAAAATTTGGCAAAGTTTCAGTATTAAATAAGTGAGAAAATCAACACTATAACGTTATGCAATGACAAGTATGAATCAATCAATACTGAAATTTCTGAAAAATTATTTGTTACAAATTAAACTTCAGATATCTGTTCAGTATTCCTGAAGCTAATTTTCATGAAAATTTGACAAAGTTTCAAAAATAAATAAGTCAGAAAATCAACACTATAACTTTATGCAATGACAAGTATGAATTAGTCAATACTGAAATTTCTGAAAATTTATTTGTTGCATATTAATTACCAGATACCTGTTCAGTATTCTTGAAGCTAATTCTCATGAAAATTTGACAAAGTTTCAGTATAAAATAAGTCAGAAAATCGACACTATAACGTTATGCAATGACAAGGATGAATTAGTCAATACTGAAATTTCTGAAAATTTATTTGTTGTATATTAATTATCATATATCTGTTCAGTACTCCTGAAGCTTATTCTCATGAAAATTTGACAAAGTTTCAGTATTAAATAAGTGAGAAAATCAACACTATAACTTTATGCAATGACAAGTATGAATTAGTCAGTACTGAAATTTCTGAAAATTTATTTATTGCATATTAAATATCAGATATCTGTTCAGTATTCCTAAAGCTAATTCTCATGAAAATTTGCCAAAGTTTCAGTATTAAATAAGTGGGAAAATAAACACTATAACGTTATGCAATGACAAGTATGAATTAGTCAATACTGAAATTTCTGAAAATTTATTTATTGCATATTAATTACCAGATACCTGTTCAGTATTCCTGAAGCTAATTCCCATGAACATTTGGCAAAGTTTCAGTATTAAATAAGTGAGAAAATAAACACTATAACTTTATGCAATGACAAGTATGCAACATACTACTACTGCTCATTTTGCAAGATATACATGTAGTTATATATATATAATACAGCCAAAATTATTATATATATATATATATATATATATATATATATATATATAGTTATATACATATAGTAGGTGCGAATTGTTTATGTGAGTGAGCGACAATAGAAAAATACGAAACAGTGGTACATAGTAGAAGTTTTCATTGCAGTAGGTTTTTGTTTTGTTTTTAATGCATCCCGATATTTTCTGTGACCCCAACAAACTTTTTGTTTTGTAGGCCTCAGGAATTTTGGTCTTGTTTTACATTTTACTGGACAATTCGGAAAAGTATACGAATAGTACACTTCAATGTACGAATTTAAGTTAATTCTCTTTACACCAATTTAAAAATTTGTATGCACATTCGTATACATCTCTAGATTTTTTGGGCAGCCGATTTAGAAACAACTTCTTTTGCACGGTCAATAAAAGAATCTAATTATTGATTTATCGTACAGCTATACATCTTGAACCATCGTACTGATCTGCATGCAGTCGATCTGGTTGCGATCTCCCGGACAATTCGGAGTTCTCAAGTGGAGTTCATCGACTCCGCCGTGGAAAAATTACACAAGAGATGTATTTGTGTATATTGTACCGTACTCGATGGCGACAGGTTGATCGCCCAGGAGGCACTTTTACTTTTTAAATGGCCACGCGACTGACGACGAGCTCAACGCTGCAAACCAGTTTCGGTGAGCAAGCCAGCATTTGGCGTATCATCCTCGCCCTCAGAAGGAATGCGGTGTTCAAGGACACGCTCCGCATGGTAAACAAAAGCGTTCGCAGGACTCCGGTGGTCAAGTAACGGTCAGAACTTTTTTCGAAGGCAAAGTAAATACATCTATCTCACCACAAAAATGTAACTCGGAATGGAATGATAGAAATTAGGCAGTTTTTTATTAATCAAACCAACTTTTTGTTAGAAATATTGGAGGATGACCGTCACTTTGTCGCGCGTTGCTTTGGCAAAAATAACAAAAATGGCAGAAGATGGTTTTTCGAGGTTTTGCCATAACACTACTGAACTGATGCAAAGATGTATTTAAGATACACCTTCAATTTTCATGCAGAAGGTTTTAGTGGCTGTAAATTTTCAAAATTTGTTTAAAATGCATATAGAATTGTTGGGAAAAACAACAAATGTATATACTTATACAACGTGTCCATGTAAGTATGCAACATATGGAAAACTATTTTAATCTTTTTTTTAATTTTGTGGATAAAAGTTTCTGCTTCATCCAAAACCAATTAAAAACACAAAACAAATGACATTAATTGGTTTTGGATAATGTACAAACTTCTATGAAGAATAAAATTTTCTAAGAAATGGCGAACAAAAAAGTTTCCCAACTAATGTAATATATTAATTTCTTAGATTTCTCATATCAAGGTTGTCAATTTAATTTTAAAAAAATTCTGTACATCCTTTCTTGCTAAGCAAATAAAAAATTTAACAAAATCAAAGAAGTACAGAATTTTTGTACATAATGTATTAAATTTATTTTCAATATTCACAAAAATATAAATGTTGTGGATAAAAGTTTCTGCTTCATCCAAAACCAATTAAAAACACAAAACAAATGACATTAATTGGTTTTGGAAGATGCACAGACTTTTGTGAAGAATAAAATTTTCTAAGAAATCACGAACAAAAAAGTTTCCCAAGTAAATGTAATATATTAATTTCTTAGATTTCTCATATCAAGGTTGTCAATTTAATTTAAAAAAATCTGTACATCCTTTTTTGCTAAGCAAATAAAAAAATTAAAAAAATCCAAGAAGTACAGAATTTTTGTACATAATATATTGAATTTATTTTCAATATTCACAAAAATATAAATGTTATGGATAAAAGTTTCTGCTTCATCCAAAACCAATTAAAAACACAAAACAAATGATAATAATTGCTTTTGGATGATGCACAAACTTTTATGAAGAATAAAATTTTCTAAAAAATCGCGGACAATAAAGTTTCCCAAGTAAATGTAATATATTAATTTCTTAGATTTCTCATATCAAGGTTGTCAATTTAAGTTAAAAAAATCTGTACATCATTTTATGCTAAGCAAATTAAAAAATTAACAAAATCCAAGAAGTACAGAATTTTTGTACATAATATATTGAATTTATTTTCAATATTCACAAAACTAAATGTTATGGATAAAAGTTTCTGCTTCATCCAAAACCAATTAAAAACACAAAACAAATGACATTAATTGGTTTTGGATGATGCACAAACTTTTATGAAGAATAAAATTTTCTAAGAAATCACGAACAAAAAAGTTTCCCAAGTATGTGTAATATATTAATTTCTTAGATTTCTCATATCAAGGTTGTCAATTTAATTTAAAAAAATCTGTACATCATTTTATGCTAAGCAAATTAAAAAAATAACAAAATCCAAGAAGTACAGAATTTTTGTACAAAATATATTGAATTTATTTTCAATATTCACAAAACTATAAATGTTGTGGATAAAAGTTTCTGCTTCATCCAAAACGAATTAAAAACACAAAACAAATTACATTAATTGGTTTTGGATGAAAATGAAAATTTTCTAAGAAATCACGAACAAAAAAGTTTCCTTTGCACCTCTGCAACATTGATCAACTTTAAAATTTATTTTTGGATTATATTTTAACTCATCTTTACACGTTTTTACACATTTTTAGACGTTGGAAGTTGCAAAGAAAGTAGAATCTATGAGCAGAATCAATATAAGGTGTAGACGCTAGAATATTTTATATTTTCCAGAAACTTTTATTACGGTAACTTTTGATATTATCTCGCTTCATTACTTTAAAAATATTTTCTGTCTGTGCACTTATCTATACTATTATATATAGTATATTAATCTATACACTTTTGACTGTCAAAACAAAAATTACAGTAAACATAAACGCAATTCATTCAATATCAAGATTCTTCACCTGAAGAAGCCACAATATGGCGAAACATTGTATTGGAAAATAAAAAAAAAAATAAAGATTTGAAAGTAATAAGAAAATATGATTAAAATAATGAATATGGACTTTCAAAAAATAACGGCCAAATCTATTAATTTATTGTCTCGGGAGATATTTCTTGTTAGAGCAAAGTGTGTAAGCAGCATACAAATGATGAAAACTCCAAATTCGAATTCGAAAATAAGACATTCAGTCATAAAAGTTACGAATTTATGAAATCATTATATTATGACAATTTTTTATAAATTTTTATAGAAATTTTTAGCAATTTTTTTTCGAATCGAGCTTAAAAAAATAACGGCTAAATCTAATAATTCATTATCTCGCGAGTTTTTTTTTTTGATAGAGCAAAGTGTGTAAGCAGCATACAATTGATGAAAACTCCCAATTCGAATTAGAAATTAAGACATTCAGTCATAAAAGTTACGAATTTATGAAATCATTATATTATGACAATTTTTTATAAATTTTTATAAAAAAATTTAGCAATTTTTTATCGAATCGACATTAAAAAATAACGGCCAAATCTAATAATTCATTTACTTTTCAGCATTTTTTTATCGAATCGACATTCAAAAAATAACGGTGAAATCTATAGACATTAAAAAAATAACAGCTAAATCTAATAATTTATTATCTCGCGAGTTTTTTCTTGATACAGCAAAGTAGTGTAAGCAGCATACAATTGATGAAAACTCCCAATTCGAATTAGAAATTAAGACATTCAGTCATAAAAGTTACGAATTTATGAAATCATTATGTTATTACAATTTTTTATAAAATTTTATAGAAATTTTTAGCAATTTTTTATCGAATCGACATTCAACAAATAACGGTGAAAACTATTAATTTATTGTCTCGCGAGAGTTTTCTTGATTAAACAAAGTAGTTAGTGTAAGCAACATACAAATGATGAAAACTCCAAATTCGAACTCGAAATTAAGACATTCAGTCATAAAAATTATGAATTTATGGAAAAAATGCATTACTTTATTACAATTTTTTATGACTTTTATAGAAATTTTTATAGAATCGACATTAAAAAAATAACGGCTAAATCTAATAATTTATTATCTCGCGAGTTTTTTCTTGGTAGAGCAAAGTGTGTAAGCAGCATACAATTGACGAAAACTCCCAATTCGAACTCGAAATTAAGACATTCAGTCAAAAATGTTACGAATTTATGAATGCATTACTTTATTACAATTTTTTACAAAATTTTAGCAATTTTTTATCGAATCGACATTCAAAAAATAGCGGTGAAATCTATTAATTTATTGTCTCGCGAGATTTTTCTTGATAGAGCAAAGTAGTATAAGCATCATACGATTGATGAAAACTCCCAATTCGAATTCGAAATTAAGATATTCAGTCATAACAGTTACAAATGTTTTATAAATTTTTATAGAAATTTTTAGCAATTTTTTATCGAATCGACATTCAAAAAATAGCGGTGAAATCTATTAATTTATTGTCTCGCGAGATTTTTCTTGATAGAGCAAAGTAGTATAAGCAGCATACAAATTATGAAAACTCCCAATTCGAACTCGAAATTGAGACATTCAGTCTAAAAATTATAAATTTATGGAAAAATGCATTACTTTATTACATTTTTTTATAATTTTTTATAGAAATTTCAATAGAATCGACATTAAAAAAAATAACGGCTAAATCTAATAATTTATTAATTTATTATCTCGCGAGTTTTTTCTTGATAGAGCAAGTAATGTAAGCAACATACAAATGATGAAAACTCCCAATTCGAACTCGAAATTAAGACATTCAGTCTAAAAATTATGAATTTACGGGAAAAAATGCATTACTTTATTACATTTTTTATAAATTTTTATAGACTATTTTATTGAATCGACATTAAAAAAATAACGGCTAAATCTAATAATTTATTGTCACGGGAGAATTTTCTTGATAGAGCAAAGTTTGTAAGCAGCATACAAATGATAAAAACTCCCAATTCGAACTTGAAATTAACACATTCAGTCTTAAAAGTTACGAATTTATGAAATCATTATTTTATTACAATTTTTTATAAATTTTTATAGAAATTTTTAGCATTTTTTTATCGAATCGACATTCAAAAATTGACGGTGAAATCTATTAATTTATTGATTCGCGAGATTTTTCTTGATAGAGCAAAGTAGTATAAGTAGCATACAAATGATGAAAACTCCAAATTCGAACTTGAAATTCAGACATTCAGTCATAAAAAAATGAATTTATGGAAAAAAAATGCATTATTTTATTACAATTTTGTATAATTTTTTTATAGAAATTTTTATAGAATCGACATTAAAAAAATAACGGCTAAATCTAATAATTCATTATCTCGCGAGTTTTTTCTTGATAGAGCAAAGTAGTGTAAGCAACATATAAATGATGAAAACTCCCAATTCGAACTCGAAATTAAAGCATTCAGTCATAAAAGTTATGAAGTTATGAAAAAATGCATTACTTTAACATTTTTTTTAATAAATTTTTATAGAAACTTTTAGCAATTTTCATAGATTCGACAACTTTTCAGTAGAACATTTTAAGTAGAACTTGGCGTATGTTCTAGGAGGACATTTTTATGCATTCATGTTAGTTATAAAATAGTGCACTATGTATTGTAATTAAGTAATGCAATTTTTTTGTAGACCTACCCATTTTTTATCAACTTTTATTACTGAATGTCTTAGTTTTGAGTTATCAGAAGTTTTCGTCCAAACAGTCCAGTTTTTCATAACTTCGTAACTTTTATTGCCGAGTGTTTTAGTTTTGAGTTATCGGAAGTTTTCGTCATTTGTATGTCGCTTACTCTACTTCATCTCTAACAAAAAAAAAAAACAAAAAAAATTTATCGTAAGTTATAGAATTTATAGTTTCTGGAAAATACACTACACTATTTTACAGCTAATATAAAAACAAAAAGTGTCATGGAAAATACAGCAAATTCTGCATAAAATGTTCTACCAAAAAGATATATTCCCAAAAAATCATTTCTGTAAACCACTAATAATTGAATTTCTGCGAAAGAAACAGAGCAAAAAAATCGATACCTTTTTCCAAGTTATGAAAAAATGCATTACTTTGACAATTTTGTTATAAATCCTTATAGAAATTTTTAGCAATTTTTTATAGAGTCGACAACTTTTCGCTAGAACATTTAATGTAGAACTTGGCGTGTTTTTCAAGAGGATATTTTTATGTTTTTATGTTAGTTGCAAAATAGTGCACAATGTATTGTAATAAAGTAACAGAATTTTTTGTATACCTACACGATTTTCATAACTTTTATTACTGAATGTCTTAGTTTTGAGTTATCAGAAGTTTACGTCCAAACAGTCCAGTTTTTCATAACTTCGTAACTTTTATTACTGAGTGTTTTAGTTTTGAGTTATCGGAAGTTTTCGTCATTTGTATGTCGCTTATTCTACTTCATCTCTATCATGAAAAACAAAGAAATTTTATCGTAAGTTATAGAATTTATAGTTTCTGGAAAATATACTACACTATTTTACAACTAATATAAAAACAAAAAATGTCCTGGAAAATACAGCAAATTCTACATAAAATGTTCTACCAAAAAGATATATTCCCAAAAAAATCATATCTGCAAACCACTAATAATTGAATTTCTGCGAAAGAAACAGAGCAAAAAAATCGATACCTTTTTCCTCTGTTTCTTTCGCAAAAATTCAATTATTAGTGGTTTACAGATATATTTTTTTGGGAATATATCTTTTAGGTGATATTTAATACCTATTATAAAATACGAAAATTGTAGTAGTTACATCTGCAACACCTAATGTCTCAAAGTTCATGTTCATCAAATTTATTAGCATTCTAGATTTTCACTCTCGGAAGTAATACAATGATCAAATTTCTCTCCAAATGAGCAGTTTCTCTGCCATATTGTAGATTGTAAGAATCGTTCGGCACATAAAATTAGAAATCCGCTAGAAAACAGCAATTAAATCGTTTTATTGACCATGGTCCTTTGGTCAATTTATTATTCGACTATTGCCAATTTCGCTTCTATTAGTTCAAGTCAATTTCCTGTGATAGAACAACGTAGAGCGTTTTGGGTGTTAATTTTGCACCATCGCTGACTATTATATAATCTACGAAATCGGTAGAATAAGCAAAGTAATATAATTGATTCATCATGATTGATATTTAATTCTCATCATTTGGTTGTTTAAGTATGTGGTTGTTACTTATTGGTGATAATCGATTATCGTCAACATATTTCGACGTGCTAAGAAATATTTAAAAACTTTTTGGCAAAATTGTAATTCTTTTTATGGTTGTGTTTTTGACCTCTGAGTAAGAGTAAGAGTGAAAAAAGATACAGTATATTTATAAATATGTTTGCATCTAAAATCCACCAACAGATTTTTTAATTTATAATTTTTCATATTTCGAATCCAATATGCAATAAATATATAACAATATTTGTAGTTCGTTGTATGGTTTTCTTTTTGACCTTTGAATAAGTTGTGGCATTAGATGTGTTATTTTACGATCCGAAATGTAAATTAGAAAATATCATTTGAAATTGCGAAATTTTGTAAACATTGCAGTGAAAATTATAAAATCTTCAGTATCAATTAAAAATCGTTACTGAAAATCGTAAATTATTTTGAAAATGACTCAATTAACATTAGATACTACATATAATCAGGAAAAGGTGTGAAAAAGTTATTATAAATTAAATGTGTCACTGAAAATTGCAAAATTTAATCGAAATTTGCAATTCATGTGAGGCAGAAAGCAAGTAATTTATTCATGCTATAATATTGGTTTACAGTAGTCGAGTAAAACAAATATAATACGAAAAGCAGATTTCCTATGTATATTATAATCTTTTCTAGACCTTTTTCGTGGTACCTAGTCGTCGTGGCATATAATTATTTTTTCGTATGCGGTCGTTGCCGTTACGATCGCTGCGCGCGACTAGAAATTGTGTCAGCGGCCGACATTTGCTTGTGTACGTGGAGTGCATTTCAGTGATAACGCAACTAGTTGAATTATCAGTTATTAACACATTCGTAACTATAGAAACCGCATTGTTGTACCGTCACTGTTTTAGGTACGAGTTATATTCCCCAAAAAAATCACATCTGTGGACAACTAATAATTGCATTTCTGCGAGAGAAACAGAGCGTAAAGGCGCAGCCACCTTTCTACGAGAGAACCGAAACGCGCAGACGTCTTCCACAAAGCCGTCCATCATCCCAGCCTTGCAAGACTAATTTAACGTAATTGCAACCTCTGTAATCGCAGCTGAAACGTTCACTTCCTAATTGCGAGGAGCGTCCAGTAGCTTCACAATTTAAAATTAGATTACCAAGAGCGATTTGCTATGAATAAGCATCCCGACGAATATCGTCTTGGTGCGCTTCCAGCAGATTCAGAAATGCTACCGCCATTTGCAGACTGAAAAAACGCGGAATTTGGAAGTAATTCCCGTCTGGCGCAACGTCTGCTGTGTGATTTGTGTGCGTGTTTAGGGAGAGGATGGATTAAATTTTCGAAACGTCGAAATGATTTGTCGCTGCTCCTGATGGGAAACAAGTGAAACAAGGTGTAATTGATTGCCGCTGATGAATGAGGCGTGCACAAGTCTATTTTTGTAGAAACCCGGCGTAAAGCTGAAAAATGCGTTTGCCTGGCATTTATTTCAAATTTGAAGTAAACACAGTTCACGATCTATTTTCGCCAAAGTTGACTTAGATATTCATTTGTCAAATCGCATGCATGCATTTTAATAGACGTCAATATTTAACAAATTAATGACAGTTACACACACAGTGTTGCCAGATATTAATTTGTCAAGTTGCATGCATGCCTTTTCATAGACGTCAATATGTAACAATTTTATGGCAATTGTACTCACAATGTTGCCAGATTTTAATTTGTCATGTTGCATGAATGAATCCTAATAGATGTCAATATGTAACAATTTTATGACAGTTGTACTCACGGTGTTGCCAGATATTAATTTGTCAAGTTGCATGCATGAATTTTAATAGATATCAATATGTAACAATTTTCTGATAGTTGTACTCACGGTGTTGCCAGATATTAATTTTGTATACAATTCTACACAATTTCTTTAATATTGTTAACACTCGGTTTAAAGAAAGTGTTTCGGCGCTATTGCACAGCGTCGAACCCCAAATCGGTTAAAGTGTAATCGCATTAGTCGGCCTTTATTGCAGCCGATACATTTGTAGTATTAAGATTGTAAAGACAATTTATTGGGGTGGCTATTATTTAGCCATTATGTTCACCGAGAAGTGCTTAAGTAAAGTACGGTGCGCATGAAGATCAATAGGCACATTAAGCCGTTTATTGAGCAAGGATTGCCACTTCGGCAAATACAATTAGCGACCAGGAAATCCCAAATATATTTATTGGACGGCATTAGGAATCCTCAGAAATGCCAGATAGAGGAATTAACCAAGGCTTGTGATAACCAAGTGTGGCAAAATGGCCTACCGAAACGAAATGCCGCACCAATCAGGAATCATCTTCAAGCCACCCCTCGCGGTGCACAATTCAAATTGCACCCCACCCCAATAACTCAAAGATTTAATTGTAAGAATGCAGAGCAGACGACACTTCAATTCGTTACCTTCACCGGTGTACATCGCTGTGTATTAATTATTGTTACGCATTAAATTATAGTCCACATTATTTCCAAAACGACGAGTTTTAATTACCTTATCATTTAAATTGGCGAACACCCGCCTGGTCCTTCGATTACATAACAGAAAGAAAAAAATTAGTTGAAGAGTCAATAGATCTAAATAAGTTTATTATCATTTTCAATTTTTTGTATACAATTCTACACAATTTCTTTAATATTGCCAACACTCGTAGATTTTTAGGGCATTATTCAGTGCAGTTTACGAATGCCTGATTATTATCGGTGTCGAAATCGATTCAATATAATTAATCAGCACTTACTGTAAGCTATAAGAAACTGCATAGGTCACAGTACTGATTCTGGTTTAATATGTTGTGTTTATTTTTCCGCAAAAATCTCCACAGATTACATAGGAATGTCTGCAGCCGCGGCGTTTTATTATTAATCATATTTTTGTAGCGTTACAACTACGTAATTAAGCATTACTCACGCGAATCTGGTTTTGCGATGGCAATTAATGGGTCGTAATTACTGTTCCGCATAAATTATCATAAGTAATTGAAACGGGCCGTTTCATTCAATCGAATGAGCCGGTATTAATGGGTTTGACCACATTTCTTATGGAATGTAAAATTAATTGAACCATAAAAAAATACAATTTCTGTAGGTACAGTAGCATAAATTATGCAAACGTATAATTTCAATTATTAACAACACACAAAAGCAGATTTTTTTTAAATTTGTATGATAAAAAATAAATTTAATCAGAGTTCAGGTTTTTGCTTAAAATCGTTAAATAAAATTTTTTTAACAGGTAAATATAATAATATTTCTAACCATGTTTGGTACCATGGTATGGTTAAGGTTTGGTTAAGGTTAAAACTAAAGCAGATTTTTTTAAATTTGTATGGTAAGAAATAAATTTAGTCGAGTTACACATTCAGATTTTTTTCTAAAATCGTTAAATAAAATAATATTGAACAGATAACATAATATATAATAATATTTCTAACTATGTTTTGTACCATGGTTTGGTTAAGGTTTGGTTAAGGTTAATACACAAAGCAGACTTTTTTAATTTGTATGTTAAAAAATAAATTTAATCAGAGTTACACATTCAGGTTTATGTTTAAAATAGTTATATAAAATATTTGTGAACTGGTAAATATAATAACATTTCTAACCATGTTTGGTACCATGGTTTGGTTAAGGTTAATACACAAACCAGTTTTTTTTTAATTTGTATGATAAAAAAATAAATTTAGTCGAGTTTTGATTTTTGTTTAAAATCGTTAAATAAAGTATTTTTGAACTAGTAAATATAATAATATTTCTAACCATGTTTGGTTCCATGGTTTGGTTAACCATGTTTTGGTTCAACATATGCATGTAAAAAACTATTTTAGTCGATGAATTTTAAAAAATTTGCAAATTAATCAAATTTATGAACTCTAAATGTAAAACCAGTATATGAAGGACATACAGGGTGGTCACTTTTACGACGCCCACCATTAGGATCTATTAAACGGAAATATATACAGAGTTGGTCAAATGGTCATTGGTTAAGTTGAGAGAATGGTCATTGACCAACTCTGTATATATTTCCGTTTAATAGATCCTAGTGGTGGGCGTCGTAAAAGTGACCACTCTGTATGAAGAAATTGTCTGAAAATAAATAGGAACAAATATTTCATGAAAAATTATACAGGGTCTTTTATAAATATAAATATAACAGACCGACTTTTGTTATTTGTTCCGTATTTTCTGACACACTTAGAAAACTTATAACGTCAGTAATTTTTAACTTTGACGTCATTGGCATTTTTTAAACATTATTTTTATTTAATTTTTTATTTCATGAAAAATTAAATTGATTAATTAACTAAATTAATTTTAATTTTATTTTAGCGAAATAACTGACATTCCTCTGACAGTTTCTTTTAAATGTTGAGAATTTCAAATATTTTGTCATTTATTATTGGCAATTTTGATACATTAATATTAATAATAATAATATTTATTCACTCAGCTGTAGTACATACAGATGTAATAAGTCAAAAAAAGCGATATGTATTTATAATATAATAAAACAATACAAAAAATGCAAATGTCAATACATAACACATTCAATTTAAAATTGTGCATTAAAATTAATCAAAAGTCATCAGCGATGTACTCACTCACATAATAATACTCTTTATCAATAAGAAATTGTTTTAGCAGAGTTTTATATTTACAGACATTTGCTATATGTTTGATAGAAGTTTGTAATCTATTATATAGATTTAGGCAATTGTAGAAAGAAGATTTTTCAAACAATGCAGTCTTGTGACTGTTCTGACTATTATAACTGATTATTTTTAGGTATTATGGCAAAATATATTTGGCAAAAGCAAATAATGGCAAAGTTTAAGTATAAAATCGCCAAAATTCTGCAATTGTAACTACAAATTTTGTTTAACTAAAAATGTAAGATAAGAATTATCAAATTGTAGATCATCTGCTTATGTGTGAATGTAACAAACAACAAAAAATCAAATGTTTGCAAACCAATTTTTTTTTTTGTAAATGTTAGTTAATTTACTGGCAATTTTCGATATATTAAGAATTATTTCTGGAAATTTTGCACTTTGGCAAAATTACTGCTGATTTGAAGACATTTTGGGTACCATTTGGGATTTTTGGGATTTGACTTGCAATTTTGAAACTTTTGTTTTTAAATTGTTAGCTTGAAATTATTACACATCATTTTAAAATATTTCAACAAGAAATTGTAAAAATTGTAACTACTATGTTTAACAGAAAAATGTAACTTTGAAGTATCAAATTATAGATCACTTTGTTAGAAAAAAACTAAATGTTTGCAAATTGAATTTTATTTTTTGAAATTAGTGACAATTTTCTGACATTTTCATTTTTCAGGCATTTCACACCTAACTTTTGAAACTTGTGTAACTTTTGTGGTGATGTTAATTCTCTTTACACTCACATTATTTTTTGTTTTGCAACAAAACTTATCCTTTTAAAAAGTGGAGACATTATCCATAATAATTATGGATTTCTGTAGATTTCTCAGTGATTATCATCATTTCGAGAGATTTTTCAATAATTTCTCAATCACTCAAATCAGAAAATCCAAATTGGTTCGCACGATTGGCCCGATTATTAGATTTTTTTCATTCTAGAAATTTTTCGATGATGCTTAAAATATGTAACTTAGATATATCAATTATAGCAAATTTATATATCAATTTCTAAGTTTTAGCAAGATTCCGGGAGATTTTCCTATAATTATCACGATGTCTCAATTTTTTTTTTGAGATTTCGACACATATGCCAATAATTTCCATGATTTCTGGAGATAAACTCAAGATAAAGACGATTGGTATATTCAATAACTCTGAAGATTTCTCAATAATTTTCGAGATTTCCACAGATTTCCTAATAAATATCAATTTTCCAGGATTTCCACAGATTTCCTAATAAATATCAATAACTCCCGAGGTTTATTAATAACACATAAGATTTCCCAATCATTTTCGAGATTTCTACAGATATGTCAATAAATAAAATCATAAAAATAAAAAAATGATTGACATGATTATTACTCTTTTTTTCATTCTCCAAATTTTTCGATAATTTTAAAAAATATCAAGACTTCTAAATATTGACAAAGTTTGAGAGATTTTTCAATCATTTCCCTGATTTCTCAATTATATTTGAGATCTCTACAGTTTTTGCTATAATTATCAAATTTCTGGAGATTTTTCACCAAAGATTTACCAATAAAAAAATGCTAATAACTAAAAAATGTTAATAAAAAATCCACTAGATTTCCCAATAAGTTTCAAGATTTCTACAGGTAACTCAATAATTTTTAAGATTTTGAGACATAATTTCGAGTATTTTCACAGATTTCCTAATAAATATCAATCATTCCAGAGATATTTTAATAACACCCCAGATTTCCTGATAAGTTTCAAGATTTTTCAAGATTTCTACAGATATCTCAATAATTCTTAAGATTTTGGGACATAATTTCGAGGATTTCCACATATTTCTTAATAAATATCAATAATTCCCAAAAAATTTAAATAACACCCAAGATTTCTAATAATAATTTTCAAGATTTCTACAGATATCTCAATAATTCTTAAGATTTTGAGAGATAATTTCGAGGATTTCCACAGATTTCTTAATAAATATAAATAATTCCAGAGATGTTTTAATAACACCCAAGATTTCCTAATAATTTTCGGGAATTCTACAGATATCTCAATAATTTAAGATTTTGAGACATAATTTCGAGGATATTCACAGATTTCCTAATAAATTTCAATAATTCCAGAGATTGTTTTAATAACACCCAAGAGTTCGTAATAATTTTCGAGATTTCTACAGATATCTCAATAATTCTCAAGATTTTGAGACATACTTTGGAGAATTTCCACAGATTTCCTAATAAA
The DNA here is from genome assembly GCA_951805005.1 of Othius punctulatus. Taxonomy (NCBI): domain Eukaryota; kingdom Metazoa; phylum Arthropoda; class Insecta; order Coleoptera; family Staphylinidae; genus Othius; species Othius punctulatus. The sequence goes on along the minus strand of OX638141.1, from coordinate 6,077,751 downwards.
TATCAATAGTTCCAGAGATTTTTTAATAGCACCTAAGATTTCCTAATAATTTTCGAGCTTTCTACAGATATCTCAATAATTCTTAAGATTTCGAGAGATAATTGCGAGATCATAAAAATAAAAAATGATGACATGATTATTACTCTTTTTTTCATTCTCCAAATTTGTCGATAATTTAAAAATTATCAACACATTTGTAAATATTGTCAAGTTTCGAGAGATTTTTCAATCATTTCCCTGATTTCTCAATTATATTTGAGATCTCTACAGTTTTTCCAACAATGATAAAATTTCTGGAGATTTTTCACCAAAGATTTCCTAATAAAAAATTGCTAATAACTAAAAAATGCTAATATCTAAAATTTCTAAATTTTAGCAAGATTCCGAGCCATTTTCCTATAATTTCCACGATGTCTCAATTGTTTTGGAGATTTATACAGATTTGCCAATAATTATCATGATTTCTGGAGATAAATTCAAGATAAAGATGTGCAAATTGGTATTTGCAATAACTCTGAAGATTTCTCAATAATTTTCGAGATTTCCATAGATTTCCTAATAAATGTCAATAATTCCAGAGATATTTTAATAACACCCCAGATTTCCTAATAAGTTTCAAGATTTCTACAGATATCTCAATAATTCTTAAGATTTTGAGACATAATTTCGAGGATTTCCACAGATTTTTTTAATAACACTCAATATTTCCTAATAATTTTCGAGATTTCTAGAGAGATCTCAATAATTCCAGAGATTTTTTAATAACACCAAAAATTTTCTAATATTTTTTGAGATTTGTACAGATATCTCAATAATTCTTAAGATTTTGAGACATAATTTTCAGGATTTCCACAGATTTCCTAATAAATATCAATAATTCCAGAGATATTTTAATAACACTCCAGATTTCCTAATAAGTTTCAAGATTTCTACAGATATCTCAATAATTCTTAAGATTTTGAGATATAATTTCGAGGATTTCCACAGATTTCCTAATAAACATCAATAATTACAGAGGTTTTTTAATAACACCCAAGATTTCCTAATAATTATCTAGCTTTCTACAGATATCTCAATAATTCTTAAGATTTTGAGACATAATTTCAAGGATTTTCGCAGATTTCCTAATAAACATCAATAATTCCAGAGATTTTTTAATAACACCCAAGATTTCCTAATAATTTTCGAGATTTCTACAGATATCTCAATAATTCTTAAGATTTTGAGACATAATTTCAAGGATTTTCGCAGATTTCCTAATAAACATCAATAATTCCAGAGATTTCCTAATAATTTTCGAGATTTCTACTTATTATTTTTTTAAGGCCGGACCTAGAATAAAATTTTCATTTATTATGTTAATCGAGACTACAGTGGGCAAAGAGCGTACGTACCAAATATTACAAAACATTATCGGGTGGTTCGTAATTTTTGATTAAATGAAAAAAAAAATCCCAATCATTTCCCAATGAATCACCCTGTAGATGTACTTGTACCACTGGCTCTATTACTCCGATTAACTAAATATGCCAGAAATGTTAACGGCCCAAAAATACGAAACGGGATCACCACTCGGCTTGCAAAAATAACTCATTATGTGCAGGAATCGGAATGTAAACTATTCGCACGTTCTCAAGACCGACATAAATATTTGTGTGGCCTAATATGAGGGAATCCGCTTGGCAACTCTTTGTGCATAAAGCAGATTTATAGGCGACCTCTGAAGTTCGCCTATTTGCGTGCAATACATCACAGAGATCTTCGGTTCAAATCCCGTAGCAAACCACTTTCAGTAATAGTACCAATCTATAAATAAATAGTAACGTGAAAAAATAATCGGCAGAACGTATTTTCCAAATGTTAATTCTGTCGGTAATTTTTATCCGTTTATCCTATTTAGGCCGAGTTTTATAGTCGTCTATTATCTTTGTTCGTTGTACCATTGGCACATAGCACATGCTCGTGGCACATGGTCATGGTATCCACGACCATGTGCCATGTGCCAATGGTATCACGAACAACAATAATACACGACTGGGTCAACAATGGTAACGTTGACCGATGTTATCCTAGGCAAATGTTGCACGGGGACAATGTAAACTGCGCCAATGGTCAAGGTATAATCCCTTCGAACTCAAAATGGCCGATATTCCGACTTGTAAACTGCGCCAATGCTAATTGCAGGGCTTGTACCTGTTTCTGCGTAGCCCGACTTTTACGTAGCCCGCAAATTTTACCTCTGGTTGGGGAGATCGCGAACAGTCTTTATATTCATCATTGCATGCTTGTGAGAGTAGGTAATCGCACATCTGCAATTGTAATTCTAAAGATATCACTGTGGTTCAATAAAGTATACGCATGAATGCAAGACACCGAAAACAATCTAAACCTCAGGAGTTCCTTACCCCTCGTGAATTTGCAGAAACATTCGGGACGAAAATAAAGTGCGCTTTCATTCCGATATTGGAATTCTTTTGCGCTTCATTTTTTGAGGAGCTCGTCTCCCCGTTTCTCCTCCGGAGATTTATTATTTTCTTGACCCACTTAAATGTATAAATACGCCGCTCGGAAAGAAATACGAAGAGCGGTCACAATAAATATTTGCGCGGGATGAGAATACTCTCAGCACTTCGCTAGCGTCAGCATATGTTTGTCGTTCACTTCTTCAAGGTGGAGAATCGAATTGGGCGAGCATTTCATACGTGATCGGCGGTTTAAAGTGATGCATCGATTCCTTTGGCCCGCGGTTCTGTGTCAAGGCTAACACTGCCCCAGGTATAAAAAAGGTATTGAGATTTGGGAGCTGGCATAGTTCTAAATTATGGGCGAGTCATTTAAATTTAATATCTTGTTGTAGACCAGCGATGGCGAGCGTTTTTTCTAGTGGGTCAAAATTAAATATGATTAGTTTTAATTTTTGTACACCCTGTATGAGATCGCAGGTTTATTAAAATTGGGAAACAAAATATAATCTATTGTTACACTTCACTGCAAATTTCGCATTCATAACTTAAATACTTCTTAAGTATTTAAAACATGAAAATTAGGTCAGATTTTGAAAAAATCAAATTATGTAAAAAACCTTAAGATTTAGGTATTACAAACCTTATTAAAACAGACACTTATTTTGATCGGAAAATCCAAAAATGCAATAAAATACAGAGGGTTATATTTAAAAAAAACACAACTTTGACCCTTATAGGGCTTTTGGTACACCCTGTATAATATGAGATTAATTTTGAAAAGTAACCATAATAGACCCCCGTATATTCCAAAAATGAAAAATTTTGTAAGTCACATATTTTGGCCACAATATTCCGTGCCGAATAGTGTGAATAATCCTGTGTATGTATATTTTTTAAACTCACTCGTGGGTCAGCTATTATCTGAGTCATAGGACAAGTAAAAAAAAAGTATTGAAATATTATATAGTAGTACGAGTAGTCGAGTAGTACGAGTATATAGTCGTATTTTATTTGAGAATATAAAACATAGAGAACATTGTAGAGTTCTTAATTCTCGTAAGTCACTTTTATTTTTTGTAAAAATGATTCTATTTCCTTTAAACAGTGGAGCTTTTAATAGAAAAAAACATAGAGAACATAGTAGAGTTAATTCTCTTCAGCAACTTTTTTTTAATGTTTTTATTTCCTTTAAAAAATAGAGTTTTTAGCATTTTTTTTAGCTTTTTAGTTTTTAGCAATGTTTTATTAGACAATCTTTGGATTTATTGAAAAATCTCCAGAAATTTGAACATTATTGCGAAATCTGTTGAGATCTCAAATATAATTAAGAGATCTGTTGAGGTCTCAAATATAATTGAGAAATCAGAGCAATGATTGAAAAATATCTCGAAATTTGAGAATATTTAGAAATGTCTTGATATTTTTTAAATTATCGACAAACTTGGGGAATGAAAAAAATGACTAATAATCATATCAATCATTTTTTTATGATCTCAAAATGATCTCTCAAAATCTTAAGCATTATTGAGATATCTGTAGAAATCTCGAAAATTATTAGGAAATCTTGGGTGTTATTAAAAAAATCTCTGGAATTATTGATATTTATAAGAAATCTGTGGAAATCCTCGAAATTATGTCTCAAAATCTTAAGAATTATTGTGTTATCTGTAGAATTCTCGAAAATTATTAGGAAATCTTGGGTGTTATTAAAACATCTCTTAAATTATTGATATTTATAAGAAATCTGAGGAAATTATGTCTCAAAATCTTAAGAATTTTTGAAATATCTGTAGAATTCTCGAAAATAATTAGGAGATCTTGGGCGTTATTAAAAAATCTCTTAAATTATTGATATTTATAAGATATCTGTGGAAATCCTCGAAATTATGTCTCAAAATCTTAAGAATTATTGAGATATCTGTAGACATCTCGAAAATTATTAAAAAAATTTAGGTGATATTAAAAAATCTCTTAAATTATTGATATTTATAAGAAATCTGTAGAAATTATGTCTCAAAATCTTAAGAATTATTGAGATATCTGTAGAAATCTTGAAACTTTTTAGGAAATCTGGGCTGTTATCTAAATATCTCTAGAATTATTGATGTTTATTAGGAAATCTGTGGAAATCCCCAAAATATGTCTCAAAATCTTATGAATTATTGTGATATCTGTAGAATTCTCGAAAATTATTAGGAAATCTTGGGTGTTATTGAAAATTCTCTTAAATTATTGATATTTATAAGAAATTTTTGGAAATCCTCGAAAATATGTCTCAAAATCTTAAGAATTATTCAGATATCTGTAGAAATCTTGAAACTTATTAGGAAATCTGGGGTGTTATCTATATATCTCTAGAATTATTGATGTTTATTAGGAAATCTGTGGAAATCCTCGAAATTATGTCTCAAAATCTTAAGAATTATTGAGATAAGTGTAGAAATCTCGAAAATTATTAGGAAACCTTGGGTGCTATTGAAAAATCTCTGGAATTATTGATATTTATTAGAAAATCTGTGGAATCCTCGAAATATGTCTCAAAATCTTAAGAATTATTGTGATATCTGTAGAAATCTCTTAAATTATTGATATTTATAAGAAATCTGTGGAAATCCTCGAAATTATGTCTCAAAATGTTAAGAATTATTGAGATATCTGTAGAAATCTTGAAACATATTAGGAAATCTGGGGTGTTATCTAAATATCTCTAGAATTATTGATGTTTATTAGAAAATCTGTGGAAATACTCGAAATTATGTCTCAAAATCTTAAGAATTATTGGGATATCTGATGTAAATCAATTTTTGCTGCAATTATTTATAATCTTATCAATATTTAATAAATATTGCACTAAAAAATTAAGAAATAGCAACGAAAATTCCAGGTGTGTAAAATAATGATCAAACTACCATAATAAATGTAAAGAAAGTTTCCATGAAAACTCCATGAAAATTCTATTGTACAAAGTTTAATAAAATACAATAAAAACATTTTCATAAAAATACCTCTTTTGAATAAAATTTGTAAGCGAACTCAAAGAATGAACAATTTTCCATGAAAACTTGATTGTTATTTTAGTTATTTTAGTGTTCTAGTGGTAGTGGTATGTACACTTTATCAATTAATTGAAATATATGTAAAAATGGAGTTTTTTTTTCCGTTAAATAAATAAATAAATAAAAAACTCCACGAAAATTCTATTGTACAAAAATTACCAAAATTCAATAAAAACATTTCCATGAATATTAATCTATTGAATAAAATCCCTAAATTTCCAGAAGATGCACTAAAAAATTAATAAATAGCAACGAAAATTCCAGGTGTGTAAAATAATGATCAAACTTATATAATAAATGTAAAGAAAGTTTCCATGAAAACTCCATGAAAAATTCATGTAAATTCTATTGAACAAAGTTTAATAAAATAGAATTAAAAAAAAACATTTGCATGAAAATACCTCTATTAAATAAAATGTGTAAACGAACTCAAAGAATAAACAATTTTCGATGAAAACTCTATGAAAAATCGATTGTACAAAAATTACCAAAATTCAATAAGGATTTCCATGAAAATTCTTCTATTGAATCAAATCCCTAAACTTTCACAAGAAATACGATGAAAATCAATTTTTGCTGTAATTATTTAGAATCTTATCAATATTTAGTAAATATTGCACTAAAAAATTAAGAAATACCAACGAAAATTCCAGGTATGTAAAATATTGATCTAACTTTCATGATAAATGTAAAGAAAGTTTCCATGAAAACTCCATGACAATTCTGTTGTACAAAGTTTAATAAAATACAGTTTCCATTTCCATGAAAATTCCTCTGTTGAATCAAATCCCCAAATTTTCACAAAAAATACGATGTAATTCAATTTTTGCTGTAATTATTTAGAATCTATTAAATATTTAATAAATATTGCACTAAAAAATTAAGAAATAGCAACGAAAATTCCAGGTGTGTAAAATAATGATCAAACTTCCATAATAAATGTGAAGAAAGTTTCCATGAAAACTCCATGAAAATTTCATGAAAATTCCTTTGTGCAAAGTTTAATAAGATACAATAAAAACATTTCCATGAAAATACCTCTTTTGAATAAAATGCGTAAACGAACTTAAAGAATGAATAATTCTCCATGAAAACCCCATGAAAAATCGATTGTTCAAAAATTACCAACATTCAATAAGAACATTTCCATGAAAATTCCACTATTGAATCAAATCTCTAAACTTTCACAAGAAATACGATGAAAATCAATTTTTGCTGTAATTATTTAGAATCTATTCAATATTTAATAAATATTGCACTAAAACATTAAGAAATACCAACGAAAATTCCAGGTGTGTAAAATAATGAACAAACTTCCATAATAAATGCAAAGAAATTTTCCATGAAAACTCCATGAAAATTCAATTGCACACAGTTTAATAACATACAATAAAAACATTTCCATGAAAATACCTCTTTTGGATAAAATTCGTAAACAAACTTAAAGAATGAACAATTTTCCATGAAAATTCCATGAAAAATCGATTGTACAAAAATTACCAAAATTGAATACGAACATTATCATAAAAATTCCTCTATTGAATCAAATCCCTAAATTTTCACAAGAAATACGATGAAAATCAATTGTTACTGTAATCATTTAGAATCTTATCAATATTTAATAATTATTGCACTAAAAAATTAAGAAATACCAACGAAAATTCCAGGTGTGTAAAATAATGATCTAACTTCCATGATAAATGTAAAGAAAGTTTCCATGAACACTCCATGAAAATTCCATGAAAATTCTATTGTACAAACTTTAATGAAATTCAATAAAAACATTTTCATAAAAATACCTCTTTTGAATAAAATTCGTAAGCGAACTTAAAGAAATAACAATTTTCCATGAAAACCCCAGGAAAATTATCAAAATTTAATAAGAACATTTCCATGAAAAGTCCTCAGTTGAATCAAATCCCTAAACTTTCACAAGAAATACGATGATAATCAATTTTTGCTGTAATTATTTAGTATTTTATCAATATTTAATAAATATTGCACTAAAACAGTTAGAAATAGCAACGAAAATTCCAGGGGTGTAAAATAATGATCCAACTTCCATAATAAATGTAAAGAAAGTTTCCATGAAAACTCCATGAAAATTCTATTGTACAAAGTTTAATAAAATACAATAAAAACATTTCCATGAAAATACCTCTTTTGGATAAAATTCGTAAACAAACTTAAAGAATGAACAATTTTCCATGAAAACTCCACGAAAATTATCGAAATTCAATAAAAACAGTTCCATGAAAATGCCTCTATTGAATCAAATCCCTAAACTTTCACAAGAAATGCGATGTAAATCAAGTTTTGCTATAATTATTTAGATTCTTATCAATATTTGATAAATATTGCACTAAAAAATTAAGAAATAACAACGAAAATTCCAAGTGTATGAAATAATGACCAAATTTCCATAATAAATGTAAAGGAAGTTTCCATGAAAACTACATGAAAATTTCATGAAAATTCTGTTGTACAAAGTTTAATAAAATACAACAAAAACATTTCCACGAAAATACCTTTTTTGAATAAAATACGTGAACGAACTCAAAGAATGAACAATTTACCATAAAAACTCCATGAAAAATCAATTGTTCACAAATTACTAAAATTGAATAAGAACATTTTCATGAAAATTTCTCTATTGCATCAAATCCCTAAACTTTCACAAGAAATACGATGTAAATCAATTTTTGCTGTAATTATTTACAATATTTAATAAAATATTGATTGTTCAAAAATTACCAAAATTCAATAAGAAAATGTCTATGAAAATTCCTCTATTGGAATTATAAAAATAAGAAACAGCAACGAAAATTCCAGGTGTGCACAATAATGATCAAACTTCCATAATAAATGTAAAGAAAGTTTCCATGAAAACTTCATGAAAATTCTATTGTACAAAGTTTAATAAAATAGAATAAAAACATTTCCATCAAACTACCTCTATTAAATAAAATGCGTAAACGAATTCAAAGAATGAACAATTTTCCAAGAAAACTCACGAAAAATCTATTGTACGAAAATTATCAACATTCAATAAGAACATTTCCATGAAAATTCCTCTATTGCATCAAATCCCTGAATTTCCACAATAAATACGATGAAAATCAATTTTTGCTGTAAATATTTAGAATCTTATCAATATTTAATAAAAAATGCACTCCAAAATTAAGAAATAGCAATGAAAATTCCAGGTGTGTGAAACAATGATCAAACTTCCATAATAAATGTAAAGAAAGTTTTCATGAACACTCCATGAAAATTCTATTGTACAAAATTTGATAAAACAATTTCAGTGGCATAGTGGTGTTATAATTTTAATGGAAAATATGGTCAAAACAGTGACCACTATAGGAAATTTTCGATTTTATATAACCAATTTCTAACCAAAATGTCAATTATCTTAAACAATGGCATTTGAAACGGACAGTATCGCCCTCAGGGTGCGGATATTGCTGTGCATAACAACAACGAGTGATGTAATATAATTACATCGTTGTTTTATTCATCATTAAAATTGCGTGTATTCTCGCACGTTTTCAGTGGAATTAAATAACAAATTTTCCGTGACAACAAATAACGAAAATCACGAGGCGAGTAATGCAACAAACACCTAAATTACACGCATACTAGACGCAGTAGTTTTTATCCACCACCCACCATTGCATTGTAAACAAAATATTAAAAACCCAAGTTACGTACGTAGGAATTAACTTGCATTAATGCCGAAACTGACCATTTTACAGTCAAATTCATGCTGATTGTGCTATGTTAATTGGTTAATGTTAATGTAATGTAAATTTAATGAGTTAATGTTAGAATGGTGCCCGAGATATAATGCAAATAAAACAAAAAATATTTGGGCCATTACATCTTGTATTGAATATGAAGTCATCTGGCTAATATAAGCAGGATTCCAAAAAAAAATTAGCAATACTCAAAATAAATTGGTCATTTTGGATCTGTGTGAGAAATGCTGTAACAAGTCAAATAGATTTTCTAAAAAAAAAATCTATTGCCTTAGTACTTATAACTTAGTAGCATTCATTTTGGATTTGTGTGAGAAATGCTGTAACGAGTCAAATAGTTTTCTTAAAAAAATCTATTGCCTTAGTACTTATAACTTAGTAGCATTCATTTCGGATCTGTGTGAGAAATGCTGTAACGAGTCAAATAGTTTTTCTAAAAAAAATCTGTTGCCTTAGTACTTATAACTTAGTAGCATTCATTTTGGATCTGTGTGAGAAATGCTGTAACGAGTCAAATAGATTTTCTTAAAAAAAATCTATTGCCTTGGTACTTATAACTTAGTAGCATTATAACTTTTTTAGAACTTATGACTGCCACGGTCCAAAAGTGGCTATGGGCCTCACCAATTTGTCGTATCCTCAGCGCCACCACTCGTCTACGATGGGAGCTTTAAATCTATTAAAAATGTGAGGCTGAAATGTATGAGGTCTCAGCTTCTGAGTAGTGATCTCGGTGCAGACAAGTACTTCGCACTTCCTCGTCCTCCAAGGTCAAAAGTGATGAGCTCTTGGCAGGCACCGAGTCCAGCTAGCGCAGGCAATTATTCAATTGCATCGCTCGGAGATGAGTTATGCGTTCGGAAATCGTTCCATGAATAATTCAGCGCCAATTGCAAGTGGACTCTCCGGTGTTTATTGCGTTACATTACGTTGAGCAATTAAATTTTAACAGCGCTGCCGCAGAGGCGCCGAGACTGCATTCGATTCAGTAATGCGGATGGTGGGACCTGAGTAATGTCCGGCGATAATGTCTACCGTGCCAGGAAAACGCCCTGAGAGGACATATTCTGGAAGCGGACATATTCTGGAAGCGGACAAACGGCCGTGGTTTGAAGCTTTTTAATCTCCACGTTTCCCTTTCACGCTCACAGAAAGTTGACGCTCGATGGACGTGTTTCTCGCCACATAGTATGTCAACGACAGCGAAGCCAATCGAGCGAAATATTGAATTCTATCAGACTGTTTCAGGCGTGTGGTAAATATTTATGCACCAAGGGCTTTTTCAAGGTGATAATGCCCGGAAAGCGACGACGAAGAACAGTGAACAAGTTTTGCGAACGCCAGTTTCAAAATAAATAAATGAGTTACGGTTATTTTCAATGAAATAATTATTAAATGAACAAGCAGATTAAAAAAAGCAAAATTCAAAATATCAATTTGTTCTCTTGTATTTTTACAAAGTGATGAGTACTGAGAAGTGATAATCGCTACATTTCCCTTTTACGGATATCCAAGGTGATTCAAAATGTATGGTTCAAATTTAAGGGTGTGATGTGGGATACTATACGAAGCAAAAAATGTTAATAAACCTATGTATAATTTCCAACCGTTATCTAGTTACAGAGGATTTCTTTGTTTTTACATGTTCTATTAAATCAAGTCATAATAAAAAAAAAGTCAAACAAAAGCTATTTTGTTATGACGGAATTGGCATTTTAATATCACCAATTACATCTAAATGTTTGGACGCCACCTTTTGAATCACCCTGTATATCAAATTTGATTAAAAACTGTCGACTGCTTTTGGAACCAGGGGGTTTTTATATAGAATTAAAGTTATTTTTGTCCAGAATTCTCCAAAATCTTTGTGAAGATTCAGAAATGCTGTTGTAAATTTTTAAGGATTTAATACAGAATATCTTAAAATTGTACTATCAAAGAAGTACTGTACTGTACTATGTGTACTGTACAATATATATGTATTGTACTATCAAAGTTTTAATTCTACCGAAATTTTAAAAATGACAGCTAAATATTCGTTTGGTAAAACTTAAGTTATTACTAAAATTGTACTATCATAGAAGTACTGTACTGTACTATGTGTACTGTACAACATGTATCTATTGTACTATCAAAGAAGTACTGTACTGTACTATGTGTACTGTACAACATGTATGTATTGTACTATCAAAGCTTTAATGCTACAGAAATTTTAAAAGACACTGGTAAATGTTCATTTTTATAAAACTTCAGTTATTTCTGCTAAAATTTCATAACTTACTGCGAAATTTTTAGTTTTTCAAGTCAAAATTTCTATTTGTATAGTAAAAATTGCAATGTTATACAATAAAAGCTTTAATCAACATTATAAAGAGTACTGCCAAATTTTAATGTTTCGTAAAATTGCAATTATAGGTAACAATTTTTGAAATTTTTAAGATTGGTGCAAATTTTCAAATTCTAGATTGTAAAATTCAATTATTACCGACAACATTGCAATAGCTACAGGTAAATTATGAATAATGTGATGTGAAAACATAAATTGTGGAGAAATGTCAGAGATTATAGAAAATAAAATTATGATTTGCCAAATTTCAGTTATTGTAGCCAAAATTTCAAAGATTACCTATAAAAATACAGACAAACTTTCAGTGTTTTTTATAAAAATTTAAAATTGAACTGTTAACTTTGCAATGATTGCTCTTAAAGTTTTACTATCAGAGTTTTAATGCGGCAAAAATTTCAAAAATGACTGCTGCATACTCGTTTTCGTAAAATTTCAGTTATGACTGCTAAAATTTCATAGATTATTGCCAAATGTTCAGTTTTTTTAGTCAAAGTTGCAATAAGTAATGTCACAATTATACCTTCTATGCTCCAAAAATGCAGACAAACTTTCAGTATTTTTTTTATAAAAATTTAAAATTTTACTGTTTGCAATGCAATTGCTCTTAAAGTTTTACTATCAGAATTGTAATGCTGTCAAAATTTAAAAAATGACTGTTACATGTTTGTTTTCGTAAAACTTCAGTTATTACTGCTAAAATTTCATAGATTATTGCCAAATTTTCAGTTTTTTTAGTCAAAGTTGCAATAAGCAATGTCACAATTATACCTTCTCTGCTCCAAAAATTTTGAAGATTATTGTCAGATTTTAATTTTAGTTAAAATTTTAGTTGATACTGCTAATATTATTAATGCTCAACATATAGATATTGATATTCTGAAATCTTTTTGGAGCGTTAGGGGTTTTTATATAGAATTAAAGTTATTTTTGGTCAAAATTCTCCAAAAAAAAATTGTGAAGATTCAGAAATACTGTTGGAAATTAGGAGCATTAATGCAGAATCTCTTAAAATTGCACTATCAAAGAAGTACTGTACTGTACTATGTGTACTGTACAATATGTATGCATTGTACTATCAAAGTTTTAATTGTAACATTTTAAAAATTTAAAATTTCATAGATTATTGCCAAATTTTCAGTTTTTATGTCACAATTATACCTTCTATGCTCCAAAAATTTTGAATACTGCTAATATTATTAATGCTCAACATATAGATATTGATATTCTGAAATCTTTTTGGAGCGTTACGGGTTTTTATATAGAATTAAAGTTGATTTCGGTCAGAATTTTCCAATATTTTTGTGAAGATTCAGAAATACTGTTGGAAATTTAGAAGCATTTAATACAGAATCTCTTAAAATTGTACTATCAAAGAAGTACTGTACTGTTACTATGTATACTGTACAATATGTATGTATTGTACTATCAAAGAAGTACTGTACTGTACTATGTGTACTGTACAACATATATGTATTGTACTATCAAAGCTTTAATGCTACCTAAATTTTAAAAGGCACTGGTAAGTGTTCATTTTTATAAAACTTCAGTTATTTCTGCTAAACTTTCATAATTTACTGCGAAATTTTTAGTTTGTCAAGTCAAAATTCCAATTTGTATAGTAAAAATTGCAATGTTATACAATAAAAGCTTTAATCAACATGGTAAAGAGTACTGCCTAATTTTAGTTTTTCGTAAAGTTGCAATTATGGGTAACAAATTTCAAAGATTGGTGTTAATTTTCAAAATCTAGATTGTAAAATTCAATTATTACTGACAACATTGCAATATTTACAGGTAAATTATGAATAATATGATGTGAAAACATAAACTGTGGAGAAATTTCAGAGATTGTACAAAATAAAATTATGATTTCCCAAATTTCAGTTATTGTAGCCAAAATTTCAAAGATTACCTATAAAAATACAGACAAACGCTGAGTATTTTTTATAAAAATTAAAATTTGACTGTTAACTTTGCAATGATTGCTCTTAAAGTTTAACTATCAGAGTTTTGATGCTGCCAAAATTTAAAAAATGACTGTTACATGTTCGTTTTCGGAAAACTTCACTTGTTCCTGCTTAAATTTAATAGATTATTGCCAAATTTTCAGTTTATTTAGTCAAAGTTGTAATAAGTAATGTAACAATTATACCTTCTATGCTCCAAAAATACAGACAAACTTTCAGTATTTTTTTATAAAAATTTAAAATTTTACTGTTAACTTTGCAATGATTGCTCTTAAAGTTTTATTATCAGAGTTTTAATGCTGCCAAAATTTCAGAAATAACTGTTACATGTTCGTTTTCGTAAAACTTTAGTTATTACTGCTGAAATTTCATAGATTATTGCCAAATTTTCAGTTTTTCTAGCCAAAGTTGCAATAAGTAATGTAACAATTATACCTTCTATGCTCCAAAAATGCAGACAAACTTTCAGTATTTTTTATAAAAATTTAAAATTTAACTGTTTGCAATGATTGCTCTTAAAGTTTTACTATCAGAGTTTTAATGCTCCCAAAATTTCAAAAATGACTGTTACATGTTCGTTTTTATAAAACTTCAGTTATTATTGCTAAAATTTCATAGATTATTGCCTAATTTCCAGTTGTTGTTAAGTCAAAGTTGCAATAGGTAATTTCACAATTATACCTTCTATGCGCCAAAAATGTTGAGATTATTGTCAGATTTTAATTTTAGTTAAAATTTCAGTTGATACTGCAAATATTATTAATGCTCAACATATAGATATTGATATTCTGAAATCTTTTTGGAGCGTTAGGGGTTTTTATATAGAATTAAAGTTATTTTTGGTCAGAATTCTCCAAAAAAATTGTGAAGATTCAGAAATACTGTTGGAAATTTAGAAGCATTAATGCAGAATCTCTTAAAATTGTACTATCAAAGAAGTACTGTACTGTACTATGTGTACTGTACAATATGTATGTATTGTACTATCAAAGAAGTACTGTACTGTACTATGTGTACTGTACATCATATATGTATTGTACTATCAAAGCTTTAATGCTACCTAAATTTTAAAAGGCACCGGTAAATGTTCATGTTTATAAAACTTGAGTTATTTCTGCTGAAATTTCATAATTAACTGCGAAAGTTTTTATTGTTCAAATCAAAATTTCAATTTGTATACTAAAAATTGCAATGTTATACAATAAAAGCTTTAATCAACCTAACAAAGGGTACTGCCAAATTTTAATGTTTCTTAAAATTGCAATTATAGGTAACAAATTTCAAATATTGGTGCAAATTTTCAAATTCTAGATTGTAAAATTCAATTATTACTGACAACATTGCAATATTTACAGATAAATTATGAATAATATGATGTGAAAACATAAATTGTGGAGAAATGTCAGAGATTATACAAAATAAAATTATGATTTGCCAAATTTCAGTTATTGTAGCCAAAATTTCAAAGATTACCTATAAAAATACACACAAACTTTCAGTATTTTTTATAAAAATTTAAAATTTTACTTTTAACTTTGCAATGATTGCTCTTAAAGCTTTACTATCAGAGTTTTAATGCGGCAAAAATTTCAAAAGTGACTGCTGCATACTCGTTTTCGTAAAATTTCAGTTATGACTGCTAAAATTTCATAGATTATTACCAAATGTTCAGTTATTTTAGTCAAAGTTGCAATACGTAATGTAACAATTGTACCTTCTATGCTTCAAATATACAGACAAACGTTCAGTATTTTTTTGTAAAAATTTAAAATTTAACTGTTAACTTTGCAATGATTGCTCTTAAAGTTTTACTATCCGAGCTTTAATGCTGCCAAAATTTCAAAAAAAAAATGAGTGTTACATGTTCGTTTTCGTAAAACTTCAGTTATTACTGCTAAAATTTCATAGATTATTGCCAAATATTCAGTTCTTTTAGTCAAAGTTGCAATAAGTAATGTCACAATTATACTTTCTATGCTCCAAAAATTTTTAAGATTATTGTCAGATTTTAATTTTAGTTAAAATTTCAGTTAATACTGCTAATATTATTAATGCTCAACATAAAGATATTGATATTCTGAAATCTTTTTGGAGCGTTAGGGGTTTTTATATAGAATTAAAGTTATTTTTGGTCAAAATTCTCCAAAAAAAATTGTGAAGATTCAGAAATACTGTTGGAAATTAGGAGCATTAATGCAGAATCTCTTAAAATTGCACTATCAAAGAAGTACTGTACTGTACTATGTGTACTGTACAATATGTATGCATTGTACTATCAAAGTTTTAATTGTAACATTTTAAAAATTTAAAATTTCATAGATTATTGCCAAATTTTCAGTTTTTATGTCACAATTATACCTTCTATGCTCCAAAAATTTTGAATACTGCTAATATTATTAATGCTCAACATATAGATATTGATATTCTGAAATCTTATTGGAACGTTAGGGATTTTTATATAAAATTAAAGTTGATTTCGGTCAGAATTTTCCAATTTTTTTGTGAAGATTCAGAAATACTGTTGGAAATTTAGAAGCATTTAATACAGAATCTCTTAAAATTGTACTATCAAAGAAGTACTGTACTGTTACTATGTGTACTGTACAATATGTATGTATTGTACTATCAAAGAAGTACTGTACTGTACTATGTGTACTGTACAACATATATGTATTGTACTATCAAAGCTTTAATGCTACCTAAATTTTAAAAGGCACCGGTAAATGTTCATGTTTATAAAACTTCAGTTATTTCTGCTGAAATTTCATAATTAACTGCGAAAGTTTTTATTTTTCAAATCAAAATTTCAATTTGTATACTAAAAAATGCAATGTTATACAATAAAAGCTTTAATCAACAATGTAAAGAGTACTGCCAAATTTTAATTTTTCATATAATTGCAATTATGGGTAACAAATTTCAAAGATTGGTGCTAATTTTCAAATTCTAGATTGTTAAATTCAATTATTACTGACAACATTGCAATATTTACAAGTAAATTATGAATAATATGATGTGAAAACATAAACTGTGGAGAAATTTCAGAGATTGTACAAAATAAAATTATGATTTGCCAAATTTCAGTTATTGTAGCCAAAATTTCAAAGATTACCTATAAAAATACAGACAAACTTTCAGTATTGTTAACAAAAATTAAAATTTGACTGTTAACTTTGCAATGATTGCTCTTAAAGTTTAACTATCAGAGTTTTAATGCTGCCAAAATTTAAAAAATGACTGTTACATGTTCGTTTTCGGAAAACTTCACTTGTTCCTGCTTAAATTTAATAGATTATTGCCAAATTTTCAGTTTATTTAGTCAAAGTTGTAATAAGTAATGTAACAATTATACCTTCTATGCTCCAAAAATACAGACAAACTTTCAGTATTTTTTTATAAAAATTTAAAATTTTACTGTTAACTTTGCAATGATTGCTCTTAAAGTTTTATTATCAGAGTTTTAATGCTGCCAAAATTTCAGAAATAACTGTTACATGTTCGTTTTCGTAAAACTTTAGTTATTACTGCTGAAATTTCATAGATTATTGCCAAATTTTCAGTTTTTCTAGCCAAAGTTGCAATAAGTAATGTAACAATTATACCTTCTATGCTCCAAAAATGCAGACAAACTTTCAGTATTTTTTATAAAAATTTAAAATTTAACTGTTTGCAATGATTGCTCTTAAAGTTTTACTATCAGAGTTTTAATGCTCCCAAAATTTCAAAAATGACTGTTACATGTTCGTTTTTATAAAACTTCAGTTATTATTGCTAAAATTTCATAGATTATTGCCTAATTTCCAGTTGTTGTTAAGTCAAAGTTGCAATAGGTAATTTCACAATTATACCTTCTATGCGCCAAAAATTTTGAAGATTATTGTCAGATTTTAATTTTAGTTAAAATTTGAGTTGATACTGCTAATATTATTAATGCTCAACATAAAGATATTGATATTCTGAAATCTTTTTGGAGCGTTAGGGGTTTTTATATAGAATTAAAGTTATTTTTGGTCAAAATTCTCCAAAAAAAATTGTGAAGATTCAGAAATACTGTTGGAAATTAGGAGCATTAATGCAGAATCTCTTAAAATTGCACTATCAAAGAAGTACTGTACTGTACTATGTGTACTGTACAATATGTATGCATTGTACTATCAAAGTTTTAATTGTAACATTTTAAAAATTTAAAATTTCATAGATTATTGCCAAATTTTCAGTTTTTATGTCACAATTATACCTTCTATGCTCCAAAAATTTTGAATACTGCTAATATTATTAATGCTCAACATATAGATATTGATATTCTGAAATCTTATTGGAACGTTAGGGATTTTTATATAAAATTAAAGTTGATTTCGGTCAGAATTTTCCAATTTTTTTGTGAAGATTCAGAAATACTGTTGGAAATTTAGAAGCATTTAATACAGAATCTCTTAAAATTGTACTATCAAAGAAGTACTGTACTGTTACTATGTGTACTGTACAATATGTATGTATTGTACTATCAAAGAAGTACTGTACTGTACTATGTGTACTGTACAACATATATGTATTGTACTATCAAAGCTTTAATGCTACCGAAATTTTAAAAGGCACTGGTAAGTGTTCATTTTTATAAAACTTCAGTTATTTCTGCTAAACTTTCATAATTTACTGCGAAATTTTTAGTTTTTCAAGTCAAAATTCCAATTTGTATAGTAAAAATTGCAATGTTATACAATAAAAGCTTTAATCAACATGGTAAAGAGTACTGCCTAATTTTAGTTTTTCGTAAAGTTGCAATTATGGGTAACAAATTTCAAAGATTGGTGCTAATTTTCAAAATCTAGATTATAAAATTCAATTATTACTGACAACATTGCAATATTTACAGGTAAATTATGAATAATATGATGTGAAAACATAAACTGTGGAGAAATTTCAGAGATTGTACAAAATAAAATTATGATTTGCCAAATTTCAGTTATTGTAGCCAAAATTTCAAAGATTACCTATAAAAATACAGACAAACTTTCAGTATTGTTAACAAAAATTAAAATTTGACTGTTAACTTTGCAATGATTGCTCTTAAAGTTTAACTATCAGAGTTTTAATGCTGCCAAAATTTAAAAAATGACTGTTACATGTTCGTTTTCGGAAAACTTCACTTGTTCCTGCTTAAATTTAATAGATTATTGCCAAATTTTCAGTTTATTTAGTCAAAGTTGTAATAAGTAATGTAACAATTATACCTTCTATGCTCCAAAAATACAGACAAACTTTCAGTATTTTTTTATAAAAATTTAAAATTTTACTGTTAACTTTGCAATGATTGCTCTTAAAGTTTTATTATCAGAGTTTTAATGCTGCCAAAATTTCAGAAATAACTGTTACATGTTCGTTTTCGTAAAACTTTAGTTATTACTGCTGAAATTTCATAGATTATTGCCAAATTTTCAGTTTTTCTAGCCAAAGTTGCAATAAGTAATGTAACAATTATACCTTCTATGCTCCAAAAATGCAGACAAACTTTCAGTATTTTTTTTTATAAAAATTTAAAATTTTACTGTTTGCAATGCAATTGCTCTTAAAGTTTTACTATCAGAATTGTAATGCTGTCAAAAATTAAAAAATGACTGTTACATGTTCGTTTTCGTAAAACTTCAGTTATTACTGCTAAAATTTCATAGATTATTGGCAAATGTTCAGTTTTTTTAGTCAAAGTTGCAATAAGTAAAGTCACAATTATACCTTCTATGCTTCAAAAATGCAGACAAAAATTTAAAATTTTACTGTTTGCAATGATTGCTCTTAAAGTTTTACTATCAGAGTTTTAATGCTGCCAAAATTCCAAAAATGACTGTTACATGCTCGTTTTTGTAAAACTTCAGTTATTACTGCTAAAATTTCATAGATTATTGCCAAATTTTCAGTTTGTGTTACAATTATACCTTCTATGCTACAAAAATTACAAAGATGACAAAGATTATTGTCAGATTTTAATTTTAGTTAAAATTTCAGTTAATACTGCTAATATTATTAATGCTCAACATATAGTTGATTAATAATAGATATTGATATTCTGAAATTTTTTTGGAGCGTTAAGGTTTTTATATGGAATGAAGGAAGATCATTATCGCCATTTATTAATGACATTTCTAATGTAAAATGACAACTATGACAAACTGTATAGTAACACTGCTTTTCTTTGTATCCATCTGTATCTACATATGAGGCGAAATAAAGATTATTATTATTATTATATAGAATTAAAGTTGGTTTTGGTCAGAGTTCTCCAAAAAAATTGCGAAGATTCAGAAATACTGTAGGAAATTTAGAAGCATTTAATATAGAATCTTTTAAAATTGTACTATCAAAGAAGTACTGTACTGTACTATGTGTACGTACAATATATATGTATTGTACTATCAAAGTTTTAATTCTACCGAAATTTTAAAAATGACTGCTAAATATTCGTTTTCGTAAAACTTAAGTTATTATTGTCCAAATTTCATAGATTATTGCCAAATTTTCAGTTTTTAGAGTCAAAGTTGCAATTATATCTTTTATCCTACCAATTTTTTTTAAGATTACTGTTGCACGCGATTAAACTGTGTTTAGAATCTGCAAAACTTACAAATATAGTTGTCAAAATCTGTTAAATTTTTAACAACTTTCTAAATGGGTACAATTCACGACTGAGACATTCAAAATCTATAAAATTCAAAGCCTCTGCCGAGGCTTGAATCTGTTAAATTTTGTCAATTTTTGATATCCCAGTTTTAAAATGTAAACATCTATCAGATTTTTTAGTGCAACAGTTCACAAACGTCAAATTCTCAATTGAAAACATCGAAATCTATCAAATTTTCAATTGCAACTGTCAAAATGTACCATATTCTTAGCTTTAGGTGTAAAAATCTGCGAATTTTTCAATAGATACTGCCTGAATCTGTTAAATTTTGACAATTTTTGATATCCCAGGATTAAAGTGTAAAGATCTATCAGATTTTTAAGTGCAACAGTTTACATACATCAAAATCTCAATTAAAATCGTCGAAATATGTAAAATTTTCAATTGCAACTGTCAAAATATGTCAAATTCTTAGCTTCAGCTGTGAAAACCTCTCAATTTTTTAATAGATACTGTCAAAATTTGTCTATTTTTGATGTACCAGTGCGAAAATGTAAGAAGCTATCGGATCTCACATTGAAAGCAGTGACACTACACAAAAATTAATATTTTTCATTAAAATTTGATTTCAAAATTTCATTAAAGGTTTTGTTGATTTTTTTTGTCATAAAAAGATTAGCATTAACATACTGATTATAGCAATTCTTGTGCTATTAATAATATTTTTTACGATTGTTTTAATTTATTTATTAACAATAAGTTTAAAAATAAAATTATACAAAATAAAACCGTCTTTTGATAACAACTTTCGTATAGTGTCGAAATCTGTCAAATTTTCGATTGCAACTGTCAAAATATGTCAAATTCTTAGCTTCAGCTGTGAAAATTTGCTAATTTTTCAATAGGTACTGCCTGAATCCGCTAAATTTTGTCCATTTTTGATATCCCAGGATTAAAGTGTAAAAATCTATCAGATGTTTAAGTGCAACAGTTCATATACATCAAATTTTCAATTAAAACCGTCGAAATCTGTCAAATTTTCAATTGCAACTGTCAAAATATATCAAATTCTTAGCTTCAGCTCTGAAAACCTGTCAATTTCTTACTAGATGCTGCCAAAATTTGTCTATTTATGACGTCCCAATGACACTATACAAAAAGTAACATTTTTCAGTAGAATTTGATAAGTTTTGTTGATTTTTTTTTGTCATAAAAAGATTAGCATTAACATACTGCTTATAGCAATTCTTGTGCTATTAATAATATTTTTTACGACTGTTTTAATTTATTTGTTAAACAATAAGTTTAAAAATAAAATTATATAAGACAAAACTGTCTTCTGATAACAATTTTTGTATAATGTCGAAATCAGTCAAATTTTCGATTGCAACTGTCAAACTATGTCAAATTCTTAGTTTCAGCTGTGAAAATCTGCCAATTTTTTTATAGGTACTGCCTCAATTTGTAAAATTCTGTCCATTTTTGATATCCCAGTTTTAAAATGTAAACATCTATCAGATTTTTAAGTGCAACAGTTCACATACATCAAATCCTCATTTAAAACCGTAGAAATCTGTCAAATTTTCAATTGCAACTGTCAATATATACCATATTCTTAGCTTCAGCTGTGAAAACCTGTCAATGTGTTAATATATACTGCCTGAATCTGTTGAATTTTGTCAATTTTTCATATCCCAGTTTTAAAATGTAAACATCTATCAGATTTTTAACTGCAACAGTTCACAATCGTCAAATTCTCAATTAAAAACGTCGAAATCTGTCAAAATTTCAATCGAAACTGTCAAAATATGTCCAATTCTTAGCTTCTGCTGTAAAAATCTATCAATTTTGCAATAGATACTGCCTGAATCTGTTAAATTTTGTCAATTTTGATATCCCAGTGTAAAAATGTAAACATCTATTAAGTTTTTAAATGCAAAAGTTCACATATGTGAAATTCTCAATTAAAAACATAGAAATCTGTTAAATTTTCAATTATAACTGTCAAAATATATCAAATTCTTAGCTTCAGCTGTAAAAATCTCCTAATATCTGACATATTGCAGTCAAAATAATCAAATTCTTAGCTTCAGCTCTGAAAACCTGTCAATTTTTAAATAGATACTGCCAAAATGTGTCTATCTTTCATGTCCTAGTGCAAAAATGTAAAAGGCTATCAGTTCGCACGTTGAAAACAACAGTGACACTACACAAAAATTAACATGTTTCAGATTACCTTACAAGTGTCATAAAAAGATTACCATTAATATACTGTTTATAGCAATTCTTGTGCTATTAATAATAATTTTTTATAATTTTTTAATAGTTTAATAGTGCACAAATGTAAAACGCCATCAGATCGCTCAGAGGCTATAGGAACCGGCCAGTAGTAGTATGGAGGAACAAGCCACTAATATTTTCTTGAAATTTACAATTTTCTTTCGTTGAAACCGAAGGTTTTCCATGATTCAGAAACAAACTGATGACATTTCATGACTTCGTTGTTGGACGTTTCGAAAATTTCGAATTCAGGATTTTAAACGAAAATACTCTTCTGAGGACTATTTGTATAGCTTTACAGGTCAGGTCCTGTAAAGTTACATTTACGGTAACTAACTGTTACGGCCTCAATAGACTTTGAAATAACATCCTACCGATGTATTTTATTTATTGATTCAAGTTAAATGTGCAATTATTGAAAATCATTTTTGGAGAACAGGCTAGTAAAAATTTCTTAAAATTGGCAATTTTGAAGTCGAAGGCCTTTCACGATTCAGAGACAAACTGATGACATTTCATGACTTCGTTGTTGGACGTTTCGAACATTTCGAATTCAGGATTTTAAACGAAAATACTCATTTGATGATCATTTGTAAAGCTTTACAGGCCAGGTCCTGTAAACAATCACTTACGGAGAACAACTATTACGGACTCAATAGACTATGAAATAACTTCCTACCGATGTATTTTATTCATTGATTCAAGTTAAATGTGCAATTATTGAAAATCATTTTTGGAGGCTACAGGAACTGGCTAGTAGTAGTATGGAGGAACAGGCCAGTAATAATTTCTTGAAATTGACAATTTTCCGTCGTTGAAGCCGAAGGTTTTCCACGATTCAGAGACAAACTGATGACATTTCATTACTTCGTTGTTGGACGTTTCGAAAATTCAGGAATTTAACACCTATTAGTGTTATACTTTTTCTACAAAATAATCGCTTTCGTGAAAATTTCGAATTCTGGATTTTATAATAAAGAATATTTATTAGCAAATAACGCTACATAATATACAAAATTTCAACAAATTTTAAACGAAAATACTCGTTTGAGGACCGTTTGTAAAGCTTTACAGGTCAGGTCCTGTAAAGTATCACTTACGATAACTAACAGGACAATTGTTACGGCCTCGGTGCAATTAACTTAACGTGATGATACCGTGGCAAAGGCCTTAAGCCCGTATCTAGAACTGGTAGCCTGACATTATTGTGCGGATTAATTCAAGTTAAATGTGCAATTATTAAAAATCACAAAAATTTTGGAGAAAGGGTACTATTCTTTGAATAGTACGCTGAGTACTTATGATCATACTTATGATTATTGAAAATTACAAAAAATTTGGAGAACAGGGTACTATTCTTTGAATAGTACGCTGGGTACCTATGATAGTACCTGGAATAGTGATATTTTCTTGAAATTATCAATGTTCCGTCGTTGAAATAGGCTGAAATAGGCTTTCATGAGTTTTCATTATCAAATAAAAATGTCGCCAAAATGATTCCAAATTTATTCAAATAGGACTTGCTATTGTATTAGTAACTGTCTACACTCTTGATTAGACTTCCTGGTTTCGCTTTGCTGATTTACCGCTTTCGCCTATCCGCGTCTCGTGAAAGGAAGTCCAAAAGGTCATGGAATCGGCGAAGAAAAAACCACCTCTGTGGTCTCCCGGCTCTTTGTGCCGCGCTTTGGGCGCGTTCTGTCTGTGGGTGTCACGACACGAGTGAAAATGCGAGTGCGCGCGTGGGATGCTCCAAAACACACGAGATTCTAGGTCACTGCATCAGACTAATGGCCATTGGTCATAAGAATTGGATAGTCTTAGTAAAAATGTGCAAGATATAATATTCTAGGGACATATAACTGACCAATCAAAGGGTCGCGACAGTACAAGGTATCAACTCTAGGGCAAATCGATTGGCCATGTTGATATTGCCCCGAGCATTCTCACCCCTAGCATCTGTACCCCTAGATACCCCCACCGATATTCCTCTGTATACTATATACTAGTAAAGATCTAGTCTGCTCTATGTGGAATGTCTGCTCTTATCCCGTTTTATGGCTTTTCCATCTAAGTTCGTGAGATCGACTATATCCAGGATACACAAGACATAATATCAAGGCATATAGCATTGATATTGCATGATTGAAGATGAACTGCATGACTGAAGACATGACTAGTCGTGGCAGCAGAAAGAGGGCGTCGTTACATAAGCGTATAATAATAATAAAAATGCGCATGAAATGATTGGGCGGCTATGACTGTGCACCTTACTGAAATATACCCCCAATTTAAGGTCATAACCCACCGCATCGGGTGATATACGACCACTTCCCCCTAACCTCAACCGATCTATTTATACAGGAGCGACTGCATTTTTTGTAGCAAACGTCTCCCCCGACGCTTATGCGTTTCCCAGGCACTAACAAAAAGCAACCCCCTTAATCCCCTAGGTGGCACCGGACGGTAAAAACGTAGGTGATACATCAGCGGGGGCGAAGACAGGTGTATCATCGTGCACATATCCTCGCAAGCCAGCCGCGACGGGAAACGTACATTGGGGCCCTCATCATTCCCGGCACGTGCCGTCTGCACGTCGCAGCCCCAAAGGGGGCTGCGGGGCCCGGGGGCAGGGCCACCGGAAACCCGCGTGGTAATTCGATTTCTGGATTATTTTCCGCAGGAACATTCGTTTACTCCGACGGACGAACAAAGGCCCTAAGTTTTTACCAGCTTGATGGGGGAGGCTTGACGTTAACTCTTCGAAGGACACCGCGAAGGAAACGCTGGAGTTTGTTTCGAAACTTGCTACGTGAGTTGTATGGTGGAAAAGCTCATTTGGTGTGTACTTTGTAGCAATATGTGAAGAAAACTGAGGCTTAAAATACGAAATTGCGAAAAAATTAGTACGTTTGCCAACCATTTCAACGATCGTAAGTCCTGGTCCATAAAGATTTACTAGTCGTGCGTGAATTTCGACGGAGTATTTGTTAATGGCACAAAAATAAGCGACAACCGATGTCACTTCACTATAGGACGACTGCTGCATGAGATTCTATATTGTCACTGCAGGCGTTGCGGTAGTTAAAAAAATTCCTCCAAATGAGAAGATTTGTCTGTAAAAGAGGCCTATTATAGAAACAGTTATTTACACTTTCTATGTATTTTTTGGAAAACCCGTACAAATTATGTTTCGCAAGAACCCCTCATGGCACCGGTCATACAGGGATTACGTTAAGTATCTTTACGTTACTTTGGGGAAAATACAATTCCCAAAGTATTTAGACATTCCCAGAAGAAAGAATAGTACCCTGTTCTCCAAAAATGATTCAATAATTGCACATTTAACTTGAATTAATCCTCGCACAATAATGTCAGGGTACCGGTTCTAGATATGGGCTTAAGACCTTTGCCACGGTATCATCACGTTAAGTTAATTGCATTCAGGCCGTAACAATTGTCCTGTTAGTTACCGTAAGTAATACTTTACAGGACCTGACCTGTAAAGCTTTACAAACGGTCCTCAAACGAGTATTTTCGTTTAAAATCCTGAATTCGAAATTTTCACGAAAGCGATTATTTTGTAGAAAAAGTATAACACTAATAGAGGTGAATAGGTGTTCAATTCCTGAATTTTCGAAACGTTCAACAACGAAGTAATGAAATCTCATCACTTTATCTCTGAATCGTTAAAGGTCTTCAACTTTAACGACGGAAAATTGTCAATTTCAAGAAAATATTACAGGTCAGTTCCTCCATACTACTACTAGCCAGTTCCTGTAGCTTCCAAAAATGATTTTCAATAATTACACATTTAACTTGAATCAAACCGATCAAACAAAAATCATATGGCAAACAAAAATAACCGGAAAAAGAAAAGTGGGAAGACCGAAAAAGAAGTGGGACAAATATGTCGAAAATATTATGGAAAGAAGAGGAAAATCTAACGCCCAAATGAAGAAAATCAAAGGAAACAAGAAGATCTGGAAACTACTAGTAAAAGAAAATACAAGAAATTGAAAAACTACAATATTCTACACCCGAAAGGGTAGAAGAATTATGACTATATAACTTGAATCAATAAATAAAATACATCGGTAGGAAGTTATTTCATAGTCTATTCATTTTTTTTTCCTAACTATTTCGGGATTAGGGATCAGCACCCCATTGCATCTCATACTACAGTCGAATGCAAAAAAGTAGACAAAAACATTCTAATTTCGTTGTATTTGTTGTACTTCCTTAATGTTTGAAAAATCTTATATTATTATTTGCATTCAGGGGTTGTTCTTAACAAATAAGAACTTAACCCTACACCAACAAGGTAAAAAGGGAAATGATTAAATAAATAAATAAAAACAAATAAGAATATAATTTTAGTTTTCAAACAAAGAAATTACAGCAAATACAACAAAATTATAATAACCTTCACCTTAATATGAGGATCAACAACGGTTAAGATTGAAGTGTATATCAAAGTGTAACAACGAAACGTGCAGATATACATAGGATTAAAATAACCATAGACAAAAACAGTTTCCTGTATTTGTTTTTCTCAAAGTGCGATTGCATAAATGCGTTTTTCACTGACACTTACGTGACGTTTCTAGTATAGTAGTACCGAGGAGAGCTGACAATGACTCATGTTTTTTCGAACAAAGAATCGCGTTTTCTATGCTCCTTCGCATTTTTAAGGTAAATGTATTAGAGTGAAATGATGTAAGAAACGTATGTCGAATTCCTGCAATATGGAGCAATAAGTCATTCTTTATTCTTTACTTGCAGTTTTAGGCCCCATCTGGGAATTACATTGTCATCTCAAACTACAATCGAATGCAAAAAATAGACAAAAACATTATAATTTCGTTGTATTTGTTGTACTTCCTTAATGTTTCAAAAGTCTTATATCATTTTCTGAATATTATAAGAATATAATTTGGTTTTTTTAAACAACGGATTTACAACAAATACAACCATATTATAATAACCTTCACCTTAATATGAGGAGAAACAAAAGCTATTGAAATGTATATCAAAGTGTTGCAACGAGACGTGCAGATATACATAGGATTAAAATAACCATAGACAAAAACAGTTTCCTGTAGTTGTTTTTTCAAAATATTATTGCATAAATGCGTTTTTTACTGACACTTACGTGACGTTTCTAGTATAGTAGTACCGAGGAGAGCTGACAATGACTCATGTTTTTTCGAACAAAGAACCGCGTTTTCTATGCTCGTTCGCATTCTTAATGTAAATGCATTAAAGTGAAATGAAATAAGAAACGTATGTAGAATTCCTGCAATATGAAGCGATAAGTCATTCTTTATTCTTTACTTGCAGTTTTAAGCCCTATCTGGGCATTACATTGTCATTGAGTAAACACAACAAAAGTATAGACATTTTAAAAATGGCAGTCATAAAATCTATCCAAAATATAAAAAGTGCATAAAAAGACACTTAAAAATTGCCAGTCATAAAATCTATACAAAATAAAAAATGATAAAAAATGCACAAAAGACGTTTTTAAAATGGCAGTCATAAAATCTATACAAATGGCAGTCATATCTATAGAAATGGCAGGATACAAAATATAAAAAATGATAAAAAGTGCAAAAAAGCACTTAAAATATGCCAGTCATAAAATTTATACAAAATATAAAAAATTATAAAAAATGCATAAAATACGTTTTAAAAATGGCAGTCATAAAATCTATACAAATGGCAGTCATATCTATACAAATTGCAGTAAAAATGGCGGTCATAAAATCAATAAAAAATATAAAAAATGACAAAAAGACATAATGCCAGTCATAAAATTATACAAAATGTTAAAAATTATTAAAAAAAAATGCATAAAAAATATCATCAGCTCTCAAGAGTGCAAGGTTTGTTCAAGCCAAGCCAAGTTAAAGCAGCCGAAAATGTCTTGCCTACTTTTTTTGCATCTGACTTTACGTTCTCGTACCTTCATGAAAAATGTGTTTTTTTATTAGTTTTTTTCTCGAAATTATATACAAGAAAGTGACCAAGTGTGGCTCCTGCGCGACGATAATTAGCCATGGGCGTACAATCGTACGTCGTTCATTTTTATTTTACATAGAATTTCTTTGATATAATAGTCCATAATTTTAACTTAAAAAACCTAATTTTTAGCACTTTGTTATTGTCGATAATTTTAACCTGAGAAACCTTATTTTTCGCACTTTGTTATAGTCGATAATTTTAACTTACAAAACATATTTTTAAGCACTTTGTTATAGTATATAATTCTAACTTGAAAAACCTAATTTTTAGCACTTTGTTATAGTCGATAATTTGAACTTGAAAACCCTAATTTTTAGCACTTTGCTATAGTCGATAATTTTAACTTGAAAACCCTAATTTTTAGCAGTTTGTTATAGTCGATAATTTTAACTTAAAACATCTAATTTTCAGCACTTTGTTATAGTCGATAATTTTAACTTGAAAACATTAATTTTTAGCACTTTGTTAGACAATTTTAACTTGAAAAGCCTAATTTTAAGCACATTGTTATAGTCGATAATTTTAACTTGAAAAACCTATTTTTTAGCAGTTTGTTATAGTCGATAATTTTAACTTAAAACATAATTTTCAGCACTTTGTTATAGTCGATAATTTTAACTTGAAAACCCTAATTTTTAGCACTTTGTTATAGTCGATAATTTCAACTTGAAAAACCTAATTTTTAGCACTTTGTTATAGTGGACAATTTTAACTTGAAAAACCTAATTTTTAGCACTGTGTCGTAGTCGATAAATTGAACTTGAAAACCCTAGTTTTTAGCACTTTGTTATAGTAGATCATTTTAACGTGAAAACCCTAACTTTTAGCACTTTGTTACAGTCGATAGTTTTAACTTGAGAAACATAATTTTTAGCACTTTGTTATAGTCGATAATTTTAACTTTAAAAACCCAATTTTCAACACTATGTTATAGTCGACAATTTTACCTTGAAGACCCTAATTTTTAGCACTCTGTTGTAGTAGATAAATTTGACTTGAAATACCTAATTTTTAGCACTTTGATTAGTAAGGCAATCACTGTTAAAACAAACATCAGTTCCATAGTCGTTCTTTAAGAAAAAAAAAATTAAGTCTTATACTGTCAGATTTTTAAATAGCGAAATCTTACACTGCCTATCAGATTCTTAAATAGCGAAATATTAATAAATTACTAATGGTAATGTATGTAGGCCAAGGAAGAAATCATCATCAAACAGGTCAACACTGAAAATTAATTGATATATTTTTTTATTGGTCAAGGAATTTTGGCATAAAAAATATAATAATAATAAACAATCTGCCGTATAAACGCTAACGATGATGCTTTTTTTGGACTTTGCCTGTAAAACGTGTATTGTATATTATATTAATTTTACTGCAGGAATGTTGCACTAATTACAAAAAAAAACCAATTGAATCAGAGCTGATGAACGGAAGAACTATGAGTCTTTCATATTGCTATTGTTTCTCGTTCTAGATTTATTTAAAAGCAACATCGGCTCAATAAAAATGTCATAAATATCATAAATTTGATTTGGTGTCGGACTAATATTAAGTAACGAACTGTTTTGTTATGTTATGAATTCATAACATAATTTGTTATTACATAATTACATTCTGTACTTTATGAATGTTGTTCAGAAATTCAAAATTCCAAATGTTTTATATTTTCCCTATGAATAGATTGTTTTAACATTACTTTTCGTCTAAATATTACCAGGAAAAAAATGCTTATGGATGATATATTTTTTTAATTCCCCCAATCGTTAAATTAAATCATATCTATTGTTTTAATTTTTTAATTTTTCAGAATTGTGTAAATGTGGAGATGATTTTTATTATTTTGTTTTCGCGATTTGAAACGAAAAATTCTTGGTTTTTTCGATTTCGATATTCTAAATTAAATGAAATCTATTTTTTTTTTTTAATTGTCTTCAGAATATTTGTGTAAAAGTGGGGATAATTTTTGTTTTTATTGTTGTCGTGATAACGAGCGAAAAAAGTTGGTTTTCGAGTGCGCTTTTGACCTTTAAAAATATGACCATACTTTGATCAAGTTTACGACATTATATGAAGCTGATAGATTAGAAGCGCGAAAGTTTTTTTTTAAATTCACCAAATACCTAAATTACATAAAAACTATGTGCTCTATGAATTTTTTATCACCACAACTTGATCAGAAAATGAAAAGTTCAACCTCGCACCAAATAAGGTATTGTTTTATTTTCTTTCAGAATTTTGTAAATGTGGGCAAAATTTATCTTTATTTGTTGTTATATTTAGTTTTTTCTTTATTTCACGATTTAAAACAAAAAAAATGTTGGTTTTTGTTTTAGATTTTCTAAATTAGATCGAATCTAATTTGCTAAATATTCTTCAAAGTTTTTGTGTAAAAGTGGGGATAATTTCTGTTTTAAAAATAAGACCAGGAAATAAATTCTTTGGTCAAGTTTACGAAATCATATATTTATGCTTAGAATAGAAGGATGACAGTACTTAACAGTACTAATTCCCAAAATCTAAGGATACAAGAATATTGTTGACAATTGTTTAACTTTTACAGAAATTTGACTGGTTTTATCGTAGTAATCACAATAAAAAAAGGGTAGCAAAGGTAGAGGATCAACACAAATAAATGATTTGTTGAATGGTGGTGGCGGTTACTTTGAGATACATTTTTGTTAATAATCAATATTGATTTCAGTATTGATTACAAATTTGTCTCATTTATTTGTTTGTCGTTGTTGTTTTTTTGTCATTTATAGTTTGCGATGAGAAACGGTATATTCTGGCGTTTGTTTAGCTTATTCTCGAAAATATGCCCTTTGGAGCACCCTTTGGTTCCACTGGATGGAAACTGGCCTCTGGAATCTATCGATCCGGCCGTGACATGTGTCGAGACCAGTAATGAAATGTCTGCACAGGGGCAGGGATCAGCAAGCGCCGAAATGCCAAGGACAGCCTCATAATGCGAATATTCTGCCCACTACTTTCTACTACGCATTCATTCATTCATACGAATTTAAATGCCTGAAGTTAACATTGTATGAGCGGCATTCAAGCCAATATATTTCTCAATATAGTAACTTGGCAGAAAAATTAACCACCATTCTGACTAAGTGCTATATTTAGAAGTACAATCAA
The DNA here is from genome assembly GCA_951805005.1 of Othius punctulatus. Taxonomy (NCBI): domain Eukaryota; kingdom Metazoa; phylum Arthropoda; class Insecta; order Coleoptera; family Staphylinidae; genus Othius; species Othius punctulatus. The sequence continues at coordinate 6,046,091 of OX638141.1, read as the reverse complement.
CCTGAATTCCATATGTACAGTAAACTTCGAGCATGTAATATGTATACGCATGAGTTAATGAGTCAACACAGTTGAGCACTTTCACTATTTTCAAACGTAATGCGCCTAAGATAAATTATAACCAATATCATATCAAGAGACTTTGAGCAAATGGTTATCGGGTACTATACAGGATGAGTGAATATTCACTCTTACATACTTTTCAATTCAATTTTACCTAAAAACTTCATAGCTTTCGAAATTTTAGTATTATACTTTTTTTTATTGTAGAACACCTATCCTAGGGTTGGGCAGTGAATATTGACTCACCATGTATACAATTTAAATTGTATTGTTTTTTTTAATTCATGTATACAATTTAAATTGTATTGTTTTTTTTAATTCATGAAATACAATAAGTACATTGTATTACAATACAATATTATGTATGTAATATGTATTACACATGTGAATGACATAAATATATCATTTTGGCCGTAATACAGACAAAATTTTATAAACGTGCCAATTCATGTTTTAATGTTCAAATATAATATAATTTTAGAAATTAATAGGTGTCGTAGTTATATAATAAATAATCATATTTAATGGGGACGTTTTTGCATTATGTTGCATTTGCATTATGCAATCTGCATTATCTTGGTTCAGTTTGGTTACTGCCAGTTATTACGATAAACAACGGCCTTATTTGTACTGCAAACTTTATATTGCCCAAGGGCTATAATGAGCTCTAGGGGCATAATACTTCGTGTATGTCCGTTTGGCGGGGCAATAATCCAGACATTACAAATAAGTCGTACATAAATAACTATTTTAGGCATACATGGTGAGTGTGAGTGAGTAAGAGAGGTACAGTCATGCTCACATAAATCTAGTACAAAAAATTAGGTTACAATAGCAATTTTATATAGCAATGTCAAATTGTTGTTTGAAATGTCAGTGATTTCTGCAAAATTTTCTATTATTTCTGACAAATTTTCAATTATTCTGTCAAAATTTCATTAATCACTGTAAAAATTTATATTATTTTAATTTCAGAAATCATTAACATTTTGACAGTATTCATTGAAATATTAGCATAATAATGGAATTGTTATTTCAAATTTTTAATTAGTTTTGTGGTAATTAAAACAGTGCTGTGAGATATTCAATAAGTTTTATCAAAATTTTAATTATTATCTCAACATATCTATCACTTCTGCCAACATTTTATTTATCATGAAAAAAATTCTAAAATTTTAATTATTATCGCCGAAATGCCAGTGATTTCTGCAAATGTTTCTCTTATATCTGACAAATTTTCAAATATTCTGTCAAAATTTCATTGATCACTGTAAAAATTTCTATTATATCAATGGTAACTTATAATATTGCAATGGTTACTGTCGATGTTTAAAAAAATGCTGTCAAAGTTTCAATTAATTTTGTCAAATTTATGGCAACATTTCTACTTTATGCCAAAATTTCAATTATTCTGAAAGTGTTCTACGTTAAATTTATTGATCTTGAAAGGTCTCCAAGTGAAATTTTGAGAAAATAATTTTAAATTAGTCAGAAGTAATTTCAAATGTTTCAGAAATAATTAATAGTTTGACATTAATGATTGAAATTTTAGCATAATAATTGAATTGTTATTTCAAATATCTTTAATCAGTTTTATGGTAATTAAAACATTGCTGGGACATTTTCAATCAATTTTTATCAAAATTTCAATCAAAATCTCAACATTTTTATCATTTCTGTCAAAATATTATTTATCATGAAAAAAAATCTAAAATTCTAATAATTCTGTCAAAATTTCATTGATCATTGTAAAAATTTCTATTATTTCAATGGTAACTTATAATATTGCAATGGTTACAGTCGTTGTTTAAAAAAAATGCTGTCAAATTTTCAATTCATTTTGTCAAAATTATGGTAACATTTCTACTTTATGACAAAATTTCAATTAGTCTGTATTTTCAATTTCTATTACTGTCAAAATAGTCAAAGTCAAAGTTCGGAGATTACCAACTACAGAAATATCAAATTAATCTGTCAAAACTTGAAATATTTTTGAAAATTTCAGAAATCGCTGTCAAAATTTCACTGATTCTTGTAACTGCTTAACGCCAAGGTTGATATACCTGCGAATATTTTAAAATTCGAGGAATTTTCAATTTGCCTTTTCGAGTATTTGCAAACAATTAATTAAACAATTTATTATTATTATTTTGGCAAATACTGTGAACAGTGCGCAAAGTGATACTTTTTAGCACAAGAACTGCTTAACGCAGTTAAGTTTTTTAATTGACTGAGTTGCAAATGGGACGTATTCCAAAAATATTAGACAAACATAAATACTTGTTTATGGATATCATAGCTGTCAGTTATATTAAAAAATGTGTATTTTATCAGTGAGTGTATATTAACTATATATACAAATTATCAATTGTAATTTTTTTTGAAATTATTTATAATAATTAAGAATTAAATATTTGCCAGAAATAATTGAAAATTTCACAGAAATCATTAACATTTTGGCAGTAATAATTGAATAGTTGATGGTAATTTCAATGATTACTCTCAAATTTTCAATTATTTCAATACTGCCGTGCTAAGCACGAGAGTGGTAACATGTTTTTGGCCAATTTGAGATATTCATAGTTTTTCATTTTCAAGTTTCTCAGTCTCTAAAAATTATATTTCAGGTCAAGAAACTTTAAAAGTTGAATTCAATCATGAATATTAAAGGTTATATTACCAGATAAATATTATAAAACTTTTAATTATTAGATAATTAAATAGTAAAATATAAATTTGACATTTACCTCATTTACAATTATTAATTTTAACGTTTAATACAAAAGCAAATTGTACATAGGGCAACATGCGCCTGCCTACAGATAAAAGCAATTCTAGAACAATAATCGATTCATCCATGCAAATGGTTCTAATAACAATGACCAAGAAATGATGACCAAGAAAGAAGAAATAGGAGAAAGATGGAAACAATACTTTGCAGGTTTTCTGGCAAAAGGTGACAAAACCAAAGATAAACAGAATGCAAACAGAACAATAGAAATCAATAACAATAAGAGAGACAAACAAGACAACGAGGAAGAACAAGAAATAGGTTTAGAAGTTGGAACAACTATAGGGAAAATGAGACTCGGTCAAGCACCAGAAATAGACAAAATGAGATATGAACAGTTCGAAAGCGAGCTTCAGCACCCGACAATTGTCTATTAATTGTGGACATCGTCGCATTAGCACCCATCCTGCTGTCACGCTTGGAAAGTCATTGTTAAACGGATCTATTGACTAGGCTAGACGTGACCTCGATGACTAGTCAGTCGAGACACTTCCGTTTCTCCTGGACGAGGAGGATGCATGTGTCGGACTTTATTGGCGTCTTCTGCAATCTCTCCTGCCTGCCCCATGGCAGCAGGAATAGTTTCCAGCAGTTGGTGTGAGAGCAGGAAGTTCACTACTAACGGATTCATTTCCCGACACTTCCGCCAATTAATGGTATCAAGTGATCTACGACCCACTTCATCGCTGGTACAACACTCAATATGCAGCGAGCTACTGATGTATGGAACAAATTTGTTAACGTCATAATTGAAACTTCAATCTTCAGACGGATCTATTGTAATTTATAGAATCGCTAATGCCCATAGATGGCGATGCGCTTAGACAAAAAAAAAATGGAATTTATAAAAATACACATTTTGATATCAAATTCTGAGTTCAAGTTAGAAAAATCAAAATCAAGTTTCTGATAATGAAATCTGATGCGTTCTGAGGAATTTCTAATAATTGACAAAATGTGGTTATGTCAAAAATAACAAAAATGGTAAATTACACCACAAATCCATTTTTTTAAATCAATCAATTTAGGTGCTTATTTGATTTATGCTGGGGAGATGAATGTTGACACAGAATTCAGAAGCTTTTGATGATACGTTAGGAATGACATGAAGCTTCCAATTCGAGTTTTTGTGTCGACCAACAATTTACGTTGCAGTCAAAAATTTGACATATTTTGAATGTTTCGATCGAAAATTTCATGGATTGGGATATTTGAAATACAAAATTTGTAAGATTAGAAAGTTACAATCAAAAATTCAACAAATTAAGACAGTTCACAAGTATATATTACAAATTTTAAAAAAATCTACAGAGACAGTAGGTGAAAATATAGCAATTTGTTATAATTTCAAAGAATGGGTTAGAAAATTTACACATTTAGATAGGTGTAGTCGAAAATATGCCATATGAGTTATAATTTCACTTAATGAATTAGAGCTTTAACAAATGCTGACAGTCATATTTATAAATTTGACAAATTTGGACAGTGTCAATTGAAAATTAGCAAATTTGGACAGTGTCAATTGAAAATTTAACAAACTTGATGAGTTTTGTTGGAATGTAGCAAATTTCGATAGCTGAGGTTAAATTTGTTAGATATTTTTACATCTGATGCAAAAAATTCACAGAATGTAATAGTTATAGTTATAAATATATCAATTTTTACAGTAACAGTTAAAATACGATGATTTTGGCAGTTGGAGTTGAAAATTTTACGATTTTGAATGACGAAGCTTAGCACATGACAGTTTTGATGTTGCAGTTAAAATAATTTGACTTATTTTGAAAGTTTCGATCGCAAATTTGATTGATTTTGATATTTGTAATCGGAGATTTGTAAGATTTGGACAGTTTCAATTACAAATTTAATAAATTAAGAGATTCAGAAGTCAAATTTGACAGATTTCGACTGTAGTGGTTGGAAATGGCATATTTAACAAGTAGATATTGAAATAAAATCAAATATTCTACAGAGACAGTTTTAAATTTTGCAGTTTTTACTTCTACGGAAAAAAATGACACATTGATAGATGCACGTGAAAATATAGCAGATTTGTTATAATTTCAATGAATCACATGCATTAAAAAATGTGATAAATTTTTAATGTTATGATCGCAAATTTGATGGATTCGGATAATTGTAATACAAAATTTATAAGATTTGGACAGTTTCAATCACAAATTTAACAAATTAAGAGAGTTTTCAAGTACATATTACGAATTAAAAAAAAAATCTGCGGAGACAGTACGTGTAAATATAGAAATTTGTTATAATTTCAATGAATGGCTTAGAATATTGTCACATTTAGATAGGTGTAGTCGAAAATATGGCATATGAGTTATAATTTTACTCAGTGAATTAGAGCTTTAACAAATGTTGACAGTCATATTTATAAAATTTACAAATTTTGGCAGTGTCAATTGAAAATTTGCAAATTTGGGCATGTCAATTGAAAATTTAACAAATTTGACGAGTTTTGTTGGAATGTGTAGCAAATTTCGATAGCTGACGTTAAATTTTTTAGAAATTTTTACATCTGATGCTAAAATTTCACAGAATGTAATAGTTATAGTTGTAAAAATATGATTTTTTACAGTTACAGTTAAAATACGATGATTTTGACAGTTGGAGTTGAAAATTTTACGATTTTGAATGATGAAGCTCAGCACATGACAGTTTTGACGTTGCAGTCAAAATTAACTTGATATATTTTGAAAGTTTCGATCGCAATTTTGATTGATTTTGATATTTGTAATAGGAGATTTGTAAGATATGGACAGTTTCAATTACAAATTTAATAAATTAATAGATTCAGATGTCAAATTTGACAGATTTTGACTGTAGTGGTTGGAAATGACATATTTAACAAGTAGATATTGAAAAAATCAAATATTCTACAGAGACAGTTTTTTACTTCTACGAAAAAAAAATGACACACTGATACATGCACGTGAAAATATAGCAGATTTGGTATAATTTCAATAAATCACATGCAGTAAAAAATTTGATAAATTTGAATGTTATGATCGCAAATTTGATGGATTCGGATAATTGTAATACAAAATTTATAAGATTTGGACAGTTTCAATCAAAAATTTAACAAATTAAGAGAGTTCACAAGTATATATTACAAATTTAAAAAAAATCTAGATACAGTGCGTGTAAATATAGCAATTTGTTATAATTTCAATGAATGACTTAAAAAAATGCTACATTTAGATAGGTGTAGTCGAAAATATGGCATATGAGTTATAATTTTACTCAGTGAATTAGAGCTTTAACAAATGTTGACAGTCATATTTATAAATTTGACAAATTTTAACAGTGTTAATTGAAAATTAGCAAATTTGGACATGTCAATTGAAAATTTAACAAATTTGATGAGATTTATTGGAATGTGTAGCAAATTTCGATAGCTGACGTTAAAAATTTAAGTTATTTTTACAACTAATGCAAAAATGTCAGAGAAGGTAATAGTTATAGTTGTAAAAATATCAATTTTTACAGTTACAATTAAAATACGATGATTTTGACACTTGGAGTTGAAAATTTTACAATTTTGAATGATGAAGCTTAGCACATGATAGTTTTGACGTTGCAGTCAAAATTAATTTGACTTATTTTGAAAGTTTCGATCGCAATTTTGATTGATTTTGATATTTGTAATAGAAGATTTGTAAGATTTGGACAGTTTCAATTACAAATTTCACAAATTAAGAGAGTTCAGAAGTCAAATTTGCCAGATTTCGAATGTAGAGATTAAAAATTTGGTATATTTATTTCTCTCTTGGCCGGGTTCGCACGCTGCGAAATTCGTGATCTCGGCTGGTTTCTGCTTTCGATTTTATTCTACCTCTCGGACACTTATGCTAATAGCAAAATACACATTCTCAATGAACGTTTTTTTCCGTTCTGTAAGTGGCACACGTCCTCAATGTGCAACGCTCGACTACGAATTGTTGGTTTTGGTTCTCTCTAAATAATCACACGCGCCGAAAATACAAATATATTTGGGCCGGGCTCGGCTCATGATGTTAGCAAATAGTAAAACATGTAACGCTTAGGCCCAATTGCACAATCTTGGATTCACTTTGACCGTGGTTAGAGGATGATACACGTGGAGTCCCTTATTTCGTCGTAGAGTAACGTGCGAGGTAAAATTACGTGGAGCCCTGTTTTCACCCACCCCACTCTCCAGCATCAAGAGCTAGCGGCCCTAGTTATTCCATAGGGATATTGAGATGCTCTGGATATCATCAGATATGTTGGAAGCCCTTTAGGTACGTCACAATTGTAGAACTGGGCCTTATCGAAATAACTCCAGTAATATATACAATTGGACATAAAAAAGATAATTCGTAGCTTTCGTAAATACTTGGGAGCGAATTATTAATTAGTACAGCAGATAACATATACCCAAGCAAATACGCGTACAATTTCAAAGTAAACCTTCCGCGAGTTTGAACAAATATTGCGTAAATGTAACTGTAAACCAATTACCATTAACGCCGGTGCAAGTGGAAGTTTCAGGAGAGAAACCGAAGCATTAATAGCCAGCTCGTTTGCATCATTAATCCCAAGGAAAAGTACTGTTCTTCCCCTCATTGTGGCAGCCTTCCCACGGATTCACCGCGAGACTTCCGGTTGCGCAATCGCCTCCGTGTGATCTTCCCCAATCTCGCGAAGTCTCAATGAGAAACCGCCGTTCACACCCATTGTCTCGCGCCTCTTCCTTCAAGGCATACGTGCGCACATCTCACCTTGTGTCCGAGGATGCCCCTCTAATTGCGAGAAAACATCTACGGATTTACGAGATAGGAGACTTGAATGGATATTTATGCATGCAACAAGACCAGCAAGAGAGTTACGAAACAAATTCGTGGATAGTTTAATTAACATGTATTTAGATAGTCATACTTATTATGTATATGTTAAAAATCGTTATCTTAAATTTACGTGCCACAGTGGAAGCACCTAGCAACAAACAGTGATTGTATTTCATGGAAACTTTTACAAATATTGCAGAGTTTGTACGCAGATCGCTAGGATAACTAAAACGTGGCAATATGTAAAGAAAATTAAGTTGTTTGAACCACGAAAAACTGAAAAATGTTTTATAAGTCCAGCAGAATTTAAAAATTAGTCCATTTTTGTTTATTAAACCTGGACGAACATGTTAACATGAACTTTAACAAACATTTGAAGGCCCGTTTGCACGAATTGTAGTTGATCAACAAAAAGTGAATGAAAACTATAAAGTTGATCAACTTTTTTGAAATAAATGCGCGTTCTCCCAAACTTGACCAGTTACTTTCAAATTATTCCAGAAGTTACAAAAATTCCGAAATATGCAAAATTAAAAAGTTGTCAAGGCGGAAAGACTCCCTGGGGTCGATAGCCCAATAAAGATTGTTTATATATAAAAGGTTGTCCAGAGTTTCTGTCAAAAACTTGTGTCAGAGTCACAAAAAAAAAACCCAAGATCCCCCAAAAAAACCCCCAATTTATTCAAAATTAATTAATTAATTTTCTATATATCTACTTATTAAAGTGGACAAAATACTTATCGATGACACTATATGAATCCGACCCCCTCGATTATACAATGAAACCTGATCAGATGGCTACTTCAAAGTTTTTGCAGTGTGTTTAAACTTGCGGTGTAAGATAACAACTGTTATGTAAATAATGTGTTTACTGAGGCGGCAATTGTGGTGGCCCCAAATGCAACAACAGCGTTTATAGTGCAAATATATGCGTTGGGCCGCATCGAAATAGACTATATGCATAGTTTGGCGATAAATTTAATCTCTCGGCATTGAGCAGCAGCAAACTTGAAACGACTACGACCTTGCTGCATCGATATAAGTAGAAATTAGGAGCAATGTCGCGATTTTGAAGGATTCAAACTTGACTGCGTGGCTATTAATGCAAACTGATATGCAAATTGAATTTGTGCAAACTCAAACTTGCATTTTGAAAAAAAAAAAAAAAAAAGTTGATTGCAGAAATAAAACAGACCGTAATCCAAAATTTTTATTAAAACTGAACGACAGGTTAATATCAACTTTAATAAACATTTTAAGGTCCATTCCCACGAATCAAGCTTAATTGATCGATTGTAGTTGATCAACAAAAGGTGAATGAGAACTATAAAGTTGATCAACTTTATTGAAATAAAAGCGCGATCTCATGAATCAAGTCATTTGATCAAGTTAATTAATCGATTGTAGTTGATCAACAAAATTGAATGAAAACTATAGTTGAAACTTGATCATCAACTGTATTCAAATAAAGGTTCACACGAATCAAGTTAATTGATCGATTGTAGTTGATCAACAAAGTTGAATGAAAACTATAGTTTAAACTTGATCAGCTCTATTCAAATAAAAGTTCACACGAATCAAGTTAATTGATCGATTGTAATTGATCAACAAAGTTGAATGAAAACTATAGTTTAAATTTGTTCAACTCTATTCAAATAAAGGTTCTGATTATAGTTGTCACTCAACTTTTGTTGATGAACTATAGTCGATCAATTAAACTTGATTCGTGAGAACGTGCCTTTAGATGTTAATTTTGATGTTGCCTGATTTGGGCTTCTGATCTCTAGGGACAACAAATTGATTTTTGTGTTTTTGTTGAACACAAAAAGGGAACAATTTTGAAAGAAATTAGTCGCTGGATTTGCCTTCAAACTTGTTCACTTTTTGAGTGCAACAGCAAAAACCAAACATCATGGAGTTCGCCAGAATCAGGAAACATCGAAATTATAGCAGCAATCAGCAAATAATAATTCAGTCAGCAAATTGAGTGAATTGAACAATAATTCAAAGTATTGGAGCTTTGAATTTTGTTTAGATAAAACAAGGAGAAAAACCTTTTTCAACAAATGTTTTTCTCCTTGTTTTATTTGAACAATAACTGACTATTTTTACTTGTCCCCAAAATTGTCTAAAAATATTTGAGAATTGTACCTTTATTTTGTACTGCTCGGTACTTCGGCTAAATTGTAGAAATCTGGCAAATCAACACAATTTAACTTCATATATCTTGGTTGGTTAAAAACTTGAGCACTAAATTATAAGTTTAATATCATTTGAGTTTTATGAAAATGCCTTATGAATTTCGATTTTTAACTAATTTGTTCAGAATATCATCACATTTTGCAATTTATTTGGTAATTTGATGTATGCACAAAGAAAGATAAAGAAATCAAAGGAATTCTTTAGCTCCAGTTGTACAATCGCGGATTATCTTTGACCATGGTTCAGTTACCTAGAATACACTTGTTGGCATAATGGAGCGAAACATTGAAACAAAATTTAAAAATTGAAGGAAAGCAACATTAGAAAGCATAAGTCAAAAGAAATCAGGCTGCTAACAAGTGCCTAGAAACGTGCATAGAAACACCCAAAAATCCACCAATGGAGGAAACATTTATAATATTAGAAAAAGTATAGAAATTTAACAACTTATAGAAAAATCAGGGGAAATGCCGTACAAGGAATAAATCAATGAAATTCCTTGGGCTGGCAATCTTACGAACCAAATTGTAACGTTGAAACATGTAAAAATATGCCTAAAGTGAAGACAAAAAGAATAATAATTGTAATAGATTGTAATAGTTGTAATAGATTGTAATAGAAACTTATAAGAAATAATAGCGATAAGGTATAATAAAAACTAAACACAACATATCAATAAGTATATGGAATATTAACCCTTTGCGGCCCTATTTAATTTCCACAAACATATACCCCAGGTTCTATTTATTTTTCAAAAATAAAACAAATGTTTAATTAATTTTTTTTTTCGTAAAATATATTTTTTATTTCTAAAATAAAAACATGTATATTATAACATATCCTGACTTGCATATGAACTGTATACAGGGTGATTCTTTAAAAGTATCCACCCCAGATTTCTCATACAATTGGGACAAAATAAAAAACTCCCAAAACTCGACAATTTTTATTGTAACTTTTTTTTTGAAACAGAATTAATTACGTTAACCAAATTAGCTCTTACTGAGGTAGGTCCAATCAAAGTATACCACCAGTTTGCATTATTAATTAAGTGCTGTAGTTCTCAAAATACACTGATTTTCGTAAGTTAAGGATAATGTCAGAAACATGTCTGGATGAGAAAGTCCAATAGAATGCAATACTTTCCAGTTCTATAGTTTCCAATAAATAATTTGAAATATTGTAATTATTTCTTAGAGAAACCTTTGTCAATCAGTTTTCTTCAGTTCTATAGTTTCCAATAAATATTTTGTAAGATTGTAATTTTTTTCTTAAAGAAACCTTTGTCAATCAAAGTTTTCTTTCTATGTAACAGTGCAAACAAGTGTTCAATGCCATAATCGACCCTAATTAATATCCTATTATTTTCGTCTTATTATTTTATTTAATGTCTTAAATTTTCAGCCTGATTAGTAACATATTGTTTTTTTAATCCCCATAATTCTGAAATTTTGACAAAAGCTATTTTTGTAATACTTCAATTACTTTCCAGTCGAATCTTTTTTGTTTTTCGCGTTTACAAAATTATATTTTATATTCAATCGAATCTGGACAAAGGCTTTTTGAAATATACGCTTTAATCGTATATATATATATAATCGTATTAATCATCTCTCCAGTTCAATCGTCGTATTTTAAAATGTAAAATGCGAATCATTTTGGTTTTTTGCGTTTACAAAATTATATTTCGATCGTATCCTACATTTACAGCCGTATTTTGCATTTTCAGTTTTACTAGAAACTTGAGTTTAAACTTAAGTGAAATACGAGAGTATTTCTGCCTTCCTCTTCCCTGTGAGCCATCTCCAATTTCCAAACGCTCGTAAAGTGTAAAGTACTAAAAATTCGCTTTTGATTTATAATAGTGCGCGGTTAATTAGGTCCCAAGGGCCAATAATTCCAGTTTTCTCCCTACAATTATATCTGTGTAATGGGACGTGAACAGACACCTTCGTGTACCCTGAGTAATCATTCTTATCAGTCGGATAATAGCGTTCTTGTGTGATTCAATATATTGGACACTTGTGGAAGAGATAACGGTAATATCACTAACGCAAACTTCAGGTGCTTATTATTTTAGAGAAGAATCAATATAAAAAAAATGTACAAAATTAACAGTAGTTTTTTTTATTTGATGGTATTGTCAGTTGATATTAGATATTTGATGGTATTGTCAGTTGGTATTAGATATTGGATGGTTATTGGAACATTAGTTCTGTGTTAGCGTTCCGACACAAAAAAATGTTATAGTACTACTATTTAGGACATTTGGACAATATGACATTAGTCAAAAATTGTATTGTTAGTTGTTATTAGATATTGGATGGTCAGTGGAACATTAGTTCTGTGTAAGATACCAAAACAATCTTATAGTGCTACACTATTTTGGACTTGTAGGACAATATGACGCGGCACAAATATGGACGTTCACAAAGGCCAACATGGATAAAACTGCTGCAGGTCAGGGAGCTATGGAAAGACAGATACTTCACATAAGACTATCGGATAGGAAAAGACACGTCTGGATTCGAGAAAAAATTGAAGTAATAGATGTAAGAGTAGAAGCTGCAAAGCTACAATGAAATTTTGCTGGACACAACATCATACAAGTAGATGAAAGATGGTATAAACTCATTGTATACTGGAAACCATGGGAAAATACGAGAGGACGAGGAAGGCCACAAATGCGATGGGCAGACGACATCAAGAAACATGCGCGAAAGAAATGGCCAGAAACAGCAAGTAGTAGAGACGAATGGAAGTAACTTGGGGAGACCTATGTCCAAATATGGATGACAGAAGGCTGAGAAGAAGAAAGAAAAGAAAGACAATATTAAATTAATCAAAAATTGTACAAAATAAAAAGTTTTTAATTTTTGTATGATGATATTGTCAGTAGTTATTGGATATTGAATTGTTATGGGAACACAATAAGTTCTGTGTTAGTGCTTCGATACAAACAAATTCTTATAGTGCTACTATATTGGACTTTTGGACAATATGAAATCAATTAAAAATTGTACAAAATTAAAAGTTTTTTTTTTGTTTGATGCTATTGTCATTCATTATTGGATATTGGGTGGATATTGCAATATTAGTTCTGTGTTAGTGTTCTGATACAAAAGAAAATCTTATAGAGCCACTATATTGGACTTTTGGATAATATGAAGTTAATCAAAAATTGTATTATCAGTTGTTATTAGATATAGGATGGATATCGGAACATTAGTTATGTGTTAGTGCTCCTCCAATACCAAATAAAATTTAGTGCTACCATCTTGGACATTAATTAACATAAAATTAACCATAAGCTCTAGTAAACCAACAGGTTTATATATTCAACTTTAGCTTTTACCAAAAAGTATTACCATTGTATTATCATACAAAAAAAATCTTATAGTGCTACTATTTTGAACTTTTGGAATTAATAATAATTAGCAGTAATATGAAATTAGTCAAAAATTGTACAAACTTAAAAGTTTTTTTTTAGTTTGATGCTATTGTCATTAGTTATTGGATATTGGATAGTTAGTGGAACATTAGTTCTGTGTTAGCGCTCCAATAACAAAAAATCTTACAGTGCCACTATTTTGGACATGTGGACAATATAAAATCAATCAAACATTGTACAAAATTAAAAGTTTTTTTTTGTTTGATGCTATTGTCATTAGTTATTGGATATTGGATGGTTATTAGAACATTAGATTTGTGTTAGCGCGCCGATACAACAAAAATCTAATAGTACTACTATTTAGGACTTTTGGACAATATGATGTTAGTCAAAAATTGTATTGTCAGTTGTTATTAGATATATAATGGTTATCGGAACATTAAGTTTTCGGTTAGTGCTCCAATACCAAAAAAATTCTTAGTGCTACTATTTTGGACATTAATTAACATAAAAGTAACCACAAGGTTTAAAAAAACACCTGGTTTTTATATTCAAACTTGAGCTTTTACTAGATGTTGTTATTGGTACATTGTAGACCTTGTCATTTAATTCTGCTTCCTGTAAAGACTATTTTCAAAAAAATTCTAGAGAACAAGTTTTTATCACATTCGGCTTCAAAAATTGGAAGGAAGCTTGAGAAAATATCAAGTACATCGAGATGTTTGAGTATCATATACAAAAAAATGTTATACTGCTATTACTTTTGAAATTAGTAAGCAGTGATATGAAATTAGTCAAAAATTGTACAAAATTAATAGTTTATTTTTTATTTTGATGCTATTGTCATTAGTTATTGGATATTGGATGGTTATTGAAACATTAGTTCTGTGTTAGCGCTCCGATACCAAAAAAATCTTACAGTGCCACTATTTTGGACTTTTGGACAATATAAAATCAATCAAACATTGCACAAAATTAAAAGTTGATTTTTGTACGATGCTATTATCATTAGTTATTGGATATTGGATGGTTATTGGAACATTAGTCCTATGTTAGCACGCCAATACAAAAAAATATATTATAGTACTACTATTTAGGACTTTTGGACAATATGAAGTTAGTCAAAAATTGTATTGTCAGTTGTTATTAGATATATAATGGTTATCGGAACATTAAGTTTTCGGTTAGTGCTCCAATACCAAAAAATTCTTAGTGCTACTATTTTGGACATTAATTAACATAAAATTAACCACAAGCTTTAAAAAAACACCTGGTTTTTATATATTGAAACTTGAGCTTTTACTAGATGTTGTTATTGGTACATTGTAGAGTTTGTCATTTAATTCTGCTTCCTGTACAGACTATTTAAAAAAAAATATATCGAGAATCAGTTTTTATCGGTTTCAAAAATTGGAAGAAAGCTTGGAAAAATATCAAGTACATCGAGATTTTGGGAATCAAAGAGGCGCTATGCAAAAATTGTTTCTTTTTAATAGCTCTCTCAAATATGATCACTGTAGAAGTTGTTTTATTACAAAACAAATACCAAATTTGTTCTCATAGCCCCCCACCCCCCCTCTAAATCCACCACTACTTATTTTTTTAAACTTTTGCCTCTTTTGCCTATTTTCGTTTGTCATGTATGTATTCATTTGTATATTTAATTTTTATTGTGACTTGTGCCTTTGGTATTTTCCCAAAAATCTGCCGCCCCTGGATTTTGCCGCCCTGCGCTATAGCCCTCATAGCCCCCCATAAATCCACCACTACCTCCTGCTAGAATCAGAAGAAATCTAAACATAGCTGATTTGCTACTTAGTCCCTTTTAATAATAAGTTCCTTATTCCTTATTTTCGTGATTCCTTAGTTGATATGATAATCATGATATAAAGTTTGCAGTTTGCAGACCAAAACAACTCGAGACCTTTATAAATGTTAAAAAACATTTAGCCAAAAGCTTTGGACAACCATTAGGACTTTTTCTTTCAACCTTTTGCCTATTTTGCCTAACTTTTGCCTATTTTCGTTCGTCATTTATGTATTTATTTGTATATTAAATTTTTATTCTGACTTGTGCCTGTGTAATTTTTCCAAAATATTGCCGCTCTGGGCTATAGCCCTCATAGCCCCCCCCCCCCCCCCAACCCCTAAATCCGCCACATCTTCTGCTAGAATCAGAAGAAATCTAAACACAGCTGATTTGCTACTTAGTCCCTTATAATAATAAGAGGTTCCTTATTCCTTATTTTCGTGATTCTTTAGTTGATATGATAATCATGATATAAAGTTTGCAGTGATCCAAAACAACTCGAGACCTTTATAAATGGGAAACAACAATTAGCCAAAACCTTTGGACAACCATTAGGTCTTTTTCTTTCAACCTTTTGCCTATTTTGCCTAACTTTTGCCTATTTTCGTTCGTCATTTATGTATTTATTTGTATATTAAATTTTTATTCTGACTTGTGCCTGTGGAATTTTTCCAAAATATTGCCGCTCTGGGCTATAGCCCTCATACTTTGCTACTTAGTCCCTTATAGTAATAAGAGGTTCCTTATTCCTTATTTTCGGGATTCCTTAGTTGATATGATAATCATGATATAAAGTTTGCAGTGATCCAAAAC
The DNA here is from genome assembly GCA_951805005.1 of Othius punctulatus. NCBI lineage: Eukaryota > Metazoa > Arthropoda > Insecta > Coleoptera > Staphylinidae > Othius > Othius punctulatus. Next base: position 6,030,195 of record OX638141.1, on the reverse strand, counting down.
AACTCGAGACCTTTATAAATGGGAAACAACAATTAGCCAAAACCTTTGGACAACCATTAGGTCTTTTTCTTTCAAACTTTTACCTATTTTGCCTAACTTTTGCCGTTTGCTTATTTTTGTTCGTCATTTATGTATTTATTTGTATATTTAATTCTTATTGTGACTTGTGCCTACGTATTTAACAAAAAAAAAAACTGCACCCCCCCATTTGCCGCCCTGGGCTATAGCCCTCATAGCCCCCCCTGAATCCGCCACTACCTCCTGCTAGAATCAGAAGAAATCTAAACATAGCTGATTTGCTACTTAGTCCCTTTTAATAATAAGAGGTTCCTTATTCCTTATTTGATATGATAATCATGATATAAAGTATGCAGTGATCCAAAACAACTCGAGACCTTCATAAATGTGAAACAACAATTAGCCAAAAGCTTTGCACAAGGCTATAGCCCTCATAGCCCCCACCCCCCTAAATCCGCCAATGCCTCCTGCTAGAATCAGAAGAAATCTAAACATAGCTGATTTGCTACTTAGTCCCTTATAATAATAAGAGGTTCCTTATTCCTTATTTTCGTGATTCCGTAGTTGATATGATAATCATGATATAAAGTTTGCAGTAATCCAAAACAATTGGCCAAAAGCTTGAGACAACCATTAGGTCTTTTTCTTTCAAACTTTTGCCTATTTTGCCTAACTTTTACCTAGTTTCGTTCGTCATTTATATATTTATTTGTATATTTAATTTTTATTGTGACTTGTGCCTTTGGTATTTTTCCAAAAATTTGCCGCCCTGAGCTATAGCCCTCATAGCCCCCCCTAAATCCGCCACTACTTCCTGCTAGAATCAGAAAAAATCTAAACATAGCTGATTTGCTATGTGCTATGCTTCAAGAGGTTCCTTATTCTTTATTTTTGTGATTCCTTAGTTGATATGATAATCATGATATAAAGTTTGTAGTGATCCTAAACAACTCGAGACCTTTATAAATATGAAACAACAATGAGCCAAAAGCTTTGGACAAACATTAGGTATTTTTCTATCAAACTTTGGTCTGTTCTAGTTATGGTATATTTGTTGTATTAGCGCTTCGGGGGTTATTGGTCATAGTCTAAACGGTAGTAATTCGAGAATTTGTTAGCTCTCCGACTGCAACAAATACTTCTAGTGCTGGTATTTTGGACATCAATTAATATGGAACTGACCAAAAGCTTTGGACAACCATTAGGTCTTTTGGTTTCAAACTAGGTCTGTTACCAGTTATGGTATAGTTGTTGTATTAGCGCTTCAGGGGTTATTGGTCATAGTCTAAACGGTAGTAATTCGATAATGTGTTAGCTCTCCGACTGCAACAAATACTTCTAGTGCTGGACATGAATTATTATGAAACTAACCAAAAGCTTTAGACAACCATTAGGTCTTTTGGGTTTCAAACAGGGTCTGTTACCAGTTATGGTATATTTGTTGTATTGGCGCTTCGGGGGTTATTGGTCATAGTCTAAACGGTAGTAATTCGAGACTGTGTTAGATCTCCGACTGGAGACCAACCATTAGGTCTTTTGGTTTCAAACTGGGTCTGTTACCAGTTATGGTATATTTGTTGTGTTAGCGCTTAGGGGGTTATTGGTCATAGTCTAAAGGGTAGTAATTCGAGACAGTGTTAGCTCTCCGACTGGAGACCAACCATTAGGTCTTTTGGTTTCAAACTGGGTCTGTTACCAGTTATGGTATATTTGTTGTGTTAGCGCTTAGGGGGTTATTGGTCATAGTCTAAAGGGTAGTAATTCGAGACAGTGTTAGCTCTCCGACTGGAGACCAACCATTAGGTCTTTTGGTTTCAAACTGGGTCTGTCACCAGTTATGGTATATTTGTTGTGTTAGCGCTTAGGGGGTTATTGGTCATAGTCTAAAGGGTAGTAATTCGAGACAGTGTTAGCTCTCCGACTGGAGACCAACCATTAGGTCTTTTGGTTTCAAACTGGGTCTGTTACCAGTTATGGTATATTTGTTGTGTTAGCGCTTAGGGGGTTATTGGTCATAGTCTAAAGGGTAGTAATTCGAGACAGTGTTAGCTCTCCGACTGGAGACCAACCATTAGGTCTTTTGGTTTCAAACTGGGTCTGTCACCAGTTATGGTATATTTGTTGTGTTAGCGCTTAGGGGGTTATTGGTCATAGTCTAAAGGGTAGTAATTCGAGACAGTGTTAGCTCTCCGACTGGAGACCAACCATTAGGTCTTTTGGTTTCAAACTGGGTCTGTCACCAGTTATGGTATATTTGTTGTGTTAGCGCTTAGGGGGTTATTGGTCATAGTCTAAAGGGTAGTAATTCGAGACAGTGTTAGCTCTCCGACTGGAGACCAACCATTAGGTCTTTTGGTTTCAAACTGGGTCTGTTACCAGTTATGGTATATTTGTTGTGTTAGCGCTTAGGGGGTTATTGGTCATAGTCTAAAGGGTAGTAATTCGAGACAGTGTTAGCTCTCCGACTGGAGACCAACCATTAGGTCTTTTGGTTTCAAACTGGGTCTGTCACCAGTTATGGTATATTTGTTGTGTTAGCGCTTAGGGGGTTATTGGTCATAGTCTAAAGGGTAGTAATTCGAGACAGTGTTAGCTCTTCGACTGGAGACCAATCATTAGGTCTTTTGGTTTCAAAGTGAGTCTGTTACCAGTTATGGTATATTTGTTGTATTAGCACTTCGGGGGTTATTAGTCATAGTCTAAAGGGTAGTAATTCGAGAATGTGTTAGCTCTCCGACTGCAACAAATACTTCTAGTGCTGGACATGAATTAATATGAAACTAACCAAAAGCTTTAGACAACCATTAGGTCTTTTGGTTTCAAATTGGGTGTGTTACGAGTTATGGTATATTTGTTGTATTAGCGCTTCGGGGGTTATTGGTCATAGCCTAAACGGTGGCAATTCGAGACTCACCGACGATGACCGTCGCCACGCCGTCCTTGATGTCCTTCGGGTTGGCATTGCCGACGTGTATGAAGTCGGAAAGCGAGAGGGAGGAGGCGATGAGCTGCCGCTTCTCCTCGAAATTGAGATAATCGAGGCTATTGCTCCTCTGGGGCGCTACTATAGCAACCGTCTTGGTCTTGGCGACGGCCGCCCCCGCCCCGCTCTTCGCCTCCTGGGGCTGCTGCGGCGGAGGCAGCATCTGCGCCGGCACCAGGTACACACCACTCACGTGAACCGACATCGTCCTTCACGGCGACCACTTAACACCGACGACCAACGGCATATCGCGAAAGCGAAAACCCGCGCACACACGCGCAACCGAAGAAGTGATGCAGCTGCAGAAGACGACACCTCAGGAACTCGACGTGCAGATATTGGTCCTTCGGGTGGTGATGCGGTGGTAGTCGTGGTGGTCGCAGAGCGCACTCTTCCACAAATTTAACCGTTAGATCTCGGCACCAAGACACCTGTTGTGCTCCAGAACCGTGCGCCGTGTCTGCCGCCTTGTGTGTGTGTATGTGTGTGTATGTGTGATGGACTCGGCAGTCCTGTGAATCGCACTTGGGGTGCTCCCGAGGATGGGGTGTAGAAAAAGGCAACGGGCACTTGTAATTTGTTGATCGAGGATACAACCGAAGAGCCTGCGGCTCGCAGCACTAGCGCACGGAACGGTCGGAGCCTCTTGAAAACGCTGTACCCAGATAATCCATTCGGAATGGAATTCGTGGAAGGCGCACTCCAAACGTCGGCTGGGCGCGCAATTGATGGATAGCTACGGCCGAAGAAGTAACCAGGAGACGGTCATCGGCGGTGCGAATCAATCACTCCGACGGGATGCTGTCCTGTGGCACAGCTCCGCGCACCTCGACTCAAAACGCCGCCTCCTCACGGCGCACGTCGATCCGTACCTCGAAATTTCGCACGCACATCATTTGTTTATTACCATAAGTACACGCACGTAGAACAAACGCGCACCAACCGGGCATTGCCGTCCAACAGCAACTTCGCGCGTGAATGTGTAAGGCGAGAGCACATTCCACACGTCGAGAGGGCCATGGTGGCCGCGCGGAAACGCGCGAGGCCGCACGACGCGGGCCCCCCTGTACCCTCCGAACACTATCTCCATCTCCCTCGGCGGATGCAAGTAACGAAGAAAACCGAGCGGACGTACGCCCTACGTGTGCGTGTGCATGCACTCGCCTCCGGCAGACGGTGGTGAGGTAACTATGGTGATGTACTACGGGCTTCACCCCCTGACGGAGTGCATTCCGAAAGAACCCCCTTGGTCGATAACAATGATGGCTAATGCCCTGCACGCCTACGCGCTCGCAGCGGCGCGAAGAGTTTGGCCGCAGAAAACTAAAAAAATGGGTCTGACCACCACTTTCGGTCCATCCAGATGAGGACGCGGGTCAATAGGGAATCACCCCGTTCGCCCCGGTGTCATTGCCCCCGAACAGGTTGGACGCATAAGGAGAGCACACGTTTCAGCATGCGAGCGCACAGGAAATATTATTTTGTGTGAATTTTACACCCTCGCCAAGGGTTGTCAGGGTATCTCATTTTAAAGCGAATATGTTCTCTTTTCTGTTGCTTCTTACCCCTTAAACACCAATGATATCTATTGTTCTCTTTTTCTAATTAATACTTTTTCAGATTCAATACAATCGTTCCACAGTCACTCTACATTTAATTGAGAATGGACACATTTTTGAAAAACATGTACTGCAGATAATCCAATTTGCGGAAAAAGACCCAAAGATGGATTTGCTGTAGCCCCTGGAATCAACAAAAGCAAAGGCTAATCCGGCAATCCCCATCATCAACGACCAGACCGAACTGATATATCCCTCCCTATTTAAAGCACTGCAAAATTGTAAATTATACAGGGTGATTCTTTGGGGAATATAACTCATACGTAAAACAGTGACGTCATAACAATGCGGTTTCTATGGTTACGCGTGTATTAATAACTGACAATGCTGACAATACAACGGTTGTACATTCTGGATAATACCACGAACAAATGTCGGTCGCTGTCACAATTTTTGGTTAAACACAAATCGCTGCGTCCACAATCTAGTCGACCTTTAAGATATTATATGTTTGAAAATGGCCGACTATTCGGTCGAAACTATTGTCACTGTATTAAAATAAACTGTGATACGCACAAAGTAAAAATTGTATTATTTATATATACATAATGTATCATGCAGTAAAAGCCTCCAGTGTGATTTCGATTAACATTCGTCTTATTTTCGAACGCATTTTGTCGATGAAGTTTTGGACAAATTTGTAAGTACTGGTGCAAAATCAAATCGAAAGAAAAAAAAAACTCGACAGATTATTTCTTGCAGAATTTCTCGCTGAAAATAAAATCAGAAAACTAATCCATATGCTCCACAACAAAAGAAGTTATCCAAAAAAGACGAATAGAACCGGTGATGAAAAGGCAAAGTGTATGTGAAGTGAGTTTATCAGAGGGCCTAACCCATGGCCAATAACCGATAACCCATGGAAATAATGTCCTAACCCATGAAACGCAAATATTCCAAAATAATTATTTTTGGAATCTACAGTGCACTTTCTTGGCATTTGATGCCAAGAAAATCTATTTTAAAACTAACCAATGGCTTGCAGTATCTTGACTTCAATAGGTGATTCAAGAAAATTGTATTTATCTCCATTGGGTAAATAACAATGGTATAGATTTTAAGGAAGCAAAGACAAAAAGTGCGGAAAGAAGTGAATGGCGGAAGTGGGTCACTTGTTATTACTGTCGTACCGTCGTAATTGTTATTACTGTTATTACCTTTCGTACTGTTACAGTACGAAAGGTTAACAGGACAAAACCTCTACACCCAATGGGTAAAAGAGGGATGGATTATGTATGTATGTCCATTGGGTACGCAGCTGGGTTAGGCCCCTATTGCTCTCATGGCCTCATGTTATCTAATGCCAAAATGGATATAAAATTATGGGCAGAAGCGGTGAATACAGTTGTTTATCTAATAAACCGTTGGTATACATCAAGCCTGGTGGGTATCAATAAAACGCCGGAAGAATTGGACTGAAAACCAAATTTGGAAAATTTACGAGTTTTTGGTTCGGATGTAATGGATACCAAAACAAAAAAGGACCAAAAGTGGAATACAAAATCAACTAAAAGGTTTTTTTGGCTGGTTATGGTGACGGAGTTAAGGGTTATCGCATATTTTGCATAGAAAGAAACAAATTCGGAAGAATGTAGAACCAAATTGGGATAATTTGCGAGTTTTTGGTTCGGATGTAATGGATACCAAAACAAAAAAGGACCAAAAGTGGAATACAAAATCAACTAAAAGGTTTTTTGGCTGGTGATGGTGACGGAGTTAAGGGTTATCGCATATTTTGCATAGGAAGAAACAAAATGGGAAGAATGTTGGACTGGTGTAGAACCAAATTTGGAAAATTTACGACTTTTTGGTTCGGATGTAATGGATACCAAAACAAAAAAGGACCAAAATTAGAATACAAAATCAACTAAAAGGTTTTTTTGGCTGGTTATGGTGACGGAGTTAAGGGTAATCGCATATTTTGCATATGAAGAAACAAAATGGGAAGAATGTTGGACTAGTGTAGAACCAAATTTGGAAAATGTACGATTTTTGGTTCGGATGTAATGGATACCAAAACAAAAAAAGACCAAAAGTGAAATCCAAAATCAACTAAAATGTTTTTTGGCTGGTTATGGTGACAGAGTTAAAGGTTATCGCGTATTTTGCACAGAAAGAAACAAAATCACGCGTAGTCGCGATGTAGTATTTATGGAAAAGAAATTAAATTCCCTCGAAGAAGTTGAAGATAATAGAAAACAGTTTCAGTGAAACAATCGGTTCTTTTATGAGCAAAAGAAGATGAGAATACAGATGATGATCAATCGGTCGAAGAAAAAGAATCAAATTCCCATATTCAAACCATATTCGGAAGATGCAATCAGTGATCCTCCGTATATACCCTAAACTGAAGAATTGGAAGACCTTAATTAAGAATTAGGAATTAATTTTAATTAAGAAGACCCTAGAAGAACAAATCGTGAACAAAAACTGAAACAGACTATAGATTGTGAAGCATAGTTAAGTGATGTGAATTATTTCAGAATTACGTCAACTCGAAAATACTTCAACTGGAGAATACTTCAATTGCTGATTACTTCGACCCGACATTGCTTCAACTAGAAATTATTTCAACTTATAATAACCTAACTTGACCTAACCTAACGTAATGCAAAGTGGAGAAATTTCTTCTTAATGGATACCAAAACAAAGGAAAAGTGGAATCCAAAATGGCCTTTGGCTGGTTATGCTGAGAGAGTTTAAAACTTATCGCGTATGTTACACAGAAAGAAACAAAATCACGCATTGTCGCGATGTAATATTTATGGAAAAGAAATTAAATTCACTCGAAGAAGTTGAAGATAAGAGAAAACGGTTTCAGTGAAACAGTCAGTTCTTTCATGAGCAAAAGAAGATGAGAATACAGACGATGATTAATCGGCCGAAGAAAAAGAATCAAATCAAACATATTCGTAAGATGAAAGTAGTGTACCTCCGTATATACCCTAAACTGAAGAATTGGAAGACCTTAATTAAGAATTAAGAATTAATTTTAATTAATAAGACACTAGAAGAACAAATCGTGAACAAAAACGGAAACAGACTAAAGATTTTGACACTTGAGAATTACGTCAACTCGAAAATACTTCAACTAGAGAATACTTCAATTGAGGATTACTTCAACCCGACATTGCTTCAACTAGAAATTATTTCAACTTATATTAACCTAACTAAACCTAACCTAACCTAACGTAACGCAAAGTGAAGAAATTTCTTCTTAATGGATACCAAAACAAAGGAAAACTGGAATCCAAAATCAACCAAAATGGTCTTTGGCTGGTTATGGTGACAGAGTTTTAAGCTTATCGCGTATGTTACACAAAAAGAAACAAAATCACGCATTGTCGCGATGTAGTATTTATGGAAAAGAGATTAAATTCACTCGAAGAAGTTGAGGATGAAGAGAAAACGGTTTCAGTGAAACATTCAGTACTTTCATGAGCAAAAGAAGATGAGAATACAGATGATGGTCCAAGACCATCAATTGGTGATGAATGATGGTCGATGATCAATTGGTCGAAGAAAAAGAATCAAATCAACGATATTCGGAAGATGAAAACAGTGATCCTCCGTAAATACTCTAAACTGAAGAATTGGAAGACCTTAATTAAGAATTAAGAACTAATTTTAATTAAGAAGACCCTATAAGAACATATCGTGTACAAAAACTGAAACAGACTAAAGATTTTGTAGCATAGTTAAGTGATGTGAATCACTTCAGAATTACGCCAACTTGAAAACAGTACCTACTATCTTATTGAAGTAATTCTGCGTTGAAATATTTTCTTCTTGAAGTTTAATTACAATTGAAGTATTGCAGTTAAAGTGATCAAAGACTCTGATTCAACAAGGGGATACGTCCAAAATGCTAATTTTATGCAATTAAAAGAAAAACTTTTTAGATATTTACTATTATTTTATATTATTATCTTTAGATAATAAAATATTTTTTTCCCTGTTGAACATTTATTATATAACTCGCAAAGCAAAGGTTGTGTGATAAAAATTAGTGCGAAACTCAAAATGAACAAGACATTTTGTGGTTATTTGAGCAAAATTATAGTTGAAGTTGAAGTTGAATTACAATTGAAGTATTGCAGTTAAAGTGATCGAAGACTCTGGTTCAATAAGGGGATACGTCCAAAATGCTAATTTTATGCAATTAAAAGAAAAACTTTTTAGATCTTGACTCTTATCTTTACCATTATTTTATATTATTATCTTTAGATAACAAAATATTTTTTTCCCAGTTGAAGATTTATTATACAACTCGCAAAGCATAGGTTGTGTGCCGAAAATTAGTGCGAAACTAAAAATGAATGAACCACATTTTGATGTTGTTCGAGCAAAATTAGAAAATTGATTCAGTAATTTTGAGTCGATTGTATGAGTATGCCAAACTTTCTTAAATATGCATTACAAATTTGTACAACTGTATAAACTGTTTTAATAACTGAGAAACCTTTTGGAAGTTAATCCAAATTAATTGGATTTTGTCAAAATTGACAGATGCATTTCTGTGGTAAGAGAAATCTTCTAGAAGCAGTACAATTGTGGTCTTTGAAATTTTGTTATAATTGTCAATAATACATTTAATAATATTATTATTGTAATAATACATTATTAATTCGTAAACAGTATTAAAAACATATGAGAATTACAAAATTAATCAATAATTAAATTAATTAATTAAAATTACAAAATTAATCTAAATTAATCAAAAAGCAAGCAAATAAGAGAACTTGTCTAGAGAATAAGAGAACTTATGTAGAGAATAAAACAGTAATAAATAATAAGAGAATAGAACGAGATTCAGGTTGTGAATGTGTGAAGTGAAACATCCCGTAAATCATAAACTTGCAAACGTATAAATTTGAAAATTTAGCTGATCATGTGGAATTGTAAATTTACATCAAGCTAGATGAATTCTGAAGGATTAAGAAAGCTCATCTGGCAAAGCTGTTAATTCAATTGCAAGGAATACTGACAGGCATAGGTAACGTTAGGTTCGATAACAGTGTCGACATTATTATTGAGTTTGCTAATTATTGTTAGCACATTTAATTTGGAACACTTTTGAATTATCATGTTTTGCCCATAAATCAGAGTTTGTGATATATTTCTAAAAAAAGTAAAAAAATCTGTATGATAAGCTGAACATGAAAAGGTTGTGAATTTGTGAAGTGAAACATCCTGAAAATCATAAATTTGCAAACGTATAAATTTCAAAAATTAGCTTATCTTGTGGAATTGTAAATTTAGATCAAGCTAGAGGAATTCTGACGGATTAAGAAAGCTCATCTGGCAAAGCTGTTAATTCAATTGCAGGCAATACTGACAGGCACAGGTAACGTTAGGTTAGATAACAGTATCGATATTATTATTGAGTTTGCTAATTATTGTTGGCACATTTAATTAGGAACACTTTTGAATTATCATGTTTTGCCCATAAATCAGAGTTTGTGATATATTTCTAAAAAAGTAAAAAAAATCTGTATGATAGACTACCTCTTCTGGTAGGTGGATTTCAAATTTCACTGTAGGACTGGGACCCCCTTTTTTCAATCAATATGTACAATATTTCAAAATATTCAATCAATATCAATATCAATGTTTTCAAAGGTTCTAAAGATTTTCCTTAAAAACTAAAATATTAATATTATTTTATTATTTTTCTTTCAAGTTCATTAATTGATCAGTTAAAAGATTTTTAATCAGATGCGTAAATTAAAGTAGAAATTGAAAATTAGCGATGAAAGTAAAAATAAAACTATTTGGTGTTGAACTTCAGAATAACAAATGATAAATTGTACTGAAATTATAAACACATATACAGTATGACCCTTGATTGAGTTTACAAGAGTTTTTTTTTTAATTTTATGACTCTGGATTGAGTTTACAAGAGGGATTTATATTTTATTTTTACTTTTATGTAAAAATGTTATAGGAATTAAAATTTCTGCTTGGTCTGAAACCACCATTTCAGTTATTAAAACATTGATTTATTTATACAGCTACAGGTGTTGGCTAAATAAAAAAAAATCTTACTTTGACACTTTTACAGGTGTTGGCCAAATTAAAAAAAATATTACTTTGACACTTTTACAGTTGTTGCCCAAATTAAAAAAAAAATCTTACTTTGACACTTTAGAAAAATAACATTATATGAACAATCCTCCACCATTTTCTTCGCACAGTTCAAGCCTGGTGTGAAACTTCTGAAAGTTGTTTGGTATTTCTTCAATATTTATCGATGAAAATGCTTCTCGTAGGCGATTTTTTAAATTTTCAGTATTATTGTCTGCATTTGGGAGATTGTTTGCATGATTATATTTTTCTATAATGTTGATAGATGTAATTTTAAATTCTTTTTGCAAATAGTAAATAAATAAGTGTCAAAATAAGATATAAAAAAATTGATTTTGCCAATACCCTGTATAAATAAATCAAAGTTTCGATAACTGAACTGGTAGTTTCAGACCAAGCAGGAATTATAATTCCTATAACATTTTTACTTAAAATTAAGAATTAATCCCATTTGTAAACTCAATCCGGGGACATACTGTATATAAACGAAAATATTTTGCGATGATTTTGAAAGTACAAATATCATGTCAACTTTTGGTTTCCAACAACCGGAGATTGCAATACTGGGCCTGAATCAATTATTACTTAAGAAAACCAAAATCGTTTTAAGTATTTTCATCAATAATGGCTGTAATTAAATATTTGATACATTTACATATGTTGGGTTCAACATCTTTATCTTTATGTCGTATATTATCATTATTATTAAACCAATCGGACGAAAATATATTATTAAATATTTCCTCTTCAAGTAAAAGAAGAAAGAAGAAGTGATGTCATTTTTTTTAAATTTTGCGATACTTTTGAAAGTACAAATATCATGTCAACTTCTGGTTTCCAATAACCGGATATTGCAATACTGTGCCTAAATCAATTATTACTTAAGCAATCCAAAATCGATTGAAATATTTTCATCAATATGGGCCATAATTAAATATTTGATACATTTCCGTTCAAACTAAGGTACAGCACCAATTTCCTCGATGGAAATTTTCAGTCATCGCTCTTCCTCGCCGTTTTCATCCCATTTCCCCATTAATATTCATGTAATTGGGGCGTCTAGTTGGCGAAACGAGGTTACCGACTGGACACAGTGGCCCCCTCTCATGGGGGCCTCAAGAGCAAACAAGAATCGAGATTAGTATCCGTTAGCAATCGCAACGTCCTGCAAAGGGCAATCCCTTGTGAATATTTAATGTAAGTACAAAACATGGGAACTCTTTTCAGAGAGGAGTAAACGCCATGGCCATATCAGAATATCATTTTTATAACTCTACCTAGTATCCAAGTATAGCTGTACTATAAATCTAGTACAAACGATTTGATATATAAAATTGCTAAAGGTTTGATGTAGTCACGCTCACATAAATCTAGTACAAACGATTTGATACATAAAATTGCTAAAGGACCTTATTCTTATATTTTGAATCACTTGAGAATGATATTGTAACCTAGTTTCTTGTACTAGATTTATGTGAGCATGACTACAAATCTTTAATTGTTTTCTTCTTGAAGGTTACAGTAACCCTATACAATAACCACATGTTAGGTATCAAATTGTATTATTGACTAATAAATGATTATTAATATTGGAGGCGGGATATGTGCTTTGTTTGTTTATATAAGCCGGGGCGCGACGCGCTCAGCTGAAGAACGAGTAACGAAGGGCACATTGAGTTATGTGCCTTTATGGAGTGTGGATGCAAGTTGGGTGCTGATTGTGAGGAAAGCATGTGTGGTCTAATGTTTTGGTGTGCGTTGCAATGTGGACGGTTATGGATTAGGTATTGGAATGGATGACCTTTAGGTCAGTACCTAAATTACAATATGTATATTAGATAGAGGTGAGTCCTAGTAAATGAAATAAGATAGGTGAGTCCTAGTAAATGAAATAAGATAGGTTCGTCCTAGAGGAGCGTCCTAGTAAATGAAATAAGAGAGGTTCGTCCTAGAGGTGCGTCCTAGTAAATGAAATAAGAGAGGTTCGTCCTAGAGGTGCGTCCTAGTAAATGAAATAAGAGAGGTTCGTCCTAGAGGTGCGTCCTAGTAAATGAAATAAGAGAGGTTCGTCCTAGAGGTTCGTCCTAGTAAGAGGTATATGTCACTGCTTTGCACATGAAGGTGAAATACAATAGTCGTAGAGAATAATGGTCGAAGCCGTGAGTGCTAGCGATCCAGTTGGCGAGAGAACTGGCGGGGGAAGGGGAGATGCTCCCCCTGGTAAGTCCTTCCAATTATAGTTAATATACAATACTAAAAGAATACTCTTTATATGTGGGGAAATCATTTGGAGCCAATGCCATCTTCGGATCGAGTTCAATATAAAGCCTGCGCATCCTGACCAACGAAAATACTGTATATTATGTAAGTGATTATTATTATTGATAGGTAAAAATGGCGAAAATTTATGTATTAAATATGGCGTCAAGTTAAGGCTCCGATTGGAAAAAGAACTAGCTTAACACACATGTTATGCTGTGTTATGTTGCCTCAATTGGTGTTAGGTTGTAGTTGTACTATGTTACACGGGAAACCCATATGCGCAAAATCATACAGTAATGGATTACTTTAGTGCCCCTTTCGGGCTCAATATTGTTGGGACATATTTATTTTAGTGAAATTAATGTGTTTCGTTCACCCTTAAATGTGTGAATTAGTTCTATTACCGCCTCCACTAAATAACTTGTATTATCTGGATTAATGGTGGTCTGGCCACTAAATTGCAAGATTGCCCATCCCTTGCCTTCGTGGGGTGTAAATCAATCAATTTGTAGTTTAGTAATCTAGTGCCTATTGATTGGAACTGGGGTGTAAACAGTCTCGCCAGCATATCTATGGCCACCATTGTGCGGATTATTGGAGGCCTATAAAGTCATTAGGACTGCCCCATGCTCGCCCCGGGAGATAAATGGTATTTATCCAACAAAGCCGCCGGCAGTTTAAAACCCTCCCTTAACGAATCTATACGCAGGCACTCATAACTCCAATCTTGCACACACTCACGCACTCACGCACAAGCCCCACGCACCCTTCCAAATCTACATCTCATTTACGCAGGGATAAGCCCCGCAATTTCAGCCCCAGTGTCCGTAGCCCCCAATCGCAGCGCAATTATTGAGAGGAACAGGGAACTTGCATGCGTAATTGGATCCTGTTTATGGGGGTTGATTTGGAATCAAAGCCAAGTATCGATTCTGTACGGTTTGGGGCGAGGGTAGGGTTGCCAGAAGCCCCAAACGTACAAAGAGACCAATTTAAATACAAATAAAAACAAATAAATAATCATTAAGATTGTTTCTACCATATACAGGGTGTCATTACGAATCTAATATCAAATTTGCAAATAATTAATTTTCAGAAATTTCAGCAATAGTCAACCCATACTTGTCAATCCAAAAAGTTATATGTTTGATTTTCGCCCTTATTTAATACTGAAACTTTGTCAAATTTTCAGGAGAATTACTTTCAGGTGTACTGTACACGAATCTAATATCAAATTTGCAAATAATAATTTTTCAGAAATTTCAGTAATAGCTAACTAGTACTTGTCAATGCAGAAAGTTATATCCTAGATTTTCTCACTTATTTAATACTGAAACTTTGTCAAATTTTCACGAGAATTAGTTTCAGGTGTACTGTACACCAATCTAATATCAAATTTGCAAATTATAAATTTTCAGAAATTTCAGTAATAGCTGACCCGTACCTGTCTATGCAGAAAGTTATCTATTTGATTTTCTCTCTTATTTAATACTGAAACTTTGGCAAATTTTCACGAGAATTAGTTTCAGGTGTACTGTACACGAATCTAATATCAAATTTACAAATAATAAATTTTCAGAAATTTCAGTAATAGCTAAGCCGTACTTATCAATGTAGAAAGTTATATATTTGATTTTCTCTCTTATTTAATACTGAAACTTTGTCAGATTTTCAGGAGAATTAGTTTTAGGTGTACTGTATACGAATCTGATATCAAATTTGCAAATAATAAATTTTCAGAAATTTCAGAAATAGCTAACCCGTACTTGTCAATGCAGAAAGTTATATTTTTGATTTTCTTTCTTATTTAATACTGAAACTTTGTCAAATTTTCAGGAGAATTAGTTTTAGGTGTACTGTATACGAATCTGATATCAAATTTGCAAATAATAAATTTTCAGAAATTTCATTTGTGGAAAATGTTACTTTGTAAGCATTTTTGATAATAAGTTATTATTATATTTTTACTATCATAAAATTCTAGGTGAAAAAAATCTAGCAGGGGCGCCTCGACGCCGCGACGTACTCTACATACAACTATTTTAAAACACGAACATTTCTGGCACCGATCACAATGTGCATCCAATGAGTTGGAGCCAATATTCCATATTTAGACCCCATTCAGGTTTCCTGCACTCCCCACGTTCCCTCGGGAACTCTGTTTCGGTCACAGGGAAGCCCCGATTTTAATGCCGATAACCTTTAAATTGAGTCGATGAATAGGTTCGGCAATTAACACACACCCGGAAACAATTGCACTATTGCAAAATTGTCCATGTTTGCGTTTACCGGAAATACAAAATTTCCACCATCGTGTTACAGGTAACGAGTTAGTTTTATTTCCCGTACGGCTGTTACAATTGGATCGCGTTATGGAGAAAGCTACCAACCCACAAAATATTAAAAAAATAACCCATATAAATAGTCGATAGCCCAATAAAGATCGATTATATATATATATATATATATATATATATATATATATATATACAGGGTGTCTACGCTAAACCGTTCGTTAAAAGTTTACGGGGTTGCCGTTGTCCTAAAAATTTCAAAAAAATCCTCGTCACGCGGTTGAATCAGTTATCCTCATGTGAAATATTTTCAAGTTTCTATCACTTCCGGTTCCACCGGAAGTAGCACCAACTTTCTTATTTTAAACGGAACACCCCATATATTATTATATTTTTGAATTCCTCGCTTAAATTGGAACATATTTTGTAAGAACGTATATATATATATATATATATATATATATATATATATATATATATATATACAGGGTGTCTACGCTAAACCGTTCGTTAAAAGTTTACGGGGTTGCCGTTGTCCTAAAAATTTCAAAAAAATCCTCGTCACGCGGTTGAATCAGTTATCCTCATGTGAAATATTTTCAAGTTTCTATCACTTCCGGTTCCACCGGAAGTAGCACCAACTTTCTTATTTTAAACGGAACACCCCATATATTATTATATTTTTGAATTCCTCGCTTAAATTGGAACATATTTTGTAAGAACGTATGTACACTTATCTCTTCTAGTTTTCAAGAAAAAAAATGTTTTCTAAAATTTTGACCTCTAAAAGGTAGCCTGAAATCTGTCAATAACTTCTCTTAGGAATAAGATAAAATTATGAATTAAATTTCTAATTATAGATAGAGGATGCCTCTATGAGTGACATAATTGGAAACTGTCAATTTTGATAATAAGTGTTCATAAAATGTCAATATCTAAGTGCCCTCTTAAATATCCTGTAATTCATTTTTTTTAAATGCAATGGCCCATTTTTTATTGCATAGCACGATAGAGAGAAAAATTTACTACAAAAAAGTATAATACAACCATACTCCTAAAGCATGTATTTTTTGAAATATTTCGAGGATTACTTTTTCGTCGCATTTCTGCAGGGTATAATTTTGCAAGTCACAAGTGCACTTTAGTAGGCGTGTGATATGTTTTTGTTTTGTCGCCATTGTAATGCAAACTGTCAAATAATAAAAACATTTAGAATAAAGTATTACAGAAATCAAAATGAACAAAATGAATCATTACACAAATCAACAAATTATCAATTTATTTTTTATACATGGCAACTGCGAAAAAATTGTTGCTCTAACATGTAGAGAATTCAATAAAACTTATCCACATTTGCCGCCGATGAATAAAACAAGATTTAGAAGATTGGAATCAAATGTTGTTTAATTTGGACAAGTGAATGCAATAAGACATCGACAAAAGCCAGTTATGGAAAATGAGGAAGTGCAAGAAATAGTGTCGGCCGGCCTATTTTCAAGTTAATCCACAAGCATCTATCCGCTGTGCTCAAGAGGATTTAGGCGTTGATAAATCTTCAGTACAGACAATTTAAAAAAAAACATGGCATGCACAATTATCACTTATTATCAAAATTGACAGTTTCCAATTATTTTACTCATAGAGGTATCCTCTAGGTACAATTAGAAATATAACTCATAATTTTATCTTATTCCTAAGAGAAGTTATAGACATATTTCAGGCTACCTTTTAGAGGTCAAAATTTTAGAACAAAATTTTTTTCTTGGTAACGTATGTACACTTAACATACGTTCTTACAAAATATGTTCCAATTTAAGCAGGGAATTGATTTATTCATCGGCGGCAAATGTAGATAAGTTTTATTGAATACTCTACATGTCAGAACAACAATTCTATCACAGTTGCCATGTAAAAATAATAAATTGATAATTTGTTGATTTGTGTAATGATTCATTTTGTTGATTTTTATTTCTGTAATACTTTATTCTAAATAGTTTAATTATTTGACAGTTGCATTACAATGGCGATAAAACAAAAGCATATCACATGCCTACTAAAGTGCACTTGTGACATGCACAATTATACCCTGCAGAAATGCGACGAAAAAGTAATCCTCGAAATATTTCAAAAAATACTTGCTTTAGGAGTATGGTTGTATTATACTTTTTTGTAGTAAATTTTTCTCCCTATCGTGCTATACAATAAAAAATGGGCCATTCCATTAAAAAAAAATGAATTACAGGATATTTAAGAGGGCACTTAGATATTGACATTTTATGAACACTTATTATCAAAATTGACAGTTTCCAATTATGTCACTCATAGAGGCATCCTCAATGTATAATTAGAAATTTAATTCATAATTTTATCTTATTCCTAAGAGAAGTTATAGACAGATTTCAGGCTACCTTTTAGAGGTCAAAATTTTAGAAAACATTTTTTTTTCTTGAAAACTAGAAGAGATAAGTGTACATATGTTCGTACAAAATATGTTCCAATTTAAGCGAGGAATACAAAAATATAATAATATATGGGGGTTCCATTTAAAATAAGAAAGTTGGTGCTACTTCCGGTGGAACCGGAAGTGATAGAAACTTGAAAATATTTCACATGAGGACAACTGATTCAACCGTGTAACGAGGATTTTTTTGAAATTTTTATTACAACGGCAACCCCGTAAACTTTTAACGAACGGTTTAGCGTAGACACCCTGTATATATATATATATATATATATATAAAAATAACACTGTTTTTGTACACACAGGGTGAGTTTTGTCGGATGTTTAGCATGGGGATTTCGGAAACTAGCGGAGATAGAGGGACAATTAAAAGGGGAAAGAATTGCAGTTTTACGAGTTTAATTTCATGAGCTTTTTGTTTTTTTGGAAAAATTGCATGGCTAACTGGATATCTCGACAAAATATATTTTTTGTTATTTCGTTCGGAGCATATTGCTCTGTTATTATTGACTTTAGAAAAAATGTGTAAAAGAAAAAGTTATAGGAAATTATATGCTTAATCATACAGTCTAACCGATTATTTTATTTAAGCTATAATTTTTGAGTTATGACACAAACTTGTGTTTTTTCTAATGGAAACCATAGTCGGCCATGACTTTATAGAAAATGCCTCTTTTCAACGATTCCAATGATATATCATATTACATAGGTATTTTTATAAATAATTAAATTACGGGAATTTTTTTCTTTTCAGTTTCGAACTATTCGAAGTAGTACGCTATAGAAACAATTGATAGATACAAACGACAATTATAGAGATCTCCCGATCTCTCTGTTTTAGATTTTTATTTATGGGGAATGGTAAAAGATAGAGTGTATCAAACATCGTACGTCACAGTAGATGACCTTAGAGAAGCTGTACTTACAAGTTACAAGTTTTTGCTGATATTGATGGACGCTCCGTTAGAAAAGCAACAAATTCTGTTTTAAAAAGGTGTGCATTAATCATAATAGTGAACCTTTTGAACATATTTAGTCTTAAATACTTTCCTAACTTTAATTACGTTGTTTTGTACTACTTTAGTTACGTTCTAATATGCTTGTATTGTTTCTCAATTTATCGTCTGTCATTCCCTGTTTAGTAGTTTTGTACTTATGTAATTTTGTTTTATCAGAAATAATTTTTACATAAAATTGTAACTCCAACGAAATAAACATTGTACACCAAAATAATAATGTTTATAATTTCGAAATGAAAAGAAAAATTTTAATAACTAACTTGAATTTTATTATTTAACGCGTTGCGCATCTATCAATTGTTTCCATAGCCTACTTCTTGAATAGTTCGAATATGAAAAGTAAAAAATAACGATAATTTAATTATTTATAAAAATAACTATGTCAAGTGATATATCATTAGAATAGTTGAAAAAGCGCCTGTTTTATAAAGTCATGGCCAACTATGGTTTCCATTAGAAAAAACTCAGCTTTGTCTCATAACTCAAAAATTACAGCTTTAATAAAATAATCGGTTAGATTGTGTTATTAAGCACATAATTACGTACAACTTTTTCCTTTACACATTTTTTCTAAACTCAATAATAACAGATCCATAGGCACCGAACCAAATAACAAAAAATATATTTTTTCGAGATATCTAGTTAGCCTTGCTATTTTTTCAAAAAACAAAAACCTAATGAAATTGAACTCGTAAAACTGCAATTCTTTCCCCATTTAATCGTCCCTCTATCTCCGCTAGTTTCCGAGATCCCCATACTAAACATCCAAAAAAACTCACCCTGTATAAATTTGAGCTTTTATTTGCTGCTTAAGTCTTAGAAAGATTGGGCTTATACTGAATTGTAAAAATTTTGCAAACGTTTTCACTACATTTTTAATATTCATTATTTAATTTTGCAGAAAGCGACCAACCCAATTAGCTTTATCTATTTTACGTTTTATTTGTGATTTGTTAAAGATCTTTCCATTATTTTCAACAAATTTGTCCAGGGACAAATTTGCTCAAGGAAATATTTTGCTCAAAATTTTAACTTATACTCCACCACTTCCTCATACAATTTATTTTAGTTTATTAGTTTTAAAACATAATGAAAAATTAATGTTGTCAATAATTGATTATAACAATAAAAACTGTAAAGTCTGATATCTCGTTTTAGTTCTAATGTGGGTTAGTAGCTTTCTGCATAACACGATCCAATTATAACACATTATTGGAAGAATTACAAAAAATATAAATATTTGCGCTGCCCCTGCTCCCGATTGTGCCGAAATTACATAAAGCTAATTATAACCATTATCCTCGATACGTTTACTTGAACACAGCCCGTCCATTATACAGGTCATCAGTGTTAAATTTCATTACACACTCCCACTGTAAACAGAGCCTCTCTACTTATATCTGGGTAAACGTCTCAATTCATTTCTTTAATGAACCATCCAAATAGCCAAATAGAAACCGCCGAATTTATAAACAAACAATCAAAGCCCGAAAGTGTGACACGCTTTCCTCATTCACAAATTCTCTCGAATTTATAACCAAATCTGGCAATCTCTAATCGCACAAAAGGATAATGGTGTGAACCTTCTGGCTTCGATTTCACCCGTTTCTGTGTGTATCCGAAGAGCTCGCATGTGGGCATTCGTCGAGCACAATGCATCGTTAGCCAGCAGTTTTGCAAGAAGACGGTCAACAATTGGTATCAATTTACTTTTAAACGCTCCGAGCAATTGGCTGATTCACTGCGCAGACAGTTCGAGAGTCTTCGGGTAAAATAAGCGATTGTTGATAGGACGTGGCTCATTCAATTTGTTGCATTTACATGAGGATGAAAAATGAAGGCAAAGCAGACAAAAGAAGAAATCAAAGTAAAAGAGAAAATAAAAAGGAATGAACCAAAAGAAACAAAATATCAAGAAATATACCAAGAGATTGTAGAAATGAAAGCCAAAGAAGAACGACAAGAAATATGAGTTAAAGAAAAAAATTGTTTTGGTGCCGAGGATTTTGAAACTGATTTTAGCTATATTTGGGTCACTGAAACTAAATATGAAATCAGATTGTAGAAATGAAAACCAAAGAAGAACGACAAGAAATAGGAGTTAAAGAAAAAAAATGTTTTGGTGAAAATGAAGGCAAAACAAACAAAAGAAGAAAGAAAGTAAAAGAGAAAATAAAGAGGTATAAACCAAAAGAAACAAAATATCAAGAAATAGACCAAGAGATTGTAGAAATGAAAGCCAAAGAAGAACGACAAGAAATATGAGTTAAAGAA
This sequence comes from Othius punctulatus, assembly GCA_951805005.1. Lineage (NCBI taxonomy): Eukaryota > Metazoa > Arthropoda > Insecta > Coleoptera > Staphylinidae > Othius > Othius punctulatus. The sequence goes on along the minus strand of OX638141.1, from coordinate 6,009,178 downwards.
AAAAATTGTTCTGGTGCTGAGGATTTTGAAACTGATTTTAGCTATATTTGGGTCACTGAAACTAAATATGAAATCAGTTTTTCTCTAGTAGCTCTACTTTTTTAGATAATAGTGTTTTAATGTGCAGTTCTACACGAAATGTATTGAAGTTGAGCTTCGCGTGATATTTGTGTTTAGGAAAAAGTTGGTATAAAGTTAACTTGAAACTTACTGTGTTGTAAATTGAAATTTACTACAATGTTCGCAGTTTCTATACATTCTTCCAAACTTACTTTTGATATATTTTTTTTTATATTCTGGAGACATTTTTTGTATTCTTGAAATATTCATTGAATTTTCATATAATTTTTTTTTGGCAACTTCTGAAATCTTTATGAAAATTTGATGCACTTATATATTTATTTGTAAATTTTTTTATATTATCACCCAATTTTCTGCAATTTTCTCTCTGTGTGCTTTCTTCACTTCAGCACTTTCTTTCAGTTTTTCGAAGTGGTGGAGTAACCAAGTAAAAGAAGAAGTGGCAAAACAGGAAAATATAAGGAAAAAATGCATGCAAGCAAGAAATTGCCAGGAAATGTTTGGAAATTGGAAATTGTGAGGAAATTTTCTGAAAATTGCAAATTATCAGAAAATATAAAGAAAAAAAAAGCAAACAGGAAATTGCCAGGAAATATTCTGGAAATTGGAAATTGTCAGGAAATTTTCTGGAAATTGGAAATTGTCAGGAAATATAAGGAATGAATGCATGGAAATTGGAAATTGCCAGGAAATATTCTGGAAATTGTAAATTGTCAGGAAATTTTCTGGAAATTGGAAATTGTCAAGAAATATAAGGAAAGAATGCATGGAATTGGAAATTGTCAGGAATTTGGAAATTGTTAGGAAATTGTATGGCACTTATCTGGAAATGGTTTGGGCCAATTTTTTATCGCATATTTATTAAATTTTGTGCAATTTAATTGAAACTCGTCATATTCTATCGAAATTACTAAAATTTTAGGGCATTTATTTGTATATTTTGATGATAAATTAATTATGATGATATGATGGAAAGGTTTTACGCAACATCATGATAATTTTCAAGAGTTTCACCTTCATAACCCCTTTTTGAAATTTACTACAATGTTCGCAGTTTCTAAACATTCTTCTAAACTTAACTTTTGATATATATATATATATATATATATATATATATATATATATATCTATATATATTTTAAATTCTGCACTCATTTGATTTATTCTAGTAATTTTCATTAAATTTTTATACAATTTTTTCTTGGCAACTTCTGAAATCTTTATGAAATTTAATGCACTTGTATATTTATTTGTAAAATTTTTAATATTATAACCCAATTTTCTGCAATTTTCTCTCTGTGTGCTTTTTTCACTTCAGCACTTTCTTTCAGTTTTTCTAGGTAGTGGAGTAACAAAGTAAAAGTAGTGGCAAAAAAGAAAAATATAATGAAAAAATGCAAAGTAATTGGAAATTGTCAGGAAATTTTCTGGAGATTGTCTGGCAATTGTCTGGCTTTCTTCACTTCAGCACATTCGTTCAGTTTTTCGAAGTGGTGGAGTAACCAAGTAAAAGAAGAAGTGGCAAAACAGGAATATATAAGGAAAAAATGCATGCAAACAAGAAATTGCCAGGAAATGTTTGGAAATTGGAAATTGTCAGGAAATTTTCTGAAAATTGCAAATTATCAGGAATTATAAAGAAAAAATGCAAGCAAACAGGAAATTGCCTGGAAATATTCTGGAAATTGGAAATTGTCAGGATATTTTCTGGAAATTGGAAATTGTCAGGATATATAAGGAAAGAATGCATGGAAATTGGAAATTGCCAGGAAATATTCTGGAAATTGTCAGGAAATTTTCTGGAAATTGGAAATTGTCAGGAAATATAAGGAAAGAATGCATGGAAATTGGAAATTGTCAGGAAAATTTCTGGAATTTGGAAATTGTCAAGAAATTGTCTGGCACTTATCTGGAAATTGTTTGGGCAAATTCTTTATCACATATTTATTAAATTTTGTGCAATTTAATTGAAACTCGTCATATTCTATCGAAATTGCTAAAAGTTTAGGGCATTTATTTGTATATCTTGATGATAAATTAGATATGATGATATGATGGAAAGGTCTTATGCAACTTCATTAAAATTTTCTTGTTTTTCGCTTTCTTTCAGTTTCAGAAGACATTTTTTAAATTCACTGCAATGCTCAACTGCAAAGAATGCATGGGTATTGGAAATTGTCAGGAAATTTTCTGGAATTTGGAAATTGTCAGGAAATTGTCTGGCACTTATCTGGAAATTGTTTTGGCAAATTTTTTATCGCATATTTATTAAATTTTGTGCAATTTAATTGAAACTCGTCATATTCTATCGAAATTGCTAAAATTTTAGGGCATTTTTTTGTATATTTTCATGATAAATTAAATATGATGATATGATGGAAAGTTTTATGCAACTTCATTAAAATTTTCTAGTTTTTCGCTTTCTTTCAGTTTCAGAAGACATTTTTGAAATTCACTGCAATGTTCGCAATTTTTAAACCTGAAAGTTTAGGATAATAATTTTTATATTTTGATAATTAATTTAATATGATAATATCATAGCAACGTGTCATGCAACATCATTATAATTTTCTAGATTTTCACTTTCATAACCCCTTTCTAAAATTTACTACAATGTTCGCAGTTTCTATACATTCTTCCAAACTTCCTTTTGATATATTTTTTTGTAATTCTAGACTCATTTTTTGTATTCTTGAAATATTCATTGAATTTTCTTATAATTTTTTTTTGGCAACTTCTGATATCTTTATCGATATTTTCGAATAGCCAATAAGGTTCGAATAGCTGTGATGATAGCAAACCTCCGATGGGAGATGCACTGCAAGAAGAAGAAGATATCTTTATGAAAATTTGATGCAATTATATATTTATTTGTAATTTTTTTGATATTATCACCCAATTTTCTGGTATTTTCTCTTTGTGTGCTTTCTTCACTTCAGCACTTTCACAGTTTGTCGAAGATGTGGAGTAACCAAGTAAAAGAAGAAGTGGCAAAAAATGAAAATAGAAGGCAAAATGCAACGTAATTGGAAATTGTCAGGAAATATACTGGAAATTGGAAATTGTCAGGAAATTTCCTGGAAATTGGAAATTGCCAGGAAATATAAGGAAAGAATGCATGGAAATTGGAAATTGTCAGGAAAATTTCTGGAATTTGGAAATTGTCAGGAAATTGTCTGGCACTTATCTGGAAATTGTTTGGGCAAATTCTTTATCACATATTTATTAAATTTTGTGCAATTTAATTGAAACTCGTCATATTCTATGGAAATTGCTAAAAGTTTAGGGCATTTATTTGTATATTTTGATGATAAATTAAATATGATGATATGATGGAAAAGTTTTATGCAACTTCATTAAAAATTTCTAGTTTTTGGCTTTCTTTCAGTTTCAGAAGATATTTTTGAAATTCACTGCAATGTTCGCAATTTGTAAACCTGGAAGTTTAGCATAATAATTTTTATATTTTGATAATTAATTTAATATGATAATATGATGGAAATGTCTTATGCAACTTAATTAAAATTTTCTAGTTTTTCGCTTTCTTTCAGTTTCAGAACACATATTTGAAATTCACTGCAATGCTCGCAATTTTTAAACCTGAAAGTTTAGGATAATAATTTTTATATTTTGATAATCAATTTAATATGATAATATCATGGAAACGTGTTATGCAACATCATTATAATTTTCTAGATTTTCACTTTCATAACCGCTTTCTAAAATTTACTACAATGTTCGTAGTTTCTATACATTCTTCCAATCTTACTTTTGATATATATTTTTTGAAATTCTGGATTCATTTTTTGTATTCTTGAAATATCCATTAAATTTTCTTATAATTTGTTTTGGCAACTTCTGATATCTTTTCGATATTTTCGAATAGCCAATAAGGTTCGAATAGCTGTGATGATAGCAAACATACGATAGGAGATGCACTGCAAGAAGAAAAAGATATCTTTATGAAAATTTGATGCAATTATATATTTATTTGTAAAAATTTTGATATTATCACTCAATTTTCTGCAATTTTCTCTTTGTGTGCTTTCTTCACTTAAGCACTTTCACAGTTTTTCGAAGTTGTGGAGTAACCAAGTAAAAGAAGAAGTGGCAAAAAATGAAAATATAAGGCAAAATGCAACGTAATTGGAAATTGTCAGGAAATATTCTGGAAATTGGAAATTGTCAGGAAATTTTCTGGAAATTGGAAATTGTCAGGAAATATAAGGAAATAATGCATGGAAATTGGAAGCTGTGAGGAAATTTTCTGGAATTTGGAAATTGTCAGGAAATTGTCTGGCACTTATCTGGAAATTGTTTGGGCAATTTTTTTATCACATATTTATTAAATTTTGTGCAATTTAATTGAAACTCGTCATATTCTATCGAAATTGCTAAAAGTTTAGGGCATTTATTTGTATATTTTGATGGCAAATTAAATATGATCATATGATGGAAAGGTTTTGTGCAACTTCATTAAAATTTTCTAGTTTTTCGCTTTCTTCCTGTTTCAGAAGACATTTTTGAAATTCACTGCAATGTTCGCAATTTATAAACCTTAAAGTTTAGGATAATAATTTTTATATTTTGATAATTAATTTAATATGATCATATGATGGAAAGGTTTTATGCAACTTCATTAAAATTTTCTAGTTTTACGCTTTCTTCCAGTTTCAGAACACATTTTTGAAATTCATTGCAATGTTCGCAATTTTTAAACCTTAAAGTTTAGGATAATAATTTTTATATTTTGATAATTAATTTACTATGATGATATGATGGAAAGGTTTTATGCAACTTCATTCAAATTTTCTAGTTTTTCGCTTTCTTCCAGTTTCAGCAGACTTGTTTGAAATTCACTGCAATGTTCGCAATTTTTAAACCTGAAAGTTTAGGATAATAATTTTTATATTTTGATAATTAATTTAATATGATAATATCATAGCAACGTGTCATGCAACATCATTATAATTTTCTAGATTTTCACTTTCATAACTCCTTTCTAAAATTTACTACAATGTTCGCAGTTTCTATACATTCTTCCAAACTTACTTTTGATATATTTTTTTGAAATTCTGGATTCATTTTTTGTATTCTTGAAATATTCATTAAATTTTCTTATAATTTTTTTTTGGCAACTTCTGATATCTTTATCGATATTTTCGAATAGCCAATAAGGTTCGAATAGCTGTGATGATAGCAAACCTCCGATAGGAGATGCACTGCAAGAAGAAGAACATATCTTTATGAAAATTTGATGCAATTATATATTTATTTGTAATTTTTTTGATATTATCACCCAATTTTCTGCAATTTTCTCTTTGTGTGCTTTCTTCACTTCAGTGCTTTCACAGTTTTTCGAAGTTGTGGAGTAACCACGTAAAAGAAGAAGTGGCAAAAAATGAAAATATAAGGCAAAATGCAACGTAATTGGAAATTGTCAGGAAATTTACTGAAAATTGGAAATTGTCCGGAAATATAAACAAAAAATGCATAGAAATTGGAAATTGCCAAGAAATTTTCTGGAAATTGGAGATTGTCAGGAAATTTTCTGGAAATTGTAAGAGTAAGAAGAGTAATAAAATTGAGAAAATGCAAGACAAATTTAAAAATATTTTTGAAAAATCTGGAAATATTCTTGTTCTCTAAATTTGGAGTTGCGAGATTTGGAAATATTCGATTTTCAAATTAAAAGTTTCGAAGGATTGGATAGTATAGAAGTAGTAGTATAGTATATTTCACAGTATTATGATCCTAATGGATATTACTGTATCAGGTTATTAAAAATAATGAAAATTAGATTACTATAATTAAATTATCTTCAATAATTAGAATACTTCTCTTATTTTGGAGCATGATTGATACTTTTTTCGTAAATATTGAAAAAACGTTCCTCGAAAATGAAGAAAATTTACCCTAAATTTAGGAGGATTGGTAACGGTATTGAGAAAATTTTGGAGAAATATTTTTAAAATCTTCAATTATTTTTGTGGAATACCAATTTTTGGACGAATCTTTATAAATTTGTACCTACTGAATTACCACAATCCAAATTTTAAGAATCTTTTAAATCATCTATCAATATGTCAATGTGCTGTTTGTTATACGTAGTGAAAAGTGTTACTTTTTCGTCCGCAAACACTTTTCGTCCGCTATTTACTGTCAGTATCAATCTTCCAATGTGCTGTTTGTTATAAGTAGTGAAAGTGTTACTTTTTCGTCCGCAAACACTTTTCGTCCGCTATTTACTGTTAGTATCAATCTTCCAATGTGCTGTTTGTTATAAGTAATGAAAGTGTTACTTTTTCGTCCGCAAACACTTTTCGTCCGCTATTTACTATAAATATCAATCTGTCAATGTGCTGTCTGTTATAAATATTAAAAAAGTAAGAATTAATTAAATCCTTGTCGTATTAATAAAAAATATATACACGTAATCTTAAAAATTACGGGAAATACTTTTATCAATATTGAAATTCAAAACGCTTTATATTAATCGTAGCTTGATATATTTATTACGCTACTGGATAAAGCTGTGTAAACAAGAAAGTTAATAACTACGAACTTATCCCAGCGGCCTGGGACGCGAAAATTCGTGCTAAAGCATGAAAATAATAAAACTTATAAAGCGATACACTGTTTCAGTTAACTTTTTAAAAGCATGCAGTTATTACTTGAGCAGCGAAGTAATGTAATAAAAATTAAACTAGACGTGCAAATACAAGATTGAAACAATTAACAGATGAATTTTGAAAATTTCTGCTTGTGTCAGTTTCAAAACAACTTGAAAGCATTGTTATTTATTAATTTTTTTAATTTTTATTAGTGTATTGTTTTTTTATAATAAAATAAGAAAGAGTCTTTAAATTAATATAAAAAATACTAGTAAGCACTTGAAAATAAAAAAAACATAAGATTATATTATTATTTTTGATTATAATTTTCTTTTCGTCCGTGGGTACAGACGAAAAGTGTTACTTTTTCGCCCGCAAAACACTTTTATTCGTCCGCCATTTACTATCAATGTCAACTATCAATGATACTGTCAATGATACTGTCAATATCAATCTGCTAATGTGCGGTTTACTATAAGTATAATATTTCGTTCGTGGGTGCGGACGAAAAGTGTTACTTTTTCGTCCGCAAACACTTTTCGTCCGAACATTAAAAATTCAAAAGTTTAAAATGTTCCAAATTAATTCATTATGCATTAAAACAAACAGTTTTTAACGCATATTCAAATATCCATTTTGTGAAAAAAGTGTTTCATATTAATTAAGGTGCATAAAAACATAACGTTACAAATGCATTCATCTTGCATTGAGCATTAAGATTAAAGTACCTACATTCAAAATTCAATAGTTTAAAATGTTCCAAATTAATTCATTAAGCATTAAAACAAACAGTTTTTAACGTATATTCAAATATCCATATTGTAAAAAAAAGTGTTTTATATTAATAAAATTGCATAAAAATATAACGTTACAAAAGCATTTACCTTGCATTAAGCATTAAGATTAAAGTGCCTATATTCAAAATTCAATAGTTTAAAATGTTCCAAATTAATTCATTATGCATTAAAACAGTTTGTAAAATGTATTCAAATATCCACATTTAAATGTTTAAATTTATAAGAAATAATTGAATAAGAATTGTAAATTGATAATAATAAGAATTGTAAATTGTCGCCGTTCGTGTGAATTTGTTTACGCGAGCTCTTTCTTGAAATTTGACAGACTATAGACTCATGTAAGTGGTTATTTACTTTTAGCGGTTATTTTATGCGGTTTTAAGTGGTTATTTATTTTAGGTGGTTATTTACAGGCCATGTGCCTGTAAAGGGTTGCCATGACGACTTTATATGACACTTAAGTCTGTGGAGTGTTACCTGGACGCTTAAGTCTAAAACAAACTCGGCCCCACCGGGTCAATCAAGATGGCAGTAAGCAATGGCATTGACAATTCAAACTGTCATCACCAGCATCAACAGATGTTACTGAAGATGTGAACGATAGTTATTTTCAATGGTTTTCATTTCCAAGAGAACTTAAAATGTATTAGCCTTACTGGGGCTCACTGGATTTGAGATCTCGCTCCTCACGTCGCTCACCCAGCAAACTTTGCAGCTCGCCAGTAAAGGCAAACGTACAGAACTAGACAAAACAAACACGGGACAACTTTTACAGCAATTTGGCATTATTTTTAGCTGAGTAACTCACAAAAAATCCTCATTTAAATGATGTTCACAAAGTTAGAATTTGTACAAAAATTGAAGAAAGGTGGTCTATGAGGCGCTTAGCTGAGGAATTTCATATGGAGAAAAGTACAGTATCACAAAAGTGTACAGTTTTTTCTGGCATAGTACTGTACTTAATTTTTGCCATAATATTAGCTGAGTAACTTAAAAATATGTAAAATTCCTCATTTAAATGAGTTCACAAAGTTAGAATTTGTACAAAAAATGAAGAAAGGTGGTCTATGAGGCGCTTAGCTGAAGTATTTCATATGAAGAAAAGTGCAGTATTACAAAAGTGTCCAGTTTTTTCTGGCCTAGTATTGTACTATGCCACGTAAATAACTACTATATTGTATTTCTGCAAATAATGTTAACGGCAAAATAGTACATACCTCAAGGGAAAATGCTAGGATTATATTTCGGTCCCGACACGAAGCATCCATTTTTTCAATAAATTCCTCAAAAACTCTACCAGAGTATAGTTTCCATAAATGTTGGCAGTAATAAGGTCGTTACCAATAGAAATCAAATCCTAATCCTAGCAAATGCTAGGATTATATTTCGGTCCCAACTTCCCAATTTCCCAATTTCGTCCCAATTTCGGAAGCATCCACAATTTCAATAAATTCCTCAAAAACTCTACCAGAGCATAGTTTCCCAAAATTTCGGTAGTAATAAGATTGTTATCAATAGAAATCAAATCCTAATCCTAGGTTTTTGAGTTTTTGAGGACTTTATAGAAATTGTGGATGCTTCCTCGCGTTGGGACCGAAATATAGTCCCAACACGAGGAAGCATCCACAATTTCTATAAAGTCCTCAAAAACTCTACCAGAGCATAGTTTCCAAACATGTTGGCAGTAATAAAATTGTTATCAATAGAAATCAAATCCTAATCCTAGCAAATGCTAGGATTTTATTTCGGTCCCAACACGAGGAAGCATCCAAAATTTCTATAAATTCCTCAAAAACTATACCAGAGCATAGTTTCAAAAAATGTCTGCAGTTATGAGATTGTTATCAATAGAAATCAAATCCTAATCCTAGGTTTTTGAGTTTTTGAGGACTTTATAGAAATTGTGGATGCTTCCTCGTGTTGGGACCGAAATATAGTCCCAACACGAAGAAGCATCCACAATTTCTATAAAGTCCTCAAAAACTCTACCAGAGCATAGTTTCAAAAATTGTCGTCAGTAATAAGATTGTTATCAATAGAAATCAAATCCTAATCCTAGCAAATGCTAAGATTATATTTTGGTCCCAACACGAGGAAGCATCCACAATTTCTATAAAGTCCTCAAAAACTCTACCAGAGCATAGTTTCAAAAAATGTCTGCAGTAATAAGATTGTTATCAATAGAAATCAAATCCTAATACTAGGTTTTTGAGTTTTTGAGGACTTTATAGAAATTGTGGATGCTTCCTCGTGTTGGGACCGAAATATAGTCCCAACACGAGGAAGCATCCACAATTTCTATAAAGTCCTCAAAAACTCTACCAGAGCATAGTTTCAAAAAATGTCTGCAGTAATTAGATTGTTATCAAGAGAAATAAAATCAAATTTGACAAAAAGAACAACGATTTTTGCGCTAATAAAAATGTGAATGTCAAAATTGATAAGTAAACCAATAAATTTAACTTATATGTGCTCATTATATTCCATTCTTCCAAAAGTGGAAAAATAGCTATTTATGGTATATGTGAATAAAGACAAATTTTATCCACGAAACAATTGTTAAATAATATTTTTGAATGGATAAAATTTTATTTAATCACATGTATGATACAAGATTTTTTCCAATTTTGCAGAATTATTTTGCTATTAATTTTTTTATTGATTAGGTAATTTATTTACATAAATGTTAATTGTACTATTATTAATTTGATGAACTCTTAAACCAGGACAGTTGACTCTATTTTCGTCAGAAGATTTCCAATTCGTTATCAGAATTGAAGAATTTGCATGAAGTGTCACATTGTCAGATGACATAAAAAAATTAAAAATGGTGCCTATTTACGTATTTTTTACTTTATTCACGTTGTCAATGGTTATAGTGAATAAAGTGAAAAGGTAAACATTTTATTCACCCATTGGATTAAAGTGTTAAATGATGAGATTCAATATACATATGGAGCATTTTAATAATGCGAATTGGAAAATAGCTATTTATTGTATAAATGAATAAAGTCGAATTTTATCCACGAAAAAATAGTTTAGCGCAAGAGGCGAAGCTAAGTACGATACTGTTTTCTACATTATTAGGTGACAACGAAAATTCACAATTTTTTTAAAACTGTATGCACGTTGTCAACGGTTATAGTGTAATAAAGGTGTGTAAGGTAATAAAGTGAAAATGTAAAGATTTTATTCACGCATTCGATTAAAGTTTTGTTTCAATGATGAGATTCAATGAACATAATTCCACCATTAGATTAGATAAAGTTGCTACTTTATTCTACTAGTGGATAATATACCACATTATATAGTTCAAATGAGAACGATTATGGGGCAATTATGAGTTTGTCGTGAATAACAATATATTCACTCATTACATGATGTTTATGTTTCAATAACGTAAAGTAAATGTTAAAAATGATTATGGGGCAATTAATTATCAGTTCGTCGTGAATAACAATATATTCACTCATTACCTGATGTTTATTTTTCAATAACGTAAAGTAAATGTTAAAATTGATAAGTAAATCGATAAATGTATCTAACTTGTGTTCATTATTTTCCATTCTTCCAAATGTGGAAAAAGGGCTGTTTATGGTATAAGTGAATAAAGTCGAATATTATCCACGAAAAAACAGTTTAGAGCAAGAGGAAATGCGATAATGTTTTCGACATTATCAGTTGATAACGAAAATTTCAAGGATAGTGCGATTTTACGCTTTGTTTGACTTTATTTGCGTTGGAAAAGAAGCCAATCTAATTAATAGAGTGAAAATATAAACATTTTATGGACCCATTCGATTAAAATCTTGTTTTTATGATTCAATATACATAATGAGCATTTTAATAGTGCGAATTGGAAATAGTTATTTTATCCTACCATTAGATAAAGTTGTTACTTTATTCCACAAGTGGATAAAGATGTTACTTTTTTCCACGTGTGGATAATATATCATATTACATAGTTCAAATGAGACCGATTATAAAGCAATTATGAGTTTGTCGTGAATACCAGTACAGGGTATCTCCAAAATGGTGTCCATCCTTTATACGTACTACACTACACTACCAACCAACCAGTATGACTCTAAATCCACAAACAAAATTTTCCTGTGATGGTTATTTTTGAAGTTATCAGCGTATGCAGTTGCGTCTGCAGATTCTCTCTATCATATTTAAAAAAAAAAACCGTGTTTAAAATGATTTAAAACGGTTCAATGTTAAATTTAAAAAAATGTCGAAATCAATTTTTTAACACAAATTTTGAGAAAATAGTGGGTATTTTCAAACTAAAAATATGTTGAAATGAAATATTTAACACAAATTTTGAGAAAACAATAGGTATTTTCAAATTTAAAATATGTTGAAATCAAATTTTTAACACAAATTTTGAGAAAATAATGGGCATTTTCAAATTTTGAATACAGCAGGAACACATCATAACTCATAGCATAAGTGAATATTTAGTGTAGATCTTTATATGTGCAACTTGGATGTATTTATGTTGGTTATTGGTTATTTTTGAAGTTATAAGCGTATGAAGTTGTATCTGCAGATTCTCACTTTATAATATATTGAAAAAAAACCGTGTTTAAAATGATATAAAACGGTTCAATGTTAAATAAAAAATAGGTTGGAATCAATTTTTTAACACAAGTTTGAGCAAATAATGGGTATTTTCAAACTAAAAATATGTTGAAATCAAATTTTTATCACAAATTTTGAGAAAATAATGGGTATTTTCATACTAAAAATATGTTGAAATCAAATTTTTAACACAAATTTTGATAAAATAATGGGTATTTGCAAACTAAAAATATGTGGAAATCAAATTTTCCTGTGATGGTTATTTTTGAAGTTATAAGCGTATGAAGTTGCGTCTGCAGATTCTCACTTTATAATATTTTTCAAAAAATGTCGGTGATTAAATTTACGTTAAACGGTTCAAAGTTAAAGAAAAAATATGTTGAAATAAAAATTTTAACACAAATTTTGAGAAAATAATGGGTATTTTCAAACTAAAAATATGTTGAAATCAAATTCTTAACACAAATTTTGATAAAAACAAGACTATTTTCAAATTAAAAATATGTTGAAATCAAATTTTTAACACAAATTTTGAGAAAACAATACGTATTTTCAAATTAAAAATATGTTGAAATCAAATTTTTAACACAAATTTTGAGAAAATAATGGGCATTTTCAAATTTTGATTACAGCAGGAACACATCATAACTCATAGCATAAGTGAATATTTAGTGTAGATCTTTATATGTGCAATTTGGATGTATTTATGTTATTGTGATGCGTTTCTATTTCGTTTGGAGCTGTTTGAACCAAATTTGTATGTCAAACTTATTAGAAATTAAATGCTATCAATCAATCTATCTGTCTATCTATCTGTCTATCTATCTGTCTATCTATCTATCTATCTATCTATCTATCTATCTATCTATCTATCTATCTATCTATCTACATATCTATTTATCTATCTATCTATATATTTATTTATCAATATATCTATCTATATATCTATATATCTATCTATCTATCTATATATCTATCTATCTATCTATCTATCTATCTATCTATCTATCTATATATCTATCTATCTATCTATCTATCTATCTATCTATATATCTATCTATATATCTATCATTTGGAAACTATGGAAGTACTTACTTACGTAAGTACTTAGTTTTATGTTTTTATAGCCCAGGCCATAAAAGTGACTCAATTGTTTCATCTTGACAACTTACTTATTTGTCACTCATTTATTCACTCATTACCTAATATTTTTTCTTTTCAATATCGTAATAGCTATTTATGGTATACGTGAATAAAGTCGAATTTTATCCACGAAAAAACAGATTAGCGCAAGAGGCGAAGGCGAGTGCGATAATGTTTTCGAGTAGATAGAATTGCGTTATTAAGTACTTACTTAAGTAAGTACTTAGTTTTATGTTTTTATAACCCAGGCCATAAAAGTGACTCATTTTTTTCATCTTGACAACTAACTTATTTGTCACTCATTTATTCACTCATTACGTAACATTTTTTCTTTTCAATAACGTAATAGCTATTTATAGTATTAGTGAATAAAGTCGAATTTTATCCACGAACAAACAGTTTAGCGCAAGAGGCGAAGCCAAGTGCGATAATGTTTTCGAGTGGATAGAATTGCTTTATTCACGTGTATCATACAAGATTTTTCCCAATTCGTTATCAGAATTGAATAATTTGCGTGAAGTGTCACATTGTCAGGTGACAACGAAAATTTCAATGATAGTGCGAATTTACCTAGTTTTTTATAGTGTTATAAGTGTTATAGTGAATAAAGTGAAAATGTAATCATTTTATTCACCCATTAGATTAAAGTGCAGTTTCAACGATGAGATTCAATATACATAATGAGCATTTAAATAATGCAAATTATTGGAAAAAGTAAGTAATATTATCAATTATGTACAAAAAAATGCGCATTTTAATAATGCGAATTGTAAAGTAAAGTAAGGTTATCAATTATGTACAAAAATATAAATTGTTCATATCAGTCAACTACTTACAGTTTAAGTAGTTTCTCTTCACATTCGAGAAGGAATAAAGATACTCTAAGGTAGACTTACCTGAAAAAAAGAAAAATACAGTAATTAATAATAATTTAAGAGCAATTTTATAGTTTATAGGCAGCGGTGAACAATGTTTAGCAATCAGTTCTAACAGTTATAATAACAAATTGTATCTATTGTAAATTGTAATATCATGATGTCATATCAGTTCTAACAGTTATAATAACAAATTGTATCTATTGTACATTGTAATATCATGATGTCATATTGTAACGTTATGTTTTTCGCATACGTGCATGGTCGCGTGGGTGCCTAACTGAACTCATGATGCCATATCAGTTCTAACAGTTATAATAACAAATTGTATCTATTGTACATTGTAATATCATGATGTCATATTGTAACGTTATGTTTTTCGCATACGTGCAGGGTCGCGTGGGTGCCTAACTGAACTCATGATGTCATATCAGTTCTAACAGTTATAATAACAAATTGTATCTATTGTACATTGTAATATCATGATGTCATATTGTAACGTTATGTTTCTCGCATACGTGCATGGTCGCGTGGAAGCCTAACTTAACTCCCTAACAAAAAGTTACTCCGATCACCGCCCCCCACCCCACGTGAACTTGTCAGGGGCAACATCCGAATAATTGTCGGGGTAAGTGACCGCCAATTATTTATTTATTTAACGGAAAAAACTACGTATTTACATACATTACAAATAATAAGTAAAGAGTACACACCATTAGAACACTAAAATAACAATAATTAACCCTAAAGAAACAAATAACCAACAACGATATAACGACGATAAAATGGTAAACCATATCTAAAACAGAAATTCACCCAATAGATCCCGTTTAAATTAAGGGAGGATATTGTTGAAGAGTGATAGTTGATGAAAGATGAAATCTCTCAAAGGTGAGATGAAGTTAATGACAGCCTCCCTCAACGTCAGCTGAGTTGTGGATTAATTACGACCTCGAATCGCTATACTTATCGGCCGTTATCGATCTTTAGGTAAGATTTAGCCCTTTCGTTAGTGGTACTTATACCACCCCCTATCTGTAGGCCAAGTTGTTACGGGCGTACGACCCGTATCTACAACTCCAGATCACCTCCACGACGCACAGTGGCTTATAATCGATTTCTGTCTTTTACAAAAGAGCCTTTGATACTTTTTATACGATAAGTGCATAACTATAAAAATTATTAACCCTATGTTGTACGATAATAAAAACCCTATGTAGAGAGAACACAATTGGGGACACCTTGGATTCATGGAAGGGGCTGGGCACTAGAGAAGCAATTGTAGCACACTGGTCCTAGTACAAAATAGCCAAGACCACAGAAAACCAGTATGGATATATTTCTTAGACTACGAGAAGGTTTTCGACAGAGTACAATATCACAAACACATCGAGATCCTAAAGCAATCGGACATTGGACCAGAAGGACATCGGTTCAATACTTCACTGTTTGGTGCAATAACGTGACACAACTTTTGTATTGCGTGTTGTCTAATATCTTGAGGACAAACTGTATAAGTACCTATGTATATATTATCTGTATTATGACTGTATTGCTATGCAATAAACAAACTTATAAAACAAAATAACAAAAATATAAATCTTTAACCTGCAAAAGAATTGTTTTATTATCTTGTATGTTAAAAAAACTGAAACGTTTTTCTTTTCAGTTGACAATTGGCATTTTGGGCTTATCCTCTTTTTGCACCAGAGTCTTCATTTGTTATTTTACCCTTTTGAAACGCAATTTCCCTCCTCAAACGAGGAAAACCTATCGGTAATCAGTAATATGCGTGGTAATAATCAGTAATATGCGTGGTAATAATCAGTAATAATATCAGTAATAATTTACAACCCTTTGGCGATGGGAGGCGTTGATTGGAGTATCAAGTGCGTTCAAGAGCGCGCCGCTTTTCCGGATCAAGGGAAAACGGGAAAAGCGCTTAGCCATTTGCAATTTTTCATCGTGAGAAAGTTCTGCGGGGACATGCATGGTAAATGTGTGTGTGTGATGATAGATAATTTTCCAAAGTCCCAAGTACATTTGGAAGCCCGGCTGTTATCTGAACGGGGAACTTTTCCACGACCGCAAAGCGCTTGGGTCGATACCGCGCGAAACTTTCCCCCTCGACGGCTCTTGGGGCGGGCTTTGCTTTTGGGGGGCCTAAACCCCCCAGACCCCCCAGAAGGAACCCCGGAGAAGCCGGCAAATTAACCGTCGGAGAGGAGTTTTAATTCTCCTCCCAATTTTCGCGATTTATCGCCCCCAGTATGTTCGCAGGCACCGGACGGAATAAGCCCCCCTTTGTTTATTTTTGCCACCCCCAGCCGCCCCACAATCCCGGGGGCGGCCGCGGACTGCCGTGGGGACGGTGCGGGCCCAAACAGGTGCCCAGTGCATGTGTGTGTTCTGGATGAAAACACACATCAGGGAATTTTCGGGAAAAAAAAACCGCGCTGACATTTGCTGTAACTCAACTTTCGGGGTTTAATCCCCGGGATGTGGGATGTAGGCACGTGTGCGTGGGCCTTCGGTTTAATAAAAGCGCAAATATTAAGGCGAAGGAGTGGGTTCTCATGTTTACCCAATCGTTTTTCAATTTAATATCCATTTTTCTCTTCAAAAACTTCCATTCCAGATATTTTCACAGTTTTATCTTAATTGGGCAGAAGAATGATCCATTAATTTATGTAGAAAGTCCTTATAATTTTCAACTAAAAATTCCTAAAAGGTTCCACAAAACATTGTAATTTATGAAAATTTTGCTATTTAATAATACAAAATTCTAATGAAAATCATGAAATTTTTGTAAATTTAATTCACAATCCACATGACATAATTTCAATTAGAAGTCTGTGGTTTGATTAGGTTTTAGAAATGTTAGATATTTTTTTTATTTCTAAGGTACAGTCATGCTCACATAAATCTAGTACAAAAAATTGACATTGCTATATAAAACTGCTATTATAACCTAATTTCTTGTACTAGATTTATGTGAGCATGACTGTACATGTTGATGTAGCAAAATTTATCTGTCACTGAAATTTCTGAAAATTTGTCTAATGGATATTTTGAAAATTTTATGCCAGATTTGGATACAGTATGCCTGAAGATATATCCTCTGAAAATTTGACGAAAGTTATGAAGTAAATACGTGAGAAAATCGAATAGATAACTTTCCCAGTTGACAGGTATCGCTATATCTGTCACTGAAATTTCTGAAAATTTGTCTAATGGCGATTTTGAAAATTTTATGCCAGATTTGGATACAGTATGCCTGAAGATATATCCTCTGAAAATTCCAGTGTCGAGGAAAACAATATCCCCTTATTGATATAGTAAGGAGTAAGGAGTTACCAGGAGACACTAATATTCAATTAAACCATAACCATTTCAAATCAAGTTTATATTTTTAAAGCCACCCACAGATTTCCATTCATCTGTACATTTTGGTAACCGCCGATTCTTTTTCTGAAAATAATCTACAACGCGTACAGAATTGAGGCGAATGCCAGGAACAAAGACCTGACGATAAATTTAAAATAATGTGAAGTAAACATCGAAAGTATCGCACCTTACACGCATTAATTCTTTAAAACGTCAAAACAAGTCTATATTGCTGCCATAAACACCCAGTTTCCACTGTTGAGCTGAGGAATTCAGCCTCGGATGTCTGTCCTTCTTGGCCATCATCCAAATCCCTCTTTAGGTAAGCAAAACAAGAAATAGCTATTTTGAAGCCCTAATAATCTCATATTTTAATTTAATAACGATATATCAAAAACCACCGTATCAATATAAATATAGTTTATTACAGATATTTTATGATATACTGATATTATACTGGTATAATTAAATTTATATCCAATGAGCGTTTCTAGAGATATTGTAATTATATGGTAAACATCTAATTTTGTCACACATAAGTACTGATATGTCTATAACTAGCGTATCAAAATTAATGTTATTTATTTGTGATATTAAGTGATATGCTAGTATATCATATATGCAATTAAAACAATATGCAATGAGCGGTTCTCAAGATATTGCAATATTCATTTGAAAACCTATATTTTGGCTCTATTTTCAATGTTTCTCCAATCAGCCTCATATTTAAATAACGATATCTCAAAAACCACCGTATAAATATAAATATAATTTATTACAGATATTGTATGATACACTGGTATTATATTGGTATCATAAAATATATATCCAATAAGCATTTCTAGAGATGTATAAAATTTACTGTAAACAATGAAATGTAGCTTGATTTTTTCATACTTAAATATTGATGTGTCAAGAACTAGCCTATCAAAATGAATCCAATTTATTGCAAATATCAAGTGATATTGTGATATATAATTTGTGCAATGAAATTAAAATTGAACGAGTGATTCTTATGATATTTCAATGTTTGCGTAAAATTCGATATTTTGGAGCTATTTTGAAGCCCTAATAATCTCACATTTTAATTTAATAACGATATATCAAAAACCACCGTATCAATATAAATATAGTTTATTACAGATATTTTATGATATACTGATATTATACTGGTATAATTAAATTTATATCCAATGAGCGTTTCTAGAGATATTGTAATTATATGGTAAACATCTAATTTTGTCACACATAACTACTGATATCTCTATAACTAGCGTATCAAAATTAATGTTATTTATTTGTGATATTAAGTGATATACTAGTATATCATATGTGTAATTTAAACAATTTGCAATGAGCGATTCTCAAGATATTGCAATTTTCATTTGAAAACCTATATTTTGGCTCTATTTTCAATATTACTCCAATCAGCCCCATATTTAAATAATGATATCTCAAAAACCACCGTATAGATATAAATATAATTTATTACAGATATTGTATGATACACTGGTATTATATTGGTATCATAAAATTTATATCCAATAAGCATTTCTAGAGATGTATAAAATTTACTGCAAACAATGAAATGTAGCTTCATTTTTTCATACTTAAATATTGATATGTCAAGAACTAGCCTATCAAAATGAATCCAATTTATTGCGAATATCAAGTGATATTGTGATATATAATTTGTGTAATGAAATTAAAATTAAACGAGTGATTCTTATGATATTTCAATGTTTGTGTAAAATTCGATATTTTGGAGCTATTTTGAAGCCCTAATAATCTCATATTTTAATTTAATAACGATATATCAAAAACCACCGTATCAATATAAATATAGTTTATTACAGATATTTTATGATATACTGATATTATACTGGTATAATTAAATTTATATCCAATGAGCGTTTCTAGAGATATTGTAATTATATGGTAAAAATCTAATTTTGTCACAAATAAGTACTGATATGTCTAGAACTAGCGTATCTAAATTAATGTTATTTATTGCTGATATTAAGTGATATGCTAGTATATCATATGTGCAATTAAAACAATATGCAATGAGCGGTTCTCAAGATATTGCAATTTTCATTTGAAAACCTATATTTTGGCTCTATTTTCAATGTTTCTCCAATCAGCTTCATATTTAAATAACGATATCTCAAAAACCACCGTATAAATATAAATATAATTTATTACAGATATTGTATGATACACTGGTATTATATTGGTATCATAAAATTTATATCCAATAAGCATTTGTAGGGATGTATAAAATTTACTGCAAACAATGAAATGTAGCTTCATTTTTTCATACTTAAATATTGATATATCAAGAACTAGGCTATCAAAATGAATCCAATTTATTGCGAATATCAAGTGATATTGTGATATATAATTTGTGTAATGAAATTAAAATTGAACCAGTGATTCTTATGATATTTCAATGTTTGTGTAAAATTCGATATTTTGGAGCTATTTTGAAGCCCTAATAATCTCATATTTTAATTTAATAACGATATATCAAAAACCACCGTATCAATATAAATATAGTTTATTACAGATATTTTATGATATACTGATATTATACTGGTATAATTAAATTTATATCCAATGAGCGTTTCTAGAGATATTGTAAATATATGGTAAACATCTAATTTTCTCACACATAAGTACTGATATGTCTAGAACTAGCGTATCAAAATTAATGTTATTTATTGCTGATATTAAGTGATATGCTAGTATATCATATATGCAATTAAAACAATATGCAATGAGCGGTTCTCAAGATATTGCAATTTTCATTTGAAAACCTATATTTTGGCTCTATTTTCAATGTTTCTCCAATCAGCATCATATTTAAATAACGATATCTCAAAAACTACCGTATAAATACAAATATAATTTATTGCAGATATTGTATGATATACTGGTATTATACTGGTATCATACAATTCATATCCAATGAGCATTTATAGAGATATATAAAATTTACTGCAAACAATGAAATGTAGCTTCATTTTTTCATACTTAAATATTGATATGTCAAGAACTAGCCTATCAAAATGAATCTAATTTAATGCGAATATCAAGTGATATTGTGATATATAATTTGTGTAATGAAATTAAAATTGAACGAGTGATTCTTATGATATTTCAATGTTTGAGTAAAATTTGATATTTTGGAGCTATTTTGAAACCCTAATAATCTTATATTTTAATTTAATAACGATATATCAAAAACTACCGTATCAATATAAATATAGTTTATTACAGATATTTTATGATATACTGATATTATACTGGTATAATAAAATACATATCCAATGAGCGTTTCTAGAGATATTGTAATTATATGGTAAACATCTAATTTGGTCACACATAAGTACTGATATGCCTATAACTAGCGTATCAAAATTAATGTTATTTATTTGTGATATTAAGTGATATACTAGTATATCATATGTGTAATTTAAACAATTTTCAATGAGCGATTCTCAAGATATTGCAATTTTCATTTGAAAACCTATATTTTGGCTCTATTTTCATTGTTTCTCCAATCAGCCTCATATTTAAATAACGATATCTCAAAAACCACCGTATAAATATAAATATAATTTATTACAGATATTGTATGATACACTGGTATTGTATTGGTATCATAAAATTTATATCCAATAAGCATTTCTAGAGATGTATAAAATTTACTGCAAACAATGAAATGTAGCTTCATTTTTTCATACTTAAATATTGATATGTCAAGAACTAGCCTATCAAAATGAATCTAATTTATTGCGAATATCAAGTGATATTGTGATATATAATTTGTGTAATGAAATTAAAATTCAATGAGTAATTCTTATAATATTTCAATTTTCGTGTGATATTCGATATTTTAAAGCTATTTTGAAGCCCTAATAATCTCATATTTTAATTTAATAACGATGTATCAAAAACCACCGTATCAATATAAATATAGTTTATTACAGATATTTTATGATATACTGATATTATACTGGTATAATTAAATTTATATCCAATGAGCGTTTCTAGAGATATTGAAATTATATGGTAAACATCTAATTTTGTCACACATAAGTACTGATATGTCTAGAACTAGCGTATCAAAATTAATGTTATTTATTGCTGATATTAAGTGATATGCTAGTATATCATATATGCAATTAAAACAATATGCAATGAGCGGTTCTCAAGATATTGCAATTTTCATTTGAAAACCTATATTTTGGCTCTATTTTCAATGTTTCTCCAATCAGCCTCATATTTAAATAACGATATCTCAAAACCACCGTATAAATATATATATAATTTATTACAGATATTGTATGATACACAGGTATTATATTGGTATCATAAAATTTATATCCAATAAGCATTTCTAGAGATGTATAAAATTTACTGCAAACAATGAAATGTAGCTTCATTTTTTCATACTTAAATATTGATATGTCAAGAACTAGCCTATCAAAATGAATCCAATTTATTGCGAATATCAAGTGATATTGTGATATATAATTTGTGTAATGAAATTAAAATTGAACGAGTGATTCTTATGATATTTCAATGTTTGTGTAAAATTCGATATTTTGGAGCTATTTTGAAGCCCTAATAATCTCATATCTTAAGTTAATAACGATATATCAAAAACCACCGTATCAATATAAATATAGTTTATTACAGATATTTTATGATATACTGATATTATACTGGTATAATTAAATTTATATCCAATGAGCGTTTCTAGAGATATTGTAATTATATGGTAAACATCTAATTTTGTCACACATAAGTACTGATATGTCTACAACTAGCGTATCAAAATTAATGTTATGTATTGCTGATATTAAGTGATATGCTAGTATATCATATATGCAATTAAAACAATATGCAATGAGCGGTTCTCAAGATATTGCAATTTTCATTTGAAAACCTATATTTTGGCTCTATTTTCAATGTTTCTCCAATCAGCCTCATATTTAAATAACGATATCTCAAAAACCACCGTATAAATATAAATATAATTTATTACAGATATTGTATGATACACTGGTATTATATTGGTATCATAAAATTTATATCCAATAAGCATTTCTAGAGATATATAAAATTTACTGCAAACAATGAAATGTAGCTTCATTTTTTCTTACTTAAATATTGATATGTCAAGAACTAGCCTATCAAAATGAATCCAATTTATTGCGAATATCAAGTGATATTGTGATATATAATTTGTGTAATGAAATTAAAATTGAACGAGTGATTCTTATGATATTTCAACGTTTGTGTAAAATTCGATATTTTGGAGCTATTTTGAAGCCCTAATAATCTCATATTTTTAATTTAATACCGATATATCAAAAACCACCGTATCAATATAAATATAGTTTATTACAGATATTTTATGATATACTGATATTATACTGGTATAATTAAATTTATATCCAATGAGCGTTTCTAGAGATATTGTAATTATATGGTAAACATCTAATTTTGTCACACATAAGTACTGATATGTCTATAACTAGCGTATCAAAATTAATGTTATTTATTTGTGATATTAAGTGATATACTAGTATATCATATGTGTAATTTAAACAATTTGCAATGAGCGATTCTCAAGATATTGCAATTTTCATTTGAAACCTATATTTTGGCAGTATTTTATGTTTCTCTAATCAGCCTCATATTTAAATAACGATATCTCGAAAACCACCGTATTAATATAAATATAATTTATTGCAGATATTGTATGATATACTGGTATTATACTGGTATCATACAATTCATATCCAATGAGCATTTCCAGAGATATATAAAATTTACTGCAAACAATGAAATGTATCTTAATTTTTTTATACTTAAATACTGATATTTCAAGAACTAGCCTATCAAAATGAATCTAATTTATTTATTTATTTATTTGTATATAAGTAAGTTATAAGTTATAAGAAAAAAAATTACCCACTTTACATTTTTGGTAGGTTTCGAAGATTTTGATATATGGTGATGCTTTTTCCAGCTATTTAACTACAGCAGTACAAATTGCTCCCTCAAGACATTAATGTATTTTTAGATCAAAGAAATTGATGTATATAGCTTTAGCCATCCTATCGATTTTACCCCAATTCCCCACGGTTATTCATACCCAATTTAATTTATTCTATTTCTGGAGTAAATTACAGCCCCACATTTGTTATTAAGTAAGATATACATGCCGTGCTCGTGAGATAATTGGATTGGGAGTTATTAATGTGTACTCTGTTTTGAAGCCATTCACTATCTATAATTTTTTTTATTTCTATTTTCTCTGTGTATCAGAAATGTTGTGAAAATCTACTAACAATCCTGTAAAATGTCCTAATATGAAAATAGCCAATAAATGGAAACATAACCTTCAAATTCCATAATATTGCGCCTACCGCATGACCAAGAATAAATCAAAATTGCGAAAAACTCTGCACATCACGATGCACCTATGCCCATAATGATTCATTACTCAATCTGCACAAATCTCGCAAGACACGTCCTTATATGCCACACAGTTGTGTACACATCGTCATTCATCGCATTGCATGCTATGAAAGGTCTTGTTGATTTTGGATGAATGATGAAGCTGGGGCTTAGCTCAGTCAGGATCACCTGGTTCACTTCCAGGTCCTCACGTTTCAAAATAATCGTTCTATTCTCGTAACGTCCTTTAAGTGAAGCCAAGCCATTTATCGTTTCGCGTTTTCTTTGGCCACAGCACTGAAGTCACTCCAATGCATTCATAATTTTTAATAATATATTCATAAAGTAATATTTATAATTTCAGGTCTAGTATTGTAGTACATATTTAGTGGTATTATCATTATGTTATCCTTATTGAATATTAAAAAGTTTAGTGTGAGATTCAATTTAGTGTGGTATTGATTTTTTTAAATTTAAATGCATTTATTAATTTGAAGATTCTCTGAAGATGGCCGAAATGGCCGAAACTATTTAGGCAAAAATAAAAACCAATTCAGATATATAAAGATCTTATTATTTACTAAAAAGTACTAAAAAATGAATTAAATAAATGGTACAATGGATATTACAAATATTATTGTTGTTGTTTTGTATTTATTATTGAGTATAGAGAATACCGCAGAGATAATCTGTAATGGCATATCCTCGTTGCTATTGAGTATAGAGTGGAGTTCATTACCGTTTATTATCATCAACCGTGGCTATTATTAGATTAATAGCAATTTATGTTTAAATAACTCGGCGTTTGTAGCCTACAAATTTAATAAGTGAGACTGTCTGTCGAATTAATATTAACACAAACTTTATTATCGCAGTAATGGAGTCGAGTAATAAATATTAATCAACCTAATTGGGCGCGTGAAGCTACCGTGAAATACAGGTGTGAAAAATTTCGGGCATCTGCCTCGTACAGTTGAAATATTTAATCTACGTGGACTTCATAAGTCTCCAAAAAAAGGGCAAACAAAAATCTTAACGCGCGAAGATATCGATTGAAATTGAACAGATTGTAAATTATTATACAGGGTGATTCAAATTGGACCCCTATCTTGGGCATCTCGTTTATCTTAAGAGATAGCAAGTAGTTTTTATAAAGTTGCCATATTCTGTACCCAATAACATTTGCAAACAAAAAGAAACCCTTGAACAGGGTTGTAAAAAAATGAAATAGTTATTTATGATCCTAGTCGTAAAGTATTGTTTTTAGGTACGAGGGTGAATTTTGGTGAACGAGGCACGACCGAGCTCAACAAAAAACGCGAGTGCAAAAATGCTCTTTACGAAAATGTATCATACAAAGTTTTTTCTGCGACAGGTATTATGAAAAAAATAGTAGTAAAACGCAACAAAAAACGAGAGTGCGAAAATGCTCTTTACGAAAATGTATCATACAAAGTTTTTTCTGCGACAGCTATTATGAAAAAAATTAATGAATATCTCACATTGTTCCAATCTGTTGTATCATTAACTTGAATGTTTAAAGTGTTTAACTTTTTACGCATTATCAAATGTTGACCAATTGAAACATTAACTTGAATGTATAAAATTGTGAACTTTTTAGGCATTATTGAATGTTAACTTCTAAGTAAAATTTGATGCAAAATATTATCTGTTTTTTAATTGGCGGGTGAATAAATAGTGTGTAAAACTTATTTTACGCACAGTTGTTTTACGAATAATTTTTACGCACTTGTGCTAACGAGTAAATCACTTTAGTAAATCACAAGTAAAAACTTAGTTTACGAAAGGTTACAGAAATGAGTTGTTTTTTATGACAAATTTGTTTTTTCTTAACGGCGCCATTTTTTTAAAATATATTTCGATAGCATTTGTTTTTCCGATTTCCAGGATATGTGATAGGAGTAGGTACTTGATAGTTTAGAATCACTTATTTTCTTTAATAAAAAAATACATTATTTACCACAAAAATTATCAATAAAACGATAAAAAAATACAGTGACCGCCAAAAAGACTGCATCATACGATTTTTTTTCATTATTGATTTATCCAAAAATAAAGTCTGCATTAATTTGTGCTTGTCTAAAAACCCTGATTAGTCACTATCAGATGTACCTAGTTTTTTACTTAACTAGAAAATTTTCTTTTTCAAAATGTTGAAAATGGAAGTAGTGAAAATTTTGGGAAATCACGCAATTATCAAAGAGATATTTTTATTTCGTGTTACTGAATGTGCTTGTCTAAAAAACCTGATTAGTCACTATCAGAAGTACCTAGTCTTTTTACTTTAATAGAAAATTTCCTTTTTCAAAATGTTGAAAATCGAAATAGTGAAAATTTTCGGAAATCACGCTATTATCAATGAGATACATTTATTTCGTGTTACTGAATTATTTAAAATTCATAAGTTTTTTTTTTGCTTTCTGTATCTTTTGCAAAAAATAGATTAATAATATATTTTTTAATATTTTGAATACTTCACTTACCAAAACAATTTCATGAAAGTTTATATAATTTTGAGATATTTCGATATAAGTAACTCTGTTGCTGCTAAATGTCGCATTCATTTTAATTTTAATTCCCCTAATAATGTAAAACTGTATAAACTATAGTTTACAAATGTCTGTGATTTCTTTAATAAGAATGTAATAGACACATTATTCACTCAAAATTTCAATAATCAAAAAAGGAATCAAAACTAGATAATCCCGTCAAAGTTTTAATGATTTTTAGCAAATGTTCAATTATTTTCACCAAATTTGAGAGTCAACATTTCGATAACAATCATCAAAATTTTGCAGAATAATTAACTAATTGTATCAACATTTTCGATTTTCATTCAATATAAGGACGATCAATGATTAAGTATGCAAATATCTCAATGGATATCAAAACTTGATAATCCAGTCAAAGTTTTAATGATTTTTACCAAATGTTCAATTATTTTCACCAAATTTGAGAGTCAACATTTCGATAACAATCATCAAAATTTTGCAGAATAATTAACTAATTGTATCAACATTTTCGATTTTCATTCAATATAAGGACGATCAATGATTAAGTATGCAAATATCTAAAATTGTATTTTAATTTTATCATTGATATTCAATGCATGTAAAACTGAATGTGTTCGTCATGGTTTTAATGATTTTTAGCTAATTTTCAATTATTTTTACCAAATTTTAAATGATTTCTGGCAAAATTTCGATTACAACCGTCAAAGCTTTAATTACGTTTGCCAAAAATGATCAATTAATACAATAAAAAAAATCTATTTTCATATAATATAAGGATTATCAATGATTAAGTGTGCGAATATCTAAAATTGTACTAAAATTTTATCACCTATATTCAATAGATACCAAAACTTGCTTACTTTGTCAAAATTTCAATGAAGTCTGACGTGATGACTAAAGTTTTAATGATTTTTAGAAACTTGATAATTATTTTTACCAAATTTTCAATGATTCCTGTAATTTTTTTTTATAGAAACCGCCAAAATTTCGATTTTGATGATTCTGACTTTACAATTTTTATGATATTTGGCAACTTTTCAACTAATTTAACCAGATTTTCAGTGATTTCTGTGAAAATTTCGATAAAAACCATCAAAATTTCGATTTTGTTTTGCCACACATGACTTTCGATAATGATCAATTCATTGAATCAAAATTATTCGATTTTCATTCAATATTAGGATGATCAATGATTAAGTGTGCAAAAATCTAATATTGTACTTTATTGATATGCAATACATATCAAAACTTCTTTGATACTCAACGGTTTTTGTCATCGTTTTAGTGACTATTAGCAACTTTTCAAGTAATTTTACCAAATTTTCAATTATTTTTGTCAAAATTTCGATTAAAACCGCCAAAGTTTTAACAGTTTTTGCCAAGTGATCAATTAATTGTATCCAAATTTTTCGATTTTCATTCAATATTAGGATGATTGATAATTAAGTATTTAATGTTATGGTCAAAATTTTAATGATATTTAGCAACATTTCAATTATTATTACCAAACATTAAATGATTTCTGTCAAAATATCGATAAAAACCGTCAAAATTTTAACGACTTTTGCCAAATGATTAATTACTTCTGACGTAATGATTTTGGCTTTAGAACTTTAGATTTATGGTATTATTTAGACATTTAGATTAATTATTTTTAGCAAGATTTTAATTATTTTCACAAAATTTTCAACGATTTCCGTAAAAATGTCGATAAAAACCGTAAAAATTTCGATTTTCATGATTGTGACTTTACAATTTTAATGATATATAGCAACTTTTTAATTATTTTTACCAAATTTTCAATTATATCTGTCAAAACATAGATAAAAACTGTCAAAATTCTAACGACATTTGCAAAATGATCAATTAATTGTATCAAAATGTTTCGATATTCATTCAATATTAGGATGATTAATGATGCAGTGTGCATATATCTAATTTAAATATCCTTAATTTTATTAGTAATATTCAATGCATATCAAAAACCTAACGATTTTGTCAAAATTTTAATGTAGTCTGACGTAATAATTTAGAACCTTACCTAACCCAAGCTAACCATACACTCTAAGGCCTCGGATATGATACGAGCAGTAAGCGCCTAACCTAACCTAACCATACACTCTAAGACCTCGGCTATGATATGAGTGGTACGTGGTGGCGAATATTAATGTCCAGGAGCAGCGGTGAGCGACAAGCGCAAAGCGTCAAGATTTCCCAGCATGCTCCATTCAAAACGTGAACAAAACGATTGTTTTGTCGCTCTGCCGCTCGCCACAGCCGCTTACCGCTCGTATCGCACCCGAGGCCTTAATCGGAAAAACAAATACTAACGAATTGTATAAAAACAAAATAAATTATATTTTTAATTGTTTTCTTCCTTCTTTAGGAAGGAAGAAAACAATAAAAAATGTAATAATAACTGGTATCCAAAATGGATGAAACTATAACAAAAATAAATCACAAAAGATTGTTAAAAGAAAATATTAGCAATCCACCTGCCAAAAAAATCACTCCTGATTCAAATCAGTGTGAGAACCGTATTGACAACTTTAATCAATAAATCAACAAAATATAGATATCACATAGTCGCTGCCGGCATTATCTATTGATACGCCACTGAATTGATTGATAGAACCATCCGACCCACGCCATGAGCGGGGCCTTTGTGTGGGCAATTGGTCTATGCGCGATAATCGAAGTGGAGGAAGATGATTAAAAGCTATGATAAAAAAGAGGCAAGAGGATATGAGCATTCTTCGCGTGTCATTGATCACCGACTGACTCAGAGACGAGTAAATAATTGAACAAACTCACCGTCAACGGCTGGCGAGTCATCACCACACGTACCTGGAAACAGAAGTAAATTATTAACACTTCATGCATCAGAATTAAAGGAGACAATACATCAATAGACCCATAGAAAGTTGCACCATGAATACTCAAAAGGCCAATAAAACACGTGAGCAGCATATCCCTAATACTAGACAGACAAAAGTTTTAATTACCAAATTACATTGGGCTACAAATTAAAATTAAAAATTTTACTGGAAAAGAGGAGGATGTGTCCAATTCAAATTTACCACCAGAATTGCGCTATCAGGTCTAGTTCTTTGTATGTCGCAAGGATGGCGCTACTGTAAAGTAATTTGACGGAAACCCACATTTATGCTCTATCTTCATAATAATAGTGCTCATCAAGGTTTAATGAAAATTGAAAGAAATTATCAAGATTTTGGGACAAACGTATGCTGGGAGATTATTGCTGGACGTGAAACTGACCCAGATAAATACAAACGATGTTCAAACACTGGCATTTACTTTTGAAATTTCATTTATTTTTGAATAACGATTTTTTATTAAAAACATACGAAAACAATGATATTTTATATCTCGCAAACCTGATAGAAAAAAAAACAGTTACAGATCCGAATTCAGCGCACCAAATTACTTTGCAAACCTTATTTGGTTGCTCCAGTCAAAAACCTTGTATGCCAGTATTATTAGTAGAATTACTAATAGAGGCTGTAAATTTTAAATATTTAAATGTAATCTTCTGTTTGCGTGGCGAACCGCAATTACATTTTACAACTAAACGTCGGAATGTGCCCCATAATTCAGTTGATGATAATATAATCCATTTTCGCTCTCATACATTATAATTACTTGTGCCAAAAATGTCGCCCTTCCCGAAGTCCTCGTGAATAATTGCGTCGTTTTTAATGGGACACGCAATTTCGCATTATTGCGCTTTAATGCGAACGGATCGCAGGACGAGAGGGAAAAAAACTCAGCGTCGCGAATGTTTAATGTCTGGGGCAAGGATGAATTTCGTTTTCATTTGGCGTCTGGAAAATTCCAATTATAAGTTGTTGCTCGGCCGGCCGTTATTGAAACGCCAAACGACCTTCAGTTCGCCCTGTGAGCAGACGAGCTTGAAGGTGGCCCAAAAAAAGCTTTCTTACAAGGGTGGATCGTTAAATATTGTCTCTAGTAATAATAATAATAATAATATTCGTTACTAACACCATATAATCAAAATAATAATCACACATAAATAAATAAATATAAAAACTTACTAAATTATAATGAATTTGCAATGTTTTTATTGAAAGTAAAAAATTTGCATTACAAATTCCAAAACTCAAAGAAAACAACAAATTGTCATGATAAATGATAGAATTTAGTTGGAAATTAAGAAATTCTTATTGTAAATACCAAAATATTAATCAAACATTTCATTGTTTCATTAAATCCTGAAATTTTGAGCATAACTTATAAAGAATTTATCCTCAAAGCATATAACTCCTAAGTTATTAATATTCTGACAGAAATTTGCAAAACTATTAATAGAAAATACTAAATTATTTACATAATTACAAATAGAAATTATGAAATTTTCGTTGCAAATGGCAAATTTTGAAGGCAAATTTTCAACATTTTCTCTACAAATTAAGAAATTTCATTACAAATCGCAAGTTCATCAAACCACTAAATGTTCAATCAAATGATATCATTTTGCTTGTAAATTACAATGAATGTTGCATTTCTATTGAAAATTACAAAAAAAATATTAGAATTTTTTAATATAATTACCAATTTTATTATAAATTGTAAAGATCAATGGAACCTGCGAGTTTTTTTTATTGGAAATTATAACATCAATCCCCGGAAATAATATTCCTTGCAAAGTTATTAACCATTTCATAGAAATTTACAAAAGATATAAGTGTAAAATTGGTGTCGACTATAAATTTTAAAAAATTCAACAAAAACAATGAAATTTTCGCCATTTTAACTACAAATTACAAAAATTTCTTCGAAAACCCCATAAATAGTAATAACATTATGATGAACATTACGAAATTTTTATGATGGATTTCAATGTTTCAATAGAAATTATGAAATATTAATTGTAAATTACAAAAATTTTGTAGAATTTCTAAAATGTAGAATTTAAATTAGAACATTGTAGTGAAAATTGCAAACATTATATTATAAATAAAATATTCTAATGCAATTAGAAAACAATCAACAAGTAATAAATAAGTTTTATTGGAATTATGTAATTTTCGTTGTGACTTTCGTCATTCATCATTCAAAATTACAAAATTGTAACAGCTTTATGAAAAGTTGATTGTAATTTGATAAATTTCGCTATAAAATGTAAAATATCATTGGCAATTTCAACATTCGTATTATAAATTACAACATTTCTGCAGTGATTATGAAAATTTTATTGAAATTTGGAGATTTGGAATGAAAATTGCCAAAATTTCACTAAAAAATGCAAAATGTCATTTGAATTTGCAAAATTTGTATTAAGTTGTTAAAATGTTTATAGTCTGTTATTTGTAGAAAATTTAATGAAAGTAAACTTAATTGGAAATTACGAATTTTTCATTAGACATTACAAAATTTTCATTTGAAATTATCAAATTCTTGTTATAAATACCAAAATTTTACTACGCCTACATTTTTGTTACAAAAAAAAAATATATATAACATTGCAAAAACCAAATCAATACAACAATGTTCTCACTGAAATTATGTCAAGTCGTTGTATATTAAATTTCCAAAAATTTCATAATTTTCATTAGAATTTTTTATTATTAAATACCAAAATTTTCGTAAATTACAATGATTAATGGAACCTGCCAATGTTTAGTTGAAAGTAAACTTAGTTGGAAATTACGAACTTTTCATTAGACATTACAAAATTTTCATTTGAAATTATGAAATTCTTATTATAAATACCAAAATTAAACTACTACATGTTCCTTACAAATAAAAAAAAAATTAGCTTTGCAAAAACCTAATGAAACCACAAAATTCTCAATAAAATAATGTCATGTCGATTGTAAATTAAATTTACAAAAATTTCATAATTTTCATTAGAATATTTTATTATTAAATACTAAAACGTTCATATATTGCAATGATTAATATTAATAATCACCATAAGAATTCGTTTCCAAAAATATTATTATCGAACATTGATATTCGAAGACTCGATCACTCCCAGAATTCGTTTTCGAGATTTTACTTTAGAAATGTGATTTTCGGCGTTTGTTACTGACCTCTTAAAGTGACTGTTTTTTTGGTATATCTTAAAAAAACTTATTCAGTCATTACTTAAACATCAGTTTGTATCTCAAAATTAGTAAAATCTACACATTTTGCATTTTGAAACCTACAAATCAGTTTTAATTTTATTGTACTTTGATATATTTCGCTATAAAATGTAAATATCATTAGCAATTTCAACATTCGTATAATAAATTACAACATTTCAGCAATGATTATGAAAATTTTATTGTAAATTGCCAAAATTTTGCTATAAAATGCAAAATGTCATTTGAATATGCAAAATTTGTATTAAGTTGTTTAAATGTTTATAGTTTGTTATTTGTAGAAAATTTAATGAAAATAAAGTTTTTTGCGTATGTACGAACTTTTCATTAGAGATTACAAAATTTTCATTAGAATTTATGCAATTCTTATTAGAAATACCAAAATTTTACTACATCTACATTTTCCTTACAAATATAAAAAAAAATAACATTGCAAAAACCTAATCAAACACAAAATTTTCATTAAAATTATGTCATGTCGATTGTAAATAAAATTTACAAAAATTGCAATCAAAATTGCAATAGCTTTATGAAAATTTAATTGTAAATTGATAAATTTCACTATAAAATGTAAATATCATTAACAATTTCAACATTCGTATTATAAATTACAACATTTCAGCAGTGATTATGAAAATTTTATTGTAAATTGCCAAAATTTTGCTATAAAATGCAAAATGATATTTGAATTTGCAAAATTTGTATTAAGTTGTTAAAATGTTTATAGTCTGTTATTTGTAGAAAATTTTATGGAATTAAACTTAATTGGAAATTACGAATATTTCATTAGAGATTACAAAATTTTCATTAGAAATTATGAAAATTTTGTTATACACACGAAAATTTTACTACGTCTACATCTTCCTTACAAATAAAAAAAATATTTAACATTGCAAAAACCTAATCAAATCACAATATTCTCACTAAAATTATGTCATGTCAATTGTATATTAAATTTACAAAAATTTCATAATTTTCATTAGAAATTTTTATTATTAAATAGTAAAGTTTTCGTAAATTACAATGATCAATGGAACCTGCTAATTTTTAGTTGAAAATAAACTTAGTTGGAAATTACGAACTTTTCATTAGAGATTACAAAATTTTCATTAGAAATTATGAAATTCTTATTATAAATACCAAAATTATACTACATCTACATTTTGTTAATAAATTGTTAATACATTTCGAACGTTTTTTTTTTTTTATGTAATCATCAATTAAGTTAAAAGTTTATCCTCCGCCAAAATTCTATTTTAATTATCCAAGAATTCTTAAAATATTAACTAGTTCGTATCTCAGAAATAAAAATTAAAATCGGAGAAGATTGCAAATGTAGAAATTATCTTCATGTTTCCTTGATGATCGTCTTCCTGTCGTTATTTATGATATTTAAGATCTTTAAAATAGCCGAATATTGTAGTTAAAGAATAAAAATACCAAAAATTTAATCAATTAGACACTTATATAATATAAATAAGGAAATATATAAACTCCAAATGATATTTTTTAAATAACAATTTGGTAAATCCCAGAAATAGCTTTAGGAAATTTTATTGTAATTTGATAAATTTAGCTATAAAATGTAAATATTCAACATTCGTATTATAAATTACAACATTTCAGCAGCGATTATGAAAATTTTATTGTAAATTGCCAAAATTTGTATTAAGTTGTTAAAATGTTTATAGTATTTCTAGAAAATTTAATGAAAGTAAACTTAATTGAAAATTGCGATTTTTTTATTAGAGATTACAAGATTTTCATTAGAAATTATGAAATTCTTGTTATAAAAACCAAAATTTTACTACGTCTACATTTTCCTAACAAATAAAAAAAAATTTAACATTGCAAAAACCTAATCAAACCACAATATTCTCACTAAAATTATGTCATATCGATTGTATATTAAATTTACAGATATTTCATAAATTTCATTAGAATGTTTTATTATTAAATACCAATTTTTTCGTAAATTACAATGATTAATGAAACCTGCCATTTTTTAGTTGAAAATAAACCTAGTTGGAAATTACGAACTTTTCATTAGTGATTACAAAATTTTCATTAGAAATTATGAAATTCTTATTATAATACCAAAATTTTAGTATATGTTCGACACAAATAAAAAAAAAATAATTAGCATTGCAAAAACTTGATCAAACCACATCATTCTCATTAAAATTATGTTATGTCTATTGTAAATTAAAATTACAAAAAATTCATAATTTTCATTAGAAATTTTTCATAAATTACAATGGATTAATGGAACCTGCCAATTTTTAGTTGAAAATTATAACGACTTTCTATACAAATTATATTCATCGCACAATTATTTAATACTTCATAAAAATTTGCAAAAAATATTATGGAAAATAATATGGAAGAGCCTTAGAAAAATCTTAGTTCAAAAATGGAGCTGCAAGACGAAAAAGTTTGGGAATACTGTGTTAATAAATAAAATTTAAAAAAATTATTTTAGAAAATTATGAATAAACATGAAATTTGATAAAACTTCTTAATTTGTAGGGAAAATGTAGAAAGTTTGCATGCAAAATTTACCATTTGCAACGAAAATTTCATAATTTCTATTTGTAATTTTATAAATAATTTTGTATTTTCTATCAAAAGTTTTGCAAATTTCTGTTAGAATATTATAGCTTAGTGAGTTACATGCTTTGAGGATAAATTCTTTATAATCTATACTCAAAATTTCAGGCTTGAATGAAACATTTAAATTTATAGATTAATCGATGTGGCTTTTATTTGTTGAAAATTCATAATCACTAATGTATGAAATAAAGTTACGCACTTTTTTTTTTTTTTTCAAAATTGTTTTTATTGTTCACGACAATTGTTTCGCCACACTGTGGCTTCTTCAGGTGAAGAAATGATTCATTTCTTACAATGATTACAACGTAGTTTGATGAACTTGCAATTTGTGATAAAATTTCTTAATTTGTAGAGAAAATGTAGAAAATTTGCATTCAAAATTTGTCATTTGCAACGAAAATTTCATAATTTCTATTTGTAATTTTGTAAATATTTTTGCATTTTCTATTAAAAGCTTTGCAAATTTCTGTCAGAATATTAATAACTTTGTGAGTTATATGCTTTGAGGATAAATTCTTGATAATTTATACTCAAAATTTCAGGTTTTAATGAAACATTGAAATTTTTGATTAATATTTTTGTATTTACAATAAGAATTTCATAATTTCCAACTAAATTATATGATTTATCATGACAATTTGTTATTTCCTCTGAGTTTTGGAATTTATAATGTAAATTTTGTACTTTCAATAAAAATGTTTTAAATTCATTATAATTTAGTAAGTTTTTATATTTATTTATTTATGTGAACATTATGTAGGTTCTCCCGCTAATAAACATTATTATTATTATTATTAATAAACTTATAATAATCAATGAAATTACGTTTACCTTATATTTTACAACTTTATTTATATATTTGTCTATTGTGACTATTTATTGTGATGTTATTTAGTAATGTAATTAGTGTATAGATTGTTTAATTTAATTAGTAATTTGTTATATCATTAACTAGGAGTTATTATAATAGATTTAGATAGTTTAGACAGTTAGATAGTCTAATAAGCAGTTAATATAGGTTTTATAGCTAATTTTATACGTTAAGTAGGGCACAGATAGCAACAATCAATCTAAATGAGTTAATTAAACATGAAAATGTAAGTGAAATTGGAAACGCAACGCAGGAAAACGTACCACATTCCCACAGACGCGGGAAATTACGAGGATTCCGAATATGTAATCACAATTGAAATCGGACATGCAGTTTCACCGGAAAATCGGAAATTAGATTTACAATAATAACGTTCTATGACTAAATTTGATAAATTGTGACGATGACATCCACCGAGCAAGATTTTATGTTGCAGTGTATGGTGGCACCTGTCATTAAAAAAAATTTAAAAAAAAAAGTGCTATTCGTTGCCAAGGGGAAATCATGAAATTATTGTGTAGTAGCCTATGCAATTTAAGTTTAGAACGACGATGCGTACCTAAACGAAGAGTAACAATTGACAATCAGAGGAGAAGTTATAAAGGGACTGACGGTGCGTGCCTCAAGGAGTTTCGAATTAACCCCGGCGTAGCCACGTTGGTTTAAGAGCGGAAGGAAGAAAAAATTGTTCCCAATCCGATGCTTGTTTCTAATTGACGCGTCTAAAAACAAAATTAGTTCGCGAATTTTTTTACGTTATTTTTTTTACAACAGTATCCAGTAGGAACTGAACTTAGGGCATCAACCGACGGATACTAGGGAATACAGAGGGAGTCTGCAAGAACAGCACCACTACCAGAAGGATCCGAGAAGGACATCGAGACGAATCAGGACTTCAAGCAGTTCATTCAACTCGAGCGAAGTTGAAAGTCACAGCGAGGGATACATCACTTTCATCATCATTCATCATATCCGATAGTACCAGACCAGATAGTACAGTTGCCGATAGTACCATACGCGATAATCGCAAGTACTATTTGCCAATTTCAAGTTAACTCAATTAGGGCAACTGTGCGATTTAGGATTTATTTAGAAATTATTGTTAATTAGTTAAGTGTTAGGTTATCGTTAGTATTTGTTTGCTATTGTTTTTGTCGTTCAATCATTTTCAAACTTTAATTTATACCTGATTTGTTAATGCACGTAATTTTACCGTATACAATTAGTTCTCCACTGATTCTTACAAATTAAAATGATCGTAATTTAGTTCGTTTGAAGCTACATTGGCTGCACTAGATATACGTTTCCAAACGATTATTGCAATTTCCAATTGGAGCGAGTATCTCATAATCCTCGTCTCGTCTGTTATACCGATCTTCATGAATGAACGCGCCGCGCACCCTTTAATTACCGGGTTAATTGCTTAATTAAAAACAGTTGCGCAACGTCGGGCCCAATTACAAACAATTGATATCACGCGACTCGGCGCCGTGCATCGACACAGATCCGCCCGATTTTCTTCTTCTCGAGTTTCTTTCGGCCTCGCGAAATCCTCAAGTCCGACAAGAAATCGTGGTCTGCTAATCAGCTCGGATTCTTTGTAGGATTATTTTTAACCCAGACGTCCTGCGAATCAGGGAAATACGGAGAACGAGGAGCCCCCTAATAGACGCTATTTCTGAGGGGGAAAAAAAGTCGGCGCATTGGGGTCGCAGGGAGGGGGTTGATTTGCGGTGGCGTCGGTCGTTTGGGAATTTTCGGAGCGGAATGAGCAAAAAAGTGGATGAATCACGGTAATAAGCTCCCAGTTGCTTGCTCTGTGTATTATGCTTAATGCCCATTTGGGGCTAACGCTCGCGAGAGTTGCTCCCTTCAGTGGCGGATCTAAGGGCTGTCCGCGAGTTGCTTAGGGAGGCAACATTATTAGCAAGGCGCAGATTTCTAGGTATTATGCTATACATCAGTTTTAATAGCAGACCAAAATGACCTCGTATCTATACGATTTTCAGCAAATGAAGTAACGTGACAATTTTTTTTGTGCTTTTATGCATATTTTCAGTTTTTAAGCTTATAATTGCTTTAATACATTTTTCATACATTTTTCCTTATTTTTTGTTATTTAAACCAAGTACTCGAGCAATATATCGCATACAGTCCGTCGGTTTAGACAGCTACACCACCGTGACACTTCTATGGCATTAATTGCCAACCGTCTATATAACTTAATCTGTCAAACGTGGGGCCCGTTTTCTTTTTTAATAACAGTATTAATTATTAAAGTAATGCTGTAGCAACATTTTTTTCTCTACTACTATTTAATTTCTATTAATTCAATTAATTATATTATAATACCAGCATTAATTATTATAGTAATGTGGTAGCAACATATTTTGTTCTACTCATTAATTTCTATTAATTCTACTAATTATATTATAATAACAGCATTAATTATTATTAAAGTAATGTGGTAGCAACATTTTTTTCTTCTACTAATTAATTTCTATTAATTCTATTAATTATATTATAATAACAGCATTAATTATTAAAGTAATATGGTAGCAACATTTTTTTGTCTAATAATTAAAACATTCCAAAATGGAATGACAATTACTTGGATGACGATAAAGTTTTGAGAATCGTTGTTCATTTGGAGAAACTCACATTGGGGAATACTTGTCTAATGAATAACAAAGCAATAAATTTATACTGAGAACTCATTTTGTATGGAAATCAGCTTCTGAGGATTTAAGTGTAGTTTGGGAATTTTAAGCAGATAGCTTTATCGGGCATTGATTTGACCCAGATAGGGGATCTCGTCTTATTGTACCTCCCGACTTGGAGGAGCACACAAAAGTTGTCTCTAACGATGATGTTATGTAATGTAGATATGAAATGCAATGCCTCATTTCTCACAGATTATCAATAATAACGTTCCATGTCAAAATTGTAAAACAATAACTCGATAATTAATACAATTTAAGAAAAATGGATGCAGGAAAACTGGCCAGTGGAGAGATTTAGGTATATGCACGTACACAGCTATTACTGAAATTTCTAAAAATGTATTAATTGCATATTTAATATTAGATTTGTGTTTAGGACACCTGAAACTAATTCTCCTGAAAATTTGACAAAGTTTCAGTATCAAATAAGTGAGAAAATCAAGGATATAGCTTTCTGCATTGACAAGTAGTACTTAGCTATTACTGAAATTTCTGAAAATTTATTAATTGCATATTTAATATTAGATTTGTGTTTAGTACACCTGAAACTAATTCTCCTGAAAATTTGACAAAGTTTCAGTATTAAATAAGTGAGAAAATTGACACATAACTTTATGCAATGACAAGAATGAATTAGTCAATCCTGAAATTTCTGAAAAATTATTTATTGCATATTAATTAACAGATATCTGTTCAGTATTCCTGAAGCTAATTCTCATGAAAATTTGACAAAGTTTCAGAATTAAATAAGTGAGAAAATTGACACTATAACTTTAGGCAATGACAACTATGAAATAGTCAATACTGAAATTTATGAACATTCATTTACTGCATATTAATTAACTGATATCTGTTCAGTATTCCTGAAGCTAATTCTCATGAAAATTTGACAAAGTTTCAGAATTAAATAAGTGAGAAAATTGACACTATAACTTTAGGCAATGACAAGTATGAATTAGTCAATACTGAAATTTCTGAAATATTATTTATTGCATATTAATTAACAGAAATCTGTTTAGTATTCCTGAAGCTAATTCTCATGAAAATTTGACATAGTTTCAGTATTAAATAAGTGAGAAAATTGACACTATAACTTTAGGCAATGACAAGTATGAATTAGTCAATACTGAAATTTCTGAACATTTATTTACTGCATATTAATTAACTGATATCTGTTCAGTATTCCTGAAGCTAATTCTCATGAAAATTTGACAAAGTTTCAGAATTAAATAAGTGAGAAAATTGACACTATAACTTTAGGCAATGACAACTATGAAATAGTCAATACAGAAATTTATGAACATTCATTTACTGCATATTAATTAACTGATATCTGTTCAGTATTCCTGAAGCTAATTCTCATGAAAATTTGACAAAGTTTCCGTATTAAATAAGTGAGAAAATTGACACTATAACTTTAGGCAATGACAACTATGAATTAGTCAATACTGAAATATCTGAACATTTATTTATTGCATTATAATTAACAGATATCTGTTTAGTATTCCTGAAGCTAATTCTCGTGAAAATTTGACAAAGTTTCAGTATTAAATAAGTGAGAAAATTGACACATAACTTTATGCAATGACAAGAATGAATTAGTCAATACTGAAATTACTGAAAAATTATTTATTGCATATTAATTAACAGATATCTGTTCAGTATTCCTGAAGCTAATTCTCATGAAAATTTGACAAAGTTTCAGTATTAAATAAGTGAGAAAATTGACACTATAACTTTATGAAATGACAAGTATGAATTAGTTAATACTGAAATTTCTGAAAATTTATTTATTGCATATTAATTAACAGACATCTGTTCAGTATTCCTGAAGCTAATTCTCATGAAAATTTGACAAAGTTTCAGTATTAAATAAGTGAGAAAATTGACGCTATAACTTTAGGCAATGACAACTATGAATTAGTCAATACTGAAATTTCTGAAAATTTATTTACTGCATATTAATTAATAGACATCTGTTCAGTATTCCTGAAGCTAATTCTCATGAAAATTTGACAAAGTTTCAGAATTAAATAAGTGAGAAAATTGACACTATAACTTTAGGCAATGACAAGTATGAATTAGTCAATACTGAAATTTCTGAACATTTATTTACTGCATATTAATTAACTGATATCTGTTCAGTATTCCTGAAGCTAATTCTCATGAAAATTTGACAAAGTTTCAGTATTAAATAAGTAAGAAAATTGACACTATAACTTTAGGCAATGACAACTATGAAATAGTCAATACTGAAATTTATGAACATTCATTTACTGCATATTAATTAACTGATATCTGTTCAGTATTCCTGAAGCTAATTCTCATGAAAATTTGACAAAGTTTCAGTATTAAATAAGTGAGTAAATTGACACATAACTTTATGCAATGACAAGTATGAATTAGTCAATACTGAAATTTCTGAAATATTATTTTATGCATATTAATTAACAGAAATCTGTTTAGTATTCCTGAAGCTAGTTCTCATGAAAATTTGACAAAGTTTCAGTATTAAATAAGTGAGAAAATTGACACTATAACTTTATGAAATGACAAGTATGAATTAGTTAATACTGAAATTTCTGAAAATTTATTTATGGCATATTAATTAACAGACATCTGTTCAGTATTCCTGAAGCTAATTCTCATGAAAATTTGACAAAGTTTCAGTATTAAATAAGTGAGAAAATTGACGCTATAACTTTAGGCAATGACAACTATGAATTAGTCAATACTGAAATTTCTGAAAATTTATTTACTGCATATTAATTAATAGACATCTGTTCAGTATTCCTGAAGCTAATTCTCATGAAAATTTGACAAAGTTTCAGAATTAAATAAGTGAGAAAATTGACACTATAACTTTAGGCAATGACAAGTATGAATTAGTCAATACTGAAATTTCTGAACATTTATTTACTGCATATTAATTAACTGATATCTGTTCAGTATTCCTGAAGCTAATTCTCAAGAAAATTTGACAAAGTTTCAGTATTAAATAAGTGAGAAAATTGACACATAACTGTATGCAATGACAAGTATGAATTAGTCAATACTGAAATTTCTGAAATATTATTTATTGCATATTAATTAACAGAAATCTGTTCAGTATTCCTGAAGCTTATTCTCATGAAAATTTGACAAAGTTTCAGAATTAAATAAGTGAGAAAATTGACACTATAACTTTAGGCAATGACAACTATGAAATAGTCAATACTGAAATTTATGAAATATTATTTATTGCATATTAATTAACAGAAATCTGTTTAGTATTCCTGAAGCTAATTCTCATGAAAATTTGACAAAGTTTCAGTATTAAATAAGTGAGAAAATTGACACTATAACTTTAGGCAATGACAAGTATGAATTAGTCAATACTGAAATTTCTGAACATTTATTTACTGTATATTAATTAACTGATATCTGTTCAGTATTCCTGAAGCTAATTCTCATGAAAATTTGACAAAGTTTCAGTATTAAATAAGTGAGAAAATTGACACTATAACTTTAGGCAATGACAACTATGAAATAGTCAATACTGAAATTTATGAACATTCATTTACTGCATATTAATTAACTGATATCTGTTCAGTATTCCTGAAGCTAATTCTCATGAAAATTTGACAAAGTTTCAGTATTAAATAAGTGAGTAAATTGACACATAACTTTATGCAATGACAAGTATGAATTAGTCAATACTGAAATTTCTGAAATATTATTTATTGCATATTAATTAACAGAAATCTGTTTAGTATTCCTGAAGCTAATTCTCATGAAAATTTGACAAAGTTTCAGTATTAAATAAGTGAGAAAATTGACACTATAACTTTAGGCAATGACAACTATGAAATAGTCAATACTGAAATTTCTGAACATTTATTTACTGCATATTAATTAACAGATATCTGTTTAGTATTCCTGAAGCTAATTCTCATGAAAATTTGACAAAGTTTCAGTATTAAATAAGTGAGAAAATTGACACTATAACTTTAGGCAATGACAAGTATGAATTAGTCAATACTGAAATTTCTGAACATTTATTTACTGCATATTAATTAACTGATATCTGTTCAGTATTCCTGAAGCTAATTCTCATGAAAATTTGACAAAGTTTCAGTATTAAATAAGTGAGAAAATTGACACTATAACTTTAGGCAATGACAACTATGAAATAGTCAATACTGAAATTTATGAACATTCATTTACTGCATATTAATTAACTGTTATCTGTTCAGTATTCCTGAAGCTAATTCTCATGAAAATTTGACAAAGTTTCAGTATTAAATAAGTGAGTAAATTGACACATAACTTTATGCAATGACAAGTATGAATTAGTCAATACTGAAATTTCTGAAATAATATTTATTGCATATTAATTAACAGAAATCTGTTTAGTATTCCTGAAGCTAATTCTCATGAAAATTTGACAAAGTTTCAGTATTAAATAAGTGAGAAAATTGACACTATAACTTTATGAAATGACAAGTATGAATTAGTTAATACTGAAATTTCTGAAAATTTATTTATTGCATATTAATTAACAGACATCTGTTCAGTATTCCTGAAGCTAATTCTCATGAAAATTTGACAAAGTTTCAGTATTAAATAAGTGAGAAAATTGACACTATAACTTTAGGCAATGACAACTATGAATTAGTCAATACTGAAATTTCTGAAAATTTATTTACTGCATATTAATTAATAGACATCTGTTCAGTATTCCTGAAGCTTATTCTCATGAAAATTTGACAAAGTTTCAGAATTAAATAAGTGAGAAAATTGACACTATAACTTTAGGCAATGACAAGTATGAATTAGTCAATACTGAAATTTCTGAACATTTATTTACTGCATATTAATTAACTGATATCTGTTCAGTATTCCTGAAGCTAATTCTCATGAAAATTTGACAAAGTTTCAGTATTAAATAAGTGAGAAAATTGACACTATAACTTTAGGCAATGACAACTATGAATTAGTCAATACTGAAATTTCTGAACATTTATTTACTGCATATTAATTAACAGATATCTGTTTAGTATTCCTGAAGCTAATTCTCATGAAAATTTGACAAAGTTTCAGTATTAAATAAGTGAGTAAATTGACACTTAACTTTATGCAATGACAAGTATGAATTAGTCAATACTGAAATTTCTGAAATATTATTTATTGCATATTAATTAACAGAAATCTGTTTAGTATTCCTGAAGCTAATTCTCATGAAAATTTGACAAAGTTTCAGTATTAAATAAGTGAGAAAATTGACACTATAACTTTATGAAATGACAAGTATGAATTAGTTAATACTGAAATTTCTGAAAATTTATTTATTGCATATTAATTAACAGACATCTGTTCAGTATTCCTGAAGCTAATTCTCATGAAAATTTGACAAAGTTTCAGTATTAAATAAGTGAGAAAATTGACACTATAACTTTAGGCAATGACAACTATGAATTAGTCAATACTGAAATTCCTGAAAATTTATTTACTGCATATTAATTAATAGACATCTGTTCAGTATTCCTGAAGCTTATTCTCATGAAAATTTGACAAAGTTTCAGAATTAAATAAGTGAGAAAATTGACACTATAACTTTAGGCAATGACAAGTATGAATTAGTCAATACTGAAATTTCTGAACATTTATTTACTGCATATTAATTAACTGATATCTGTTCAGTATTCCTGAAGCTAATTCTCATGAAAATTTGACAAAGTTTCAGTATTAAATAAGTGAGAAAATTGACACTATAACTTTATGAAATGACAAGTATGAATTAGTTAATACTGAAATTTCTGAAAATTTATTTATTGCATATTAATTAACAGACATCTGTTCAGTATTCCTGAAGCTAATTCTCATGAAAATTTGACA
The DNA here is from genome assembly GCA_951805005.1 of Othius punctulatus. Classification (NCBI taxonomy): domain Eukaryota; kingdom Metazoa; phylum Arthropoda; class Insecta; order Coleoptera; family Staphylinidae; genus Othius; species Othius punctulatus. Next base: position 5,964,468 of record OX638141.1, on the reverse strand, counting down.
AAGTTTCAGTATTACATAAGTGAGAAAATTGACACATAACTGTATGCAATGACAAGTATGAATTAGTCAATACTGAAATTTCTGAAATATTATTTATTGCATATTAATTAACAGAAATATGTTCGGTATTCCTGAAGCTAATTCTCATGAAAATTTGACAAAGTTTCAGTATTAAATAAGTGAGTAAATTGACACATAACTTTATGCAATGACAAGTATGAATTAGTCAATACTGAAATTTCTGAAATAATATTTATTGCATATTAATTAACAGAAATCTGTTTAGTATTCCTGAAGCTAATTCTCATGAAAATTTGACAAAGTTTCAGTATTAAATAAGTGAGAAAATTGACACTATAACTTTATGAAATGACAAGTATGAATTAGTTAATACTGAAATTTCTGAAAATTTATTTATTGCATATTAATTAACAGACATCTGTTCAGTATTCCTGAAGCTAATTCTCATGAAAATTTGACAAAGTTTCAGTATTACATAAGTGAGAAAATTGACACATAACTGTATGCAATGACAAGTATGAATTAGTCAATACTGAAATTTCTGAAATATTATTTATTGCATATTAATTAACAGAAATATGTTCGGTATTCCTGAAGCTAATTCTCATGAAAATTTGACAAAGTTTCAGAATTAAATAAGTGAGAAAATTGACACTATAACTTTAGGCAATGACAAGTATGAATTAGTCAATACTGAAATTTCTGAACATTTATTTACTGCATATTAATTAACTGATATCTGTTCAGTATTCCTGAAGCTAATTCTCATGAAAATTTGACAAAGTTTCAGTATTACATAAGTGAGAAAATTGACACATAACTGTATGCAATGACAAGTATGAATTAGTCAATACTGAAATTTCTGAAATATTATTTATTGCATATTAATTAACAGAAATATGTTCGGTATTCCTGAAGCTAATTCTCATGAAAATTTGACAAAGTTTCAGAATTAAATAAGTGAGAAAATTGACACTATAACTTTAGGCAATGACAAGTATGAATTAGTCAATACTGAAATTTCTGAACATTTATTTACTGCATATTAATTAACTGATATCTGTTCAGTATTCCTGAAGCTAATTCTCATGAAAATTTGACAAAGGTTCAGTATTAAATAAGTGAGAAAATTGACACATAATTTTATGCAATGACAAGTATGAATTAGTCAATACTGAAATTTCTAAAATATTATTTATTGCATATTAATTAACAGATATCTGTTTAGTATTCCTGAAGCTAATTATCCTGAAACTTTGACAAAGTTTCAGTCTTGAATAAGTGAGAATATAAAAAGTAGGTTAGGTTAGGTTAGGTCTAGATTTTACCGAAATATCTGAAAATATATTGATTCCATGTTTGATATTTGAATTGTAATCAGTATACCTGAAGTTAATTATCCTGAAAATTTTACAAAGTTTCAGTATTAAATATGCGAGAAAATCAAAAGTAGGTTACGTTAGGTTAGGTTAGGTATCGCTATTACTGAAATTTCTGAAAATTCATTAATTGCATATTTAATATTAGATATTTGTTCAGTATACCTGAAGTTTTATTTAATCAAACGTATGAAATAAAACTTTGTATTTCCTTGAAAATTTACTTGAACAAAAAATTGTATCTAAAAAAGTACCTCTTTTCTATTAGACGTCATTGGTTTTTTATTTAATATTAGAGTAGTTTGTCCGTCAACAATAATTCAGGCTTTATAATTTCCATTTTTGTGGTGCCAATTTAGGGGGAAAAGGGAAAAAATATATAATGAAAAGAGATTCTGAAAGTGACATTGATTTGTCCTCTACTGAAGCAAACTTGTCAAAACGCAAACATTTTATTTCTAAAGCTTATAAACAATTGTTCCCACCTCCTATTAATAAAGAAATAATCAAAGTTTTGGTCATAAATTGTCTTGAATGAATTGAATTAACATAAATTAAATTGCATTACATAATAATTTCATTGCCACACTCTGTGTGGTAATAAACTTCATTAGTTAACGCAAATGTATGTCATAATTGGTAAGGTCTCAGCAGTCGCAGAAAAATTAATAAAAAAACCGAAAAAAAAAACAAAGCATATCAATAATAATTTAGTATTCTTCTTTGATTTAATTTATTTTAGGAGTACTTAGACCCGGTTGTACGATCGTGGGTCATTTTTGACTATGGTTCAGTTACCTAGAATACAATTGTTAATACAATCTTATCATTAGAAACTGAACCACGATCAAAGATAATCCACGATCGTATATCTGGGCCTTACTGGTAGTCGTTATTTTTATTTTAAAAACATATTAGTTTGTTTTATGTTGTTTATTTTACTTTTTTCTCTTTCTGCCTTACTAGTTTCGACTTTTTGAAATAGTCATCATCTGAGGCTTTATTTTTTTTGTAGAAGTATATTATATAATTCACATTTTAGAGATGTTTTAGAAATTATTGACTCTTGCAGAATTGAAAACAAGTTTTTGTAGAGACCCAAGGGTAAAGGGTATTCAAAGTTCTTGGCCTTAGAGCCTACTAGGGAGGAAACAAGAAAAATGGGAAATTTTATCACCGTTTTGTGATCCAATTGCTTTAATTACACTTTGTCAGGGCTGTCCTTTGTCCTTAGTAATGTTAAAAACTTTAATTATCCTTAAACCATTAAATTTGCTCGTATGATTATTAGGGTGAACCAAATTAGAAGTCTCATCCTGAGACAATAAAACAGAGTTTGCATAATAATTAGCACAAAATAAAAGTGCACCATTTATGATTATTTCACTACTACTGCGCTAAATAAAGTGTTTTACTCGAGGCTTTCAGTATATGTAAATGATGTGTGCGCTATAATTAGTTAAAATTACATGTTTCAGTTCAAATACAGAACATGTAGCCATAATAACAAGTTCATCGTAGGCAGCCAAACTCACTAATAAATTGCATAGCAATGAAAATACCAAAACTTTTGATAAAATTAGATTGTAGTAATATTCATCCAATATCCTCATATTTCTAACTTGAATAAGTTATCTAATAACAAAATAGATATTAGATAGTAGTAATATTCATCAGCTTAATTCAACAAACAGAAAAGTATAAGTAAAAATCATAATGTAATAGTAATAAATGAATTATTAAATTATACAGGGCAATTATACATAATAAATTATACAGGGTGAGTAGCAAGTAGAAACGTACCATAATTATTGAGATTAGATTAAATATTTGATACAAATGATACAAGTTAAACCAATACGATTTACTAATGTTAGTATGTGTTTATCAAATAAGGTTGTAAATCTAACTGTATGTGTTTCAGTTTGATTTACAACCTTATTTAATAAACACATACCAATATTAGTAAATCGTATTTGTTTAACTTATATCATTTGTTTTCCAAGGCAGTTTTTGAATATTTCACATTTTTTGTCATCAGGCATTAAACTCGATTTTCTTAGAAATTACTGTCATGTAACCTGATGGTATTTTTTGAAATTGGTGATGAGAAAAACAGATGCTATCGAATTTGTTGATAGAAAAATTTAGGTTGACATTTAAAAACAGTATCGATGACGTAATTGTCAAAAAGTGGCGCCTAAATCTTCTCTTAAAATATATTAAATCTGGTAAATTAAAATGACAAAATTATTACTTGTAGTCGACTAGCTTCATAATGCTATATTTGTTATAGCTAATTTCATAATATACTATTACACAACTATTTTTTTATTTCAAAAATAACGTTTTATTTAATATTGCTAAGTCTAAAACTGTTGGTGTTTTAGATGTATTTTGTTTGATTCACAACCTATATATTTTTATATATTATATTTATTATAGATATTTATATATATTTAGTTATATATTTTTTGAACTTTTGCAGATTAGTAAGCTTCGTGCATTTTGCTGTTAAATTCGAGCAATATAACTTTGTTTTAAATATTTAAACAATTCGCCGCTTCGCGACTCGTGTTTTAAATTTTGACTCGTGCTATAAACAATGACTTATTTCACTTGTTTACTATCTATTAATTATGAATTGCTACGTAATATAGTCGCAAACATCCTGATGATGTTTGGAAACATCATAACTAAGAAATAACTAAATATAATTAAAATGCGAATTTTAGGAAATAACTAAAAATGTAATTAATTTGTATCATACTGCGTGAATAAAACAACTAGTGAGGTAATTAGTAACATGATAGCCGCGAATTAATCCACAGTGCAAACTTGGAGGAGCACCAGTTCCACACTTACGGGGGTAATTGTCTTTCAAGGGATGAAAATAGGTAATTGTCTTACAAGGGATGAACAAGAGAAATCAAAACTACCAGTGCGACACTTTGGCAGCGCCAAGAGGGTTATCGCCCTAACTGCAACCGTCTCGATAGCTCTGCAGAATCCAGCCGACGCCTTTGTTTCTCCAAGAGATTGCTGAAGCCCCCCATTGTCTCAGAGCCCCATTAAAACTGTTATGCACTCCAGGAGCTCCCCGTTTTCGCGATGATTAAAAACTTAACGTACCATTCCTACGGCTAGCGCCAGGCAGATGATCCTTCACCTCATCATCACTACTATCACTATCATCACTGTTGTCCGCGGAAGGTGCCGTGGAGATGACGCTGAGGTTTGTGCGCGACAAGTACTTCGACAGTTTCTTCCTTACAGAACCCATAACGCGAGAGACCAGAGGATCTCTTCGAAACGATCACCGAACTGAGATACACTCGCGATATCTAATCGTTGGAGGTGATAAATATTCTTATCAAGACTTTAATCATTACTTGACTCAGGCGCATATTACGTTTGCACAATACACCTTGCGAAAATTGCGACATACGCGTTCTGGGTTATCTTCGGATGAGACGAGGAAGCCTGGTTCAGGCTTTGTGGGTTGATCGATGCTATGGAAATTAAGGACGGGGTAAAGTGTGAGGCTTCCCTGAGGGATTCTAATGCTTTGCGGGATTACCTAGATGTACGAGAAACCGATTAGCTAGAAAAAAACGCGAACAAAATACATTAAATTATAAAAATGAGGGATTCAAATCTTAAATTAACTAAAGTTTATGCAAACCATCATGCCTTACTAATATTCATAAAGTTGTTAAAGGAAACCATTACTATGTGATGATTAATCATGATAATCAATAAATTAAACACGTTGGTACGTTTTTTTTTTAAATAAAGAGATATAGAACCAATAAAGTGATATAAAAAAAAACGTAGTGACATATTTAATTTCTGTATCATATTGATCTTCAATTCGAACTGAAGCATGATCATTATGCTTAAGGAGATAAGAACCTACTTATTAACAATATCTGATTCGAATTTAAAATAACATTGATAATCGTAGAAGAAAGAAAATACTAGTGCCAAATTAGACAAATTTGGCACTATCAAATTATCTTTTTCAAAATTGTAATTCTGTCGTATTTCATTTATACAGTGTCCTGCATTTCACCTCCCGTCTTCTATAGCTCAGTTACAAATTAAGTTAGGATATTTATATTTTACAAAATTATGACAATTTTTGGAAGTGGAAGTCCAAGTGGAAGTTTGATCAACAAATTTTTAACGTATTTGGTAAGTTTTCTTGAAATTTTGTGTAGATTTTTGTAAAATTTTAATCTTGCTATTTTCGTTTGTTCTAATTTTTAGTTTCCTAAATGAAAATCTATTGTCTATTGTGTTTATTAAAAAAAACAGGCTATATACAATTTAGACTTTTGTTTTATTACAGCATGGAATTATCATAGTCTTCGACAAAGTAGGAGTTTGTTGGATATTTTGATAATTTTGATAATTTGATAATTTGAATTTCGTACAGAATTACATGTAGAAATTTGATTATATACAATGTTCATGTTTTACCTAACTTTTCAATGAATTTTGAATATTTATTCAAGGAATTTGAATTGTTTTTGTAGCAGAAGAAGATTTGTTACTCATGATTTGTTTTTTTTTTTTTATAATTTTATTTTATACAATGTTCACGATTTATCTTTTCAATGATTTTGAATATTTATTCAAGGAATTTTATTGCTTTTGAAGCAGAAGAAGGTTGTTCAGTAACATTTTTTTATTTTTTTTTTAAATTTTACACGGTGTTCAAGTTTTATCTAACTTTTCAATGAATTTTAAATATATTTTCAAAGAATTTGGATTGTTTTTGAAGCAGAAGAAGGTTGTTTACTCACAATTTGTTTTTTTTTTTCAAGAAATTTGATTTAATACAAAGTTCACGTTTGATCTAACTTTTGAATGAATTTTGAATATTTATTCAAGGAATTTGAATTGGTTTTTGTATCAGAAAAAGATTTTTTACTCATGATTTGGTATTTTTTTAAGAAATTTGATTTTATACAATGTCCACGTTTTATATTTTCAATGATTTTGAATATTTATTCAAGGAATTTTATTGCTTTTGAAGCAGAAGAAGGTTGTTCAGTCACTTTTTTTTTAAATTTTATTTTACACAATGTTCAAGTTTTATCTAACTTTTCAATGAATTTTGAATATTTATTCAACGAATTTGGATTGTTTTTGAAGCAGAAGAAGATTTTTTACTCATGATTTGGTATTTTTTTAAATAATTTATTTTATACAATGTTTACGTTTGATCTAACTTTTCAATGAATTTTGAATATTTATTCAAGGAATTTGGATTGTTTGTGTAGCAGAAGAAGATTTTTTACTCATGATTTGTCTTCTTTTAAGAAATTTGTTTTTATACAATGTTCACGTTTTATCTTTTCAATGATTTTGAATATTTATTCAAGGAATTTTATTGCTTTTGAAGCAGAAGTAGGTAGTTCAGTCACCTTTTTTTAAATTTAATTTTACAGAATGTTCAAGTTTTATCTAACATTTCAATGAATTTTAAATATATTTTCAAGAAATCTGGATTGTTTTTGAAGCAGAAGAAGGTTGTTTACTCACAACTTGTTTTTTTTAAGATATTTGATTTTATACAATGTTTTCGTTTTATCTAACTTTTCAGTTACCCCAGTTTTCAGTTTCAGTTTTCAACCCCTAATGAATTTTTAATATTTATTCGAGAAATTTGTATTGTAATTTGGATTATTTTTAAACCAGAAGAAGGTTATTTAGTAACATTTCGTTTTTTTTTAAAATTATATACAGATTTTTATCAAGACTATCATAAAAAAGTCATATGAAGTTTTTTAACTAATCACAAGTTTCTTTAATCAAATTGATAATTTTTAACTTTCAATTAATTATTAACTGACATGTATTGATGGCAAAGTAAAGAAGTAAAAATTGAAATTGAAATTAATTGAATTAATTATTTTTATAATTATTAGTTTATTTTATAAACTTGGAGAAAAATATATAATTTTGGTCTATGTTCACGTTTTATTGAACTTTTCAATGAATTTTGAATATTTATTCAAGAAATTTGGATTTGTTTTGAAGCAATATTAACAAAAATGTACTTTTTTAACATTGTATTGATTTAGACCCCCTAATTTATCACTCTCGCTTATTCTGAGGATAAGATATTAAAAGACACATTTAGTAACACTTGCTGTGTGATTCTGAGATTTTTTGCACATGTAATAAGTGAAATATCTACATAAGTGTTCTTTATTTATAATTTTATTAGAGGTTAATAAATTTCGACCCCTTAATTTTTCAATCTCGCTTATTCTGAGTATACGATGTTAAAAGACACATTTAGTTATATTTGTTGTGTGATTCTGAAATAATTTGATTGAGTAATAAGAAAAAAATTAAAAAAAAAGGTCCGGTTTATTATTTTTTAGATTTCGACCTTCTTATTTTTCACTCTCGCTTATTCTGAGGATAAGATATTAAAAGACACATTTAGTTACACTTGCTGTGTGATTCTGAGATTTTTAGAACGAGTAATAAGTGAAATATCTACATAAGTGTTCTTTATTTACAATTTTATTAGAGGTTAATAAAATTCGACCCCCTAATTTTCCAATCTCGCTTATTCTGAGTATAAGATGTTAAAAGACACATTTAGTTATACATGTTGTGTGATTCTGAAATCATTTGATAGACTAATAAGAGAAATATTAACAAATATGTACTTTTTTAACATTTCATTGATTTCGAACCCCTAATTTTTCACTCTCGCTTATTCTGAGGATAAGATATTAAAAGACACATTTAGTTACACTTGCTGTGTGATTCTGAGATTTTTAGAACGAGTAATAAGTGAAATATCTACATAAGTGTTCTTTATTTACAATTTTATCATAGGTTACTAAATTTCGACCCCCTAATTTTCAAATCTCGCTTATTCTGAGTATAAGATTTTAAAAGACACATTTAGTTATACTTGTTGTGTAATTCTGGAATCATTTGATTGACTAATAAGAGAAATATTAACAAAAATGTACTGCTTTAATATTTTATAGATTTCGACCTCCTAATTTTTCACTCTCGCTTATTCTGAGGATAAGATATTAAAAGACACATTTAGTTACACTTGCTGTGTGATACTGTCAAGTATATTTCCGACAAACGATTCAATTTATGAAACTTAGGCCTCAAGCTTATTTTGCCTAATTTAACCAACTCTGAATCTTATATCGTTTACGAGATCCCCATGTTGAGCACGATAACTGGGGCACCCTGTATATAAATGTACTGGGACACTCTGTATATCAATATAAATGTATTAATACAATTTCACTTTGCATAATAACATTGCAACATTTAACAAGAAACGATTAATATTAGATCCATTGGAATGGATATTAATAATCAATATAATCATTTGCAGGAACTATGTAAAGGTTTACCTTGCAATAAGTACATTTTAATTGCTTTGCCAACAATGCATACAAAGTAACCCCGTGCTCTTGGCGTTTCATATCTCTGAACAAAAAAAAAATAATGCAATTACAAATTTAATTTACGTAATTAATTTCAATTAGAAGATGGTCCAGAAACCTCTATCCGCTGAGGTGATTAATCAATTACTTATGGCCATAGTCCTGCGGTATGCACCAGTCAGACACATGTGTTCCAATTATCCAAAGCATTGATTTATCCTTGCGGCAATTATTTATCACCCCAAGAAGTATTGGTGCTATTAATTCATACATATTTGCGAGATACTCACACAGAGACCGATTTATGAGCGATGAGTAAACGATAAACTTGCAATATCAATCAGATAAAACTATTTATTGAATATTTTATGATAACTTTTAGTGATATGATTAGTGATTATTGTTATTATTTTTATATGCATTCATAAAAAAATACAATTTATCGCCAATATACAATTTACATTTTTTAGAATTTTTTAAATCCATATCATTCTATGGAAATTTTTGAAATATTAGAAAACATTGCGGCCAAACTTATTATAGTAGTCCCGTTGAGAGCTGACAATGGCTCATCACTCCATTTGCCATAATTCGACATACAGGGTTTGTCCCATTAGTAACGGAACTATTTTTTTCTTGCCAATTGGAAGGGCTAAAGGGAGGTCTTTATAGGTGGGGTCGGTGGTATGGAATGTAACTTAAGCTAGGAGAACCAGCTCAGTTGTCTCCGAGCCCTTTGATTGGCTACACCGCGGCCATAGTGATAATGTTTTTAGTGCTGGTGTCGAGAACAAAATGAAGCAAATTTGAACATACCCTTACCTCTTTAAGATAATCGCAATTACCATAGCCTGGAATTTAATCTAACCTAACCTAACCTAAATTTAAACACCCTGTACACTTGAGCTTCGGTGTCTCGTTATTTGTTGTTTATTCCATTGGTTGCAGGTTTATCTGTTGCCAGTGTTGTATAAGTGGCAGCTCTGTCTCTTTTATGTCCCTGAAATCTTTGTGTATCGTTATAATTTCTATTATTTTCCTTATGGCGAGTGATTTTATTGCCCCTGTTAAGCGCCGGATTAAATGAAGTCGAGGCATTCGCCTGAGGCCTCGTTCCTAACATAATTATAAATAAATTTGTCGGCGTTATCAAAGGGTCTTTAAAGAAGAACGCGAATATGGCACCGCAGCATTGCCATTTTCATCGTGCCCTGAATAATTCATCCCTCTATTAACGCCCTCGTAGGAAAGTTTGTTGTGGACAAGTCCGGAACATAATAAGATTTTATGGGCGATTTAGGATGACAGAGTTTTTCTGTCCCTTGGCCTGCCAGTTAATCTTTTCAACTTTTTATGATCGCGTTTAGCGAATATCTTAAACGCTCTTTATAATATTTTGTGTATTTAGTGAGGATGTAATAGCTATTTATGCTTTAAGTGAATAAAATTGCTTTATTCACGTGTATCATATAAGATTTTTTCCAATTCTTTATCACAATTGAAGAATTTGCGTGAAGTATCACATTGTCAGGTGACAACAAACATTTCAACGATAGTGCGAATATACCCATTTCTTTTACTTTTTTCACGTTGTCAATAATTACAGTAAATAAAGTGAAAATGTAAACATAAACATTATAAACATTTTGGTAATTACATTAAAAAGTTCTAATGAAAATTTTGTAATTTCCTATAGAAATGCAACATTCATAACAATTTACAAGCGAAATTATATGATTTGATTGAGCATTTTGTGGTTTGATGAACTTGCAATTTGTAATAAAATTTCTTAATTTGAAGGGAAAATGTACAAAATTTGCATTCAAAATTTGTCATTTGCAACGAAAATTTTGTAATTTTGTAAATATTTTTGCATTTTCTATTAAAAGTTTTGCACATTTCCGTCAGAATATTAATAACTTGGTGAGTTATATGCTTTGAGGATAAATTTTTCATAATTTATACACAAAATTTCAGGTTTTAATGAAACATTGAAATTTGTAACTGATATATTGGTATTTAAAATAAGAATTTCATAACGTCCAACTAAATTCTATCATTTATCATGCCAATTTGTTATATCCTTTGAGTTTTGGAACTTATAATGCAAATTTTGTACCTTCGATAAAAAATTTGCAAATTCATTATAATTTAGTAAGTTTTTTTTATTTATTTTTATTTTTTATGTGTATGTTATGTAGGTTCTTCCGCTAATTAACATTATTATTATTATTATTTTCAATATAAATTGTATAATTCAGATGACGATTTTGTGTTTCGAATAATATTATGCAATTTAAAATTAAAATTTCTAAGTAATAATGTTGAAAATTGCATTTTTTTTGTTTTTTTTTCATTTTCAATAAATTTTCTGCAAATTACTATGAACATTTTAACAAATTTTTGAGAGATATGCATTCTGAATAAAACCTCAATAGTAAAAAATAATTGCAGGTCTAATTAAACTTCATTTTTACTTCAACGTAATTTATAATGAAGATTTTATAAGTTACAAATAAATTTTCTTAGTCAATGACTAGGTTCTTCCGCTAATTAACATTATTATTATTATTATTATTATTATTATTATTTTCAATATAAATTGTATAATTCAGATGACGATTTTATGTTTCGATTAATATTATGCAATTTAAAATTAAAATTTCTAAGTAATAATGTTGAAAATTGCATTTTTTTTTGTTTTTTTTTTTCATTTTCAATAAATTTTCTGCAAATTACTATGAACATTTTAACAATTTTTTTAGAGATATGCATTCTGAATAAAACCTCAATAATAAAAAATAATTGCAGGTCTAATTAAACTTCATTTTTACTTCAACGTAATTTATAATGAAAATTCTATAATTTACAAATAAATTTTCTTAGTCAATGACTAGGTTCTTCCGCTAATTAACATTATTATTATTATTATTATTATTATTTTCAATATAAATTGTATAATTCAGATGACGATTTTGTGTTTCGATTAATATTATGCAATTTAAAATTAAAATTTCTAAGTAATAATGTTGAAAATTGCATTTTTTTTTGTTTTTTTTCATTTTCAATAAATTTTCTGCAAATTATTATGAACATTTTAACAAATTTTTGAGAGATATGCATTCTGAATAAAACCTCAATAATAAAAAATTATTGCAGGTCTAATTAAACTTCATTTTTACTTCAACGTAATTTATAATGAAGATTTTATAATTTACAAATAAATTTTCTTAGTCAATGACTAGGTTCTTCTGCTAATTAACATTATTATTATTATTATTATTATTTTCAATATAAATTGTATAATTCAGATGACGATTTTGTGTTTCGATTAATATTATGCAATTTAAAATTAAAATTTCTAAGTAATAATGTTGAAAATTGCTTTTTTTTTGTTTTTTTTTCATTTTCAATAAATTTTCTGCAAATTACTATGAACATTTTAACAAATTTTTGAGAGATATGCATTCTGAATAAAACCTCAATAATAAAAAATAATTGCAGGTCTAATTAAACTTCATTTTTACTTCAACGTAATTTATAATGAAGATTTTATAATTTACAAATAAATTTTCTTAGTCAATGACTAGGTTCTTCCGCTAATTAACATTATTATTATTATTATTATTATTATTTTCAATATAAATTGTATAATTCAGATGACGATTTTGTGTTTCGATTAATATTATGCAATTTAAAATTAAAATTTCTAAGTAATAATGTTGAAAATTGCATATTTTTTTTTGTTTTGTTTTTTCATTTTCAATAAATTTTCTGCAAATTACTATGAACATTTTAACAAATTTTTGAGAGATATGCATTCTGAATAAAACCTCAATAATAAAAAATAATTGCAGGTCTAATTAAACTTCATTTTTACTTCAACGTAATTTATAATGAAGATTTTATAATTTACAAATAAATTTTCTTAGTCAATGACTACCACATGATTTGTATTTGTTGTGATTATATCATGCATCCGCTATTTTAGTGCATAATGTGAACAATTCTTTCTAACCTCTTTAAGTGATAACTTTATGAAGACAATTCTCTAATAGAAGATCAATAAGCTTCTGCTGTGTGTGCATTATCCAACGAAACTTAATACAGCTGCCAATATTCGTCCTGGAAAATTCCTCCATTACTCGATGATACGTCGCCCTTCTCAGCCATATTTGCATACATTGTGTGCCGAGGGCTAATATAATTTTAATTCAATTTAAGAGGCGCGAGCCGAGCGTCGCGACGCGTGCACGTTATCGGAATCCTGCGAGTGTCTCGCAATATTTGATTACGAAGAGCAACCCCCCGACCTCCCATTCGGGGGGCTTCGCGTCATCAGGGCCCCTCTTAGCAAATAAGGTGGCGGATTAAGCGCGGGAGAGAGCCGTCATCAATTTGTATGTGTCAACAAATTTCCGCGGAATTATGTCGTACAATAACTCGAATGTCAGCGTGCAAACATAATTTTTGGGGGATGCGGACGAGGGGTCTGGGAGAGGGGGTGGGGGTTGTTGTGTGCGGGTGGCTCTTTTATGGCTGCAGATATTTTATTTTAATGTGTCTTCATATTTATGCATCTAAACGCTGTGGGGAGCAGATGTAATCCTTGTTTGAGTAGGATTTATGCAAGGGGGCGAAAAATAAAATGTTAATGTATGAATGTAACAGCTTACTGTTGTCAAAATGGTGTTGCCCTCGTTTTTATTATTTGTCTTCAAATGTAAGCACTGAAATAATTGAATAGGTACTTTTAGTACAACATTGAAAATGGATCAAAATTATATTTCTATTATTAACTTGGTAACTAAATTGGTTAAAAGTTTCGTACAATTTTCTGAAAATTTGAACCCAGAAGCAGCATAAAAAATATAAAGTATTATTTGCTATTTGCTGAATGGTTGATGGTAATCAGTAACCAGAAGTGGGAGTTTACAGTTACATTTTGTAAAATTGAAAATTGCAAAGTCTAGAATGAAACCCAAAATCGCGATAAATCCAAAATACAATAGAAAAAGGCTCTTGTGTGGATACGTTGCCATTTTTGAATTATTCCCAAGATTTCCTTAAAATTTTCGAGATTTCTAAAGATATCTCGAAAATTATGGAGATTTTGTGTAAGATTTCTCAATTATTTCGGAGATTTCCACAGATTTCTCAATAAATATCAATAATTGCAGAGATTTTTGAATAATTCCCAAGATTTCCCTGTATTTTTCGAGATTTCTATAGATGTATCGAAAATTACAGAGATTTTGTGTAAGATATCTCAATAATTTAGGAGCTTTCCACAGATTTTCCAAAAAATACCACTAATTGCAGAGATTTTTGAATAATTCGCACGATTTGACGATTATTTTCGTGATTTCTATAGATATCTCGAAAATTATAGAGATTTTGTGTAAGATTTCTCAATAATTTAAGAGATTTCCACAAATTTCCCTATAAATATCAATAATTGCAGAGATTTTTGAATTATTCCCTAGATTTCCCAATAATTTTCGAGATTTCTAAAGATATCTCGAAAATTATGGAGATTTTGTGTGAGATTTCTCAATTATTTCGGAGATTTCCACAGATTTCTCAATAAATATCAATAACTGCAGAGATTTTTGAATAATTTCCAAGATTTCTTAATAATTTCCCAGTAAATTTCGAGATTTCTATAGAAGTATCGAAAATTACAGAGATTTTGTGTAAGATTTCTCAATAATTTAGTAGCTTTCCACAGATTTCCCAATAAATATCAATAATTGCAGAGATTTTTGAATAATTTCCACGATTTGCCGATTATTTTCGTACGAAATCGTATTTTCGTTACGAAATCAGTCTAGAATGAAACCCAAAATTGCGAAAACCTAAATACAATAGGAAAAGCCTCTTGTGTCGATTCGTCGTTGTTTTTATTGTTTTTGTTATTGTCTTTGTTGTTGCTGATGATGCAGCTTATAAAAATAATTAAAGACCGCGAAAATTTGAAACAAAATGAAACATGGCAATATTTATAAAAAAACAAGTTTTCAAATTAACGTACAAATTGTGAAGCTTACAAAATAAAACAAAAACAGTTTAAGTTGATTCACTGCTGTTTCTTGTTTTTATTATAATTGCTATTGTTCTATTGTCTTCCGTTATTATTGTTTACTGTTGAATTGTGTAAATTTAAAATTTTTAAGTCTCTAGAATGAAACCCAAAATTGCGAAAACCAAAATACAATAGGAAAAGACTCTTGTGTCGATTCGTTGATGTTTTTATTGTAACTGTTATTGTTTTTGTTGCTGTTGATGGTAATATGATGGTTAAATGGTTGATGAAAATCAGTAACCGAAAGAAAGAGTTTACTATTAAATTTTGTAAAATTAAAAATTGTAAAGTTTCTAGAATGAAGCCCAAAATTGCGATAATTCAAAAATACAATAGAAAAAGGCTCTTGTGTCAATTCGTTGTTGTATTTATTGTTTTTGTTGTTGTTGATGTTGATGATGATGGTGAATGTTATAAAAATAATCAAAAACCACACAAATTCGTTGTTGTATTTATTGTGTTTGTTGTTGTTGATGTTGATGATGAAGCTTATAAAAATAATTAAAAATCGTGAAAAATTTAAACAAAATGGAACATGGCAATATTTATGAAAACAAGTTTTCAAAATTACGAACGAATTGTGAAGCTTACATAACAAAACTAAAACAGTTTGTGTTGATTCACTGTTGTTTCTTGTTTTTATTGTAATTGTTATTGTTTTTGTTATTGTTGCTGTTGCTGGTAACATGATGGTTCAATTGTTGATGGTAATCAGTAACCCAAAGTAAGAGTTTACTATTGAATTTTGTAAAATTGAAAATTTCTAGAATGAAACCCAAAATCGTGAAAATTCCAAAATACAATAAAAAAAAGCATCTTGTGTCGATTAGTTGTTGATTTTATTGTAATTGTTACTGTTTTTGTTGCTGTTGATGTTGATGATGATGAAGCGTATAAAAATAATTGAAAATCACAAAAAATTTAAACCAAATGGAACTTGGCAATATTTATAAAAAAACAGTTTTCAAAATCAAGTACAAATTGTGAAGTTTACCCAACAAAACTAAAACAGATTGTGTTGATTCACTACTGTTTCTTGTTTTTATTGTAAGTGTTATTGTTTTATTGTCTTCTATTATTATTGTTTACTGTTGAAGTTTGTAATACTGAAAATTGTAGAGTTTCTAGAATAAAATCCAAAATCGCGATAATTCTAAAATATAATAGGAAAAGCCTCGTGTCGATTCGTTGTTGTTATTATTGTAATTGTTATTGTTTTTGTTGCTGTTGATGGTAATATGATAGTTCAATGGTTGATGGTAATCAGTAACCGGAAATAGCAGTTTATTATTGAATTTTGTAAAATTGAAAATTGTAAAGTTTCTAGAGAGAAACCCAAAATTGCGATAATTCCAAATTACAATAGAAAAAGTTGTTGTTTTTTTTGTAATTGTTATTGCTTTTGTTGCTGTTGCTGTTGATGGTAACGTGATGGTTGAAGGGTTAATGGTAATCAGTAACCGGAAGTGGGAGAGTGTGCTATTGAATTTTGAAAAAAAATGAAAATTGTAAAGTCTCTAGAATGAAATCCAAAATTGCTAAAACCAAAATACAATAGAAAAAGCAATAGTTTGTAGAAATAGTTGTTCTTTTTATTGTTATTATTATTGTTTCTGTTGCTGATGTTGATGAATGATGTATCTTATAAAAATAATTAAAAATCGCTAAAATTTTAAACAAAATGGAACATGGCAATATTTATAAAAAACAAGTGATCAAAATCACGTACACATTGTGAAGCTTACAAAACAAAACTAAAACCGTTTATGTTGATTCACTGCTTTTTCTTGTTTTTATTGTAATTGTTATTGTTTTTATTATAATTCCAAAATACAATAGAAAAAGCCTCTTGTGTCGATTAGTTGTTGTTTTTATGTTATTGATATTGTTTTTGTTGTTGTTGATGTTGATGATAACGAAGCTTATAAAAATAATTAAAAACCGCGAACATTTTAAACAAAATGGAACATGAAAGTCTGTAATAACAAGTATTCAAAATCAGGTACAAATTGTGAAGCTTACAAAAGAAAACTAAAACCGTTTATGTTGATTCATTGCTGTTTCTTGTTTTTATTATAATTGCTATTGCTATTGTTCTATTGTCTTCTGTTATTATTGTTTACTGTTGAATTGTGTAAAATTGAAAATTGTAAAGTATCTATAATGAAACCCAAAATTGCGAAAACCAAAATACAATAGGAAAAGCCTTTTGTGTCGATTCACTTATAAAAATAATTAAAAACCGCGAAAATTTCAAACAAAATGGAACATGGCAATATTTATAAAAAAACAAGTGATCAAAATCACGTACACATTGTGAAGCTTATAAAAGAAAACTAAAACCGTTTGTGTTGATTCACTGCTGTTTCTAGTTTTCATTGTAATTGTTATTGTTTTATTGTCTTCTGTTATTACTGTTTACTGTACAATTTTGTAAAATTAAAACTTGTAATGTTTTTAGAATGAAACCCAAAATTGTGATAATATCAAAATACAATTGAAAAATCTCGTGTGTCGATTAGTTGTTTTTGTAAGTTTTGTAAAATTGAAAATTGGAAAGTAGAGTGAAACCCAAAATCGCGATAATTCCAACATACAATAGAAAAAGCCTCTTGTGTCGATTAGTTGTTTTTTTAAATTGTAATTGGTTATTGTTTTTGTTGCAGTTGATGGTAACGTGACGGTTGAAGAGTTAATGATGATCAGTAACCGGAAGTGGGAGTTTATTGTTGAATTTTGTAAAATGGAGTATTGTAAAGTTTCTACAATGAAACCCAAAATCGTGATAATTCCAAAACACAATAAAAAAAGCCTCTTGTGTCAATTCGTTGTTGTATGTATTGTTATTATTATTGTTTTTGTTGTTGTTAATGTTGATGATGATGATTATAAAAATAATTAAAATCCACGAAAATTCGTTGTTGTATTTATTGTTATTATCATTGTTTTTATTGGTGTTGATGTTACTGATATGACGAAGCTTATAAAACTAATTAAAAATCGCTCAAATTTTAAACAAAATGGAACAGGGCAATATTTATAAAAACAAGTGATCAAAATCAAGTACAAATTGAGAAGCTCACACAACAAAACTAAAACCATTTGTGTTGTATCTTGTTTTTATTGTCATTGTTATTGTTTCATTGTGATTGTTATTGTTTTTATTGTCATTTTTATTGTCATTTTTCTTGTTTTTCTTGTATTTGTTATTGTTTTTATTGTCATTTTTATTGTTTTTATTGCGATTGTTATTGTTTTTATTGTCATTTTTATTGTTTTTCTTGTAATTGTTATTGTTTTTACAGTCATTTTTCTTGTTTTTCTTGTAATTGTTATTGTAGTAAATTCTGTTAGTAATGTTGTATATGAAACATTTACGTTTTTGTATTGTACAATTATTAATTGCTAATCCGCCGTACCATTGGAATAATTAAGTGAGTTAATTATGAATTGCTCCTCGTTTCTGCGAGGAATGAATAATTCTGTCGATGTGCCGGGTGAAGGCTTACCTCACAAATCTGTTAAAAAATAGACAAAGCGGTTTACCTCAAAACTTCGCATCCTCATCTTTACATATTAATTTTGCCAGGTTAAGAGGATTTAGCAATGCATGGTTAACCAAAAGTGGTTAACCCATACGTCCCTGGGCCACCCCCAGCTGTAGCCCTCCTAACCTCACCTTGACTGTAAACCGGGAACTCGCCATCGCTGTGACTGTGGGTCAGCATCAGATGACCGTTCCAGCAGCGCTCCTGCTCCAGCTCCACGTCTGTGCCGGTTTATCTCTGGTACAAGAGGAAGATGGGCTTCAACAGCCGCCACTCACAACAACGGCCGTCCGCACATCGATTCACCACCACCCACGCCCCCCTCGAGAGGGTTGATGACGGCTCGGATGGCGGCGGCTGCGAAAGGACACAAAGAGCAAGGCGCCGGTGTACGCCGTCGCGAAGCCAGGGGGAACACTGAGAGGATCGGGAGCACACGGAGGCGGCTGTGGGATGCTGCGCGCGAGCCGCCGGGGGTGGCCGCCCCACAACACAAAAACAACGGTTAATATTGCAGCGGGGGTGGCCTTTGTTTTAATATTGCAGCGGCCTTTGTGAGGTCCTCCAGATTATCACCCCCTTCCGGGGGCTGAATAAGTCGCCTGCGACGGGGGCGCGCAAAAATGAACGCCACACGCCCAAAATCCACCCCCTCCATTGCAGACGTTTAATCAGGGCTGTAGCAAACGGAACGTCCGAGGCAAATTGAAGATGAATTATTTAATCGCGCGAAAAACTGCCGGCAAGCAATTTCTGGTGCATTTGTTATTTGCTGTGTTTGCGGAAGGGAAATATTTATTGGCGGAACAACATCTGGGCCGTGCGTTCAATGAAAATACGCATTTCCATATATTCAAATTTATTAATTCAAATCACATTCGCTGCTGACAAGCTGCCACCCCACGATTTTACAAGTTTAGATGGAAACGGGTTTACCTACCAAAATCAGAATATTTCAAACT
Source organism: Othius punctulatus (assembly GCA_951805005.1). NCBI lineage: Eukaryota > Metazoa > Arthropoda > Insecta > Coleoptera > Staphylinidae > Othius > Othius punctulatus. The sequence continues at coordinate 5,945,028 of OX638141.1, read as the reverse complement.
TTCATGAACAGAAAATCTGATTCGCGCCAACAGCATAACTGAAAGGTGCGTACGTGCGTACATTATGCACATGTATAATAATAACACAGTATTTTTCTTCTGCTTTTCCCCTTATGTCAATTGTGTTTCACAACTTGTCAAATGTCAATAGTCTAATGTCCAAATTCCCTCCTAAACCCTTCTATGCCAAATCGTCAAATCACGTTAGGTATATCAAATGTTTCCCCCATATTTTAGTGGAGTCAATCTGCCACCTGACAGATTTGGATACAATATACCTGAAGGAATATCCTCTAAAATTTTGATGAAGCTTATGAAGAAAATAAGTAAGAAAATCAAACACATAACATTCCTAGTTGACAGGTACCGCTATATTTGAAATAACCCTCGACATACCATGTTTTATTTAGCAAAACAACGAGTAGGTGAGATAGGTGTTATTTGCTGAAAAATCGTTCGTATTAATAATTAAATAAGTATCGCAATCCGGCGTAAAAATACGTAAACAGACTCGTGGGGGGCCACAGACCCCTGAACCAGTCCGGGAGAATTCTATCAACAATGGGGACAATAAAAGCCATTAACTTAAGGGTAACAAGAGTTTACTAGTCGGGCGGAAATATCAACAGTTCATGGAAATATAAATTACTCGAGACCAGACAGGGGATGTGCCACTGACCGACAGTGAGCGATTCCGGGGAGTTCAAAATCGAAAGTATAATATTACGGCCCATAGAATCATTAACTTAAGTACCATAAAAACAGCGCCAGATACATGCACGCGTACCGAAATTCTTAGAACTGGGCCCCTTGGGCCTGGATAACTCACGCCACAAAGGGACATGATTTGTATTGGTAGCAAACACAAATCCGCCAGCAAAAGATCGAGTGGCGTAAACATGTGGAAGAAATTATTGCGCAGGCATCGAAAAAGGCACTTGGCCAGGACGAGTAGACCACCGTAGAAGACCGGGGACGGCAGTGTTTGGGCCCGGGGCTCGGGGAAAATGGGGAGGTAAACATATAAGAATCTGCGAAAGCAGGGGGGAGGACACTTAGTGCTCGACAGCCGAGGGCACGAGACAAATCGCGAGAGTGTAAACGGGGGCGCAATTAGTATAAACAGTCAGGGAGATTGATAAATCAGTTAGGGCAGTATTGAACCAGTTAGATATTTTCGGGGAGACCGCAAAGTAATTAAAACAACACCAAGCGCAAGGGCCACCACGACATCAGTACGGCTATCCAGTCGGCGAGAGATAGGAAGGGTTAATGAGTGAGTACTGACGCAATTGATGATCGAGTAACGCGAATCAAACTGCCAATTTCGAAGGGCACTGCGAAATATTTAGCAGACACGTCAGTATGCGTGTCAAGTAAATTAATTCGGCAATCCGCCGGAAAATATCCTGTGACAAAATTAAGAAAGACCAAAACGCCCAAACTGGCGCAAAGGTGTGTGATCCTCATCGTAATGAGAGCGATTTGTGGGTTTCGCGCCGCACTTTGAAACAGAAGGGCGCGCTGGAAGCATACTACAAAATCGCTCTTACCCGTTGGTACGTGCGAACCGAACACATTCATCAATCTCATACGATAACATGTATGGTTTTCTTCGTAATTAGAGCGATCTGTGGGTTTCGCGACGCACTTTGAAACAGAAGGGCGCGCTGGAAGCAGACTACAAATATCGCTCTAACCCCTTGATGTGTTCGGGTCGAACATATTAACCAATCACACCCCACAACGTGTATGGTTCTCTTCGTAATATTGTCACGTATGATAAGTATTGCTACTCCACATAAACCACCACCAAAACTCGATTATCATGCGTTTTAATTATTATTTATATTTTATTAGCAAGGGATTCGGGAAAGAGCTTAGTTCAGGAAGGTATTTAAACAGATATAAACTCAAGGGATTTCCCAGGTAGCGATCGCAACGGGAACTAAAAACCGGTATCCGTGAAGGTCAATAATTATTACAAAAATCAGCAAATATCATCATGTCATACCAAATCACTAAATCCTTGTAATTAACGTTGCGTAGTTAATATCACTAATCAATCAGCCGAGTGAGTGATCAAACTAATAAGTTGTAATTGCATGCCAGTGAAATAAAACAGCCCTCAGCATCGATTATGCATGTGGTCAGTATTTTCAAATTTGAATTCGTGAGCGAGGGAGAAATGAATGAATGCGAGTCAGTATATTCCTGAAGCACGAGCATGTGGATATTATAGATAAATCATTGAATGAATGCAAGTCATAAGTCATGATCGCTTGAGAAATAAAGTTAATAAATACGAAACATAACGGCAATTAAGAATGAATGCGAATCAAGGGAATTCATGCACGAGCATGCGTAAAGAAGGGATATAAATCCGTGAATGAATCAAAGTCAAAATCAGGCAGAATCACATCCGCCAGGTGAATTCAATTATCACAAAAACGAAGTAAAAAAAAACAAACTAAAAATAAATGAAAATATTAAAAACAAAAGAAAATACATTAAAAAAATTAAATAAAAATAAAAAGAGTCAAAAACAAACGAGGGGCTTATGTTTCATACACGTCAGACGTAATAGGGTTAGGGTATGAGACTCGCTATGAGGTCAGATATATGTACTTTAGCCAGACACAACTGACCATCGTGCACAAATCACCGATCGAAATTTACGATATAATTATTTGGGTGTTATTGCTTGGTATATGCATTGCAAAACTTTAATTAAGGGTAAATCGTCATCCTTAATAATTGGCATGTTATTTGCTGGGAAATACACTTCTAAACTTTATCTGAGGATAAATCAAATCAAGTAAATAAAAGATAAAAATATGGATGAACGAACGCATGTGGAATGAATGACATAACTAAAACACCGTAATTAGCAGGGACAGATCGCATGTACTAGTAACCAGTAGAATTTGAATTATAACGTTAATTCACGTCAGAATACCACGAAATATAATCAGAAACCACGTAAAAATCGATAAATTCATTTCAAAACTTTAATTCAAAATAAATCGTCATTTTTCATTATTTGTGTTATTACTTATTAAATAAACCCTTAGTCACCACATAAATGTAAAGCGTATTATTTTACCATAACCAAATGAAATAGTCAGAAACCACGTAAAAATCATTACTCATTTCAAAACTTTAATTGAAAATAAATCGTCATTCTTAATTATTGTGTGTTATTACTTATTAAATAAACCCTTAGTCACCACATAAATGTAAAGCGTATTATTTACCATAACCAAATGAACCAAACCTTACTTGCTAAATTAAAATGTAAAACCATATGAATTACTGAATGAATAAATTACTGTATGATGATATTTGTGTATGCGTATAATTTGATATTTTCCCCGTAACAGACACAATACTTGAACAACGAACCATCGATCTTGTCACTATAACGATTCCATGAATCAAACACAGGTGAAGTACAGCCACTTAGATTACGAGCCACTCTACGTTTATAAATTAATTACAATTTATAATGATACCCCGGTATTGTACCGTTACAAGGTTATGAAGTAAATAAGTGAGATAATCGAACAGTTAACTTTCCCAGTTGACAGGTATCGCTATAACTGTCACTGAAATTCCTGAAAATTTGTCTGATGGATATTTTGAAAATTTTATGCCAAATTTGGACACAGTATGCCTGAAGATATATCCTTTGAAAATTTTAGACAAATTCACTATAAGACTTGTCTAATTTTTTTTGGCTGCGACCGTACCTAATAAACAAATTAACAAAGAAATCATTACGTACCCTAGCAAAACGCCACGAAACAGTGGCAAAAGAAGACACCGATGACAAGAAGGGGTGAGCAGGGCAGATTCAATCAACCCCTGACATTACGCCGCGGTTGTTACAAGATCATTGGCAATGGCGGAGCGACTAATTTCGCGAAGGAGGGGCGTGTGTGGCGAAAATCGGTTTTCTCTTTCGGGAAATCGTTTTCCAATCGACCCGGAAAAGTTCCCTTGTAATGGAAACGGGAATTAATGCGGAGTTCAGTGAAGTTTTTCCAATTTAACAATGTAACTTGTACGAATTGAAATTGAAAATTTCGCATTTAAACGCCAAGTTGTGCATATTTCAAGTAATTTTTCCGGGCAATGTTGTTTTTTTTTTTGGTGTAATTGATTCCGAGTACATTTTCGTATTTGTAATTGAAAACTGTGGAGCGTGCAGAAAATCTATTAGTGCTCCGTTATCCATCAAACAACCAATTTTTCTCACGCTTAATCTATCACGAAGAAACGTTGTTCTATCATTAATTAGGAATTATTATAATAGATTTAGATAGTTTAGACAGTTAGATAGTTTAATAAGCAGTTAATATAGGTTTTATAGCTAATATTATACGATAAGTAGGGCACATTTAGCAACAATCAATGTAAATGAGTTAACTAAACATGAAAATGTAAGTGAAATTGGAAACGCATCGCAGGAAGACGAGGACGTTCGACGAGGAAGACGTTAAGAAGTTCGACTAAACGTAATTTCATTGATTATTATAAACAGACTTTTTCACAAAGCTCTGAGAATAATATACCCCTCATAAACTTAGGGCGGCGTAAGCCTAGAAATTATCTACGTAAAACCTTCTAATCCTCGCTTCGATTCCACGATTTCCTGCTTTTTCGTGTGTGCCAAATTCGTCCTGCCATTTACTCACAATCGCGCGAATCAGGTGGATGCGAAGTGGAAGAGACGAGGGATGCACACACATGCCTCCACCCAAATCACTTGGTGTGTGGGGCGAGAGGCACATTACCACCCCCGAAAAATCCCCACCCTGTTAACGCCCATGCGGAAACCAGGTATTGATCTATGATGTATAAATCATAGGGTGAATAATGCACGCGGCTTTCGTTCGGTCTCCTTTGCCTGCCACCTGTATTATTCTTTCATGGGCTTTTCAGTACGGACAAGTCGAACACTGTGTCAACTAACAGACTTTCATCTTGATTCCATCGCATGCATTTTGTGTCCTAGAGGCACCTTTGAGGACTTGATCGATACATAACAAACTACAGGGAATATTATAGCTTCATAAACATAATGCGTTTGCACTATTTTTTTTTACAGTATTACTTGAAATTTTTACAGTATCATTGAAATTCTAACAATGCAGTTGCTATTACATTATTCTATCAAAGTTCTATAGGTTGTATAAAAATTCCACTTGTTATTCCCAACATGTCAATATTATGATAAGATTTTAATAGAAATTGTTGAAATATTGATAGAAAATCAAATCTTGCCACTGAAAATTTTAATTTTCAAAATAACAAAAGAGAGATCATTATTTTTCTTGAAAATATCAATATAAATATTGATTTAGGCAGTGGAAATTTAAATTATCAAAATATCAAAAGAAACGTCATAATTTTTCTAGAAAATATCAATGACTATTCACAAATTGTCAACTTTCTCTCGAAATTTGATAGTAATCATTGAAATATCGACAGCAAACCTAAAATTTTTACAGTATTAATTGAAATTTTAACAATATCATTGAAACTCTAACAAAGCGTTTGCTATAATATTAATTCTATCAAAGTTCTACGTTTTCTGTCAAAATTCCACTTGTTATTCTCAAAATGTCTACATTCTAATAAAAATTTAATATAAACCGTCAAAATTCCATATGTTATTCTCAAAATACCAATATTCTGATAATATTCTAATAGAAATTGTTAAAGTAATGATAGAAAATCAAATATGGACGGTGGAAATTTAAGTTTTCAAAATAACAAAAGAATGGTTATAATTTTTCTCGAAAATATCAATGACTATTCACAAATTGCCAACTTTTCCTCGAAATTTGATAGCAATCATTGAAATATCGACCTCAAACTTAATATTTTTACAGTATAAATAATTTTTTTATAGTATTACTTGAAATTTTTACAGTATCATTGAAATTCTAACAATGCAGTTGCTATTACATAATTCTATCAAAGTTCTATAGATTGTATCAAAATTCCACTTGTTATTCTTAACATGTCAATATTGTGATAAGATTTTAATAAAAATTGTTGAAATATTTATAGAAAATCAAATCTAGCCACTGAAAATTTTAATTTTCAAAATAACAAAAGAGAGGTCATAATTTTTCTTGAAAATATCAATATAAATATTGATCTAGGCAGTGGAAATTTAAATTATCAAAATATCAAAAGAAAGGTCATAATTTTTCTCGAAAATATCAATGACTGTTCAAAAATTGTCAACTTTCTCTCGAAATTTGATAGTAATCATTGAAATATCGACAGCAAACCTAAAATTTTTACAGTATTAATTGAAATTTTAACAATATCATTGAAACTCTACCAATGCTTTTGCTGTTAAATTAATTCTATCAAACTTCTACGTTTTCTGTAAAACATCCACTTGTTATTCTCAAAATGTCTACATTCTAATAAAATTTGAATATAAACCGTCAAAATTGCATATGTTATTCTCAAAATATCAATATTCTGATAATATTCTAATACAAATTGTTGAAGTAATGAGAGAAAATCAAATCTAGAGGGTGGAAATTTAATTATTCAAAATAACAAAAGAATGATTAAAATTTGTCTCGAAAATATCAATGACTATTCACAAATTTTCAACTTTTCCTCAAAATTTGATAGCAATCATTGAAATATCGACCTCAAACTTAATATTTTTACAGTATAAATAAAAATGTTTATAGTATTACTCGAAATTTTTATAGTATCATTGAAATTCTAGCAATGCAGTTGCTATTACATTATTCTATCAAAGTTCTATTGATTGTATCAAAATTCCACTTGTTATTCTCAACATGTCAATATTGTGATAAGATTTTAACAGAAATTGTTGAAATATTGATAGAAAATCAAATCTAGCCACTGAAAATTTTAATTTTCAAAATAACAAAAGAGAGGTCATAATTTTTCTTGAAAATATCAATATAAATATTGATCTAGGCAGTGGAAATTTAAATTATCAAAATATCAAAAGAAACGTCATAATTTTTCTCGAAAATATCAATGACTATTCACAAATTGTCAACTTTCTCTCGATATTTGATAGTAATCATTGAACTATCGACAACAAACCTAAAATGTTTACAGTATTAATTGAAATTTTAACAATATCATTGAAACTCTAACCATGCGTTTGCTATAATATTAATTCTATCAAAGTTCTACGTTTTCTGTCAAAATTCCACTTATTTTTCTCAAAATGTCTACATTCTAATAAAATTTTAATATAAACCGTCAAAATTCCATGTTATTCTCTAAATATCAATATTCTGATAATATTCTAATAGAAATTGATAAAGTAATGATAGAAAATCAAATCCAGACGGAGGAAATTTAATTTTTCAAAATAACAAAAGAATGGTTATAATTTTTCACGAAAATATCAATGACTATTCACAAATTGACAACTTTTCCTCGAAATTTGATAGCAATCATTGAAATATCGACCTCAAACTAAATATTTTTACAGTATAAATAAAAATGTTTATAGTATTACTTGAAATTTTTACAGTATCATTGAAATTCTAACAATGCAGTTGCTATTACATTATTCTATCAAAGTACTATAGATTGTGTCAAAATTCCACTTGTTATTCTTAACATGTCAATATTGTGATCAGATTTTAATAGAAATTGTTGAAATATTGATAGAAAATCAAATCCAGCCCCTGAAAATTTTAATTTTCAAAATAACAAAAGAGAGGTCATAATTTTTCTTGAAAATATCAATATAAATATTGATCTAAGCAGTGGAAATTTAAATTATCAAAATATCAAAAGAAAGGTCATAATTTTTCTCGAAAATATCAAAAACTATTCACAAATTGTCAACTTTCTCTCGAAATTTGATAGTAATCATTGAAATATCGACAGCAAACCTAAAATGTTGACAGTATTAATTGAAATTTTAACAATATCATTGAAACTCTAACAATGCTTTTGCTATTATATTAATTCTATCAAAGTTCTACGTTTTCTGTAAAAATTCCACTTGTTATTCTCAAAATGTCTACATTCTAATAAAATTTTAAAATAAACCGTCAAAATTCCATATGTTATTCTCAAAATATCAATATTCTGGTAATATTCTAATAGAAATTGTTAGAGTAATGATAGAAAATCAAAACTAGATGGTGGAAATTTAATTTTTCAAAATAACACAAGAATGGTTATAATTTTTCTCGAAAATATCAAAGACTATTCACAAATTGTCAACTTTTCCTCGAAATTTGATAGTAATCGTTGAAATATCGACAGCAAACTTAATATTTTTACAGTATAAATGAAAATGTTTATAGTATTACTTGAAATTTTTACAGTATCATTAAAATTCTAACAATGCAGTTGCTATTACATTATTCTATCAAAGTTCTATAGATTGTATCAAATTTCCACTTGTTATTCTTAACATGTCAATATTGTGATAAGATTTTAATAAAAATTGTTGAAATATTTATAGAAAATCAAATCTAACCACTGAAAATTTTAATTTTCAAAATAACAAAAGAGAGGTCATAATTTTTCATGAAAATATCAATATAAATTGATCTAAGCAGTGGAAATTTTAATTATCAAAATATCAAAAGAAACGTCATAATTTTTCTCGAAAATATCAAAGACTATTCACAAATTGTCAACTTTCTCTCGAAATTTGATAGTAATCATTGAAATATCGACAGCAAACCTAAAATTTTTCAGTATTAATTGAAATTTTAACAATATCATTGAAACTCTAACAATGCTTTTGCTATTATATTAATTCTATCAAAGTTCTACGTTTTCTGTCACAATTCCACTTGTTATTCTCAGAATGTCTATATTCTAATAAAATTTTAATATAAACCGTCAAAATTCCATGTTATTCTCTAAATATCAATATTCTGATAATATTCTAATAGAAATTGATAAAGTAATGATAGAAAATCAAATCCAGACGGAGGAAATTTAATTTTTCAAAATAACAAAAGAATGGTTATAATTTTTCTCGAAAATATCAATGACTATTCACAAATTGACAACTTTTCCTCGAAATTTGATAGCAATCATTGAAATATCGACAGCAAACTTAATATTTTTACAGTATAAATAAAAATGTTTATAGTATTACTCGAAATTTTTATAGTATCATTGAAATTCTAACAATGCAGTTGCTATTACATTATTTTATCAAAGTTCTATGGATTGTGTCAAAATTCCACTTGTTATTCTCAACATGTCAATATTGTGATAAGATTTTAATAGAAATTGTGGAAATATTGGTAGAAAATCAAATCTAGCCACTGAAAATTTAAATTTTCAAAATAACAAAAGAGAGGTCATAATTTTTCTTGAAAATATCAATATAAATATTGATCTAGGCAGTGGAAATTTTAATTATCAAAATATCAGGAGAAAGGTCATAATTTTTCTCGAAAATATCAATGACTATTCACAAATTGTCAACTTTCTCTCGAAATTTGATAGTAATCATTGAAATATCGACAGCAAGCCTAAAATTTTTACAGTATTAATTGAAATTTTAACAATATCATTGAAACTCTTATAATGCTTTTGCTATTATATTAATTCAATCAAAGTTCTACGTTTTCTGTAAAAATTCCACTTGTTATTCTCAAAATGTCTACATTCTAATAAAATTTTAATATAAACCTTCAAAATTCCATATGTTATTCTCAAAATATCAATATTCTGATAATATTTTAATAGAACTTGTTAAAGTAATGATAGAAAATCAAATCTAGACGGTGGAAATTTAATTTTTCAAAATAACAAAAGAATGGTTATAATTTTTCTCGAAAATATCAATGACTAGTCACAAAGTTCAGAGCATACTGGAATCTAGGAAGTTATCAACGATAACGAGATTTTATCAACAATCTCAGGTTTGACATTACAGCAATTCTTTATAATGCCATACTATTAACGCAATAAAATGAGCTATAACACGCTCATTGGGTGCGATAATAGCTATAACTGAACCGAAATGGATAACTTCTTCGTCCAATGCCTTCTCCTCACAGGAAGTTGGAGGTTGAAATAGATAACAAATTTGTCAAGTTCGCACCTGTTACTGAAGTTTATCAAATTATGAAACCATTAAAAACATTAAGATTTGGTTTAAATTCTGAGATTATCCGAAATCGATCTGAACTAGGAACTAGGATAAGTTTATCAAATTATGAAATCATTAAAAATATTAAGCTTAGTTTAAATTTAGAGGATATCCAAAACCCATCTGGACTAAAACGTATCCAGGTGATACATTAAAAAAAAAAAAACTATCCCGCCTCTCGCGTTTACAAACGATGTGGGAAATGCTGCTCGCATATCGGAAAATATGTAAAATCGATACAGGGATTGGCCGCGTGAATAATACCACGCAAACATTCCCTGCCTACCCTCTGCGAAGCGCGGGCAGAGAGAGGTCGCGAGAAGACACACGCCAATCACCACTAATTGCAAAAAAGTACTCGTCACAAAGAGAGAAACGCAAGAGACCATCGATTACGTGCAACCTCGACCCCGTAAATCTTCACGAGGGGGTGGTGCAGTGAACGCAGGAGGAGGGGTGAAGTTGACGTTATCGTTTAATTCGCGTAGCTCACGGGGAAGTGAAATTCGGGAAGGAAACGACGTTAAAAAAAAAACTGATTACAAGAGTTTACAGGGATGGCGGAGGCGCGGAAAAGGGTCGCAAATATTTGCGAATGTGGGGCAATATCGAGAAAATACGCGTGTTCAACGCAGGCTATTCGTAATAAACGCTTTTTCAACTTTATGAGATGATTTATTAAATCGGTTACAATTTTCGTAAAATTATTATTATTATTTTTATCAATTGTAGCATTTGCAGGATGTTCCTTAAACATACGCCAAACAGTTTTCCCCCTCGTCGACTAACTCACTCATGGAGACCCTTATTTCGAAACAACGAACGAGGTAAAATTACGTGGAGTCCTTTTTTTACCCACCCCACTCTCCGACATCAAGAGCCAGGCCCTCCTCGTTCTATGTGCCGATAGCCCTCCAGGAACGTCGCAAGGCGCTAGCTATTTTTTAGGTACCTATATCTTAGGTTATGAATATTATTATTTTATGAATTTTATGAATATAAGGCTATTTTATGAATATTTACAGTTCTGATGATTTTTCGAAAATCGCTTCATGTCGAAGATTTTCATGACATTCCTTATCATTGATTAATTAAGAAACAAGATGACTTTTGAAAACTTTTAGAATGTCAAATATTTATAAAACAAGCCAAGGAATGACAACTCAAATATATTTGTCGTAAGAACCACCCTGTATATGTAAATGATTTTCAAGGATGCTCACCTTCAAGGTGATGCTTTAACAGAAGATTTCTATTGATAACTACCCCAGAGTATGTACCCCAGAAGTGTAAGTAATTCCCATTCTCCGAGAATCGACAGTTTAAATATTAAGGAGTAGGGGAATTCGCTGTGCATACAATTAAGAATATTTCACTTTTTTTTTAATTGTCTTAAGGTTCGACAATGCAATTAATAATTTCATTAATTATTGTTAATTATCTTTATTTTTTATTAATTGTATCTTTTTTTTATTAATTTTAAATTTTGACAGTAAGTACAAATTGATTAATTGCCGGCAATAATTGAATTTTTGACAAACATAACTTAATATTGGAAATTTTAAAAGCAATTTTTCAAATTCTGACAGAAATAATTGATAATTTGACAGCAATATTTGAAACTTCGACAACATCGCTAGAATTTTGACAAAAATTATTAAGGATTTGACAATTTTCATTGAAATTTTCACAGATATCATTGAAATTTTGACAGTACTTATTGACAAATTCGCAGTAGTTATTGAAACTTTGACACAATTATTATTTTATCATAATTATAATGAATAATTAAATTTTGGACAAACATAATTTAATATTTAACAGCAATCATTGAAATTTGAACAGCAATTATTAAATTTCTGACAGAAATAATTGATAATTTGACAGCAATTTTTGAAACTTCGAAAATAACATTGTCACATAAATTTTGACAGAAATAATTGAAAATTTGACAATTTTTATAGAAATTTCCTCAACAATCATTAATAACTTGGCAGTAACTATTAAAATTTTGAAACATCATTATTGTATCATAATTGTAATGAATAATTGAAAGTTTGACTAACATAATTTAATATTTGACAGAAATAATTGAAATTTGAACAGTAATTATTAAAATTCTGACAGAAATAATTAATAATTTGACAGCAATATTTGAAACTTCGACAACATCGGTAAAATTTTGACAAAAATTATTAAGGATTTGACAATTTTCATTGAAATTTTCACAGAAATCATTGAAATTTTGACAGTACTTATTGACAAATTCGCAGTAGTTATTGAAACTTTGACACAATTATTATTTACAGTAATTGAATATTTGACAATTTTTATAGAAATTTCTTCAATAATCATTGAAATTTTCACGGCAATAATTGATAACTTGGCAGTAACTAGTAATATTTTCAAACATCATTATTGAATCATAATTATAACGAATAATTTTTTTTTTTTATAAACATAACCATAACAGCAAACATGGAATCTTTATAGCAATAGCATTTTTTTGAAATTCTACAGAAATAATTAATAGCTTGGCCGAAATCTTGGAAACTTCGACAGCATCGTTGTAATTTTGACAAAAATTATTAACAATTGCACAATTTGTATTGAAATTTTCACAGCAATCATTAACCTAACCAAATAACCTAATATTTGACAGCAAACATGGAATCTTCGTAGCAATAGCATTTTTTGAAATTCTGACAAATAATTAATAGCTCGACCGAAATCTTTGAAACTTCAACAGCATCGTTGAAATTATGACAAAAATGATTAAAAATTTGACAATTTTTATTGAAAATTTCACAGTAATCATTGAAATTTTCGCAGCAACAATTGATACTAGGCAGTAACCATTAAAATTTTAAAACATATTGTGTCATAATTATAATGAATAATTAAAATTTTGATAAACATATACTTAATATTTTACAGCAATTATTGAAATTTTAACAGCAATTATTGCAATTCTGACAGAAATAATTTATAATTCGACAACAATCTCTGAAACTTCGAGAGCAATGTTGTAATTTTGACAAAAATTATTAACAATTTTACAATTTTTATTGAAATTTTCACAGCAATCATTGAGCTTTTGATAGTACTAATTAGTTAATTGGTAGTAGTTATGGAAATTTTTAAAGATGATTGTTTTATCATAATTATAATCAATAATTCATATTTTGACAAACATAATACTTAATACATAATTAATAGCAATAAGTACACTTTTTTTAATTGAATTGACATAACCTTGATATGAGAAATCTAAGAAATAAAAATAAGGATTTTTCATTTAAAACAGAAAATGTTTTTAATTTTCCATTGTTTTTTCCCTAAAGCTTTCTTATGTGAGATGTCAAAATAATTACGCGGTCATTTTGACAAGAAAAAAATATGGGTATACCATTAAAAAATCAATTATGTCATTGTTCAATGCAAAAATCCTTGATTTTAATTTGTAAAAACACACATAAAATGTGTACAATTTTTTTTTTAATTGAATTGACATACCTAACTTTAACATGAGAAATTTAAGAAATAAAGATATGGATTTTTCAATTAAAACACAAAATGTTTTTAATGTTCCATTGCGTTTTTCTTGATTAGGTGAGATGTCAAAATAATTATGGGGTTATTTTGACAAGAAACAAAATAAGGGTATACCATTGAAAAAAATCAATTATGACATTGTTCTATGCAAAAATCCTTGATTTTAATATGTAAAAATAGAAATTTTATATAAAATTAAATATCCATATAGAAATGTGTATTTTCATAAATTAAAATTAAGGATTTAAAAAAATTATGGGTCAATTACTTTGCTTTTGTTTCATACAGCCTCTCACTATCTTCTTCGGAATTTAGACCAAATAATAATTGAATGTTTCACTTGAGATTTAAAACCTCTTACGTCGTAGTTGCCGCATATTCTGTGGTAGCGCGTTAATAAAAACATTTACATTTTCTAATTTTTCATCGCATTTTTTACGATTTACAGAAACATTTTCCTATACAATGTGTCATTTTGACAAAATAAGAAATAAATAACTATCAAAATCAAGAGAAAAATAACGATTTTTCATTAAATAGAATGTTTTTAGTTTTTCATTGCTATTTCTCGAAATTTTCCTCGTGTTGAAAAAGGGACAGATTCCTCCAAAGTAAGATTTTGGGAAACAAAACAAAATGTTTTTTGGGTAAACTGGTTGTTTTCCAAAAAAGTTACAATTGATAATTTGTAGCTATAGTCGACTCACTGACAAAATATATATATATATATATATTTTATATTACTGACCGATAAGATATACATAAAAAAGGGATGAAATTTAATATTTTGGGATATGTCCCTTTTGCAATTCTCATTCAATTCTAAAGTAATACTCCTAATATTTTACTTTGTGTACTTACTTTCTTCCCCATTAGTCATCGGAGTATCCGACGTTAGGGCAGGACTGTTTGGTGCAGATAGTGATTCGTGCGTTTCTCCGCTCAGTCCATTTTCTAGAACAATAAAAAAGGAAACGTTAATAATGGCAGTAAACAGCACATACGTATAACTATAAAATTAGCTCAATTCGATTATTACTAAATTCTGCATAATTCGAGTTGGAGATTATTAGTGGAAAATGGAAAATGAGTAATGATAATTAAAGCATTTTAACATAAATTGAGAAACATTTGTAACCAATGCCATTAAAGGTCAAGCTGCTTAAAGTAATAATAATGAATTTTATTAAGCTTCTTTGCATGTTACGTCATAGTATTATTAATTGATTTTCGTGATACTTTGATTCTAATTACATATTATCGGTACTGTCTCCATGGTTGAGGCCAGAATGTAAAAAAATAATGCAAACATCAAATTTTGCAAGTAACATATTCAAGTACATATCTTATTAATTAATTTTCGAATACAACCTAACTAAGTCTTAAAATGAAACGATTAAACCCTTAAAACCTGAATGAAACTACAAATATCGCAAAATATCAACAAATCTGTGAAAAAGTGTGAAAATTGAAGAAAATTAAAAAAGAAAATCTGGCATGGACTGAGATAATATTCCACTGTTCACATAAAACCGAAGTCCCTCCTCTGTGCTGTATGTACAACAGAAATGCAAATGCATCTCTTTGAGAACAGCTCCCGCCGTTTTTCGGTGCAGTCTTATTGGTCTAATTCCACCAGTGCCAGTGGGGGGATTTCGGTTTCATGTGAAAAGTGACAAATTATCTGGCACGAACTATACTAAGAGTTGCAACTAAAAAACCTATAAATGAAATCACTACAAGGTTCAGACATGTTTCGAAAAACTCCGGGACATGCTAATAGAACATTGAATGGATTGGCAAAAAAAAGAGAAAATTCCAGAAAATGTAATTGTAATATTAAAACTACAAATAAACATACGAATAATAAATTTATTCTAATTGCAGAAAATGACTGTAAATTTCGGAAAATTAATGAAAATATCAATTTTTGCAATTATAAAAGAATTCCAAAGTCTCTGAATTTTGTGAAAATTTTATTAAGCAACTTTCTAATATACCTAAAAAACAGTTAATGAAAGCATAATAGCAAAATAAAAACATGCAAAAAATTTATGCAAGTTGCAAAAACAGTTAATGAAACTTTGAGAAGTATCAATTAGAAACTGTGCAAATTCAATACAAGAAGTTTTAATCTAAATATAATCTTCTTCTAAATATTCTGAAAGATTCCCGAAGAAAGTAAATGAGAAAGATGCTGTAAATAATCATGCCAACAAAATATACAACAAAATATTTAATAAAATTCATAAAAATTGCTAAAAAAACTGATAAAAACTAAAAATATTTCTAGAATATTCTAAAATATGCGATCACTGTATAAACAGAATTAGTCCATCATATTTGAAATTCAATGCTTCAATCTGCCAAAATGCACTAAGTAGAAAATAATAATCATATTTGAAGAATTTTTATAAACATTTCGTGCTTCGTCAAAAGTATTAGAAGGTTCCAACATTGCGTACATATTTAATGATGTTTAATGAAGATTTACAAATTTTCAGTCAATATAATAAAATTAGATTGTATGAATCGGTGGTTGAACTTGGTGAAACAAACTAGTAATATAATCTTGGTTGATATTTTTTATATTTTGATTTTTGAAACATTCGGGACTTTTTGAACCTTTCAATATTTTGACTGAAAATTTTGTCTTCATTAAATTCCATATGTACGCATTTTCGATTCTCGACTTTTTAAACCTTTATTATTTTGCAAATCTTCATTAAATTCTATATGTACGAAATTTTGGATTCTGAACTTTATAAATATTTTATTATATTAGTATAAATAAAGCACTTGATTAACTTTCACAAATTTTTAATAGAAAAACTCTACAATTATTTCGGTCTGACAATTATAGAGCTTTATTTATAGAAATATAATAAAATATTTAAAAAGTTCAGAATCCAAAATTTCAATAATTACTGTCAAAATATCAATGATTACTGTCAAAATTGCAGTGCCTATGTTTTATTTTCATCGAAATTTCAAAGATTACTAGTAAATTTTCAATTTTTAGTTAATCATTACATAACACAAAATAGTATTGCTTATTTTTTAAAACAGACTACTACAAGAGTTCTACAAAATGTATAAAAAACAGTTACAGAGTAGCAAGTATTAAGTGGTAACTATTTCACTGATACTAGAATCCAAAATGCGTACATATGGAATTTAATGAAGACAAAAATTTCAGTCAAAATATTGAAAGATTCAAAAAGTCCTGAATGTTTCAAAAATCAAAATATTAAAAAAAATCAACCAAGATAACAAGTGAATTTTACAATTTTTAGTTAATCATACGGCCAAACTTTCAAAAATCATTGCCAGGTTTTCAATTTTCAATAAAAACACTGTAATTACAATAAAATTTGAGAAACCACTGTAAGATTTCCAATTTTTAGTGTAAAAATATCAAAAATTATTGCCAGGTTTTCAATTTTTAGTACAACACTTGTGTTTTTGATTTTATGTACTTTGACTTATCACATCTGTAGTATGCAGCTACTTGAATAAATAAATATAAATATAAATATATAAAATATACAGGGTTAAGTAGAGGAAAATTTCAAGAAAACTGGTACTACTTAGTACTAGTATCAGTGAAATAGTTACCACTTAATACTTGCTACTCTGTAACTGTTTTTTATACATTTTGTAGAACTCTTGTAGTAGTCTGTTTTAAAAAATAAGCAATACTATTTTGTGTTATGTAATGATTAACTAAAAATTGAAAATTTACTAGTAATCTTTGAAATTTCGATGGAAATAAAACATAGGCACTGCAATTTTGACAGTAATCATTGATATCTTGACAGTAATTATTGAAATTTTTACAGTATTTACTGAAAATTGAAAAATTGAAAACCTGGCAATAATTTTTGAAATTTTGACTATAATGATCAACTACAAATTGAAAATTTGCTAATAATGTTTGAAATTTCGAAGGACATAAAACTTTACCACTGCAATTTTGACAGTAATCATTGAATTTTGACGGTATTTACTGAAAATTTACTAAAAATTGAAAACCTGGCAATTTTTAATTAATCAATTGCCATTTTACTTTGCGGTGTTGACGTTTTGTGTACAGTGTCATTTTATTTACATCCCATTAGTCCTATTCTACTTTTTACAATTTCTTTTTACTTTTTATTAAACCTGGCAACATTTTTTAAAAATTTGACTGTTGATCGAATACAAATTGAAAATTTACTAGTAATCTTTGAAATTTCGATGGAAATAAAACATAGGCACTGCAATTTTGACAGGATCTATTGAAATTTTGATAGTATTTACTGAAAATTGAAAACCTGGCAATAATTTTTGAAATTTTGACTGTAATGATCAACTACACATTGAAAATTTACTAATCATCTTTGAAATTTCGATGGACATAAAACTTTAGCACTGCAATTTTGACAGTAATCATTGAATTTTGACGGTATTTACTGAAAATTTACTAAAAATTGAAAACCTGGCAATTTTTATTTAATCAATTGCCATTTTACCTTGCGGTGTTGATATTTTGTGTACAGTGTTATTTTATTTACATCCCATTTGTCCTATTCTACTTTTTACTTATTCTTTTTACTGTTTTTTAAACGTGGCAATATTTTTTTAAAAATTTGACTGTTGATCAACTAAAAATTGAAAATTTACTAGTAATCTTTGAAATTTCGATGGAAATAAAACATAGGCACTGCAATTTTTACAGTAGTCATTGATATTTTGACAGTAATTATTGAAACTTTGACAGTATTTACTGAAAATTGAAAAATTGAAAACCTGGCAATAATTTTTGAAATTTTGACTGTAATGATCAACTACAATTGAAAATTTACTAATAATCTTTGAAATTTCGATGGACATATAACTTTAGCACTACAATTTTGACAGTAATCATTGAATTTTGACGGTATTTACTGAAAATATACTAAACATTGAAAACCTGGAAATTTTTATTTAATCAATTGCCATTTTACCTTGCGGTGTTGACGTTTTGTGTACAGTGTTATTTTATTTACATCCCATTTGTCCTATTCTACTTTTTACAATTTCTTTTTACTTTTTTTTAAACCTGGCAATATTTTTTAAAAATTTGACTGTTGATCAACTACAAATTGAAAATTTACTAGTAATCTTTGAAATTTCGATGGAAATGAAACTTATGCACTGCAATTTTGACAGTAATCATTGATATTTTGACAGTAATTATTGAAATTTTGACAGTTTTACTGAAAATTGAAAACCTGGTAATAATTTTTGAAATTTTGACTATAATGCTCAACTACACATTGAAAATTTACTAATAATCTTTGAAAATTCGATGGACATAAAACTTTAGCACTGCAATTTTGACAGTAATCATTGCATTTTTACGGTATTTACTGAAAATTTACTAAAAATTGAAAACCTGGCAATTTTTATTTAATCAATTGCCATTTTAGCTTGCGGTGTTGACGTTTTGTGTACAGTGTTATTTTATTTACATCCCATTTGTCCTATTCTACTTTTTACTATTTCGTTTTGCTTTTTATTAAACCTGGCAATATTTTTTAAAAATTTGACTGTTGATCGAATACAAATTGAAAATTTACTAGTAATCTTTGAAATTTCGATCGAAATGAAACTTATGCACTGCAATTTCGACAGTAAAAATTGATATATTGACAGTATTTATTGAAATTTTGACAGTATTTACAAAAAATGGAAAAATCGAAAACCTGGCAATAATTTTTGAAATTTTGACTGTAATGATCAACTACAAATTGAAAATTTACTAATAATCTTTCAAATTTCGATGGACATCAAACTTTAGCACTGCAATTTTGACAGTAATCATTGAATTTTGACGGTATTTACTGAAAATTTACTAAAAATTGAAAACCTGGCAATTTTTATTTAATCAATTGCCATTTTACCTTGCGGTGTTGACGTTTTGTGCACAGTGTTATTTTATTTACATCCCATTTATCCTATTCTACTTTTTTTTAAACCAGGCAATAATTTTTAAAAATTTGACTGTTGATCAACTTAGAAATTGAAAATTTACTAGTAATATTTGAAATTTCGATGGAAATAAAACATAGGCACTGCAATTTTGACAGTAATCATTGATATTTTGACAGTAATTATTGAAATTTTGACAGTATTTACTGAAAATTGAAAAATTGAAAACATGGCAATCATTTTTGAAATGTTGACTGTAATGATCAACTACAAATTGAAAATTTACTAGTAATCTTTGAAATTTTGATGGAAATGAAACTTATGCACTGCAATTTTGACAGTTATCATTGAAATTTTCACAGTGCGAAAAATCCCATCTTGAAATTTGTATTTATTTCCTTTTTATATAAATTAAGCTAGCTGTAATTACTGCAACTATTACAGTAATTATTACTGTTAAACTATGTAAATGTAGATTTTTTACTGATATATATTATATTTATTATTATTTATTATTATTTATATTTTTATATAAATTAAGCTGGCTGTAATTACTGCAACTATTACAGTAATTATTACTGTTAAACTATGTAAATATAGATTTTTTGCTGATATATATTATATTTAGTATTATTTATTATTATTATTATTATTAATGACACAAGTTGTGTGTGATGACGTTGGTTTTATTAAGTGAAAGTGTATTTGAGTGGGCGAAATGTTTGGCAGGAACAACGTTGACCTTTGCAGAAAAAGCGATTATGCACACTGAAATATGTGCATATCGAAAAATGTAATACGTGTATCGGTTTATGTTTTGCATGTTCTAGTTTTCGAAATTGGTAAGCACAAACGGCGCCAGGATTCTTGCCTCATGGCCTCGCCCATGATAATCTCGTATGCAATCACAACAGATTAGTATTCCCCTCGTTGCATTGTCTGTACGGTTTTTGCTCTTGTACGTTTGGGAAATGGGTTCGAAATGACTTCGAGTACGCTTAAGGTCAATTGCACACTCGTGAGGTCACGAGGAAGTTAAATAGGTAAGAGGCACAAAAAATGAATGCAGAAATACCCGCAAATGTAGAGTTCTTAATATTATTTTGTAAGGTTTTTGCATAATTCCACTTTGTAGTTTGCATGCTGAGGGCTTACTGGATTTTCCTCGTGAACGTGAATAATTATTATTTTATTAGGTAGATCAACAACGTCAGCGCTTATTCGGTTTGTCGACATTATCTCGGAAAGTTTTCAACTATAGCAATATGCAGTTGGCACATCCGCAGTTCTCGACAAATCATTTTAATCGGTTTCACACCCCATGTTATTACGTAAATTATTACTTTTTTGCGACTTTCACCCTAATAGCTGATGATTTATCACGCCCTATGTGACGAATCTTTGACTCTTTAAATATTTTATGAGCAATTACATTTCGCACATAGCAAAGGTTAGTAGTACATTATTTAACGAGCACATAATGTAAGCTATAAAAAAATACGATTTTTTGTTTATTTATGAAAATTTTTTATGTAGAAATTTATTTATTAACCAACGGGCGAAGGCAAATATAAATATACACAAAACTCATAATTAAAAAATTAAAATTAGGTCTGAAAATTACTGTTATATTTGCTGGTAAATCTTTCAAAAAATACAAGGTGTAAACTTGACCAAATAAAAAAAAAAATTAGAAAAATGTCGAGGCTACTAGTAATTTGAAAAATTCTATTCTTGACAAATTTAAAAATTATGTAGGATATATCGTTAGGTATACTGTGTCCACATCTGGCATCAAATTTTCAAAATATGCATTAGACAAATTTTCAGAAATTTCAGTGACATATAAAGCGATAACTGTCAACTGGAAAAGTTATATGTTCGTTTCTCCACTTATTTTCTTCATAACCCTCGTCAAATTTTTAGAGGATATATCTTCAGGCATACTGTATCCAAATCTGGCACAAATTTTCAAAATACCCATTAGACAAATTATTTGAAATTTCAGTGCGATACCTGTGAACTGGGAAAGTTATATGTGCGATTCTCTCATTTATTAACCTCATAACCTTCGTTAAATTTGCAGAGGATATATCTTCAGGCATACTGTATCCAAATCTGGCATATAATTTTCAAAATATCCATTGGACAAATTTTCAGAAATTTCAGTGACAGATATAGCGATACTTTGGAAATTTCAATGAAAATTGTCAAATCCTTAATAATTTTTGTCAATATTTTAGCGATGCTGTCGAAGTTTCAAATATTGCTGTCAAATTATCAGTTATTTCTGTCAGAATTTTAATAATTACTGTCCAAATTTCAATTATTTCGGTCAAATATTAAATTATGTTAGTCAAACTTTGAATTATTCATTATAATTATGATACAATAATGATGTTTCAAAATTTTAATAGTTACTGCCAAGTTATCAATGATTGTTGAGGAAATTTCTATAAAAATTGTCAAATTTTCAATTATTTCTCTCAAAATTTGTGTGACAATGTTATTGTCGAAGTTTCAAAGATTGCTCTCAAATTATCAGTTATTTCTGTCAGAATTTTAATAATTACTGTCCAAATTTCAATTATTTCGGTCAAATATTAAATTATGTTAGTCAAACTTTGAATTATTCACTATAATTATGATACAATAATGATGTTTCAAAATTTTAATAGTTACTGCCAAGTTATCAATGATTGTTGAGGAAATTTCTATAAAAATTGTCAAATTTTCAATTATTTCTCTCAAAATTTGTGTGACAATGTTATTGTCGAAGTTTCAAAGATTGCTGTCAAATTATCAATTATTTCTGTCAGAATTTTAATAATTGCTGTTCAAATTTTTATGATTGCAGTCAAATATTAAATTATGTTTGTCAAAAATTTAATTATTCATTATAATTATGATACAATAATGTTGTTTCAAAATTTTAATAGTTACTGCCAAGTTATCAATGATTATTGAGAAAATTTCTATGAAAATTGTCAAATTTTCAATTATTTCTGTCAAAATTTGTGTGACAATGTTATTGTCGAAGTTTCAAAGATTACTGTCAAATTATCAATTATTTTTGTCAGAATTTTAGTAATTGCTGTTGCAGAGGATATATCTTCAGGCATACTGTATCCTATTTTGGCATAAAATTTTCAAAATATATATTAGGCAAATTATTAGAAATTTAAGTGCGATACCTGTGAACTGAGAAAGTTATATGTTCGATTCTCTCACTTATTTACTTCATAACCTTTGTCAAATTTCTAGAGGATATATCTTTAGGCATTCTGTATCCAAATCTGGCATCAAATTTTCAAAATATGCATTAAACAAATTTTGAGAAATTTCAGTGACAGATGTAGCGATATCTGTCTACTAGGAAAGTTATATGTTCGATTTTTTCACATATTTTCTTCATAACCTTCGTCAAATTTTCGGAGGATATATCGTCAGGCATACTGTATCAAAATCTGGCATAAAATTTTCAAAATGTGCATTAGACAAATTTTCAGAAATTTCAGTGACAGATATAGCGATACCTGTCAACTGAGAAAGTTATATGGTTTGGGAAGCTCTGGTCTAGAAGATCCAGACACTCCAAAGGTCTAGAATCTAGACCTTTGTATCTAGAATTTAGACCTCTGTATCTAGATTCTAGACCTTTGTATCTAGATTCTAGACCTTTGTATCTAGATTCTAGACGATTGTACCTTGGAAAAAGAAATATTTCGAAGTTATGCATCTGACCTAAAGCATTTATATTAAAGGAATCATAAAGTACTGATACATCCACGATTGATACTGCAATTTAAATAAGAACTCAATGTGAATGGCAATAAATGATTAACTTGTTATATTATTATCATGGAGCAACGATAAGATCAATGTCCGGGCAAATAATGTGTTATCATTGGAACTGCAAATATTATTACAAGGATTTTGATGTCAACTTATAACGAAGTAGTTAACGACCAAATTATCAAGATTACATTTATTGAATTGTAACCAACACTCTTATGTGGAAGCGAAGCCTATTTATTTATTATTAAATAATAATTTATTTATCTACCAGACTTATCTGCAACATTATATGGAAAACTGATAAATGTCAAAATTAGTGGCTGAGAAATAAAAATATTCAATGACGCTGTACGATTGTAAATTTTACAGAGTTGTACAACTTGAGGATAGAACTTGGCTGATTTTGGTAGTAGACATAGAAAATTTGGCAAATTTTGATTAATGTCACTAATTTTTTTTCGTAATTTTTGTTAAATTTTACAGTTGTACAACTTCAAGTTGTCAAGTTCTATTGAGAATAGAACTTGACTGATTTTGGTAGTAGACATAGAAAATTTGGCAAATTTTGATTAATTTCATTATTTTTTTTTCGTACTTTTGGAGGTGTGAGGAGTGGATTGAGGTTGAGCATCAGAATACAGAATTTAGTTCTGTGTGACCTTGAATTTTATAATTTCTGAGATAATCGTCATTTAATTTGACAGTTACAGTTGAAAATGAGAGTTGTACAACTTGAGGATAGAACTTGACTGATTTTGGTAGTAGACATAGAAAATTTGGCAAATTTTGATTAATTTCATTATTTTTTTTCCGTAGTTTTGGAGGTGTGAGGAGTGGATTGAGGTTGAGCATCAGAATACAGAATTTAGTTCTGTGTGACCTTGAATTTTATAATTTCTGAGATAATCGTCATTTAATTTGACAGTTACAGTTGAAAATGAGAGTTGTACAACTTGAG
The DNA here is from genome assembly GCA_951805005.1 of Othius punctulatus. NCBI lineage: Eukaryota > Metazoa > Arthropoda > Insecta > Coleoptera > Staphylinidae > Othius > Othius punctulatus. The sequence continues at coordinate 5,920,606 of OX638141.1, read as the reverse complement.
GATAGAACTTGACTGATTTTGGTAGTAGACATAGAAAATTTGGCAAATTTTGATTAATTTCCTTATTTTTTTTTTCGTAGTTTCGGAGGTGTGAGGAGTGGATTGAGGTTGAGCATCAGAATACAGAATTTAGTTCTGTGTGACCTTGAATTTTATAATTTCTGAGATAATCGTCATTTAATTTGACAGTTACAGTTGAAAATGAGAGTTGTACAACTTGAGGATAGAACTTGACTGATTTTGGTAGTAGACATAGAAAATTTGACAAATTTTGATTAATTTCATTAATTTTTTTTCGTAGTTTTGGAGGTGTGAGGTGTGGATTGAGGTTGAGCATCAGAATACAGAATTTAGTTGTGTGTGACCTTGAATTTTATCATTTCTGAGATAATCGTCATTTAATTTGACAGTTACAGTTGAAAATGAGAGTTGTACAACTTGAGGATAGAACTTGACTGATTTTGGTAGTAGACATAGAAAATTTGGCAAATTTTGATTAATTTCATTAATTTTTTTTCGTAGTTTTGGAGGTGTGAGGAGTGGATTGAGGTTGAGCATCAGAATACAGAATTTAGTTGTGTGTGACCTTGAATTTTATAATTTCTGAGATAATCGTCATTTAATTTGACAGTTACAGTTGAAAATGAGAGTTGTACAAATTGAGGATAGAACTTGACTGATTTTGGTAGTAGACATAGAAAATTTGGCAAATTTTGATTAATTTCATTAATTTTTTTTCGTAGTTTTGGTGGTGTGAGGTGTGGATTCAGGATGAGAATCAGAATACAGAATTTAGTTGTGTGTGACCTTGAATTTTATAATTTCAGAGATAATCGTCATTTAATTTGACAGTTACAGTTAAAAATGTAACAAATTTTGACAGTTACAATTGAAAATGTAACAAATTTTAACAGTTGCATTTGAAAATATGACAAATTTGTAAAGTTATAGCCGAAAATTGATAAATTTTGTCAGTCACAGTTAAATAATATTAAATAAAAGGTGAGTAACACTTGACGGCTCTACTTTGTGATACATTATAAAATAGGTAAAAAAACACATACACTGGTTACTTTTGTAGATTAATTAGATTAATCTAAAGATTAATTGTAGATTAATTAGATTAATAGTAAATCGCACAGCATTTAGAATAAAATTCATCTTAGCTGTACATTACAACAAATTACTTGTTAACAAAACTAGTTACTTAGTTTTCACTAAGGTTCGTATTAAGAAGCTTCGAAATTTCAATAGATTTTTCAATAATTCCCAAAAATTCTTAATAATTTTCGAAATTTAAACAGATTTATACAAATAAAGAATATACCGATATACAGAAGAAAGTTTTGTATGACTTGTGCAAGTCGGATAACAACAAGCATAAATAAAAATTTCTATTCAATTTCTCATCAATTTTCAAGATTTCGAGAGATTTTTTAATAATTTTGAGAATTTTGAAATTTTGTATATTATGTAGCGTTATTTGCTAATAAATATTCTTTATTATTATTATCATTCAAATCAGAAAATCAATATTGGTTCACAGGATTGACCGTATTGAGATAGGAGGATGGTTTGATAAGTAAGTTCGTGGCCTAACGAGGACAACGTAATATTTTGAAGCAAAATATCATTTTTATTATTCAACAGTTTCCTGCTATAGTCCTTCACAGATAAGATGTCACTTTTCACATAAAACCAAATGATCTGGATTCGATATCCTAAGTTTTGGATATCAGATATCCGAGGCTCCGAATCTACTATTCGATATCCGAGGAACCGGATCTACTATCCGATATCCGAGGATCCGAATCTACTATCCGGTATCCGAGGATCCGGATCTACTATCCGATATCCGAGTATCCGGATCTACTATCCGATATTTAGGAAGCGGATTTGGATCTACTATCCGATATTTGAGGATCCAGATCTACTATCCGATATCCGCGCATCCGAATCAACTACTTGATATTCGAGAATCTCTATCTACTATTCTATTATCCGATATTTAGGATGCGGATTTGGATCTATAATCCGATATCCGATATCTACTTCGCAATATTTTGGGGCAAAATATCATTTTTATTATTCAACAGCCTCCTGCTATAGTCCTTCGCAGATAAGATGTCACTTTTCACATAAAACCAAACGATCTGGATTCGATATCCTAAGTTTTCGATATCAGATATCCGAGGATCCGAATCTACTATTCGATATCCGAGGATCCGGATCTACTATCCGATATCCGAGCATCCGGATCTACTATCCGATATTTAGGATGCGGATTTGGATCTTCTATCCGATATCTGAGGATCCAAATCTACTATCCGATATCCGAGTATCCGGATCTACTATCCGATATCCGAGTATCCGGATCTACTATCCGATATTTAGGATGCGGATTTGGATCTACTATCCGATATTTGAGGATCCGGATCTACTATCCGATATCCGGGTATCCGAAATAATAAAAGAGCAACATAGCTATAAAACGATTTATAATTTATACATTTGTCTTATAAGATAAATTCTAACACTCATTGAATAAAACACATGAACTAAACAAAAATACACGTAAGTCAATTATTCGTAGAGAGCTTCTGCCACAATCTTCCAGTCAATGTATTTCTTAAGATACAGCTTCATCTCAGGCGGAAGATGTTGGAGGGTTGAGGAAATGGCCCCGTTGCTCATCTGGATGTCGGTCTTAGCCAAATTCGAAATCCGATTTTTGAAGTTCATCGCGAACTGCTTCACATGCTGATACCTCTTCTTCAGCGAAGTACTCGACGATACAATGTACTGGCTGGGATCGACGAGCATCGTGTAGCTACCATTTGCCAGCCCAGAGACCTTGCAGTTGACGATGATGTCGTCCAGGGCCGTCGTGCAGACGACCCTGGCGACGAACGAAGGCCAAGGAGGAAGAACGAAAGTGAGGTCGTAGTGCGAAGCCGACAGCTTCCACGTGGTAGGCAGTTTCCTGGCCAGACCCAGGACCTGGGTCCTGCTGAAGCCGACGCCTCTGAGGCCTTCCGTCTCCTCCAGAGGCACGAAGCCTTCCTCGAGCATCAGCAGGTAGACGAAGATCACCAGCGTGTCGTTCCTGCTGAGCGGGCCTAGGCCGCGGGCCTGCAGCTCCCTCCTGCAGGCCAGGAACGACTCGGGGAGATCATCTCCGACATCCTCGACGAGCAACGGGGCCAAGGCTGAAAGAAAAGTCAAATTTAAACGTGCGTCCCGCTTAAATTTGACGTGAGTGGATCGATAGGCAATCAATGGGTCAATCGGTGCGTTCAATTGCGACGCGGCTCGTTACTTGGGGGCGATTGTGTTGGCACGATTGCCATATGGAACGTGACGGTGCCCATTGGTCCGATAACAGAGCGAGAGATACAGTTGGCACCCCTGAAGTACCTACCGATTTTCTGCGTGACGGTGCCCATTGGTCCGATAAGAGAGCGAGCGAGAGATAGAGTTGGCACCCCTGAAGTATCTACCGATTTTCTCCGTGACGGTGCCCATTGGTCCGATAAGAGAGCGAGAGATAGAGTTGGCACCCCTGAAGTATCAACCGATTTTCTCCGTGACGGTGCCCATTGGTCCGATAAGAGAGCGAGAGATAGAGTTGGCACCCCTGGAGTATCTACCGATTTTCTCAAAGTCTTGCCAATGTAAGATACAATTCTACCGAAAATTTTCCCATTGCTGTTACCAATATATTATTTTCTTGCTAAATGTTGGTCATCATTTTTGCAATTTTGATAAAACGCAAAAACTGCACCAAATATAGGACGAGAAGGGAAACATACTTACAAAGAAAGACGAAACAGAAGAAAGATAAAACAATACTTTGTTGAAGGTTTACTGGAAAAAGATGACATACCAAAAAGATACACATAATACAGAAATAACAATAGAAAACAATAACAATAAGAGAGACAAACAAGACAACGAGGAAGAACAAGAAATAGGTACAAAAGAGAAAATTAAACTTGATTAAGAACCAGGAATAGACAAAATGAAAAATGAACAGTGGAAATACATGGGCGGAACTTTTTACAAGCATATTGAGTGATGTACTTTCTAAACTTTTTTAGAACCTACTAAGATTTAGACGCTACTAAGTTGACTATGCATATGGTTCAATGTGTTTAGAAGATATTTAAATAATAACTCCAGTTATTACTTATTATCAGTGTAAAGAAGTTTAATTTTTTTGTTGTTGATCAACCCAAAGAAATTAATCCAGCAATAGTTTTATTTAAATGTCATTTTTGATTTTTATCCTTGAAGTTATGATTCAAGATTGCAAGAGATTCAATATAAATGCCATTTTTTATTTTTATATTTCATGTTTTCAAAATATTCAGTTATTTTTCCAAGCAGCTATGATGTCATCAATTTAAAAAAAATTAAAGCAACATAAGATTGTATTCAAATGCCATTTTCGACATTTATCCAGGAAGTTATGATGTCATCGATTTTATTAGTAGTAGTAGTAGTATGTATTTATTGGCGTTAAGTAACATTAAAGTTTTGCACAGTTTTACACAAATGTTTACAAGTAAGATATTTAGATAATAACTCCAGTTATTACCTATTATCAGTTTAAGAAGTTTAATTTTTTTTTTTGGTTGGTCAACCCAAAGAAATTAATCCAGCAATAGTTTTATTTAAATGTCATTTTTGATATTTATCCTTGAAGTTATGATTCAAGATTGCAAGAGATTCAATTTAAATGCCATGTTTTATTTTCATATTTCATATTTTCAAAATATTCAGTTATTTTTCCAAGCAGCTATGATGTCATCAATTTAATTTTTTTAAAGCAACAAAAGATTGTATTCAAATGCCATTTATGACATTTATCCAGGTAGTTATGATGTGATCGATTTTATTAGTAGTAGTAGTAGTATTTATTGGCGTTAAGTAACATTAAAGTTTTACACAGTTTTACACAAATGTTTAGAAGATATTTAGATAATAACTCCAGTTATTATCTATTATCAGTGTAAAGAAGTTTGGTTTATCAACCAAAAAAATATAAACTCCTTTACACTGATAATAGGTAATAACTTTCACAACTTTCAGTATTTTTTTTAGCAGCTATGATGTCATCGTTTTCAATTTTAAAAGCAACAAAAGATTGTATTTAAATGTCATTTTGACGTTTATCCAGGAAGTTACGATGTCATCGATATTATAATTAATAGCAGTTATTTTTGATAGCAGCAATGTCATCGATTTCACATACAAAATATTGTATTTAAATGCGATTTTTGACATTTATGCAGGAAGTTATGATGACATCGATTGTATAATTAATAGTACTAGTAATAAGTAGTAGTATTAACACATTCTATTTAAATGCCATTTTTGACATACTTTAAAAATTTTCAGTTAGCTTTCCTAGCAGATATGATGTCATCGATTTTTATTATAAAAGCAATAAAAAATTGTTTTCAAATGGCAATTTCGACATTTATCCAAGAAGTTATGATCTCATCGATTTTATAATAAATAGCAGTAACAGATTCTAGTGCTCTCAAAATTTTCAGTTATTTTTCCAAGCATCTATGATGTCATCGATTTCAATTTTATTTTAATTAACAAAAGATTGCATTTAAATATCATTTTTGACATTTGTCCACGAAGTTATGATGTCATCGATTTTATAATTAATAGCAGTAAGAGATTTTATTTAAATGCCATTTTTGATTTATGAACTTTCAAAATATTTTACTATTTTTCCTAACAGTTATGATGTCATCGATTTCAATTCTAAAAGCAACAAAAGATTGTATTTAAATTACATTTTTGACATTTATCCAGGAAGTTATGATGTCATCAATTTGTAATTAATTTATAATTAATAGCACTGAGGGATTCTATTTAAATGCCATTTTTTGACATAGTTTCATAATTTTCAGTGATCTTTCCTGGCAGCTATTATGTCATCGAGTTCTATTATAAAAGCAATAAAAGATTGTATTTAAGTGCTATTTTTGACATTTTTCCAGGAAGTTATGATCATCGATTTTATTATTAATAGCACCAAGGAATTGTATTTAAATGCCATTTTTTACATATTTTCAAAATATTCAGTTATTTTTCATACCAGCTATTATGTCATCGATTTCTATTATAAAAGCAATAAAAGATTGTATTTAAATGCTATTTTTGACATTTATCCAGGAAGTTATGATGACATCGATTTTATAATTAATAGCAGTAAGAGATTCTATTTAAATGCCATTTTTGACATAGGTTCTTTCAAAGTGTTCAGTTATTTTTCCTAGCTATGGCGTCATCCATTTAAATTTTAAAAGAAACAAAATATTGTATATAAATGCCATTTTTGACATTTATCTAGGAAGTTAAGATGTTATCGATTTTATAATTAATAGCAGTAAGAGATTCTATTTAAATGCTATTTTTGACATAGGTACATCCAAAATTTGCTGCTATTTTTCGTAGCACCTATGATGTCATCGATTTCAATTTTAATAACAACAAAAGATTGCTTATTTAAAAGCCATTTTTGACATTTATCCAGGAAGTTATTATATCATCGATTTTATTATTAATAGCACTAGGGGATTCTATTTAACTGCCAATTTTTGAAATACTTTCAAAATTTTCAGTTATTTTTCCAAGCAGCTATGATGTCATCAATTTCAATTTTATTGTAAGTAAGAAAAGATTGTATGGCAATATCATTTTTGACATTTGTCCAAGAAGTTATGATGCCATGGTTTTTATAATTAATAGCAGTAACAGATTCTATTTAAATGCCATTTTTGACTAAGTGCTTTCAAAATTTTCAGTTATTTTTCCAAGCACCTATAATGTCATCGATTTCAATTTTATTGTAACAAAAGATTGTATGGTAATGCCATTTTTGACATTTGTCCAGGAAGTTATAATGTCATCGTTTTTATAATTAATAGCAGTAAGAGATTATATTTAAATGCCATTTTTGACATAGCTGCTTTCAACTTTTTCAGTTATTTTTCCTATCAGCTATGATGTCATCCATTTCAATTTTAAAAGCAACAAAAGAAGGTATTTATATACATTTTCGACATTTATGCCGGAAGTTATTATATCATCGATTTAACTATTAATATCACCAAGGGGTTATATATAAATGCCATTTTTTGACATACTTTTAAAAATTTCAGTTATTTTTCCAAGCAGCTATGTCATCGATTTCAATTTTATTTTACGTAACAAATGATTGCATTTAAATGTCATTTTTGACATTTATCCTGGAAGTTATCATGTGTTATTTTTATTTATTTAGTTATTTTTCCAAGCAGCTGTGACGTCATTGATTTCAATTTTTTTAAAGCAACAAAATATTGTCTTTAAATGCTACTTTTGACATTTATCCTGGAAGTTATGATGACATCGATTTTATAATTAATAGCAGTAACAGATTCTATTTCTAGATTTCTATTTAAATGCCATTTTTGACATAGGTGCTTTCAAAATTTTCAGTTATTTTTCGTAGCAGCTATGATGTCATCCATTTTAATTTTGAAAGCAACAAAAGATTGTATTTAAATGCCAATTTCGACATTTATCCGGGAAGTTATGATATCATCGATTTTATTATTAATAGCAGTAAGATATTCTATATAAATGCCATATTTTACATAGGTACTTTCAAATTTTTCAGTTATTTTTTCGAAGCAGTTATGATGTCATCAATTTCAATTTTTTTAAAGCAACAAAATATTCTATTTAAATGCCATTTTTGACATTTGTCCAGGAAGTTATGACGCCTCGATTTTATTATTAATAGCAGTAAGAGATTCTATTTAAATGTCATTTTTTTACATTGCCTTCGTAGAAAACTGGCACAGCCAATTTTCAGGAGATTGAAATAGGCTGTGATATGACAAATTCAAACCAACTCCTGTCATGTGACATTGACATTGATTGTTTTCAGTTCGAGTTTACATTTTCAAAAATTAGAGTATCTTGATATTTTCATAGTCTTAGTTTTCTATGAAGGTGATGGTACTTTCAAAATGTTGCTGTGATGTGAAAATTCAAACAAACTCGTGTCATATGACACTGACATTGATTGTTTACAATTCGAGTTTACACAAGTAAAATTTTCAAAAATTATGGTATCTCGATATTTTCATTGTCTCACTTTTCTATGAAGGTGATTGGTACTTTCAAAATTTTCAGGTATTTTTCCTACCAGCTATTATATCATCATTTTATATTATTAAAGGAACAATTGATTGTATTTAAATTCCATTTTTGACATTTAGCCAGGAAGTTATGTCACAGATTTTTTCATTAATAGCTGCAAGAGATTCTAACTAAATGCATTTTTTTTTTAATTGGTGCTTACAAAATTTTCAGTTATTTTTCCTAGAACTTATGTCCTCGATTTAATTTATAAATGCAACAAAATATTGAATTCCATTTCTGACATTTATACAGGGTGTCTAAGATAAGAATCAACAGCATGGGGATCTTGAAAACTATGATGATTTCTTCAAAACGAAACGTTGTACTGAAAATGTATACCTGCTGCCTAATAGAGCAAAAACGTTTTTTTTTTATATATACCTATTCAAATAACTTCAGAAAAACATAAAAAGTATATCGCCAAATTTCAGATTTTGTTGAATATCTCCGGAAGTAAGCGGAATTTCTGGTTTTCTCAACAGAATAATACTGAGCACTAAATTGCCCAACTTCATTCTAATTTAACCGCCTTTGTAACTTTTACGGTTTCTGAGATCCCCATGCTGTTGATCCTTATCTTGGACACCCTGTATAATTAAATGCCGTTTAAGTTATACCAAATTTCACAGTTTAATAAAGTTTTATGGAAATTTCTAAAATGTGCAATGTGTAGTCCACTTGACTACTTTTTATGGGTTTGTTTAAAAACTAGACTTTATTCTGAGAGGATTTTTGAGTATTTTGGAAACAAAATTAGAGATGGTGTGGGATAAGAGAAAAGTAGTCAAGTGGACTACTTTTTATGGAGTAGGTTAACAACTAGAGTTTATTCTGAGAGGATTTTTGAGTATTTTGAAAGCTAAATTAGAGACGGTGTAAGATAAGAGAAAAGTAGTCAAGTGGACTACTTTTTATGGAGTAGGTTAACAACTAGGGTTTATTCTGAGAGGATTTTTGAGTATTTTGAAAACTAAATTAAGAGATTTAAGGTTGTTGTATTTAGTACTTACTGGTAGAAAATTTATTTTTATTTTATATTATGATTTATTTATTTTATTTCGTCTGACTAGTTTCGGTTATATACAACCATCATCAGAGGCATGTATTCAATGTTCATACTTCTTAAATTCAATTTCAATTTAAATTCATCAATCAAAGGAATGATTGTTATGTAAAAAGGGGTTTCTATGAAGAAATGTGTTGCTAACTAGAAACCGAGGAATAAAATTGAAGGTTGTTGTTTTTACATTTGCAGGCTTAGTTGTTGAAATTTTGACATAAATAACTGAAGTTTTGTTTGATATATTTGAAATTTTGACGAAAAAATTGATATTTTGCTACATACAGACGTAATTATTGAAGTTTTTATAACAAATTTAAACTTTTTTAACAAATTCCACAGTAACAATTGAATAATGTCACTAATAATGAAAATTTTTACAGAAATAATAGAAATTATGGTAAAAATAATTGAAATATTGGTAGAAATCAATGAAATTTTAACAGAAATAACTGAAAATGTTACCTTAATCATTGATTAATTACCAATAACCATGAAAAGACGACAGAATGGTTATGGTTCAACGTATAATTAAAATGTTTGCTGCAATAATTGAACTTTTGGTATATACCTATAATTACATACTTAATAATTGCAAGTTTTTTAAAAATCATTCAAATTCCATAATAATATTAAAAAATTACAGTAATCTTGGATTATTTGTCAGTAATCCTGGATAAATTGATAGAATAATTAAAATAATTGAAATTTGTATACAAATCATAGAAATTTTGGCATAACCAATGATTTATTGATTAATTACCAATAACCATGAAAAGACGACAGAATAGTTATGGTTCAACGTATAATGAAAATGTTTGCTGTAATAATTGAATTTTTGGTATATACCTATAATTGCATACTTAATAATTGATTTTTTTTAATCATTGAAATTCTGATATAATAATACTTAAAAAAACAGTAATCTTTGATTATTTGTCAGTAATCCTGGATAAATGGATAGAATAATTAAAATAATTGAAATTTGTATACAAATCATAGAAATTTTGGCACAAACAATTTTGAGTCATTGTAATTTTTGTATGAATTATCGAATTGTTGACAAAAATAATTGAAAATTTAACAGAAAAGTTGAACATTTGACATGCACCGAGTAATAATATTAAAGAAACTTTGACATTTGCAAACTTAATCATTGAAATTTTGCCATAAATAACGAAAATAACGATAACGAAAAATAACGAAAAATAACGAAAATTTTGACGAAAAAAAAGTCGCATATTTCTTGAATCTTTTCTCAATGGAAAATACGTTCTTTTCTATGAAGTACACGATAAACAAATATAATCACACTAAAATTCCAAATAGTTTTAGAATTTGCAATAACACATAAAATAGTATGTTTCAAAAAATGTCCTTGTACTTGTATTGTAAATATGTATAAAACGTCCTTAAACTTTTCTAGATTTAACAGTTATTTTTGTTATTATTGTTTATTTTACATGAGTATTGTGTTATTAATTTGTGTTTGTGTTAATCACTCTTTTCTCTATGGAAAATACGTTCTTTTCTATGAAGTACGCGACAAACAAATATAATCACACTAAAATTCCAAACAGTTTTAGATTTTGCAATATCAAATAAAATAGTATGTTTCAAAAAATGTCCTTGTACTTATATTGTAAATATGTATAAATCATCCTTAAACTTTTCTAGATTTAACAGTTCTTTTTGTTATTATTGTTTATTTTACATGAATATTGTGTTATTAATTTGTGTTAATTATGATCTTAATAAAACATCTCATAGAGAGACAGAGAAATAATCTGTATTAGGCTTCGACCCATCGTAGGGTCTATCCGCCTTAAAACATCTCATTATCTATACAGGGTGTGTCTAAATTATGTGGACATGGCTTAACCACAGATTACTGGGATCAAAAGAAGACGATTTAACAAAACTTATCTATATACATATACTCTATATAGAAAAGTTTTGTTAGATCGTCTTTTTTTAAATCCCAGTAATATGTGATTAAGCCATGTCCACGTAATTTAGAGACACCCTGTATATTGTGATTACTAACAATGTTTCTCTATTTCCTCTCAAGTTTCAATTAATTGTACTATACAGTGTGTTCCTTAATGACGTGATAATATTTAAGGGTGTAACTCCTCAGGTCGTTTTATGGAGAAAATTCATATGAACATATATCCGCAACGGCTTAAATTTTTTGCTACAGGGTGTTGAAATATTATTTTAAATCGTTATTTGTTTTAATATCTCCGAAACACTTTAGATAATATTTTCAATTTTGGTATGCGTTAGTAGGATGTAAAATCACAAATTTTAGTTAGAAAAGCTATTCAATCGCCTGCCAGTGGCGTCCCTGTAAACATGTCCTCTGATATTTTTAACAAAAAAAGTGGCACGCCACTGTCATTTTTTTTTTCTTTTTCTAATTAGCCTGGTCAATTCTACGTAAAAACTCTTTCGTTTTCGTCGACGAGATAAATGTCTCTTACGTTTATCTCGTCAGAGGCACAGTTCTACCAAAATTGAAAATAATAACTAAAGTGTTTTCGAAGATATTAAAAAGAAATAACGATTCAAATAAATATATCAACACCCTGTAGCAAAAAAATTAATCCGTTGCGGATATATGTTCATATGAAATTTTCTTCATAAAATGACCTGAGGAATTTCACAGAAAACTTGATAACCCTTAAAAGTCTTGATTGGAATCTACAGAGTGTTCCTTAATGGCGTGCTAATATTTAAGGGTGTATGACCTGAGGAATTACACCCTTAAATATTAGCACGTCATTAAGGAACACCCTGCAGATTCCAATCAAGACTTTAAGGATTATCAAGTTTTTATGACCTGAGGAATTACACCCTTAAATATTAGCACGTCATTGAGGAACACCCTGTAGATTCCAATCAAGACTTTAAGGATTATCAAGTTTTTATGACCTGAGGAATTACACCCTTAAATATTAGCACGTCATTAAGGAACACCCTGTAGATTCCAATCAAGACTTTAAGGATTATCAAGTTTTCTGTGAAACTGTTTTCTCAAATCATAAAAACATCTCAATAACATCTTCTTAAAACATCTCATTATCTACATTTTGTGAGAATAAAATGCAATTCCAAAAATTTGAAAATAAGGAAAATTTCCGAACAGATCTACCGATAATACATACACTTGACCTGGCAACACTGCGTGAGATGGTGAGCCAATTAGCATGTGGAACGTGACGGTGCCATTGGTCCGATAAGAGACGGAGAGAAAGTTGGCACCCCTGGACCAAATGTCAATGTTGTGGCATTCAGTTGAATAACCTGTTGATTTATTTTCGTTCGCACGTTCACAATAAGGTCTATTTATTTTTGCAACACGCGCGTTTCATAGGTGGCAAACAAACAAACAAACACGACGTTTTCGTGCTGCATTGCGAAACGCCGACTGGACGTGAATTGTGGGGCACATCGACAAACCATAACCTAGATCTCGGGCGCCGCGTACACCTGTCACCGGAAGACGGCCCCCAAACCTGCCACCCTGGGACCCCCGTGAGCCCCACGGCATCGTTTGGGGCCCCCCAGGCTGAGGGTTTCGACCGAAGATCGTGGGGTTTACGTGAGGTTTACGTGAGGCGGTGTGTTTGTAAACACTGGGCTCGCAGGGCTTCGGGGGCCCCCCAGGTACGGGTGCGGGTGCCCTAGGGCTGTGGCTTACCTTTTTCAGTCTTTTCCTGCTCCGGGCACTCCTCCGTCGGCGCCACTGCCTTTTGTTTTTGTGTATTTACCGAGTTTGACACCGAACTGTCACTGCTTTCCGCCATATTTAAAAGTTTACTGGCCCAATGTTTTAGTTTTGAAATTGACCACTGGTGCGGAGAAATCGATGAAGAGGCCGCCACCTTACAGCCTAATAGGCAAACGCAAAAAGGCTATTTAAGCTCGGCAACCCAATGTACAGTAGCGTACGAAATTAAAGGAAAACGCGCTACTTACGTTCGGCAACCCAATGTGCAATTTTGCACGAAATCAATGAAAAATGCATCTAATTTTTATTACCATGTGATCATTTAAACTTCAGCTCTACTTCCCCATGGAAGTAGAGCTCCCCATCCATGGAAATTCTCACAGCCAACAAGAAAGGCGTGACCACCGCTCTCGTCTTTCTTATTGGCTGCTTAAATGTCCATGGATAACTAGAGCTGAAATTTAAACGACCACTCTGTATATAAAACAAACAAAACAACTGGATCATAGAAATGCTGGCACTAATAATAGAAATAATTATAATTGACTTATGTAGAGTCATTATAATTTTGGTACGTGTTATTGAATTGTTGACAAAAGTAATGACAGAAAAGTTGAAGATTGTAATTTTGATATTTAGGCCCGTATCTATAGTCCATACTTGAGCATAAGTTCGACTCAAGTTGTATATTTGGTTGCGTATTTCCTACAAATGTTTATACACGAACGCAACCAAAAATACGATTTGATTCAAACTCATGCTTAAGTACGGACTATAGATACGTTCTTTACAGACTAGGGTCCGTATCTATAGTCCGTACTTGAACTTGAGTACGACTCAAGTCGTATATTTGGTTGCGTTTGGTGCATAAACGTATATAGAAAATATACAATATTCTATTGTATATAGAACGTATATAGAAAACAACCAAATATACGACTTGAGTCGTACTTATACTTAAGTATGGACTATAGATATGGACCTTGAGCTCGTATCTATAGTCAGTACTTGAGCTTAACTTCGAAGCAAGTCGTATATTTGGTTGCGTTTGCTGCATATAAATGCAACCAAATATACGCAAATATACGACTTGAGTCGAACTCATGCTCAAGTATCGACTATAGATACAGGCCTTAATCATTGATATTTTGACAGAAATAACTGAAGTTTTGTTCGATATATATGAAATTTTAAAAAAATGATATTTTAGTACATACATAATTATTGAAGTTGTTATAACATATTTGAACTTTTGTAACAAATTCCACAGTAACCATTGAATAATGACACTAATAATAAATATTTTGTGAAATAATTGAAATATTGATAGAAATCAATGAAATTATGACAGAAATAACTGATAAGGTTAATTAATCATTGTTTAATGATTAATTAAGATGACAGAATACTTATGGTACAACATATGATTGAAATGTTTGCTATAATAATTGCATTTTTTGTATATACCTATAATTACATACTTATAATTGAATTTTTTACAGAATCATTGAAATTCTGATCAAATATTTAAAAAAATATACATTAATCATTGATTAGATGTCAGTTATCCTAAATAGATTGACTGAATAATTAAATTAATTGAAATTTTTATACAAATCATAGAAATTTTGGCTGAAACAATAGAAATTTTGAGTCATTGTAATTTTGATAAGAATTATTGAATTTTTGACATAAATTATTGTAATTTTGACAGAAAAGTTAAAAATTTGACATGCACCTAGTAATAAAATTATAGAAGTTTGGACATTTGCAGACTAATCATTGAAATAATAAATAAATAAATCATTTGACATAAATGGCTGAAGTTTTGTTCGATATATTTGAAATTTTGACGAAAAAAATTGATATTTTGGTACATACAGACGTAAATATTGAAGTTTTTATAACATATTTAATCTTTTGTCACAAGTTCCACAGTAACCATTGAATAATGTCAATAATAATAAAGAGTTTGACAAATTTAATAGAAATTTCGGTAAAAATAATTGATATATTGCTGGAAATCATTGAATAATATCACTAACAATTAAGTTTGGCAGATATAGATGAAATTTTAGTAAAAAATTATTGAAATATTGATGGAAATCGTTCAATATCACTAACAATAATAAGTTTGACAGATATAATTGAAATTTTGACGAAAAAATTTAATATTTGGTACATACAGACGTCATTATTGAAGTTTTTATAACATATTTAAACTTTTGTAAGAAATTCCACAGTAACCATTGAATAATGTCACTAATAATAAAAGTTTGACGGAAATAATAGAAATTTCGGTAAAAATAATTGAAACATTGATAGAAATCAATGAAATTTTGACATAAATAAATGAAAATGTTACATAAATCATCGATCAATTACCAATAACCATGAAAAGACGACAGAATAGTTATGGTACAACGTATAATTAAAATGTTTGCTGTAATAATTGCATTTTTGGTATATACCTATAATTACATGCTTAATAATTGATTTTTTTATAGAATCGTTGAAATTCTGATCAAATAATTAAAAATATATGCATTAATCATTGATTAGTTGTCAGAAATCCGAAATAGATTAACAGAATAATTAAATTAATTGAAATTTTTATACAAATCATAGAAATTTTGAGTCATTGTAATTTTGATATGAATTATTGAATTTTTGACATAAATTATTGTAATTTTGACAGAAAAGTTGAAAATTTTACATGCACCTAGTAATAAAATTATAGAAGTTTTGACATTCGTAGACTAATCATTGAAATAATAAATAAATAAATCATTTGACATAAATAGCTGAAGTTTTGTTCGATATATTTGAAATTTTGACGAAAAAAAATGATATTTTGGTACATACAGATCTAATTATTGAAGTTTTTATAACATATTAAAACTTTTGTAACAAATTCCACATTAGCAATTGAATAATGTCACTAATAATAAAACGTTTCTCAGAAATAACAGATATTTTGGTAAAAATACTTGAAATATTGATAGAAATATATGAAATTTTGACATAAATAACTGAAAATGTTACTTTAATCATTTATTAATTACCAATAACCATGAAAACATGACAGAATAGTTATGGTACAACGTATAATGGAAATATTCGCTAAAATAATTGCATGTTTTGTATATATTTATAATTACATACTTAATATTGAAATTTTTAAAGAATCATGCAATTCTGATGAAATATTTAATTTAAAAAAAATACATTAATCCTTGATTAATTGTCAGTCATCCTGGATTGACAGAATAATCAAAATTATTGAAATTTTGGCACAAATAATAGAAATTTTGGCACTAATAATGAAAATTTTGAGTCATTGTAATTTTGACATGAATTATTGTATTGTTGACATAATGAATTGAAATTTTGACAGAAAAGTTACAGATTTTACATGCATACATACATGTAATAAAATTACAGAAATTTGACATTTGCAGACTTTTGCCATAAATAATTGAAGTTTTGTTAAATGAAATGAAATGAAATATAATTGAAATTTTGACGAAATAAATTGATATTTTTATACATGCATCTTATATCTATCATATATGTATCTTCATACATTTAATAAATTAAACTAAACTAAACTAAACATGCAGACGTAATTATTGAAATTTTTATAACATTTTTAAACTTTAGTAACAAATTCCACAGTAACCATTGAATAATGTCATTAATAATAGAAAGTTTGACAGAAATAATAGAAATTAATAATAGAAATTTGACATGCACCGAGTAATAAAATTAGAGATTGTTGTTTTGACATTTGCAGACTTGATCATTGAAATTTTGACATAAATTATTGAAGTTTTGTTAAATGAAATGAAATGAAATTAAATATAATTGAAATTTTGACGAAAAAATCTGATATTTTGGTACACTGAGACGTAATTATTGAAGTTTTTATTACATATTTAAAGTTTTGTAACAAATTCCACAGTAACCATTGAATAATATCAATAACAATAAAAAGTTTCATAGAAATAATAGAAATGGTGGCAAAACTTATTGAAATATTTATAGAAATCAATGAAATTTTGACAGAAATTTGTTGAAATTATAACATATTTCAACTTTTGTAACAAATTCCACAGTAACCATTAAATAATGTCACCAATAATAATAAGTTTGATAGATATAATTGAAATTTCGGTAAAAATAATTGAAATATTGATAGAAATCAATGAAATTTTGACAGAAATGAATGAAAATATTACATCAATCATCGATTAGTTACCAAAAACCATGAAAAGACGACAGCATAGTTATGGTACAAAGTATAATCGAATTGTTTGCTGTAAATATTTGCATTTTTTGTATATTCTTATAATTATATACTTAATTATTGAAATTTTTACAAGATCACTGAAAATCTGATGAAATATTTAATTTAAAAAAATATATTAATCATTTATTCATTATTAATCATTCCAGGATTGACAGAATAACAAAAATAATCGAAATTTTTATGTAAACTTCTGTAACAAATTCCACAGTAATAATTGAATAATGTCACTAATAATGAAAAGTTTGACAGAAACTATAGAAATATTGCTAAAAATAATTGAAATATTGATAGAAATGAATGAAATTTTGACAAAAATAACTGATAAGGTTAATTAATCATTGATTAATTATTAATTAAGATACCAGAATTGTTATGGTACAACGTATAATTAAAATGTTTGCTGTAATAATTGCATTTTTTGGTATATACCTATAATTACATACTTATAATTGAATTTTTTACAGAATCATTGAAATTCTGATCAAATATTTAAAAAAAATATACATTAATCATTGATTAGTTGTCAGTTATCCTAAATAGATTGACAGAATAATTAAATTAATTGAAATTTTTATACAAATCATAGAAATTTTGGCCGAAACAATAGAAATTTTGAGTCATTGTAATTTTGATATGAATTATTGAATTTTTCACTTAAATAATTCAAATTTTAACAGAAAAGTTGAAAATTTGACAAGCACCTAGTAATAAAATTATATAAGTTTTGACATTTGCAGACTAATCATTCAAATAATAAATAAATCAATCATTTGACATAAATAGCTGAAGTTTTGTTCGATATATTTGAAATTTTGACGAAAAAAATTGATATTTTGGAACATACAGACGTAATTATTGAAGTTTTTATCACATATTTAAACTTTTGTCACAAATTCCACAGTAACCATCGAATAACGACACTAATAATAAAAAGTTTGTCAGAAACTATAGAAATTTTGCTTAAAATAATTGAAATATTGATAGAAATCAATGATATTTTGACAGAAATAACTGATAAGGTTAATTATTCATTGATTAATTATTAATTAAGACGACGAGAATAGTTATGGTACCTATAATTACATACTTAATACTTGAAATTTTTACAGAATCATTGAAGTTCTGATCAAATAATTAAAAAAAATATATATACATTAATCATTGATTAATTGTCAGTCATCCTGGATTGACAGAATAATCAAAATAATTGAAATTTTTACACAAATCATAGAAATTTTGGCACAAACAATGGAAATTTTGAGTCATCGTAATCTTGGTATGAATTATTGAATTATTGACAAAAATAATTGAAAATTTGACAGAAAAGTTGAACATTTGACATGGACCGAGTAATAATATTACAGAAACTTTGACATTTGCAAACTTAATCATTGAAATTTTGACATAAATAACTAATAACTAAATAAAAATAAAGTTTTGTTCGATATATTTGAAATTTTTACATTAATTACATAAGATTTGTTCGATTTAAAATTTTGACGACAAAATATGATATTTAGGTAAATACAGACGTAATTATTGAAGTTTTTATAACATATTTAAACTTTTGTCACAAATTCCACAGTAACCATCGAATAACGACACTAATAATAAAAAGTTTGTCAGAAACTATAGAAATTTTGCTTAAAATAATTGAAATATTGATATAAATCAATGATATTTTGACAGAAATAACGGATAAGGTTAATTAATCATTGATTAATTATTAATTAAGATGACAGAATAGTTATGGTACAACGTATAACTGAAATGTTTGCTATAATAATTGCATTTTTTGTATATACCTATAATTATATACTTAATAATTGAAATTTTTACAGAAACATTGAAATTCTGATCAAATAATTAAAAAAATATACATACAAGAATCATTGATTAATTGTCAGTTATCCTGGATTGACAGAATAATCAAAATAATTGAAAATTTTATACAAATCTTAGACATTTTGGCACAAATAATAGAAGTTTTGAGTCATCGTAATTTTGGTATGAATTATTGAATTGTTAAGAAAAATAATTGAAATTTTGACAGAAAAGTTGAACATTTGACATGCAGACGAGTAATAAAATAAAATATTGTTGTTTTGACATTTACAGACTTAATCATTGATTTTTTTATATAAATAACTGAAGTTTCTGCAATTCTGATCAAATATTTAATTTTAAAAAAATACATTAATAGTTGATTAATTGTCAGTCATCCTGGATTGACACAATAATCAAAATTATTGAATTTTTGGCACAAATAATAGAAATTTTGGCACAAATAATGAAAATTTTGAGTCATTGTAATTTTGGCATGAATTTTTGAATTGTTGACAAAATGAATGGAAATGTTGACAGAAAAGTTAAAGATTTTACATGCACTGAGTAATAAAATTATAGAAGTTTGACATTTGCAGACTTAATCATTGAAATTTTGCCACAAATAACTGAAGTTTTGTTCGATATATTTGAAATTTTCACGAAACGTTTGATATTTTGGTACATGCAGACGTAATTATTGATTTTTTTATAACATATTTAAACTTTTGTAACAAATTCCACAGTAACAATTGAATAATGCCACTAATAATGAAAAGTTTAACAGAAATAATAGAAATGTTGGTAAAAATAATTGATATATTGATAGAAATTTACGAAATTTTGACAAAAAAAACAGAAAATGTTACATTAATCATTGATTAATTACCAATAACCATGAAAAGACAAAAGAATAGCTATGTTACAACGTATAATTAAAATGTTGGTTGTAATGATTGCATTTTTTGTATATACCTATAATTACATACATAATTATTGAAATTTTTACAGTATCACCGAAAATCTGATAAAATAATTAATAGAAAAAATACATTAATCATTTATTAATTGCAAGTCATCCAGGATTGACAGAGTAATAAAAATAATCGAAATTTTTATACAAACGGTAGAAATTTTGGTACGAACAAAATCTATTTTAAGTCATTGGCATTTTTTTAATGAATTATTGAATTGTTGACAAAACTAATTGAAATATTTACAGAAGAGTTGAAGATTTGACATGCACTGAGTAATAAAATTAAAGATTGTCGTTTATATATTTGCAGGCTTAATTATTGAAACTTTGACATAAATAATTGAAGCTTTATTCGATATATTTGATATTTTAAATAATTTAAAAAAATACATTAATCATTGATTAATTGTCAGTAATTGAAATAGATTGACAGAATAATCATTTAATTGATTAAAAATCATTGAAATTTTCATACAAATCATATAAATTTTGGTACAAATAATGGAAATTTTAAGTCATTGTAATTTTGGCATGAATTATTGAATTGTTGACAAAAAAACTGAAATTGTGGCGCACAAAATTGATATTTTGGTATGTGCAGACATAATTATTGATTTTGTCATAACATATTTGAAGTTTAGTTTATAAATTCTACAGAAAGTGTAGAATAGTGTGATTAATAATAAAAAGTAATAAATAAGTAATAATAAAAGACAGAAATAATTTAAAGTTTTGACAGAATAATTGAAAATGTCACAGTTACAGTTAAATAATAGTTCTGTGTCAAATAATGACAGTAACCAATTACGTCATAGGTGGAGGAGTAGTAGGGATTATAATTATTATTGTTATTATTATTTTACCTTTATATTATTGATATTACTATTATTATTGTATTATATATTGTTATTGTATTTAACTGAAATGATGATATTATGTGTATGACTATGTAATGACTCTGTAAAGAGTCATACTACTAATAAACCGAATACTGAAAAAATACTAAATACTGAATTTTAAATATCGTATTTAAATGTTGCTATTCTATTTTATTGTTAATATTACAGTGCTCAAGATGTAAAATTACGATGTAAATTTCCATAATGGAATCATCTACAAGAATCTAAATAAAACTTTAATCTAATAAAACAGTGCATGTCAATAAATTTAAAAAAATTAAAATAAACAAAGAAAATTAAAAAAATGGCGGATATAATTGAAATTTAGGTCAAAAATATTTGAAATTTAGGTCAAAAATATTTGAAATTCAGGTCAAAAATATTTGAAATTTTGATAGAAATCAATAAAACATAATGAAATTGAAAAATGGAACAGAATGAAACAGAAATAACTGAAAATTTCACATTAATCATTGAACAATTTTTAATGACCATGGAAAGATGACTGAGATTTTGACATATACAAACTTAATAATTGAAATTTTGACAGAATAATTGAAATTCCGGTCGAGTAATTGAAAATTTTACATTAATTATTGAATAATTTTCAGTAATCCTTGAAAGATTTAAAAGTGTCTATTTCACATACGAATAAAATACGAAAATGAACACAAAATAAAAAAATTGACAGATATAATTAAAATTTTGGTCAAAACTAATTTAAATTTTGATAGAAATCAATCAAACTTAATGAAATTGAAAAATGGAACAGAATGACACAGAAATAACTGAAAATTTTACAATAATCATTGAACAATTTTTAATGATCATAGAAAGATGGCGGAGATTTTGTCATATCCAAACTTATTAATTGAAATTTTGACAGAATAATAGAAATTCCGGTCGAGTAATTGAAAATTTTACATTAATTATTGAATAATTGTCAGCAATTCTTGAAAGTTTTAAAAGTGTCTATTTTACAAAGTAAATACGAAAAAAATACGAAAATAAACACAAAATTAAAAAATTGACGGATAGAATTGAAATTTTGGTCAAAAACAACTGGAATTTTCATAGGAATCAATAAAACATAATGAAATTGAAAAATGAAACACAATGATACAGAAATAACTGAAAATTTTACATTAATCATTGAATAATTTTAATAACCATGGAAAGATGACGGAGATTTTGGCATATACAAACATAATAATTGAAATTTTGACAGATAATTGAAATTCCGATCAAGTAATTAAAAATTTTACATTAATTATCGAATAATTTTCAGTAATCCTTGAAAAATTTAAAAGTGCCTATTTCACAAAGTAAATTCGAATAAAATACGAAAATATACACAATATAAAAAAATTGACGGATATAATTGAAATTTTGGTCATAAATAATTGAAATTGTGATAGAGATCAATAAAACATAATGAAATTGAAAAATGGAACACAATGATACAGAAATAACTGAAAATTTTACATTAATCATTGAATAATTTTTAATAACCATGGAAAGATAACGGAGATTTTGTCATATACAAACTTATTAATTGAAATTTTTGACAGAATAATTGAAATTCCGAATAAGTAATTGGAAATTTTACATTAATTATTGAATAATTTTCAGTAATCCTTGAAAGATTTAAAAGTGTCTATTTCACATACGAATAAAATACGAAAATGAACACAAAATAAAAAAAATGACAAATATAATTGAAATTTTGGTCAAAATTAATTGAAATTTTGATAGAAATCAATGAAACATAATGAAATTGAAAAATGGAACAGAATGAAACAGAAATATCTCAAAATTTCACATTATTCATAGAAGAATGTTTAATGACCAAGGAAAGATAACGGAGATTTTGTCATATCCAAATTTATTAATTGAAATTTTGACAGAATAATTGAAATTCCGATCAAGTAATTGAAAATTTTATATTAATTATTG
Source organism: Othius punctulatus (assembly GCA_951805005.1). Taxonomy (NCBI): domain Eukaryota; kingdom Metazoa; phylum Arthropoda; class Insecta; order Coleoptera; family Staphylinidae; genus Othius; species Othius punctulatus. The sequence continues at coordinate 5,897,626 of OX638141.1, read as the reverse complement.
AATAATTGTCAGTAATCCTTGAACAATTTTAAAGTGCATATTTCACAAAGGAAATACGAATAAAATACGAAAATAAACACAAATTAAAAAAAATTGACGGATAGAATTGAAATTTTGTTCAAAAATAATTGGAATTTTCATAGAAATCAATAAAACATAATGAAATTGAAAATTGGAACACAATGATACAGAAATTACTGAAAATTTTACATTAATCATTGAATAATTATCAATAACCATGGAAAGATGACAGAGATTTTATCACATACACAATTAATAATTGAAATTTTGACAGAACAATTAAAATTCCGATCAAGTAATTAAAAATTTAACATTAATTATTAAATAATTGTCAGTAATCCTTGAAAGATTTAAACGTACATATTTCACAAAGAAAACACAAATACTTTAAACATATTATAGTTATTATTTTTGATTCTAAATTCATTTTCTATTTGCTATCTATATTTATCTATCTGTATTTTCCATTAACATGTGTTTTATTTAAGTTTTCTTTATAATTCCTTATAATTTGTTATTAAGATAACAACTTTAACGATTATGGTGTTGTTAAAGTTGTTATCTTAATAACAAATTGTAAGGAATTATAAAGAAAACTTAAAGAAAACACATTTCATTGGAAAATACAGATAGATAAATATGGATAGGAAATAGAAAATGAAATTAGAATCAAAAATATTAACTAAGAGAACTAAGCTGCAAAGGCCAATTTTTTTGCAGTTTTGTGTTCATCTTCCAAATACGACGTTGTTATAGCTATGACTTTTTAAATAAAACAATACATATTTACACATTTTTGCAAATAAGGAACCAGTCGTAGGCAACCAAATGTACATATAAATGGACTTGCATGTGATGAACGAAAGATAATGCCATTGATTATAGTACTACTATGTACTTGTACTACTAGTACTACTTGTACTACTACTTGATTATAGTACTACTATATATTCATATTATAATCAATGATAATACTGACAAGATTTCATGTTATGACGAAAGATAATACCATTGATTATAATACTATATATTCATATTATAATCAATGATAATACTGACAAGCTTTCATTTGATGATGAAAGATAATACCATTGATTATAATACTATATATTCATATTATAATCAATGATAATACTGAGAAGGTAAAATCTTTTCAAATCTTCTTGAATGTGATATTAGGATACCACTAAAATATAGTATTGATTCAAACTCTACAGCCATTTACTTACAAAATTGTTAACGAAAAATAAGTTGTGTTATCGTTAGTGCATGGTTATGGTTGCTGTTTGAAAATGATCGAGACATAAGTATTTAACTAATATAAGTATTTACAAGTAACTACTGACCTTTTCTTTCTACATTTAAGAGGATTTTAGTTCGTTTTTCTTGCTAATATCAATGTTTTCCATTAAAATATTTGACAAATTCGAAATGTATGACGCTGTTGACAATGTATGACAGGCAATGAGTTACACGAGGTACCAATAGGTAAAAACTAAAACAATTTAGTGAAAAATAACAGTGGTGCCAACACACTGTCAATTTAACAATGCAGATGTCAAGTATATGGAATATACTTATACTATTATAATATATATAATTATAATATTGTATACGTTTAAGTATATTACCAACTAAAAACTAATGGGATGTTTCTGCTATTTTAGTCATTTTAGTTTTATTAACAGTGCTAATGATTAACTGGAGAGTTAACTACACATGCAGTTAATTAATAAAACAAATGATCTATTGTATGCACAATATTGAAAACAAAAGTCTAAATACTTCTATTAAGCTAAATATAAAAGTATTATTTCTATTATGCTAAATTCTAAATATTAACTTTTCAGTATAAACAATTTTCTTGTTCTCCTGACAAGATAGGTTTTCAGTAAATTCGTTTTTTGGCTTCTTAGCCATCGAGTTCCATTAGCATTAATGTTTGAAATTGTAAAGCTAAATATAAAAGTATTATTTCTATTATGCTAAATTCTAAATATTAACTTTTTAGTATAAACAATTTTCTTGTTCTCCTGATAAGATAGGTATTCAGTAAATACGTTTTTTGGCTTCTTAGCTATCGATTTCCATTAGCATTAATGTTTGAAAATGTTAATATTATTATTCATTTTGGTTTGTGAAAATATGTGAAATACATAATTTAAATATTCCCGCCTTTATAAAGCGCTGTTGTTGCAGCGGAGAAACTCCCAACCTTCCTTTTGTCTGCAGCCATTTTGAGAGTCACTTCGTGTGTTACAAGAAAGTGTAAGTTTCTTCGTATTTACGCAATTTCTGGCGTTTTATTCATATAATAAGTGGATTAATTGAATTACCATCTTTTTTCATTTTGCAGTCTGAAAAATGGAGAACGACGCTGGTGAATTTGTTGACTTGTACTGCCCCAGGAAGTGGTGAGTAGCGCATCGACCACGTGTTTGCCCATATTTATTGGAATAAACGTGTAATTAGCTTCAGTTTTTACATATATTACATGTACCCCAAACGTAGTTAATATAAACATAGCCTGTGGGTTCAATTTGAAGCTACTAATTAAAAAAAACAGAAGCCATTAACGAACCTAACCTCACAATATTTAAAATATGCTTTTAGTAGTATTTCGTGATATGTTTGTGTAAACCCTTATTGTACGTTCGTTATTTATTGCATATATAATGTGTTCCCCAATGCGTTAGCTCGCTAAGTTTGTTTTACGTTTTAGTTCTGCTAGCAACAGAATCATCCACGCTAAGGACCATGCTTCCATCCAGCTGACCCTCGTCGATGTCAACCCTCAGACCGGCAGGATGACCGAGACATCCAAGAGCTACGCACTTTGCGGAGCAATCCGCAGGATGGGAGAGTCTGACGATTGTATCGTGAGGCTAGCGAAGAAAGATAGCATTCTCTCAAAGTAATTACTTTGTATTTAATATTCGTAATAATTAAGCACAGTACTGTTACGGTTCATATATGCATTTGAGTGCGCACAGTTCCGTTGCAGATATTAATTGTAATTTAGCCTTGCCACAGTGTGGCGAAACAATTGTCGTGAACAATAAAAAACAATTTTGAATTTTTTTTTAAAAGTGCGTAACTTTATTTCATTCATTAGTAAATCAATTAGTCTAAATAATTATAATAATACTTTATATTTCAATTATTATTCATATTTATTATGATTTTTGGTCCTATTGGAGTTACAAACTTGATTGTAAAATTATCTTAATCGTAGTTCGTAAAGAATTTAATCTCACAAATACTTAGTCTTATATGTTCTGATTAATTTTTGTTTTTGTTGCAGGAATTTCTAGATTTATTCGATCATGAAGGAGGTGTTTAGATTATAAAGTTTTCAAATGTCTGCTTTTGTGGCTAAATAAATCTTTATTTATACATTGTGTTCTATTTACTTTTCTATTTAATTGCAGTTTCTTGTGATCGCTGTACGATTTGCGTTGCTTACCGATTCACATATATATCTGTTTGCAATCGTTTCTCTAATGCAGCAGTAATTAGTTGATTAATTAATTTGTATTGCTATAAAAGCGATTCATAGATTTCTTATGCGAAGCAACACTGTGCTGTGAAAATACTATGATCACTATGAGAGGTTAGGTTAGGTGAGGTCAGGTCAGGTTACATTAGTTTTCAGCCCATATTGAACGCTGTTGAATATGCCACAAAATTATTGAGAAGTTTTGGGAACTATTAAAAAATGTCACACAATTTGCATTTTTGTCTTGAAATTAATGAAAAATCTTCAGAAATCATGATAATTATTGGGAAATCTGCAGAAATCTTCAAAATAATTTCGAATATTTGTGAACTCAAAAGTATGAGTAATCTCTCAAGATCTTAAGAATGATTGAGTAATCTTTTAATTTACTGGAAAATTTCTCGGAATATTAATAATGTTTAGAAATGTTTATAGTAATGACTAGTATTTTTCTAGAATTGTCGAAAAATTTGCAGAATGAAAAACTATGTAATAATTGTGTAAATCGTGTGAACCAGTTTGGATTTTCATATTTAATGATCTCTATAGAAATCTAGAAAATTATTAGGAAATTTTGGGAATGGTTAAAAAATATCTGCAATTATTGATAGTTATTGGTGAATCTGTTCAAATCTTCAAAATTATTGAGAAATCTTGGGAATTATTGAAAAATGTCAGACAATTTGCATTTTTTAATCTTGAAATTAATGATATCTATAGAAATCTAGAAAATTATTAGGAAATTTTGGGAATGGTTAAAAAATATCTGCAATTATTGATAGTTATTGGTGAATCTGTTCAAATCTTCAAAATTATTGAGAAATCTTGGGAATTATTGAAAAATGTCAGACAATTTGCATTTTTTAATCTTGAAATTAATGATATCTATAGAAATCTAGAAAATTATTAGGAAATTTTGGGAATGGTTAAAAAATATCTGCAATTATTGATAGTTATTGGTGAATCTGTTCAAATCTTCAAAATTATTGAGAAATCTTGGGAATTATTGAAAATTGTCAGACAATTTGCATTTTTTAATCTTGAAATTAATGAATAATCTTCAGATGTCATGATAATTATTTGGAAATCTGTCGAAATCTTGAAATTGATTGAGTAATCTTTTAAATTACTGGAAAATTTCTTGGAAATTAATAATGTTTAGATTTTTCAAGAATTGTCGAAAAATTTGTAGAATGAAAAACTGTATGTAATAATTGTGAAAATCGTGTGAACCAATATGGATTTTCATATTTAATGATCTCGAAAATAATGAAATATTGAAAATTAATGAGAAATCTATATAAATTTCGAAAGTTATTAAAATATCTTGGAAATTATTGAAAAATCTCTGGAAATCTCAATAACTATTTAGAAATCTGTAGAAATCTCGTACAATATTGAAAAATCTTCAAAATGATTCACAAATCTTGTAGAAATCTTGAAATTGATTGAGTAATCTTTTAAATTACTGGAAAATTTCTTGGAATATTAATAATGTTTAGAAATGTTTAGATTTTTCAAGAATTGTCGAAAAATTTGTAGAATGAAAAATTGTGTGTAATAATTGTGTAAATCTTGTGAACCAATTTGGATTTTCATATTTAATAATAACTCGAATATAATGAAATATTGAAAATTAATGAGAAATCATATAAATTTATAAAGTTATTAAAAAAACTTGGAAATTATTAAAAAATCTCTGGAAATCTCAATAACTATTTAGAAATCTGTAGAAATCTCGTACAATATTGAAAAATCTTCAAAATGATTCACAAATCTTGTAGAAATCTTGAAATTGATTGAGCAATCTTTTAAATTACTGGAAAATTTCTTGGAATATTAATAATGTTTAGAAATGTTTAGATTTTTCAAGAATTGCGAAAAATTTGCAGAATGAAAAACTGTATGTAATAATTGTGTAAATCTTGTGAACCAATTTGGATTTTCATATTTAATGAACTCGAATATAATGAAATATTGAAATTAATAAAAAATCTATATAAATTTCGAAAGTTATTAAAATATCTTGGAAATTATTAAAAAATCTCTGGAAATCTCAATAACTATTTAGAAATCTGTAGAAATCTCGTACAATATTGAAAAATCTTCAAAATGATTCACAAATCTTGTAGAAATCTTGAAATTGATTGAGCAATCTTTTAAATTACTGGAAAATTTCTTGGAATATTAATAATGTTTAGAAATGTTTAGATTTTTCAAGAATTGTCGAAAAATTTGTAGAATGAAAAATTGTGTGTAATAATTGTGTAAATCTTGTGAACCAATTTGGATTTTCATATTTAATAATAACTCGAATATAATGAAATATTGAAAATTAATGAGAAATCATATAAATTTATAAAGTTATTAAAAAAACTTGGAAATTATTAAAAAATCTCTGGAAATCTCAATAACTATTTAGAAATCTGTAGAAATCTCGTACAATATTGAAAAATCTTCAAAATGATTCACAAATCTTGTAGAAATCTTGAAATTGATTGAGCAATCTTTTAAATTACTGGAAAATTTCTTGGAATATTAATAATGTTTAGAAATGTTTAGATTTTTCAAGAATTGCGAAAAATTTGCAGAATGAAAAACTGTATGTAATAATTGTGTAAATCTTGTGAACCAATTTGGATTTTCATATTTAATGAACTCGAATATAATGAAATATTGAAATTAATAAAAAATCTATATAAATTTCGAAAGTTATTAAAATATCTTGGAAATTATTAAAAAATCTCTGGAAATCTCAATAACTATTTAGAAATCTGTAGAAATCTCGTACAATATTGAAAAATCTTCAAAATGATTCACAAATCTTGTAGAAATCTTGAAATTGATTGAGCAATCTTTTAAATTACTGGAAAATTTCTTGGAATATTAATAATGTTTAGAAATGTTTAGATTTTTCAAGAATTGTCGAAAAATTTGCAGAATGAAAAACTGTATGTAATAATTGTGTAAATCGTGTGAACCAATATGGATTTTCATATTTAATGATCTCGAAAATATTGAAAATTAATGAGAAATCTATATAAATTTATAAAGTTATTAAAAAAACTTGGAAATTATTAAAAAATCTCTGGAAATCTCAATAACTATTTAGAAATCTGTAGAAATCTCGTACAATATTGAAAAATCTTCAAAATGATTCACAAATCTTGTAGAAATCTTGAAATTGATTGAGTAATCTTTTAAATTACTGGAAAATTTCTTGGGATATTAATAATGTTTAGAAATGTTTAGATTTTTCAAGAATTGTCGAAAAATTTGTAGAATGGAAAACTGTATGTAATAATTGTGTAAATCTTATGAACCAATTTGGATTTTCATATTTAATGAACTCGAAAATAATGAAATATTAATGAATGAATATTAATGAGAAATCTATATAAATTTCGAAAGGTATTAAAATATCTTGGAAATTATTGAAAAATCTCTGGAAATCTCAATAACTATTTAGAAATGTGTAGAAATCTCGTACAATATTGAATAATATTCAAAATGATTCACAAATCTCAGAAATCTTAGTAATGAAACCTTTGAGAAATTATTGGAAAATCTTTCGAAATGTTGATACTATTTTTACAATTTTTTTATACAGGGTCTTTTTTAAATATGGACACACATTTATACATATATAACATATATAAGTTGACAATTATATAAACGAAATGACAATTTTATACTTGTATCATTGTATTGTGGCTCAAACGAATAAAGCATCTATCTATCTGTCTAATAATTTCGAATTTTTGTGAACTCGAAATTATGAGGAATCTCTCAAAATCTTAAGAATTATTGAGATATCTATAGAATTCTAGAAAATTATTAGGAAATCTTGGGAATTGTTCAAAAATATCTGCAATTATTAATATTAATTGATAAATCTACTCAAATTTCCAAAATTATTGAGAAATTTTTGGAATTATTAAAAAATTTCAACACAACAACACAATTTCAATTTTTTATTCTTGAAATTATTGAAAAATCTTCAGAAATCATGATATTTATTGCGAAATCTGTTCAAATCTCCAAAATTATAGAGAAATTTTGAGAATTATTAAAAAATGTCACACAATTTGCATTTTTTAATATTGAAATTAATAAAAAGTCTTCAGAAATCATGATAATTATTTAGAAATCTGTAGAAATCTCGAAAATGATTGAGTCATTTTGGGAATTATTAAAAAATGTCACACAATTTAAATTTTTTAATCTTGAAATAATTGAAAATTCTTCAGAAATCATGATAATTATTGGGAAATCTGTTCAAATCTCCTAAATTATTGAGAAACTGGGGAATTATTAAAAAATGACGCACAATTTGCATTTTTTATCTTGAAATTATGGAAAAATCTTCAGAAATCATGATAATTATTGGGAAATCTGTTCAAATCTCCTAAATTATTGAGACATTGGGGAGTTATTAAAAAATGACGCACAATTTGCATTTTCTATATTGAAATTATGGAAAAATCTTCAGAAATCATGATAATTATTGGCAAGTCTGTTCAAATCTCCTAAATTATTGAGAAATTGGGGAGTTATTAAAAAATGACGCACAATTTGCATTTTTTATCTTGAAATTATGGAAAAATCTTCAGAAATCATGTTAATTATTGGGAAATCTGTTCAAATCTCCTAAATTATTGAGAAATTGGGGAGTTATTAAAAAATGACGCACAATTTGCATTTTTTATCTTGAAATTATGGAAAAATCTTCAGAAATCATGATAATTATTGGGAAATCTGTTAAAATATTCAAAATGATTGAGAAATTTTGGGAATTATTAAAAAATGTCACACAATTTGCATTTTTTAATCTTGAAATTAATAAAAAGTCTTCAGAAATCATGATAATTATTTGTAAATTTGTATAAATCTTGAAAATGATTGAGTAATCGTGGTAAGTACTGGAAAATCTCTTGGAATGTTAATACAGTTTATAAATGTTTAGATTTTTCAAAAATTGTCGAAAAATTTGTAGAATGAAAAACTGTATGAAATAATTCTGTAAAGCGTGTGAACCAATTTGGATTTTCTGTTGTAGAGATCTCGAAAATATTGAAAAAGTTCTCAAAATCTTGAAAATTAATGAGAAGTCTGTGTAACTCTCGAAATTTATTAAAAAACAATGAAATTATTGAAAAATCTCTAGAAATCTCAACAACTATTTAGAAATCTGTAGAAATCTCGAACAATATTGAAAAATCTTTGAAAAAATTCGTAAGTAGTAGATCAACAATTGTACTCAAATGTAAAATTCCATGATAATATCTAATGACATGAATCGAAAATTAGATGAAAATCCACGAATCCGATATTCCGTGAAAATTTCATTACATGTTTACACCAATTCGAAAATTCAAGCAATATTCCTTCATAAAAGTCACAAAGATTTTAAATTCCAATTTCTGAATTTAAACAAACTCAAAAATCCAGATAAATTCAAACATCCAATTGAAAACATCAAAATTTTACTGTCAAAAGTGCAATAATTAATAATAATATATAAATTATCAAAGCCCCATTTACTATTTTAATGGTGTAGGGTTTTATTATTAATAATAATAAAAATTACAAATATTTTTTCAACATTTCAATGATACCTAATAACATTCTAAAATAAATGGACAACGTTTGAATACACTATAAAATTTTTATTCGTTGCCAAATTTTGAATGATTTCTGTCAAATTTACGAAATTTTTGAATTTCTGATATCCAAAGACTTAATAAATGATATTTTAAGATTAACAAGAAGAAGAATGTCAAGAATAATTTACGAATTGAGTATGGATTTAAAAATAAAAAGTCATGTATAGTTTTTAACAGTAATATTCGAAATTTTCAAATAATAATTAAAATGTTCGCAGAAATAATTGGAATTTTTACAGTACAAAAGTTAAAACTTAAGTTAAAAAGTGTAGTACTGTAAATATTCCAATTAATTCTGCGAACATTTTAATTAATATTTGAAAATTTCGATTATTACTGTTAAAAACTATACATGACTTTTTATTTTTAAATTCATACTCAATTCGTAAATTATTCTTGTCATTCTTCTTCTTGTTAATTTTAAAATATCAATTATTAAGTCTTTGGATATAGGAAATTCAATAATTTCGCAAAGTTGACAGAAATAATTCAAAATTTGGCAACGAATAAAATTTTTATAGTGTTTTCCAACTTTGTAAGCAAATTATTAATGATAATCTTGAATCAAGATTAAGGACGTACAATTTTTTGCTTAAATTATTGAAACTATTTTAAATATTCATCTTGCTTATCTGCAACAATTCTTCACAGCCAGTAAAGTCAGTAATAATTTTGACTTTAGAGTTGTAGATTTATGATATTATTTAGACATTTAGATTAATGATTTTTAACATTTCCATTATTTTCACCAAATTTTCAACGATTTTGGTACAAGTTTCAATTAAAACCGTCAAAATTTCGATATTGATGATTGTGACTTTACAATTTCAATTATTTTTAGCATGATTATCTTTTCAATTATTTTTACCTAATTTTCAATGATATCTGTAATCTGTAATTAACGACTTTTGCCAAATGTTTTATTAATTGTGTCAAAATGTTTCGATTTTCATTCAATATTAGGATGATTAATGATGCAAGTGTACAAATATCTAAAATTGTACCTTAATTTTGTCACTAATATTCAATACATATCAAAACTTGACGATTTTGTCAAAATTTTAATGATGTCTGACGTAATGATTTTGGCTTTAGAATTTTAGATTTATAATATTATTTAGATATTTAGATTAATGATTTTTAGCAACATTTCAATTATTTTCAACAGATTTTCAATGGTTTGTATAAAAATTTCCATAAAAAAGTCAAAATTGATGATTGTGACTTTACAATTTTAATAATTTAGACGGTTTTGCCTCACATGTTTTTTGCTAAATGATCAATTAATTGTGTCATTTTTTTTCGATTTTCATTCAATATTAGGATGATCAACGAATAAGTATGCAAATATCTAAAATTGTTTTTTAATTTTATCATTGATCTTAAATGCATGTCAAAACTTAATGTTTAATTTCACCGTTTAAATGATTTTTAGCAACTTCTTAATTTTTTTACCAAATATTCAATGATTTCTGTATAATTTTTATTCAATATTATCAATGATTCAGTATGCAAATATCTAAAATTGTACCTTAATTTTATCACTGATATTCAATGCATATCAAAACTTAATATTTTTGTCAAATTTTTAATGAAGTCTGACGTAATGACTTTGACTTTTACAATTTTAGACTTATGATATTTTTAGATATTTACGTTAACGATTTTTAGCAACATTTCAATTATTTTTGGCAAATTTTCAATGATTTCTGTAAAAATTTTGATAAAAACTGTCAAAATTTCGATTTTCATGATTGTGACTTTGCAAATTTAACGATTTTTGGCAACTTTTCAATTATTTTTGACAAATATTCAATGATTTCTGGCAAAACATCGATACAAACCGTCAAAACTTTAACGATTTTTGCCAAATGATCAATTAATTGTATCAAAATGTTTCGATTTTCATACAATATTAGGATGATCAATGATTAAGCGTGTAAATACCTAAAATTCTATTTTAATTTCATCACTGATATTCAATGCACATCAGAACTTAATGTCTGTCAAAATTATAATGATTTTTAGCTAACTTTGCAATAATTTTTTCCAAATTCTCAGTGATGCCTGTAAAAATATTGATAAAAACCGTCAATATTTCGATTTTGACGGTTCTGCCAAACATGACTCTCGCAAAATGATCAATTAATTGTATCAATTTTTTTCGATTTTCATTCTATATTAGGATGATCAATGATTCAGTGTGCAAATATCTAAAATTGTACCTTAATTTTATCACTGATATTCAATGCATATCAAAACTTAATATTTTTGTCAAAACATTAATGAAGCCTGATATTATTTAGATATTTAGATTAATGATTTTTAGCAAGTTTTCAATTATTTTTACCAAATATTCAATTATGTCTGTATACATTTCGATAAAAAGCGTCGAAATTTCGATTTTTATGATTGTGGCTTTCCAATTTTAACGATTTTTGATAACTTTTCAATTATTTTGACCAAATTTCAGGCAAAATATCGATAATAAACATCAATATTTCGATTTTGACGGTTTGTTCACACATGACTTTCGCCAAATAATGAATTAATTGTATCAATTTTTTTTTCTATTCACATTCAATATTAGTATCATCAATGATTAAGTGTGCTAATATCTAAAATTGTACTTTAATTTGATGGTTGATTATCATTTAATTAAGATGATTTAATTTGATGATATTTAGTGCATATCAAAAGTTAATGTTATTGTCATCATTTTAAGAAAAACATGCACCTGAAGAGAATTTATAACAAGTGAATCCAAGCAAGTCAAGATAGAGGATGATGAAGCCTACGTTTCGCAGTGGTTGATGAGGCAGATGATGATGATGACAACCCTATACAAATTATCAAATCTTCTATACTAATATCTTCTATAGTTTAGATTCTATTGTAACTTCTATAACCAACTAATAATATAACCGTACTATTATTTTTGGCAAATTTTCAATGATTTCTGGAAAATTTTCGATAAAAACCGTCCAAATTTCGATTTTGATTATTGTGACTTTGCAATTTTAACAATTTTTGGGAACTTTTCAATTATTTTTACCAAATATTCAATCATTTCTGTCAAAATATCGATAAAAACCGTCAAAACTTTAAAGATTTTTGCCAAATGATCGATTAATTGTATCAAAATTTTTCGATTTTCATTCTATATTAGGATGATCAATGATTAAGCGTGTAAATATCTAAACTTGTACCTTAATTTTATCACTGATATTCAATGCATATCAAAACTTAATATTTTTGTCAAATTTTTAATAAAGTCTGACGTAATGATTTTGACTTTTACAATTTTAGACTTTAGATATTTACGTTAACGATTTTCAGCAACATTTCAATTATTTTTGTCAAATTTTTGAATGATTTCTGTAAAAATTTCGATAAAAAGCGTAAAAATTTAGATTTTGATGATTGTTACTTTGGAATTTTAACGATTTTTAGCAACTTTTCAATTATTTTTACCAAATATTCAATGATTTCTGTCAAAATATCGTGAAAAACCGTCAAAACTTTAACGATTTTTGCCAAATGATCGATTACTTGTATCAAAATGTTTCGATCTTCATACAATATTAGGATGATCAATGATTAAGTGTGTGAATATCTAAAATTATATTTTAATTTCATCACTGATATTCAATGCACATCTGAACTTAATGTCTGCCAAAATTATAATGATTTTTAGCTACATTTGCAATTATTTTTTCCAAATTTTCAGTGATGCCTGCAAAAATATTGATAAAAATTGTCAATATTTCGATTTTGACGGTTCTGCCAAACATGACTTGCCAAATGATCGATTGATTGTATCTAAATTTTTCGATTTTCATTCTATATTAGGATTATCAATGATTCATTGTGCAAATATCTAAAATTGTACCTTAATTTTATCACTGATATTCAATGCATATCAAAACTTAATATTTTTGTCAAAATATTAATGAAGTCTGATGTTATTTAGATATTTAGATTAATGATTTTTAGCAAGTTTTCAATTATTTTTACCAAATATTCAATTATGTCTGCAAACATTTCGATAAGAAAACGTCAAAATTTCGATTTTGAGAATTGTGACTTTGCAATTTTAACGATTTTTAGCAACTTTTCAATTATTTTTGCCAAATATTCAATGATTTCTGTCAAAATATCGATAAAAACCGTCAAAACTTTAACGATTTTTGCCAAATGATCAATTAATTGTATCAAAATGTTTCGATTTTCATACAATATTAGGATGATAAATGATTAAGTGTGTAAATATCTAAAATTCTATTTTAATTTCATCACTAATATTCAATGCACATCAGAACTTAATGTCTGTCAAAATTATAATGATCTTTAGCTAACTTTGCAATTATTTTTTCCAAATTTTCAGTGATGCCAGTGATAAAAACCGTCAATATTTCGATTTTGACGGTTCTGCCAAACATGACTTTTGCCAAATGATAGATTATTTGTATCAAAATTTTTCGATTTTCATTCTATATTAGGATGATCAATGATTCAGTGTGCAAATATCTAAAATTGTACCTTAATTTTATCACTGATATTCTATGCATATCAAAACTTAATATTTTTGTCAAAATAATAATGAAGTCTGATATTATTTAGATATTTAGATTAATGATTTTTAGCTAACTTTGCAATTATTGTTACCAATTATGTCTGTAAACATTTCGATAAAAACCGTCAAAATTTCGATTTTGATGATTGTGACTACAATTTTAACGATTTTTGATAAATTTTCAATTATTTTTACCAAATTTTCAAAGTGTTATCAACAGTTTTTAACAGTAGTAATCGCAATGCATTCATTATGCACTTGCATGTGTAGTCAGTCGCACGTGTGGGGGAAAACCGTGTTAATTACTTTCTAACATCTGAGTTCTCGGTGAAATGCGCTTCCTCCAGAGCATGCGCGTCCACTGCGCGCAAAACTCGCGCTCGTGAAAGGCTCGATAATATCCACCTTCCCCCACATATCCACTCTGACGACGACGTCGACGTTGAACACAACATTGAACGAAAAACTGGCACACACGACAGAATTACGTCGAACACGCGCGTGTGCCTCCGTACAGTGCACATAGTCCCACACCTGCTGGACGCCTTCTCCTGAGAGTGCGACTCCTAGAGGTAATGCGCGAGCCGGCGTCTAAATAATACAGACGTTGTGTTACACCTCGGTTGTGTTATGTGCAAGGAACACCTTCACCTGAGGTCGTAATACCCGGAGCACCTCTGGCCCCAGGCATACCCGGTGCACCAGGTTGTGAAGTACCCTCGAAGATGTCTTTAAAGGTAAGACTTATTTTTATGGGTTTGTTTACACCGGCGAATTACATCGATAAACCGGCTCGTGCACGCGTGGAAAGCGCGTTTTCCACGCGATTACACCGGAAAAGCCGGTATACATAAACCGGAATGCGTAATAATTACGACACCGGACATAATTGCGAATGCGACAGCGGGAAAATACGCTTTAAAAATGTGGAATGGGCACTTAGAATGGCGCAAAGAATGATTTAAAATGGCATAAAAAAATTATAGAAATACCAGTTAAAAAATTTATGCAAAAAGCAAATAAAAAAAAACACATAAATACACAGTTTAATTTTCGAATTATTACGATCATTTTCAAGTGACAAATTATCAAGATGTGACAAATTGCAATGGTCTAATGATTAATTTAATTATTTAAAAATTTATGACATTTTGGATAAATGTTATTAATTGTATTTTTATATCTTTTTTTATATATTAACTTTGAAATAATACTTGTTGGAAAACCATTATTATTTCCAATTGATATAATTTTGTTTAGTTCTATGGTTAAATTATTTTCTGATTGAAAAGGCTCTGTGAATCATTGACTTAGCTGCTAATTTATGTGTAATTGGATGGTTAGGATTAAATGGATTGCTCGAATTGTTGTTAATAGGTTTTCATATATTAAAATACATTTTGTTGTTATTATGTATTAATGTTAAGTCAAAAAAATAATGATTTTATCATTTTCTTCAATAAAAGTGAGGAAATATATGTATAACAAAATTGAAAACATTTCTCCTCAATTTTGACCAAATTTTAAAATATTCTCAAGTTTCGAAATATTTCTCCTCAGTTAGGATTTTTTAAACCAAATTTTTATACATTCTTAAGTTTTTATTGACTATCTGCAAATCGGAACATTTCTCTCTCGCCAAATTTGAGATTTTTGTGACAAATTGAAGAAAATTCATCATAGATTTTACAGGTTTCGTAATTAAAGTGAGGAAATTCATGACAAACATTAATATGTTACTGCTCAATTAGGAAATTTTCTACCAAATTTGAAAATATTCATAAGTTTTTATTGACTGTCTGCTATAATCAGAACATTCATTTAAAATTTTATGCTAAATTTGAGATTTTTTCACAAATTCAAGAAAATTCATCAAAGATTTAAGAGGTTTCGTAATTGAAGTGAGGAAAGTCATGACAAACTTTTAAATGTTTCTCCTCAATTAAGAAATTTTCTACCAAATTTGAAAATAATCTCAAGTTTTTAATGACTGCAATAATCAGAATATTCGTCTCAAATTTTATGCCAAATTTGAGATTTTTTTTGACAAATTCAAGAAAATTCTTCAAAGATTTAAGAGGTTTCGTAATTAAAGTGACGAAATTCATGTCAAACTTTAAAATGTTGCTCCTGAATTAGGAAATTTTCTACCAAACTTGAAAATATTCTTAAGTTTTTAATGACTGCAATAATCAGAATATTTCTCTCCAATTTTATACTAAATTTGAGACTATTTTTCCCAAATTCAAGAAAATTCATCAAAGATTTAAGAGGTTTCTTAATTAAAGTGACGAAATTCATGTCAAACTTTAAAATGTTGCTCCTCAATTAGGAATTTTCTACCAAATTTGAAAATATTCTCAAGTTTTTAATGACTGCAATAATCAGAATATTTCTCTCCAATTTTATACCAAATTTGAGACTTTTTTGACAAATTTAAAGAATAAGAAAATGTATTCATGATTTAAGAGCTGTCGTAATTAAAATAAGGAAATACATGACAAAATACAAAATATTTCTTCTCAGTTTTTACCAAATTTGGAAATATTCTTAAGTTTTTAAAGATTATCTGCAATAATCGGAACATTGCTCTAAAGGAAAATGTTAAATTTAAGATTTTTTTGACAAATTCAAGAAAAATCACGAAAGATTTAAGAGGTTCTGTCATTAGAGTGAGGAAAGTCATGTCAAACTTTAAAATGTTGTTCCTCAATTGGAAAATTTTCAACCAAATTGGAATATATTCATAAGTTTTTATTAACTGTCTGCAATAATCGAAACATTCCTCTCAAACTTTATGCTAAATGTGAGTTTTATTTGACAAATTCAAGAAAATTAACCAAAGATTTAAGAGGTTTCGTAATTAAAGTGACGAAATTCATGTCAAACTTTAGAATGTTGCTCCTCAATTAGGAAATTTTCTACCAAACTTGAAAATATTCTTAAGTTTTTAATGATTGCAACAATCAGAATATTTCTCTCCAATTTTATGCCAAATTTGAGACTTTTTTGACAAATTTAAAGAATAAGAAAATTAATCCAAGATTGAAGAGCTCTATCGTAATTAAAATGAGGAAATACATGACAAAACTGAAAATATTTCTTCTCAATTTTTACCAAATTTGGAAATATTCTTAAGGTTTTAATAACTGTCTGCAATAATCGGAACATTCCTTTAAAAGGAAAATGCTAAATTTGAGTTTTTTTTTGACAAATTCAAGAAAAATCATGAAAGGTTTAAGAGGTTTTGTAATTAAAGTGAGGAAATTGATGACAAACTTTAAAATGTTCCTCCTCAATTAAGAAATTTTCTACCAAATTTGAAAATATTGTCAAGTTTCTAATGACTGCAATAATCAGAATATTCCTCTCAAATTTTATGCCAAATTTGAGATTTTTTTTGACAAATTCAAGAAAATTCTTCAAAGATTTAAGAGGTTTCTTAATTAAAGTGACGAAATTCATGTCAAACTTTAAAATGTTGCTCCTCAATTAGGAATTTTCTACCAAATTTGAAAATATTCTCAAGTTTTTAATGACTGCAATAATCAGAATATTCCTCTCAAATTTTATGCCAAATTTGAGACTTTTTCGACAAATTTAAAGAATAAGAAGATGAATCCAAGATTTAAGAGCTGTCGTAATTAAAATGAGGAAATACATGACAAAATTGAAAATATTTCTTCTCAATTTTTACCAAATTTGGAAATATTCTTAAGATTTTAATGACTGTCTGCAATAATCGGAACATTCCTCTCAAATTTTATGCTAAATTTGAGATTTTTTTGACAAATTCAAGAAAATTCATGAAAGATTTAAGAGGTTTGGTAATTAAAGTAAGGAAAGTCATGTCAAACTTTACAATGTTGCTCCTCAATAAGGACATTTTCTACCAAATTTGAAAATATTTTCAAGTATTTGATGACTCCAGAATATTCCTCTCAAATCTTGTGAGAATTTGAGATATTTTTGACAAATTCAAGAAAAATCATGAAAGATTTAAGAGGTTTTGTAATTAGAGTGAGGAAAGTCATGTCAAACTTAAAAATGTTGCTCCTCAATTAGGAAATTTTCTACCAAATTTGAAAATATTCTCAAGTTTTTAATGACTGCAACAATCAGAATATTCCTCTCAAATTTTATGCCAAATTTGAGACTTTTTCGACCAATTTAAAGAATAAGAAGACGAATCCAAGATTTAAGAGCTGTCGTAATTAAAATGAGGAAATACAAAAATATTCTCAAGTTTCGAAAGTTGGTTTCGAAATATTTCTCCTAACTTAGGAATTTTTTAACCAAATTTTTAAACATCCTTAAGTTTGTATTGACTGTCTTCAAATCGGAACATTTCTCTCAAATTTTATGCCAAATTGGAGATTTTTTTGACAAATTCAAGAAAATTCATCAAATATTTAAGAGGTTTCGTAATTAAAGTGAGGAAAGTCATAACAAACTTTAAAATGTTCCTCCTCAATTAAGAAATTTTCTACCAAATTTGAAAATATTGTCAAGTTTCTAATTACTGCAATAATCAGAATATTCCTCTCAAATTTTATACCAAAATTGAGACTTTTTCGACAAATTTAAAGAACAAGAAGATGAATCCAAGATTTAAGAGCTGTCGTAATTAAAATGAGGAAATACAAAAATATTCTCAAGTTTCGAAAGTTGGTTTCGAAATATTTCTCCTAAGTTAGGAATTTTTTAACCAAATTTTTAAATATCCTTAAGTTTTTATTGACTGTCTGCAAATCGGAACATTTTTCTCAAATTTAATGTCAAATTGGAGATTTTTATGACAAATTCAAGAAAATTCATCAAATATTTAAGAGGTTTCGTAATTAAAGTGAGGAAAGTCATGACAAACTTTAAAATGTTCCTCCTCAATTAAGAAATTTTCTACCAAATTTGAACATATTCTCAAGTTTTTAATGACTGCAATAATCAGAATATTCCTCTCAAATTTTATGCCAAATTTGAGTTTTGTTTTGACAAATTCAAGAAAATTGATCAAAGATTTAAGAGGTTTCGTAATTAAAGTGACGAAATTCATGTCAAACTTTAAAATGTTGCTCCTCAATTAGGAAATTTTCTACCAAACTTGAAAATATTCTTAAGTTTTTAATGATTGCAACAATCAGAATATTTCTCTCCAATTTTATGCCAAATTTGAGACTTTTTTGACAAATTTAAAGAATAAGAAAATTAATCCAAGATTTAAGAGCTCTGTCGTAATTAAAATGAGGAAATACATGACAAAACTGAAAATATTTCTTCTCAATTTTGACCAAATTTGGTAATATTCTTGAGTTTCTAATGACTGTCTGCAATAATCGAAACATTCCTCTCAAATTTTATGCCAAATTTGAGATATATTTGGCAAATTAAAAAAAAATTATCAAAGATTTAAGAGGTTTCGTAATTAAAGTGAGGAAATTCATGACAAACTTTAAAATGTTGCTCCACAATTAGGAAATTTTCTACCAAATTTGAAAATATTCTTAAGTTTTTAATGACTGCAGAATATTCCTCTCAAATTATATGCCACATTTGATACTTTTTTGACACATTTAAAGAATAAGAAAATTAATCCAAGATTTAAGAGCTGTCGTATTTAAAGTGAGGAAATACATGACAAAATTGAAAACGTTTCTCCTCAATTTTCAAGTTTTGCTTAATAACAGAAACTTTGACAGAATAATTTAAAAAAATTAAGAAATAATTAAAAAATATATAGTAATCATTGACATTTTGGCACAATACATCAATTTTGACAGAGTGATTGAAAATTTGGTGATAAATACTTAAATAAATTACAGTAATCAATGAAATTTACAGACAGTTTAATTAAAATTTTGGAACAATACATTAAATTTTAACAGAATAGAAAAATTCAGAGTGATTGAAATTTCGCATTACAATTGAAGTTTTTACAGAAGTTATTGAAAACTTCACACCAATCTTTGTAACTTGCACAGTAACATTCCAGTGCTGAAATATTTCAAAATTTGACAGACATGTTTCAAAATTTGATAATAATTATTGATATTTTGACAGCGGTTAAAGAAATTTTGCTAGTGATCAGTGAAATTGTCACAGAATAATTAAAAATCTGTCAGGAATAACCAAAAATATAGTAATTTTAAAATTTTAGCAGAAATACTGCAAGTTAGCCAAAATTTTACATCATATTTGAAACTTAAACGGCAACCAATGCAATATACACAGAATATTTCAAAAATTGACAGTAAATGTAATATTTAAATGTAAATATATTGACAGTAATATATGAAAATCATTGAAATTTAGACAGAATTATAAAACTATTTTAAGAATTTTGGTTTTGCAGTAACCATAGAAACCTTAGCAGTAATAATTGAAATTTTGTAAAAATATATTAATTTTTGATGGAATACCGAGAGAAATTTTTAATTATTCTGCTAAATTTTTATAATTAAATTCAAAATTTAAATTATTACTGTATATTTTATCATTTATGATAGATTTTATTTATCCTGCGAAAATTTTTCATTGATCAGCATCAAAATTTCAATATTTTTATGTAAAAACTTTAGTTATTATACGAAATTTCAATGATAACTGTAATTTTTTCAAATTATTTTGAACTTTGTGACAAATAATTCGAAAAAATTACAGTTATCATTGAAATTTCGTATAATAATTAAAGTTTTTACATAAAAATATTGAAACTTTGATGCTGATCAATGAAAAATGTTCGCAGGATTAATGAAAATCTATCAGAAATGATAAAATATACAGTAATAATTTAAATTTTGAATTTAATTATAAAAATTTAGCAGAATAATTAAAAATTTCTCTCCGTACATTATTGTACATTTTTGTACTTGCGTCTTGAGTAATATACATGTACATTGTACAATGTACTTTACTTGTGTTTTGTCACGTTGGTAAATCCAAAGACGAAAACTTACAAATTGTAGTAATTAAATACTTAAAACAATAGTTGAGTAATTATATAATTGCTCATTATTTAACATATTAATTACTTAATTGTATGTTTTATTACGTTAATGAGAAATGCATTTATTTAATAATTAAATTATTCATCATTTATAATAGGCACTTGTGAGAGTATTTAATCGGAGTATGTACTGTTTTATTCATCAAATTATTAGGATTTTGAGTTAAAAAATAGGTAGAATATTTGTTATCAATAACATAAAGTATTACCATTGATTATAATATGATTATAATAATAATAATAATAATATAAAAGGGTATTATTAAGGGTAATTAAATTTGTATGGTTTCTTTTAGAATGTTTATAATCAAAACAAAACATAAACTATTGCTATTTATTGCAATCATATTGTCTTTGATATTTTATATGCTTATTGTTGTAACGTCATTTTTAACACCCCTCAGATGACAATATATTTATATTTATGGGTATGTTCGGTCAGGTTAGTTTGTAATTTCGCCAATAATTTATACTTATTTATACCTTGAGACAATACTGCAGTAAATAAAAGTAGGGGAAACATAATTTCACCAAAAATGTAATTGCAACGAATTATTACAGTAGGGTGTTTCATGGTGTTTAAGTTAGTTCAACAATGAAAATTTGTGATGAAATTCCATGATGTGTGAATTTAGGTCGGTTAGATTGCAATTACACCAATAATTTGTAATAATTTATACCTTGAGATTCATGAATGAATAATTATCACACGTATAGGTTACAGAATTCAGGTTCAATCCTTATCAACTACTTTATGTGGAGGAGTAGTACGGATTATTATTATTATTATTATTATTATTATTATAAATTACTTGAATTGATATTATCACACAGATTTGTTGCAGAATTCAGATTCAATCCGCTTCAACTAATTTTAAAATTACATGAATGACTTATTATCACACAGATTTTTTACATAGTTCAGATTAAAATCACTTCAACTGCTTTTTAACGTGAGTGAATAATTATCACGTTTTGATAAGTCTTAACACACACGCAGTGCATACGTTAATTAAATAAAGAAACATTGTATGTGTTACACATCCAATTACAGCAACGTGTTATTATAGCAAGCACGGTTCTCTGAATGTTAAATTTAATCCCATATGATTAAATAATAACATCAGCCAAGAGTGCACACTGAGGCTTAGCAAAGCCAGATTTGTAATTGTAAACAAATAATTTGAATTGCAAAACTATTAAAATCAACTGGATCTTGGCTACGCCTGGCAATAAAACCATGAATGGTGCTTTGTATTGCAATTCGTCATGCTCATTTTTAAATTTCTCACTTCCATAAACATTTTACATCAAAAATGCAAATTATAAGTTTGTCATATCACATAAGTAGAATTAGAATTAGCTAGTTAAGAAAAGTAAGCAACAAAACACTGGAAAAAAGCTTCAATGAAGCAAAAAAAAGTAAAAAGAGCATTTAATTTGAAATATAAGTAAAATAAAAAACAGTCATGCAAACAAATATACAAAATACAGGGTCGCAAGTCGTTGGTTAAAAGTTTATGGGGTACCTGATAAAATAAAAATTTGAAAAACTTCGCACAAACATGATTCGTCGGGATCTCCTAAAATAAAATACGTACATGTTTCTATCACTTTGCTTTTACCGGATGTGGTCATCAACTTTGTTATTTTAAATAGAACACCCTGTATATTTTTGCATATTCAGATCGCTCTTTCAATTCTCAACATATTTTATCAAGCATATAGAACACTTAACTTTAGTAATGTTTGAAGAATTTCCGAAATGTTTGCTTCAAATAGACGATTTAAAAAAAATGCATAATTTCTCTTATGAATAAGATAGAGACTTAAAGTTTGCACATATTGCAGCATAAGCATGGCTATCAAAACCTTTGAAGTGTTTAACTTTCGGTGTTAAAACTAATAGTACATAAAAATTAAAAACTTGTCAAGTTTTCAATTTCCAAAATCTGATATATTTTCAACTACAACTGCAAACTCTGTCAACTTTTCAACTACAACAGTTTAAAACTGTTTTATTTTCAACAACAGTCAAAATCTGTAAAAATTTTAGTACAAACGATCAAAATCTGTCAAGAAGTATTAATGTTTTAAGTTTTAAGCCTTGTCAGACTGTCAACTGCAGCAGGAAAATTTCTCAAATTTTCAACTAAAACTGCCTAAGAAATATCAACAATCGTACAATCGTGTAAAAGTTTGAACTAAAATCTTCTAAAACTTTCATAATTTCAAAAACTGTCAAAGCCAGTCAGATTTTAAGTACAAACCATCAAAAACTGTGAAAAGGGGTAACACTTTCAATTGAATTGTCAAAAGTCGTCAAATTTGCAACTAAATTGTCAAAAGTCAAATTACTAACTATAATTTTCAAACCCTGTCATGTTGGTAAATCCCTGTACAAAACCTGTCAAAATTTCAACTGAAACAGTGAAGTTCTGTCAGATTTTCAACACCTAATTGAAAAACTTATCAAAACTGTAAAATTTTTAATTCCAACTGCCTAACCATGTCAAATTTCAAAGCCAAAAAGTGTTTTTTTTTGTTTTAATCTGCTTTTACTTATACATACATTTCAATTGGAACGATTTTTGATGCGTGATCTGCAAGACAACTAATTTATTACAAATAAATATCATAATACAAACTACAAACTGACATAATACAAAAAGTCAAATAACATCTATAAAAGTATAATTTAAATTACAAAAACATACCCCTGAAGATGGCTGAATTTTAAGCCGAAACTAGTCGGGATAAATAATTAAATATATATTATTAAATACCAGTAGGTACTCAAAATAACAAATAACAAATAGTTAGAACTAATTTAATTAAATTAACTTAAATTTTAAACTACATGTAACAATCAAAAACTGTCCAACTAATTAGTTAATTGATTAATTTTCTACTACAACTGCCAAAAATTGTCATATTTTTCACTTCTATTGTCAAAATACTCATATTTTTAACTGCAACCGTCACATTTTCAGCTGTACCTGTCAAAAACTGACAAATTTTCAACTGAAACTGTCAAACCCTGTCGGAATTTTAACTACAGCAGTAAAACTATTTAAATTATCAACTAGAACTGTTTAAAAAAATGTCACGTTTTGAACTTTATCTTTAAAATACTCATATTTTTAGTTGAAATG
Source organism: Othius punctulatus (assembly GCA_951805005.1). Taxonomy (NCBI): domain Eukaryota; kingdom Metazoa; phylum Arthropoda; class Insecta; order Coleoptera; family Staphylinidae; genus Othius; species Othius punctulatus. The sequence continues at coordinate 5,873,706 of OX638141.1, read as the reverse complement.
TCAACACTAATTGTACCTCTGTTAAAATTTTATATACAATTGTCTAAAACTTTCATATTTTCAACAACTATCAAAACCTGTCAAATACCGTCAGATTTTCAGCTGAAACTGTCAAGCTTTGTAGGATCTTTAACTGCAGCAGTAAAACTATTTAAATTTTCAACTACAACTGTATAAAATTTTTTCATATTTTCAACTCTAATTGTACCTCTGTTAAAAATTGATATTCAATTGTCTAAAACTTTCATATTTTCAATAACTATCAAAACCTGTCAAAAACCGTCAGATTTTCAGCTGAAACCGTCAAGCTCTGTAGGATTTTCAACTGCAACTGTAAACCTTTTCAAATTTTTCACTACAACTGCCAAAATTTGTCACGTTTTTAACTTTATCGTCAAAATACTCATATTTTTAATTGAAACTGTTACATTTTCAACCGAACATGCCAAAAACCGTCAGATTTTCAGAAGTTAGTCAATTTTTCAGTTGCAACTGTGATAAAATCAAATTTCAAGTACCGCTGTTAATGACGTTAAATTGTCAACTGTAACTGTCAAATTTTCAACTACAACTATCAAAACCTTTGATGTTTTCAACTCGCGCTGTGAAAATTGCAGAATATTCCTCTCAAATCTTGTGCCAAATTTGAAATTTTTATGCCAAATTTGAGACTTTTTTGACAAATTTAAAGAATAAGAAAATTAATCCAATTTTTACCAAATTTGGAAATATTCTTAAGTTTTTAATGACTGTCTGCAATAATCAGAACGTTCCTCTAAAATTTTATGCTAAATTTGAGATTTTGTTGACAAATTCAAGAAAATTCATCAAATATTTAAGATATTTCGTAATTAAAGTGAGGAAATTCATGACAAACTTTAAAATGTTGCTCCTCAATTAGGAAATTTTCTACCAAATCTGAAAATATTCTCAAGTTTTTAATGACTGTAATAATTAGAATATTCCTCTCAAATTTTATACCAAATTTGAGACTTTTTCGACAAATTTAAAGAAAAAGAAAATGAATCCAAGATTTAAGAGCTGTTGTAATTAAAATGAGGAAATACATGACAAAATTGAAAATATTCCCTTTCAATTTTTACCAAATTTGGAAATATTCTTAAGTTTTTAATGACTGTCTGCAATAATCGGAACATTCCTCTAAAATTTTATGCTAAATTTGAGATTTTTTGATAAATTCAAGAAAATTCTTGAAATATTTAAGAGGTTTTGTAATTAAAGTGAGAAAAGTCATGCCAAACTTTAAAATGTTGCTCCTCAATTAGAAAATTTTCTCCCAAATCTCAAAATATTCTCAAGTTTTTAATGACTGTAATAATTAGAATAATCCTCTCAAATTATATGCCAAATTTAAGACTTTTTCGACAAATTTAAAGACAAAGAAAATGAATCAATGATTTAAGAGCTGTCGTAATTAAAATGGGGAAATACATGACAAAATTGAAAATATTCCCTTTCAATTTTTACCAAATTTGGAAATATTCTTAAGTTTTTAATGACTGTCTGCAATAATCGGAACATTCCTCTCAAATTTTATGCCAAATTTGAGATATATTTGGCAAATTCAAGAAAATTTATGAAAGATTTAAGAGGTTTCGTAATTAAAGTGAGAAAATTCATGTCAAACTTTAATATGTTGCTCCACAATTAGGAAATTTTCTACCAAATTTGAAAATATTCTTAAGTTTTTAATGACTGCAGAATATTCCTCTCAAATCTTGTGCAAAATTTGATTTTTTTGACAAATTCAAGAAAATTCATCAAAGATTTAAGAGGTTTCATAATTAAAGTGAGAAAATTCATGACAAACTATAAAATGTTGCTCCTCAATTAGGAAATTTTCTACCAAATATGAAAATATTCTTAATTTTTTAATGACTGCAATAATTAGAATATTCCTCTCAAATTTTATGCCAAATTTGAAACTTTTTCGACAAATTTAAAGAATAAGAAAATGAATCCAAGATTTAAGAGCTGTCGTAATTAAAAAGAGGAAATACATGACAAAATTGAAAATATTTCCTTTCAATTTTTACAAAATTTGGAAATATTCCTAAGTTTTTAATAATTGTCTGCAATAATCGGAACATTCATCTAAAATTTTATGCTAAATTTGAGTTTTTTTTGACAAATTCAAGAAAATTCATGAAAGATTTAAGAGGTTTCGTAATCAAAGTGAGAAAATTCATGACATACCATAAAATGTTGATCCTCAATTAGGAAATTTTCTACCTAATCTGAAAATATTCTCAAGTATTTAATAACTCTTATAATCAGAATATTCCTTTCAAATTTTATGTCAAATTTGAGACTTTTTCGACAAATTTAAAGAATAAGAAAATTAATCCAAGATTTAAGAGCTGTTGTAATTAAAGTGAGGAAATACTTGACAAAATTGAAAATATTTCCTTTCAATTTTTACCAAATTTGGAGATATTCTTATGTTTTCAATAACTGTTTGCAGTAATCGGAACATTCCTCTCAAATTTTATGCCAAATTTGAGGTTTTTTTTTTGGCAAATTCAAGAAAATTCATAAAAGATTTAAGAGGTTTCGTAATTAAAGTGAGGAAATTCATTACAAACTATAAAATGTTGCTCCTCAATTCGGAAATTTTCTACCAAATTTGAAAATATTCTTAAGTTTTAAATGACTGCAGAATATTCCTCTTAAATCTTGTGCAAAATTCGAGATTTTTTTGACAAATTCAAGAAAATTGATCAAATATTTAAGAGGTTTCGTAATTAAAGTGAGGAAATTAATGACAAACTTTAAAATGTTGCTCATCAATTAGGAAATTTTCTACCAAATCTGAAAATATTCTCAAGTTTTTAATGACTGTAATAATCAGAATAATCCTCTCAAATCATATGCCAAATTTAAGACTTTTTCGACAAATTTAAAGAATAAGAAAATGAATCCAAGAGCTGTCATAATTAAAACGAGGAAATACATGACAAAATTGAAAATATTTCCTTTCATGTTTTACCAAATTTGGAAACATTCTTAAGTTTTTATTGTCTGCCTGCAATAATCGGAACATTCCTCTAAAATTTTATGCTAAATTTGAGATTTTTTTGACAAATTCAAGAAAATTCATGAAAGATTTAAGAGGTTTTCTAATTAATGTGAGGAAAGTCATGTCAAACTTTAAAATGTTGCTCCTTAATAAGGAAATTTTCTACCAAATTTGAAAATATTTTCAAGTTTTTAATGACTGCAGAATATTATTCTCAAATGTTGTGCCAAATTTGAGATTTTTATGACCAATTCAAGAAAATTCATCAAATATTTAAGAGGTTTCGTAACTACACTGAGAAAATTCATGACAAACTTTAAAATGTTGCTCCTCAGTTAGGAAATTTTCTACCAAATTTGACAATATTATCAAGTTTTTAATGACTGCAATAATTAGAATATTCCTCTCAAATTTTATGCAAAATTTGAGACTTTTCTTAATAAATTTAAAGAATTAGGAAATTAATCCAAGATTTAAGAGCAGTCGTAATTAAAGTGAGGAAATACATGACAAAATTGAAAACATTTCCATTCATTTTTTACCAAATTTGGAAATATTCTTAAGTTTTCAAATAACTGTTTTCAGTAATCGGAACATTCCTCTCAAATTTTATGATAAATTTGAGATTTTTTTGACAAATTCAAGAAAATTCATGAAAGATTTAAGAGGTTTTGTAATTAAAGTGAGGAAAGTCATGTCAAACTTTAAAATGTTTCTCCTCTATGGGGAAATTTTCTACCAAATTGGAAAATATTTTCAAGTTTATGATGACTCCAGAATATTCCTCTCGAATTTTGTTCCAAATTTGAGACTTTTTTGACAAATTTAAAGAATAAGAAAGTTAATTCAAGATTTAAGAGCTGCAGTAATTAAAGTGAGGAAATACATGACAAAATTGAAAATATTTTTCCCACATTTTGATCATATTTAATTTTTTTTCCTCAATTTTGACCAAATTTTAAAATATTATAAAATTTCGAAAGTTTTCTTGCAATATTTGGAATGTATCACTCAAATTTTGTGCCACAGTTGGGAAAAATTCCTGAGTTAAATAATAATTGAATGTAAAATTTAATTCACTCTCTGCTTAATTATTTTTAATAACTTTGAAGTAGACTGGACTGATAAGACCCCAATAAGGTCGAAACTGGTCTCCAGTTGTCCATGAAAGTAATTAAAAAAATGTACATTCAATGTATTTAACCTTAGAGTGTATTCAATTTTACATCCAATTAAGGGGTCTAGAACTAAAAGGGTAACTAGAAGGGTTTAAGTGCATTTTTGGTAGTTCTGAGATAAATGGCTTTAAAGAAAACTTGAATTTCAAAATTCCAGGAATAAGTTTAGAAAACTGTTAATATTTTAGACTATAAGACTTTCGGTTTAGACTAAAATATTTACACAGTTTTTTAAACTTATTCCTGGATTTTAGAAATTCAAGTTAACTTTAAAGCCATTTATCTCAGAACTACCAAAAATGCACATATACCCTTTTATTTCTAGACCCTCAATTATTACTCAAGTTGTTATTAGCAATTTAGTCACTGAAAATTGATAGACACCAACATTTTTGGAATAAAATGTTTATAAATTTTATAATATTCAAAACCAACAATAGATTTTTGGGGAACAAATCTGGTAAGATATATACACCCAAGTGTATTGTATGGAGTCAAACGTATCATTTCCCCTTCGGACATTTTATGCCAGTTATTAGTTTTATTGGAAATCATGGAGTCATTTCATATATCATATCATATATCATTATCGTAAACATCATCATCATAGCTATGTATGTTATGTACCACTTCCCGTATGTTATGTATGTATTATCATTGATTATAATACCCTTATTATTATAATGGTATTATAATCAATTTTAATATGTACCAGGGTTGGAATTTTTTTGAATTTTTTTGCCAGGGTTATTAATAATAATAATAATAATAATTTATTTGTATGTCGACTCTCAGTGGAGTATTACATTGTCAATATTACACTATTATCATATATATATATATATATATATATATATATATATATATATATATATATATATATATATATGATATGATATGATATGAGATATATATCATATATATATGACAATATATCATATAACATAAGCAGTGGCGCGTTATTCTATGGGAAAATTTTGCCTAAGGCCCCCAACGTCCGGGGGCTGAAACAAATCAATTGTTTTCTTATATTGTTTAGGAGTATTATTTAATGCAATAATAAAAAAATAACCATGTACAGTGTTAATTTTCTTAATTGCATTAAATAATACTCCTAAATAATATAAGAAAACAATTGAATTGTTTCGGGGCCCCTCCTGATGTTGGGGCAAATTTGAATGAAGCCATAAAGCGCCGCTGCAAATAACATTAGAACATAATACTGTTCGACTTGATAACTTACATTGGATCAAAACTGATTTTTAAATTGAGACATCGAGAGCAAAAGTTTTTCGATATTTTGCATCAATATAAGAAATAAGATCAACTTGCGGTTTTTGCATGAAAAATTAGTTGATTTTTATTGGCGCAATAAGACCAACTTACTAGTTTAGTATGAAAAATCAGCAACGTGAATATTTTTGTTTTATTCGCCAAATCTATGAATCAGCGTTATGAACCAAATGAGATTTGGTTCGTAAGGCTGATTCATACATTTCTTAGGCCATGCCATACCATACCATACCATACCATACCTAACCATACCATACCATAGCAATGCTATGCTATGGTAATGCTATCGCTATGGGTATTTTCAACACCGTTCAATGCGCGTTGAAAATGCCCCTAGCGACAGCATAGCCTTTAAAACTTAATTAATAGCTTAATTAATAATAGGGCACTAACCTTGTCGATTCATCCGAATTTAAGTCCGCCATCTCCACGCCAACATGGCGCCCATGTGAATTTCACCAGCCAGATATGGAAATCCATTTTTATCACTCACATTACCCCGCGACCCCGATGGCCCCAAATTTAAGCGCGAATACCCCATGGATTACGTTTTGGCCCCCCTAGGGCTTCGCACGGTCCATTTTAGCACAAAATTTAGATATTTTCGGGAGCGATTTGCAAATTTGCAAACGACGCCATCCAGTCAGACGCTGGATCAGTCGGTATAGTAGATCGCTTCATGACCGACCAATACCTACTTCATCCTGTATGCGATGTACTTCTGCAACTTCATATGCCCCAAATTCGATTATTATTATGTTATTATTGTTATTTATTGCTGTATAACAACATATATCATATATATGTTGTTATTATGTCAATAGTTGAAGAGGTAAGAAGCGAAATCGTCAAAAGTAACAAATTTGAGATTCCGAGAAAATCCAGTGCCAATCGAGTTGATTGAAGTAAAATCTGTAATAACAATTTAAATACTATTTCATGTATTATTTTGTACTTTATGTATCATAATAATAATATATTATTTGATCAATACATAATGTCTAGCAATTGCAATAATGTTTATTGTTCGACAAAAATATCACTTACACCTCTATGCTTTTTACAGCTTCAATTATAATTATAATGATTTTAATTAGATTAAATGACAGTAAACATCTAAGTCACTATGAAATCAATCTTATAAGCAGCAGTTAGGCACAGTTTTACAATCTCTGATTACCTGTAACTGGCGGTTAGTTTCCATGACTACCATGACTTCCGTAGTTACCATTGATTCATGCCATGTTTCCGAGGAAATTAATTTATGATTCAAAATAGCTAAAGACTGTAATTGCATTAATATTTATTGTTCGACAAAAATATCTAATTCACTATGAAATCAATCTTAAGCATCAGTTAGGCACAGTTTTACAATCTCTGATTACCTGTAACTGGCGGTTAGTTTCCATGACTACCATGACTTCCATAGTTACCATTGATTCATACCATGTTTCCGAGGATATTAACTTATGATTCAAAATAGCTAGAGACATTGCATTAATGTTTATTTGTCGACAAACATGTCACTTGGACTTGTGTTTGCTTCTTACTGCATCAATTATAATTATTGTGTTTGCTTCATACCGCTTCAATTATAACTGTAATTATCATAATTGGATTAAATGACTACGAATAGTCAACATCTAAGTCACTATGAAATCAATCTTATAAGCAGCAGTTGGGTCAAGTCTTACAATCTCTGATTACCTGTAACTGGCGGTTAGTTTCCATGACTGCCATTAATTCAACACATGCTTCCGAGGAAAATAACTTATGATTAAAAACAACTGAAGACTATAATTGCATTAATGTTTATTTATCGACAACAATGTCACTTAGACCTGTGTTTGCTTCTTACTGAAGCAAATATAAATATAATTATTATAATTGGATTAAATGACTGCGATCAGTCTACATCTATAGTCCGTCCAATTTCAAGACGAAGCTTGTATAAATTCTCTTATATGCATGTTCCCCGCGTGAACACTTTATCATGCAGCTTGCGATTTATGACTGCAGCATGCGATTGATCATCCTGCAGTCTCCAATCTACCCGGACTAAGCTTATGTTCTTACTGCAATCGCTACACTCATATTGAACTTGTGTTGTGTAGAATCAGCCCTGCAATTGTAGCCGATCATGTGAATGTTTTTATATTAGCTTCGTCTTGAAATTGGACAGACTATGAGTCACTATGAAATCAATCTTATAAGCAGCAGTTAGGCACAGATTTACAATCTCTGATTACCTATAAGTTGCGGTTAGTTTCCATGACTACCATTGATTCAATGCATGTTTCCGAGGAAACTAACCTATAATTAAAATTAACTGAAGACTAATATACAGTCATAGTTATACAGTTATACAGACACAGCCACCGATCAATGCAAGGCGTAATGAATTTTTTTACAATACAAAAACTGTGCAGACTTTTTTTAACCGTACAGCATAGAGGGATCATTAATAAACAATAATTAATTAATACTTTACAGAGTTAAAAACTATGTTAATCAGACATTGGAAGACAGATATGCTTATTGTAATTATTAATAATTGTAATGATAATGAATGTAAGAGTGGTGGAAATATACAGGGTGTCGCACAAGACAAAATAAACTTCTTAAAGTTGTCGACATCAAAATACTGTAAATTGGACCAAATCTAACATTGGAAGACAGATATGCTAATTGTAATTCATAATTATTGTAATGTTAATTAATCTAAGAGTGGTAGAAATATACTGGGTGTCGCAGAAGACAAACCAATTTTCTTAAAGTTGCCAACATCAAATTACTGTAAATTGGACCAATTCAGACATTGGAAGACAGATATGCTATTGTAATTATTAATTATTGTAATGTTAATTACTGTAAGAGTGGAGGATATTTACAGGGTCACGCAGAAGACAAGCCAATTTTCTTAAAGTTGTCGACATCAAATTACTGTAAATTGGACCAAATCAGACATTGGAAGACAGATATGCTAATTGCAATATTAATTATTGTAATGTTAATTACTGCAAGAGTGGTGAAAATATACAGTGTGTCGCACAAGACAAACTAATCTTCTTAAAGTTGTCGACATCAAATTACTGTAAATTGGATCAAATCAGACATTAGAAGACAGATATGCTAATTGTAATTATTATTTAATGTAAGAGAGGTGGAAATATACAAAGTGTTGCACAAGACAAACCAATTTTCTTAAAGTTGTCGACACCAAATTACTGTAAATTGAACCAAATTAGACATTGGAAGACAGATATACTAATTGTAATTATTAATTGTTGTAATGGTAATTAATGTAATTAATGTAAGAGTGTAAATACAGGGTGTAGCACAAGACAAAATAAACTTGTTAAAGTTGTCGACATCGAATGACTGTAATATGGACCAAAACTTTATAGAATATTGAATACAATTTCGAATTCTACAAAATCATTTTTGTAATTAGGTAATGTTATACATTAAATATATATATATATATATATATATATATATATATATATATATATATATATATATATATATATATATATGTAGGTATATTCTAAGACTGCAAGTTGTTGGAAAAAAAAAGAAAAATCATGGAATTATGGAATTAAAATCATTTATATTTATATCATAGTTTATATCATAGTATCATTAATAATTAGAAATTAATAAATTTCTCTACATTCAAACACAAACTTTACATAAAATGCAATGAGAAATGTGGAAATTTTAAAGTTTTCAAAATATATTCATATAAAATGTTATTTATTTTTATTTATTTATTTGATTTAAGCCCACACCGAAAGATAAAGGGCCTTTTGATAATAATAAAAATAATAATAATATTTAATTTAATTCTTTATTCACGTGTACATTTACATCTGCTAGTGGATGTGACAGTCAACATTAGAATTACTAATAATAATACTAAAATAACACTAAAATAATACTAAAAACGCATATTATTACGACGCAGACTAATTAATTTTTAAAAATAATCTTATTATTAGGTCAGATTAGGTTGTTAAAGCAAACTAATTACTACATACTTTGTTTATATGAACGCAATAGGATTTCCTGAAAAATGTGACACATTAATACAAAAATGCAATCGGTTTCTTATTTCTTCACTCCACTGCAAAATAAACATACAAAATGCATTTGATTTCTAAACGAATCATTTCTACATACCTCTGCAAGTAAACGTAAAATAAGTGTTGCAAAATCCTATTAGAAAGGTAAAAATGCAATAACTTCTGCTTGAATGTGTGGATTACGATATATTTTAGAATAAATGAAATTCTTATTGAGTAAATTTTGTTATTGCAGAAATACCGAAGAAGTGAAGAACTATTTGAAAAATTGTAATTAGAAACTCAAAACTTGTTAAGATTGTTTAGAACAAAATCACTTAGTGTCATGTGAATTATAATATTTCTAGCCTTTTTGACAGAACTAAAAGTAATTTGTGATACCAAATGTCATGTGAATTATAACATTTCTAGCCTTTTTGACAGAACTAAAAGTAATTTGTGATACAAAATGGCATGTGAATTATAACATTTCTAACATTTTTGACAGAACTAAAAGTAATTTGTGATACAAAATGTCATGTGAATTATAACATTTCTAGTCTTTTTGACAGAACTAAAAGTAATTTGTGATACAAAATGTCATGTGAATTATAACATATTTTTACACATTTTTGCAATTGTGCACAGGTTCTGAGACATTTTTTTTTTAAATTAAAAAATTAAAAAATATTTTAACACGTAGGTCCATGCATTGTGTATTTAGTATCGTGTAAATATTAATTATATTTTTAATTCAAGTATTAACTTAGCAGTATTAATTACATTTATTAGAAAGGGCAATTGTGGCTTTTTGGGGAAATATTTGCAGGATAAGTTTTATTATCCTTCATGATACTTAATTTTTTGAACTAATCTACTATGGAAAAATCTTCAGAATAATGAAAGAAAAAAAAAGGCATTAGTATAAAGAAAATTATAATGAAAGCATGAGCTTTATAGCAGTAATTCAAAACTCATTATTGGGATGCATTGCTTATTTCTAACAAATGTAATTTTCCGAGGAGGTTTATTCCAAAATAAAATGTTCAATATTTTAACATAACATAACACTGTTGTTTTCCTACATGTGCTATCAAAAATGTTTTTTTTGTTGGGAACATTTAAGAAAATATACTGGAGATATGCATAATAATGCTTATTATGCTAAATGTAAAAATGAAAAATGTAAAAACAAATGATTAGTGCAAAAATGTTCTTAAATCATAACATTATAAAGTTATTATTATCTTTAATTTAAGGCAATGTATACGTGCAGATACACGTAATTATGCATTTGTATGCATTTCATTGTTAAATATCATCTGAAATAACTAAATTCGAAGAAAATTCTTTGAAAATCATAATTGAAAAAGAAATGCTTAGTGCATAAAATGTTTGCAAAGTGCATGATTCTGGTTACACCCTGAATATACTATATAAAATATAAATAAAAAACAAATGCTTAATACAAAAATGTCTGCAAAGTGCATGATTCTGGTTACACCCTGAATATACTATATAAAATATAAATAAAAAACAAATGCTTAATACAAAAATGTCTGCAAATTGAACTAAATCCTAATTGTGATCTGGAACAACTAAATTGTTATTAAATCATAACATAATAAAGTTATTATTATCTTCAATTTAAGGCAATGTATACGTGCAGATACACTTAATCATGCATTTGTATGTATTTCATTGTTAAATATTATCTGAAATAACTAATTTCGAAGAAAATTCTTTGAAAATCATAATTAAAAAAGAAATGCTTAGTGCAAAAATGTCTGCAAAGTGCATGATTCTGGTTAGACCCTGAATATACTATATATAATATAATTAAAAAAACAAATGCTTAGTGCAAAAATGTCTCCAAATGGAACTAAATCCTAATTGTGATCTCGAACAACTAAATGTTAAACTTGTTCTTAAATCATAACATAATAAAGTTATTATTATCTTCAATTTAAGGCAATGTATACGTGCAGATATACTTAATCGTGCATTTGTTTGTATTTCATTGTTAAATATCATCTGAAATAACTAAATTCGAAGAAAATTCTTTGAAAATCATAATTGAAAAAGAAATGCTAAGTGCAAAAATGTCTGCAAAATGCATGATTCTGGTTAGACCCTGAATATACTATATAAAATATAAATAAAAAAATAAATGCTTAATGCAAAAATGTCTGCAAATAAAACTAAATCCTAATTGCGATCTCGAACAACTAAATGTTAAAGTTGTTCTTAAATCATATCATAATAAAGTTATTATTATCTTTAATTTAAGGCAATGTATTCGTGCAGATACACTTAATCATGCATTTGTATGTATTTCATTGTTAAATATCATCCGAAATAACTAAATTCGAAGAAAATTCTTTGAAAATCATAATTGAAAACGAAATGCTTAGTGCAAAAATGTCTGCAAAGTGCATGATTCTGGTTAGACCCTGAATATACTATATAAAATATAAATAAAAAAACAAATGCTTAGTGCAAAAATGTCTGCATATGGAACTAAATTATAAGTGCAATCTTGAACAACAAAATGCTTATTTTTAAATCATAACATAATAAAGTTATTATTATCTTCAATTTAAGGCAATGTATACGTGCAGATACACTTAATCATGCATTTATATGTATTTCATTGTTAAATATCATCTGAAATAACTAAATTCGAAGAAAATTCTTTGAAAATCATAATTGAAAAAGAAATGCTTAATGCAAAAATGTCTTATTTAATTCTGGTTAGATTCTGTATATACTATATAAAATATAAATAAAAAACAAATGCTTAGTGCAAAAATGTTTGCAAATAGACATAAATCTTAATTGCGATCTCGAACAACCAAATGTTAAACTTATTTTTAAATCATAACATAATAAAGTTATTATTATCTTTAATTTAAGGCAATGTATACGTGCAGATACACTTAATCATGCATTTGTATGTAGTTCATTGATAAATATCATCTGAAATAACTAATTTGGAAGAAAATTCTTTGAACCATAATTGAAAAAGAAATGCTTAATGCAAAAATATCTGCAAGGTGCATGATTGTGGTTAGACCCTGAATATACTATATAAAATATAAATAAAAAAAACAAATGCTTAGTGTAAAAATGTCTGCAAATAAAACTAAATACTAATTGCGATCTCGAACAACTAAATGTTAACCTTCTTCTTAAATCATAATATAATAAAGTTATTATTATCTTCAATTTGAGGCAATGTATACGTGCAGAAACACTTAATCATGCATTTATATGTATTTCATTGTTAAATATCATCTGAAATAACTAATTTCGAAGAAAATTCTTTGAAAATCATAATTTAAGAAGAAATGCTTACTGCAAAAATGCCTGCAAAGTGCATGATTCTGCTTAGACCCTGAATATACTATATAAAATATAAATAAAAAAACAAATGCTTAGTACAAAAATGTCTGCAAATGGAACTAAATCCTAATTGTGATCTCGAACAACTAAATGTTAAACTTATTTTTAAATCATAACATAATAAAGTTATTATTATCTTCAGTTCAAAGCAATGTATACGTGCAGATACACCTAATCTGCACAATGCATTTGTATTTATTTCATTGTTAAATATCATCTGAAATAACTTATTTCAATTTTCAAAAAAAATTCTTTGCAGTTCTATTTATCCTATTTTTTACAATTCATACTAAACATATATTCACCTTATCTTACTAGTATTAGTACGTAGTAGAAAACTTGGCGACTAAACGTATATTCTTATCTTACTATTATTACACCTACACAATTGTGGTAGAAGTTGGACTGATATATATATATATATATATATATATATATATATATATAATATTAGTATGTAATAGCAAATATGGCGTTTTATTTTATTTTGCCTTCACCATTAAATTTCAGCTCCACTATCATTTATGACATCAAATCTCGTATCGAAATCGTATGATTTATCTCCAAAAAAACTATATTTAGTAGAATGTAAACGTGTCAGTGAAAACAATAACATTGCATACGTTTTCTTCTATTTTTTCTTCCGGCTTGGAAGAGCTTCTATTTTTAGCTGGCCAGATGCAAAAAAACCACAACATGGCAAATAAATTCAAATTAATTATAACATATCTACAAATAACCAAACATAATCGTTTAATTGTGCATGTCCGGTTTGCTCCATAGCTCTTCATGCCTATACCAGACCTGCATTTCAATTTGCTATTATTGGAAATTGATTTCCTATAGCTGGAATTTCATCGCATATAAAACGATACTAGATAAATACCTACAAGCCAGGCAACTTCGACGTTCTGCTTTAATTCTCTCGGCGTATTTTATATAGATGCTCTGATAATGGCAAATATTCTATTCTTGGACCTTTAAAGTTCATATAAAAGTCAGGGTTTATTAGAAAATCATTCGCTGTAAATATTTATTATAATATGCAAAGCTGGACCTATCATAATAATACTATTTTTTTAAACAATTATTTAAGAGATGATGCTACTGATTCTGATGATACTGATGAAGTATCATCTGATAAATATTAATGTCTTGTTCTTTATCCCTCAAAATTATAGAATAACTATAATAAATTGTGTGTTTGGGCCAATTATTAATTAAATATGTTGTTTAGGTTTTTCTTAACACATTATAAGTTCTATTGGTATTATCATACATTATACGTTGTATTGGTATTATTACATTGTTTATATTTATTTTGTTTTACTTTTCAACTTATGATATTTTCTTGCCTTTTCTCAAAATCTATTATTTCAATTATACGTAGTGATAATATGACATAACCTAAAACGATAGTGATACTGAACAATAATGACATGACATAAAAAATTGAAAAAAAAAATTCATTTTTTTTTAGGAAGTTCTGCATTAACATCTGATTATCACCTAAATTAATTACTGGAACAAATGTCAAGTTTGATATTTCACATTGAGGACGTAAAAGTCATGAAGGCAAGCCCATCAAGCAACTTTGGCGCCTATAGTGTCCTACATAAATAATAATCCACAATTGCATTGCTGACCTGATGCGAATGCCAATGATCTATCTTATTGATTGGATCCAAGTCATAGGCCAATAATAGTCCGGTCATTCTTACTGTTGTAAGACGATTTTTTTTTGTGTCAAATGGTAATCTGAAAACACGAGCCGGAATTCCACACACGGAACTCGATAAGGTGTCTGACGCAAACTCACTCAGATAAATATAGAACGTGCGTTATTTTATTGCAAAATTAAGCGCTCAATTGCAAACACATCGTAAACCGACGGTGTGAAAATAATGTAATACACAGCAACTCTTGGGTTCAGATCGTCTTGACCTTTTTTTTCTGTCGAGATGTTGCATCACCATAAACACACACACGATGTGATTGTGATGCAAAACTTAATTGGTGTCGATTTGTAATTGAAATGCGGGTATGATGCGAGCGACGCACTTTCTATTATCCTTTTTATAATTGGGGAAAGTCGCTTAAAATACGCACAAACAAACGAAACAAATGAAACCAACGAAACAAATGAAACCAACGAAACAAATGAAACCAACGAAACAAATGAAACCAACGAAACAAGCGAAGAAAAAAAAAAGATAACGGGAACTGTCGGCAATGTGGAAAGGCGCCATGCATTCGTTTTTGTGATTATTTTTGACCTCGCACCTATTTTTACGTCACGGATTATCACAATCATATTCAAATCCGGCAAATTAATTGCGCCATTAATTAAATGCAGGTGCTTGAATTAAAAACAAGCAGCAGCAAAACAAGTTACTTGAGCGTGGCTTAAAAACATAAATTTGCTTCAGTTGCGCAACCTTTTATGACTGGCTATATTAAAAGGAATGATTTGTAAACTTGCCACAAATCCCACCAAATGAATACATCTAGCTTAAATTTTCTGTAATTTTAGCATGTCTATTGCTGACATCGTATTATGCACAATTTTTTAAAATATACCATGGAAAATATCACGAGATCAACAATTTTTAATGATTTTCCTTTATTTTTTTACTAAAATATTATTAAACAAAAATTGGTATAGCTGACAGTATCTAATACAAATCATAACAATGTTTTCAATTACTCGACAATTTTTGTTGATATTCTGGAATCTGAGATTTCTCATTTCACTTATGACAGTATCAATAATTCTTATTAAATTTATGATACTGTCGACAATTTTTGTTGAATTTATGATACCATGGACTATTTTTGTTGAATTTGTAATGTTATCGACAATTTTGTTAAACAGATAACTTATACTGGTCAACTCAGAAAGTTAATAACTCGATTTTCTCACTTAATTTACATATAAAAGTTGTCAAATTTTAAGAGGATTTGTCTTCAAGTATACTGTATACATATCTAGCATAAAATTTTCAAAATATCCAGCAGGTAAATTTTCAAAATATCCAGCAGGTAAATTTTCAGAATTTTCAGTGGCAGATAACTTCTACTGGTCAATTCGGAAAGTTAATAATTCGATATTCTCACTTAATTTAAATATACCAGTTGTCAAATTTTCAAAGGATTTATCTTTACTCATACTGTATATAGATCCGGCATAAAATTTTCAAAATATCCAGTAGATAAAATTTCAGAAATTTCAGTAGCAGATATCTTATATCAGAAAGTTAATGACTCTATTTTCTCACTTAATTTACATATAGCAGTTGTCAAATTTTCAGAGGATTTATCTTCAGGCATATTGTATATAGATCCGGCATAAAATTTTCGAAATATCCAGTAGATAAAATTTCAGAAATTTCAGTGGCAGATATCTTATATCAGAAAGTTAATGACTTGATTTTCTCACTTAATTTACATACAGCAGTTGTCAAATTTTCAGAGGATTTATCTTCAGGCATACTGTATATAGATAAGGCATAAAATTTTCAAAATATCCAGTAGATAAAATTTCAGAAATTTCAGTGGCAGATATCTTATATCAGAAAGTTAATGAATCTATTTTCTCACTTAATTTACATATTCAAATTTTCAGAGGATTTATCTTCAGGCATACTGTATATAGATCCGGCATAAAATTTTCAAAATATCCAGTAGATAAAATTTCAGAAATTTCAGTGGCAGATATCTTATATCAGAAAGTTAATGGCTCTATTTTCTCACTTAATTTATATATAATAGTTGTCAAATTTTCAGAGGATTTATCTTCAGGCATACTGTATATAGATCCGGCATAAAATTTTCAAAATATCCAGTAGATAAAATTTCAGAAATTTCATTGGCAGATATCTTATTTCAGAAAGTTAATGACTTGATTTTCTCACTTAATTTATATATAGCAGTTGTCAAATTTTCAGAGGATTTATCTTCAGGCATACTGTATATAGATCCGGCATAAAATTTTCAAAATATCCAGTAGATAAAATTTCAGAAATTTCAGTGGCAGATATCTTATATCAGAAAGTTAATGACTATATTTTCTCACTTAATTTACATATAGCAGTTATCAAATTTTCAGAGGATTTATCTTCAGTCATACTGTATATAGATCCGGCATAAAAATTTCAAAATATTCGGTTGATAAAATTTCAGAAATTTCAGTGGCAGATATCTTATATCAGAAAGTTAATGACTTAATTTTCTCACTTAATTTACATATAGCAGTTGTCAAATTTTCAGAGGATTTATCTTCAGGCATACTGTATATAGATCTGGTATGAAATTTCCAAAATGTCCATTAGATAAAATTTCAGAAATTTCAGTGGCAGATATCTTATATCAGAAAGTTAATGACTATATTTTCTCACTTAATTTACATATAGCAGTTATCAAATTTTCAGAGGATTTATCTTCAGTCATACTGTATATAGATCCGGCATAAAAATTTCAAAATATTCGGTTGATAAAATTTCAGAAATTTCAGTGGCAGATATCTTATATCAGAAAGTTAATGACTTAATTTTCTCACTTAATTTACATATAGCAGTTGTCAAATTTTCAGAGGATTTATCTTCAGGCATACTGTATATAGATCTGGTATGAAATTTCCAAAATGTCCATTAGATAAAATTTCAGAAATTTCAGTGGCAGATATCTTATATCAGAAAGTTAATGACTATATTTTCTCACTTAATTTACATATAGCAGTTATCAAATTTTCAGAGGATTTATCTTCAGTCATACTGTATATAGATCCGGCATAAAAATTTCAAAATATTCGGTTGATAAAATTTCAGAAATTTCAGTGGCAGATATCTTATATCAGAAAGTTGATGACTCTATTTTCTCACTTAATTTACATATAGCAGTTGTCAAATTTTCAGAGGATTTATATTCAGGCATACTGTACATAGATCCGGCATAAAATTTTCAAAATATCCAGTAGATAAAATTTCAGAAATTTCAGTGGCAGATATCTTATATCAGAAAGTTAATGACTCGATTTTCTCACTTAATTTACATATAATAATTGTCAAATTTTCAGAGGATTTATCTTCAGGCATACTGTATATAGATCTGGCATAAAATTTTCGAAAACTGCATTAGATAAATTTTCAGAAATTTCAGTGGCAGGTAACTTATACTGGCCAACTCGGAAAGTTAATTACTCGATTATTTCATTTAATTTACATATAATAGTTGTCAAATTTTCAGAGGATTTATCTTCAGGCATACTGTATATAGATCTGGTATGAAATTTCCAAAATGTCCATTAGATAAAATTTCAGAAATTTCAGTGGCAGATATCTTATATCAGAAAGTTAATGACTTGATTTTCTCACTTAATTTACATATAGCAGTTGTCAAATTTTCAGAGGATTTATCTTCAGGCATACTGTATATAGATCCGGCATAAAATTTTCAAAATATCCAGTAGATAAAATTTCAGAAATTTCAGTGGCAGATATCTTATATCAGAAAGTTAATGACTCGATTTTCTCACTTAATTTACATATAACAGTTGTCAAATTTTCAGAGGATTTATCTTCAGACATACTGTATATAGGTCCGGCATAAAATTTTCAAAATATCCAGTAGATCAAATTTCAGAAATTTCAGTGGCAGATATCTTATATCAGAAAGTTAATGACTCTATTTTCTCACTTAATTTACATATAGCAGTTGTCAAATTTTCAGAGGATTTATATTCAGGCATACTGTATATAGATCAGGTATGAAATTTGCAAAATGTCCAGCAGATAAAATTTCAGAAATTTCAGTGGCAGATATCTTATATCAGAAAGTTAATGACTTGATTTTCTCACTTAATTTACATATAGCAGTTGTCAAATTTTCAGAGGATTTATCTTCAGGCAAACTGTATATAGATCCGGCATAAAATTTTCAAAATATCCAGTAGATAAAATTTCTGAAATTTCAGTGGCAGATATCTTATATCAGAAAGTTAATGACTCTATTTTCTCACTTAATTTACATATAGCAGTTGTCAAATTTTCAGAGGATTTATCTTCAGGCATACTGTATATAGATCTGGTATGAAATTTCCAAAATGTCCATTAGATAAAAATTCAGAAATTTCAGTGGCAGATATCTTATATCAGAAAGTTAATGAGTTGATTTTCTCACTTAATTTACATATAGCAGTACTCAAATTTTCAGAGGATTTATCTTCAGGCATACTGTATATAGATCCGGCATTAAATTTTCAAAATATCCAGTAGATAAAATTTCAGAAATTTCAGTGGCAGATATCTTATATCAGAAAGTTAATGACTCTATTTTCTCACTTAATTTACATATAATAGTTGTCAAATTTTCAGAGGGTTTATCTTCAGGCATACTATATATAGATCTGGTATGAAATTTCCAAAATGTCCATTAGATAAAATTTCAGAAATTTCAGTGGCACATATCTCATATCAGAAAGTTAATGACTTGATTTTCTCACTTAATTTACATATACCAGTTGTCAATTTTTCAGAGGATTTATATTCAGGCCTACTGTATATAGATCCGGCATAAAATTTTCAAAATATCCAGTAGATAAAATTTCAGAAATTTCAGTGGCAGATATCTCATATCAGAAAGTTAATGACTCTATTTTCTCACTTAATTTACATATAATAGTTGTCAAATTTTCAGAGGATTTATCTTCAGGCATACTGTATACAGATCCGGCATAAAATTTTCAAAATATCCAGTAGATAAAATTTCAGAAATTTCAGTAGCAGATATCTTATATCAGAAAGTTAATGACTATATTTTCTCACTTAATTTACATATAGCAGTTGTCAAATTTTCAGAGGATTTAACTTCAGGCATACTGTATATAGATCCGGCATAAAATTTTCAAAATATCCAGTAGATAAAATTTCAGAAATTTCAGTGTCAGATATCTTATATCAGAAAGTTAATGACTTGATTTTCTCACTTAATTTACATATAGCAGTTGTCAAAATTTCAGAGGATTTATCTTCAGGCATACTGTATATAGATCTGGTATGAAATTTCCAAAATGTCCATTAGATAAAATTTCAGAAATTTCAGTGGCAGATATCTTATATCAGAAAGTTAATGACTTGATTTTCTCACTTAATTTACATATAGCAGTTGTCAAATTTTCAGAGGATTTATCTTCAGGCATACTGTATATAGATCCGGCATAAAATTGTCAAAATATCCAGTAGATAAAATTTCAGAAATTTCAGTGGCAGATATCTTATATCAGAAAGTTAATGATTTGATTTTCTCACTTAATTTACATATAGCAGTTGTCAAATTTTCAGAGGATTTATCTTCAGGCATACTGTATATAGATCTGGTATGAAATTTCCAAAATGTCCATTAGATAAAATTTCAGAAATTTCAGTGGCAGATATCTTATATCAGAAAGTTAATGACTTGATTTTCTCACTTAATTTACATATAGCAGTTGTCAAATTTTCAGAGGATTTATCTTCAGGCATACTGTATATAGATCAGGTGTGAAATTTCCAAAATGTCCATTAGATAAAATTTCAGAAATTTCAGTGGCAGATATCTTATATCAGAAAGTTAATGACTTGATTTTCTCACTTAATTTACATATAATAATTGTCAAATTTTCAGAGGATTTATCTTCAGGCATACTGTATATAGATCTGGCATAAAATTTTCGAAAACTGCATTAGATAAATTTTCAGAAATTTCAGTGGCAGGTAACTTATACTGGCCAACTCGGAAAGTTAATTACTCGATTATTTCATTTAATTTACATATAATAGTTGTCAAATTTTCAGAGGATTTATCTTCAGGCATACTGTATATAGATCCGGCATAAAAGTTTCAAAATATCTAGTAGATAAAATTTCAGAAATTTCAGTGGCAGATATCTTATATCAGAAAGTTAATGACTCTATTTTCTCACTTAATTTACATATACCACATGTCAATTTTTCAGAGGATTTATATTCAGGCATACTGTACATAGATCCGGCATAAAATTTTCAAAATATCCAGTAGATAAAATTTCAGAAATTTCAGTGGCAGATATCTTATATCAGAAAGTTAATGACTCGATTTTCTCACTTAATTTACATATAATAATTGTCAAATTTTCAGAGGATTTATCTTCAGGCATACTGTATATAGATCTGGCATAAAATTTTCGAAAACTGCATTAGATAAATTTTCAGAAATTTCAGTGGCAGGTAACTTATACTGGCCAACTCGGAAAGTTAATTACTCGATTATTTCACTTAATTTACATATACTAGTTGTCAAATTTTCAGAGGATTTGTCTTCAAGTATACTGTATATAGATCTGGCACAAAATTTTCAAAATACAAGCAGATAAATTTTTAGAAATTTCAGTGGCAAAAACTTATACTGGTTCAATTTGTAATATCGTATGATATCATCAAAATTATGTTGTTATCAACAATATTTGTTGAAATTTTGATGACATGGAGAATTTGCATTGCATAATCGATAACTTTCATCATCATTTTTTAATGGCCCCTCAAGTTAGTGCTTTTAATACAGCAAAAATAATAATAAGAATAATAAGAATAATAAGAGAAATTGAAAATGGATGGTCTATCAGGCAAGTTGCATAATTTTTTGACATCTTCAGCTAAACCAAATTCACACTAGGCACAAAACCAGTCCCATTTTTTTTTGGCTGCGACAGTACCTAATCGACAATATTCGTCGAATTAATCTATTTAATGCATAATCGACAATTTTCGTTGATTTTATATCGATTTATATCTCTAATCACACATGTAATAATTATTATAACATTATATTTTTCTTGCAGAAGGAATCTCTGTCCGACGTGCAGCTGCACTTGGCTGCTATGAAAGGGGACCACTCAGGCCTGAAGAAGATCCTCGACAGTGGAAAAGTTCACGTCGACTCCAAAGATAAGGTAACCTCCGACTATGTCATCACACGGCAATTCAATTCACTTCTTGGCGTTCGCCCGAGTTAACAATAATAAACGGCGACAATTATATAAAAAAAAGGACTTTCTCTATGCCGTGTGCTCCTATAATCCGCAAAATGGAACGCTGCACGTGCACTGGAATGTACTGTAATGAATAACGTCTAATGCCACAGGAAAAAAATGCACTCTTTCCCTTTCACCATTAACGGTGAAAGCAACACATACCTAAGTAGCTATTGAACTATATTAATATGAAGAAGTAAAAAAATAACTAATCAATAAAAAAATCATTAGCAGTGTCGAGACAAGATTTTTGTCCTAACCTAACCTAACCTAAGTAGCTATTGAATTATATTAATATCAAGAACAAAAAAAAACAAATAAAAAATAACTAAACAATAAAAAAATCATTAGCAGTGTCGAGACAAGATTTCTGGTCTACCCTAACCTAACCTAACCTAACCTAACCTAAGTAGCTATTGAATTATATTAATATCAAGAACAAAAAAAAACAAATAAAAAATAACTAATCAATAAAAAATCATTAGCAGTGTCGAGACAAGATTTCTGGTCTACCCTAACCTAACCTAAACTAACCTAACCTAAGTAGCTATTGAATTATATTAATATCAAGAACAAAAAAAAAAACAAAACGAATCAATAAAACAAATCATTAGTTGCGTGGGGACAATATTTTTAGCCATCGTGATCATTACTTTGGGATCCTATAATCAATTACCAGTGATTTAAATTAACAAATTCACATATAAAAAAAAGAGACTACAAAATTAAACTAATTTTCAAAACAATGAAAATTGAAACAAAATGAATTATGAATTATAAAACACATAACAGAAAAAAAAAACTACTACTACTACTACTACTACTACTACATAACTGTCATCACAACAATTTACTATTAAATAAAGTCATCATTCCACGTGGTTGCTAATTAATTTTTTTTTGCCATTTGTTATTATATTTATTACATCCATCGTAGTGCATTATACATACCAATATGCAAGGTTGATTTTAGTCCAAATATTTATAATTTTACGTTAAATGTATTTCTAATTGAAAACAACCATAATTTTGGTTCTCTTTTGTTATTTGAGAGATGGACTATTTTGCATATCTCCATATTTCAACTATTTGCAATTTAAACGACTCCATTATCTTTATTACGTAAATACCTCCAATTATCATACCTCCAATTATCAATTTGTGATAATAACCTTAATGCAAAACAGGCCTTGGCGTTTCTGGAGTAACTGCAAATGCAGGAGTGAAAAAGTTGCAAAACAAACATTTACACGCACAACTCTTGCAGGCATATTATTCAAATTGGCAATTTCCTCTCGCATTAATTCACGCGGCGCAGACTTTTCTAATTGCTTTTCATGAAAAATTCATGTCGGCCAATTAGTGGGATCTGAGAAAAATCGCCGCAGGAAGCGGATGAACGTTCTGCTCGTGGCACATGTAACAAATATATATATATATATATATATATATATATATATATATATATATATATATATATATATATAAATCGTTTAGACTTGTAGGTTTCTATGATATACAGGGTGTAGCATTTGACCTGATGCAGTCCCATATTTCCGAAACGCAATCAAGCGAGATGCTGCTTGATTGTCAGAACTACCAATAAAATAGCACTAAACAGTAAATAAATGACAGTAGAGAGTAGTGAAGGATAGTAGGTATTATTATTATTATTATGAAATGCTTATTTAGTGCTTTATGTTATGTCCTAGGGCTATCAATGCCCCTACAGAATAATATTAATTCTAAATATTTACATGTCCAAAGTCTAAATAAAAATATAAATAAACATAAATAAATATAAAACAATATAAATATAAAAACATAAATAAATAAAAAGAGTTGCAGTCTTTGCAAAACATGCAAAAAAAATGTATTGTAAACTTTCAAAATCGAGATTTTTGCAGAAATTTATGTGAGATAACTCAATTTTAAATAACATTAAAAACTCCCTATTGAAAATTGCAAGTCCTATATTTTAAATAATAATCTCTTTGCTTCGTTTTAATAACAAACTAATACATTAATAAAGAAATGTATTGAAAACTTTCCAAATCGAGATTTTCGCAGAAATATCCGATTTTGAGTTTTCTTATTCAGAAATGGTTCTGATTCAGGACTAGAAAATATTACCTTATCGTTTTCCTTTCGACTTTTAGAGTAGGTAGAAAAATGTCTTGATCACTGTGGAGATCAGAGATGAATAGCTAATCAGAGATGGGAGAAGAGATGAAAAGACGAAGAGATCCTATCTTCTAAAATGAACTAAATGCGAGATATTCCCTTGGCTAACATTATTAATTGCATTTTGGTAGATTCGTTTCGCTAAATTCATTACCCTGGTCTATGAAAAAAAAAGTTTTTGTTGCCCAAAATATCGTAATGGATTTGGTATAATTTGATAGTTCTAAAATGGATATTTTGAAACTTTTGTAATTTATATCAGATAACTCAATTTTAAATAATGTTAAAAAGCCTCTATTGAAAAGTTTGCAAGTCCTAAATTTTTAATAATGAAAATATCGAATCTATTTGTATCGTTTTAAAAACAAAATAATACATTAATAAAGAAATGTATTGAAAACTTTCCAAATCGAGACTTTTGCAGAAACATCCGATTTTGTGTTTTCTTATTCAGAAGTGGTTCTAATTCAGCACTGGAAAATATTTCGTTTCGTCTTTTACAGTAGGTAGAGAGATGTCTTGATCTCTGTGGAGGTTAGAGATAAAGAGTACATTTCCTATCTTCTAAATCTTCTAAATCTTCCAAATCTTCTAATCTTCTAAATCTTCTAAATCTTCTAAATATTCTAAATCTTCTAAATCTTTTAAATCTTCTAAATCTTCTAAATCTTCTAAATCTTCTAAATCTTTTAAATCTTCTAAATCTTTTAAATCTTCTAAATCTTTTAAATCTTCTATATCTTCGAAATCTTCTAAATCTTCTAAATCTTCTAAATTTTCTGTTCCTATCTTCTAAACTGAACTAAATGCGAGATATTCCTTTGGCAAATCTAGCTGTAACACCCTTTATGTGGTTCGGACATTCCGGAAATCGTATATTATGATATCGCATGAATAGATGGCGGACTTCCGTGCGGCCTTTTTGTCACTTTGTGTCCTGTAATTGTGCTGTGATGTGAATGTCGTCTCGTTTATTGATTCTGAATAATCACAGGCATGTGCAGGAAGAGATATATATGTGGTTTAAATTTCATATAATGGGAATCATTGGAGGGTAAAATTTAGTTTTGTGTTATCTGAACTATATAGCAGAAGTCTTAATATAGTATAGTAGAAACACTTATTATCATTTAATCTATTAATCATCTAATCAATAATCTTTGTAATAAAACTTAAGTTCGTGAAATCACAATTTTCATGAAAAATAATATTTTCATTGTTAATTACAGTAGAAATATTGATTATGGACGTAAGTTCGTGAAATTACAATTCTCATGAAAAATAATATTTTCATTTATATTTACAGTAGAAATATTGATCATGGATTTCATTGTATTGTAAATTTAATATTTGTAACAAAACTTTAGTTGCAAATAAAGAAATTTCAGTAGAAATGTTTGCCTTTTTTAATTATGCTTTCCAAAATTTCATTAGAAATTGCAAAAAGTTCATGAAACTAGAAATTCATGGAAATTATGGTGATAAGAGCTTGTAAAAGTGAAGTGAAACACTTATTATCTTCTAATCTATTAATTATCTAATCCATAATCTTTGTAATAATACTTAAGTTCATGAAATTACAATTTTCATGAAAAATAATATTTTCATTTATAATTACAGTAGAAATATTGATTATGGATTTCATTGTATTGTAAATTCAATATTTGTAATTAAACTTCAGTTGCAAATAAGGAAATTTCAGTAGAAATGTTTGCATTTTTTAATTATGCTATCCAAAATTTCATTAGAAATTGCTAAAAGTTCATGAAACTAGAATTTCATGGCAATTATGGTGATAAGAGATTGTAAAAGTGAAGTGAAACACTTAATATCTTTTAATCAATTAATTATCTAATCCGTAATCTTTTAAATAAAACTTAAGCTCGTGAAATTACAATTTCCATGGAAAATAATATTTTCACTGTTAATTACAGTAGAAAAATTGATTATGGGTTTCATTGTATTGTAAATTTAATATTTGTAATACAACTTTAGTTGCAAATAAGGAAATTTCAGTAGAAATGTTTGCCTTTTTTAATTATGCTTTCCAAAATTTTATTAGAAATTGCAAAAAGTTCATGAAACCAGAAATTCATGGAAATTATGGTGCTAAGAGCTTGTAAAAGTGAAATGAAACACTTATTATCTTCTAATCTATTAATTATCTAATCCATAATCTCTGTAATAAAACTTAAGTTCGTGAATTTACAATTTCCATGGAAAATAATATTTTCATTGTTAATTACAGTAGAAATATTGATTATGGGTTTCATTGTATTGTAAATTTAATATTTGTAATAAAACTTTAGTTGCAAATAAGGAAATTTCAGTAGAAATGTTTGCCTTTTTTAATTATGCTTTCCAAAACTTCATTAGAAATTGCAAAATGTTCATGAAACTTTGACAGTTGATCATTTAAATTTTGAATAATGGACAGGAAACAATGAAATTTTAACAAAAATATTTCAAACTTTGGCAGTTAGCCAATGCCATAAGACAGAATAGACGAACAGACACTAGACCCTTAATTTTCAAAAAATCATATTTTCTGATAAACCTAATCTTTCTTTAGTGTTTTCTTTTAAAGTTTAATCATCGATTTTGAAAATGTGAACTCATATTTTTTTGGAGTTAATTGGACAGAGTTGCAATCATTCTGCAAAGTTTCATAGATAAACTGACAAATTTTCAATTGGTTCTGTAAGATATTTCAGTGTTCAGTATTCAGTTTTTTTAATTGTATTCATATTCAATTTAGAATCTCAATCTAAATTTAGAGATAACTGAATACCGACATTTCTTATAGAAACAATTGAAAATTTGACAGTTGAACAATGAAAATTTCCTGAATGATTGCATTTTTACAGAAACATCTGAATAATTGACAGTAAACAATGAAATTTTAATAGAACTACTTCAAACTTTGACAGTTAGCCAATGGCATTTGACAGAATAGGCGAACAGACACTTGAACCTTAATTTTCAAAAAGTCAAATTTCTGATAAATCTAATCTTTCTTTAGTGTTTTCTTTTAAAGTTGAGTCATCGATTTTGTAAATGTAAACTCATATTTTTTTGGAGTAAATTTAATAGAGTTGCAATCATTCTGGAAAATTTCATTGGTCAACTGGAAAATTTTCAATTGTTTCTGTAAGAAATTTCAATGTTTAATTCCATTTTCGTTTCATACCACTTTTGTTTTCAACGGCACATTTGATAATTTTCATTTAAGCGTAGATTAGTTATTGTAAATAGAAAAAAACAGAGTCTATCACTAAAAAAATCACTATTAAAAATAGCTTTAAAAATCCGTTTACAAAATATTTAACTCTACTTATCCATACTTGTTAAGGAACTCTATATATGTATTTATAGATCCACGTGCAATAAGATAATTCTTGACATATACTCGTATGTTGTATAAATTATGTTTATCCACAGTACTAAAAACCGATCCACGTTTCATATTAGCTGTAAATTTAATCCATTTTCTTGTATTGGTCAGCGTAAGATATAATAATTTCCTTCACAAATGTACTCCTCGATTGCGCTTTTAATTGAGAAAATGAAAAACAAACATTTCTCTTTCTGACGTACCATTATTTATCAGTTACGTGGAACGGAACAAATTACTTCAGGAATCGAATATAAATTGCCCTTTCCACTTGGGACGTATTTTTTGTGTAATGCACTGTAGCACTATTAGCACTGTAGCACTATAGCAAATATTTCATATTCTTTTCTTCCTGCAGGAAGGAACCACGCCATTAATCCTGGCTGCTGCTAATGGACACCAGGAGTGCGTCAAGGAACTGCTGGAGCAAGGAGCAGATCCTGCAGCTAGAAGGATAGTAAGTACATTTAAATACACAAACGCAAAATAAAAAATTAATAAAAATAAATTGCAAAAGATGTGCAATCGAACTCGTAAATGTGAAACATGTAAATTAAAACAGAGGAACAAAACAATTTGCTTTTACCATATATTATGGTAATTGCGGTAACAATTTGCTATGTTTTTACCACATATTATCTCACATATTATCTCATACAAAAGTGCTATTATGCTTTTTCAGAATATCCGTGATATAGAGGAGTATTTGTATCTGCATGTAAGTGTAATTAATGTTAATTGACTGTATTGTCTATTTTAGTATTCTGACGACCACATCCACAACAATTTGTGCGGTTCAATGTAATTGTATTTGTATATATTGTGTATGTATTGTATATTTTGTATATTGTGGCTAGGTGGAAATAAATGATTATGATTATTATTATGATTATTGTGGTAAAAAGATAGCAAGTTGCTTTGTTTCTCCGTTTTAAATATGGACAACCACGTAGCAAAGGTCGAAAACATCCTCATGATCATGTAAATTGAATTTGATTTATTTTGATTTTCTTTGAACAATTTTGATTTTCTTTAATTTATTTTGATTTTCTTTGATTGATTTTGATTTTGTTTGATTTATTTTGATTTTCTTTGATTTATTTTGATATATATATATATATATATATATATATATATATATATATATATATATATATATATATATATATATAATCGATCTTTATTGTAATATAACCCCATATGGGGTCTTTCCGCCTAATTTATTTTGATTTTCTTTGATTTATTTTGATTTTCTTTGATTGATTTTGATTTTCTTTGATTTATTTTGATTTTCTTTGATTTATTTTGATTTTCTTTGATTTATTTTGATTTTCTTTGATTTATTTTGACTTATTCGATGTCCGTTGTACTTATTACATGATTTAATCCATATATGCTTAATGAAATTTTCCATGCTGCTGAATTATCTGCACGAAAGTGCAAACTAATATCCCATAACGTTTCACAAACAACACACACTAATCTCAATTATCGCCACGCTACTTCGATGACATTAATTTAATTACCAATTCGAGCCGGAAATTGCCATGCTCGGGAATGTAAGTTACGGTTTCCGTCAGTATAAATTAATGCAGCCTTTGGGAACTCCTCAGCTAATCGATGATAGCAGTCGTTTCCTTTCAAAGTTGCAATATGAGTATTGAATTTATTCAATTTGCTGTAATAGTAACTTGTAAGTCTCTATGGTTAGTAGTTAGCCTATGGGGATTCTAGACCACCCCCCGCAGAGATTTATATTAAAATAATTCGCGGTTTGATTCGCGTTTACATAACATAACTTACATAACTTTGAAAGAAAACACGAAAGAAAGATTTGATTTATCAAACAATATGACTTTTTGAAAATTATGGTTGACGTGTCTGTTCACCTATTCTGTCCAATGCAATTGGCTAACTGTCAAAGTTTGAAGTATTTCTGTTAAAATTTCATTGTTTACTGTCCATTATTCAGATGTTTCAGTAAAAATTGCAATAATTCTGGAAAATTTCATTGATCAACTGACAAATTTTCAATTGTTTCTGTAAGAAATGTCAGTATTCAGTTATCTCTGAATTTAGATTAAGATTCTAAGTTGAATATGAATTAAATTTAATAAACTGAATACTGAACACTGAAATGTCTTACTGAAACAATTAAATATTTGCCAGTTGATCAACGATATTCTCGAAATTTGCTGTAATAGTAACTTGTAAGTCTCTATGGTTAGTAGTTAGTCTATGGGGATTCTAGACCACCCCCCGCAGAGATTTATATTACAATAATTCGCGGTTTGATTCGCGTTTAATCGGCGGAATTGTCGCGATTATCCCATTAAAAACGCGAATCCGCCACTTTAATGATGTAATTACCCGCAAATTACGGTTAGTAGTTAGTCTATGAGGATTCTAGACCCCCCCCCGCAGAGATTTATATTACAATAATTCGCGGTTTGATTCGCGTTTAATCGGCGGAATTGTCGCGATTATCCCATAAAAAACGCGAATCCGCCACTTTAATGAGGCAATTACCCGCAAATTCCGCCGATTAAACGCGAATCAAACCGCGAATTATTTTAATATAAATCTCTGCGGGGGGTGTTCCAGAATCCTCATAGACTAACTACTATGGTTACCCCTTGGTGAAACATTTTTGAAGGAATAAAATAAAATAAAACACTTCCGTCAGTATAAATTAATGCAGCCTTTGGGAACTCCTCAGCTAATCGATGATAGCAGTCGTTTCCTTTCAAAGTTGCAATCTGAGTATTGACGTTATTCAATTTGCTGTAATAGTAACTTGTAAGTCTCTATGGTTAGTAGTTAGCCTATGGGGATTCTAGACCACCCCCCGCAGAGATTTATATTAAAATAATTCGCGGTTTGATTCGCGTTTACATAACATAACTGACATAACTTTGAAAGAAAACACGAAAGAAAGATTTGATTTATCAAACAATATGACTTTTTGAAAATTATGGTTGACGTGTCTGTTCACCTATTCTGTCAAATGCAATTGGCTAACTGTCAAAGTTTGAAGTATTTCTGTTAAAATTTCATTGTTTACTGTCCATTATTCAGATGTTTCTGTAAAAATTGCAATAATTCTGGAAAATTTCATTGATCAACTGACAAATTTTCAATTGTTTCTTTAAGAAATGTCAGTATTCAGTTATCTCTGAATTTAGATTAAGATTCTAAGTTGAATATGAATAAAATTTAATAAACTGAATACTGAAATGTCTTACTGAAACAATTAAATATTTGCCAGTTGATCAACGAAATTCTCGAAATTTGCTGTAATAGTAACTTGTAAGTCTCTATGGTTAGTAGTTAGTCTATGGGGATTCTAGACCACCCCCCGCAGAGATTTATATTACAATAATTCGCGGTTTGATTCGCGTTTAATCGGCGGAATTGTCGCGATTATCCCATTAAAAACGTCCCACTGTAATGATGTAATTACCCGCAAATTCCGCTGATTAAACGCGAATCAAACCGCGAATTATTTTAATATAAATCTCTGCGGGGGGTGGTCTAGAATCCCTTTAGACTAACTACTATGGTTACCGCTTGGTGAAACATTTTTGAAGGAATAAAATAAAATAAAACACTTCCGTCAGTATAAATTAATGCAGCCTTTGGGAACTCCTCAGCTAATCGATGATAGCAGTCGTTTCCTTTCAAAGTTGCAATCTTAGTATTGACTTTATTCAATTTGCTGTAATATTAAATTGTAAGCCTCTATGGTTAGTAGTTAGTCTATGGGGATTCTAGACCACCCCCGCAGAGATTTATATTAAAATAATTCGCGGTTTGATTCGCGTTTACATAACATAACTTACATAACTTTGAAAGAAAACACGAAAGAAAGATTTGATTTACCAAACAATATGACTTTTTGAAAATTATGGTTGACGTGTCTGTTCACCTATTCTGTCAAATGCAATTGGCTAACTGTCAAAGTTTGAAGTATTTCTGTTAAAATTTCATTGTTTACTCTCCATTATTCAGATGTTTCTGTAAAAATTGCAATAATTCTGGAAAATTTCTTTGATCAACTGACAAATTTTCAATTGTTTCTGTAAGAAATGTCAGTATTCAGTTATCTCTGAATTAAGATTAAGATTCTAAGTTGAAAATGAATAAAATTTAATAAACTGAATACTGAACACTGAAATGTTTTACAGAAACAATTAAATATTTGCCAGTTGATCAACGAAATTCTCGAAATTTGCTGTAATAGTAACTTGTAAGTCTCTATGGTTAGTAGTTAGTCTATGGGGATTCTAGACCACCCCCCGCAGAGATTTATATTAAAATAATTCGCGGTTTGATTCGCGTTTACATAACATAACTTACATAACTTTGAAAGAAAACACGAAAGAAAGATTTGATTTATCAAACAACATGACTTTTTGAAAATTATGGTTGACGTGTCTGTTCACCTATTCTGTCAAATGCAATTGGCTAACTGTCAAAGTTTGAAGTATTTCTGTTAAAATTTCATTGTTTACTGTCCATTATTCAGATGTTTCTGTAAAAATTGCAATAATTCTGGAAAATTTCATTGATCAACTGACAAATTTTCAATTGTTTCTGTAAGAAATGTCAGTATTCAGTTATCTCTGAATTTAGATTAAGATTCTAAGTTGAATATGAATAAAATTTAATAAACTGAATACTGAACACTGAAATGTCTTACTGAAACAATTAAATATTTGCCAGTTGATCAACGAAATTCTCTAAATTTGCTGTAATAGTAACTTGTAAGTCTCTATGGTTAGTAGTTAGTCTATGGCGATTCTAGACCACCCCCCGCAGAGATTTATATTACAATAATTCGCGGTTTGATTCGCGTTTAATCGGCGGAATTGTCGCGATTATCCCATTAAAAACGTCCAACTTTAATGATGTAATTACCCGCAAATTCCGCCAATTAAACGCGGATCAATCCGCGAATTATTTTAATATAATTCTCTGCGGGGGGGTGGTCTAGAATCCTCATAGACTAACTACTATGGTTACCCCTTGGTGAAACATTTTTGAAGGAATAAAATAAAATAAAACACTTCCGTCAGTATAAATTAATGCAGCCTTTGGGAACTCCTCAGCTAATCGATGATAGCAGTCGTTTCCTTTTCAAGTTGCAAACTGAGTATTGACTCTATTCAATTTGCTGTAATAGTAACTTGTAAGTCTCTATGGTTAGTAGTTAGCCTATGGGGATTCTAGACCAGCCCCCGCAGAGATTTATATTAAAATAATTCGCGGTTTGATTCGCGTTTACATAACATAACTTACATAACTTTGAAAGAAAACACGAAAGAAAGATTTGATTTATCAAACAATATGACTTTTTGAAGATTATGGTTGACGTGTCTGTTCATCTATTCTGTCAAATGCAATTGGCTAACTGTCAAAGTTTGAAGTATTTCTGTTAAAATTTCATTGTTTACTGTCCATTATTCAGATGTTTCTGTAAAAATTGCAATAATTCTGGAAAATTTCATTGATAAACTGACAAATTTTCAATTTTTTCTGTAAGAAATGTCAGTATTCAGTTATCTCTGAATTTAGATTAAGATTCTAAGTTGAATATGAATAAAATTTAATAAACTGAATACTGAACACTGAAATGTCTTACTGAAACAATTAAATATTTGCCAGTTGATCAACGAAATTCTCGAAATTTGCTGTAATAGTAACTTGTAAGTCTCTATGGTTAGTAGTTAGTCTATGGGGATTCTAGACCACCCCCCGCAGAGATTTATATTACAATAATTCGCGGTTTGATTCGCGTTTAATCGGCGGAATTGTCGCGATTATCCCATTAAAAACGCGAATCCGCCACTTTAATGATGTAATTACCCGCAAATTACGGTTAGTAGTTAGTCTATGAGGATTCTAGACCACCCCCCGCAGAGATTTATATTAATATAATTCGCGGTTTGATTCTCGTTTAATCGGCGGAAATGTCGCGATTATCCCATTAAAAACGTCCCACTTTAATGATGTAATTACCCGCAAATTCCGCCGATTAAACGCGAATTAAACCGCGAATTATTTTAATATAAATCTCTGCGGGGGGGTGGTCTAGAATCCCCATAAACTACCTACTATGGTTACCCCTTGGTGAAACATTTTTGAAGGAATAAAATAAAATAAAACACTTTTGTACTTTTATTATGTACTTACTATACCATACTACCATACCATACTACCATATCATACTACCATACCATAGACCACCCCCGTAAAGGCTTATATTAAAATAATTCGCGGTTTGATTCGCGTTTAATCGGCAGAATTGTCGCGTTTGTCCCATTAAAAACGCGAATCCGCCACTTTAATGATGTAATTACCCGCAAATTCCGCCGATTAAACGCGAATCAAACCGCGAATTATTTTAATATAAATCTCTGCGGGGGGTGGTCTAGAATCCCCATAGACTAACTACTATGGTTACCCCTTGGTGAAACATTTTTGAAGAAATAAAATAAAATAAAACACTTTTGTACTTTCATTATGTACTTACCATACCATACTACAATACCATACTACCATACCATACTACCATACCATACTACCATACCATACTACCATACCATACTACCACACCATACTACCATACCATACTACCATACCATACTACCAACTTTTGTACTTGCTGTAATATATCGAGTTAGTAATGTTATGGCAGAATATATAAGTCAGTAGTGTTATGGCAAAATATGATATCTGCATTTTTTTTTCAAAATGCATTTTTTGGCATTAATGGCCACAAATAAAGTATGCTTTAAGTTGATCAAAGGCTTTGTATTATAAAAAACTATGGCAATGATACATGCTAATATACATTCACAATTACAAATACAAAACTGTTTTTGCTTTTCCTGTAAAATAACAAAAATGGCAGATTTTGCCATGTTTTGCCATAACATGTTTTGCTATGTTTTGGCATAACACTACTGAAGTATCTGGATAAGTATCGTAAGAAAAATTTGTTGGAAAAATGAGGTAATTACGTTAACGTAAGTTATTATGTGGCAGGTTCTGAATACTTTTGCAGCCAAATTCTTAAAGATATTTTAAAGAACGTTTTAAAGAACGTTTAGTAAATTAAAAAAAGTGGCAAACCCCTACCTGTCCTTCACCAACAAAGTCATATGAATTACTGAATATATAAAGACAGATTGTAAAAAAAATTGGTTTCAATTAATTTTTTTTTTTAAATCTTAAAGATAAATGCAGTAGTTTATTATTGTACAGCCAAAAACTAATGTAAATACTACTTGCGATACTTTGCAAAATTAGGACAGATATGGATCGATAATACGAAAATAATCACGTAGATAATCTATTCTTAATGAATATTCATGGCAGATAATGTAGGTGAATGGATTTCGTTTTTATTAGCTGTCCTTTGAATTCCTCAGCTGGTGAAAGAAAATTTATGCCTGCAATATCTATACTACGCAGCAAAATTTACTGGTACACTAAACTGTAAACTTGAAAATTTGTTTTACATCTGCAATATCTTCACTAAGAGCAAAATTATGGAAAACATTCACTACTACACTAATCATTATTAAATCTTTATTATTTGGTATTTTTAATTTTCTGATACACTAAACTTCAATATTTGTTTTCATCTGCAATATCTGCCCTAAGAGCAAAATTGTAGAATACATTTATTGGTACACCAATCATCAATTATTACATATTTGCTATTTTTAATCAAAAATAACTGGTAAAATAGATACAATATTAACAAAAATACATCTGTGTTTACATTTTTTTTGCAGACCGGTACGATAGCTTTGTTTTTTGTAGTATACATTCATTGGTACACTAATCATCAATAAATCTTTATTACATATTTCCAATTTTTAATCAAAAATTATTGGTAAAATGGATCAAAACAATGAAACAAAAATACATCTGTGTTTAAATTTTTTTTGCAGACTGGTACGACAGCTTTGTTCTTCGCAGCCCAAGGCGGCTTCTTGGAGATCGTGAGGCTGCTGCTGGACGAAAAGGCGCCAGTGGACTCCTCCAGCGTGGTAAGTGGACAAGTTCTTGCACATTTGCTTGCTCTGGTGACCCAAATTCTTCGGTGTTTCAGGACGGCGGAAGTCCGCTCTTCGTCGCATGCCAATGCGGGCACATGGATGTGGTCAAGGAGCTGGTCAGCAGAGGGGGCAAAGTCAACACGCATATGAAAGTGAGTAAATAATACAAAACCAATAATTGATTAGCAATCGAGTACAGTGCTCAATACATAGATTACCGGTTGATAATGAAGAGCTGAGAACCAAAGAAGTACATTTGCAGAACGATGGATATATTGAATATTTTATGCCAGACCTGTATACAGTATGACTTGAGATAAATCCTCTGAAAATTTGACCACGAGTATGTCTCAAATAAGTGAGAAAATCGAGATATTAACTTTCAAAGTTGACCAGTATAAGTTATCTGTCACTGAAATTTCTGAAAATATATCTGATAGATATTTTGAAAATTTTATTAAAGATCTGTATACAGGTTTGAACCTTAAGAATTTCGTTGATGAGATTGACGTCTATAGCAAATGCCATTGGTGCAACAAATGAAAACCCTCTAACAAAAATGATTATTTTGGCATAAAATGTAACCACAAAATCAATGTTTATTAATTCGTGCAACTATAAAAACATTGGCAGACAATCACTTTGAAAACCACATTTTCTGTATGAGAAGACTCGAAATCGAGGCTTTTGCAGAAATAGCAAAAGAGCGATTATTTGGCTTTTTTATAATTCTACGAATTGAACAATAATTTATTTTTTTGGCATATACTGTAACCAAAAAAACAATTTTTATCCAATTCGTGCAACTATAAAAAAAAATGCCGGACAATCACTTCAAAAACCAACTTCTCTGAATGAGAAGACTCGAAAACTTTTTTCCTGGATAAGCCTTTATTTCGAAAATATGTTCATTTACAATATTTTATCACATCATAATCTTTTGTTATCAAATTATCATGTGAAAATCCATATTTCTAGCACCGCGTATTATAAAGTTACCCAGTAACTTCTATATGTTAAACAATTTTCTGTTTCTGTCTTTTGATTCTTATTGTCTGACTTATTACATCTGTAAAAAACAGCTACGTGAATAAAATACTTATTATTATTATTATTATTATTATTATTAGTAACAACACATTTATTGACCAACTTTGTTCAACAATAAAATTCAGGCTGTACGAATTTTTATCCAAATAAATATTATATGTACACTTACTCTTGTTGAAATCCGAAAAAGAAACCAGAAACCAATAGCTTCATGCTCCTTATTATTGGTTATTTGAAAACTTGCAGTTTCAACCTTCAGAATTTCGTTGATGACATTGACGTTTTAGCAGATGACATTGGTGTGACAAATGACAACTCTGTCTATCTTAAAGATTATAAATGACATCCACGAGTACCTACCTAACAACAAGTAAATACAAGGTAATCGACAAATTGATTTTCTAAAGATATGAGAAAGTTCCTAAATGTTGACGTTTAAAACTAAAATATACAATAATCATCAATGAATTTACGTTTAAATTGATTGACTGTAAATAGAAAATAATAGATCTAGTAAATAGAATAAAAATATATATTAATATGAAAACTGTAGTTGCTATTTGTGTTTTTTTTTGTTATTTTGTTGAAATTTTGTATATTTTGTAGCATTTTTTGCTAATAAATATTCTTTATTATGTATTTACCTTATTTATATAGACAAATATATAAATAAAGTTGTGGGAAAAAAGGTAAACGCAATTTCATTGATTATTATTGTATATTTTAGTTTTAAACGTCAACATTTAAGAACTATCTTATATCTTTAGAAAATCAATTTGTTATTTATCTTTTATTTACTTGTCAAAACATGTTTTTTTATAAATTTTATAACTAGTTTACTTACTATACTTACTATACTTACTGCCACTAGTATAGGAACTAAATAATTGTTAATAAGAAAATTTAGTGGAGTAAAAATTTTACATTGTACTCCACGAAATTTTCTTTGCTGAACCTTTTCTTCATTTTTCTACTAATCTATTTCTAGTTTTCCTAG
This sequence comes from Othius punctulatus, assembly GCA_951805005.1. Lineage (NCBI taxonomy): Eukaryota > Metazoa > Arthropoda > Insecta > Coleoptera > Staphylinidae > Othius > Othius punctulatus. The sequence continues at coordinate 5,835,983 of OX638141.1, read as the reverse complement.
TATTTAAAGATAATTTCGTGGACTAAAAATTTTTCATTTCACTTCACGAAAGTATCTTCGTTTAACCATTTGCTCGTTTTTCTAGAAATCTCTTTTTATTTTTTCTAGTATTTTAAGAAAATTTCTTGGAGTCAAAATTTTACAGTTTACTCTACGAAATTTTCTTTGCTGAATCAGTTCCTCGTATTTTTACTAGTCTCTTTCAGACTATTTAAAGAAAATTTCGTGCAGTAACAATATTACATTTTACTCGACGAATTTTCTTGTTTAACTTTTATTTACTTTTGAAACATGGTTTCCTTATTTTTATAACCCATACTTACTGCCACTAGTCAGTAACTAAATCATTTTCAAGAAGAAATTTTCGTGGAGTAAAAATTTTGCATTTTACTCTACGAAATTTTCTTTGCTGAACATTTTCTTCGTTTTATTACTAATCTATTTCTAGTTTTCCTAGTATTTAAAGAACATTTCGTGGAGTAAAAATCTTACATTTTACTCTACGAAATTTTCTTTGCTGAACCATTTCCTCGTTTTTCTACTACTCTCTTTCAACTTTTCCTAGTATTTAAAGAACATTTCTTGGAGTAACAATTTTACATTTTACTCTACGAAATTTCGTTTGCTGTAATATTTCCTCGTTTTTCTACTAGTCTGTTTCAGACTATTCAGAGAATATTTCATGGAGTAAATATTTTACATTTTAATCAACGATTTTTTTTTTCTGAACCATTTACTCATTTTCCTAGTAATCTCTTTCTAGTTTTTGTAGTATTTAAAGCAACATTCTTTGGGTTAAAATTTTACATTTCACTCTACGAAATTTTCTTAGATGAACCATTTCCTTGTTTTTCTACTAGTCTCTTTCAGACTATCTAATGAAAATTTCGTGCAGTAAATATTTTACATTTTACTTAACGAAATTTTCTTGGCTGAACCATTTCCTCAGTTTTCTATTAATCTATTTCTTGTATTTCTAGTATATAAAGAAAATTTCGTGGGGTAAAAATCTTACTTTTTATTCTACGAAATTTTCTTTGCTGAACCATTTCCTTGTTTTTCTACTAATCTCTTTCAAGTTTTCCTAGTATTTAAAGAACATTTCTTGGAGTAACAATTTTACATTTTACTCTACGAAATTTCGTTTACTGAAACATTTCCTCGTTTTTCTACTAGTCTGTTTCAGACTATTCAGAGAATATTTCATGGAGTAAATATTTTACATTTTACCCTACGATTTTTTTTTCTCAACCATTTACTCATTTTCCTAGTAATCTCTTTCTAATTTTTGTAGTATTTAAAGCAACATTCTTTGAGTTAAAATTTTACATTTCACTCTACGAAATTTTCTTAGATGAACCATTTCCTTGTTTTTCTACTAGTCTCTTTCAGACTATCTAATGAAAATTTCGCGGAGTAAAAATTTTACATTTTACTCTACGAAATTTTCTTTGCTGAACCATTTCTTCGTTTTTCTACTAACCTATTTCTAGTTTTCCTAGTATTTAAAGAAAATTTCGTGGAGTATAAATTTTACATTTTACTCCACGAAATTTATTTTGCTGAACCATTTTCTCGTTTTTCACTAATCTCTTTCAGACTATTTAAAGAAAATTTCGTGGAGTAAAAATTTTACATTTCACTCGACAAATTTTCTTGTTTAACTTTTATTTACTTCTTGAAACATGGTTTTCTTATTTTTATAACCCATACTTACTGCCACTAGTCAGTAACTATATCATTTTCAAGAAGACATTTTCGTGGAGTAAAAATTTTACATTTTACTCTACGAAATATTTTTGGCTGAACCATTTCCTCGTTTTTCTACTAATCTCTTTCAAGTTTTCCTAGTATTTTAAGAACATTTCTTGGAGTAACAATTTTACATTTTACTCTACGAAATTTTCTTTGCTGAACCATTTCCTCGTTTGTCTACTAGTCTGTTTCCGACTATTCAGAGAATATTTCATGGAGTAAATATTTTACATTTTACCCTACGATTTTTTTTTCTCAACCATTTACTCATTTTCCTAGTAATCTCTTTCTAATTTTTGTAGTATTTAAAGCAACATTCTTTGAGTTAAAATTTTACATTTCACTGTACGAAATTTTCTTAGATGAACCCTTTCCTTGTTTTTCTACTAGTCTCTTCCAGACTATCTAATGAAAATTTCGTGCAGTAAAAATTTTACATTTAACTTCACGAATTTTTTTTTGCTGAACCATTTCTTCGTTTTTCTACTAACCTATTTCTAGTTTTCCTAGTATTTAAAGAAAATTTCGTGGAGTATAAATTTTACATTTTACTCCACGAAATTTATTTTGCTGAACCATTTTCTCGTTTTTCACTAATCTCTTTCAGACTATTTAAAGAAAATTTCGTGGAGTAAAAATTTTACATTTCACTCGACAAATTTTCTTGTTTAACTTTTATTTACTTCTTGAAACATGGTTTTCTTATTTTTATAACCCATACTTACTGCCACTAGTCAGTAACTAAATCATTTTCAAGAAGAAATTTTCGTGGAGTAAAAATTTTACATTTTACTCTACGAAATTTTCTTTTTTGAACCATTTCCTCGTGTTCCTACTTTTCTCTTTCTAATTTTTCTAGTATTTAAAGAACATTTCTTGAAGAAATCAGTTTAACATTTTTCTCTATGAAATTTTCTTTGCTGAACCATTTCCTCGTTTTTCTACTAGTCTGTTTCCGACTATTCAGAGAATATTTCATGGAGTAAATATTTTACATTTTACCCTACGATTTTTTTTTCTCAACCATTTACTCATTTTCCTAGTAATCTCTTTCTAATTTTTGTAGTATTTAAAGCAACATTCTTTGAGTTAAAATTTTACATTTCACTCTACGAAATTTTCTTAGATGAACCATTTCCTTGTTTTTCTACTAGTCTCTTTCAGACTATCTAATGAAAATTTCGCGGAGTAAAAATTTTACATTTTACTCTACGAAATTTTCTTTGCTGAACCATTTCTTCGTTTTTCTACTAACCTATTTCTAGTTTTCCTAGTATTTAAAGAAAATTTCGTGGAGTATAAATTTTACATTTTACTCCACGAAATTTATTTTGCTGAACCATTTTCTCGTTTTTCACTAATCTCTTTCAGACTATTTAAAGAAAATTTCGTGGAGTAAAAATTTTACATTTCACTCGACAAATTTTCTTGTTTAACTTTTATTTACTTCTTGAAACATGGTTTTCTTATTTTTATAACCCATACTTACTGCCACTAGTCAGTAACTATATCATTTTCAAGAAGACATTTTCGTGGAGTAAAAATTTTACATTTTACTCTACGAAATATTTTTGGCTGAACCATTTCCTCGTTTTTCTACTAATCTCTTTCAAGTTTTCCTAGTATTTTAAGAACATTTCTTGGAGTAACAATTTTACATTTTACTCTACGAAATTTTCTTTGCTGAACCATTTCCTCGTTTGTCTACTAGTCTGTTTCCGACTATTCAGAGAATATTTCATGGAGTAAATATTTTACATTTTACCCTACGATTTTTTTTTCTCAACCATTTACTCATTTTCCTAGTAATCTCTTTCTAATTTTTGTAGTATTTAAAGCAACATTCTTTGAGTTAAAATTTTACATTTCACTCTACGAAATTTTCTTAGATGAACCCTTTCCTTGTTTTTCTACTAGTCTCTTTCAGACTATCTAATGAAAATTTCGTGCAGTAAAAATTTTACATTTAACTTCACGAATTTTTTTTTGCTGAACCATTTCTGCGTTTTTCTACTAATCTATTTCTAGTTTTTCTAGTATTTAAAGAAAATTTTGTGGAGTAAAAATCTTACATTTTACTCTACGAAATTTTCTTTGCTGAACCATTTCCTCATTTTTCTACTAGTCTGTTTCAGACTATTCAGAGAATATTTCGTGGAGTAAATATTTTACATTTTACTCTACGATTATTTTTTCTGAACCATTTACTCATTTTCCTAGTAATTTATTTCAAATTTTTGTAGTATTTAAAGCAACATTCTTTGAGTTAACTTTTACAAAACTTTCTTTGATGAACCATTTCTTCGTTTTTCTACTAATCTCTTTCAAATTTTCCTAGTATTTAAAGAACATTTCTTGGAGTAGAAATTTTACATTTTACTCTACGAATTTTTTTTTGCTGAACCATTTCCTCGTTTTTCCACCAGTCTGTTTCAGACTATTCAGGGAATATTTCATGGAGTAAATATTTTACATTTTAATCTACGATTTTTTTTCTGAACGATTTACTCATTTTCCTAGTAATCTCTTTCTAGTTTTTGTAGTATTTAAAGCAACAATATTTGAGTTAAAATATTTCATTTCACTCTACGAAATTTTCTTAGATGAACCATTTCCTTGTTTTTCTACTAGTCTCTTTCAGACTATCTACTGAAAATTTCGTGCAGTAAATATTTTACATTTTACTTCACGAAATTTTTTTTGCTGAACCATTTCTTCGTTTTTCTACTAATCCTTTTCTAGTTTTCCTAGTATTTAAAGAAAATTTTGTGGAGTAAAAATCTTACATTTTACTCGACGAAATTTTCTTTGCTGAACCATTTCCTCGTTTTTCTACTAATCTCTTTCAAGTTTTCCTAGTATTTAAAGAACATTTCTTGGAGTAACAATTTTAAATATTACTCTACGAAAGTTTCTTTGCTTAACCATTTCCTCGTTTTTCTACTAATCTCTTTCTTGTTTTTCCAGTATCTAATGAAAATTTCGTTGAGTAAAAATTTTACATTTTACTCTACGAAATTTTCGTTGCTGAACCATTTCCTCGTTTTTCTACTTTCGTAGAGTAAAATGTAAAATATTTACTCCGAGAAATTTTACATTTTACTCCACGAAAGTTTATGTGCTTAACCATTTAGTCGTATTTCTACTAATCTCTTTTTAGTTTTTCCTGTATTTACAGATAATTTCTTGGAGTAAAAATTTTACAGCTTACTTTACGAAATTTTCTTTGCTTTTCTCTGTTTCTCTGTTTTTAATCTGTTTCTAGTTTATCTAGTATTTAATGAAAATTTCGTGGAGTAAATATTTTACATTTTACTCCACAAAATTTTCTTTGCTGAACCACTTCCGCGATTTTCTACTAGTTTCTTTCAGACTATGTAAAGAAAATTTCCTCGTGTTTCTACTAATCTATTTCTAGATTGTCTAGTATATAAAGAAAATTTCGAGGAGTAAATATTTTACAGTTTACTCTACGAAATTTTCTTTGCGCATTTCTCTGTTTCTAATCTGTTTCTAGTTTGTCTAGTATATAATGAAAATTTCGTGGAGTAAATATTTTACATTTTACTCTACGAAATTTTCTCTGCTTAACCATTATTTTTCTACTAATCTCTTTCTAGTTTTTCTAGTATTTAATGAAAATTTCGTGGATTAAAAATTTTACATTTTACTCTACGCAATTTTCTTTGCTGAATCATTTCCTCGTTTTTCTACTAGTCTCTTGCAGTCTATTTATAGAAAACTTCGTGGAGTAAACATTTTTCACTTTACTACACGAAATTTTCTTTGCATATTCATTTCCTTGTTTCTCAACTAGTCTCTTTCAGACTATTTAAAGAAAACTGTGTGGAGTAATAATTTTTCATTTTACTCAACGAAATTTTCTCTGCTTAACCATTATTTTTCTACTAATCTCTTTCTAATTTTTCTAGTATTTAATGAAAATTTCGTGGAGTAAAAATTTTACATTTTACTCTACGCAATTTTCTTTGCTGAATCATTTCCTCGTTTTTCTACTAGTCTCTTGCAGACTATTTAAAGAAAACTTCGTGGAGTAAACATTTTTCACTTTTACCACACGAAATTATCTTTGCTTTTCTCTGTTTCTCTGTTTCTAATCTGTTTCTAGTTTGTCTAGTATTTAATTAAAATTTCGTGGAGTAAATATTTTACATTTTACTCCACGAAATTTTCTTGGCTGAACCATATCCGCGTTTTTCTACTAGTCTCTTTCAGACTATGTAAAGAAAATTTCCTCGTGTTTCTACTAATCTGTTTCTAGATTGTCTAGTATTTAAAGTAAATTTTGAGGAGTAAATATTATACAGTTTACTCTACGAAATTTTCTTTGCTTTTCTCTGTTTATAATCTGTTTCTAGTTTGTCTAGTATTTAATGAAAATTTCGTGGAGTAAATATTTTACATTTTACTCTACGAAATTTTCTCTGCTTTACCATTATTTTTCTACTAATCTCTTTCTAGTTTTTCTAGTATTTAAAAAGAATTTCGAGGAGTACAAATTTAACATTTTACTCTACGAAATTTCCTTTGCTGAACCATTTCCTCGTTTTTCTACTAGTCTCTCTTAGACTATTCAAAGAAAATTTCGTGGAGTAAAAAATTTTCATTTCACTCCACGAAATTTTCTTTGCTGAACCATTTTATCATTTTCCTTCCAGTCTCTTTCACATTATTATTAATGTCTGTCTGGCAAAATGTATGGAATATAACATATCAAAATGTAATATTAATTCTACAAATTTCGATAGAAAATTTACAGAAATTCTATATAATTCTGCGCAATTCATGGAAAAACAATAACCATCAAAATAGATATGTATGGACTATAACATATCAAAATATAATTTAAATTCTAGAAATTTCGACAGAAATTTTACCGAAATTATATATTATTTTGCTCAATCATGGTAATTCTGTATCATTCATGGTAAAGCTACATGTTTTAGTTGAACTTGATTAAATTTGATTGATTTTTATTGAACTGAAGATTTTATACATAATCTGTAAATTTTATATTAAATGCCATATGGGGTCGATAGCTCAATAAAGATGGATTATATATTATATTAAATTTCTAGGAAATTTTACAGAAATTCTATATAATTCTGCGCAATTCATGGAAAAACAATAACTATCAAAATCTATATGTTTGGACTATAACATATCAAAGCATAATTTAAATTCTACAAATTTCGATAGAAATTTTACCGAAATTCTATATAATTTTGCTCAATTATGGTAATTCTGTATCATTCATGGTAAAGCCACATGTTTTAGTTGAACTTGATTAAATTTGATTGATTTTTATTGAACTGAATATTTTATACATAATCTGTAAATTTTATATAAAATTTCCAGGAAATTTTACAGAAATTGTATATAATTCTGCGCAATTCATGGAAAAACAATAACCATCAAAATCGATATGTATGGACTATAACATATCAAAACATAAATTACAAATTTCGATAGAATTTTACAGAAATTCTATATAATTTTGCTCAATCATAGTAATTCTGTATCATTCTTGGTAAAGCCACATGTTTTAATTAAATTTGATTAAATTTAATTGATTTTTATTGAACTGAAGATTTTATACATAATTTGTAGATTTTATATTAAATCATTGGTTGCAAGAACAACCATTGTCAAAATTTCTTACTTTTGAGAATCTGAGATTGAAGTGCTTCTAAGTAACTATTGATTCAATTTGTCTTACATCATCACAAAAATTTCTCCTTTCTCGGTTTTGAAAATTTCACGTGGTAAATGAATGTATAAACAAGGAGGCATCTTTATATTTATATTTGTATTTTGTTTTATCTCTATGTATAAATGTGTGTTTCTGTTTCTGCAGAACAATTTTCGACATGTAATATTCATTCCAGAATCACAAATACAGACAAAAATGATGATTATTATTATTATTATCTTATAACGAGCTGAGATTCTGTGTAACAGGCGATCACCTGCTGTTAAGAGATCTGATTACAAAACACTCAGCAATTTCTAAACTCTGCAATCGCGTTAGTCACGTAGAGCGAAACCGCGTCAATTTTCTTGGGTCATTAATTTATCAACTTTCCGCTTGATTTAACCCATTTCCATCGGACACCTCACAGAAACGCGTTCGGAAACTGCGTAGAAATTCGACGGGCAACGGTTCATTCCGCGGAGAAAAAAAACACAATTCGGTCCCATTTCTTCTTCTCGCAGGTGACCAAAGGCCTGCGAGTGTCCATCTGCCACGTGGTCGGCTGAAGAAGTGCCGTTACTCACCACAGATTCCACGACGAACGAGGATAAATAATGTAGACCGTCTGATGTAATTCGGGTTGACAAATTAGAATGGCGATTAGATTGGGAGTTATGTTAGAATGTATGTGCTATGGCTATGAGTGTCGCAAATTTAGTTCACATTTATGTTACGTAGTTTAGTATGAATTGATTGTGTGCATTTAAAATTATTAATACGTCCGTGAACTGTAGGAGCTTTAATAATTTACAAAACTATTTGAACTAGATACGACCAATTGAATTGAATGTATTTTTTGCTTGGTCTGCAAATTTGAAGATTTAGTTTGATTTGCATAAACTTTAAACTTTTGAAAATTTGATCAAGACTTAAACGTCCAGAATATTCGAATCCTCGTTACTGCAAGAACAAATAGCCACGAAAAGGAAGGAATCTAACTTCAAATTATATCATTTTAGAATTAATAGGCAAATTTGGATATATCATTTCATTGCCTTAGCAAAAACTTTGAACAATTTGATCAAAAATTTGTAGATATCATTTTAAGGTACAAAATATTTGAAGAATTTGAACTTGACTAATTTATGCAATGAAGTGTTGAACCCAGAAAACGCAAATTGCCTCACATCCGGAAAAAAAACATATTTTTGTTCAAATTCTTCAAATATTTTGTAAATACAATAAAGTAAAATCTTCAAATTTAAGTTCTAAAATTTTATGCTTGTAATATTATATAAGCCAGGACACTTAGATGTTAATCAGGAACTCATTACTGCAAGAAAAATGAGATTCATGTCCGCGAATAGGAAGCAATCTAACAGTACAAAGCGGTTCTCTTGTTAATGATCTGCGTGCCGTCACGTGTGATAAGTCTTAGTACACGCTTTTACTTCATCTGGATTAATTCCAGGCGTGATGTCCGACGCCTCTGAAGCTTACAATAATATCTTATTTATGCAAAGCAGAGGTGTGCCACATACGGAAATTACTGTCTGCACGTAAACACACAACTGAAATATATTTTAAAACAGTTTCCAGCAAAAAGTTCCGACGAAACTTGACGAAATGGTTCAGCAAAGAAAATTTCGGGGAGTAATATGAAAAAAAAAATCTCCACGAAATTTTCTTTGAATAGTCTGAGAGACACTAGTAGAAAAACGAGGAAATGGTTCAGCAAAGGAAATTTCGTACAGTAAAATGTAAAATTTTTACTCCTCGAAACTTTCTTTAAATACTAGAAAAACTAGAAAGAGACTAGTAGAAAAACGAGGCAATGGTCCAGCGAAGAAAATTTCGTGGAGTGAAATGAAATATTTTTACTCCACGAAATTTTCTTTGAATAGTCTGAGAGAGACTAGTAGAAAAACGAGGAAATGGTTCAGCAAAGGAAATTTCGTGGAGTAAAATATAAAACTTTTACTCCACGAAATTTTCTTTAAGTACTGGAAAAAATAGAAAAGATTAGTAGAAAAACGAGGAAATGGTTTAGCAGAGGAAATTTCGTAGAGTAAAATGTAAAATGTTTACTCCTCTAAATTTTCTTTAAATACTAGAAAAACTTGAAAGAGATTAGTAGAAAAACGAGGAAATGGTCCAGCGAAGAAAATTTCGTGGAGTGAAATGAAATAGTTTTACTCCACGAATATTTCTTTGATTACTAGTAGAAACTACACTAGTAGAAAAACGAATATTTCAGGAAGGGATATTTGATAGAGTAAATTGTAAAACTTTTACGCCACGAAATTTTCTTTAAATACCAGAAAAATTAGAAAGAGATTAGTAGAAAAACGATGAAATAGTCCAGGAAAGAGATTTGTATAAAAACGAGGAAATAGTTCAACAAAGAAAATTTCGTAGTGTAAAATGTAAATTTTTTTCTACAAGAAAATGTCTCTAAATACTATAAAACTAGAAAAAGATTGGTAGGAAAACTAGGAAATGGTTCAGAAAACAAAGTTTCGTAGAGTGATATGAAAAATTTTTACTCCACGAAATTCTCTTTAAATACTAGAAAAACTAGAAAGAGATTAGTAGAAAAACGAGGAAATGGTCCAGCGAAGAAAATATCGTGGAGTGAAATGAAATATTTTTATTCCACGAAACTTTCTTTGAATAGTTTGAACGAGACTAGTAGAAAAACGAGCCAATTTTTCAGGAAGGGAAATTTCGTAGAGTAAAATGTAAAACTTTTACTCCACGTAATTTTCTTTAAATACTAAAAAAACTAGAAAGAGTTTAGTAGAAAAATGACGAAATGGTTCAGGAAAGAGATTTGTAGAAAAACGAGGAAATGATGCAGCAAAGAAAATTTCGTAGAGTAAAATGTAACATTTTTAATACAAGAAAATTTCTTTAAATACTAGAAAACTAGAAAGAGATTAGTAGGAAAACGATGAAATGGTTCAGAAATGAAAATTTCGTAGAGTGATATGAAAAATTTTTACTCCACGAAATTCTCTTTAAATACTAGAAAAACTCGAAAGAGATTAGTAGAAAAACGAGGAAATGGTCCAGCGAAGAAAATATCGTGGAGTGAAATGAAATATTTTTACTCCACGAAACTTTCTTTGAATAGTTTGAACGAGACTAGTAGAAAAACGAGCCAATTTTTCAGGAAGGGAAATTTCGTAGAGTAAAATGTAAAACTTTTACTCCACGTAATTTTCTTTAAATACTAAAAAAACTAGAAAGAGTTTAGTAGAAAAATGACGAAATGGTTCAGGAATCAGATTTGTAGAAAAACGAGGAAATGATGCAGCAAAGAAAATTTAGTAGAGTAAAATGTAAAATTTTTACTCCACGAATTTTTCTTTAAATACTAGAAAAACTAGAAAGAGATTAGTAGAAAAACAAGCAAATGGTTCAGGAAAGAGATTTGTAGAAAAACGAGGAAATGGTTCAGAAAAGAAAATTTCGTAGAGTAAAATGTAAAATATTTACTACACGAAATTTTCGTTAAATAGTCTGAAAGAGACTAGTAATTTAATTAATTTCTGTAATTTAGATATAATTCTATAGTATTTAGATGAACTACATATCATTTCCATGAATATATTTCTAAGAAGGGTATTTTTTAAAGAATTTTTTTTATGACAGTTTGTGATCGAATTCACGAAATCGAATCAAACTTGAAACAAAACTTGTATGGAATTTCAACACTTTTTTTTTCTTTTCAATAAAATGTAATCAATTGTAGAATTTCTGTAAAAATTCTATAAAATTTTAAGAAATTTAAATTAAATCCTTTGTTGAAAATAAAATACTGCACAGCAAGAGTTAATTGTAATTTTAAGAGTATATAATTTTTATAGAAATATATATATTTTTTAGAAATATAATTACTAGATACAATAGAAGAAAACAATAGATACAATTATTTAGGAATCCGTTGCAATCTTTAAAACGCATATGGAAATATTTTTCATTTTATTGTGGAATATATGGAATTTCTATGGAAACCAGTGAAACTTTAATGGAAATTTTGCAAAAAATAAATTATATTCTGAGATGCAGATGAAGAACTGTATAAATTAATTGAAGTACAGAGACATTCTATAAAACATGTAGAATTTCAATAAAAACTTGACATTTAAATGAATACTTTGCAAAATTTAGTCAAAACCTCAAAACCCTTTGGAAAGCCTTAACATTTCTATGAAATCTATAGATTATCAATTAATTTCTGTGATTTTTAGATAGCATTCTATACTATGTAGATGAAGTGCATATCATTTCTATGAATATCTTTTTAAGTATCCTTTTTTTAAGAAGAATATTTATAAAAGTTTGTGATATAAATTTAAAAGAGAACTATCACTAAACAAGAAACAGAACTTCTGTAGAATTTCAACATAAAAATCTTTCTTTTCAAAGAAAATGTTATCAATTGTAGAATTTCTGAAATTTAATGAAATTTCAATTAAGCTCTGTGTTACAAATCAAATACTGCACTACAAGACTTAATTGGAATTGGAGGAGTATAGAATTCTTAAAGAAATATTTTTTTTGGAAATACAATTACTAGACTACAAGATTTAATTGGAATTGGAGGAGTATAGAATTTTTATAGAAATATATATATTTTTTGGAAATACAATTACTAGATACAATAGATACATTTCTATTGGAATTAGTTGTAATCTTTAAAACGCCTATGGAATTGTTTATCATTTTATTGTGGAATATATGGAATTTCTATGGAATCCAGTGAAACTTGGGAAATTTGTAAAATTTTATTGGTATTCCATGATGCAGATGAAAAACTGTATAAATTAACTGAAATACAGAGACATCCTATGAATTTTGTAGAATTTCGACAAAAACCTGACATTTAAATGAAAACATTGAAAAATTTAGATAAAACTCTATGGAAAGCTTTAACATTTCTGTGGAATCTTTGTGGAAAACATTTCTGTGGAATTTTCAAATAATTTATGATATTTATTTAGATATGTATTTAGATAAACTGCATATCATTTCTATGAATATCTTTTTAAGAACGATTTATTTAAGGAGAATTTTTATGAAAGTTTGTGATACAAACTTTAAAAAAAAACTATCGTTTTAAACTAGAAACAAAACTTCTGTGGAATTTGAAGATAAAAATATTTATTTTCAATCAAATGTTATTAATAGTAGAATTTTTGTAAATTTCTATGAATTTTTATGAAATTTAAATAAAGTTCTGTGTTGTAAATCAAATACTACACTACAAGAGTTATTTGGAATTAGAAGAATATAGAATTTTTATAGAAATATGTACTTTTTTTTAGAAATACAATTACTAGATTCAATAGAAGAATACAATAGATACAATTCTATAGGAATTAGTTATAATCTTTGGAAACCTATGGAACCTACGGAAATGAAAAATATAAAGATCCTTTCTAATTATTGCAATATCAATACTTATTAAACCTATGGAAATGTTAATCATTTTATTGTTGAATATATGAAATTTCAATGGAAACCTGTGACACTTCAATGTAAATTTGTAAAATTTATATTGTATTCTAAGATACTGATGAAAAATTGTATAAAATAACTGAAATACTGAGAGATTCTATGAAATTTGTAGAATTTCAATAAAAACCTGACATTTAAATGAGACCTTTGCAAAATTTAGACACAACCCTATGGAAAGCCTTAACATTTCTGTGGAATCTATAGATTGTCAATTCATTTCTGTGATTTAGATACAATTCTATGGTATTTAGATGAACTGCATATCATTTCTATGATTATCTTTTTAAGATATTTTTTGTTGTTGAATTTTTATGAATGTTTATATTATAAATAAAAAAAAGCTATCGAATTAAACTAGAAACACAACTTCTGCGGAATTTCAATACAAAAATCTTTCTATTCAATAAACTGTAATCATTTGTAGAATTTGTGTAAAAGTTGTATGAAATTTGATGAAATTTAAATTAAGTTCTGTATTGCAAATCAAATACTACACTACAAGAGTTAATTGGAATTAGAAGAGTATAGAGTTTTTGTAGAATTATGTATTTTTTTTAGAAATACAATTACTAGATACATTAGATACAATTCTATAGGAATTAGTTGCAATCTTTAGAACGCCTATGGAAATGTTCATCATTTTATTGTGGAATATATGGAATTTCTATTGAAACCGGTGAAACATCAATGTAAATTTGCAAAATTTAAATTATATTCTATGATGAAGATGAAGAACTGTATAAATTAACTGAAATAAATCGATATATTTAGAATTTCAATAAAAACCTGACATTTTAAATGAAAACATGGCAAAACTTAGATGGAAAGCCTATGGAAAGCCTTAACATTTTTGTGGAATCTATAGATTATCAATAAATTTCTGAGATTTAGATAGGATTGTATAGTATTTACATGAACTGCATATAATTTCTATGAATATCTTGCAGAATTTTTATGGAAGTTAGTGATATAAAAAGAAACTATCGAATTAATCAAGAAACAGCACTTTTGTGGAATTTCGATACAAAAATGTATCTTTTCTATAAAATGTTGTCAATTGTAGAATTTCTGTATAAGTTCTATAACATTTTATGAAATTGAAATTAAATGTGTTGCAAATCAAATACTACACTACAAGTGTTAATTGGAATGTATAATTTTTTTATAGAAATATATATTTTCTGTAAGAATTTTGTAGAAATTTTGTAGAAGAATAGTTTAATCAAATAATTTGATGTGGAAAAATCTGGGCAATTTATCTGTTATGTATATCATTTGTATATATGTATACAATATGTATATATATGTCCACATATATACATATATGTGGACCTATTAATCAGCGGACTGAAGCATTAGAGGTATTAATTTTTTTTAATGACATTTATTAAAAAAAACTATACGTATAACAACTAAGTATATGAAAAATGAAACATAAAAAGTATGTATAATTTATTGCAATATTTTTCGAAATACAATTTCAATTACACTTTATATACCTAAGGCAGTAATTTTTTTTTTAATTTTTATAAAGACTTAAATTGTTTTAGAAATATACTATGTCATATGTATAATTTATTTCAATATTTTTCGAAATACAGTTGCAATTGCACTTTATATTCGTAACGAAGTAATTATTTTTTTAAAATTTATATAAAGACTTAAATTGTTTTAGAAATATATTCATATAATTCATATGTATAATTTTTTTCAATATTTTTCGAAATACAATTTCAATTACACTTGATATACGTAAGAAAGTATTTTTTTTTGTAAATTTTTATAAAGACTCAAATTGTTTCAGAAATATATACGAAATGAAACATGTTTAGTATATTTTTTAGAGTACCAGGTATACCTAGAAAATTAAATATGATACTGATATACTAATATGGTAATTAAAATAAACATTATTTTCTGCAACACTTTTGATATAAATCATAATACACTGAAATATGCTTAAGACGCTTTTTTTCTGCAAAACTTTTGATATCAATCAAAATATACTGAAATATGCTTAAGACGTTTTTTTTTCTGCAAAACTTTTGATATCAATCATAATATTCTAAAATATGCTTAGGATGCTTTTTTTCTGCAAAACTTTTGATATCAATCATAATATACTGAACTATACTTATGATGGTTTTTTTTCTGCAAAACTTTTGATATCAATCATAATATGCTGAAATATGCTTAAGACGTTTTTTTTTTCTTCAAAACTTTTGCTGTCAATCATAATATGCTGAAAACTTTTTGTGTTTATTGTGTAACTTTTGTTTCAGGACAGAGCGACTCCACTGTTCATAGCTGCACAAAACGGCCACTTCAAAATACTCATATACCTGCTGGCACAAGGATCAGAAGCTGATTCCAGAAGAACTGATGGAGCCACACCACTCTGGATCTCTGCACAAATGGGGCACGATCACATCGTCGCACAACTCCTCAAATCAGGAGCAAGAGTGGACTCTGCCAGACATGTAAGCATATATCAAAATTAACCATTTACTGGAGCTTTACTGAAATTTAAAAAAAAACGATATTTGCATTGAAGCTGTACACAAGAATTGAATAAGAAATGTAAAATAATTCCTCGAAGCAAAGCTGGTTTCTCAAGGACTACGTTTTGATTTTTTTTTAAACTGTTTGTGATCTAGCTAGTCTTGATTTTAAACTTTAATATGAATATCTTTTTAAGAAAGTGGAAGAGTATAGAATTTTTATAGAAATATATATTTTTTGTAGAAATACAATTATTAGATACAATAGAAGAATACAATAGATACAATTCTATAGGAATTAGTTGCAATCTTTAGAACGCCTATGGAAATGTTTATCATTTATATGATAAATGGAATGAGGAATATATGGAATTTCTATGGAAAACAGTGAAACTGCAATGGAAATGTTGAAAATAAATTTTTTGAAGTTTTTTTTTAAACTGTTTGTGATCTAGCTAGTCTTGATTTTAAACTTGTGACAGAATACTGTTAACAATAAAGGTTTTGTTTTTAAACTACATATACAGGGTGAGTTTTTTTCATTTTAAGCATTGGGATCTCGAAAACTAGAAGACATAGAGATTCGGTTAAATGAGTGAAGAGTTGTTGTTTTACGAGCTTATGCAAGATATGCTTTTGTTTTTTTTTAAAGAAGAACATAGTTTTTGAGTTATAATACAAATCCTATCTTTTTTAAATGGCAGTCATAGTTGGCTTTGACATTTTTAAAACGGACTTTTTTTTTCTCTTTATAGCGATTAGCGAGATACGCTTTTGTTTTTTTGAAAGAAGAACACAGTTTTTGAGTTAATATACGAACTTTATCTTTTTTAAATGGCAGTCATAGTTGGCTTTGACATTTTTAAAACGGACTTTTTTTTCTCTTTATAGCGATTACTTTGATAAATAAATGACATCTTCGAAAATTAACTTTATGACAAACTTACTTTGACAAATAAACACGATACAGGACTATTTGTATTATTGACAGTAGTAAAAACAGTGGAGTTAGCCATGGATTTTTTCCCTCTTACTGCGAGAATTCTATTAATTTTTCTATTCTAAATATACTAAATTCTGTTCAAATTATACGAACGAAAATTCCTGCATCTCATTTATTTATGAAAGTTAGTATAGCAAACCTTATATCGTTATAAAGAGAAAAAAAAAATCTTTTTAAAATGTCAAAGCCAACTATGACTGTCATTTAAAAAAGATAAAGTTCGTATATTAACTCAAAAACTGTGTTCTTCTTTCAAAAAACAAAAGCATATCTCGCTAATCGCAATAAAGAGAAAAAAAAGTCCGTTTTAAAAATGTCAAAGCCAACTATGACTGCCATTTAAAAAAGATAAAGTGTTTTTTTTTCAAAAACAATAGCATATTTTGCATAAGCTCTTAAAATGACAACTCTTTCCTCATTTAACTGAATCTCAATGTTTTATGGTTTCCAAGATCCCAATGCTTTACATGAAAAAAAACTCACCCTGTATACTGTACAAACACAAAATTTCAAATGAAAATCTTTACTATTGTATTTTACAGAAGTGTTTCACACTTAAAACGGCTTTTCTTTAGCAAAATTTAGAAAAAGGTATGCCCTTTTCCTCGACGGTCTACATATGTATATACTCATGCCAACCGCTTTTGTAAAAGTCTATGGGATTCTCGAAAAAATAAATATTTTTCAAAGAATTCTTCCTTACATAGTCGATAGATACCTTTCTCCTCAAAAGAAATACTTTCAACTTTCAATCACTTACGTTCTTCTGGAAGAAACCTTCAAGTAATTTAATGGAACGCTCTGTATATTGTTATTTTTGATTTTTTTTTAACTTTTCTGTTAAATTTCGAACATCTTTAGTAGAGATTTATGGACACTTATCTTTTATATCTTAAACAAAATACTTTCAATCACGTACGTTCTTCTGGAAGAAACCTTTAAGTAATTTAATGGAACGCTCTGTATATTGTTATTTCTAATTTTTTTTTTTTGGCTCTTCTGTTGAATTTCGAACATCTTTAGTAGAGATTTATGGACATTTATCGTTTCTATCTTAAAAAAAACACTTTCAATCACGTACGTTCTTCTGGAAGAAACCTTCAAGTAATTTAATAGAACGCTCTGTATATTGTTTTTTTTTTTTTGGCTTTTCTGTTGAATTTCGAACATCTTTAGTAGAGATTTATGGACACTTATCTTTTCTATGTTAAAAAAAAACTTTCATTCAAATACGCTCTTCTGGAAGAAACCTTTAAGTAATTTAATGAAACGCTCTGTATATTGCTATTATTAATTTTTTTTTTTGCTTTTCCGTTAAATTTCGAACTATTTTGGCAGAGATTTATGCACACTTATATTTTCTATATTAAAAAAAAGTACGCTTTTGCGTTAAATTTCGAACATCTTTCGTACAGATTTATGGACACTTATCTTTTCTATCTTAAAAAAATACTTTCAATCACGTACGTTCTTCTGGAAGAAACCTTTAAGTAATTTAATGGAACGCTCTGTATATTGTTATTTTCGATTTTTTTTTTGCTTTTCTGTTAAATTTCGAACATCTTTACTAGAGATATGGACACTTATCTGTTCTATCTTTAAAAAAAATACTTTCAACTTTGAATCACTTACGTTCTTCTGGAAGAAACCTTCAAGTAATTTAATGGAACGCTCTGTATATTATTATTTTTGTTTTTTTTTTTCTGGCTTTTCTGTTAAATTTCGAACATCTTTAGTAGAGATTTATGGACACTTATCTTTTGTATCTTAAAAAAAAATGCTTTTAACTTTCAATCATTTTCGTTCTTCTGGAAGAAACCTTCAAGTAATTTAATGGAAAGCTCTGTATATTGTTATTTTTGATTTTTTTTTAATTTTCTGTTAAATTTCGAACATCTTTAGTAAAGATTTATGGACACTTATCTTTTCTATCTTAAACAAAATACTTTCAATCACGTACGTTCTTCTGGAAGAAACCTTCAAGTACTTTAATGGAACGCTCTGTAAACTGTTATTTTAGATTTTTTTTTTCGTGCTTTTCCGTTAAATTTCGAAGCTCTTTAGCAGAGATTTATGGACACTTATCTTTGTTATCTTAAAAAAAATACTTTCAACTTTCAATCACTTACGTTCTTCTGGAAGAAACCTTCAAGTAATTTAATGGAACGCTCTGTATATTGTTATTTTTGATTCTTTTTGGCTTTTCTGTTAAACTTCGAACATTTTTAGTAGAGATTTATAGACACTTATCTTTTCTATCTTAAAATAAAAAATACTTTCAATCACGTACGTTCTTCTGGAAGAAACCTTTAAGTAATTTAATAGAACGCTCTGTTTATTGTTATTTTTGATTTTTTTTGGATTTTCTGTTAAATTTCGAACATCTTTAGTAGAGATTTATGGACACTTATCTTTTCTATCTTAAACAAAATACTTTCAATCACGTACGTTCTTCTGGAAGGAACCTTCAAGTAATTTAATGGAATGCTCTGTATATTGTTATTTTTGATTTTTTTTTTTGGCTTTTCGGTTAAATTTCGAACATCTTTAGTAGAGATTTATGGACACTTATCTTTTCTATGTTAAAGAAAAATGTTTTCAATCACGTATGTTCTTCTGCAAGAAACCTTCAAGTAATTTAATGGAACGCTCTGTATATTGTTATTTCTAATTTTTTTTTTTTGGCTCTTCTGTTGAATTTCGAACATCTTTAGTAGAGATTAATGGACATTTATCGTTTCTATCTTAAAAAAAAACACTTTCAATCACGTACGTTCTTCTGGAAGAAACCTTCAAGTAATTTAATAGAACGCTCTGTATATTGTTTTTTTTTTTGCTTTTCTGTTGAATTTCGAACATCTTTAGTAGAGATTTATGGACACTTATCTTTTCTATGTTAAAAAAAAACTTTCATTCAAATACGCTCTTCTGGAAGAAACCTTTAAGTAATTTAATGAAACTCTCTGTATATTGCTATTATTAATTTTTTTTTTTGCTTTTCCGTTAAATTTCGAACTATTTTGGCAGAGATTTATGCACACTTATATTTTCTATATTAAAAAAAAGTACGCTTTTGCGTTAAATTTCGAACATCTTTCGTACAGATTTATGGACACTTATCTTTTCTATCTTTAAAAAAAATGCTTTCAACTTTCAATGGTTCGTTCTTCTGGAAGAAACTTTCAAGAAATTTAATGGAACGCTCTGTATATTGTTATTTTTGATTTTTTTTGATTTTCTGTTAAATTTCGAACGTCTTTAGTAGAGATTTATGGACACTTATCTTTTCTATCTTAAAAAAAATCTTCAATCACGTACGTTCTTCTGGAAGAAACCTTCAAGTATTTTAATGGAACGCTCTGTATATTGTTATTTTTGATTCTTTTTGGCTTTTCTGTTAAACTTCGAACATTTTTAGTAGAGATTTATAGACACTTATCTTTTCTATCTTAAAATAAAAAATACTTTCAATCACGTACGTTCTTCTGGAAGAAACCTTTAAGTAATTTAATAGAACGCTCTGTATATTGTTATTTTTGATTTTTTTTTTTGTTTTTCCGTTAAATTTCGAACCTCTTTAGCAGAGATTTATGCACTTATCTTTTCTATCTTAAAAAAAAAATGCTTTCAGCTTTCAATCACGTACGTTCTTCTGGAAGAAACTTTCAAGTAATTTAATGGAACACTGTGTATATTGTTATTTTTGTTTTTTTTTTTTTGCTTTTCCGTTAAATTTCGAACATCTTTAGTAAAGATTTATACCTTTTGTATCTTTCTGCATTTGATGTTTGAATTAAACGATTCCCAATGGATTCTGCAAGGAATTGTACCCTATTTAATTTTTCAGGACGGAGCAACTCCATTATTTAAGGCGTCGCACAAATGCCATTCCGCAGTAGTCGGAGAACTCCTGAAATACAGACCGTCCCTAGGAATTTTACCAGTAAGTACACATTCAAAGTAAACTAAATTAGATTTATTTTTGTTCTCTTGGAGTTTAGTATTCCTTATGGGAACCAACAAATATGCCTTCGTTATTTGGCAATACTAATTACTTTAATAATCCTAATGGGAACTAACGAATATGTCTTCGTTATTTGGTAATAATAATTAGTAATAATTTATTATATAGTACGTCTCAAATTAAACCACCCAATTCGCCATTTCCATGCTCCAGATGGCAATTATCTTTCTGTAGAGAAAAGTAAAAAACATAACTCTGGCAACTGCGTAAATTTTTAATTATTTTAAAGGTGACAGCTGTCACTGTCAGTTTGAAACAATTTCATATATTTACTGATTATGCCTTGAATTAATTTACAAAAACGAGTTTCGTTTTTGTAAATTGTCGATCAATTCTAAGTAAGACATACAAATAAGACTGATTTATTATAAATCTTGAAACTTAACTGATGACATTGACAGAAACAAAATGATAATAGATGGATATTACAGATACCTGTTCTAAATGTTGGCTTAGTTGCCAGATTTACTTATTTTGGTTTTACCCTAAATAAGCGCCATCTGGTGGATGGCAATGGCCATTTGGGTGGTTTAATTTGAAACGCCCTGTAGATTAAAATTGCAAAATATTTTAACAATGTAGTAATTATTAATCGATGCAATATTACATTATTATTAATATTAGAATTACTTCCTGATTTCATATTGAATTATTTAAAGAACGGCGAAAGTGCTCTGCATGCAGCAGCCCTCGTGGGCTGCCTTCCAGTCTGCAAGCAGCTCATAGGAGCTGGAGCAGATCCCAATCTGAAGAACCAGGAGGGCTACACACCAGCAGATCTTGCTTTCAACGCCAAACACAACGTCGTCAGTGACTACTTGAAGACCTGCACGAAAAGGGTGCCCAAATGACACAGGGTGAAGGAAATTAGCTCTTTCATTCCTATGAACAATAACAATAACGACGGCGAAGACGGAGTCGAGGGTGCCTTGGGTTTAATCCGAGATTAAATTAGTCCATTAAATTCGTATGGAATATCAATAGAGATGTCAATTAAATTTATATGCGCCATTCATAAATGGTCTGAAATTCTCTATTAATTCCTAGACGAATATGTCAATTGGCTGTGCCTAGAGCTGTCAATTGAATTTAGGTTAACTTTTGGTCTTGTCACAGAATTGCATTAAGGCTAATTAATAGATTTTACTTTTGAACCAGAACTGCCCTTGCTTATCTACTGTGAAAAAATACCTGCAGTTATTTAATGTGTTCTTTACATTGATATTTTATTTCTTCTTCATTACTTTTGAAATGCAAATTAAATAGAGTTTATACTGTAATAGTTGCAGGTTGATCTTCTAATTATAATTATTCTTTATTTAGCTAAAACTAAAACTAACGACAAAACTATTGTACAACTATTCTGGAAAAATCTATAGAGTTTAATTCATGACAAGACCCAATTGCCTTTGGATAATATCACTTGACTCCGTTGGTGCATCATGACTTGTTACTTATACTAATTAAATCTGTGTAAAGAGGTACAGAAGTATTAATTGATCCATGTAAATATATTTATTGAGTTTGTATAGATATATCGATTGACTATGGGTATAGATATGAATGACTTACTCGTGGACTGTTTATATAAAAAAAAAACGATGTAGTTATTTGGTAATATTGTTGGTTTCTAGGTTAACACATGAGGTTTTGTATCTGAGAAATTATCATTATCACATGTGATATTACTAAATTTTTGTTATAAGTTTAACCGTTATTTATTGTTCGTAATGTTAACACATGAGGATTTGTAATAGTTGTCTTTGAAATTATCATTATCACATGTGATATTACTAAATTTTTGTATAAGTTTTGTTAACATATGAGGTTTTGTAACAGTTATCTTTGAAATTATCATTATCACATGTGATATTACTAAATTTTTGTTATGAATTTAACTGTTATTTATTGTTTGTAATGTTAAGACATGAGGTTTTGTAACAGTTCTCTGGGAAATTATCATTATCACATGTGATATTACTAAATTTTTGTTATAAGTTTATCTGTTATTTATTGTTTGTAATGTTAACAAGGATTTGTAAAAGTTATATTTAAAATTATCATTGTCACATGTGACGTTAATAATTTTTTGTTATAAGTTTAACTGTTATTTATTGTTTGTAATTAAAATAATCTGATTGACTTTCAGCCATTTGTGATTACAAAACCAAAATTTGTTCGTTTTCACTTTGGTTATTGGTTCTTATTAAAATTTCTGATTAAAAAAAATATATTGTTTTTGTTGAATTTTTTTAAATTTTTATTACTGTATCAGAGTCATAAATTCTGCACGATCCCTGAATTTTTTTTTCACTACTAACATATTTAAAATGTATAATCCAAATTTTTTATTATAGATACAAAATTTAATGTCAAAAAGTTTATCTGTTATTTATTGTTTGTAATGTTAATACATGAGGATTTGTAACAGTTATCTTTGAAATTATCATTATCACATGTAACGTTACTAAATTTTTGTAATAAGTTTGACTGTTATTTATTGCTTGTAGTTAAAATAATCTAATAGACTTTCAGCCATTTCTGATTACAAAACCAAAATTTGTTCGTTTTCACTTTGGTTATTGGTCCTTATTAAAATTGCTGATTAAAAAAATATATTGTTTTTGTTTAAAATATTTTTACTTGTATTACTGTATCCGAATCATAAATTCTGGACGATCCCTGAAAATTTATTCACAACTAACATATTTAAAATGTATAATCCAATTTTTTTTATTATAGATACAAAATTTAATGTCAATAAGTTTATCTGTTATTTATTGTTTGTAATTATAATAATCTGATTGAGTTTCAGCCATTCCTGATTACAAAACAAAAATTTGTTCGTTTTCACTTTGGTTTTTGGTTCTTATTAAAATTGCTGATTAAAAAAATATATTGTTTTTGTTTAAAATACTTTTATTTTTATTACTGTATCCGAATCATAAATTCTGCACGATCCCTAAAAATTTATTCACTGCTAACATATTTATAATATAAAATCCATTTTTTTTATTATACATACAAAATTTATTGTCAACATTTGAGCAAGTGTTGAGGTATGACACTTGCTAAAATTTTGACATTAAATTTGGTTTGCATTTTTATAAATGACCGAAATATCTTCTATTTTTAAATTGTAGAAGTCGGAATTCAAAAATTCAGAAGTCAGGAAGTCATAAATTCTGCATGATCTATGAAAATTAATTTACTACTAACATATTTAAAATGTCAAATACATTTTTTTTATTATACATTTGGTGTATCACTTGCTCTAATTTTGATATTAAATTTTTTTGCATTTTTTTCTTTGAAATTATTAAAATTTCTACTGTTTTCAAATTGTAGATGTCAGAATTCAGAAATTCAGAAGTCAGGAAGTCATAAGTTCTCCATTATCTATGAAAATTAATTCACTACTAACATATTTAAAATGTCAATTACATTTTTCTTATTATACATTTAGTGTATGGTATGCTCAAATTTTGACATTAAATTTTTTTGCATTTTTATTATTGAAATGATTAAAATTTCTACTGTTTTCAAATTGTAGATGTCAGAATTCAGAAATTCGGAAATTAGAAAGTCATGCATTCTGCACGATCCCTCAAATTAATTTACTGCTAACATATTTAAAATGTCAATTATTTTTTTTATTATACATTTTGAGTATGACACTTTAGACATTAAATTTTGTTTGCGTTTTTTTCTTTAAAATGACCGAATGGATACTAACATCTGTCATTGCAGATGTTACCTGTTGTGTAAGCCTTAATGGCATTTGACACCAATGAATTATTATTATTACTATTATTGTTATACAATATAGGCAATTCAGAATATATGTGTTCAGCAGGTAGTATAAATTGAAGTCATTCAATTAAAATTGGTAAGTTTATTGATGAAATACTTTCTCGTATAGAAGCAAATCTTTATCAAATTTTGGATTGATCATTTGAATTTACAACAGGTTTGAAAATTTCACACATCAAATTAGCTCATAATTATAAACATTTAAATTGAAAGTTTGTTTGGTAACCACTTAACAGGAAAATAAGACACATCTACAAATTCTACAGATTTCCAAATAACTATCATGATTTCTGGAGTTTTTTCAATAATTTTGAGATACAAAATGCAAGTTGGTTGACATTTTTGAACAATTTCCAAGATTTTACAATAATTGTCTAAATTTCGCAATAAAAATCAATAATTCCAGACATTTTTCTTGATAATTTTTATTGATTTGTACACATTTCTCAATAATTAACAAGATTTTGAGAAATTTTCCAATAATTGCCGCAATTTTTCAATATTTTTTCGAAAATTCCACAGATTTCCAAATAACCCGAGATTAAAAAAATGCAAATTGGGTGACATTTTCCCAAGACTTCTTAATATTTTACCAGATTTCCACAGATGTCCGAATAAATATCTCATATCCATATCCCATTAATTAACATGATTACGAGATATTTTTCAATAATTTCGAGTTCATTAAAATTATAAAATCCAAATTAGTTGACACAATTGACACGAGTATTACATACATTTTTTCATTCTACATTTTTTTCAATAATTATTAAAATATCTAAACACTAGAGTCAATATTCCGAGAAATTTTCCAATAGTTTCCACGATTTCTCAATATTTTCGAACATTTTCTACATCAATATTATGGGATACATTAACTATCATGATTTCTGGAGATTTTTCAACAATTTCGAGATAAAAAATGCAAATTGGTTGAAATTTTTTAATAATTCCTAAGATTTCTTATTATTTTTCCAGATTTCCACAGATGTCCCATAAAATATCCCATATCCATATCCCATATCCATATCCCATTAATTAACAAGATTTTGAGATATTTGTCAATAATTTCGAGATCATTAAAATCAGAAAATCCAAATTGGTTCACACTATTGACACAATTATTACATACATTTTCTTATTCGACATAATTTTCGATAATTTCTAGAATATCTAAACATTTCTAAATTCCATTAATATTCCGAGACATTTTTCAATAGTTTCTAATATTTCTCAATATTTTCGAACATTTTCTACAGAAACATTATGGGATACATTAACTATCATGATTTCTGGAGATTTTTCAACAACTTCAAGATAAAAATGCAAAGTGGTTGACATTTTTCAATAATTTCCAAAATGTCTCAATAATTTTAGATTGATTTCCACTGAATGAAAATAACATATCTATTCATCCCAATAAATAACAATAATTCCAGAGATTTTTAAATAATCCCAAAATTTCCCAATAATTTTCGACATTTCTAGATATATCTCAATAATTCTTCAGACCTTTTGAGAATTCACATTGGTTTTCGAAATTTCCACAGATTCCCAATAATTATCAATAGTTCGAGAGAGATTTCCACAGATGGATTTCTACTGAATGAAAATAAAATATCAATTTATCCCAATAAATAACAATAATTTCAGAGATTTTTAAATAATCCCAAAATTTCACAATAATTTTCGACATTTCTAGATATATCTCAATAATTCTTCAGATTTTCAGAGATTTCACATTGATTTTCGAAATTTCCACAGATTTCCCAATAATTATCAATAATTCCAGAGATTTTTCAACAGTTCCAAAGATTTCTCATTAACAAATTGCTAGTAAAATCTCAACTTAGTATTTTTACAAAAAAAGTTAAGACACTCAATAATTCTTCCGATTT
This sequence comes from Othius punctulatus, assembly GCA_951805005.1. NCBI lineage: Eukaryota > Metazoa > Arthropoda > Insecta > Coleoptera > Staphylinidae > Othius > Othius punctulatus. The sequence continues at coordinate 5,809,747 of OX638141.1, read as the reverse complement.
TGAGAGATTTCACATTGATTTTCGAAATTTCCACAGATTTCCCAATAATTATCAATATTTCCAGAGATTTTTCAATAAATCCAAAGATTTCCCATTAACAAATTGCTGGTAAAATCTCAACTTAGTACTTTTACAAAAAAGTTATGACACTGTAAAGAGAATTAAGAGCTCTAAAAAATATTTAAAATATCTAAACATTAGAGTCAATATTCATACAAAAACAGTATGGGATAAATTAACTAGTATGATTGCTGGAGATTTTTCAACAATTTCGAGATAAACAAATCTGATATGAATATTTAATTATAAACAAAACGTCAATTCTATTTAACATATCGACATTTTAATATTAAAAATGTACAACACAAATTCAGTACTTTTCAGAAATCTGATATTAATTGTTTGTTATTTGAAAATATAATTATAAACAAATCGCCAATTCAATTGGACATATCGTCAGTTTAACACCAAAAATTGATAACTAAAATTCAGTACTTTTCAGAAATTTGATATTGTTTGTTATTTGAAAATTTAATTATAAACAAAACCTTAATTGAATTGAACATATCATCAATTTAATACCAAAAATTTATAACTCAAATTCAGTAGTTTTCAGAAAAAGTTTTTCATTTTCTCTAGCATAATAGTTTCCACGATTTCTCAATATTATCGAACATTTTCTACAGAAACATTATGGGATACATTAACTATCATGATTTCTGGAGATTTTTCAACAGTTTCGAGATAAAAAATGCAAATTGGTTGACATTTTTCAATAATTTTAAAGATTTCTCAATCATTTTAGAGATTTCCACAGCTGGATTTCCACTGAATAACAATAATATATCTATTTATCCCAATAAATAACAATAATTTCAGAGATTTTTAAATAATCCCAAAATTTCCAAATAAATTTACACATTTCTAGATATATCTCAATAATTCGTCAGATTTTGAGAGTTTTCACGTTGATTTTCGAAATTTCCACAGATTTCCCAATAATTATCAATAATTCCAGAGATTTTTCAATAAATCCAAAGATTTCCCATTAACAAATTGCTAGTAAAATCTCAACTTAGTATTTTTACAAAAAAGTTATGACACTCAATAATTCTTCAGATTTTGAGAGATTTCACATTGATTTTCAAAATTTCCACAGATATTTCCCAATAATTATCAATAATTCCAGAGATTTTTCAATAAATCCAAAGATTTCCCATTAACAAATTGCTGGTAAAATCTCAACTTAGTATTTTTACAAAAAAGTTATGACACTGTAAAGAGAATTAAGAGCACTAAAAAAGATTTAAAATATCTAAACATTAGAGTCAATATTCCAGGAAATTTTCCAATAGTTTCCGCGATTTCTCAATATTTTCGAACATTCTCTACAGAAACAGTATGGGATAAATTAACTATTATGATTTCTGGAGATTTTTCAACAATTTCGAGATAAAAAATGCAAATTGGTTGACATTTTTCATTAATTTCCAAGATTTCCCATTATCAATTGCTAAAAAAAATCTCAACTTAGTATTTTTACAAAAAAATGATGACACTGTAAAGAGAATTACGAGTTCTACAAAAGATTTTAAATAAAAAAATTCAAATTCCATTTAAAAAAAAATGTCAATGATTAATCAGAAGTCAAAAATTACTTACATCATATTTTTTTTAAGTGCGTAAGAAAATGTATACAATAAATAACGAAAATCGACCTGTTCGAGGATTTTGTATTCATCAGGGACTTGGCAGGAGCACAGGAGAAATTTTCCAATAGTTTCTACGACTTCTCAATACTTTCGAACATTTTCTGGAGAAACATTGTGGGATACATTAACTATCATGATTTCTGGAGATTTTTGAACAATTTCGGGATAAAAAAATGCAGATTGGTTGACATTTTTCAATAATTTCAAAAATTTCTCAATAATTTTAGAGATTTTCACAGATGGATTTCCACTGAATGAAAATAAAATATCAATATATCCCAATAAATAATAATAATTTCAGAGATTTTTAAATAATCCTAAAATTTCCCAATAATTTTCGACACTTCTAGATATGTCTCAATAATTCTTCAGATTTTGAGAAATTTCCACAGATTTCCCAATAATTATCAATAATTCCAGAGATTTTTCAATAAATCCAAAGACTTCCCATTAACAAATTGCTAGTAAAATCTCAACTTAGTATTTTTACAAAAAAGTTATGACACTCAATAATTATTCAGATTTTGAGAGATTTCACGTTGATTTTCGAAATTTCCACAGATATCCCAATAATTATCAATAATTTCAGAGATTTTTCAATAAATGCAAAGATTTCCCATTAACAAATTGCTAGTAAAATCTCAACTTACTATTTTTACAAAAAAGTTATGACACTGTAAAGAGAACTAAGAGCTCTAAAAAAGATTTAAAAAGAAATCAAATTCCATTTTAAAAAATGTCAATGATCAATCATAAGTCAAAAATTACTTACATCATAATTTTTTTAAGTGCGTGAGAAAATGTATACAATAAAAATCTAAAATCCATGCTCATGTTCTCTTAGGGTAATTTCTTGAGTTCTTAATTAGTTTCCATGCTTATTTTTTCTTAGACTAATTTCTTGAGTTTTTAATTAGTTTCCATGCTAATGTTTTCTTAGGGTATTTTCTTGAGTTCTTGATTAGATTTCATGGTAATTTGTTCTTAGGGTACTTTTGACGATTTTGTATTCATCAGGGACTTGGCAGGAGCACTTTGGATCCATATTCCAAAAATACCCTGTATACAGGGTGATTTTGGAAGATCACCAAAAAAAATTGAGAGATGAAAACCCATGTAATTTTAAACATATAAACATATGTCCTATATCGATAACTTAATGAATTAGAAGACTTAAAAGTTTTTCATTTTGTCAATGGTTACTAGAGGAACATCAACAAGTATATTTCACCTTTTCTATTTATTGAAAAAACAACATTTTTATGAAGTACTTATATGCATTAGAATATTCGTGCGCTATTTTAATTATTTCGTACCTTTTACAATATTTTTTTTACGATCCTAGGCGTAAATTAAACTGGAAAATCTTATTAAAATTTGAAATTAGGACACGAATGTTTTTTTTGCAGTACATTACATTTCATGCAGCCCTGGTATAAGTTTCACAAATGTTTCTTGTAGGTATATTGGTACTTAACAATTGTTACATATAGTTATTATCGTGCCTTAATGTAAAATATTTCAGTCTATAAAATGTATTTAATTGTTTCTTATTGTTTTGTATGTAAAATATTTCAGTCTATAAAATGTATTTAATTGTTTTTTATTGTTTTCTTCTTAATTGTATTCTCAATGCATTTAATTGTATTGTATTTGGCACAGAATTTTTACTTTGCAGCCCCCTGCAATACATTTTAATCACACCAATACACTAACATCTAAAAATTAGTTGCAATCGAAAATTTTCTTTTATAATCGTTAGAAGCAGCCCACACACAAACTGACTAATATTCATTGGTGCGTTTCATAATCATTGGTACGTTTCTATTATCTTCTATTTGCTCTTCCTATGTTATCACTATTTGTACTGGCGTATTTTGTACACATTGAAACTATAGTGGCCATATCTACATTACAACTACCTGCACATAAATTCAGAAGACTATGTGAGCACCTACATTCAAACTAATCACCTGCCCAAGGACACATGCAAATTGCTACTCGTGTTAGCTACAAATACATTGGTAAACAAGATAAGGCTTGACTGCCATGCCCATTAATGACCGATTGTCCGAGCTTCAGCAGGTAAGTCAGACCAAGCCAATTGAAATGGTGTCAGTAGCAATTCAGTGTTCAATAGAAAAGTGGTCATGGTACGATGGATTCAAATGGGGATGGCAAGGAACAGGGACAAGTGGAAAAGATACATGCCATGGTGAAGAATGTAAGCAAACTTATCGATAAGGTGGAGGAGAATTCCAAGACTTGTGAGGACATATTGGTGGGAAGATGCAAAGCTCAAACACCAAAAGGTAATACATAACAAAGTAATTTAAAACTACCCATTTAAAAAATTAAGCCAAAGCCAAATAATTTATTTGCATTGAAAATTTATAGTCATATCAGTGTAGGTCTAAATACTTTCCAGGCATTGATTTCTTGCTCAGTTTATATTTAAAATATTCAGTGGGAGCCAAAGCCAAACAATTTATTTGGATTAAAAAATAATTGCCATATCAGTGATTTATTCTATTTATTCTACTTTTTACTATTTCTTTTTGCTTTTTTTTAAACCTGGCAATAGTTTTTAAAAATTTGACTGTTGATCAACTAGAAATTGAAAATTTACTAGTAATCTTTGAAATTTCGATGGAAATAAAACATAGGCACTGCAATTTTGACAGTAATCATTGATATTTTGACAGTAATTATTGAAACTTTGACAGTATTTACTGAAAATTGAAAAATTGAAAACCTGGCAATAATTTTTGAAATTTTGACTGTAATGACCAACTACAAATTGAAAATTTACTAATAATCTTTGAAATTTCGATGGACATAAAACTTTAGCACTGCAATTTTGACAGAAATCATTGAATTTTGACGGTATTTACTGAAAATTTACTAAAAATTGAAAACCTGACAATTTTTATTTAATCAATTGCCATTTTACCTTGCGGTGTTGACGTTTTGTGTACAGTGTTATTTTATTTATATCTCATTTGTGCTATTCTACTTTTTACTATTTCTTTGTACTTTTTTTTAAAACCTGGCAATAGTTTTTAAAAATTTGACTGTTGATCAACTAGAAATTGAAAATTTACTAGTAATCTTTGAAATTTCGATGGAAATAAAACATAGGCACTGCAATTTTGACAGTAATCATTGATATTTTGACAGTAATTATTGAAACTTTGACAGTATTTACTGAAAATTGAAAAATTGAAAACCTGCCAATAATTTTTGAAATTTTGACTGTAATGACCAACTACAAATTGAAAATTTACTAATAATCTTTGAAATTTCGATGGACATAAAACTTTAGCACTGCAATTTTAACAGAAATCATTGAATTTTGACGGTATTTACTGAAAATTTACTAAAAATTGAAAACCTGACAATTTTTATTTAATCAATTGCCATTTTAGCTAGCGGTGTTGACGTTTTGTGTACAGTGTTATTTTATTTACATCTCATTTGTGCTATTCTACTTTTTACTATTTCTTTGTACGTTTTTTTTAAAACCTGGCAATAGTTTTTAAAAATTTGACTGTTGATCAACTACAAATTGAAAATTTAGTAGTAATCTTTGAAATTTCGATGGAAATAAAACATAGGCACTCCAATTTTGACAGTAATCATTGATATTTTGACAGTAATTATTGAAACTTTGACAGTATTTACTGAAAATTGAAAAATTGAAAACCTGGCAATAATTTTTGAAATTTTGACTGTAATGACCAAGTACAAATTGAAAATTTACTAATAATCTTTGAAATTTCGATGGACATAAAACTTTAGCACTGCAATTTTGACAGAAATCATTGAATTTTGACGGTATTTACTGAAAATTTACTAAAAATTGAAAACCTGACAATTTTTATTTAATCAATTGCCATTTTACCTTGCGGTGTTGACGTTTTGTGTACAGTGTTATTTTATTTATATCTCATTTGTGCTATTCTACTTTTTACTATTTCTTTGTACTTTTTTTTAAAACCTGGCAATAGTTTTTAAAAATTTGACTGTTGATCAACAAGAAATTGAAAATTTACTAGTAATCTTTGAAATTTCGATGGAAATAAAACATAGGTACTGCAATTTTGACAGTAATCATTGATATTATGACAGTAATTATTGAAATTTTGATAGTATTTACTGAAAATTGAAAAATTGAAAACGTGGCAATAATTTTTGAAATTTGGCTGTAATGATCAACTACAAATTGAAAATTTACTAGTGATCTTTGAAATTTCGATTGAAATGAAACTTATGCACTGAAATTTTGACAGTTATCATTGAAATTTTCATAGTGCAAAAAATCCCATCTTGAAATTTGTATTTATTTCCTTTTTATATAAATTAAGCTAGCTGTAATTACTGCAACTATTACAGTAATTATTACTGTTATACTATGTAAATGTAGATTTTTTGCTGATATATATTATATTTATTATTATTTATTATTATTATTATTAATGACACAAGTTGTGTGTGATGACGTTGGTTTTATTAAATGAAAGTGTATTAGAGTGGGCGATATGTTTGGGTAGGTCTAAATATTTTCCAAATAATGATTTCTTGCTCAGTTGCTACTTACTAGAAGAATAAAAAAATAAAAAAAATAATAATGAAAATACTTATAAGCAAACGTTCTGATATTCATCAGTGATGTAGGTCTAAATATTTTCCAGATATTGATTTCTTGCTCAGTTGCTACTTACTAGAACAATTTAAAAAAAAATAATGAAAATACTTATAAGCAAAAGTTCTGATATTCACCAGTTTGAAAATAGAAATTTAAATTTGTACAAATCCAAAATAATTTTTAGTGAATGTTTGCACTAAACCAGCATCTTTTAAGACAAATTTTCATATCTAGATTTTGTTACAAGAACTACCTTTAGTTCTTTTTTAGTAGTTCTTATAACAAAATCTAGATATGAAAATTTGTACAAATCGAAAATAATTGTTAGTAAATGTTTGCACTAAATCAGCATTTGGAGGTAATTTTTATAACAAAGTCTAAATTTGATAATTTGTATAAATCGACAATAATTGTTAGTGAATGTTTGCACTAAACCAGCATTTTGAAGGTAGTTTTTATAACAAAATCTAAATTTGAAAATTTGTACAAATCGACAATAATTGTTAGTGAATGTTTGCACTAAGCCAGCATTTGTAGGTAGCTTTTATAACAAAGTCTATAACTTTTCAAGTTCAAATTGAGACCAATCAAGTTCAAATTGAGACCAATCAAGTTCAAATTGAGACTAATCAATTTCAAATTGAGGCCAATCAAGTTCAAATTGATATCAATCAATTTCAAATTGAGATTAAACAAAATCAAGTTGACACTAAACAATATCAAGTTGATAGTAAACAAATAAAATTTATTATGACAACTTGATATTGTTTAGTGTCAACCTGATTTTGTTTAGTCTCAATTTGAAATTGATTGGTCTCAATTTGAACTTGATTGGTCTCAATGTGAAATTGATTGGTCTCAATTTGAACTTGATTGGTCTCAATTTGAACGTGATTGGTCTCAATTTGAACTTGAAAAGGTATAGATCTCAATCCTTTCTATCATCTTCATTTCGATCAGATTTATTTGTCAAGATCCAACAGTAACAAATCATGCCACATATGAAGGAGGAGTACTGACTATTATTGTTATCACTATTATTAATTTTTAGAACAGCAAATGACGCTCGAGGCAACTTTCAAAGACTCAGAACTGATAAGTTTCAAGATCTCCAGAGAACTGAAGGCAATGAAAGACGACCTGAAGAATGACAAACACAATGATGCAGCACATCGGATGAAGTATCTTCAGTACGTGAGTTTAGGAGAGCGCTTCAAGAACTCGATTACCAAACACCAAGATTGCGTGCAGAGGCACAAAGAAGTGCGCTCAGACCTTCTCGAAAGAAGTGCCAAAATTGTTAAAGGTGATACTGTGAGCCAAGAGGAATGCGAGCAGCTTTTGGACCAGTGCAGAACTCAAATGTTTGTTGATGATGTAAGTATTGAGGAGGGCAAAATGTACCTAATACAATTGGATTTTCTGAGTAAGATTACTATAAGAAGTCTGTGCAATTAATAGTAATACAAATCACAGTTATAAAGTTAAAAGAATAAAAATTTATGAAAATTCTTATGAGCAAAAGTTCTGGTATTCATCAATTTGAAGGTAGTTTTTACATCAAAATCTAGATTTGAAAATTTTTACAAATCGACAATTGTTAGTGAATATTTGCATTAAACCAGAGAATCACACAGCAAGTGTAACTAAATGTGTCTTTTAATATTTTATCCTCAGAATAAACGAGAGTGAAAAATTAGGGGGTCGAAATCAATGAAATGTTAAAAGAGTACATTTTTGTTAATATTTCTCCTATTAGTCAATCAAATGATTTCAGAATTACACAACAAGTATAACTAAATGTGTCTTTTAACATCTTATACTCAGAATAAGCGAGATTGAAAAATTAGGGGGTCGAAATTTATTAACCTCTAATAAAATTGTAAATAAAGAACACTTATGTAGATATTTCACTTATTACTGGTTCTAAAAATCTCAGAATCACACAGCAAGTGTAACTAAATGTGTCTTTTAATATTTTATCCTCAGAATAAACGAGAGTGAAAAATTAGGGGGTCGAAATCAATGAAATGTTAAAAAAGTACATTTTTGTTAATATTTCTCCTATTAGTCAATCAAATTATTTCAGAATCACACAACAAGTATAACTAAATGTGTATTTTAACATCATATACTCAGAATAAGCGAGATTGGAAAATTAGGGGGTCGAAATTTATTAACCTCTAATAAAATTGTAAATAAAGAACACTTATGTAGATATTTCACTTATTACTCGTTCTAAAAATCTCAGAATCACACAGCAAGTGTAACTAAATGTGTCTTTTAATATCTTATCCACAGAATAAGCAGAATAATTTTTAGTGAATGTTTGCACTAAACTTGCATTTTGAAGGTACATAGTTATTAAAACAAAATCTTGATTTGAAAATTTGTACAAATCGACAATAATTGTTGATGAATGTTTGCACTAAACTAGCAATATTACAAACTTCGTTCACATTAATACAATTTTCACAATTTACAATGGTACCTAGGGATAAATATAATTAGCTTCTGTAATTAATTTTGCAGTATTTGATGGAAGAAAGTGAAGTACGCAGACAATTAGCAGATTTGGAGAGTCGACACAAAGAGCTCTTAGCAATTGAGTCACATTTGGTGGAAATTCGAAATTTATTTGTGGAAATGGCTGTGCTGATAGAGCAGCAGGTTTGCAATTAATTTCGCATTCATCAAAGAAAATGTACTTAAATTGCTCTGTTTTCAGCAAGAAAGCATCAATAGGATTGAATACCATGCATCTAATGCTGCTGATTTCGTTGACAATACTGTTGTAGAACTTGAAACTGCCACTACACTAAAACGCAAAGCAAATAAGGTAAGATTAATGAAGCTGTAAGAAGCAAACAGGTCTAAGTGAAAATTTTGTCGAAATATAATCATTAATGCAATTTAAGGTCGTTATATTTAGTACTTACTGGTAAATACTAAATATAATACTTTACTATACTATAATATAGTACTATATATACACTCAGGTGCAAAGAAACCAGGTCATTGGGTCGTTGTTTGCAAAAAACCAAAAAACCAAAAAACCAAAAAACAAAAAAAACATTAGAATGAAAGTTTTAGTGTATTATAATCAAAGAGACCATCAGGATGTAGAAAAAAACAACATATGTTTATATATGTATATATCCTGATCTTATTTTTATGATACATATTTGTTATTAATTTGAATTTTGAAATTTGAAAGTAACAGATGTCAAAATGGTTTTTTTTAAAAACCGAAACTAGTCGGACAAAAAAATGAATAATAAAATAAAAATAAATGTTACTTACCAGTAAGTACTAAATATAACAACCTCAAATATAAATAATTGATAATATGGATAAAACCTTAAATTTAATTAATGCAATTACTAGTAATAATGTATTGGTGTGTCAAATGCAATATTTTATTATGATTCAAGTACAAAACAAATACATGAAAAAATGGTTTTTAAATTGTTATACAGATTTAACAGCAATCAACTAACTTTGAATGGTATTTTAAACAATCGAAACTAGTCAAAAAAATATATAATAAAATGAAATAAAAATAAATATTACTTACCAGTAAGTCAATATTCTGAGAAATTTTCCAATAGTATCCACGATTTCTCAATATCTTCGAACATTTTCTACAGAAACATTATGGGAAACATTAACTATTATGATTTATGGAGATTTTTCAACAATTTCGACATAAAAAATGGAAATTGGTTGACATTTTCAATAATTTCCAAGATTTCTTAATAATTTTAGAGATTTCCACACATTGATTTCCACTAAATGAAAATAAAATATCTATTTATCCAAATAAATAACAATAATTTCAGAGATCTTTAAATAATTCCCAAAATTTCCCAATAATTTTCGAGATTTCTAGATATATCTCAATAATTCTTCAGATTTTGAGAGATTTCACATTGATTTTGGAAACTTTCACAGATTTCCCAATAATTATCAATAATTCCAGAGATTTTTCAATAAATCCAAAGATTTCCCATTAACAAATTGCTAGTAAAATCTCAACTTAGTGTTTTTACAAAAAAGTTATGACACTGTAAAAAGAATTAAGAGCTCTACAAAAGATTTGAAATAAAAAATACAAATTCCATTTAAAAAAAATGTCAATGATGTCGTAAGTCAAAATACTGGTGTCATATTTTTTTTAAGTGCGTCAGAAAACATATAGAAAAAAAACTAAAATCGACCTGTTCGAGGATTTTGTATTCATCAGGGACTTGGCAGGAGCGCAGGAGAAATTTTCCAATAGTTTCCGCGATTTCTCAATACTTTCGAACATTTTCTGGAGAAACATTGTGGGATACATTAACTATCATGATTTCTGGAGATTTTTGAACAATTTCGGGATAAAAAAAATGCAGATTGGTTGACATTTTTCAATAATTTCAAAAATTTCTCAATAATTTTAGAGATTTTCACAGATGGATTTCCACTGAATGAAAATAAAATATCAATATATCCCAATAAATAATAATAATTTCAGAGATTTTTAAATAATCCCAAAATTTCCCAATAATTTTCGACACTTCTAGATATGTCTCAATAATTCTTCAGATTTTGAACAGTGTCATAATTTTTGCGTTTTTGGGTTAAGTGCGTCAGAAAATGTATAGAATAAAAAACTAAAATCGACCTGTTCGAGGATTTTGTATTCATCAGGATCTCGGCAGGAGCGCTTTGGTTCCATATTTAAAAAAATACCCATGAATAAATGGTTTTTAAATTGTTTTTACAGAGTTTACAACAATCAACTAACTTTGAACTCTATTTTTTTCGAAATCTCGAAATTGTCACTTAGATCATTTTGCTTCAAATATCTTCAAATATAGATTTAATTATATGATTTCATTGAATTTTTCATTTTCTTGAAAATGGTTTTGAAGTACGAAACAAGCTTCAGAACCCTTTAAAATAATCATGTAAAAATGTAAAATCATTTTGTTGTTAAGGTGAAAATGAAATATGTGTTAAATATACTTTTTTTTGTGTTAGAAATGTAAATTTATTAAGATTGCAACTTTGTACTCACTTTTCTGGAATCTCAAATTTGTCACTTAGACCATTTTGCTTCTTACCTCTTCAAATATAGATTTAATTATATGATTTCATTCAATTTTTCATTTTCTTGCAAATTGTTTTGAAGTACGAAACAACCTTTAAAAGCCTTTAAAATAATCATGTATAAATGTAAAATAATTTTATTGTTACAATAAAATATTTTATTATGATACAAGTACTAAGTAATACATGAAGAAATAGTTTTAAAATTGTTATTACAGATTTTACAGCAATCAACAAACTTTGAACTCATTTTTTTTGGAATCTCGAATTTGTCATTTAAACCATTTTGCTTCTTACCTCTTCAAATACAGATTTAATTGTATGATTTCATTGCATTTTTCATGTTATTGCAAATGGTTTTGAAGTACGAAACAACCTTTAAAAGCCTATAAAATAATCATGTAAAATTGTAAAATCATTTTATTTTTAAGGTGATAATGAAATATGTGTTAATTGTACTTTTTTTTGTTTTAGAAATGCATATTCATTTGGATTGCAATAGCAGTAATTGTGATAATAGTGGTGCTCAGTTTCGTTTACTGAAGATTTACCAGAAGATGCAGGTATCTAAACTATCACAATAGTGAGATAATTGATGACAAAACGAATTGTGTAATAGACACAATTATCCAAAATTGTACGAATCCACAAAATCTTAAAATAGTTATGCTTAATGTTTCCCCCCTTTTTATACTATATGCTATAACTTATTAACTAATACTTATACTATATAAAACAAAATATTGGTGATATAGAATTGATTTTTTTAATTCAACTGCATTGACTTCTACGAATTCTTCAGATGATGACTTTTATCGAAGTTATTATTAACTACCTTTTTTTTATAGAAACACACATTACTTTTTTAGTTTATATCACAATGTATCTATATCAACAGGTGTTATTTTTTTAATCGTTTAATTCATTTTTTTTAATTATTATATATGTATATTATGTATAATATACATAATATTATACATAAGTATAATATTATACTTGTGTTTTGTTTCATCAGTTTCCTGGCACTTGTTTCGGCTTATTCAGCCATTTTCAAAAAGGATTATGTTTACAATAAAATTTATTTTATTGATGACTTGATTGATGACACATTTGATTAATTCAAATGAATCCCTGCTATAAAAATATCATCATATCTTGGAAGAGCTCAGCTTATTCAGCCATTTTCAAAGGATTATGTTTACAATACAATTTATTTTATTGATGACTTTATTGATGACACATTTGATTAATTCAAACGAATCCCTGCTATAAAAATATCATCACATCTTGGAAGAGCTCGGCTTATTCAGCCATTTTCAAAGGATTATGTTTACAATACAATTTATTTTATTGATGACTTGATTGATGACACATTTGATTAATTCAAATGAATCCCTGCTATAAAAATATCATCATATATTGGAAGAGCTCGGCTTATTCAGCCATTTTCAAAGGATTATGTTTACAACACAATGTATTTGATTGATGACTTGATTGATGACACATTTGATTAATTAAAATGAATCCCTGCTATAAAAATATCATCATACCTTGGAAAAGCTCGGTTTATTCAGCCATTTTCAAAGGATTATGTGTACAATACAATTTATTTTATTGATGACTTGATTGATGACACATTTGATTAATTCAAATGAATCCCTGCTATAAAAATATCATCATATCTTGGAAGAGCTCGGCTTATTCAGCCATTTTCATAGGATTATGTTTACAACACAATTTATTTTATTGATGACTTGATTGATGACACATTTGCTGAATTCAAATGAATCCCTGCTATAAAAATATCATCATATCTTGGAAGAGCTCAGCTTATTCAGCCATTTTCAAAGGATTATGTTTACAATACAATTTATTTTATTCATGACTTGATTGATGACATATTTGATTAATTAAAATTCATCCCTGCTATAAAAATATCATCATATATTGGAAGAGCTCGGCTTATTCAGCCATTTTCATAGGATTATGTTTATAATACAATTTATTTGATTGATGACTTGATTGATGACACATTTGATTAATTCAAATGAATCCCTGCTATAAAAATATCATCATATCTTGGAAGAGCTCGTTTTGATTATTCATTATGTTTTCTCCTTCCACAATAGCTTTTTTGAATAATTATAAAATATATGAAACAAAACAAGAGTAATTAATTATACATAGTATACATTTATAATAATAATAAAATGTTTCATCAAGATATCAGCAAATAAAGTATTCATTTTATTAATTTTTTATAGCTTTTTTGAATAATTATAAAATATATGAAACAAAACAACAGTAATTAATTATACATAATATACATTTATAATAATAATAATAATATGTTTCATGAAGATATCAGCAAGGAAAGTATTCATTTTATTATTTTTTTATATTTATAATCGTTATCTATCTCTATTAGTTAGCCAGTCTTATGAACTAAAATTATTTTCTATTAGTCTATGATGAGCCCAAGTAACTGTTAAACATGAGGTGAGAAGAATTTGAAAATGATAATGAACTTATTTAGATCTTTTGACCCCTCAACTAAATTTTTTCTCTGCAATCTCTTGCAATCTCTTTTTCATAACATGTTTAATTTTTGGCTTTGTGGATAAGTTTTTTTTTTAACAATTGAAGCGATGAGAAGCAATGATTGTTTTAAAAGCTTTTAAAGGTTGTTTCGTACTTCAAAACAATTTGCAAGAATATGAAAAAATGAATGAAATCATATAATTAAATCTGTATTTGAATATGTATCTTCAAATATAGATTTAATTGCAAAATAAGAATTAGAAGCAAGATGGCCTAAGTCACAATTTCGAGATTACAAGAAAATTTAGTTCAAGGTTAGTTGATTGCTGTAAAATCCGTACTAACAACTTAAAAACCATTTCTTCATGTTTTTGTTATAGTTTCATCCATTTTTGATACCAGTTATTGTTATATTTTTTTATTGTTTTCTTCCTTCTTTATTGTTTGTTATTTTTGTTTGTTTTTATCATGCCTTCTTCATCTGACTAGTTATGGCTATCTTTCAGCCATCTTCAGAGGAAATTAGTCAGGTGAAGAAGGCATAATAAAAATAATATAAACAAAAGAAAACATCTTTATATCTAATCATATAAACTACCAGTAAGTACTCCAGTAAAGAAGGAAGAAAACAATAAAAAAAATAATAATAACTGGTATTCAAAATGGATGAAACTATAACAAAAACATGAAGAAAAAACCATTTCGAGATTACAAGAAAATTGAGTTCAAAGTTAGTTGATTGCTGTAAAATCCGTAATAACAATTTAAAAACCATTTCTTCATGTTTTTGTTATAGTTTCATCCATTTTGTATACCAGTTATTGTTATATTTTTTATTGTTTTCTTCCTTCTTTATTGTTTCTTATGTATTTTTTGTTTTTATCATGCCTTCTTCACCTGACTAGTTATGGCTATCTTTCAGCCATCTTCAGAGGAAACTAGTCAGGTGAAGAAGGCATAATAAAAATAATATAAACAAAAGAAAACATCTTTATATCCAAACATATAAACTACCAGTAAGTACTGAAGTAAAGAAAGAAGAAAACAATTTAAAAAAAATAAAAATAACTGGTATTCAAAATGGATGAAACTATAATAAAAACATGAAGAAAAAACCATTTCGAGATTACAAGAAAATTTAGTTCAAAGTTAGTTGATTGCTGTAAAATCCGTAATAACAATTTAAAAACCATGTCTTCATGTTTTTATTATAGTTTCATCCATTTTGGATACCAGTTATTGTTACATTTTTTATTGTTTTCTTCCTTCTTTATTGTTTGTTATATATTTTTTTGTTTTTATCATGCCTTCTTCACCTGACTATTTATGGCAATCTTTCAGCCATCTTCAGAGGAAACTAGTCAGATGAAGAAGGCATAATAAAAATAATATAAACAAAAGAAAACATCTTTATATCTAAACATATAGACTACCAGTAAGTACTCCAATAAAGAAGGAAGAAAACAATACAAAATTAATAATAACTGGTATTCAAAATGGATGAAACTATAACAAAAACATGAAGAAAAGGTTTTTAATTATTCAAAATTAATTAATATTATTTTTTACTTGTATATTTTTTAATGTTTTCTTCCTTCTTTATTGTTTGTTATGTTTTTTTTGTTTTTATCATGCCTTCTTCACCTGACTAGTTTTGGCTATCTTTCAGCCATCTTCAGAGAAAACTAGTCAGGTGAAGAAGGCATAATAAAAATAATATAAACAAAAGAAAACATCTTTATATCTAATCATATAAACTACCAGTAAGTACTCCAGTAAAGAAGGAAGAAAACAATAAAAAAAATAATAATAACTGGTATTCAAAATGGATGAAACTATAACAAAAGCATGAAGAAATGGTTTTTAAATTGTTTAAAATTAATTAATCTCATTTTGTACTTGTATCATAATAATATCATATTTAACAAACTAATACATCATTTCTAGTAATTGCATCAATGTTTATTTACGACAAAATTGCCACTTAGACCTGTTTGCTTCTTACTGCTTCAATTACAACTAAATAATTAAACAAATCCTTTAAACTTTAATATTATGGTGATATGTAGAACTTCCAGCAAGTGGTAAGTTAATGATTTATCTTTTTCTCCATTTCGTGTTCGAGGAATAATGGTCATAAATTTTATTATGACTTTTGGATGTGAAATATATTGTTTAAAATTATACCCCAAATAATAAAAATATTTTACCAAAAATTTTGTTTCACTTATATCAAATATTCACTATTTTTCTCAACATGGAATTATGTTTTTGATCCTTAGAAATGAGCAACATGGAATTTCATCATATGTTGAACACTGACTTTTTTTAGGTAGATCTTTCAATCAATAGATATACAATGAATACTTTTAATCTCAGAAATATTCCATTGTACCAATCAGGAGGAATATTGTGATATCAACCATTTAATATTAAAAAAAATGAGGTACTGGCAATTTTCAGATGTACATACAATAATAAAAATTAAAATATTTTAGCAAATATTTTGTTTCACTTATAACAAATATTCACCATTTTTGTCAACATTTCTTTAGGTAGATCTTTCAATAAATAGATATACAATGAATACTTTTAATCTCAGAAATATTCCATTGTACCAATTAGGAGGAATATTGTGATATCAACCATTTAATATTAAAAAAATGAGGTACTGGCAATTTTCAGATGTACATACAATAATTAAAATTAAAATATTTTAGCAAATATTTTGTTTCACGACAAATATTCACCATTTTTCTCAACATGGAATTATGTTGTTGATCTTTAGAAATTAGAGCAATCTCATCATATCTCAAACACTGACTTCCTTTAGGTAGATCTTTCAATCAATAGATAAACAATGAATACTTTAAACTCAGAAATAGTGAATATTTGTTACAATTCACAATTTTTCTCAACATGGAATTATGTTGTTGATCCTTAGAAATGAGAGCAATCTCATCATATGTCAAACACTGACTTCCTTTAGGTAGATCTTTCAATCAATAGATAAACAATGAATACTTTAAACTCAGAAATAGTGAATATTTGTTACAATTCATAATTTTTCTCAACATGGAATTATGTTGTTGATCCTTAGAAATGAGAGCAATCTCATCATATGTCAAACACTGACTTCCTTTAGGTAGATCTTTCAATCAATAGATAAACAATGAATACTTTAAACTCAGAAATAGTGAATATTTGTTACAATTCACTATTTTTCTCAACATTGAATTATGTTATTGATCCTTATAAATGAGAGCAATCTCATCATATGTCAAACACTGACTTCCTTTAGGTAGATCTTTCAATCAATAGATAAACAATGAATACTTTAAACTCAGAAATAGTGAATATTTGTTACAATTCACAATTTTTCTCAACATGGAATTATGTTGTTGATCCTTAGAAATGAGAGCAATCTCATCATATGTCAAACACTGACTTCCTTTAGGTAGATCTTTCAATCAATAGATAAACAATGAATACTTTAAACTCAGAAATAGTGAATATTTGTTACAATTCACAATTTTTCTCAACATGGAATTATGTTGTTGATCCTTAGAAATGAGAGCAGTCTCATCATATGTCAAACACTGACTTCCTTTAGGTAGATCTTTCAATCAATAGATAAACAATGAATACTTTAAACTCAGAAATAGTGAATATTTGTTACAATTCACAATTTTTCTCAACATGGAATTATGTTGTTGATCCTTAGAAATGAGAGCAATCTCATCATATGTCAAACACTGACTTCCTTTAGGTAGATCTTTCAATCAATAGATAAACAATGAATACTTTAAACTCAGAAATAGTGAATATTTGTTACAATTCACAATTTTTCTCAACATGGAATTATGTTGTTGATCCTTAGAAATGAGAGCAATCTCATCATATGTCAAACACTGACTTCCTTTAGGTAGATCTTTCAATCAATAGATAAACAATGAATACTTTAAACTCAGAAATAGTGAATATTTGTTACAATTCACTATTTTTCTCAACAT
This sequence comes from Othius punctulatus, assembly GCA_951805005.1. Taxonomy (NCBI): domain Eukaryota; kingdom Metazoa; phylum Arthropoda; class Insecta; order Coleoptera; family Staphylinidae; genus Othius; species Othius punctulatus. The sequence goes on along the minus strand of OX638141.1, from coordinate 5,791,739 downwards.
TGAATTATGTTATTGATCCTTAGAAATGAGCACAATCTCATCATATGTTGAACACCAACTTTCTTTGGGTAGATCTTTCAATCAATAGATAAACAATGAATACTTTAAACTCAGAAATAGTGAATATTTGTTACAATTCACTATTTTTCTCAACATTGAATTATGTTATTGATCCTTAGAAATGAGCACAATCTCATCAAATGTTGAACACTGACTTTCTTTAGGTAGATCTTTCAATCAATGGATAAACAATGAATACTTTTATCCTCAGAAATAGTCCATTGTATGATTGTGGGGGATATTGTGATATCAACAACTCAATATAAAAAAAATTGAGGTACTGGAAATTTTCAGATATATGTGCAATAGTACTTCTTGTAGATTTAAACTATATGTAGGTTGAAATTAAAGAAAAATTTAAACAAGATAATTTTGTATTAACTTAAACTAAACAACAATACAATTTTAAAATCCATGTATGAAAATGTATTTTCCGTCTACCGCATACAGGTATTTATGAGTTTGATTTAATGCATACATACAAAATCGTTCCTCGAGTTTGATTAATACATACGTACAAAATCAGCCCCATAAATGTTTTGTATTAATGTATAGACACTAAACAAACAAACAATGGTTGACGGTTTGACTGATCATCTACAGCTATTTGTTGGTTTGTTTTTGTTTGTTTGATGGTTTGTTTGTTGGTTTAATACCAACAAACTTCTTCATTTGTTTGTGTATTAGTTTAATTCTTCATTTGTTTGTTTGTTTATGTTGGTTTAATTCTTCATTTATTTGTTTCTTTGTTTAAGTGTGTGAAAAAATGTCATGGCCTACTTTACTTTACAATATAAATCTTTAAAAACAAATATCACATGATTAAATATGAATTAAAAACTAGACTTACTCCATTTTATTTAAATGGCAGTCGACGGATTTCTTTTTATAACTGTTTCGTATATTAAAAAGCGATTAATAATCTCACTAATTAACATAAATTTTAAAATGTCTCGATTATTAATCACCTTTATTAATACACTAGTTAAATACACAAACTTATATATAACTTATATAAATAAACATTTAATGTAATATATAAAATAACACAATTCTACAATTTTTTTCTCCAAAATAAGTTTTTAAATAAGTCTCGTATATTAAAAAGCGATTAATAATCTCACCCAATAACATGAATTTTAAAGTGTCTCGATTATTAATCACCTTTATTAATACACTAGTTAAATTCACAAACTTATAAATAAACATTTAATGTAATATATAAAATAACAGAATTCTATTCTCCAATATAAGTTTTAAAATAAGGCACTATGAAAAATAAGTAATAGGTGTGGTAAAAAAACTCAATCCTCATCTTTCATACCACTCAAAATGAAGCATAAATCTTTAGAAGTAGGCCGCTTGTTGTAATCAACATCTGTACACAAATAAAACAGCTCCAAAACCAAATTGTAATCCTCCCCAAAATCACAATCGGGCAAATCCGGACGCTTGACCAACAGCGGCGGTTCCTCCTCATCCTCAACGCTGCAATCCATATCCCCATCATCAGGCACGGGAGGCGGGGTCAGTGCAAGCATCTCCCAAATCACCAACCCGTAAGCGTAGACGTCCGCCTTCACGGTAATCACCTGCACGGCCCTGAGCACTTCCGGCGGGCACCACGGTGCCGTCCCCACAAACTCCACATCAACCCCGGCCTTATCGAGATCAACAGTCCCATCTTTCGTCAAAGGCAGGCACGTGCCGAAATCGCACAGCTTGCAGATTTCAAAGTCGCCCTTAATGAGCACGTTGTAGGACTTCACGTCGCAGTGCAGGATGAGCGCCTCGTTGTGCAAGTACTTCAGGGCCCGTGCCACGTCAGAGCAGACCTTCAGCACCTCTTTGGCGGGGTAGCAGATCGGGTTCTCTTCGCAGCGCTGCTCGATGAGCTGCCCGAGGCAGGTCGAGCACTCCTCCATGGCGAGGCAGGTGCTGCCGTCCTGTAAGCGGATGTGCGCCCTGAAGCCGACCACGTTGGGATGCTTCAGCTTGCGCAGTGTGACAACCTCGTCTTTAAGGCGCTCCTCCAGCATGGCAGTGCGACGGGTCAGTTTCTTCAGGGCCCACGGAGACTGCTGCACGTTGGATATCGGAGAGCGGTTCATTTGGTAAACGGCTACGCCTACAAATGGAAACATAATTATTATTAAGCCTCCACATCGGCTCAGGACAAATCGACATGGAGATCAGTTATGGAGACCCACCAAACCCGCATGAGGGTAAGAGAACCAAAACGATACACCCAAGAATCGTACGGTTTAAAATCATTAATAAACTCTACATATAACTGGCTAGATTGTATATTGAAGCCTACAAATTGTAATGCAGAATTATAAAGCATTGAGGCTTTATTACTGAATATAATATAATGTGAAATTTTATGTTACCTGTCCCATAACCAATTTTCCTCATCATTGGAGAAGGTGGTATTCTGATAGTCTCTTTGGCCATTCTCACTGGTTTATTGGGTGTTTTGTATCCATCCATAATTAGTATTGTGGTAAGAAATAAGCTGAAAACTTCTTAAAGGAGAATAATGTAACGAATTGTAACCGTCAGAAAATATTCAAAACAAACGAAGTATGCAACAGTATGCAACTTCAAATGCAAATAATGCGTTGTTTTATCGAAATACTATTTGCAATTAGGCAACCAAATATACTCGTGCTAAATCAAAGTCGATGAATTGATAATAATAATATAAATAATATTAATAACAAATCTTTATTGGTGTTTACACAAAAATGTGTGCACACAGGTCAGACAGTTCAGTACAAAAATGCAATAGCAAGTCTAAAATTATATAAAATAAATACTAAATAAAATGCACAGCAATGGATACACAAATAAACAATGTTTAAAAAGACAGAAATACAAAATAAAATAGAACGAAATTATACATTTGCCTCATTTAGTTACACTTGCTGTGTGATTCTGAGATTTTTTGATTGACTAATAAGAGAAATATTAACAAAAATGTATTTTTTTAACATTATATAGATTTAGACCCCCTAATTTTTCACTCTCGCTTATTCTGAGGATAAGATATTAAAAGACACATTTAGTTACACTTGCTGTGTGATTCTGAGATTTTTAGAACGAGTAATAAGTGAAATATCTACATAAGTGTTCTTTATTTACAATTTTATTAGAGGTTAATAAATTTCGACCCCTGATTTATCAATCTTGCTTATTCTGAGTATAAGAAGTTAAAAGACACATTTAGGTATACATGTTGTGTGATTCTGGAATTATTTGATTGACTAATAAGAGAAATATTAACAAAAATGTACTTTTTTAACATTTCATTGATTTCGACCCCCTAATTTTTCACCCTCGCTTATTCTGAGGATAAGATATTAAAAGACACATATAGTTACACTTGCTGTGTGATTCTGAGATTCTTAGAACGAGTAATAAGTGAAATATCTACATAAGTGTTCTTTATTTACAATTTTATTAGAGATTAATAAATTTCAACCCCCTAATTTTTCAATCTCGCTTATTCTGAGTGTAAGACGTTAAAAGACACATTTAGTTATACTTGTTGTGTGATTCTGAAATAATTTGGTTGACTAATAAGAGAAATATTAACAAAAATGTACTGTTTTAATATTTTATAGGTTTCGACCTCCTAATTTTTCACTCTCGCTTATTCTGAGGATAAGATATTAAAAGACACATTTAGTTACACTTGCTGTGTGATTCTGAGATTTTTAGAACGAGTAATAAGTGAAATATCTACATAAGTGTTATTTATTTACAATTTTATTAGAGGTTAATAAATTTCGCCCCCCTAATTTTTCAATCTCGCTTATTCTGAGTATTAGATGTTAAAAGACACATTTAGTTATACTTGTTGTGTGATTCTGAAATCATTTGATTTACTAATAAGAGAAATATTAACAAAAATGTACTGTTTTAATATTTTATAGGTTTCGACCTCCTAATTTTTCACTCTCGCTTATTCTGAGGATAAGATATTAAAAGACACATTTAGTTACACTTGCTGTGTGATTCTGAGATTTTTAGAACGAGTAATAAGTGAAATATCTACATAAGTGTTATTTATTTACAATTTTATTAGAGGTTAATAAATTTCGCCCCCCTAATTTTTCAATCTCGCTTATTCTGAGTATTAGATGTTAAAAGACACATTTAGTTATACTTGTTGTGTGATTCTGAAATCATTTGATTTACTAATAAGAGAAATATTAACAAAAATGTACTGTTTTAATATTTTATAGATTTCGACCTCCTAATTTTTCACTCTCGCTTATTCTGAGGATAAGATATTAAAAGACACATTTAGTTACACTTGCTGTGTGATTCTGAGATTTTTAGAACGAGTAATAAGTGAAATATCTACACAAGTGTTCTTTATTTACAATTTTATTAGAGGTTAATAAATTTCGACCCCCTAATTTTTCAATCTTGCTTATTCTGAGTATAAGAAGTTAAAAGACACATTCAGGTATACATGTTGTGTGATTCTGGAATCATTTGATTGACTAATAAGAGAAATATTAACAAAAATGTACTGTTTTAATATTTTATAGATTTCGAACTCCTAATTTTTCACTCTCGCTTATTCTGAGGATAAGATATTAAAAGACACATTTAGTTACACTTGCTGTGTGATTCAAAAATTAATAGTAATTAATAATTAATAGAACAAAGTAAATAATAGTTTAAATCACAACTTCAATTTGCAATTCATTTCGGCCCAGTTCAAATTGAGTAAGTGATTCTACTAACAAAGGTCCAAATACAATTGCTATCTACAAGTTAATCATGCGGCTTTACCTTTAGCCGCTATAACACTTAATCGGTTTCTAATAACCCGGCGAACCCCCCAATTTACGACGAGCGAACAATTACCTAATCACACCAAGTGAGCAAATTCCCCGCATTAGCATAGCAATCACCGTTCCGCTTCCTATGCAGATACCTTGTAATTGCAGGCCCTGCAAATTTATGCGCCCCGCTTTCTGCCTATAAAGGCCGCCACGATGCACCAATCCCCATCACAATGTCCCCCATCGTCTTAATTGCGTCATTCGTTTGTGCCCTAGTACGGGGTGTCCCGCTGCCCGATGAGATGCGGTCCATAGGCATCACCACCGGAGAGCGATTACTGAACATGGAGGAGGGCGCCAACCCCGAGGAGCTGGGCGACTACCTGGAGGGCGACATTGTAGTGCCCCCGGGGCGCAATGGGGTCGTCGAGAAGGCACAGATGTGGGAGAACGGGACTGTGCCGTATGAAATTACCGGCAGGTTCACAGCACAGGAGCGGAACATGATCAGCAGGGCGATGGATGAGTACCACGAGCACACTTGCATAAGGTAATTTCAATGCACTCGAACGTTTCTCTACTTACACAATTTAACTCGCACAATAATCTCACATATAATCACAATAAATTTTTATAATAGTCATGACTCTTTTGGGTGTTGTTTGTTAGACATATTATAATATGTTGTATAATTATAATAATAATAATTATGTAACAAGCAGTCAATGCCAAAAATAAAGGATAATAATAATTTTGTTACGTTTTCATGCATCTAAAAAATATAGCCGAAACTAGCAAGACACAATAAAGTAATAAAAACAATAATTATGTAACAAGCAGTCAATGCCAAAAATAAAGGATAATAATAATTTTGTTACGGTTTCATGCATCTAAAAAATATAGCCGAAACTAGCAAGACACAATAAAGTAATAAAAACAAGAAAAGATCTTTATATATAACTACCAGTAAGTGCTCCAATTAAGAAGAAAACAATAAAATATAAGATAATAATTTATTTATTTTAATTATTTTATTTAATTCTAATATAATATTAATATTAATAATAATATTAATTACATAATAATAATAATATTAATTTGTTTTTCTTGCAGGTTTGTTCCGAGGATTGCGTCTGATAAGGATTACATGGAGATCACTAGTGCCCCGACTGGATGCTGGTCGCTTGTGGGGAAGTACGGGGGGCCCCAGCAAGTCAACTTGCAGAACCCCGCCTGCCTCTATAAGGTCGGCACTGTCATTCATGAGATGATGCATCTGGTGGGCTTCACACACGAGCAAAACCGTGCCGAGAGGGACGATTTCGTCACAATTATGTGGGATAACATCAAGAAAGGTTTGAGTTCCGCCTAATTAACGCAATCAATGTAGAATTTAAGTGACAGTCATGCCATGTAATCATTATTAAATACTGTATACTGGTAGCCGTTACTTTGTGGAACATGGTAAATGAATGAAAAAAAACAATTTTACTTTGTTGCTTCCACTAACACATTTATTTTACAAAAAATAATTTAGTTACTGCAGTTTCGACTACTTTATAGTCATTGTCAAACTGTTTGACTACTTTATAGTCATTGTCAAACTGTTTGACAATGACTATAAAGTAGTCGAAACTGCAGTAACTAAATTATTTTTTGTAAAATAAATGTGTTAGTGGAAGCAACAATGTAAAATTGTTTTATTTCATTCATTAATCATTATTAGATACACAATTATTGTAATATAATCATTATTAGATACACAATGATTGTAATATAATTATTATTAGATACAGAATTATTGTAATGTAATCATTATTAGATGTAAAATCGATGCTCGTGTTTTCAGATAAATTCATCAATTTCAAGAAAGCCGTGGAGCCAATGTCCGCCTATGGTGTTCTATACGATTACGGTTCCGTGATGCACTACAGTAACTACAGTTTCACCTCCAATAGTAAACCGACGATCCTCTCTAAGGTATTAACAAACACCACAGTCAAAAGGAAACGTAAATGATTTTAGTGAATTTTAGTTAAGTGTTAATATCGGATTGATGATGCTAATACATGATGAAACTCCGTATATAATATATATATATATATAGGTATATATGTTCATGTGTATGTTTTCACGGACAAAATGTGTTTGAACATGTTCCGGGTCTTTGAACTTCCGTGTATTGTTTTGGACATAAAAGGACACAGCAATCAACTTTCTTCAGTTCTCTCCTAACACTCGAGAAGAATCCACCAGAAGATGGCAAATGCGATTTTGCCGAAATGTCGTGAAAAAGGTCCTTTTCAGGACACACAAAACAATACACGGAAGTTCAAAGACCCGGAACATGTTCAAACATATATATATATATATATATATATTTACTAATATATTAAGTGTTAATATATAAGTGTTATATATTAACACTTTAATATATATTAAAGTGTTAATAATAACTGAACATTACAATTTGAATCAATTTGTCGACTAGTCTTTAAAAAAATTACCAGTAGCAAAAAGATCTACCCTTTATAGCTTAATATAACATGTCGGAGTGTTCATTCGTTGGTAAGTATTTAAATTTTCTTTCTGTTTAAGGCGAATGGCATCACGATGGGACAACGTGAGGGCTTCAGCTCCAAGGACATCCAGAAAATTCGGAACATGTACAAGTGCCAGAGCAACGGGGCCCCGGTGGATCATCCTGCTGCAGCCTCAACTCCAACCACCGAGCAAGGGGGCCTCAACGGGATTATCTCCATGATATTCGGTTAGCTGAATCATTGATTCCACTTGTTTCTACAACATAATCGCTTTTAAGTTTAGAGTCATAACATTTGTACCACATGAAAATCAATTTTCAGTAAATAGCTGAAATGAAACGAAATTAAAGGAATTATATAACTAACATTTGTACCACATGAAAATCAATCTTCAATAAATAGCTAAACATAAATCAAATTGAAGGAATTATATAACTAACATTTGTACCACATGAAAATCAATCTTCAATAAGTACCTTAAATGAAATCAAATTAAAGGAAGGATATACCTCCATGAAATTTTCGAAATAATTTATGAGGAGTGTAGATTGATACAATTTATTGTACAATTTGAATTAAAAAAATCAGTACTTCTTGTAAAATCTATTTTATGTTTGTCTGATGATGGATTAAACACCGAAACCAATCTAAATAAAAATTTGAACAAAATTAAGAAAGTACAAATTTTTTAAATTTAATTTGACAATCTTAATATGAGAAATCTAAGAAATTAATTGTACAATGTTAAAATTATAATCCATAAGATGGAAAATTTTATGAGCCTATAAATTCAACTATCGTCTATATCACTGACAATGATAATGATAATATGCATGTATTAAATGTATTAGATAATAAATAATGCCACTGAAAATGTTTAGTTAACTAACTTATTAAAACACATTTCTATATTTCTACTAATATTCTACAAATATCACAATAATTACGGTATAAATATGTAATCGAAAATAAAATTAATAATGGAAAAAAAACTTTTTTGAAAAACTTCTTTTAAAACAATAATAGTGTAAGTATATAAGCACAGACAACTTATATATAATATAAAATATTATATAAGAAAATATATAAAATCATGAAATTAACGAAGTGCCTACGTACAGGTAAAATACTATAAGAATTAACAGGTGCTAAAACTGACTTACTACTTCAATCTCGCAATAGGTTTTCTAATAATGATTCAGCAATTGATTAAATATGAATACGTAATCAATAATTTCGCTGAAAATATGTAAACAAAAATAAAATTTCGATTGCTCGATTACAAAGAGTACTTCTTATAATATAATAGTAGTGTAAGGATATAAGCACAGACAACTAATATATAATATAACTAACATATAATATAACTAATATATAATAAAACTAATATATAATATAAAATATTATATAAGAAAATATATAAAATTATGAAATTAACGAAGTGCCTATGTCCAGGTAAAATACTACAGGAACTAAAAGTGTTAAAACTGGCTAAAACAGGTGTTAAAACAGAATCAGTACTTTAATCTCGCAATAGGTTTTCTAATAATGATTCAGTAATTGATTAAATATGAATACGTAATCAATAATTTCGCTGTAAATATGTAAACAAAAATAAAATTTTGATTGCTCTATTACAAAGAGTACTTCTTATAATACAATAGTAGTGTAAGGATATAAGCACAGACAACTAATATATAATATAACTAATATATAATATAACTAATGTATAATATAACTAATATATAATATAACTAATATATAATATAAAATATTATATAAGTAAATATATAAAACCATGAAATTCACGAAATGCCTACGTACAGGTAAAATACCATAGGAATTAAAAGTGCTAAAACTGGCTTACTACTTTAATCTCGCAATAGGTTTTCTAATAATGATTCAGCAATTGATCAAATATTAATACGTAATACGTAAACACTTGAGATAATAAAAAAAAAAATAATCTGAACGAATTAGTTAGACAGGCAACCATATTTGCAGTCTCTGGATTGTGATTTTGCATACCTCATTTCATTATTGCACACCTATTATAAAAGACCGTGTAAACAAACAAACATACAAACAAACAAACAAACAAACAAACAAACAAATAAACAAACAAACAAACATATATACAAACAAACATACATACAAACAAACCAACCAACAAACAAACAAACAAACAAACAAACAAACAAACAAACAAACATTCAAACATACTAAAATACATACAAGTAAACAAACCAATATACAAACATACAAAAACACCTACAAATATACATACATATGTTTAACTTTCCAAGTTGACCAGTGCCTTTCTGTTTGTTACTGAAATTTCTAAAAATATATCTAATGGATAATTTGAAAATGTTTTGCCACATTTGTATACAGTATGCCTGGAGATAATTCCTCTGAAACTTTGACGATGAGAATGTCCTTAATAAGTAAAAAAAAACAATTATTTAACTTTCAGAGTTGATCAATACCTTTCTTTTAGTCACTGAAATTTCTGAAAATTTTTCTGATGGTTAATTTGAAAATCTTATGCCAGGTTATTTTGCTTAACTGCTGTTTACACAACAGTAACACAACAGTAACACAACAGATTATATGTTCTAGATAGTAATTTAACATTATAACTGTCTGTAATGTTGAATCTACAATATTACACCATAATAATTTTTTTGTTGTTGTTGGATTTAATATAAAACTTTTTACATGCGTGTTTACTTTTTGTTTAATGTGTTTATATATGTATGTATGTTAGTGTGTAAGTATGTAAGCATGTATGTTTGTATGTTCGTATGTATGTTTATATGTTTGAATATTTGTTTGTTTACATGTTTCTATGTGAGCATGTTTATATGTATGTACAGTGTGTTTCACTTGAAGTGGTAACACCTCAGTATTTTTTTGTTGTTGTTGTTGGATTTAATATAAAACTTTTTGCATGTGTGTTTACTTTTTGTTTGTATGTATTTATATATGTATGTATGTAAGTATGAAAGTATGTATGATTGTATGATCATATATATGTTTATATGTTTGAATATTTGTTTGTTTATATGTTTGTATGTGAGCATGTTTGTATGTACATACAGTGTGTTTCACGTGAAGTGGTAACACATCAGTCACATTTTAATTTTTCAGTGGATTTAAAAAAAATATTGCAATATGTGAAGCTAATGAATCTTTGTTGAATGGGTAAACTATATTTTAGCCTTGGTAAACAACTAGCCTACTGTTATCAAAAGTTAACGCATGAAATCGATTAGGGATTTAAAAAAAAAAAAAATTAAAAAAAAAAATTGTAGTTACCTAACATCCTCAAATCTCAAGTTTGGTTGGAACAACAAAAACAAAAAAAAACACCAAAAAATATTTTCAAGTTCATCGTAATTGTCTGCTTTTTTTTAAATTGCGTAACTCAGAATTGATCCATACACTTTGAAATATTATTAAAATATTGTTGATTTAAATAGATTATGGCTGCAGAAAGGCTAGAAACGAAAAAGTAGAAATTGTAAGAGTTAATTTTTATTTGATTTCAACAAAACTTGGGATTTGAGGTTTTGAGGTGACTGCGAACAACTTTTTTTAACAAATTTTTATGAAAAAAAATGTTTTTTCAATTGTTGGCGTTAATTTCTGATCACAGTTTACTAAAGGGTAAAACGTAGTTTACCCTCAACAAAGATTTACTAGCTTCACATATTGCAAAAAGTTCTATAGTAATCCACCAAAGAAAAAAAAATTACTGAGGTGTAACCACTTCAAGTGAAACACACTGTATGTACATACAAACATGCTCACATACAAACATATAAACAAACAAATATTCAAACATATAAACATATATATATATATATGAATATACAATCATACATACTTTCATACTTACATACATACATATACAGGGTGTATCAGCCAAATGGAATAAATTCAATAATAAATAAATGGGGGCGTGTTCGAAAAAATGCTCGGACACGTCGATTGTTATTTTTAGTTGCGCATTTTTTTCAACAAAAACTTTTTATACAGGGTGTGTCATGTGACCGTGGCCAATACCAACTTTCTTATTTTAAATGCAACACCTGGTATATTATTCAATTTTTGGATTCTTCAGAAAATTCTAGACATATTTCATGTACAATGTCCTATACCTATCTTCAACTGTTTCGGAAATATTAAGTGTTTTCAGATTTATTGCAAAAATTAACATTAAAAAAAGGCATAAGATTTTCAAATTAACCATCAGAAAATTTTTCAGAAATTTCAGTGACTAACAGAAAGGTATTGATCAACTCTGAAAGTTTAATAATTGAATTTTTTTACTTATTAAGGACTTTCTCATCGTCAAAGTTTCAGAGGAATTATCTTCAGGCATACTGTATACAAATGTGGCAAAACATTTTCAAATTATCCATTAGATATATTTTTAGAAATTTCAGTAACAAACAGAAAGGTACTGGTCAACTTGGAAAGTTAAATCATTAATTTTTTAACTTATTAAAGACAATCTCATCGTCAAAGTTTCAGAGGAATTATCTTCAGGCATACTGTATACAAATGTGGCATACGATTTTCAAATTATCCATTAGATATATTTTTAGAAATTTCAGTAACAAACAGAAAGGTACTGGTCAACTTGGAAAGTTATACATTTGATTTTCTCACTTATTAATGACAATCTCGTCGTCAATTTTTCAGAGGAATTATATTCAGGAATATTGTATACAAATAGTATACATTGCTGTTAAATTTAGTAGAACATTCGAGAAAAACAAGTTTTATTAATGGTGCAAAACTTATAATGGATAAGAAAATACATATAAAGTAATCATAAAACTAGTAAGTAGTTAAGCTGTGAGGGTTCCACTTCACCCCCAGAACAGAAACAAACAGAAAGGTACTGGTCAACTTGGAAAGTTAAATAATTGATTTTTTTACTTATTAAGGACATTCTCATCGTCAAAGTTTCAGAGGAATTATATTCAGGCATGCTGTATACAAATGTGGCAAAACATTTTCAAAATATCCATTAGATATATTTTTAGAAATTTCAGTAACAAACAGAAAGGTACTGGTCAACTTACAAAGTTAAACATTTGATTTTCTCACTTATTAAGGACAATCTCTTCGTCAAATTTCCAGAGGAATTATATTCAGGAATACTGTATACAAATAGTATACATTGCTGTTAAATATAGTAGAACATACGAGAAAAACAACTTTTATTAATGGTGCAAAACTTATAAAGGATAAAAAAATACATATAAAGTAATCAAAAAACTAGTAAGTAGTTAAGCTGTGGGGGTTCCACTTCACCCCCAGCACAGAAACAAACAGAAAGGTACTGGTCAACTTGGAAAGTTAAATATATATATTTTTTTTACTTATTAAGGACATTATCATCGTCAAAGTTTCATAGGAATTGTCTTCAGGCATACTGTATACAAATGTGGCAAAACTTTTTCAAATTATCCATTAGATATATTTTTAGAAATTTCAGTAACAAACAGAAAGGCACCGGTCAACTTGGAAAGTTAAACATTTGATTTTATCACTTATTAAAGACAATCTCTTTGTCAAATTTTCAGGGGAATTATATTCAGGAATACTGTATACAAATAATATACATTGCTGTTAAATTTAGTAGAACATTTGAGAAAAACAAGTTTTATTAATGGTGCAAAACTTATAATGGATAAGAAAATACATATATAAAGTAATCAAAAAAACTAGTAAGTAGTTAAGCTGTGAGAGTTCCACTTCACCCCCAGCAGAGATTTCGATTAAATTAATTAGCACTTTTTGGTGTTAAATTTAGTAGAACATGTGAGAAAAACAACTTTTATTAATGGTGCAAAACTTATATAGGATAAGAAAATACATGTAAAATAATAAAAAAAACTAGTAAGTAGTTAAGCTGTGAGAGTTCCACTTCACCCCCAGCAGAGATTTCGATTAAATTAATTCGCACTTTTAATTCGCGGTTTTAATCGACATTCTAATCACCACGAGCAATTACAATGTGCGAATTAATTTAATCGAAATCTCTGCTGGGGTGAACTGAAACTCTCATAGCTAAACTACTCTAGTACCTATTACAAAACCTATAATATAATATTCTATAAAGAATTTCCCCTTGTTTTAATGAATGAATTTCTATTGAATTTCTTGAAGAATGTATTTTATAAAGTGATGATTATTTTAATCAAATTAATTTAATCGAAATCTCTGCTGGGGGTGAAGTGGAACTCTCACAGCTTAACTACTCTAGTACCTATTACAAAACCTATAATATAATATTCTATAAAGAATTTCTCCTTGTTTTATTGAATGAATTTCTATTGAATTTCTTGAAGAATGTATTTTATAAAGTGATGATTATTTTAATCAAATTAATTTAATCGAAATCTCTGCTGGGGGTGAAGTGGAACTCTCACAGCTTAACTACTTTAGTACCTATTACAAAACCTATAATATAATATTCTATAAAGAATTTCCCCTAATTGTTTTACTGAATGAATTTCTATTGAATTTCTTGAAGAATGTATTTTACAAACTGATGATTATTTTCCGAGCTTCCTGAAGGTCAAATTAATCCTGACACCTGGAGCATTTTTCCTCTGTGGGAGCGAGTGATACCAGAACTTGTTCGTGGGCGGGTTCATCAATAACAAACTTCCATGCTCCAGAAGCAATTTAACTGAAAGCCTCACGAGCGTTACCACACAAGCCTTGAAAATATAATCAGTCCTTACCCAGAGGTATATTTCTCTTCTCGCTTCCCTTCTTCCTTACGTCCGCATGTTTTAACACAAAGTCTCTGTGCTGTCCCAGGCTTAGTGATGCGATGGGGGCTTTGGGATCCAACTCTGCCTCGCCGTCGCGATGCTCGCCAATATGATCAGAGCCGTTTCTGTATCTAAATAAAACAAAAGGAAAAACAAAAGAAATAAACAAAACAATTTTATTTAAAAGAAATAAACAAAAAAAAAATTGAGCAAGACTGGAGTGCCAAAATGACAGTTACAGCTACTGCAGGTTATCAAAAAATAACCTTAAAATATACACTACTCAAAAGAATTATCGCATATTTTGTTTTATTTTTGTTTCTACCTACAAACACGAATCACGTCGGCTATTTAAAAAAATATATAATGATATTTTTTGGAATACGCGATAATTCTTTTGAGTAGTGTAGTTAATCTAAGTCAATATTATATTTTTGTATATCTCTGTAATTTATATAACATTCACGATCTATTGTCATCAAACTACGTAAGTAGTTAAGCTGTGAGAGTTCCACTTCACCCCCAGCAGAAATTTCGATTAAATTAATTAGCACTTTTTATTCGCGGTTTTAATCGACATTCTAATCACCGCGAGTAATTGCAATGTGAGAATTAATTTAATCGAAATCTCTACTGGGGGTGAAGTAGAACTCTCACAGCCTTTTTAACGAATTAACATATAAAATAGGCAGTTTTAGATTCTTCAGGAAAATGCTTCTTCTTCTGACTAATGCAAAGTTTTTGGCAGATAAACCGAATTTCTTCTGCAGGATGACATACACAAATAATTCATTGTAAGCCCAAATGTATTAACGCCAATTAAAATTATAACAAAAATACGACAACAATTTTCCCATATACTTTTGTCTGTTTTAGTTTTTTCGTTTTGTTGTTTCGGCAAATAAAAAAAACCCAATTTCTTCTGCAGGATGACATACACAAATAATTCAATGTAAGCCCCAACGTATTAACGCCAAATAAAATTATAACAAAAATACGAAAACAATTTCCCCATATACTTTTGTCTGTTTTAGTTTTTTCGTTTTGTTGTTTAATTTTTGTCGTTTGGCATTTACTTTATTATCACTTGGTCCCAAAAACTTGAACCCCAAATTAAAATTATAACAAAAATACGACAACAATTTTCCCTTATATTTTTGTTTGTTTTATATTTTTCGTTTATTGTTTAATTTTTGTCGTTTGGCATTTATTTTATTATCACTTGGCTCCAAAAACTTGCAAGAAATAGTAAATGATGTGTGCTTACCTATTGATAAGTACGAAATTGTAATTAATTCCAGTGTACTCAGCGATTACATCTCTGATGGCCTTTAGAGATGGTGTCCAATCTTTGGCAGGAATAATCACTCCAGAAAATTTGTAAACCATACCACTATCACCATGTGCTACTTGTTGCCTTGGAATGTCGTGGTATTTTCCAAAAATCTTCACCTAAACGAAATCACGTTTGGAATTTATTACTCCTACATTTTAATGTTTCATTCATGTATTAAGTTACATAAAAAAAGCTACATCTTAATATAGGAAGTAATTAGATAATGATCAAAATATAAATTTATTACAAATGTAGTCACGTTTGGCATATGTTTGCTGTACGTTTATCATGAAACCATTTTTTATTATTGCCATTATCATTATCAGTATCATAACATTATCATTGCAAATAGTGTATGAATCAGTACTGTACCCAATATTTCTTTTGTAATACAAACTTTTATTTTATATTCAACTCAATAACCAACTCAATTCAAACCATTATCATTATCAGAATCATTACATTATCATTGCATATACTGTACAAATCAGTACTGTACCCAATATTTATTTTATAATACAAACTTTTATTTTATTTTCAACTCAATAACCAACTCAATTCACACCATTATCATTATCAGTATCATTACATTATCATTGCAAATACTGTACAAATCAGAACTGTACCCAATATTTCTTTTGTAATCCAAACTTTTATTTTATTTTCAACTCAATAATCAACTCAATTCAAACCATTATCATTATCAGTATCATTACATTATCATTGCAAATACTGTACAAATCAATACTGTGCCCAATATTTCTTTTGTAATCCAAATTTTTATTTTATTTTCAACTCAATATCTAACTCAATTCAAACCATTATCATTATCAGTATCATTACATTATCATTGCAAATACTGTACGAATCAGTACTGTACCCAATATTTATTTAGTAATACAAACTTTTATGTTATTTTGAACTCAATAACCACTTCAATTCAAACCATTATCATTATCAGAATCATTACATTATCATTGCAAATACTGTACAAATAAGTACTGTACCCAATATTTATTTTGTAATACAAACTTTTATTTTATTTTGAACTCAATAACCACTGCAATTCAAACCATTATCATTATCAGTATCATTACACTATGATTCCAAATACTGTACACATCAGTACTGTACCCAATATTTATTTTGTAATACAAACTTTTATTTTATTTTCAACTCAATAACCAACTCAATTCAAACCATTATCATTATCAGTATCATTACATTATTAGCAAATACTGTACAAATCAGTACTGTACCCAATATTTATTTTGTAATATAAACTTTTATTTTAATTTGAACCCAATAACCGCTTCAATTCAAACCATTATCATTATCAGTATCATTACATTATCATTGCAAATTCTGTACAAATCAGTACTGTGCCCAATATTTATTTTGTAATCCAAACTTTTATTTTATTTTCAACTCAATAAC
The DNA here is from genome assembly GCA_951805005.1 of Othius punctulatus. Taxonomy (NCBI): domain Eukaryota; kingdom Metazoa; phylum Arthropoda; class Insecta; order Coleoptera; family Staphylinidae; genus Othius; species Othius punctulatus. The sequence continues at coordinate 5,774,755 of OX638141.1, read as the reverse complement.
CAACTCAATTCAAACCATTATCATTACCAGAATCATTACATTATCATTGCAAATACTGTACAAATCAATACTGTACCCAATATTTATTTTGTAATACAAACTTTTATTTTATTTTGAACTCAATAACCACTTCAATTCAAACTATTATCATTATTAGAATCATTACATTATCATTGCAAATACTGTACAAATCAGTACTGTACCCAATATTTCTTTTGTAATCCAAACTTTTATTTTATTTTCAACTCAATAACCAACTCAATTCAAACCATTATCATTATCAGAATCATTACATTATCATTGCAAATACTGTACAAATCAGTACTGTACCCAATATTTCTTTTGTAAACCAAACTTTTATTTTATTTTCAACTCAATAACCAACTCAATGCAAACCATTATCATTATCAGAATAAATACATTATGATTGCAAATACTGTACGAATTAGTACTGTTACCCAATATTTATTTTGTAATCCAAACTTTTATTTTATTTTCAACTCAATAACCAACTCAATTCACACCATTATCATTATCAGTATCATTACATTATCATTGCAAATACTATACGAATCAGTACTGTACCCAATATTTATTTTGTAATACAAACTTTTATTTTATGTTGAATTCAATAACCACTTCAATTCAAACCATTATCATTATCAGTATAATTACATTATCATTAAAATACTGTACAAATCAGTACTGTAGCCAATAATTATTTTGTAATCCAAACTTTTATTTTATTTTCCACTCAATAACCACTTCAATTCAAACCATTATCATTATCAGAATCATTACATTATCATTGCAAATACTGTACGAATCAGTACTGTACCTAATATTTATTTTGTAATCCAAACTTTTATTTTATTTTCAACTCAATAACCAACTCAAATCAAACCATTATCATTATCAGAATCATTACATTATCATTGCAAATACTGTACAAATCAGTACTGTACCCAATACTTCTTTTGTAATACAAACTTTTATTTGATTTAGAACTCAATAACCACTTCAATTCAAACCATTATCATTATCAGTATCATTTCATTATTATTGCAAATACTGTATAAATCAGTACTGTACCCAATATTTCTTTTGTAATCCAAACTTTTATTATATTTTCAACTCAATAACCAACTCAATTCAAACAATTATCATTATCAGTATCATTACATTATTATTGCAAAAACTGTACAAATCAGTACTGTACCCAATATTTATTTTGTAATCCAAAGTTTTATTTTATTTTCAACTCAATAACCAACTCAATTCAAACAATTATCATTATCAGTATCATTACATTATTATTGCAAAAACTGTACGAATCAGTACTGTACCCAATATTTATTTTGTAATCCAAACTTTTATTTTATTTTCAACTCAATAACCAACTCAATTCAAACCATTAACCATTATCAGTATCATTACATTATCATTGCAAATACTGTACAAATTAGTTCTGTACCCAATATTTATTTTGGAATCCAACATATTGTCTGGATTTCATTTTCAACTCAATAACCAACTCAATTCAAACAATTATCATTATCTGTATCATTACATTATTATTGCAAATACTGTACAAATCAGTACTGTACCTAATATTTATTTTGTAATCCAAACTTTTATTTTATTTTGAACTCAATAACCACTTCAATTCAAACCATTATCATTATCAGAATCATTACATTATCATTGCAAATACTGTACGAATCCGTACTGTACCAAATATTTATTTTATAATACAAACTTTTATTTTATTTTCAACCCAAAGAACCAACTCAATTCAAACCATTATTATTATCAGTATTATTACATTATCATTGCAAATATTGTACAAATCAGTACTGTACCCGATATTTATTTTGTAATACAAACTTTCATTTTATTTGGAACTCAATAACCACTTCAATTCAAACCATTATCATTATCAGAATCATTACATTATCATTGCAAGTACTGTACAAATCAGTACTGTACCCAATATTTATTTTGTAATACAAACTTTTATTTTATTTTGAACTCAATAACCACTTCAATTCAAACCATTATCATTATCAGAATCATTACATTATCATTGCAAATACTGTACGAATCCGTACTGTACCAAATATTTCTTTTGTAATACAAACTTTTATTTTATTTTGAACTCAATAACCACTTCAATTCAAACCATTATCATTATCAGAATCATTACATTATCATTGCAAATACTGTACGAATCCGTACTGTACCAAATATTTCTTTTGTAATACAAACTTTTATTTTATTTTGAACTCAATAACCAACTCAATTCAAACCATTATCATTATCAGTATAGTTGCATTATCATTGCAAATACTGTACAAATCAGTACTGTACCCAATATTTCTTTTGTAATCCAAACTTTTATTTTATTTTCAACTCAATAATCAACTCAATTCAAACCATTATCATTATCAGTATTATTACATTATCATAGCAGATACTGTACAAAACAGTACTGTACCCAATATTGATTTTGTAATACAAACTTTTATTTTATTTTGAACCCAATAACCACTTCAATTCAAACCATTATCATTATCAGTATCATTATATTATTATTGCAAATATTGTACAAATTAGTACTGTACCCAATATTTATTTTGTAATCCAAACTTTTATTTTATTTTCAACTCAATAACCAACTCAATTCAAACCATTATCATTATCAGAATCATTACATTATCATTGCAAATACTGTACATATCAGTACTGTACCCAATATTTATTTTGTAATACAAACTTTTATTTTAGTATGAACTCAATAACCACTTCAATTCAAACCATTATCATTATCAGAAGCATTACATTATCTCTCAAATAACTCAATAACCACTTCAATTCATACCATTATCAATATCAAAATCATTACATTATCATTGCAAATACTGTACAAATCAGTACTGTACCCAATATTTATTATGTAATCCAAACTTTTATTTTATTTTCAACTCAATAACCAACTCAATTAAAACCATTATCATTATCAGTATCATTACATTATCATTGCAAATACTGTACAAATTAGTACTGTACCCAATATTTATTTTGTAATGCAAACTTTTATTTTATTTTGAACTCAATAACCACTTCAATTCATACCATTATCATTATCAGAATCATTACATTATCATTGCAAGTACTGTACAAATCAGTACAGTACCCAATATTTATTATGTAATACAAACTTTCATTTTATGAAAAATTTTGGTTATGTATGTAATTTATATTTTATAGTTTGAAAAGTTATCACTGATATATTTAATATCAAAATATACATGCAATTAACTTAAATCATTGAAATCTAAAATAAAGAGCTTTAAACACGTAAATGTATACAGCTTCATATAGAAATGCTTATACATGCCCATAATTGTCGGAATCATTCGCATTTGGTGCTTGCTCCATTATCGTTTGATAATCAAATTTCGTCGAAATGTTTGCACACATATTGCGAATTTTCAATTTTGAATCGAAACTCATTGCGCTGTTTGGTTTTGGACCGCTAATTATTTCAAGCTTAATGTTTGATATTCAATGCAGCCGTTTTCCAATGAAACGACCTTAATTACGTACACGAGAACACATTTATTTGTAATTAATTTCCATAATTTCCACAGTTGAATGGTCCGATGTTTACATGCACATGCTTTAATAAATAGATAATCGCTCATTTTTTTTAATAATCTATTTTGATCGGTTTCTCGAAATATGTTTGATAGTTAATTGTTATTAATTAGTCCGAAAAACAAGTGAATTATTAAGGTTTGATAAGATATCTACCAGAACTAATTATAAAACAACTGCATTCACATTATTAGCAATTATGTTAATAATAATAATAATTAATAATAATATACATTAATAATGTACTAACACTATTCTGAAAATAAACAGCAATAATATAGAATAGAATAGAATAGAATAGAAATTTATTGCGTGCTAATACAACCTTGTAGGTCATACAACTTCCACAGGTCAAAAGGAACAATCAAGATTAGAAATATCATACATAGATTATAGATTAAAGCATTGAAAGCATTTTGAAGCATATAATGCCATTCAAAAAGAGAAACAAGTATTTATTGGACGATTTTATTGAAATTAACGGAATTTGACGACTTAATATTACATATACCGAATTTATAAGTACAAATTTGTCTATAGAAACGTTTTATGTGCTACAATTGGTGGGGGAAATTAAATAAATTATAGGAAATGCCATGCTTTATTTAAAATTTAATTAAAGTTGTTTCTTAACCTATTTGCTATTTTCGTGGCCTGTTTAGGCCACGATTAACTTTGAGAATTTTTGTGATTATTTTATTTTTTCTACCTTTGCTTTTCAAGGTGTGTCTTTTTATAATTACGGATTACTCATACATTCGTACATTGCGAAATGTTAAGACCTTTTATTACTAAATGATTTCGGCGAAAATGTGTAATCTAAGCTAGATAATAAGTTATTAGGTAATAAAACAAATGAAAGTTTATGTCAGGTACTAAACGTGATTGGATAACACATGTTATTTTTATTTGCAAGGTTTCCTGTACTGCATAATATGTTTTAATTGTTCGGCTGGCGGATACATTTAGTTGCTGTAAATGCATTTTTCCGAAAAACAAATTGCAATCGGGAAACTGTATTGATCACTTATACAAAATTGGGCACATTAATTTGTAAGTTCAAATTTCTTAACTAAGAAAGATAGAAACGGAAATTTGCAGTAATCAAAATTTGTCCAGTGGCTGCAGATATTTGAAAATTTTATGTGAATTTAATGAAAACTGTAAAAATTAGGAATTACAGATTTTTGGAAATCTGTTTGGTGACTGCAGTAGTTTTTCGTGGAAAATTGCTGCAATTTTCTTCAACTTTAGTTGTAACTAGACTTGTGAATTACATGCTATTGCATTCAAAATTATGGTAACTGAAAATGAAGATCAATTGAAAAATAATAAATTGCAATCTGGAAACTGTATTGATCACTTATACAAAATAGGGCACATTCATTTGTAAGTTCTAATTTCTTAACTAAGAAAGCCAGAAACGGAAAATTGCAGTAATCAGAATTTGTGCAGTGGCTGCAGATATTTGAAAATTTTATGTGATTTTATTGAAAACTGTAAAAATTAGGAATTGCAGATTTTTGGAAATCTGTTTAGTGAGTGCAGTAGTTTTTCGTGGAAAATTGCTGCAATTTTCTTCAACTTTAGTTGTAACTAGACTTGTGAATTACATGCTATTGCATTCAAAATTATGATAACTGAAAATGAAGATGAATTGAAAAATAATAAATTGCAATCGGGAAACTGTATTGATCACTTATACGAAATTGGGCACATTCATTTGAAAGTTCTAATTTCCTAACCAAGAAAGCCAGAAACGGAAAATTGCAGTAATCAAAATGTGTCCAGTTGCTGCAGATATTTGAAAATTTTATGTGATTTTAAAGAAAACTGTAAAAATTAGGAATTGCAGATTTTTGGAAATCTGTTTGGTGACTGCAGTAGTTTTTCGTGGAAAATTGCTGCAATTTTCTCCAACTTTAGTTGTAACTAGACTTGTGAATTACATGCTATTGCATTCAAAATTATGATAACTGAAAATGAAGATCAATTGAAAAATAATAAATTGCAATCGGGAAACTGTATTGATCACTTATACAAAATTGGGCACATTCATTTGAAAGTTCTAATTTCTTAACTAAGAAAGCCAGAAACGGATAATTGCAGTAATCAAAATTTGTCCAGTGGCTGCAGATATTTGAAAATGTTATGTGATTTTAATGAAAACTGTAAAAATTAGGAATTGCAGATTTTTGGCAATATGTTTGGTGACTGCAGTAGTTTTTCGTGGAAAATTGCTGCAATTTTCTTCAACTTTAGTTGTAACTAGACTTGTGAATTACATGCTATTGCATTCAAAATTATGGTAACTGAAAATGAAGATCAATTGAAAAATAATAAATTGCAATCGGGAAACTGTATTGATCACTTATACGAAATTGGGCACATTCATTTGAAAGTTCTAATTTCTTAACCAAGAAAGCCAGAAACGGAAAATTGCAGTAATCAAAATTTGTCCAGTGACTGCAGATATTTGAAAATTTTATGTGATTTTAATGAAAACTGTAAAAATTAGGAATTTCAGATTTTTGGAATCTGTTTGGTGACAGCAGTAGTTTTTCGAGGAAAATTGCTGCAATTTTCTTTAACTTTAGTTGTAACTAGACTTGTGAATTACATGCTATTGCATTCAAAATTATGATAACTGAAAATGAAGATCAATTGAAAAATAATAAATTGCAATCGGGAAACTGTACTAATCACTTATACAAAATTGGGCACATTCATTTGTAAGTTCTAATTTCTTAACCAAGAAATCCAGAAACGGAAAATTGCAGCAATCAAAATTTGTACAGTGGCTACAGATATTTGAAAATTTTATGTGATTTTAATGAGAACTGTAATAGTTAGGAATTGCAGATTTTTGGCAATATGTTTGGTGACTGCAGTAGTTTTTCGTGGAAAATTGCTGCAATTTTCTTCAACTTTAGTTGTAACTAGACTTGTGAATTACATGCTATTGTTAGGAGCACAATTCCTGGGCGTACAAATTTTTCGCCATTTTCAATTGCTCTCTAATCATATAATAATATGGGCGTATACATATTCTAATTACTCATGCGTCACTTACTTATTGGGTCTACATTACCACCATGTGACTTGTCAAGATGGCCCAATCAGACAGGATCCCCTGATTTCGCATTCCATTGCCGGGTCACGAGTTCATATAAATAATAAAGCCTTTTAATACACCAAATATAATTTAATTGGAATCACAACTTACCAGGGGGCTTTCCGCCCTTCTCAACCCCCTGCCTAGCATGCTAGGATTTCTGTTGTCATCGCAGTGGATTGCAGAATTACAAAACTTAACCATTTTACTGAATTTGATGATTCATCTGGGCCAACACTTCTAATTTATTTCGTACCAATCATACCCATTTAAAACACACATTCAATCACAAAACCCATTCTAATTTTGGCGCCATTTATTCCAACAGACATTCGTAATACGTTCTTAATCGGACGGTAATAGCGTATTTGAAAACAGTACAATTTTTGTTAAACTCAATTCTAATATACGATTTTCTATTTGGGATACAGGTTCTGGATGCAATATAACTAACTACTCTCAAATCTAATGTCTAATTAATTGTAACTGAATTCCCTAATATGTGTACACATTGCGCATTATATCGAGGCGCATATAGTTTCCGCATGTTCATTCATACTTATATTTATTTCTAGACTTAACGCTTATTAATTATAATCTGGCGCTATTGTTTTTACATCCCATAATTGGAAGAGCATTTTTATGCTACTTCAACAATCTATTATACTTTGGCTCATGATTGTAAGGGCACCAACGTGCGGCTTAACAATCTATTATACTTTGGCTCATGATTGTAAGGGCACCAACGTGCGGCTTCAACAATCTATTATAATTTGGCGCATGATTGTAAGGGCACCAACGTGCGGCTTCAACAATCTATTATACTTTGGCTCATGATTGTAAGGGCACCAACGTGCGGCTTCAACAATCTATTATAATTTGGCGCATGATTGTAAGGGCACCAACGTGCGGCTTCAACAATCTATTATACTTTGGCTCATGATTGTAAGGGCACCAACGTGCGGTTTCAATAATCTATTATAATTTGGCGCATGATTGTAAGGGCACCAACGTGCGGCTTCAACAATCTATTATACTTTGACTCATGATTGTAAGGGCACCAACGTGCGGCTTCAACAATCTATTATACTTTGGCGCATGATTGTAAGGGCACCAACGTGCAGCTTAAACAATCATCTCGCACCATATTTAATATCGGTACGCATAACATGCCAATGAAGCAATATTTATATGGAGAACCCCGTATTCATCTCACGTCATTATTATGACGCCGCTCTGTATATTAATACAGGAGCTCCACAATCCTTTCTGGGTATATTCCGGCAAAATATAAAATTCAGCACAGACCTTAATTATTGCCATACTCGAATTATTCCAATAATTAAACACCAATAGATCACACACATGTACACACATTCACCGAGAACGTATTATCAGATCCATCCTAATTCTTTTACGCCCCCGAGTCAACTGTTCTCGCTCCGAGTTCACCCCCAAGCAGCGTCCCTGTTGTCTCTCTTTATAACTCGCTGCCTGTGTCTGGCGCGCGCCCCGTCAACTCGCGCCGGCTTGCCTTAATAATGCCTTCTCCATTGTGAATTAATCGATCATCAGCTCCTCCCTTTATTAATTAATTAATTAAGGACCAATCACATAAAAGTGGTTGTTACACTATTGCATTCAAAATTATGATAACTGAAAATGAAGATCAATTGAAAAATAATAAATTGCAATCGGGAAACTGTATTGATCACTTATACGAAATTGGGCACATTCATTTGAAAGTTCTAATTTCTTAACCAAGAAAGCCAGAAACGGAAAATTGCAGTAATCAAAATTTGTCCAGTGGCTGCAGATATTTGAAAATGTTATGTGATTTTAACGAGAACTGTAAAAATTCGGAATTGCAGATTTTTGGAAATCTGTTTGGTGACTGCAGTAGTTTTTCGTGGAAAATTGCTGCAATTTTCTCCAACTTTAGTTGTAACTAGACTTGTGAATTATATGCTATTGCATTCAAAATTATGATAACTGAAAATGAAGATCAATTGAAAAATAATAAAGTGCAATCGGGAAACTGTATTGATCACGTAACGAAATTGGGCACGTTTATTTGAAAGTTCTAATTTCTTAACCAAGAAAGCCAGAAACGGAAAATTGCAGTAATCAAAATTTGTCCAGTGGCTGCAGATATTTGAAAATGTTATGTGATTTTAACGAGAACTGTAAAAATTCGGAATTGCAGATTTTTGGAAATCTGTTTGGTGACTGCAGTAGTTTTTCGTGGAAAATTGCTGCAATTTTCTCCAACTTTAGTTGTAACTAGACTTGTGAATTATATGCTATTGCATTCAAAATTATGATAACTGAAAATGAAGATCAATTGAAAAATAATAAAGTGCAATCGGGAAACTGTATTGATCACGTAACGAAATTGGGCACGTTTATTTGAAAGTTCTAATTTCTTAACCAAGAAAGCCAGAAACGGAAAATTGCAGTAATCAAAATTTGTCCAGTGGCTGCAGATATTTGAAAATTTTATGTGATTTTAATGAGAACTGTAAAAATTAGTAATTGCAGATTTTTGGAAATCTGTTTGGTGACTGCAGTAGTTTTTCGTGCAAAATTGCTGCAATTTTCTTCAAATTTAGTTGTAACTAGACTTGTAAATTACACACTATTGCATTCAAAATTATGATAATTTAAAATGAAAATAAATTCATTTTAATTTAGTTTATTCAAATGAAAATGGCTCATAATTCTTTACATTGAAAAAATAAATTGTTGACATTTTCTATATAAATATATAAAGGAGCAGTTCGTACAGTTTATTGGGAATGCATAATCGTCAATCACAATAAAAAAATAATCATTTTACATAAACATTTATTCATGCATAATCCTCAATCACAATAAAAAAAATAATCATTTTACATAAACATTTATTCATTAAAAAAGCATTTTATTTCACTTATCAACTATTATCACGATATACTTATTTTTAACTCTCCAGGACCTTGCTGTGTGATGTTTAACTCGTTGTTTTTCTCAGATAATATTTTCCTGTGATCACGACAAAGCGAACTACGTAGATCACGGAGGCACGTGCCTCATGAAGTGGTGATTTGCAGGCTCCAATTATAGCTGGGAAAATAAATTATGTGATGTTCTGCATGCAGAATCGCACATATTAAGCGCACTCACGTTTAATGGAAACCTTCGAACACCTCAAGACCGTTGTCAATAAAAATGATTTAATGATGTACGTGACTTGCTTGGCGAGGATTTCGGAGGTGAAGGTGATGACCGAGCATTGCCAGATATCGATCGGTTCAATGATTTTCGAATACGCGCTTGAAATGTTTAATTGTTAGGCGCAACTTCCTTACGAAATCCAACATTTAGTTCCTCGATTCATCGCCGGATATTTTCGGTGAGAGCAAGTAAAATGAAAAAATGAAACTAATTAATTAAATTTAAAAAAAATGAACTAAGTCCGCGATCTATACGAGCAAAAGTTTGTTTAGATATTGTTAAGTTGCTTACATGAAAATATTTAGAAGTCAAAATGTGTGGAAAGATATTTTGATAATTGGACTGACAATGATCATGCCAAATAAATTATATAACGAATACAAATTCTACCTACATTACTATCACTTTTTTTACTGGTAATAGTACCAACTGTCAATAATTATAAACAGAAATTGAAAATACAACTTTCTTTTTCTTAAAAAATTTCAACAAATATGTCTCCCTAATTTTGCACATTTGCACATACACTATTAGAAATTTGAACAAAATATTCTGTTTCTTAAACACTTTATACTCGTTTTTTAAAATTGTATGTTTTTTTAGGTAATGATTAAACACTTTTAAGAAATTATTTTGAAATGTGCAAGATTTAATTGAATTTTGGGCCTACATAATTGAGAATTGGTCAGAATTTACTATGCTTACCCAAAATATTTATCCACTATTGATTTTTTTTCGAATTTTCCGTGAAAACTGTAAGTAGAGTACTGAAAATTTTGCACATTGCATACACTATTAGAAATTTGAATAAAATATTCTGTTTTTTAAACACTTTGAACTCGTTTTTTAAAATTGTATGTTAATTTAGATCATGATTTAACACTTTTAAGAAATTATTTTGAAATGTGCAAGATTTAATTGAATTTTGGGCCTACATAATTGAGAATTGATGTGAATTTACTATGCTTACCCAAAATATTTATCCACTATTTATTTTTTTCGAATTTTCTGTGAAAACAGTAAGTAGAGTACTGAAAATTTTGCACATTGCATACACTATTAGAAATTTGAACAAAATGTTCTGTTTTTTAAACACTTTGAGCTAGTTTTTTAAAATTGTACGTTTGTTTAGGTCATGATTAAACACTTTTAAGAAATTATTTTGAAACGTGCAAGATATAATTGAATTTTGGGCCTACATAATTGAGAATTGGTCAGAATTTACTATGCTTACCCAAAATATTTATCAACTATTTATTTTTTTTCGATTTTTCCGTGAAAACAGTAAGTAGAGTACTGAAAATTTTGCACATTGCATACACTATTAGAAATTTGAACAAAATGTTCTGAATTTTTACACACTTTATACTCGTTTTTTAAAATTGTATGTTTTTTAGGTCATGATTAAACACTTTTAAGAAATTATTTTGAAACGTGCAAGATTTAATTGAATTTTGGGATTACATAATTGAGAATTGATCAGAATTTACTATGCTTACCCAAACTATTTATCCACTATTTTTTTTTTCGAATTTTCCGTGAAAACAGTAAGTAGAGTACTGAAAATTTTGGACATTGCATACACTATTAGAAATTTGATTTGAACACTTTAAACTAGTTTTTTAAAATTGTACGTTTGTTTAGGTCATGATTAAACACTTTTAAGAAATTATTTTGAAACGTGCAAGATTTAATTGAATTTTGGGCCTACATAATTGAGAATTGATCAGAATTTACTATGCTTACCCAAAATATTTATCCACTATTTATTTATTTTTTCGATTTTTCCGTGAAAACAGTAAGTAGAGTACTGAAAATTTTGCACATTGCATGGAATGATACAAAATTTTACTCAAAAACTTCAATTTTTGAATTAGGAACGAGAGATTAAGTTTACAGAAAAACAGAGTGGAATCAAAAATATAAATTACAAAAATTGGAACAATACATGGATTATTATTAAATTTACAACAATTGGTATTTTTAAACATACGCCCTTTTTTTATGTTTTATTTAAATTGTATTTTTTTGTGGGAATTATACATTCCGTAGAAAATGCATATCAATTCCCAATTTTGTAGACCCAAAGTTCGATAAAATGTAGCTTATTAAAAATAATTCAACATTTAATCTAATTTTGGATCTACATAATTGGGAATTCGTGTACATATTATATGCTTTCCCAATTTACTTATCCACGATTTAATTTTTCAAAATTTCGATCAAAATAGTAGGTAGAGTACTGAAAATTTTGTACATTGCATGTAATGTTATGAAATTTTACTCAAATAGTAGATTTTTCGAATTTGGAACGAAAGATTAAGTTAACAGAAAAATAGAGTGGAATTAAAATTATAAATTACAAAAATTTGAACAATACATGAATTATTATTAAATGTACTATAAAAAAGTATTTATGTTTTGTATAAACAAGGTGAAGACGATTATGAAATTTACTACAAAAAGCAGTTTTTTGTGTATAAACAAAAAAAGTTTTGTTAGCACACTTGACTAGTTACATACTTACTTGTTATTTATATAACATTTTACATAAAAAAAGAGTTGTTAGAACATTTGAATAGTTATATACGTATTTCCTTGTTACTTATATAAAATTTTCCATAAAAAGTGTATACAATTAGCAGTATGAACGAAATTTTGTGATATTTTTAAATATTGTGCTCTTTTATTATTGTGCTCATGATTATATTTATTTTTAAAATTGGTAATTTTAAAAATTGTAATATTTTTGTAATATGATTATGAAATTTACAACAAAAGGTATTTTTTGTGAATAAACAAAAAAGTTTTGTTAGCACACTTGAATAGTTATATACTTACTTGTTATTATATAAAAATTTCCATAAAAAGTGTTGTTAGAATATTTGAATAGTTATATACATACATACTTGTTACTTATATAAAATTTTCTATAAAAAGTGTACACAATTAGAAATATGAACTTACTTATATAAAATTTTCCATAAAAAGTGTACACAATTAGAAATATGAACGAAAATTTGTAATATTTTTAAATATTATGTCCTTTTATTATTATGCTCTTGATTATATTAATTTTAAAAATTGGTAATTTTAAAAATTGTAATATTTTTCAGATGCCATGATTACACACTTTCATGGATTCTTTTGAAATGCGCAACAATTAATCAAAATATGTGTCCACATAATTGATAATTGGCCTGCATTCGCCATGCTTTCCAGATTTACTTATCGACGATAAAAAAAATCGTATTTTGGGTCTAAACAGTAAGTAGTGTACAGAAAATTTTGTACATTGCATAGAATGTAATGAAATTGTTACCATACAGAAGAATTTTCAAATTTAAAACGAAAAAGGAAGTTTAGAGGGAAAAAAATGAGTGGAATTGGAATAATAGATTACAAAATTTCAATATTTTATGGATTATTTTGAAATTTACTACAAAAACTATTTTTTAACTAAAATACCTCCAAAATTTTGGGTCAAAACAGTAGATAGAGTACAGAAAATTTTGTACATTGCATATAATGTAATGAAATTGTTACCAAATAGAAGAATTTTCGAATTTGAAACGAAAAAGGAAGTTTAGAGTGAAAAAAGGAGTGGAATTGGAATAATAGTTTACAAATATTAGAATATTTCATGGATTATATACTACAAAAACTATTTTTAACTAAAATACCTCTAAAATTTTTGGTCAAAGCAGTAGATAGAGTACAGAAAATTTTGTACATTGCATGGAATGTAATGAAATTGTTACCAAACGGAAGAATTTTTGAATTTAAAACGAAAAAGGAAGTTTAGAGTGAAAAAAAGGAGTGGAATTGGAATAATAGATTAAAAAATTTCAATATTTTATGGATTATTATGAAATGTACTACAAAAACTATTTTTTAACTAAAATACCTCTAAAATTTTCGGTCAAAACAGTAGGTAGAGTACAGAAAATTTTGTACATTGCATGGAATGTAATGAAATTTTTACCAAACAGAAGAATTTTCGAATTTAAAACGAAAAAGGAAGTTTAGAGAGATAAAAAGGAGTGGAATTGGAATAATAGATTACAAAAGTTCAATATTTTATGGATTATTATGAAATTTACTACAAAAACTATTTTTTAACTAAAATACCTCTAAAATTTTCGGTCAAAATAGTACGTAGAGTACAGAAAATTTTGTACATTGCATGGAATGTAATGAAATTGTTACCAAACAGAAGAATTTTAGAATTTAAAACAAAAAAGGAAGTTTCGAGAGAAAAAAATTAGTGGAATTGGAATAATAGATTACAAAATTTCAATATTTCATGGATTATTATGAAATGTACTACAAAAACTATTTTTTTAATAAAATACCTCAAAAATTTTTGGTCAAAACAGTAGATAGAGTACAGAAAATTTTGTACATTGCATGGAATGTAATGGAATTGTAACCAAACAACAGAATTTCGAATTTAGAACGAAAAAGGAAGTTTAGAAAGAAAAAAAATATTGGAATTGAATAATGGCTTACAAAAGTTTCAATATTTTATGGATTATTAAGAAATTTAATACAAAAACAATTTTTTTACAAAAATACCCCTAAAATTTTCGTTCAAAATAGTAGATAGGGTACAGAAAAGTTTGTACATTGCATGGAATGTAATCAAATTGTTACCAAACAGAAGAATTTTCAAATTTAAAATGAAAAAGGAAGTTTAGAGTGAAAAAAATGAGTGGAATTGGAATAATGGATTACAAAAATGTCATTATTTTATGGATTATTATGAAAATTACTACAAAAACTATTTTTTTAACTAAAATAATTCTAAAATTTTCGGTCAAAACAGTAGGTAGAGTACAGAAAATTTTGTACAGTACATGGAATGTAATGAAATTGTTACCAAACAGAAAATTTTTATAATTTAAAACGAAAAAGGAAGTTTAGAGCGAAAAAAGGAGTGGAATTGTAATAATGGATTACTAAAATTTCAATATTTAATGGTTAATTATGAAATTTACTACAACAACTATTTTTTAACTAAAATACCTATAAAATTTTCGGTCAAAACAGTAGATAGAGTACAGAAAATGTTGTACATTGCATGGAATGTAATGAAATTGTTACCAAACAGAAGAATTTTAGAATTTAAAACGAAAAAGGAAGTTTAGAGAGAAAAAAAGGAGTGGAATTGGAATAATAGATTACAAAATTTCAATATTTTATGGATTATTATGAAATTTACTACAAAAACTATTTTTTAACTAAAATACCTCTAAAATTTTCGGTCAAAACAGTAGGTAGAGCACAGAAAAATTTGTACATTACATGCAATGTAATGAAATTGTTACCAAATAGAAGAATTTTCGAATTTAAAGCGAAAAAGGAAGTTTAGGAGTGAAAAAAAGGAGTGGAATTGGATTAATGGATTACAAAATTACAATATTAAATGGATTATTTACTACAAAAACTATTTTTAACTAAAAAACCACCAAACAGTTTTGAATTTAGCAATAACACATAAAATATTATATTTAGAAGAACTTAAATAATAGTAACTACATTGTAAATATATACAATGTTAAAACTTCTTATCTACTTCTAACTTCTACTTCTCTTATCTAAACTATCTTAAAAGATGTGCTAATACCTCGTTTAAGAAAATAGTTATGAATGACGAATATTGAAAGTTGTGTTGAAGATAATCATTACACTGAAATAATTGCTTTTTTTTTGACGTGGTGAATAAAATGTTAAGAGATATTATCTACGCAAAAAAATTATCGATGAAAATATCACTGAAGTCTCACAAGTCCCATAAAGAACGATAATAACTATATTATTTGAGGTTGTTGTATTAAGTAAGAAATATTATCTACGTAAAATAAATTATCGATGAAAATATCACTGAAGTCTCACTAGTCCCATAAATAACGATAATAACTATATTATTTGAGGTTGTTATATTATGTACTTACTGGTATTTATTTTAATTTAATTTAATTATTTTTTTCTGTCGCCTGACTAGTTTCGGTTTATTTTAAAAACCATCTTCAGAGGCAATGAATTTTTGAATTGATTTGAAGTATTTAAATTGATAATTAGAGTTGTTCGGGTGAATGGACAATTTTTGTAAAATTTAGTCTGCACAACTCTAATTGTTCTGATAAAATACTAGTAGATAAATAAAGGGGTATTTTAATATTTATCTATCCTGATTTTATTTTAATTGAATTTTGAAATTTGTAAGTTACAGATGTCTAATTTGAAATTTTAGTTAACTGGTAATTAAGGATAAAACTTTAAATATTACTATATTTTTGTTTTGTCAAAAATACATATGTACCTACTTATTGGTTAACCGAATAACAAGCATACTCCTGTACCATAAATAAACGTGTAATACACCAATAATCTCGACATAATCTTCTTATATGCAAATAAGCAGAGTCCTACATTTCTCTGGAGATCAACGACACGAAGATTGTTTTCTTGCTTCTTTTTTCTACCCCATCTCCTCCTCATCTCGCCGGTAATTACCCTAGTCATTATCGTTTTTGGCTAATTGCGTTGCTCCGGACGGCAATTTTACTCGAAGCAGTCGCGACATTCTTCTTGTTGCCTGAAGGCAGAAGCATTCCTCACTTGCATTCCACATAATCACTGGACGATGCACACTCACTCGGTCAGATATACACGTGGTTTGAAATTTTGTCGTTCTTCGTGTGCCACGGTGATATTTAATAACAATTTTTTACAGTTAAATAGATGAAATGCGAAAGACGATTTAAGTTTTACCAAAGAAAATTCGTGGATTATCAGATAATCAGAAGACAATCAGAAGACAAGTGATGTAAAAATTATTTTAATTTTCGTTTCGAAAACAATTGCGTTTATATAATTGCTAGTAGCTGTTACCTAATAGCAAAAAAAAAACAACTTTGCTAAACAAAAGTAGGTATATTGATATTGTAAAATAGTTTATTTAAATTGAAAGTTAATCAGCATAAAAATGAAAGTTATGATAAAAGTGCAGAAAAAATAGGGTCCTCTTTGAATTGATAATTGAAGTTGTGCAATGGAAAACATGAAATTTTGATGCAAAAAGAAAAATATTTATTATATTTTGTCCATTCACCACAAGTCTAATTGCTATGATAAAATGCTAGTAGATAAATAAACATGAAATTTTGATGCAAAAAGAAATGGAAAAAATGAAAATGTATTATATTTTGTCCATTCACCACAACTCTAATTGCTATGATAAAATACTAGTAGATAAATAAAGGGGATCTTGAGAAAAATAAAAAAAATATTATATTTTGTCCATTCACCATAACTCTAATTGCTATGATAAAATGCTAGTAGATAAATAAAGGGGATCTTGAGAGGTGAGCTCCCATAAGATTTAACATGCATTTCCAGTCAGCTCGGTTTGGGGTTGGGGCCAAAGGGATTTTCCGTCCGGAATATGTAGAAATTGACTGAAATTATCGACAAAAAAAAACTGAAATTATTGCAGTTTCAATATAAGATATAGTCCATATAAGAAAAGAACCCATATTTATCAGTTCAGTAAGAACGCCCTTGAAACTTTTACACAAAAATCTAAAACACACGCAAATGTACAAAACTGATTAAAGTTATAATTACTACTTACTAATAACTATTTGCGAATTCCAGATTTTCAAAATTATGAAAACTTCACATAATATTTGTGCAAACTTTGAATATGTATGTACGAGGCTAGTTTATTTTAAATTGGGTTAGTTATTACTTCCGAATTTACATTTCAACGGTCGTTATGCTTTCATGTTGATTTTGCAGATTTGAAAAGGACGGCACACGAAATAATTCATGAAAGAATATTATGGTGAAAGTAAATGGCGTAAATGTTTACTGGGAAATCTCATTATTTGGGACAGATGCGCGAGCGCGAAAAAATGCGGAGTACCGAAAGTTTTGAAACCGGATATTTTAATTTGTCATCGACTTATGGTACCATACTGTAATAAAATTACATTGGGACATTGAAAGACCAGCTGTTTGATTGGGTAAAACGCGAATTTATCAGCGCTGTTAGATAATATGGCTTTCAATTTATTACGGAATATGGCAACTATTCAAGTTTTTAGAAATATTTTATAATCTCCAGAAACCATTTGTCATTTGAGTAAGATTCCTTGAAACTTTTACACAAAACTCTAAAATTAAGTTTAATGTTTTATCCATAATAGCCAGTTTTATATTTACGATTGTTATATGTAATACTTACTGGTAAATAAAATTATTTTTATTTTATTTTAGGATTCATTATCAGTTTTTAGAAATATTTTATAATCTCCAGAAACCATTTGTCTCTACAACTCTTTGTCAGTTCAGTAACATTCCTTTAAACTTTTACACAAAAATCTAAAATTAAGTTTAAGGTGTTATCCATAATAAACAGTTTTATATTTAAGGTTGCTATATGTACTACTTACTGGTAAATAAAATTATTTTTATTTTATTTTATGATTTATTGTTAGTTTTTAGAAATATTTTATAATCTCCAGAAATCATTTGTCTCTACAACTCTTTGTCAGTTCAGTAAGATTAATTGAAACTTTTACACAAAAATCTAAAATTAAGTTTAAGATTTTATCCATAATAAACAGTTTTATATTTAAGAAAAAATAAATCATAAAATAATATAAAAATAAATTTTATTTACCAGTAAGTATTACATATAACAATGTAATACTTACAGGTAAATAAAATTTATTTTTATATTATTTTATGATTTATTTTTTCTCTCTTTATTTAGGCGGCAGAAATAAATATAAAATAAAAATAAAAATTATTTACCAGTAAGTATTACATATAACAACCTTAAATATAAAACTGTCAATTTATGGATAAAACCTTATCATATCATTAACATTATCATTATTATAACATATTCATTTCATACAGCTATTTTTTCTTTATTAGTCAATAATTTATGACGATCTAAAACATCAGCTTGAGCGAGTAATTAAAATATTGTCTTTCATAATATAGTGCGCTTATTAAGTCATTAAGCACGTATATTTTAATTAATGGATGTAAATGCAAATTTAGTAAGTGTACAAATGGCTTATGCAATCGAAACAGGATTTCCTTAACTTTCTTCATTCAATTGGCAACTCGTGCTAATTGTCACTATTGTCGGGCGGAACTGTCGATTTCAATGGGATAAACGAGAAGTAGGAAGAAGCAAAGTGAAAAATTCGCGAATTTGCTACTGCTAATGGAGTTAATGGAGTGGACGAAAGAAATAGTGTTTTGAAATATTTGTTTTAATTCTGCACTTCATTTTAAATAAAGTGCCCAAACCTCTTTGTTACGAGAGTTAGAATTATTGTTACGTAATTAATAATTTCACTATAATTTGATGAATGGCATTATTTAATAAGCAAAGTCTTGTCCGTATGCAGAAATATGCATATGCAAATATACGTAGAATCGTATATTGAATGGGATAAACGAGAAGTAGAAAGAAGCAAAGCGAAAAATTAGTGAATTGGCGTTTAGCTACTGCTAATGGAGTAAAATGTCAATGTAGTAAAAAAGAAAAAAATGTGTTTTGAATTTTTTTTTTAAATTTTGTACTTCATTTTAAATAATGTGCCAAAACCTCTTTGTTATGCGAGTTACAATGATTGTTACGTAATTAGTTTTCACTCTAATTTGATGAATGGCGCTATTTAATAAGCATAGTCTCGTTCGTATGCAGAAATATGTATATGCAAATATACGCAGAATTGCTGTTCATAAATTTCTGAAAAATGGAATACATTAATAAAACGTTCAGTCATGCTATCATAAATGTAGTACAAGAAATTAGGTTACAATAGCAATTTGATATAGCAATGTCAATATGTTTGTACTAGATTTATGTGAGCATGACTGTATCAAAATAGTCGTAGTCAATATAAAGCAATGGCGTAAATCACATAAATTGAGACAAGTCAAATTTCTACGTCAACAAGTCAACGATATTTGACCATATGAATATGAATGCATTTTTCAGAATTCATATGCAATTGTGTAGAATTTATCTAGAATATGCTAGTATGTAGCTTTCTGCTAATAAATAAAAATATTATTATTATTATTATTAATATCTCATTGATATTGTTATTTATTGATTTATTGACGTTTTTGTTGTAATATTGTAATATTAGCGATATTAGTAATATTCAGTTGAAATATAGAAATTAGAAGAAAATAATAGAAGAAATGAGCAAATTAATGAATTGTACATACCTTAGTTAAATCCCCTTCATAATACTCTAGATTCTCTTCAAGCTCCTGCATCAGAGAATCAGCAAGTTTTTTTTGCAACATGATTGCGTAGTCTAGATCCAAACCCTCAGCAGTGATTTTCTTCCATGTGACTTTCGTAGTCTTCAGCTCTTCTATTTCATGCAAGACATCCATTTTACTGAAACAAATGATTTCATTAATAAAGAACTATAAAAATTGTATATTGTATATAATTAAAACTATTGGTACAATCTTTGCCATGTTAAAAGTATGATAAAGTTCTTCTTAATTAGAAAATAATGCAAAAGTGTATATTGTATATAATTAGACCTACAGGGGCAATTTTTGTCATGTTAAAAGTATGATAAGTCCTTTTTAATTACACCTATTAATACTTGAAACGTATAGATGCAAAAGTTGACAGTTGACACATAACTAGTTTTAAGTTTAAGTTTAAGTTTTAGTAAAACTCAAAAAACCTACCAAGACATTAAGTGTTAACCAATTAACTTACATAACTTGTTTTGATAGAAGTGTTTTATGTATTATTTTAATAAAGTAGAGAAAATGAAGTGAAAAAAAAGAAATATTTTGCCATTTTTTGGACATAAAAAATTAAGATTTTTTTATATTAAAATTATTTTAATAAAGAAATTTCAAATTATCAAATTTATTGTAATAATTTGAATTCCTAGGCATAAGCCTAATAGTGATCCAAAATTTCATCATGCTGAGATATTTGATGGTGTTGGAGGATCAATTAAAGATATTTTGTTAAAATTATGACATACGTCTGGTTTTGCAGTTAAGACTTGCAAATGTCTGCTTGTGTGTGGCCTCTGTGTGACCTATAAATGTCTGGTTTTGAATCTCTATATTAATGGTACAAATACTGATAAGTTTAGGCAAGGGAAATTTACGGTTGCTATAGACAAACATTCCAAAGAAAATAATTTAAAAATAAATGTTTTAGGAATCACTACACTAAGTAGAAAAACAAAATGATGAAAACTAAATACCTAACAGAAATAGAAATAGAAATAGAAATTTATTACGTGATATTGTCAAAACAATTTACACAGATCAAAATGATAACTCTTCGTTATCTAACAAAACAACCATGTGATCTTCATCAGGCTGATTTTCTTCTGAATTAATAAAATATTCAGAATTTGTGTTTGTTTTTTGAGTTTTGATAGAATTTGGAACATTTTTGTGATGGGTACCTCCTAACATTTTACAGATTTTTGTTTAGCACTTAACGAAAGATTTGAATTTTTAGCATTTTACAGATTTTTGTTTAGCACTTAACGAAAGATTTGAATTCTTCAAAATTCGTTTGCAATTGTGTAGATTTTATTTTTCTCTGAATATTTTTTAGAAGTTGAAATTTTTATGGTATAATTCGTAGTATTAAAATAAAATTAAATAAGGCACTAATAAAAGGTATACATATTCATAAAATTAAAGATAAAAATAAATTCAAAATAGAAGAAAAATTAAAAGATAAAAACGAAATAAAAGAAATAAAGATAAAAGATGAGAACGAAAAAAAAACGAATTTACAGATATTTCTCACTTTTCACACAAATTGTAGATAATTTAGACGATTCTTCTCTTCGATTCTAAAAGTTTTTTGGTACTTCTGGAAGACATTAAATAGTTGTCAGACACATCCAGCATTAATATTCTCATATTTTTGTTATAATTTTCAAAATTCCTGATATTTTATTGAATTTTCGCTTATAATATAATCATGGGTGAATTTTCCTCAAAGTTCCATAATTGTATGCAGTTTTGTGACATATTTAAAAAAAATTTGGAATTCATATTACATTTGATGCAATATGGTCGTGAATTATAGAATTTTCTAGTCCATTTAGATATTTATAAAATCCAGAATGATCTGGTTTGTTCACAGGTACTAGGCTATTTTGCGAATTAAATCCTCTAGATTTTTTTTAAATGTTACCGTATCTTCTAGTGTAACATAGAAATACCTAGTTTTCATAAAAATATATATTTTCATTGATATTTTGGAAATTCTTTGCAAAAAACACACTTTTTATATTCTTAAGACGTTTTTAGAGAAATTGTTAGATTTATATGTCATCGTTGTATTAAATCTTCTAGAAGTTTTTAAAAAAATATGGTATCTTCTAAACTCTTCTAATTTCTATTGAATTTTAGAAATTCGTTGACAAAAAATATATTTTTTATATCCTCATGACGTTTCTAGATTTTTTTTTAGATTTATATATCATTGTTCTATTAAATTTTCCAGAACTTTTAGAATCGTTAAGGTGTATTCTAAAATCTTCTAATTTCTATTGATATTTTAGAAATTCTTCGCAAAAAACACAATTTTTATTTCCTCATGACGTTTTTAGAGAAATTATAAGATTTATATGTCATCGTTGTATTAAATCTTCTAGAATTAAAAAAAAAAATGGTATCTTTAAGCTCTTCTAATTTATATTGATATTTTAGAAAATCTTCATAAGAAATTACAAGTTTTAAATCCTCATGAGGTTTTTAGAGACATTGTTAGATTTATATGTCATTGTTGTATTAAATCTTCTAGAATTTTTAAAATTGTTATGGTATCCTCAAAATATTCTAATTTCTATTGATATTTAAAAAAAATCTTCAGAAAAAAAAACAATTTTTATATCCTCATGAGGTTTTTAGAGAATTGTTAGATTTATATGTCATTGTTGTATAAAATCTTCTAGAATATGTAAAATTGTTATGGTATTTTCTAAACCGTTCTAATTTCTATTGATATTTTAGAAATTCTTCTCAAAAAACACACTTATTATATTCTCATGACGTTTTTAGAGAAATTGCTAGATTTATATGTCATTGTTGTATTAAATCTTCTAGATTTTTTAATATTGTTATGGTATCTTTTAAACTCTTCTAATTTCTATTGATATTTTAGAAATTCTTCGCAAAAAACACAATTTTTATATCCTCATGACGTTTTTAGAGAAATTATAAGATTTATATGCCATCGTTGTATTAAATCTTCTAGAATTTAAAAAAAAATGGTATCTTCAAGCTCTTCTAATTTATATTGATATTTTAGAAAATCTACATAAGAAATTACAAGTATTAAATCCTCATGAGGTTTTTAGAGACATTGTTAGATTTATATGTCATTGTTGTATTAAATCTTCTGGAATTTTTAAAATTGTTATGGTATCTTCAAAATATTCTAATTTCTATTGATATTTAAAAAAATTCTTCACAAGAAATCACAATTTTTACATCCTCGTGAGGTTTTTAGACAATTGTTAGATTTATATGTCCTTGTTGTATTAAATCTTTTAGAATATATAAAATTGTTATGGTATTTTCAAAACCGTTCTAATTTCTATTGATATTTTAGAAATTCTTCTCAAAAACAACACACTTATTATATTATCATGATGTTATTAGAGAAATTGTTAGATTTATATGTGATTGTTTTATTAAATCTTCTAGAATTTTTAAAATTGTTAGAGTATCTTCT
The DNA here is from genome assembly GCA_951805005.1 of Othius punctulatus. Taxonomy (NCBI): domain Eukaryota; kingdom Metazoa; phylum Arthropoda; class Insecta; order Coleoptera; family Staphylinidae; genus Othius; species Othius punctulatus. Next base: position 5,750,978 of record OX638141.1, on the reverse strand, counting down.
AAACTCTTCTAATTTCTATTGATATTTTAGAAATTCTTCGTAAAATACACAGTTTTTATATCCTCGTGATGTTTCTAGAGAAATTGTCAGATTTATATGTCATTGTTGTATTAAATCTTCTAGAATTTTCAAAACTGTATTGGTCTGTTCTAATTTCTATCAATATTTGAGAAATAAGGTAAAAAAAACACAATTTTTATATCCTCATGACGTTTTTAGAGAAATTCTTAGATTTATATGTTATAGTTGTATTAAATCTTCTAGATTTTTTAAAATTGTTATAGTATCTTCTAAACTCTTCGAATTTCTATTGATATTTTAGAAATTCTTCACAAGAAAACACAATTTTTATATCCTCATAACGTTTTTAGAGAAATTATTAGATTTATATGTCATTATTGTATTGAATCTTCTAAAATTTTAAAAATTGTAACGGTCTCTTCTAATTTCTATGGATATTTTATAAATTCTTCGTAAAAAACACAATTTTTATATCCTCATGACGTTTTTAGAGAAATTATTAGATTTATATGTCATTGCTGTATTAAATCTTCTTGAATTTTTTAAATTGTTATGGTATCTTCAAGGTCTTCTAATTTCTTTTGATATTTTAGAAATTCTTCACAAGAAATCACAAGTTTTAATTCCTCATGAGGTTTTTTAGAGAAATTGTTAGATTCATATGTCATTATTGTATTAAATCTTGTAGAATTTTAAAAGTTTTTATGGTTTATTCTAAACTCTTCTTATTTATATTTATATTTTAGAAATTCTTCGTAAAAAACACAATTTTTATATCCTCATGACGTTTTTGGAGAAATTGTTAGATTTCTATGTCATTGTTGTATTAAATCTTCTAGAATTTTTAAAACTGTAATGGTCTTTTCTAATTTCTATGGATATTTGAGAAATTCTTGGCAAAAAACACAATTGTTATATCTTCATGACGTTTTTAGAGAAATTGTTAGATTTATATGTCCTTGTATTAAATCTTCTAGAATTAAAAAAAATGCTATCTTCAAGCTCTTCTAATTTCTATTGATAATTTAGAAATTTTTCACAAGAAATCACAAGTTTTAAATCCTCATGAGGTTTTTAGAGAAATCGTTAGATTTATATGTCATTATTGTATTAAATCATCTAGAATTTTTAAAATTGTTTTGGTATCTTCAAAATATTCTAATTTCTATTGATATTAAAAAAAAATCTTTAAAAGAAATAACAATTTTTATATCCTCGTGACGTTTTTGAGAAATTGCTAGATTTATATGTCATTGTTGTATTAAGTCTTCTAGAATTTTTAAAATTGTTGTGGTATCTTTTAAGGTCTTCTAATATCTATTGGTATATTAGAAATTCTTCGCAAAAATACATAATTTTTATGTCCTGTTGACGTTTTTAGAGAAATTGTTAGATTTATATGTCATTATTGTATTAAATCTTCTACAATTTTTAAAGTTTTTATGGTATATTCTAAACTCTTCTAATTTATATTTATATTTTAGAAATTCTTCGCAAAAAACACAATTGTTATATCCTCATGACGTTTTTAGAGAAAAATATAGATATATATATATATGTCATTGTTTTATAAACAGAGAGGTTTAGGTTTAGGTGTTTCGCGAAAAAAACAATTTTTATATACTCATGACGTTTTTAGAGAAATTGTTAGATTTATATGTTATTGTCGTATTAAATCTACTAGAATTTTAAAAAATTGGATGGTATCTTCTTAAATTTTCTAATTTCGATTGATATTTTAGAAAGTCTTCGTAAATAAACACAATTTTTATATCATCATGACGTATTTTGAGACATTGTTAGATTTATGTCATTGTTGTATTAAATCTTCTTGAATTTTTAAATTATTTATAGTATTTTCTAATTTCTATTGCTATTTTTGAAATTATTCGTAGAAAAACACAAATTTAATATCCTCATGACGTTTTTAGAGAAATTGTTAGATTTATATGTCATTGCTCTATTAAATCTTCTAGAATTTTTAAAATATCTTCTAAACTCTTCTAATTTCTATTGGTATTTTAGAAATTCTTCGGAAAAAGACAATTTTTATATCCTCATGACGTTTTTAGAGAAATTGTTGCATTTAATCTTCTAGAATTTTAAAAATTGTTATGTAATCTTCTAGTACAATACAGAAATGTCTAGTTTTCAAAAATATGGACGATTTCTATGGGTATTAGAGAATTTTTATAAACACAATAATTTCATGTACTTATTCTACCACTTGATGCAGAATCAATACTAACTGATTATGATGATATATATTTATATAACAAGTGAGTTAAGTGGATGTTTTTAAAAAATATGGACGATTTCTATGGATGTTTGAGAATTTCTGCCTAAAAATAACTATTTTTAAACCCTAAGTAATCATTGATAATATCTTTATTATTATCCTCTGACAAGATTTAAACAAAAATTAATACACACAACAATTCGATGTAGTTATTCTAGCACTTGCTGCACTATCAATACTAATTGATAAAATATTAACTGAGGCGGAAAGACCCCATATGGGGTCGATAGCCCAATAAAGATCGATTATATATATATATATATATATATATATATATATATATATATATATATATATATATATATATATTAACTGATTATGATAATAGATATTTATATAACAAGTGAGTTAAGTGGATGTTTTTAAAAAATATGGACGATTTCTATGGATGTTTGAGAATTTCTGCCTAAAAATAACTATTTTTAAACCCTAAGTAATCATTGATAATATCTTTATTATTATCCTCTTACATGATTTAAAAAAAAAAATTAATACACACAACAATTCGATGTAGTTATTCTACCACTTGCTGCACTATCAATACTAATTGATAAAATACTAACTGATTATGATAATAGATATTCATATAACAAGTGAGTTAAGTGGATGTTTTTAAAAAATATGGACGATTTCTACGGATGTTTGAGAATTTCTGCCTAAAAATAACTATTTTTAAACCCTAAGTATTCATTGATAATATCTTTATTATTATCCTCTTACAATATTTAAAAAAAAATTAATACACACAACAATTCGATGTAGTTATTCTACCACTTGCTGCACTATCAATACTAATTGATAAAATATTAACTGAGGCGGAAAGACCCCATATGGGGTCGATAGCCCAATAAAGATCGATTATATATATAGATATATATATATATATATATATATATATATATATATATTAACTGATTATGATAATAGATATTTATATAACAAGTGAGTTAAGTGGTTGTTTTTTATGAGAATAAATTTAGTATTCATTTCTAATTTATCAGAGTGAGAGACATTGAACAAAAATAAATATTTTTTTTATAAGATGGGATTGTTTGCACTCTCTAGTAAAAATAAATAATTGCTAGGGAGGACCTTAGAAATTTTACGAAAACTCTTGAGAATTAAATCAAATATCTCATCAAATTCTAAGTAATTTAGGTAATTTTCGAATTTTGAAAAACTGCGAAAGCAGAAATTCGTTTTATCTTAACATACATTTATCTAAATTAATCAAAATCTATAAAAGCGTACCATCTGACATCAAAGCAATAGCGAGTTGAAGATTTTATATGTAGCCTCGAGAAATTTTCTTAAAAAAAATAAAATATTTTTTTAAGCATAAAAAGAAATTTAAAAGGAGAAAAGCAAATAGATTTTTTTAAGTATAGCCCAAGGCGTATGTTTCCTGCTAACAGGTGTACTTTTGAATTTTCTGAAATCTTCGCGTTTTCCAGCTTACTTCAGTCCTTACAGGATAAATTATTTTTAAGCATAGCTAAGACGTCTGTTTTCAGATAAGAGCAATCTACAAATCCCCAAGTATAGCGAAAATATCTATTACTTCTAATATGTATTCCTGATCAAATCCAGCATCTTCCAAGCAAAATAACAATTTTCATACGTGGAAAAGCACTTAATTTTTATCGCACACACAACACACACACTGTCCTCATCCTCCAGCCTCATCCTAAACCCATAAACGCTGCACGCTGATGAGTTTGCGGCGTTCTTTGTTCCCTTTGTGCTCGCCTAATCGTTCCTTACACATCCTCTTTTTATACTTTGCCAGGAATTGCGGCCATTAAGGGCCGGCCGGGAAACTTTTTTCGCGCAATTACGTAAACCGGGCATAAATCATGGGGCCCCGTTTGAAAGGAATTGCGGAAAACGAAAGGGCATTAAGAAGTGGACGCAGGAGGACGGGAGAAGAGGGATTATACGAAACGAATTACTCCGCGGACCGAGATAAATGATGGAAACTTGTCACGTGGTAATATGAATTTTGGGTCCGAGGATGGTGAATATGATAAACTATTCTGAAAATTGTAATCATTTTCACGTTGTATCCTTTGTATTATACGAAATTAACATGTTATGTACTCGTATAAATAATATAAATGTATAGAAGTGGGTCGGCTTCTCGCCCACAATAATATTAAAGTTGTTCGCCCAAAAAAGTTATGTTTCGCCCAAAAAGTTGTTTTCGCCCAAACTAATAATTATCAGATATTCACCATAATAAGACTAGTGAATACATGAATCGCTCTTTGGTGACAGAAATTCGCTATAGTAGTATAAATAGGCCATCTTTGAATAAACAAATAATAATAATGCATGAATCGACGCCTTAAATCAAACAAAATAAGCAAATGTATTTTTGTCTTAGAAAATGTTATCTATTTTTAGCCTTTTTTTGTTGCATATTTACACCACAATTTTGCAATTTTGCCAGCCTCAAAACTGAAAAAAACAAGGAACAAAAGTTTGATCTCGATTAATCAAAAATGGCTGAAGTTAAATTCATGTCAAATAATTTCGATAAATACAAATTTCGATAATTGTAAATAAATTCAGATTAATTATCATCGCCACTGGCGCCGGTAATTAGTTATAGCAGCAGAACAATACATTAATTGCGATCAGTTTGCAGGATAAAAATCTTCAATTACCATGTTAATAACAGTTTTCTAAGAACGTTCAATAAAACCTGCAATTACCAGTATTCATGCTGAGTCATGCACTGCTATCGTAGATAACGCTACATTATACCCATTCTGTTTAATTACTGAGAAGCTAATTGACGATTGTGTCGTGGAAAAATGCGCTACGTGCCTCGTGCGTTTTGTAATTCTTGTGTGCAGACGAAAAAGCCTTGTGGCCTGGAAAAACGCCCATTGTGTGTCCCTCTTCGGGGATCCACTGTGACCTTAAATCGACAATAACAATTCATTGATTTCGTAATGCGTGAAGCCGTCCATTGACACCATCGAATGTCACTGCTGCACTTTCTAAGTATTAGGCACTGCTCGATTCCAGTGAAATGTTGAAGCGTTTTGTATGATTTGTGCACGTAATCCCAACAATCGTGACAAGGGCATTCGCTCCATCGATGAATGATTGATTGATTTGCCTACTGTGCACATATCAGACGCACAACTCCTTCATTGAAATCATTTCGACTTTACTGCCATGTATTTCAACTGTTCATTTTTCATTTTGTCTATTCCTGGTGCTTTATCAAGTTTTATTTTCCCTGTATCTGTTCTAACTTCTTCTATACCTATTTCTTCCTCGTTGTCTTGTTTGTCTCTTATTGTTTTCTATTGTTCTTTCTGTATTCTATTTATCTTTTGTTTTGTCATCTTTTTCCAGTTAACCTTTAAAGTATTGTTTTCATATTTCTCCTATTTCTTCTTTCTTTGTAAGTATTTTTCCCTTCTCATCTTTTATTTGGTGTAGTTTTATCGTTTTGTCTTTCGTGTTTCTTCAGATAATGTTGTAGAAGAGCTTCTGGTTCTCATGTCTATTTTTTCAGTTTTTCTCTGAATTATTCCCATGATGTTTTTTTTGATAGTTTTCTTATCTTATTGACAATATTTCTTTGTTCTTTGTATCTGTTACAGTCTTGCGCTGTTCTCTTTTCTAGATATTTTTTCCATAGTTGCTTCTTGGTTCTAACCTATTTTTGTATCTCTTCTGTACCAGCTTATCCGCTTCGAGTTTCTATTGGTTTTTGTTATTCCACAGCTTGCTATTGTTGCCTCTTCTATTACCTGTTTGAGTGTTTTATTAAAAGATAATATTATTTGATAATGTATTATTAATTTTTCTTCTTTTTCTTCCCTGACTAGTTTCGACTTTATATAAAAGTCATCTTCAGAGGGGTTTCTAAAATCCTTGAGAATATATATATATATATATATATATATATATATATATATATATTTATATATATATATATTGTGATGGTATTTGTAGTATTTATTTAGATTAATTAGAATAGATTTATTGTTATTATTATATAAGTTTTAGATAGAATTATAATCTTCAGGGCACAAGTCAACAAAAATTATTGTAAATATTGTAAATGTGAATATGATCAAGTATGAACAAATATACAAAGCAATCCGCGGATGAAGGTTGTTGATTGGTTACCACGGGTGACAGGTGACTCCGTGCATAGACGCTTGGGGAATTAAATAATGGAAAGTCGAAAATAATCAACAACGAGTTTGACGAGGGGGAGAGACGCGTGTGGATCGCGGGTGGAGATGTTGCGATACTAATACGAATACATTACAAAATATTAACGGGGTTTCAACGATTGGACATATTGCTGGGAGAAGACAGTCAACCAGGAGAGGAGTGCAACAAGATAGGAGCCGTGACGGAGATATTCAAAAATCAGGACTTCAAGCCGCTCAACTTCGCACACAAAAGTAGATGTTTACTTTTGTGGGAATCAACAACGGATCAGACGGGAAAGCAGGGACAAGAGGACGACGTAATCAAGGAACCACAAGAAGATAACTGCAAGTAGAAAGTTTGCGTAAAGTGCAAGAGTCATATTATCACATAAGTTGGCTTGTGTATATAGGATTGATTTTGTTTATGTTGGTCATAGTTTATTATGTATTTAATAATTTTGTTTTCTATTGTTTTTGATTTGTTTGTTTAGTTCAGTTTATATTAGACGTTTTAATATTTGGTTATTTTCAATTCATTAAAGTATTTGAACAAAACTCTATTTAGTTATGATTGAACCTACTATTGAACCTGAGATAAGAGTAAATAAATAAAAACGTAACATTTGTAGACCCGAAAGTAGGGCAATGCAAAAACGTTACAATATATATAAATATATAGTTTTTTGTTATATGATGTCGCGAATTTTAGGAAACAAACTCGATTATTGCAATTAATCACACCAAGTGCCAAGAGTAGAAAAACTCAAATGTCCATGATTGTCTTGGAACGCGATGCATTCAAAATTAAAGTACGCCCTCCAAGTAATTTACTGACCATATCAATCACCTTTATTATCATTACAACTATGATTACATGTACCTAACTATTACCATCGCATATCAATCAATCAATATATAACTAGTATTACACATTATATCACCTCGGTTTTATGTATTATGTATCCAGCAATTGATTGATACGCTGTGCAGCTTTCCGGGATTGGATGATGTAATTTATCAATTGGACAATTCAATTGTCATAATTGATATCTATTAAAAGCCGGGATTTTTTAATGACTTAACTCCCTTAACTCCCTTTTAACTCCCTTAACTCGTCCCAATCAAGCGGAATAATAAAAATTGGGGCAACGTTTTATAATTCATCAAATTATCAGTTCCAGTATAGAAGCAATTTTCCAAAATTGATTGCTTTGTTCATAATATATTTATTTTTGTTCAAAAGGTATCGTAAAGTATCAGGACAACCTTTTATAATTCAGCAAAATTTCCAATTTCAGTATACAAGCAATTAATTATTTTGTTCATAATATATTTATTTTTCGAAGGTGTGAGGATCCATTTCTGAATAATGTTTTTTGACTAATTTTTTCTTATGACTTGATTTAACAGACAATTTAACAACAATAGACAATTTTTGGTAGCATATATTAAAAAATTGACAGGTTTTCACAACTGACGCTATGAATTTGACATATTTTGACAGTTGCAATTGAAAATTTGATACATTTTATTGAGAATTTGACATTTGTGAATTGTTGCACTTACAAGTCTAATAGATTTTTAGAACTCGGATATCAAAAATTGACAAAATTTAACAGATTTAGGCAGTATCTATTGAAAAATTAGCAGATGTTCACAGCTGAAGTTGAGAATTTGACATATTTTGACAGTAGCAATTGAAAATTTGACACATTTTGACGTTATTAATTGAGAATTAGAGGTTTGTGAACTTTTGCACCTAAAAATCTGATAGATGTTTACATTTTAAAACTGGGATATCAAAAATTGACAAAATTTAACTGATTCAGTCAGTATCTATTAAAAAAAATGACAGCTTTTCACAACTGAAGCTAAGAATTTAACATATTTGGACAGTTGCAATTGAAAATTTTACATATTTCGACGTTTTTAATTGAGAATTTGACATTTGTGAACTGCTGCACTTAAAAATCTAATATAATTTACATTTTAAAACTGGGATATCAAAAATTGATCGAATTTAACAGATACCGCCAGTATCTATCAAAAACTTGATAGGTTTTCACAGTTGAAGCTAAGAATTTGACATATTTTGACAGTTGCAATTGAATATTTTACAAATTTCGACGAATTTAATTGATAATTTGACGTTTATGAACTGTTGCACGTGAAAATCAAGTAGATGTTTGCATTTTAAAAGTGGGATATCAAATATTGAAAAAAAATAACAGATTCTGGCAGTATCCATTGAAAAATTGACAGGTTTTCACAGCTGAAGCTATGAATTTGACATATTTTCACAGTTGCAATTGAAAATTTTACACAATTCGACGTTTTTAATTGAGAATTTGACATTTGTGAACTGTTGCACTTAAAAATCTAATAGATGTCTATATTTTAAAACTGGAATATTAAAAATTGAGAAAATTTAACAAATTCAGGCAGTATTTATTGAAAAATTAGCAGAATTTCACAGCTGAAACTACGAATTTGATATATTTTGAAAGTTGCAATTGAAAATTTTACAGATTTCGACGTATTTAGAGTTTGACGTTAGGTTTTCACAGCTGAAGCTAAGAATTTAACATATTTTGACAGTTGCAATTAAAAAATTGACAGATTTCGACGGTTTGATTAAGACTTTGACGTATGTGAAGTGTTGCACTGAAAAATCTGATAGATGTTTACATTTTAAAACCGGGATATCATAAATTAACAAAATTTAACACATTCAGGCAGTATCAATTGAAAAATTGACAAATATTCACAGCAGAAGCTTTGCATTTTATAGATTTTTAATGTCTCAGTTGTACTCATTTAGAGAGTTTTTAAAAATTTAACAGATTTTGACTACTATAATTGTATATTAGGCAGATTTCGAAAACTTTTAATTAAATTTGACAAACAGGGTAATTCAAAAGGTGGATTCCAAACATTTAGGTGAAACTAAAAGGCCAAGTCCGTCATAACAAATTAGCATTTGTTTGACTTATTTTTTATTATGATTTAATTTAACTATTGGACAATTCAATTGTCATAATTGATATCTATTAAAAGCCGGGATTTTTTGAAAAAAACAAAGAAATCCGCTGTAACTATATAACGGTTGGAAATAAGACATAGGTTTATTAACATTTTTTACTTGGTATAGCATCCCACATCAAACCCCTTAAGTTGGGACTATACTTTTTGAATCACCTTGTATATTAGTAAAATGGTTATGCAGTGATTATCACTTCGCAGTACTAATCACGTATAAATACAAAAGATCAAATTGATATTTTAAATTCCGCTTTTTAAACTGCTCGATCATTTAATGATTCGTTCATTTAAAAAAAAAACCCTAACTCATTTACTTATTCTAAAACTGTCGTTCGCGTTCGAATAAATTGTTAACTGTTCTTCTTATTATTTGTTCAATTAACCATTCTGCACCAATTTTCAGATTCGTTCTTATTTAAATTTTAAATTTCTGAATTCGTTAATTTATAATCCATTGAGCAATTGCTCCCAAATTTTTTGTGTGTTTTTAATTTAGTTGTAGTAGCTTAGTACCTGCAACCTTGTTAGTCTTTAATGACATGAGTCATCATTGTTGAAAGAACTATTGAAACTACTACTACTACTACTACTAGTTATAGTAGCTTAGTACCTGCAACCTTGTTAGTCTTTAATGACATGAGTCATCATTGTTGAAAGAACTATTGAAACTACTACTACTACTACTACTACTACTAGTTATAGTAGCTTAGTACCTGCAACCTTGTTAGTCTTTAATGACATGAGTCATCATTGTTGAAAGAACTATTGAAACTACTACTACTACTAGTTATAGTAGCTTAGTACCTGCAACCTTGTTAGTCTTTAATGACATGAGTCATCATTGTTGAAAGAACTATTGAAACTACTACTACTACTACTACTACTACTAGTTATAGTAGCTTAGTACCTGCAACCTTGTTAGTCTTTAATGACATGAGTCATCATTGTTGAAAGAACTATTGAAACTACTACTACTACTACTACTACTAGTTATAGCAGCTTAGTACCTGCAACCTTGTTAGTCTTTAATGACACGAGTCATCATTGTTGAAAGAACTATTGAAACTACTACAACTACTACTACTACTAGTTATAGTAGCTTAGTACCTGCAACCTTGTTAGTCTTTAATGACATGAGTCATCATTGTTGAAAGAACTATTGAAACTACTACTACTACTACTACTACTAGTTATAGTAGCTTAGTACCTGCAACCTTGTTAGTCTTTAATGACATGAGTCATCATTGTTGAAAGAACTATTGAAACTACTACAACTACTACTACTACTAGTTATAGTAGCTTAGTACCTGCAACCTTGTTAGTCTTTAATGACATGAGTCATCATTGTTGAAAGAACTATTGAAACTACTACTACTACTACTACTACTAGTTATAGCAGCTTAGTACCTGCAACCTTGTTAGTCTTTAATGACACGAGTCATCATTGTTGAAAGAACTATTGAAACTACTACTACTACTAGTTATAGCAGCTTAGTACCTGCAACCTTGTTAGTCTTTAATGACACGAGTCATCATTGTTGAAAGAACTATTGAAACTACTACTACTACTACTACTAGTTATAGTAGCTTAGTACCTGCAACCTTGTTAGTCTTTAATGACACGAGTCATCATTGTTGAAAGAACTATTGAAACTACTACTACTACTACTACTACTAGTTATAGTAGCTTAGTACCTGCAACCTTGTTAGTCTTTAATGACATGAGTCATCATTGTTGAAAGAACTATTGAAACTACTACTACTACTACTACTACTACTACTACTACTACTACTAGTTATAGTAGCTTAGTACCTGCAACCTTGTTAGTCTTTAATGACATGAGTCATCATTGTTGAAAGAACTATTGAAACTACTACTACTACTACTACTAGTTATAGTAGCTTAGTACCTGCAACCTTGTTAGTCTTTAATGACATGAGTCATCATTGTTGAAAGAACTATTGAAACTACTACTACTACTACTAGTTATAGTAGCTTAGTACCTGCAACCTTGTTAGTCTTTAATGACATGAGTCATCATTGTTGAAAGAACTATTAAAACTAGAGTTGAGTTTAAATTTGTAAGTTTTCGATAAAAGTTCAAATCAAGTTTAAGCTTCGTTACACTATTTTTTGTAATATAAAAAGAAAATTTATAAGCTTTGTGTACAATAAGTTGGAACAAATAAAAAATGAAAATGTATACCATATTTTGGGACAGAGGGAGTATTATTCAACAAAATTCCACCAGCACGTACTACACTACTATACAAGATATAACTATATACTTACATATATTTTCTGCTTTATTTAGCCCTTAATAAAGAAAAAAAAAACTCGTCATCCCAGTTTATATTAAAAACCCGTTTATCCGCAAGCTCGGCTCCTTTGTATTGATTATTCATTTCGTGGGATATGGAACATAATGCATTGAAAACACTTAAGAATAAGATTGTATAAAATGCGAAACCTTTTGCAAATATCGTAAACTCAAAGTATACATATAATATCGGCCTACTTTCCTTCAATAACAATCCATTGGCGTTCAAATCAAATATCCGGTTAATGCCAATACACTGTTGCATGTGAGTAAAAATCTGATGTGGACAGCATACAAATCTCCATGTTAATAAGAATAGAATTACATATCAACCTAGATTTTGTATATTCTAGAAATGTAATTCAAACTTTGAAAGATTGTCCAAATTTAATAGATAAAAAACTTAATTATAATTTACGAAACTCAAATCCTCATATTTCAAAACTATACTGTTTTCCAAAAATTCATAAACAATGCAACAGTTTCAGGCCAATATTTTCTAATATTAATTATTCAACATACATATATATATATATAAACAATATTTATTAGGCTATCGACCCCATGGGGTCTTTCCGCCTTTCAACATACAAAATTGCGAAATGGCTTTTTAAAGAATTTAATAAATTTAAATTTGAAAATGATGTCCATTCTAAATTCCGTTGATTTAATTTTTAAGTTGAAAGATATTGAACTAAATTCAGGCGACAAATTTATTTCTTTTGATGTAACAGCTTATTTCCAAACATTATTAAAACATTGTACAGATTAAAATTTAAACCTTTTCGAAGCAATTTATATGCCTAAAATATTTTGATCTGCTTCTGGTGACCATACATTTTCTCCACTTTTCTCGGTAATGGAAATCTATGTATCAAAAGAGTAACCTCATACCTAAGCAATCAACTTCCAGGCAGTTTCCTGATTACGAGGAGCACTTGCACAACACCAGCGTTTGTACGCTGTGCCCCAGATTAAGGTTGAGGGGGAGTGAATTATACATCATAAATCCCGGGATGGGGCTCGTAAAAAGAGGTATACTCCGGAGTTTATTCCGATAATAAAGATGCAACGTGCGGAGCTAATCTCCGCCTATAAACTCCTTCGCTCAGACATCGAATTATCATCCTCGAGTGCTCCAAGGAAACGAAAGTTACGCGATGAATCAAATTGCAGCCGCGTATTTCTGCGGTGCTCAACGAAGACGGTTCATCAACGAAAGCCTTAATGGTATAACGGTGAGGTCCCAATTCGGGGACCTGTTCTGGTCCGAATTCCATGATCTCCTCTAAATGCATGTAGATACCTGGAGGTGCATTGTGCAATGCCAGCGTGGACTCCACAAGGAAGCGAAACGAAAAGCCGAAGAGATTTACAGTAAATCTAACAGTACGCAAGATTTTCCATTTCTCTGCGCGAGGCCATCTCATTCTTCCACGAGGAAATCGAGGACTTGCATAACACTCCTGCGGCGACGCTTCCTGGTACCACACAGATGTGATCGTGCGTCGGCATGCAGGAAGTGCACTGGCCTGCGAGGGCGGAAGCCTCCAGGACCTTCCTGCGACACGAGATCCTTTGGTGATGCAACTGATGAGTCCTTACTGGAAATACCCAAACGCGCAACAAGAGAAACTGTGTACCAAGAAAACGCCATGCCCTTCGGCCGCTCCTTGGGAACACTCATTGCGACAATGGAAATTTTGTGATTCAAACCGAGTTAAATAATCGCCTCAAAAGCGTGAACATTCTTGCGAAATATGCAGATCCATGGCGCGGTTCGTGTGAACGTTCGATTTAAGCAGCAATGCGGTAGTCGCCGACTTAATGGTTCCAGTAATTGCATTAATCAAAACCCATAAACGAGAAATTGCTTTAGAAATTGCCGCTTGCGAAATTCTTCCTTTCGTAAACACTTTAAGCACTCCAATTTAGAAAAAATATTAGCAAATTACGCGAGTATAATAAAACATATTAATTATGGATACAGTACAAGTATTTCCAAAAATATGACAAATGCTAAACTTTCGCCAAGAGTTTCAGAAATATTAAAAAATATATTAACGAAATTTTCAGCAGAAGCAAGTAACATCATAACAAAAATTCGGAACAACATTATCAAAAGAAACAAGAAAGACAAAACGATAAAACTACACCTAATAAAGGATGAGAAGGGAAACATACTTACAAAGAAAGAAGACATAAGAGAAAGATGGTAACAATACTTTGAATGTTCACTGGAAAAAGATGACAAAAGAAAAGATAAACATAATACAGAAAGAACAATAGAAAACAATAACAATAAGAGAAACAAACAAGACAACGAGAAATAACAAGAAATAGGCATAGAAGAAGTTAGAACAGCTATAGGGAAAATAAAACTTGATAAAGAACCAGGAATAGATAAAATGAAAAATGAGCAGTTCAAATACATAGGAGAAGAAGGTATACAACTTTCAGGATTCAGGACAGAAGTCAGGAGAATCACGCCCATCAGCGGTAATACTGCCCATATACAAGAAAGTATCCCAGTTTTAAAATGTAAACATCCATTACATTTTTAAGTGCAGCAGCTCACAAACGTCTAATTCTCAAATAAAAACGTCGAAATCTGTAAAATATCCAATTGCAACTGTCAAAACATGTCAAATTCTTAGCTTCAGCTTCAGCCATGAAAATCTGCCAATTTTTCAATAGATATTGCCTGAATCTGTTAGATTTTGTCAATTTTTGATATGACAGTTTTAAAATGTAAACATCTATTAGATATTTAAGTGCAGCAGTTCACAAACGTCAAATTCTCAATTATACACGTCGAAATCTGTAAAATTTTCAATTGCAACTATCAAAATATGTAAAATTCTTAGCTTTAGCTGTGAAAATTCAAATTTTCAATTGCAAGTGTCAAAATATGTCAAATTCTCAGCTTCAGCTGTATAAAATCTGTCAATTTTTCAATAGGTACTGCCTGAATCTGTTAAATTTTGTCAATTTTTGATATCCCAGTTTTAAAATGTGAACATCTATCAGATTTTTTAGTGCAGCAGTTCACAACGTCTAATTCTTAATTAAAAACGTCGAAATGTGTCAAATTTTCAATTGTAACTGTGAAAATATGACAACTTCTTAGCTTCAGCTGTGAAAATCTGCAAAAAATTTCAATAGATACTACCTGAATCTGTTAAATTTTGTCAGTTTTTAATATCCTAGTTTTAAAATGTAAAAATCTATCAGATTTTTAAGTGCAACAGTTAACAAACGTCTAATTCTCTATTAAAAACATCGAAATCTGTAACATTTTCAATTGCTATTGACGAAATATGTCAAATTCATAGCTTCAGCTGTGAAAATCTGTAAAAAAATTCAATATATACTGCCTGAATCTGTTATATTTTAACAATATATGATATCCGAGTTATAAAATGTAAACATCTATCAGATTTTTAAATGCAATAGTTCACAAACGTCTAATTCTCAATTAAAAACGTCGAAATCTGTAAAATTTTCATTTGCAACTGTCAAAATATGTCAAATTCATAGCTTCAGCTGTGTAAATCTGGCAATTTTTCAATAGATTCTGCCTGAATCAGTTAAATTTTGTCAATTTTTGATATCCCAGTTTTAAAATGTAAACATCTATTAGATTTTTAAGTGTAACAGTTCACAAACGTCAAATTCTCAGTTAAAAACGTCGATATCTGTCAAATTTTCAATTACAACTGTCAAAATAAGTCAAATTCTTAGCTTCAGCTCTGAAAATCTATCAATTTTTCAGTAGATTCTGTCTGAATCTGTTAAATTTTGTCAATATTTGATATCCCAGTTTTAAAATGTAAAGATCTATCAGATTTTTAAGTGCAACAGTACACAAACGTCAAATTTTAAATTTACGTCGAAATCTGTAAAATTTTAAATTGCAACTGTCAAAATATGTCAAATTATTAGCTTCAGCTGTGAAAACCTGCCATTTTTTAATAGATACTGCCAATTTTTGATATCTCAGTTTTAAAATGTAAACATCTATCAGATTTTTAAGTGCATCAGTTTACTAATGTCAAATTCTTAATTAAAAACAACGAAACCTGTAAAATTTTCAATTGCAACTGTCAAAATATGTCAAATTCTTAGCTTCAGCTATGAAAACATGTCAATTATTTTAAAGATACTGGCTAAATCTGTTAAATTTTGTAAATTTTTGATATTCCAGTTTTAAAATGTAAACATCTATCAGATTTTTAAGTGCAACAGTTCACAAACGTCAAATTCCCAATGAAAAACGTCAAAATCTGTCAAATTTTCAATTGAAGCTTTCAAAATATGTAAAATTCTTAGCTTTAGCTGTGAAAATCTGCCAATTTTTCAATAGATACTACCTGAATATGTTAAATTTTGTAAATTTTTAATATCCCAGTTTCAAAATGTAAACATCTACCACATTTTTAAGTGCAGCAGTTCACAAGCGTCAAATTCTCAATTAAAAACGTGAAATGATTCAAATTTTCAATTGCAACTGTCTAAATATGTCAAATTAATAATAATAATAATAATCTTCATTGGTGCTATTGACAAGTACGTCTTACACAGGTCATAAAGTGGCTAAATTCTTAGCTTCTGCTGTGAAAATCAGCCAATATTTCTTAAATCTATTATATTTTGTCAATTTTGGATATCCCAGTTTCAAAATGTAAATATTTATCAGATTTTTAAGTGCAACAGTTTACATACGTCTAATTCTCAATTAAAACCGTCGAAATCTGTAAATTTTTTAATTGCAACTGTCAAAATATGTCAACTTCTTAGCTTCAGCTATGAAAATCTGCCTATTTTTCAATGGATACTATCTAAATCTGTTAGATTTTGTCAATTTTTGATATCCCAGTTTCAAAATGTAAACATATATTAGATGTTTAAGTGCAACAGTTCACAATCATCAAATTCTCAATTAAAACGTCGAAATCTGTAAAATTTTCAATTGCAAGTGTCAAAATATGTAAAATTCTTAGCTTCAGCTTGAAAAATCTGTATTTTTTTTATTAGATACTGCCTCATTCTGTTAAATTTTCTCAATTTTTGATATCCCAGTTTTAAAATATAAATATCTATTAGATTTTTAAGTGCAAAAGTGCACAAATGCCAAATTTTAAATTAAAAACGTAGAAATCTGTCAAATTTTCAATCGCAACTATCAAAATATGTCAAATTATTAGCTTCAGCTGTGAAAATCTGCCAATTTTTCAATAGATACTGCCTGGATTTGTGAATTTTTTTCAATTTTTGATATCCCAGTTGTAAAATGTATACATCTATCATTTTTTTAAGTGCAACAGTTCACATACATCAAATTCTCAATTAAAAACGTCGAAATGTGTCTAATTTTCAATTGCAACGGTCAAAATATGTCAAATTCTAGCTTCAGCTGTGAAAATCTGCCAATTTTTCAATAGATACTGGCTGAATCTGTTAAATTTTGTTCATTTTTGATATGCCACCTTTAAAATGTAAACATGTATTAGATTTTTAAGTGCAGCACTTCACAAACGTCTAATTATCAATTAAAAACGAAGAAATCTGTAAAATTTTCAATTGAAAATGTCAAAATATGTCATATTCTTAGCTTCAGCTGTGAAAATCTGCTATTTTTTTAATAGATACTGTCTGAATCTGTTAAATTTTGTCAATTTTTGATAACCCAGTTTTAAAATGTAAACATCTATCAGATTTTTAAGTGTAACAGTTCACAAACGTCAAATTCTCAATTGCAAGTGTCAAAACATGTCAAATTCTAAGCCTCCGCTATGAAAATCTATCAATTTTTCGATATATACTGCCTAAAAACGTCGAATTCTGTCAAATTTTCAATTGCAACTCTCAAAATATGTCATATTCTTAGCTTCAGCTGTGAAAATCTGCTAATTTTTTAATAGATACTGTCTGAATCTGTTAAATTTTGTCAATTTTTGATAACCCAGTTTTAAAATGTAAACATCTATCAGATTTTTAAGTGTAACAGTTCACAAACGTCAAATTCTCAATTGCAAGTGTCAAAACATGTTAAATTCTTAGCCTCCGCTATGAAAATCTATCAATTTTTCAATATATACTGCCTGAAAACGTCGAATTATGTCAAATTTTCAATTGCAACTCTCAAAATATGTCATATTCTTAGCTTCAGCTGTGAAAATCTGCTAATTTTTTAATAGATACTGTCTGAATCTGTTAAATTTTGTCAATTTTTGATAACCCAGTTTTAAAATGTAAACATCTATCAGATTTTTAAGTGTAACAGTTCACAAACGTCAAATTCTCAATTGCAAGTGTCAAAACATGTCAAATTCTAAGCCTCCGCTATGAAAATCTATCAATTTTTCGATATATACTGCCTGAAAACGTCGAATTCTGTCAAATTTTCAATTGCAACTCTCAAAATATGTCATATTCTTAGCTTCAGCTGTGAAAATCTGCTAATTTTTTAATAGATACTGTCTGAATCTGTTAAATTTTGTCAATTTTTGATAACCCAGTTTTAAAATGTAAACATCTATCAGATTTTTAAGTGTAACAGTTCACAAACGTCAAATTCTCAATTGCAAGTGTCAAAACATGTTAAATTCTTAGCCTCCGCTATGAAAATCTATCAATTTTTCAATATATACTGCCTGAAAACGTCGAATTATGTCAAATTTTCAATTGCAACTCTCAAAATATGTCATATTCTTAGCTTCAGCTGTGAAAATCTGCTAATTTTTTAATAGATACTGTCTGAATCTGTTAAATTTTGTCAATTTTTGATAACCCAGTTTTAAAATGTAAACATCTATCAGATTTTTAAGTGTAACAGTTCACAAACGTCAAATTCTCAATTGCAAGTGTCAAAACATGTTAAATTCTTAGCCTCCGCTATGAAAATCTATCAATTTTTCAATATATACTGCCTGAAAACGTCGAATTATGTCAAATTTTCAATTGCAACTCTCAAAATATGTCGTATTCTTAGCTTCAGCTGTGAAAATCTGCTAATTTTTTAATAAATACTGTCTGAATCTGTTAAATTTTGTCAATTTTTGATAACCCAGTTTTAAAATGTAAACATCTATCAGATTTTTAAGTGCAACAGTTCACAAACGTCAAATTCTCAATTGCAAGTGTCAAAACATGTCAAATTCTTAGCCTCCGCTATGAAAATCTATGAATTTTTCAATATATACTGCCTGAAAACGTCGAATTATGTCAAATTTTCAATTGCAACTCTCAAAATATGTCATATTCTTAGCTTCAGCTGTGAAAATCTGCTAATTTTTTAATAGATACTGCCTGAATCTGTTAAATTTTGTCAATTTTTGATATCCCAGTTTTAAAATGTAAACATCTATCAGATTTTTAAGTGTAACAGTTCACAAACGTCAAATTCTCAATTGCAAGTGTCAAAACATGTCAAATTCTTAGCCTCCGCTATGAAAATCTATCAATTTTTCAATATATACTGCCTGAAAATGTCGAATTCTGTCAAATTTTCAATTGCAACTCTCAAAATATGTCATATTCTTAGCTTCAGCTGTGAAAATCTGCTAATTTTTTAATAGATACTGTCTGAATCTGTTAAATTTTGTCAATTTTTGATATCCCAGTTTCAAAATGTAAACATCTACTAGATTGTTAAGTGCAACAGTTCACAAATGTTAAATTCTCAAATAAAAACGTCGAAATCTGTGAAATTTTCAATTGCAACTGTCAAAATATGTCAAATTCTTAGCTTCTGCTGTAGAACTCTGCTAATTTTTTAATAGATACTGCCCGAATCTGTTAAATTTTGTCATTTTTTGATATCCCAGTTTTAAAATGTAAACATCTATCAGATTTTTAAGTGCAAAAGTTCACAAATGTCAAATTCTTAATTAAAACTTCAAAATTGGTCAAATTTTCAATTGCAACTGTCAAAATATGTAAAATTAATAATAATAATAATAATCTTTATTGGTGCTATTGACAAATACGTCTTACATAGGTCATAAACTGGCTAAATTCTTAGCATTAGCTGTGAAAATCTGTCAATTTTTTAATAGATACTGCCTGAATCTGTTAAAATTTATCAATTTTTGATATGCCAGTGTTAAAATGTAAACATCTATTAGATTTTTTAGTGCAACATTTCACAAACGTCTAATTCTCAATTAAAAACTTCGAAATGTGTAAAATGTTCAATTGCAACTATCAAAATATGTCAAATTCTTAGCTTCAGCTGTGAAAATCAGCTATTTTTTTTAATAGATACTGCCCGTATTTGTTAAATCTTGTAAATTTTTAATATCCAAGTTTTAAAATATAAACATCTATCAGATTTTTAAGTGCAACCGTGCAAAAACGTCTGATTATCAATTAAAAACATCGAAATCTGTAAAATTTTTAATTGCAACTGTCAAAATATGTCAAATTCTTAGCTTCAGCTGTGAAAATCTGCCAATTTCTCAATAGAAACTGCCTGGATTTGTGAATTTTTTTCAATTTTTGATATCCCAGTTGTAAAATGTATACATCTATCATTTTTTTAAGTGCAACAGTTCACATACATCAAATTCTCAATTAAAAATGTCGAAATGTGTCAAATTTTCAATTGCAACTCTCAAAATATGTCAAATTCTTAACTTCAGCTGTGAAAACCTGTCAATTTTTTAATAGGTACTACCTGAATCTGTTAAATTTTGTAAATTTTTAATATACCAGTTTTAAAATGTAAACACCTATCAGATTTTTAAGTGAAACAGTTCAAAAACGTCAAACTCTCAATTAAAAACGTCAAAATCTGTAAAATTTTCAATTGCAACTGTCAAAATAAGTTAAATTCTTAGCTTCAGCTATGAAAACCGTCAATTTTTCAATAGATACTGATAGAATCTGTTAAATTTTGTCAATCTTTGATATCCCAGTTTAAAAATGTAAACATCTATTAGATTTTTAAGTGCAGCAGTTCACAAACATCAAATTCTCAATTAAAAACGTCGACATGTGTCAAATTATCTATTGTAACTATCAAATATGTCAAATTCATAGCTTCAGCTGTGAAAATCTGCCATTTTGTCAAATTCTCACGACCATTCAAAACATCTTTAGTCGTTGGATATTTATGGACATTGTAATTATTTGCCATTTATTTATGTAAACACGCATGTCATAAATACACGCATTGGATATCCACATAATTTACAATGTTTGTTAAAACTCAACATCGGACAGCATTTGCATTTTGATGGAATTTAATGAAATGTGAATGCGATACGCCAGAATTTGCACCGATGTGATGAATCTAATAATGAGATTTACATACATGATTAGTATGCAATAATATCATCGCTCACTATTATTGCATCAAATTTAAATCTACTTATGAATGCGTGCACGCAAATTGGAGAATTCTCTCATAAAATAATTGATTTGATATCTTTTATTTGCTTAAAAATCATTACCGGAAGCTGGATTGGTATCAATAATTAACATGTTATTTTGTAATAATAAGTTAAAAAAAGAGATAAATCCATTTCCTACGTAAAAAAAAGAGCTAAATCCATTTCCTACGTAAAAAAATATGGGAATTTTAAAAACGATATAAACAATGTCCCACACGTTATGTTCAAATGACCTTCGCTGTCCTGAATAGTACAGTGTGGGTGTTGAAAAAAATCTGGATGGAAGTATTATTACTGTTATTACAGAAAAATAAATAAATCATTCAATTTATTGGTTATTATAATTTTGTGCAATATTATTGCGCAAATCTGTTTTGTTTTGTTGTAAATTAAATAGTTTATGTCAGAACTTAATTTTTCCTCAAATCCCTCAAAATTTTCGAACCTACGACCCTTGGCTAATAATAATAATATATTCTCGCATAGAAAAATACAAATTGATTTACATATTAATATCATGATATAGTACAATCGAATCAAATTATCCTCTCTTTACTTGATCAGTCTTTCATATAGTTCTTTTTTACCGCACTTGAGCACGTGGTATCTGTCCTCAAATTGGCTAGTTAACCCTTAATAATAATATAATAATAATATATAATATATATAATAATAATATAATAAATATATAATATATTATACTGTGCGATCAACAATTATATAATAATATAATAATAATATATAATATATATAATAATAATATAATAAATATATAATATATATTATACTGTGCGATCAACAATTATTTAGATAAGGGGAAGAAGATTTGGATGTGCATCCCTACAAAATACAGGCCTATCATGAATTCCTGCGACACCAGATTTTAACAGATATCTTGTACAATAGCTGACATACTTCCAACATCTCAAGGGCTTCTTTTATCTTAATAATTGTTGATCGCACCGTATATCTAATGATGAGATGAATCATATAATTAATAGATTATATTTTTCTTCATATTTTTCATTTATTTAAACAAATTACAACAATGTTTATGTATGACTTTTTGTTTACAAACAATTGAATCCCAATCGAAAATTATCATTATTCCATATGTGATGTCTCTGCTTATCGGATGTAAGAACAATCCCCTTTTATAAATGTAAATCGCGATCGATTCGATTACCACCCGGAGGATGTTAACTTCACACCAGCAATTGCGCTTATCTGCGAGCAACCCCCAGGGGGTCGTGCCTGACTGTGGAAGAGGGATGGGGGTGGCGAAGTTTGCATCGCTCCGAAGTTGGAAGTGCGGGTGTTGCGCCGTAAAGTTTCGGGATGTTCCTTTAATACATCGACGCGAATTAGAAGAAATTGCCCCTCGAGAGGCTGCCGATTAACTGGATTATCCGGAGCCCTCCGGAGCTTAATGTAGTAAATGTGTAATTTACTCAAGGCTCTAGGTGTTCGAGGGCCGGAATTGTCTAGATTATCACAAGAGATTAAGCAGGAACCAGATGCTAACCGAAAATCATCACTGAGGCTCGCAAATCAATTATCAACTTCATTTCTATCATATCGTAGTCTAAAGATAAAAAAATTAAGTAATCGAACAATCAATATTTGAGAATCTATATATTTAAATAAATGTTTAGATTATATGAACATAAGTAGTTAAATTTAAACAAATATTTCTCCCAAGTATCAATAATATTTATCATACAAATTTTGTTGGATAATTACAACTGCTCAAATTTACCTAATTTATGTCATCCTAGAAATAAGCTTGTGGCTTGTGGAAAACTTTGGGCTAATTCCCTTGTGTGTACATAATTCCCATTAGTGACACGAAATTGTTGCCAATTAATGTCCCCCGAGTGGAATGCTCACATTTCAGGGCGCTTATCGATTGTGCAATTACAGCGACCAAAATAAACCGATGCAAATGCGCCGCATACATTCACGCGAATTTGTGCGCATGGCACATTATCTGGATGGGTTTTGCAGAATCTCTGCTGATGTGCGAATGTGCCGGGGGCCAAATGAAATGATAAATCACGTATTCGACACGCACATCCTGCTTGCAGCTGCAGCTGCAGCTGCACATTTTCATAAAATATGATGTGCAGAGTTGATGTATTTGAAAGCGCGTCAAATTAAAATTGCAAAAAAAGAATAATTATTCACCACAGTGCGTAAACTGAGTTTTTAGGCAATGTGAACAGAGAGTAAAGTGATACTTTTTAGCACAAGTACGTAAGAAAATTACCTGTACGTAAAAACATCAGCAGTAAATAAATTTTCAGAAATTTTAGTAAAAGCTAACCGATACTTGTCATTGCAGAAAGTTATATATTTGATGTTCTCATGGGCCGTCCTTCGAGGGTTGCGTAGACCTAGGTGGTACTCCATACTGTTGTTGTTGGTATTATTGTGTGTGGTGTTCGGTTATTGATGCATCATTCTGCCTGATGCGGGAACTAATGCGTTTTCTGCTCAAGGTCAAGAATGCTCAAATGTCCATATACCTGGGCCGTTTTTCGAGGGTTGCGTACACGTAGGTGGTACTCCATACTGTTGTTGTTGGTATTATTGTGTGTGGTGTTCGGTTATTGATGCATCATTCTGCCTGATGCGGGAACTAATGCGTTTTCTGCTCAAGGTCAAGAATGCACAAGTGTCCATATACCTGGGCCGTTTTTCGAGGGTTGCGTACACTTAGGTGGTACTCCATACTGTTGTTGTTGGTATTATTGTGTGTGGTGTTCGGTTATTGATGCATCATTCTGCCAGATGCGGGAACTAATGCGTTTTCTGCTCAAGGTCAAGAATGCACAAGTGTCCATATACCTGGGCCGTTTTTCGAGGGTTGCGTACACTTAGGTGGTACTCCATACTGTTGTTGTTGGTATTATTGTGTGTGGTGTTCGGTTATTGAAGCATCATTCTGCCTGATGCGGGAACTAATGCGTTTTCTGCTCAAGGTCAAGAATGCACAAGTGTCCTTATACCTGGGCCGTTTTTCGGGGGTTGCGTACACTTAGGAGGTACTCCATACTGTTGTTGTTGGTATTATTGTGTGTGGTGTTCGGTTATTGATGCATCATTCTGCCTGATGCGGGAACTAATGCGTTTTCTGCTCAAGGTCAAGAATGCACAAATGTCCATATACCTGGGCCGTTTTTCGGGGGTTGCGTACACTTAGGAGGTACTCCATACTGTTGTTGTTGGTATTATTGTGTGTGGTGTTCGGTTATTGATGCATCATTCTGCCTGATGCGGGAACCAATGCGTTTTCTGCTCAAGGTCAAGAATGCACAAATGTCCATATACCTGGGCCGTTTTTCGGGGGTTGCGTACACTTAGGAGGTACTCCATACTGTTGTTGTTGGTATTATTGTGTGTGGTGTTCGGTTATTGATGCATCATTCTGCCTGATGCGGGAACTAATGCGTTTTCTGCTCAAGGTCAAGAATGCACAAATGTCCATATACCTGGGCCGTTTTTCGGGGGTTGCGTACACTTAGGAGGTACTCCATACTGTTGTTGTTGGTATTATTGTGTGTGGTGTTCGGTTATTGATGCATCATTCTGCCTGATGCGGGAACTAATGCGTTTTCTGCTCAAGGTCAAGAATGCACAAATGTCCATATACCTGGGCCGTTTTTCGAGGGTTGCGTACACTTAGGTGGCACTCCATACTGTTGTTGTTGGTATTATTGTGTGTGGTGTTCGGTTATTGATGCATCATTCTGCCTGATGCGGGAACTAATGCGTTTTCTGCTCAAGGTCAAGAATGCACAAATGTCCATATACCTGGGCCGTTTTTCGGGGGTTGCGTACACTTAGGAGGTACTCCATACTGTTGTTGTTGGTATTATTGTGTGTGGTGTTCGGTTATTGATGCATCATTCTGCCTGATGCGGGAACTAATGCGTTTTCTGCTCAAGGTCAAGAATGCACAAATGTCCATATACCTGGGCCGTTTTTCGAGGGTTGCGTACACTTAGGTGGCACTCCATACTGTTGTTGTTGGTATTATTGTGTGTGGTGTTCGGTTATTGATGCATCATTCTGCCTGATGCGGGAACTAATGCGTTTTCTGCTCAAGGTCAAGAATGCACAAATGTCCATATACCTGGGCCGTTTTTCGGGGGTTGCGTACACTTAGGAGGTACTCCATACTGTTGTTGTTGGTATTATTGTGTGTGGTGTTCGGTTATTGATGCATCATTCTGCCTGATGCGGGAACCAATGCGTTTTCTGCTCAAGGTCAAGAATGCACAAATGTCCATATACCTGGGCCGTTTTTCGAGGGTTGCGTACACTTAGGTGGCACTCCATACTGTTGTTGTTGGTATTATTGTGTGTGGTGTTCGGTTATTGATGCATCATTCTGCCTGATGCGGGAACTAATGCGTTTTCTGCTCAAGGTCAAGAATGCACAAATGTCCATATACCTGGGCCGTTTTTCGGGGGTTGCGTACACTTAGGAGGTACTCCATACTGTTGTTGTTGGTATTATTGTGTGTGGTGTTCGGTTATTGATGCATCATTCTGCCAGATGCGGGAACTAATGCGTTTTCTGCTCAAGGTCAAGAATGCACAAATGTCCATATACCTGGGCCGTTTTTCGAGGGTTGCGTACACTTAGGTGGCACTCCATACTGTTGTTGTTGGTATTATTGTGTGTGGTGTTCGGTTATTGATGCATCATTCTGCCTGATGCGGGAACTAATGCGTTTTCTGCTCAAGGTCAAGAATGCACAAATGTCCATATACCTGGGCCGTTTTTCGGGGGTTGCGTACACTTAGGAGGTACTCCATACTGTTGTTGTTGGTATTATTGTGTGTGGTGTTCGGTTATTGATGCATCATTCTGCCTGATGCGGGAACCAATGCGTTTTCTGCTCAAGGTCAAGAATGCACAAATGTCCATATACCTGGGCCGTTTTTCGGGGGTTGCGTACACTTAGGAGGTACTCCATACTGTTGTTGTTGGTATTATTGTGTGTGGTGTTCGGTTATTGATGCATCATTCTGCCTGATGCGGGAACTAATGCGTTTTCTGCTCAAGGTCAAGAATGCACAAATGTCCATATACCTGGGCCGTTTTTCGGGGGTTGCGTACACTTAGGAGGTACTCCATACTGTTGTTGTTGGTATTATTGTGTGTGGTGTTCGGTTATTGATGCATCATTCTGCCTGATGCGGGAACTAATGCGTTTTCTGCTCAAGGTCAAGAATGCACAAATGTCCATATACCTGGGCCGTTTTTCGAGGGTTGCGTACACTTAGGTGGCACTCCATACTGTTGTTGTTGGTATTATTGTGTGTGGTGTTCGGTTATTGATGCATCATTCTGCCTGATGCGGGAACTAATGCGTTTTCTGCTCAAGGTCAAGAATGCACAAATGTCCATATACCTGGGCCGTTTTTCGGGGGTTGCGTACACTTAGGAGGTACTCCATACTGTTGTTGTTGGTATTATTGTGTGTGGTGTTCGGTTATTGATGCATCATTCTGCCTGATGCGGGAACCAATGCGTTTTCTGCTCAAGGTCAAGAATGCACAAATGTCCATATACCTGGGCCGTTTTTCGAGGGTTGCGTACACTTAGGTGGCACTCCATACTGTTGTTGTTGGTATTATTGTGTGTGGTGTTCGGTTATTGATGCATCATTCTGCCTGATGCGGGAACTAATGCGTTTTCTGCTCAAGGTCAAGAATGCACAAATGTCCATATACCTGGGCCGTTTTTCGGGGGTTGCGTACACTTAGGAGGTACTCCATACTGTTGTTGTTGGTATTATTGTGTGTGGTGTTCGGTTATTGATGCATCATTCTGCCAGATGCGGGAACTAATGCGTTTTCTGCTCAAGGTCAAGAATGCACAAATGTCCATATACCTGGGCCGTTTTTCGAGGGTTGCGTACACTTAGGTGGCACTCCATACTGTTGTTGTTGGTATTATTGTGTGTGGTGTTCGGTTATTGATGCATCATTCTGCCTGATGCGGGAACTAATGCGTTTTCTGCTCAAGGTCAAGAATGCACAAATGTCCATATACCTGGGCCGTTTTTCGGGGGTTGCGTACACTTAGGAGGTACTCCATACTGTTGTTGTTGGTATTATTGTGTGAGGTGTTCGGTTATTGATGCATCATTCTGCCTGATGCGGGAACCAATGCGTTTTCTGCTCAAGGTCAAGAATGCACAAATGTCCATATACCTGGGCCGTTTTTCGGGGGTTGCGTACACTTAGGAGGTACTCCATACTGTTGTTGTTGGTATTATTGTGTGTGGTGTTCGGTTATTGATGCATCATTCTGCCTGATGCGGGAACTAATGCGTTTTCTGCTCAAGGTCAAGAATGCACAAATGTCCATATACCTGGGCCGTTTTTCGGGGGTTGCGTACACTTAGGAGGTACTCCATACTGTTGTTGTTGGTATTATTGTGTGTGGTGTTCGGTTATTGATGCATCATTCTGCCTGATGCGGGAACTAATGCGTTTTCTGCTCAAGGTCAAGAATGCACAAATGTCCATATACCTGGGCCGTTTTTCGAGGGTTGCGTACACTTAGGTGGCACTCCATACTGTTGTTGTTGGTATTATTGTGTGTGGTGTTCGGTTATTGATGCATCATTCTGCCTGATGCGGGAACTAATGCGTTTTCTGCTCAAGGTCAAGAATGCACAAATGTCCATATACCTGGGCCGTTTTTCGAGGGTTGCGTACACTTAGGTGGCACTCCATACTGTTGTTGTTGGTATTATTGTGTGTGGTGTTCGGTTATTGATGCATCATTCTGCCTGATGCGGGAACTAATGCGTTTTCTGCTCAAGGTCAAGAATGCACAAATGTCCATATACCTGGGCCGTTTTTCGAGGGTTGCGTACACTTAGGTGGCACTCCATACTGTTGTTGTTGGTATTATTGTGTGAGGTGTTCGGTTATTGATGCATCATTCTGCCTGATGCGGGAACTAATGCGTTTTCTGCTCAAGGTCAAGAATGCACAAATGTCCATATACCTGGGCCGTTTTTCGGGGGTTGCGTACACTTAGGAGGTACTCCATACTGTTGTTGTTGGTATTATTGTGTGTGGTGTTCGGTTATTGATGCATCATTCTGCCTGATGCGGGAACCAATGCGTTTTCTGCTCAAGGTCAAGAATGCACAAATGTCCATATACCTGGGCCGTTTTTCGAGGGTTGCGTACACTTAGGTGGTACTCCATACTGTTGTTGTTGGTATTATTGTGTGTGGTGTTCGGTTATTGAAGCATCATTCTGCCTGATGCGGGAACTAATGCGTTTTCTGCTCAAGGTCAAGAATGCACAAGTGTCCTTATACCTGGGCCGTTTTTCGGGGGTTGCGTACACTTAGGAGGTACTCCATACTGTTGTTGTTGGTATTATTGTGTGAGGTGTTCGGTTATTGATGCATCATTCTGCCTGATGCGGGAACTAATGCGTTTTCTGCTCAAGGTCAAGAATGCACAAATGTCCATATACCTGGGCCGTTTTTCGGGGGTTGCGTACACTTAGGAGGTACTCCATACTGTTGTTGTTGGTATTATTGTGTGTGGTGTTCGGTTATTGATGCATCATTCTGCCTGATGCGGGAACTAATGCGTTTTCTGCTCAAGGTCAAGAATGCACAAATGTCCATATACCTGGGCCGTTTTTCGAGGGTTGCGTACACTTAGGTGGCACTCCATACTGTTGTTGTTGGTATTATTGTGTGTGGTGTTCGGTTATTGATGCATCATTCTGCCTGATGCGGGAACTAATGCGTTTTCTGCTCAAGGTCAAGAATGCACAAATGTCCATATACCTGGGACGTTTTTCGGGGGTTGCGTACACTTAGGAGGTACTCCATACTGTTGTTGTTGGTATTATTGTGTGTGGTGTTCGGTTATTGATGCATCATTCTGCCTGATGCGGGAACCAATGCGTTTTCTGCTCAAGGTCAAGAATGCACAAATGTCCATATACCTGGGCCGTTTTTCGGGGGTTGCGTACACTTAGGAGGTACTCCATACTGTTGTTGTTGGTATTATTGTGTGTGGTGTTCGGTTATTGATGCATCATTCTGCCTGATGCGGGAACTAATGCGTTTTCTGCTCAAGGTCAAGAATGCACAAGTGTCCATATACCTGGGCCGTTTTTCGGGGGTTGCGTACACTTAGGTGGCACTCCATACTGTTGTTGTTGGTATTATTGTGTGTGGTGTTCGGTTATTGATGCATCATTCTGCCTGATGCGGGAACTAATGCGTTTTCT